>JAUDYJ010000002.1:245931238-248331238 GCA_030761175.1 Masticophis lateralis | reverse complement strand
ACCAGGAACACTAGTGTTTTCAACTGCTTGTGCAGCAAATGTTCCTAGTTATTACAACAGTAAATCCTTAACACCCTTGAACCATCCTGCTCTTCTGTCTATTTATAAAGGCCTCTGAGACAGGTAGTCACCTAAGGAGGCACAATGTTATATAGGCAAATGCAAATCTGTCTGTGACAGACCCCAGCTAACCTCTGACTAGCTTGCCACGTTTAAAATCTTCTCTGACTGCTCTATTTTCTCCTTCCCTCTAGTTACACTGCCTCCAACATCCATCTGCAAATATGTAAGGCTGCCTGACAGAGAGATTGCCATTTGTGGGCTCATTCTCATCTTCCTAAGTAAACCCGACAATAATTGTTCCTGCTGAAGGTGGCTTTTCTGCCTAGATGTACTGTTAACAATTTTATAGAAAAATTATGCATCAAAATGAAGTTTAAATTTCTTCTTTAAACTTAGCCAATTGCTCTTTGTGCCCTTTCTTGATTATTTCTACGATTCTATGGCTAATTTGCTGGAGTAAATAAAAATCATCCATGACATGTTCTTTACTTGGTATACTTTAATAGTTTTAATTTATTGGAGCTAGAGTAATGTAACCTACCATGGTTCACAGATACAGCTCAACCAACACTTTGATAAAGATTTTATTTACTTCTAAAATTGTGTGTATATCGTTCCTTGTCTCCATTTTTCTTTAGCAAAGGATGAAGTGGATATTTATACCGCTTTACAAAATGGAGTGCTCTCATCCACTTAGTCTGTCCAGAAACATTTACCACGCTTGCATAGCTGTGCCAGAACAGAAATAAACTGGATTACAGTTAACCATCTCTTAGGTGGACACTACGCAGTTGTTCTGCATTACTTTTGATTAGAACGGCCAGTTTTCCAAAGACATGGAGAAATCTATTTTCATAAACTTCACCATGTGACTTAAAATCTTGTTTCCGCATTTCAACCTGCATCTAAATCCCAGATAAAAATCTATGCAATCATCCTGTGATTATCACCAGTTTTCATCTTGCATTCCCTGCCTCCCCCCAATTAATCTGCATGGCAGCCTCGAAGGGAGGGGCAGAACATGCTCCATCTGCTAACTTTGGTCACAGCAGGCAGATAGAAGAGACAGAAACAGGAAAGAAGAAAAGTTGTAAGGAGAACAGATTCCAAGAATTAGTAATGGATCTCTGCAGGGATTTGAGTCCTGACAGGTGTGGATGAAGCAAGTCTGTCTCTGTCAACAATCTATTCCTGATTTTTTTTTAAAGTCACAATTCCAGCCACAATTAATAAGAATGTAAGCATAATGACTACAAGTTTTATTGAAATATTTGCACATTGAAATAAGAGGGGAGACTTTTAACCTTTCCCAAGTATTATATTGCACTAAAATTGCTCTCAGTGATTTTTTTCCCCCTCTGGGGAGAAAGATACATGAGTATAACATTCACAGCTGAGTCCTATACGTGGCTTTGAGCAAGTTCGCCAATCATTCCTTTCTTAAGTGTTCCTTTGTTCAGTGCAGTCATTTCAGTAGAATTCATTTTATAAATCTTGCAATACAATTTCCTTTTTCTGCATTTTTATATTTCAACATTTTCAGAATTAAAATTGTGCTTTTGCTTTTCCGTTTTCTTCAATAGCCTTTAAAAATTAGCCAGAAAAATAGATTTCTCTGTAGAGACATAAATGGCCTCCAACACTTTGTGCCTAGAGTTCTTGCAACAATAATCAAAGTGTGATTTCACAGCATGCTTATCCATGATTACATTAATCATGTATACTCAAAGCAAATTCTTAATTTGCATCATATTCTGAATCATAAACAAACTGCAAAGGTTTTTGCTGACAAATTTTCAGTTCAATTTATATGCCATCCATGTAAATATAATCAAGAGATCTGTAACTTTTCATTCATGCTTAGATATCAACATGCCACATTATTTTCTGCAAAGCACAGAAAAGAAGTAAAAAAGTAAGCAAAGAAAATTAAAGACTGTGATAAGAAAAAATATGGTGAATATTATTCTTGAGTATCACCATTCCCTATACATTTCCATCCTTGCAAACCACTTTTGTTTTTATCACATCCATCCATTGTCTTTTGCTTGCATAAATTACTTCTTTTGCGGGAGTCCATCAGTTCCATCCAATCACAATTTTCTCAATCTTCCTCTTCCTTTTTCTCTTGACTCATTCACTTTTACTTCACATATTGTTTTGCAATTTAATCCTAAATTCATTATCTTTATATGACCTTACTTCTTCAGTGTTTCTCTCAAATTGGACATTCATTCTGAATTGCATTCATTTAAAAAATAATAATATATTTTAGAAAATACTTATTTATGCCCAAAATAATAGGTAAATTTCAATAAACATTCCTGTGTTGTCCAACTAAAAGTGAATGTAAGAAACATAAAAATATATGTGGTTCTGTGTATATAATTCAAAACATACTCTGGACATATTTTCAAAAATAGTCTGAACCTTTGAATAATCCTACTGAATCCAGCTGAAATGCTATTCAGTATATTTTTCTTTTACAGTGAATAAAAATAGAAAGAAGTACAATTTTGGTGTAAAAGCCTACCAAATGACTTTCAGACACTTCACACTGTTAAAGATAGGGTTAACATCATCCTTCCTTCTTTTTTATACAGTATGCTACGATGTTCTGCTTTTGTTTTATTATTTACCACTCAGTGGAAAGGAAGAAAAAATCTCAACATTTTCCCTGAAAAGCACATGAATGGTTTCCTGTTTGTGGCAGCAGTCATCTTCCTTTTATGATTATTTAGCATGCGCTGAAAGCGTACAAGTCCACTTTTGCCTGCTGAGCTTGTTTTCTTGTGGCCTTGATGTTGCATTAGTAGAAATTTATCTTTAGATTCTGCACATTGGGAAAAGGTGCAGATTAGCTATCCTACTTTTTGTTATTTCACAATTCTTTTAAAAGGCAAATGACAGAAGCTAAGAAAGTCACAGTTATTGCCTCAGCATGGAGAGTTGCCCTTCCTTTGAGTTTTCAGATCTGAAGGAGAACATGATTTGGCCTCACATATCAGGCAAGCAGTCTAGGGCTCTTAGTTATTGACCTCTTCCAGGAGTAGAATCATAACAAAAGAGAGATCGATTGTTGGCCAAAGTGTTCCTACAATGTAGCTTTTTTATTCCCTACTCATTCATTTTCCCTTTTATGCCATATTTATTAGACTATAAAATGGGAATTGAGAACATTTTTTTCCTGTTAAAAGATAAAAGATTTGCAGCTTTCATCCGATTGACTGAATATACATACACATACACATACACATATACATATACATATACATCATAAACATAAACATAAACATATTGAGAGGGAGAGAGAGGGAGAGGGAGAGAGATTATCCAATTTATTGCTGGATTCCAAAACATACTGCTTGAAGGTATTTTGCAGGAAGCATTCTGACTTTCATTTAGTGGAACATTTCTACAAGAAAGGTTTGCAACACAGAGTGACCTGTGCAGTATTCTATCACGAACCAAACCTAACAGCATTGTATTGTACCCCACCAGGGCTTAGGTTTTTTTCCATTTCTTTACCAGCACCAATTAGGGAACTGAATTACTATAGATTATGACCAACTTTTCCTGGGTAAATGCAACCCCCATTGAGGAAGAAAAATGGAATATCGTTGGAATCAGAAATCTTCTGAATGCCAACTTGCTGGAATAAAGTCTAGTCCTGTTTATCCCTGTCCAGTCCCTACTAGCTTCCATGTACCAGGAAAGAATATTAACCATATCTGTTGTGTCTGGACTGATAATGATATCTGATGCCCTGCTTCTGGGTTCATATAGCTATAAAATAAAAAGAGAAAGAGCACTGACCTTGTGGCACACCTACAGTGGATGACCCTGAGGTTCAACTACTCCTCAAACTACCACTGGCTGGAACAGCCTCCTAAGGCAGCCTCCTACCATAAAATAGTGCCTCCCAGTTCCTGTGATCAATACTATTGAAACCAGCTGAGAGATCAAGCAGGACCAGGATGATCACCCACATAGTAATCAATGTGGTCTAAATTCTATACCTGGATCTGATCCCAGACCAAAAAAGGTCCAGATAATTTGTTTCTTCCAGCAATCTCTATAACTGCATACACACACACACACACACACATACACACACACACCTTTATCAATAATCAACCTCAGGAATGGAAGTTTGCATAACAGTTTTCCAGAATTCCTGAGTTAAGCAACTGCTTCCTGAAGAGAATGTATGCTACAGATGAAATAAGCTTGGAGAAATATTGCTGCTCTTATTACCATGGAACAAACTTCAACCAGCACTCTGTCTGATGGTTGATCAAAATCAGTCCTTGTCTTCCTCCACCATTCCTATAGACATCTATTGCTTCATTTTTGGAGTTAATCAATAAATCATGGAACTTCCCTGGATCAGCAAACAGAGGGAGATTGCTAATTATAATCTTGACTAAGGATGGTACTACCTTCACATTCCAAGAAGTGACCACAGTCTTGTCAGAACAGACCATCATAGTCTCAGGAAAAACGTTAAGTACCTTCTGGAAATCAAACATGTCTATTAGGTGCCTATCATGAATAAATGAAATTTATTCCTCTTCCGTGTAAAGTTGGTGGAACTAGTCAACACTATAGCAATCAGAATGTTCTGATCATGACAAACAACATATATTAATTCCCCCTAGTTCATGTTGTGTCAGTGACAAAAACCAAAACAAATATATGACCCAACATATAAAGCAAAGCCAAGGTGCCTGAGATAAGTCCATAGTGTCCATGAACTCCCAAGTTGCCTCTGATATTCTCCTAGTAAGTTGAAATCCTCCAGAATCATCAGTCTGGGAAACTGCATTGGTAGGCCAAAACTGAGATCAAACAATTCAGGAAGGGATGTCATTATGCATAATGGAAAACAGAACAAGAACAGTAGCCTCGATGTCAACAGAGCCCTTCAACAGTGAAGCTTTCAATATGGTTACCTATAAAACAGAGGCCCCTGGATATCAATTTCCACACTGTCTCTCCTTGTCCTGAACTCATGGTTAAGGTCAAATCCAATGCCCCAATGGGCACCTTTTTTTTCCTTTGACGAAAAGAGAAGAACAGTCTCTTCTTCTTCCTCACCTACCTAAACTTCAGTAATACAATACCATCTGCAATCTCATACATAGGAGATGAAGGTAAAACAAAGTATTATGAACTAAAATACCCAGAAGTTAAACAATGTAATCCAGGCACTACAGCCTCCAGATTTTTATTTTTTGTGTGTGTTGTCTCTGATGAGTGGCATGAAATTGGCTCCTTCTTGCATTGCAGCAAGGGGCACTTAAAGTGGCAAAATGAATGCAGTGCCTTTTACAGTTAGTTCTTAGCAACCACCTCAGGCAACAACTATTGGCAGGTACAATAGTGATGAAAAAGTAACTTTGAAACCAATGCCAGCGTTTCTGGCTTTCGCAGGTCTTTAAAGAGAAGCCTGGTGGCGCAGTGGACTAAGTGCAGTTAAAGTAGCACTTAACTGCCAGCTGCCTGCAATTACTACAAGTTCAAATCTCACCAGGCTTAAGGTTGACTCAGCCTTCCATCCTTCTGAGGTAGGTAAAATGAGGACCTGGATTGTGGGGGCAATAAGCTGACTTTGTATAAAAAGGAACACTGCTTGTAGTGGGGGGACGAAAGCCTACTAAGCAGGTATATACAAAAGTATGAAGGCTATTGCTTAATGCATTGTAAGCCATCCTTAGTCTCCAGAGAAGGGCAACATATAAATTGAACTAATAAAATAAATAAATAAATAAATAAATAAATAAATAAATAAATAAATAAATAAATAAATAAATAAATAAATAAAGCAAGCAAGCAAGCAAGCAAGCAAGCAAGAAAAGCTAAAGATATTAAGCACACTCATGGTCACATGATTTCTCACTTAGCTTCACTTACTTTGCAGATCCCAATTGCAGTTGCTAAATGATGCGAACTTGTATATATGTATTTGATGTACTTATTTAGTTCTTAAAATTCCTGAAATGGAATCTCCCAGAATGGAATCATTCTACATGTCATGCAAACTCTGGTGCAGTCCTTGAGTGATAGAAATGCATTTTGGATCTCACCCAAAATCCAAGAACCAATGAATTGCCTCCAAAAAAACCCACAGGTAAGCTAGAAAGAAAACAGCAAGCCAGCTTGTTTTGTTTCATTTTTTCTTTCAGTCCTTTTCTTACTTCCTGTAAGGAATTTTGCATGTAGCATTTCATTACTTAGCAGCAACTGTATCCATCTTGGCTTTCATCCTTTTCCAAATACTGCTAACTCTAATACGAAGGGCAAGCACTGCAATGCTTAACACACACTTGGCAGCAAACTCTAAGGCATTATATGAGTTCAAAAAATGAGAAGGAAAAAACTTTCGTCTGGCTAATTGCTGTCTGGAAATCAAAGCGAGTGAGGCAATATATCCTCTGTAGTAGGAATCTATGTCAAAACCAAAATTAAAGCTGTTGATTGATTGAAATTATTTCTATAAATTTTTGCTGAGTAGTAAATATTCAGGGAGTCTCTACTAAATTATACAGAATAAAGGAAAGTAACAGTAGAGTAAAAACAAGAGTTGAAAGAAAAGAAAATAAGACATTCTTTCTGATGGAGTTTTCTGCTAAGTGGCTAATAGAAGGTGACACAATATCTGAAGCACATCAAGATGCTGATGATTCACTTCTTGTTGTAATCTCAAAGTTTGGAAGAGATCCTATTAATGACCACAATATGGGCTACACTTAAACTGGGTAGAAAACATGCTTGTGAGTGGCAGCTTGTGTGGGTTTCCTTTAAATATACCAGTTACCCTTATAATCAATCTTACAGGTTTTCATTGTCCTTTTCTGTAAATTTTGCAAAAATGCTTGAGAACACATAATCCATACCAGATGTTTCTAACCTGATGCATTGCAAAAAAAAAAAAAAAATTATAGGCAATTAAAAACTAACACAACTTTTCTATATCTAAAGAAATAAAACATTTGTTACTAAAATTGCAAAAAGTATTAGCTTTTAATTTTAAATTTTATATTATCAAACTTGTATTTTGTTATTAATTGGCAGGGAAGGAAACTAAGTCTGTTAAGCCAAATCATATAAGTAAAAACATTCAGTCAATTTATTATTATGGTAATATATTAAAGGAAATACACACTGGAATATGCATTGTTTTGCTTATTATTTTGTATCATGGACACAAAATAAAAATCCTTTAGGCATTGTATTCTATTACGTCATAATGAGATACTTAATTTATTGAGGCTTTTATATTACTTATGTCCCTCAAACAATCCTTTTTATTCCTTTAAACTTTTACAGTTCCTGGAGATTTGGGGCTGTCCATCGAATTATAGAGATAGAATTGCCCACCAATTTTGAGTGGAAAACAGCAAGAAATAGATATACTAAGATTTAGACACGCTTAGATTACATTAAGATTAGATTAACAGAGTTAGAAGGGACCTTAAAGGTCATCTAATCCAACCCCTTGCCCAAACAGGAACAACCCCATTCATGCAGAAAATAAGCCCCCATACTACCCCCACCAAACAACTGAAAATTCAATTCTGTGTTGTTACGGAGATCATCACATCATTACTTTGTCTCTGCAACCACCAAAAGAAAGTGATTTTCGAAAGTGGAAACCTTTTCTAAACGTTCAATATAAATAAAATTAACTAACTAACTAACTCATTTTCAAAGCTAAATGAAAAGCTGAACGTATTACAATGTTCTACATCTAGGGCTAAAACAGATTTTCATCAAAAATGAAAGACTGTATTCTGTCCCTTAATGCTGTGGTCCGCATCACATATTTATCTGAAAGATTACGGTGATTTAAAAGAAACACTATACAGTTCTCAGGTTCAGACTAGAATTGCATTCACTATAAAAGTCACACTTCTGCAGCACACCTGGTGTTGTCAACAAGAACAACGGAAATCAGTATTTTGGGATTCAAAACCAAAGGGAATATAGAGGAGAAAAAGAGTTCTTGCAATGGAGAGGAAAAGTCACTGTCTACGTGTCCAGATCAGTTTATCCAGATTACTTTTGATGCTGACCGCACTATCAGGTCTCTGCTTGTAGGATCAGTCCTCATGTAAGGTCAGATTTATTGGGTTAACCAAAGAGATTGAATTATCTTGCCATGAGTTATCTTTTGTTTCTGTTACTTTTTTTTTTTTTTTTTTTGCAGGATTTACCTCAGGTTAATCACTTCTAACCCAGAATAGTTGAGTCAATTGGTGTTAATGACATACTAAGGTTTATACTTAAACAACTTCTGCTAGGCTTTTATTTACACCACTTATAACCACTGATTAGAGCAGGGGTGTCAAACTTGGATCATCATGGCATCATCATGTGATGTATCATGACTTTTCCTCCCTTCACTAAATTGTGCATGGGCGTGACGCATCTGGCCCATGGACCATGATTTGACAGCCTTGGTTTAGAGCAAAACTTGTAATGTCGTAAAACTTGTAAGGAAGCAACCCAAGCACAGTTACCTCTTGGTGCTACAATCAAGTGACCAAACTATGGGTGTACAAACCTAGATAATGTTTCTCTAGGTTAACAGAACAGTAATAGTACCAGTGTTGGAAGAGACCTTGGAGATCATCTAGTCCAACCCCCTGCTCACCCAGGAGTCCTATATTAGGGATTAGAACTGCTGAACTGCCAACCTTTCTGATCAACAAGCTCAGCATCTTAGCCACTGAGCCTCCTAGCCAGAGCCAGATCTACCTCAATGACTTGTTCAGTTTCCTTCTGTTGGAACCCAGCTTTAAAAATTAATGGTGCATTTCAGTGTTTTCAAGTTCCAGAATAAAAGGAATTGCTGATCAGGAACAGCCTCCAACCATTTGGACCCATATAATTGTTGAGGGCTCACCTGCAATAAGGCTTCAGTTGTAAACATCTGTTCTGGAAAGAGCTCATTTTGATGCTGTAAAACTTGTTGCAAAATGTTTTGATAATAGCAGTTGGTTCCATGTATTTCCTCCTCCTCCTCTTCACTTAATCACAGGCGATGAAGACAATCTAATACTACATCCCTTAACATCCCTTAACATTGCAGAATCTTTTCCTCCTGTATTTCCTCCTCCTCCCCTTCACTTCATCACAGGAGATGAAGACAATATAATATTACATCGCAGAATCTTTCATTGCAGAATCTTTCATTACAGAGTGAATGTCATGCAATTTTTATGATGACATTTGTCATTTTCATGGAATTTTGTGTGATTTTTTGGGAAGATGGCCTGCGGGGTATGCAGATAGAATACTTCAAGAAACAAAGATTGGGAAAGTGTTTCTTTGTAACTCCTTCATGAAGCAAAGCAACCTCCTCTAAGATTGAAAGTGACATGGACTCTCACTGTAGTCAGCCAAGCCTCCACCACTTTGCAATAACTGGAGGAAATGTTAATGGATAACCTTTTCAACTTGACAAGGTGAATCAGCAAGAAGTGCCTGTCAAGGCAAATCATAGCTGCCTCACACAGGCTAAAACCCAAACTTCCAGCCAGCTGAATCTGGAAATGCATCCAGAGAAGTTGCTGGAGTGCTCTCTGTTGATAAGATATTCACAATTATTTGAACTGTTTTTCTCCATCATTCCTCTTCAGTTATATTTTCTTTCCTTCGCAGTATCCTTTATTCACAGAGTTGTGCTCATTTCTTAACCAGAAAGGAATCAAAATAATTTCAGATGCATTTTTAAACAGACTGAGAAGAATTGGGAGACAGAATGTGTGACTGTAAATATGCCAAGTTCAGGAGAAGCAAATCTTTACATTGAAGCACTTTGTTGAATGAGATGCACATTGTAATATTTACTTACAATATTTTATTATAGTTATATGTTAAATAGTATATTATGATATTTTAAAGATACTATTTTTTTTGCATGCAACATTTCCAAATGTACAGTTGTTTGCAAATTAGTTAATCTTTGAATAGAAATGACAGATTAAGTCAGATTTCCTTTACTTCTTTTCTGTTCAGATTGCAACTGAATCCATTTTGATAGATTGTTTCATTTCACTTTCAATTTTATAGCTTTAAGCCCTGTTAAATATTTTACTTTCACTTTTAAATTGTGTTGCTAAGGTCTTGCATTGTGTACTTGAACTTCTCCTAATAATGCACCATAGTTTGAAAAATGATCACTCTCCCGGGATATAGCAGGGCAGACCCACAGCCTAATTGAATTCTTTTCTTTTTTTAAAAAAAAAAATAAACTTTACTAATCTTAGATTCTTAGCCTGCTCTTGAATAGTATTGTATTCATTTATTTATTACATTTTTAAATACAATAAAGGCAAGAACAAAAAGAAAAAAATGGAAAAAAATTAAAGTATACAGTTATGACTTCCATCCTTCTTTCTATTAAGTAATTGCACCTGCCTTTTTTTCTACTTACTTTGGAATTCCTGTCCCTTCCCTTTTCACCCTTTTTATTCTCCAAATCCATAAATCAACATTTCAGTCTTTTCTTCTTTTAACAAATAAACTGTGTAAGTATTTATAGTTGCCCACCCTGTCCAAGCTCAGCCAATTTTATAACGCCAATATTTTACTGTAACATGGAATATTTTGTATGGAAAAAGCATCTGTATTTTTCTTATTCAGGATTTTTCATCTTCTCTTTCTCCAGTTTAACATTAAAAAAAAGTTCGGGGGGAGGGAAGAATTTATTCTAAATAGCAAGCGTTACTTCCAAAGCATAGGCTCCTTTGATAATCTATCAAATAACTATTTATTACAGATAATGCAGCCATTTATATTTTGAACCCATCGTACCTGAGAAATTCTGTCTAAAGTTGCAATTCCTTTTTTTTAAATACACAGTAAAAAGTTAGATATCTGTGAAGAATTTTGTCTCAACACAGACACACAGACATTAAAACAATATGCATTTCTAAACAAATTTATATCAAAATAAACAAAATAGCAGTTTGGAATGAATATGCTTTTGTTTTGTGATGACAATTGTACTGTAAGATTCAGAAGAATGACAATTTAAATGTATATTGTCCTGAGACAAATGATTGAAACCTGGGTATTATTTATCTTTTGACACATCAAGTATAGTATGTCTGTGTTTATCTAAGTTAGGCAATAACTGGTTCCAGTGATAATGATCATAATATGCGGATCCTGCAAAGCAAGTATTCTGTTTCATATGAGCCTCCCACACCCACTGAATTTTCTCATTCATGAAAAAAGAAGGGCCTTCTGAGCTTAGAGATATAAAATGTGTTGATTTCAGGGGTTTCTTCCCCTGTCTGATTATCAAAGTATTTAAAATCACAAACTTTGTGACTCAAAGTCTGTCAGTATCATATCCCATCAATAAATATTATCAGCAAATTCTGAGGATTTACTTCAGATCAAAATGTCCAGAAGGGAAATCATCGTTCTTGGAAGGCTTAAGGCAGGAGGACCAGGAAAGTTATTCAGGCACCATCTCATCAGGGCTACAGCTGATTGTCTGCTCTACACCATTCAAAAATCTTTCGTCAGGCTAATTTAACAGGGCTGTCAACCTGGCAGCCTGTGGGCTGGATGCGTCAAGTGCAGGCCACGCCCTCTCCTGTTCTGCAAAGGGGGGAAATTTATGAAACGTCATGTGACGGCAATGTGACGCTGCATGTTTGACACCCGTGGACTAGAACTAATGCTATGTCTGCTTCCCTTGATGCTACCTCCTTTTTCAGTGAATGTACAAGGAAGTGCAGATGCCAACCAGGCAGAGTATGTTTGCTTAGAAGTTCTCATGCTGATTCTTGCTCCTAGATAGGCTTAGGAGATCTGATCAACCAAAAGCAATAGAACTACAAAAGGGGAGGGGCTTTGTGCAGTTGTAACCACCATCTTGACCCTTTTTGACCTAGGGTGACCTCACACTATTGATGCCCCTGAAAGATACACTTAATTATCTAGAGCAGCTCACCTGACAATATGGTGATCAGTGAGTTTTAACATCCCTTCTCTCACACATTTCCCTCTCAATGTGTATGAAAAAGTGGAGATGTGTTTACAAATATTAGCTATTAGGTTTGTGTTTAATGGTGGCTTGCACCTTGAACAGACTGTGCATGCTGTATATTCCTGAGGTGTCCCACACACCATGATGGCATGCACATTTCCTCTGAGCCTACAATGATTCAAAGCACCATCTTTGCAGATGAAAAATTTATGGTTTTTAAAATGCATGCTGTTAACGAATAAAGGAGATTCATTTTTTATGTCTCTCAATAAGTGATCTGCATTTGTCAACATTTATTGTAACTTGTAAATTGTGCCTTGAAAAAGATATATTTAACAGCTTGTATGCTAGAAACATATTTTGAGCTCTTTTCTTTGAAGGTAAAAAATGAATCCTTGGCAATATTCTGCTATACATTTAATGGAGATGTTGTCCATTATAAACCATTAGAAAGAGGCCACTGGCTGAATTATTGCAGTGAACAAGCCAGGAAATTTGACTCACAACAGCTGCCGGAAAAATGCTTAGGCAGCATCATTACTCTTAAGGACTACAAACATACTGCACTACAAAGTCATCATGCGGGCTATATTAACAAGGTAATCGATTATTTTTTTTCACACTTAATACATTTACAAAACAAATTATTCCCTCTAACCCCGCAACAATTTTAAATGCTTTAAATGAACATTTCTTGCAAGGTTTTTCCCTTTCTTTCCTCTAATGCAAATTTTACAAACACCATGAGGAGTGCTGTTTGAAAAAAATGTTGTAAATTCAATGTTCAGTTTATTAACTTTGCTTTATGAATAAGTATCACCTTAATGTCATCTTGCTCACTTCCTTCTCATCCACAGTATAGTCTGGGATGCTACAGATCCTCTTCATGACCTGTTTTTCTTGTTATCTTATGGGAGGAGGAGGCTTCGTGGTATTGGAATCAGAACATCTAGATTCAGCCATAGTTTTGTTCCATATAATATCAACCTTTTTTCTTGTTTTTATTAATTGTTTCTTGTTTTTATTGTTTTTATTAATTGTGAGCCACCTAGAGTCTCCTCTAAGTGACATGGGCAGCATATAACTTGAATCAATAAATAAAATAATATAACCAGCTGTTTTTTTTTTATTTTATGATGCTACAAGAGTTATGAAGGTCATAGCAAATGAAAAAACAATGATTAGTGAAAATATGTCTTAGGGTGATTTGTCCATACTTTCTCATTTTAAGCCAGTTTAGATTCTTGTATTGCAAAAATTTACGATGCAGCAGCCTTATTTTTTTTTTAAAAAAAACTGTTTGATTAGAAAAACACAACAAAAAGGTCAGGAGAATCTACCAAGATTTGTAAATAAAGCCAGAAAAATAGACATCTTGGACATTTTTATAAGGACTGCAAAGGCAGAGGCAAGCATATCTATGTAATGAGGAGTGAATTAGTAATGGACTTTGGCAAGGAGACAGAATGTTTTGACTCATAGTTTATGTCTCTTCTCTCCATCCTAGCTGGCTATCATTAATGCCACTAGTATAAAGAAGAAGCTGCAGCTCAGGATAGACAAGGAGGGGCTAAAAAAACCAACAACTTCCTAATTTAAATGAATTTGCATTTTAAGTCAAAGCCAGATAAATTACATCCTAGATTACTGACAAGGTAGTGGAGATGATCACATACCTGATAAGTGCAATCATGCAGAACTCTCAAAGAATGACAGAATCCTGTTCTCCCCACCCCCCCAAAAAAAGAAAGCACTTAGACTTGGAAAATGATAGACTTGCCAATTTGATATCTATACTAAGCAAAATTCTTAAGAAAATTATTAAACATAATATTTGTAAGCACTTGAATAGAATAACTGTTCCCAGTGAGCCCCAATTACTGTGCATGCCAGTACAGGGAATATACCTTTTCGGATAGTTACGGGTTGGGATTTTGTAACAATACCAGAGTTGAAGCGACCTCTGGATGGCACCACCCTACCTCATGAATGGAGTGACAGGATCCAAGTGGTATGGCCCCAAATAAGGGAAGCTTTAGACAAAATGGCCCGAGAGTACCGACTACAGGCTGACAAAAAGAGGGCTCTTATGCGCCCCTTGCAAGTCGGTGATTTAGTGTATCTGTCCACCAAATACATCAAATTAAAGGTACCCACCCATAAGCTTGGACCAAAATACCTAGGCCCTTTTCCTGTGGTGAAAGTGATAAACCCAGTCACGGTCGCGCTAAAATTACCACCGCTGCTAGGGAAGATCCACCCAGTGTTTCATAGTAGTTTACTAAAGCTGGTAACTGTGCCTAGAGACACCAAGCAACGGCCCGGTCCAGTTACAGAGGGACACTTTGAAATCACAGATATACTAGACTCTAGAATAAGCAGGGGGAAGTTACAGTATTTGGTCAAGTGGAAGGGCTATCCCTTTGAGGAAGCATCATGGGCACACGATGTTCGAGCCTCATGGCTGGTTAAGCAGTTCCACAAAAGAAACCCCCTAAGACCTCATTAGAGAGCTAACCCGTCTGCTTTCTCGTTGCAGAGAGAACCGTGGTGAAGGGAAGCCGCCTGTCGAGCTACCAAGGCGTCGGCAACTGAGCACACGTTGCAGGGGGCGGAGATACCCTTACCTGCATTCTGGTGGCGGTGGCACAGGGTGTTAGGCGGACGGGAGATGTCTTTAGAGGCACCATAACATCGGGAGCAGGGCACCCGCGCGGACCCCCCCCCCCCCAGCGTTGATCTCTGCCGGTGCAAAGACTGATAGAACCACGACCGAATTTGATGACGTCGTCGGGAGGAGGGCGTGATTTATAACGAGCTGGGAGGGCGAGGCATGCCTGCGCTAAAAGCACACGCACCTGTCAGCTGTAGCACTGTTATTATTTCGGCCAATGAAGTTACAGTGATCACCCAGAGCTGATGCCCAAATAAACCACGTTACAAAAAGAGCTGAAGCCTTTACGTTCTGGTTTTTCGCTGCGCTGCTGTCTGGGATCCTGAGAACTAATTTAATAGATTGGGGAAATGTTGTGGGTATAATATAACTTGACAAAGTATTTCATGATAGTGTAATAAAATGATAAAATATGAGCTAGATAGAACAGGTGGATTCATAATTGGATGCATTACATCCATAAATGACTCTACATAGGAATGAAGTGCGGTATTAAGTAGATTGCCTCAATGCTTTATTCTAGGCTTCATGCTGATCAGTGAAATTCTCTTTCAAGACAATGACTGATGTTTCAGAATTTACAACATATGTCTTTAAAGACGTGATCCACAGATCAAAGAAACCAAGATGGTGGCTACAAAGTAGTGGTGGGATTCAGCTGGTTCTCTCCGGATCGTGTGAACCTATAGCAGCGACTGCGGGAGGCTCTGCCCACCAACCAGATGTAATGCGCAACTACTGAGGATGCACGCATGCACACATGCACACATTTGCAAACTGGTAGGGAAGTTAAGTGAATCCCACCTCTGCTACAATCCTATGCACAAAGCTTTTAATGCTTACCACATGAAATGCATATTTGGAAAAGAGCAAGCTTTGATCATGTGGCTGCAGTAACCATCTTGGCTTTTTTGCCTCAAGTCCATCCCCTAATAGTCCAAGCTCCAAATAAAGGCCAAATTGGGATGGGATCTTATCACAGCAGTATTTTGGCAAGATTAGGAAAAGAAGTCTAAATTCAGCTGGTATACCCATGATAGGAATATGGAAACCAATGGTGGTTTGCTACCATAGTAAAAGGGAAGATTTTAAGGGTTTTTAGAAGTAGTATTTGTTTCAAGCTGTTTCTAAGGTTTTACAGGAAAACAAGGGACAAATATTTGCATGCAGAAAAACATAAATAATGGATTAGAGCGGGGGTGTCAAACTTGCAGTGTCATGGCAGGGTAACATGATGTATTCGCTACATCAGGTGTGAGTGTGGACAGTGCATGACGCATTCGGCCTATGGGCTGCGAGTTTGACAACCTTGGGTTAGAGGATGCATTACTATACTTGGATGCATTACTATACTTGGATACTTGGAAAGCCAGACCATTCCAGCAGTGATCTCACTTTTTGCTAAAGTTCAAGTGATCTGCTGGCATTTATTTATTTTATTTTATTTATTTCCAAAAATTTATATGCCGCCCTTCTCCCTAAGGACTCAGGGCGGTGAACACAAGTGAAAACATACAACAACAATAAAATAATAAAACCCAAGGATCAGCTCAACAGGCTAGAGAGCCTGTTATTAACATCCAGCTATCTGCAATTATTGCAAGTTCAAGGTTCAAGGTTGCCTCAGCCTTCTATCCTTTCTAAGGTAGGTAAATTGAGGACCCAGTTTGTGGGGGCAATAAGCTGACTTTGTATAAAAATATACAAAAGTATGAAGGCTATTGCTTAACGCATTGTAAGCCGCCCTGAGTCTCTGGAGAAGGGCGGCATATAAATCTAATTTTAAAAAAAAAACCATTTGTTGAAACAGCCAAGTCTTTAAGTCCCGATGGAAGTAGTAGAGATCAGGTGCGGTCCGAAGCTCGGTGGGTAACTCATTCCAGAGGACAGGAGCACCTACAGAGAATGCTCTACCCCTGTATGTCTCCAGCAGACATTGTCTGGCTGACAGTACCCTGAGGAGGGCAGCCCTGTGTGAGCGGCAGGATGGTGGGAGGCAGGTAGGAGATGGTCCTGCAAATACCCCGGACCTAAGCCATGTAGGGCTTTAAAGATAAATACTAGCACCTTGAAGCGGATCCGGAGTACCACTGGTAGCCAGTGCAGGTCGCATAGGAGAGGTGTTACACAGGAATAATGGGGAGCTCCCGTTACAAGTTCAAGTACGAGTGCAAGGATTTGTTTTCCAGAACACATTTATTCAAGAACAAACATAGATATACTATAGCTTTATTAACAACTCGGCTTATATTTTGAACTAATTTATTGTCTTACGATACCTAAGGCTTTTCTATGTTCCTTGGTACAATATGGCACGTCTTCCTTGTGCCATGCCTTCCTTGAGTCAAAAAGCCAAACCACAGCGCATTGTTCATGTGAGCCATTAAAACATTGCCTTAGTAGTCTTGTTACTTGCAATGCGGAGCATTAATGGAAGACAATACTTGAATGAGAATGCATTACAAATCTTGTGCCTTACTAACTACAACTCCTATTCTGCTTACACGGTATGTCTGAGTGCCATTACTGTGGACTCTGGTACATAGATGAAATGAAGGAAAGGGAGCTGGTGCAGACATTTTCTAGTCTCTAATGTTTATTCTCCATTGTGCTGCTGCTGAAATTAGCCTTCCTTTTTAATATGTAACAAAAGCTCTTTTATGCTTTCAATTCAAGAGCAGAAAATCTGTCTATGTAATGGGGGGGGGGGGAAAGGGGCCGGGGAATCCCACTACCCTGCCGGTTGCTTTAGCTTTTTTGTAAGTGCTTGCTGAGCTTTCGAATGAAAGGAAGCAGTCACTATAGAAACTGACACATCACATGGCATTCAGTCTGCCTCTTAGATGTGAATTACCTTTCTAATGAGTCTTTCTTACTGCTAGTTTTTCCTTCTCTATCCCCAAGCCTTTCCTGCTAAAAATCCATCTTTAGCCATCTACCCGACTTTACATGTTATTTATCGAGCTTGTTCAAACAGAACCAAAGCTTATCTAGCCAGACAGAAAAATACCATTGCTGCCTTTTAAAATTTCCCTTTGGAGTTGTGAAATGATACGTATCTAATCACATTAATTTATTTGCGCTGCAGAGAAGCAATGATATTGAGTCCTTTGACTCTGCATAAATAGGGAAGGATGAATAAAATTGTGTAAGCCCTTAATACCCAACCGCCCCCCCCCCAAAGTGGGACTTTCCTAAACTGTTCTGAAAGTCGTGTTATTGGAATGGATTTCATTATTTACCTGCAGTTAAAACAACAAAATTTTGGAATTATAGTGCTATCACCCATACAATATTACTATAGTTTCTATGTAAGATTTTGAAAACAGGCCATTGTATGTAGGGTTTTGACTGATGTCCAAAATGTTTGATAGTGAAATCTAGAATTAGAAATTTCATATAGCAAAAAGGAATAAGGAAATATACCTTTATATTTAAAACAAGCACACAAAGATACCCAAACTATGATGCTGTTAGTAAGCTGCATGTTTTTAAAAGTAAATATCTGACATTAATATGTGATCTGGCCTAAACTTCTTGAGCTTTCATCATACAGTCCTGAATAGGTAGGATATTTCAGAGGCCTGGTTCTTTCATCATATGTGCATAATATAAAAAAGAGAAAACGTGGATAGTTAGAGGTGCAGCTTACAAAGAGGTTTTTATTTCTGCTAAAGATGATGGACAAGCCAAGGAAGTGGCTTTATGCATTATATGTATAATACATGAAGAGAAAAATCTTGGGAATAGAGTCCAAGTGATGAAGAATATTATTATTTAAATAGATAACATAGCTTTCATTTATTTATTTTATCATATTTATGACAATAGAATTGAATATTTCCATCTGAAGAAAATGTCAATAAAGACTGCATTGTGTCTTTTTATGACGTCTCTAATCTTTTTACACCCTAAAACAATTGTAAAACAGATCTGCCTCTGGCAGTTTGATTTTCCTGATCATCTCTTTTGTCTCAATGTGTATGTTGTTCACATTCATGCTCTGACCTCCCACAGCAGCATTCCCCATGATTTTATGCTGCGTTTGTAAGCAAGAAAGGAATGTCGGGACATACTAATGAATGGAATTTTCCCAGAGTGAAAGAAAATGCTGAATGCTACAAGGATAATGGTGAAAAACAACCCAATCTTTCCCTGGCCTGTTTTATTCCTTACTGAAATGTGAAACACACAGCTATGTTCTGAGGCCACAGCTATGAGCTACAATTTGGATAATCCAAGTTCTGTCAGCATTTTGTCTTATGCTTCATAGATTTCAGCAACATGATATTAATGGATAGAAAATAGCTAGCAGATAGTTTTAAATAACCATTTCACCGAAGACCAACCATTTAATTGCCACAGGATTCCAGCCTCATCTGTGTAGGAGATATTACCATGGTGGAAAGTTTATTGGTGTAACTAATTTATGTAAAGCAATAACTCATCTCCGGTATATTGATCTGTCAGAACAGTTTATTTATTTAGCACATATTTCTGTAATGTGAAAGTGATTTGGAAAGATGACATTTAGGTTTGTTCTGAGACAGGGAAACCTAAAGTAATTTCAAAGGGGCAGTATTTCAGTTCCTTCTGTAAAACTGAATTAAATGTCTAGGATTAATTATACAGGGGAAAAAATAAGGCACCGGGCAAGCTAAAGCAACATAAGTTTATCAGATCTTCAACCAATAGAAGAGCTGTCAACCAGCTAAAAATACACCACAGACATCACACTTTGGTTACTTTTGACTTAATATGTTGGAATTTGTAAAGCAATGTTTAAGGCTTACTACTCTGGTTGAATCTACTAAGAGATTGTAATTCTAATCTTTAGGCATGAGTTCTAAACTTTAAGCATGAAATCCAGGTGGTGACCTTGAGCCAGTCTCTCTCTTTCTCAGCTCAACACACCTTACAGGGCTATTGTTGTAAGAAAGGAGGAGGGGGAAGGAATATTGTGTATGTGTATATGTGTGTGTGTGTGTGTGTGTGTGTTTGTGTGTGTGTGTGTGTGTATACATACCACCTTATTTTTAAAAATAATAAAAGTGGGATGTGCATAAATCAATCAATAAAATAGTAAATAAAAATAAACCATGATTTAATGCAGGGCTATCAAACTCACAGCCCACAGGTTGGACGCGTCATATGCTGACCATGCCTGGTTTAGTGAAGGGAAAAAAACTTGTGCTATGTCACGTGATGATGCCATGACAATGTGAGTTTGATACCTCAATTTAGTGTAATGTGTTAACCTAGCCTACATCAGCCTTTCATTCTGGTGCTCTCCTGAAGATTTAGGTTACAGATCCAACCAGCACCTTCTTTGATGAAGGAGAACATGGAAAGAAACTTTGACTAATATAGCAGTTTTAGATAATATTTGATATGCTTTATCCCAGGGGTGTCAAACTCAAGGCCAGGGGGCCGGTTCTGGCTTGTGCGGTGCTTAGAATTGGCCCGCAGGGACCATCCCATTGTGCCTCTGCTAGCAAAAGCAGAGCTTGGGAGAGCCCAGGCTTCGTTTTTAGCCACTATGGCCTCCCCAAGCTCTGTTTTTACTGGCAGAGGGTGGTAGGAAGCCATACGGCTGAAACGGAGCTCCAGAGCCCATTTTTACCGGCAGAGCACTCGGGCCACTACAGACGCCCCCAAAACAAGTGACATCAAGCTGGCCAGGCCCACCCCTGTCCCCAGGGTCAAACACAACCTTCAATGAAATTGAGTTTGACACCACTACCTTATCCCATCTATGTTACTCTCATTTACAATAATTCCTTACTGTTGCCCATCTTCCTTCTTAAAAGGCAAATGCATTTTATATGTTTAAAACCATATAAAATACATTTATATTCTAATAAATATTCTAGTCAAATTAGCTTCACAAAATTGTCCAAAGAACCTAATTATAATCTAGCAAAGCTGCTTAAGTCATGGACTAAGTAAACATGCTTTTAAAATTTTATGTAATTTATTATAAATATTAATCCAGAATGCTAACTGGAATACCTGAAGTGATATTTAAACTGGATTTCTATTCCAGCCAGTATAAATTTAGAAGGGGTTCATTAAAAAAGCGAACCAATAGTTTCATCATCACTTATGAAACTCCAACAGAGGGCCTATAAAAATACCCTGAGATTTCATATACCAATGAAATGAATTTTTTTAGCAATTTGTCTTTGTGTCAGCAATCTTGCCAAATGCAGACTTGAACTGCAGAAGTACAAAATTCAAATAGGAGTTGTCATAAAGTTGTATTAAAGTTGCACTACCGGTGTGGATTATTTGAATTCAGCAGAAGAATTTATTAAAGGACATGCTTCTAAATATAAGTAGGGTGTTGAAAAATATTGAATAATGAATTTGCAGAACATCTCATTAAAAAAATATGTCCACAATGTAGTTGTCTTGGATACAGAACATGGGAATCTGCCCATCTATATAACAAACATTCTTTGTATCTGAAGCAAAAGCTTTTTAAAAAGTGTTTTAAAAATGCATAAAGTTTTTTAAAAGGTTTCATTGCTATTTAAGTGTTTGTGGAGATTCTCAGTCATCCAGGTCATAGTTGTTTCAGAGGTGCTTTTTCAAGAGGCAATAGAACTGGGTTTTTTCCTTGAGGAAAGAAAAGAAAATGTTTCGCTTCTCATTCAAGAAGCTTCATTAGTTGTGGCAGCCAAAGGAAAGATGGGTACTGCCAGTCTAATTGCCTTTTGAAAAAGCACCCTTTGAGATTGCTACCTAAGCTACATTTTGAAGAGAAGGATGCACAAGAAAGAGAGACGGAGTTATATCTTAAATAAAGAGATTCATAATCTAGTAATAGACCAGATGAAAAATGAACTCAAGAATAGCATGTAAGATCCCTCCTCTTATCTATCTCCTGCTGTTTGTCCCAGTGATCAACATAGATACAAAGGGCTCATGCAACATCCAGCACTACTTCTCATCCTTTTAGGAACAAATTCATATCTCCCAACTTCTTTCAAAGAAAGTAGAAACAATTTCAGGATGCCTGTTGGTCCGCACATCAGATGCCCAGTGATAAATCCTTGTTAATTCTATTCACTGCTGAGCTGGCAATTTTTGGATATTTCCCCCAGTGGTGGGTTGCCCCAGTTCGGACCCGTTTGCAAGAACCAGTAGTAAAAACAGTGGGAGGCTCCACCCACTGACCCGGATGTCATCAGGAAGCTTTTGCGCATGCGCAGAAGTGCAAATGTATGTGTGCGTGAGCAAAGCGAGCATAAGCACACAGTTCTATTGCAAACTGATAGTAAAGGTAAGTAGAACACACTCCTGATTCCTCCCCCCCCCCCCCAATCTGTGGCTTCTTTCCTCTTGCCCAGAAATGAATTCCTGCTTTCAGGAATCCTAAGTCCCCCTTCTGAAACTTAAGCAGTTTGTGGTTGTGGCTTCGGATCCTGATTTTTGATTATTTATTTTTTTCATCAGTTGCAGGCCTTGCTATCTTATCAAAGTAAGCCACACTCTGTTTTCTAATCTTTTGAGTGGACAGATTTTATCTTTCTTTAGATCTTGCTTGCATGACCTGTACAAAAATCCTATTAATCTCTTTATCTTTGATTCTTTCATCTCTCTCTGTCATTTTGCCATTCAAAAATAATCCAGTTGGCTCTCTATTATTTGTCAGTTTCTCTTTTGTCTTATATTGTGTGAATGAGTCTTCTTCATTATATGGACTGATCTGAGATAGCATTTTTGCGGTTTGACTACTGCATATAATAAATACATATATTGTATGGTGTATATAAACATACACATTTTTGAGACATATTTTTCTTTAAAGAAAAAAAACATTGCACAAGTAGCACAAGTAGGAAACACCATTCTCTAAAGAGGTTAATTTTCCAAATAGGTAGGGGATTATAAAAAGATTAAATACATAGACATCTGGCAGTGGTAGAAGTTTTCTATGTGGAAATAAATGAATGAAATAAATGAAAAGAGAGAAAGGCTGTTCCACAATATGCTTGGTGGTCCACAATATGCTTGGTGGTCCAGCTGTGATCCCTGTGCCTTTTCCTTCTTCCTCTTATCCCATCTGTGTATGTTGGTGGCACAGAATCCATAGCTTGGCCTGCTAGAAACAGCGTCAATCGCATAGTGTTTAATTTCCCCCGTAAGGTGGCTTTTAGGTACTTCAGAATCAGTATTTAATATCAGGAATAAGAGTCCTCTTGCGAATTGCATCTTCCGAACTGGGTAAACAGCCTGCCTTGTGGTGGTGGCGGATAGGTAATGACTAGAATGGTTAGCTGGTTGCCCATGTGATCATGGGTTGAAATTACAATGTTTAGCCCTGTTTTCTGATTGGTTTCTGTCATCTTCTTTGCTGGTCACCCAATTATATATAATATATAATGATATAGTAATATAATATTAATAATGATAATATTAATATAATATAGTACATTATAATTTATTTTGTTAGTTAGTTCAATTTATATGCCGCCTTTCTCCAGAAACTCAGGACAGCTTAAAATGCATTTTAAAAATCATTATAAAAACATTTAAAAATTAAAACATTAAAACCCATTCACACCATTCATAGCCACATCTCACAAGATCACAAGAATGAGATCAATGGCCCCAGGTCTGCCGGAAAAGCCAGGTCTTCATCGCTTTTCAGAAAGCCAGTAGGGTGGGGGTGGTCCAGAGAGCTGGGGCAGCCACAGAGAAGGCCTTCCCCCACCGGCCCGCCAGCCGTCATTGTTTAGCTGATGGGACCCGGAGGAGACCAACTCTGTGGGATCTTAGCGGTTGCTGGGAGCTATGTGGTAGAAGGCAGTCTCAAAAATAATCTGGCCCTGAGCCATGTAGGGCTTTAAAGGTAATAACCAACACCTTGAATTGTGCCCGGAGATCAATAGGGAGCCAGTGCAATACAAAATATGATATGATATATTATATGATATGAAATTAGGAGTAGAGTAGAGTACAGTATAGTACAGTACAGTAGGACCGAGAGGCTGCTCACACAGTGAGCCAGATGTTTAGATTGGATTTAGCATTTTTATAAGGCATATGAAAGAAACAATATGAAATAGGAGTGAACTGCTCCTGGAACTTTTGCAAAAGTTCCATTATCACTGAGGTATCCATTTTTTTATTTCTTCATTTTGTTTCTTTTTTGACACACAAGCGTGATCTTCTGGGAGGGCAGTAATCCTATAGTGAAACAAAACAAAATCTAGGTGAGTACCCAGTGGGACAAAAGAAGAGTAAGTTAGAAGCTTGAGAGCTGCTGCACTTTTCAGACAGTGAATTTTGGTTGCTTTTCCTGCCACTAAAAAATGTGATGTAGGAGAGGATACTGTATATCAATTGCTATCCAGTGGTGGGTTTCAAATTTTTTTACTACCGGTTCTGTGGGTGTGGCTTGGTGGGCATGGCATGGCTTGGTCGGCATGGCAGGAGACAGATACTGTAAAATCTCCATTCCCACTCCACTCCAGGGAAAGGATACTGCAAAATCCCCATTTCCTCCCGATCAGCTGGGACTTGGGAGGCAGAGAATAGATGGGGGTGGGACCAGTCAGAATTTTTACTACCAGTTCTCCGAACTACTCAAAATTTCTGCTACCGGTTCTCCAGAACTGGTCAGAACCTGCTGAAACCCACCTCTGTTACTATCCAAATCTGTCCCATATTAAATCTGTAAGAAAGCAGCACAGCCTGGTCTCCTGATTGATGCAAAGTAAATTAGGTGGAGGAAGCAGTACATAGTTTTTGCTGACTCAAGTATGCGAGAAATGCACATTAGTGTAAACATATGATTATATCTTTGGAGGACTGCAGGCAGGTTGTTTTTTTTTTTTTTGAATCAAGTTTTATTAGTTTTTTTTTTCCTCACACACACCCACATATTTTATGAACAGAGTATTGGCCGTATCATATCTTATACAACTTGTCATATCCAAATACATTTTACTTAGTTACAATTTCTGCCAAAATATTCTTTTTCCATATTTTTTAATCATATCTTAATATTTCTATGGTTATTTATATAAACATTTTCTTTCGCCCTCCAGTTCTAATTTCTCCATTTTTAATCATATATATTCTCTTTTACCGGTAATTCTTTGATAATTCATTCTTTATCCTAGTACATTTAAAAATGATCAGGGTTGCCTTTCCTCCATTTCATCTTTTTTGTTTTACAGCAATCTTTCTTCTCTTTCCTCTCTCTCCTTTCTTTTATCCTTCCTACCTTCTTCTTCCTCCTCTCCTATTCCTTCTCTACTTCCCCTTCCTTTCTCCCCCTCCTTTTTTCTTCCTCCCTATCTAACCTTTTCTCCTACTCTTATTTCCCCTCCCTTTCTTCCTCTCCTCTTCCCTTTCTTCTATTCCTCTCTGTCCTTCTCCCTTCCTTCCATCTCCCTACTCCTTCTTCCATCTCTCTCTGTTGCTGTACTCATTTTCAATTCAGTATTTTTCCAGGATAAAAATCCCCGATTTTTATTGAATGTATTTCCAAAATTCCCATCATATTTTTAAATTCTTAACAATGTATTTCAACTTATTCCATTTTTACCTTAAAACCTTTTAACCAAGTTAACTTTCCACCTCTTATTTTCTTCAATTCCTAATTTCTTATTCCCGCATCAATGATTGTTTTTCTCTTTTACTAGCATTTCAATATTATATCTTACTTTCAGTTATGTTCATATATAAGCCATTCTATCTTTCACATTGCATCTGCTGATTTATTTTACATTAAACAATTTATTTCTTCTTCTTCTTCTTCTTCTTCTTCTTCTTCTTCTTCTTCTTCTTCCTCTTCCTCTTCCTCTTCCTCTTCCTCTTCTTCTTCTTTTCTTCTTCTTCTTCCTCCTTCTAACATATATTTCATTTCATCCTTATTTCATCATTTGACTGCAAGCAGTTTTGAAGCCATGAATTAGCAATGGCTTCTTATGACTTAGGAGATATATGGCTAAAATGCAGACAAGAAAATGTACAAATAAAAGAATAGAAGAGAACTTGATGTTGTTAAGACAAGAGACCTGGCAAAATGAAATTGACAGAAATATTCGTTCCAGATTGATACTCAGTTACAGATACTTCTACAATGTATATGTAGGTTGTCTACTTTGCATCAAATGTATTTAATAAAAATGAGGGGGGGGGGATCTTAATAGCTTCTTCTACTGAAGTCTGTCTTTTCTTCAGATGAATTCTAGTTTTCTTATCCATAGGGAAATACATTTTCTCTAATCCCAGTAGTAAGATGCAATAAACCAAGTAAACAAATGAATACTCCCACCTCTCGTGAAATTCAGAATCTTTGCAACTATCTTTAATTGGTCTAATGGTAGTTCTGGCACAACATTGTATCACTTTATGCAGAATAAAGTACAAAGGATATAGAAAGAGTATCTCGATTGCAATATATAATGGATTCAGCTGTCAAAATAATGTAACATTAATAAAACTCAACAACTAATAACTGTGGCTTGGATCCAGGGATGTTTTGAACAGGCAGAAAGCATTTCCATTTGTGAAACATAATTCCACTGAATTTGCCCACTTTCTATATTCTGGTGCACTGCTTGTCCTCTGATATAATTATATCTATTCTAGGGAACTTTGAAGGGAAGCACAGGGATTATAATTGAAGGGAAGAAGTCAATAAAAGTCCCTTTACGTTGTTATTTTCATAATTTGAACATTTGGGACAACTTGCCTCCAGAAGTTGTGAATGCTCCAACACCGGAAATTTTTAAAAAGAGGTTGGATAACAATTTGTCTGAAGTGGTGTAGGCTTTCCTGCCTAAGCAGGGGGTTGGACTAGAAGACCTCCAAGGTCCCGTCCAACTCTGTTATTCTATTCTGTTCTATTTGTTACACTATAGTTGAGTATTATGATTCATAATAAGATTCACACAATATCATGCAAAACTGGATCAGTTAAAGATTTAACCAGCTACATTGATTCTACATGATGAGTTAAGCTAATTTCTCTCCCTCTCCCCCTCCCCTCTGGATATTCCAGTAAGCAGGTTAAGAATGTTGTGGAAATTGAGCCAAAGAAAGAAATAGAGGTAATGTTGTAAGCCCTGTTAAATGGCAGGTTGGACAATGGAATCTTGTACAATATTACATATCCAGATGTGAGGATAGAAGAAACCAAGTGTTATTAAAGTGTGCAGATGAAAAGGAAGATTTTGTATTTTTAAAAGGCTAACATATTACAGGAGGGAGAACATTTATTTTCTGTTAACCTGGAGGGCAGGATTAGAAACCATATTGACCTTCCCTTGAATAGGGAAGTAGATACAGATAAGATATTAGGAGGACTTTCCTAACAATAAAAACAGTTAGTAGAATAGATTGCTTCATTAAGTGAACATTCTTCTTCATGAAATCTTTGTCCAAAGTGTTTTAGCAGCTGGGGTTGGAGTAAGTCAACTCAAAGTCAAAATTGAAAGTGGAGTGATTGTGTTTCTGCTCCCTACGCTCTGCTTATCACAAATTCTGAGAAGGGAGTATATTCTCTTTTTCTTCAAGGAAAATCCAGAGCCATTTCAAATTCAAAGTTTTGAAGCAGATACTTGACCTCAAAAAAGCCTGCCACAATAATGAGAAAAAAAGCCTGCTAAATCTGAACAGAAATAAACTTGAGAACATACACAAATAAAACCTATTTTATAGGAGGTGACCAAAGCACTTTCACACAATATGTTTATGTAGCTTCTGGGCCATCTCTGCAACCCTGTGTTCCACACTGTCATCTGGTGCTTTACTTCATGGTCAGCTGATGCAAATAGAAGTACTCTGAAATCAATTGCCAGTTGGAAATCCTGGTACCCTACAGACTTTGTGGGCTGACATTTTTGCCTTAATCCTCCTCCTGAACTCCAGCTGTCCTGTCAGAGCTTTTAAAAGGAATGCTGCCTTGAAGGCTGCAGAGTCCCTTCTTAGTAACCCAGACAAAGGAGAGGGGTGAAATTCTGTTAGTGTTCCCCTGTCTCTTCTATGGGAGAGAAGCCATCTGCAAAGTGACTTGGTTTGTTTGTTAATTTATTTGATTTTTCATGGAATAGGGCAAAGAGAGTGTTTTGTTTTGTTTTGTTTTTTTGCAGTTCAAGCAATGATTTTCACTCTCTGTTCTCAGCATTTCTGACTCAGCAGAAGAAGAATGCAAGTCACATTGTTTTTGAAAGACCAGGGAGAAGAAATTATGGTGAGAGGGAAATTCCCTCTTCTTCAAGGCAATTTCTTTTGTTTCAAGAGTAGGCAGCACAGTTAAATTTTAAAGTTTTAAAAACTAAGATTCAGACAATATCATTTTCTACCCAAAATCACAGCAACCAATGGAGAAAACAATGCAACAACAATGTTTTAGATTAAACTATGAAATTGTAACCCATTCAGTGGTGGGTTCCTCCCGGTTCGGGCTGGTTCTGCCAAGCTGGTAGCGGTGACGATACGACGTCATTGAACCGGGTCTGCCCCCTCCGCCCACTCCACCCCCCACATTATTCTTACCTTTTATTTGGCCCCACCCCCAATCTATTGCTGCCTCCTGAGTCCCAGCTGATGGGCTATAAGGAAAAAAATTGTTTAAACTCTTGCCTCGGGGCTTCAAAGGGCCGCCCTACAGCTGATCAATGGTAAAAGGCAGTTTGGTGGTAGACTGGTGCCTCCAAAAACATGCGTAGACCAGTGCCTGCAAAAATAAATGGGTAGACTGGTACAGCTCTGGAAGCAGTTAAAAGCCTGATAGACCAGTACCTCTGCTAAATCCTAAAGAATTGTCACATGATCATCAAGCCATGCCCACAAAATAAGCCACTCCCACCAAACTGGTAGTAAAAGAATTTAAAACCCACCCCTGAACCCATTGATATAAAAGGACCTAATCAACTGTGCACAAAGGCTTTTAAAAGCAAGCAAACCTTGCTAGACTTTTTTTTTCTTACTAGAAGATGATTTAGAACACTAAATGGAGTGACATAAATGTTAACAAAAAAGGTTGCAGGAAACAGGATTATGGGATAAACATGAAGGAATAAAGAGAAGAGCCATCAGAGACAGAGAGTTAGTTAGGGATTGCAACATGCCTAAGTTGAATTCTGCCTGTCTATTCCTGATCCAAACAGTCTTATCAATTGTTCAGGAACATCTAGGAAAACTGATAACATGCATCAAGTATGTTTGCTCTTTATCAGCACTTGTATATTTACAATGCTAGAATAAGGCAGAGTAATTTGGAGATTTTAATGAAGAAAGATCCATCACCTATTTTATGGAGAAAACTTATAAAAATAAATTTCTAATGGGTCTCACAGAACATCAGGGTCTATACTGCAAAGCAGAAGTAGATAATCTAGTATCCTCTGGTTCAGTGGTGAAATCCAATTTTTTTTACTACCAGTTCTGTGGGTGTGGCTTGGTGGGTGTGGCTTGGTGGGAAAGGATACTGCAAAATCTCCATTCCCACCCCACTCCAGGGGAAGGATACTGCAAAATCCCCATTCCCTCCCCACTCCTCGGGGAAGGATATTGCAAAATCTCCATTCCCACCCCATTCTGGGGCCAGCCAAAGGTGGTATTTGCCAGTTCTCTGAGCTACTCAAAATTTCCACTATCGGTTCTCCAGAAACTGTCAGAACCTGCTGGATTTCACCTCTGCTCTGGTTGTATTTGACTCAGTTTCTCCAGGTTCTGGTTATCATGGCCAATAGTCAGATATTATGTAAACCAGAGCTGTCAAACCCGTGACCCCCAGGCTGGATGCATCATAAATTATAAGTTTATTCAAAAGTTTATTTTGTCAAGCATATATAAGATAACAGGTAAAAATATAAAGATAATTTGAATACATGAAAAGTCATGCGCTGGCCACGCCCACCCTCAGTTTAGCAAAGGGGAAAAAAGTCAAGATACATCACGTGATGACGCTGTAACGATGCAAATTTGTCACTCCTGATGTAAACCATTATTTAAAACACCTGGACGATACCAGGTTGCCAACTTTTGGTGTAAAATTTCCATACATGTTTACATATAGCATTAGCAATAGCACTTAGACTTATATACTGCTTCACAGTGCTTTACAGCTCTCTGTAAGCAATTTACGGAGTCAGCATATTGCTCCCAACAATCTGGCTCCTCATTTTACTCACCTTGGAAGGCTGAGTCAACCTTGAGCCTGGTGAGATTCGATCTGCCGAACTGCTGGCAGCCAGTGATCAGCAGAAGTAGCCTGCAGTACTGCACTCTAACCACTGCACCATCGCAGCGCTTTGATTTCTTCTATTGAATAATAATTCTAATGTGTGTCTCCATTCTCTCCCCATGAAAGTCTATAAAGTCTTTGAAGAAATAGCAGAGATTAATTTATAAAAATTATAAGATTTCCGGTATGTACAGCACCCTCTTAATAAAAAATAGTGTTTAAATCTAAATATATTTCTACTATATTAATTGTGAGGAGCTCTAATATGTAAATGAAAAAAAAATATAAAATCATTTTTTTACAGAGCAATACTATCAATAGAGCAGAAAATATCTAAAAGCCTTATCTAGTTCCCCTTTACAATATTAGGGAGCAGATATTCTTACTGTACTTGTCTTATTTGTTCCTATTTCTCTCATATTTACTGGAACCAAAGGGGAATTACAAATGTATGTTAGCAATATTTGGGATCCCTTAATTGTGTCATCATCTTGTCCATCCTATTTCTGTTTCCACTGTATTTAATAAATCAAGTTTTCAGAATAGTTATGTTGGAACTAAGAGAGGCATCACACCTCTATTACTTAAGGCTGTCACTCTTTATCTCAAAAAGAAGGAACTGATCAAATCAGGGGTGGTTTCAGATCCTTTAGCAATGGGTTTGGTGCCCCGTTGCTGGATGGGTGTAGCCATGGTGGGCGTGGCCTAGTCGGCTGCCTGCAACACAGTGAGCGGGGGTTTTTCACCCTCCCCAGGCTCCAGAGGCTTTCCTTGAGCCTCCAGGTAGGCGAAAACTGCTTCCCCGGGGTCCAGAGGCCTCCAGAGGCCAGGAACAGGCCCATTTTTTGACTTCCAGAACCTCTGGTAGATCCATTTTGTGCCCCTCCCAGACCCTCTGTGTGGCTTCTGCACTTACTTGGAATGATGAATGGGCTGCGTGGAGACTCCTGGGAGGGGAGGGGTGGGAGGAGAGGGGAAGAGCGGGGTGGGCGTGGCCAGCCAGGGGTAGCATTTGGGGATTCGTTGAACCCTGGTGATCCTTGGCTAGAGGATCACCGAACCCTGCCAAACCCCCAGGACCCCATCCCTGGATCAAATTTATGACACTGGAATGTACTCTAAGTAACAACAGAACTGTAACCTTAGTTTGTGGGTTTCTAGCAAAGTTTACAAAATATAAATTATTTGAATCATCACCAAAGATCTGCTGTATTTGCTTGATGGTCACATCCAAGGACAATAAATGATGTACGAATGTACTTTTGAAAGCCCCGTTCTTACTACTTGTTTTTCTGTGAGGAAGTCTACTTTAGGCAGGAAATTATAAATAAGTAAGCTTGTGATATAGCTCACTTTACATCCATTCAATATTGACTGAAGATAAATTAATCTTGCTCATATTCTCTCTCTTTGTAGCAACTAGAAACTTCTTCATTCCATTGCTAACCCAATATTGTTTAAATGAGAACTCACTGATCAGGTAATAAAAAGCAAAATATTGTAAAGCCTCTATTTTCCTTTGTTATCACCTACTGTATGGAAAAAAACTACAGTTCTTTTCTATTTCTCTTCCATTAAGACATTCCAAAGACCATTTCAATTATACAGCTCCTATTTTTTAAACAATTCCTCAATTCAATTCAAATCCAATCAATTCAAATCTTTATTGTCAGTGAACACCATATGTATGTAAAATGAGATTGGTTGAGCTCCTATTTAATATGTTGCCAATTTTTTTTAAAAAGCAATAAGTCCATAATATAACAATTTCATCAGTATTCATTTCTCAAAGGCAGCATCTATGTTATATATATATATATATATATATATATATATATATATATATATATATATATATATATATATATATATATATATATATATATAATATTCCACCTTTTTTTTCACAGCAGGGCAGAATTAATATACTAGCAAAAATAATTCAGGAATTCAAACAAGTTGTTTAGCTGATGCTGGTTGATGAGTACAAGTGCTGCCAAACTGCAAAATCTGCCCTTAGATGTCCGGGTACTAAAATATAATTTACTGCAGAGTAAGGAAAAAATAAAGTAGAAAAGATTACAAACACTATAAAAATGGACTTATCCATGAAAAATGTTGGATTTCTGCTCACAATTCATTTCTCAAAAATAATTTAACCTTCAATTAACTAATACAATGTTCCACAATATTCTATATATTCAGTATGTGTGGAACTGTCACACTTAACTTACATCTAAGAGGCATGTGTGAGAAGCCACAGATGATGAATTCCTTCTAAGAGTTCTTTATCATGATTATTTAGGTTTTGATCTTCTAATTCTCAGTTTTTTTATTTTTTTTCTCTATACTGTCTTTGTAGAATCTAGGGAAGTGAAGCATTCAATAAGATCTTTCATTTATTTCTCTTGAGTTTTTCCATTACTTCTTATATCTTTGCCAGAGAATAAATCTATTAATGGGGGAAAGTCAGAATATTTGAAAACTATATTTTAATTGTTATTAACAAATAACAATTGTTTAATTGTCTGGTGAATATAACTGAGCAAAAATCTGAAAGCTGCCTCGCCAAATGATTTTTTTTATTTAAAATCATCAGCCCTGTACAAATATACAGTAATGCATGAGTTTCTGTAATTAAAACCTATGAATTAGGTGAAGCCACAAGCTTGCTGGGTTTTGTTCTATATTTATAAAAACATAAGCCAAGTGTGACTTAAGGCTTTCTACAATGTGGCATAAGGCCATCTCTTTTATTAATATTAGGTATATGCTGTGAAAAGAGTATTGGGAATAATCCAACATAAAGAATGCATTTTTGATCCTAGGCCACATCTGCACTGCAGGTGAACTTCTCTTTGATTGCATAGAGTGGCTTAAATCAGGGGTGAAATGCTCCCGGTTTGGACCGGATTGCCCGATCCGGTAGCAATGACGGCAAGTGGTTCACAGAACCGGTAGCAAAAATTCCTACCCACCCCCCATGCCCAGCTGAGCTTTCAAAAGTAAAAAAAAAAAAGCCTCTGACAATCGTGCAGCTCAGCTGGGATCATCAGAGCCTTTTAAAAGCATTAAGAGGTTGTAAAAAATGCTTTTAAAAGGCGATCCCAGTTGACTTGCCTGATCGTCAGGGGCTTTTTTTCTTTTAAAAGCAAAAAAAATGCTTTTAAAAGAAAACAAAAGCCTCTGATGATCAGGCAACTCAGCTGGGATCGTCAGAGCCTTTTAAAAGCATTTTTTACAACCTCTTCAGCCGAAGAGGTTGTAGAAAAAATACTTTTAAAAGTAAAAAAAAAAAGTTGGCCATGCCCACCCAATCACATTACACCCCCCAAACCACGCCCACAGAACCCGTAGTAACAAATTTTACATTTCACCACTGGCTTAAACTATATATATTTTTCACAGTAGAGTTAATGTGGTTTCTTCTTCCTTTTCAGAACAGGTGCCTTAGAAACTGAGTGATCACAATAGAGCCATGCATCACTCAGAAAAAAAGTTATACAAAGAAAACAAATTTAGAAATAATTCTACTCAATTTCCACATTAAACTTATTTTAATGTAGGGGTGGATACCTACCATGATGAAGGATCTACATGTCTGATCAGTCTGGGATACAAAAGCTCACAGTCAATGAAAATTCTATTCTTCCTAGTGGTTCTTTATTTTTAAAAGGATAAAGAGGCATTTTATATACAGCATGTGGCTATTCTATTCTTTTCATGTTCAAGCAAAGTCTATTCATGGGAATTTAAGTATGTCTATATTCAGAAAAATTCATTTGCACCCTCAATATGCAAATGGCTTTTAGTATTTTGGAGAATAAGGACTACAGCAGTAGCAAAACACCATTCATTCATCCATATCATTATATAGCGTAGTATATATTATATAGCGTAATACACAAAATTATCTGCTACAACGTCCTACCTGTCAATGACTACTTCAGCTTCAACCGCAATAATACACAGGCAAACAATAGATACAAACTCAAGGTAAACCGCTCCAAACTCAATTGCAGAAAATACGACTTCAGCAAGAGTGGTCGACACCTGGAATGCTCTACCTGACTCCGTTGTTACATCCGCAAACCCCCACAGCTGCAATCTTAAACTGTCTACCATGGACCTCACCCTATTCCTAAGAGGTCTGTAAGTGGGCGTGCATAAGCATACCAGCTTGCCTACCATCCCTGACCTACTGTCCCCATTTATTCGTATTCATTTTCTGTGTTCATGTCCATGTTTATACTTATACCTGTTTTCTTGTACATGTTTGACTAAATTAATTAATTAATTAGTTAGTTAGTTAGTTAGTTAGTTAGTTAAAAAAACAACCACAAATCATTGATAGGTTCTTATTGCAGCTGTAAGCCAATTAAACTTTGTGGATCTAATTTTGGGTTGCTGAGAGTTGGAATAGATGTGATGATCATCCACTATTATTTCTGGATTTGGGTTGTTTGCTTTGACTTTTTTTTTTTTTTTTTTGGTGACTCGTTGTGTGACATAGGGGCTGGAAAAAAGAAAAGTGGTTTAGGTAAGGCTCTAAAAGAAATTACTTCTGTTGAACTATTCAGATATGAAACTATGTATAGCAATTACAGCATAAGTTCTACAAGCAGGATAAATATGAATGTTGAAAAAGGAAAGGTAGACTGAGGTTCTAATTAACCATGAAACACAGCTTATTGGCTGATTTTGGGCTAGTTATTCTCTTCCTATCTCAGAGGCTTGTGGTTGTGGGGAAAACATCAGGAAGGAATGTTTGTAGATTATCTTGAGCTCTTGAATGAAATGTGGCATATAAATCTCATAAATAGAGAAATTAAAATAGCCAGCAAATTAGGAAATAGGCCAATAAGCACTAAAAGGAGACATAGAGGCAAAAGAAGCAGTAAACAGATTAGTAGTAATACCATAACATAAGAAAATGTACTTTTAGTAGTATATGAACTGATTCAAGGGTTTCAATTTGATTAGATAGAAATTGTTGCATTTATTTGGAAAACAAAATTGATCTGGTTTAAGGAAGTGCATCCATCTCAGTTAAATTGCCTAAATCAAACCCATTCAATTTTAACTGAGGCAGATGCACTGGTAAAACCAACAATTTCAATCAGATTGGAAATTTCTGATTCAGGCAGTAGATTCAATTTCATCTTTTGAGCACATTTCCTTCAACTCATATATCTATACTGAATATTTAAATAGCTCTTTCTTTCTTTCTTTCTTTCTTTCTTTCTTTCTTTCTTTCTTTCTTTCTTTCTGTCTTTCTGTCTTTCTGTCTTTCTTCTTAAATTTACACCCGGCTTTCTTTTCTCTCAAGCTTACTTTCAGATCTGACATTTGAGGAAAACTTTTTCAACATCATTTAATACAGAAGCCAGGTTACAACTACTTCCAACATCCATTGGGTTGTATTGTCTCAGCACAATATCTTCTGCTTTTCTACATGTTTTAATCTTGAGGTTCAGTAAAATCTGGTACAAGATGCATCACTGATACTGACATTGTTCCATTAACCTTATTGCTTATATTCTATTGTAATCTTGCTCAAGTTAATGCTTTCTAGATTTAGTGGGCATAAAACTTACACAACATCTTACCAAAGAGTATGTTGTCTTGAAATTATGGACTTTGTAGTCCCAGCACATATAAATATCATTTCCAAGAAGGGTGTTCTGTAATTCCTTGTAAAAAAGAAGAAGACTTCTTTTATATACTTTAAAATTGTGATTTTCTGAAGTATAATTAAGCTTTGCACTAGGTACTGCATATATGAGATGATGATGAATGAGACAGCATCATAATTGGACAGCAATAAACAAAACAGGTGCATGGCCTGTGATATTTACAATCTAAAATTAAGTAAAGATTTTTCTTAATATGTTTAATCCAATCCTATGTAAGGAATAGGTCATTTTATTCCTATCTTCATTACTTTTTAGACTTCCTGTACTCCTATAGTCCTTCCTACATTTACTCTTTTGCATACTTCTAGAATGTAATAGAAAAATCTTATTCAAATGAGGATATGTATATTAGAAGACATTATGAATATTGGTCAAGTTACAAGGAATATGGAATTACTCATATAGAAAAATTATAAAGAAAAATCACACAAAGTTTCAGATTTTTATAGAAATAAATGATCTACAATAATGATCTATGATAAACAGAAATATAGTATTTTTAAAGGTGTTTTTTTTTACAGAAAAAGATTACAAGATCCTATAACTATTATAGATACGAAATTAAATGAAGCAGGGCACGTTTAAGAATATACTGTATGAAACTGCAACCATTTTTTAGAAATTGTAGGAATTGTTGATTGGGAAGAATTACAAAGAATGACATTGATTGGCAATACATGTAAGACAACAATCATCTCTGTCAGTCTCTCACCTATTGCACAATGCTAGTCATTTGTCAACTAGTCATTGAGGAAAAATAGAAGCAATTACTCAGGGTGCTGAGCTATATGGTATGGAATATGGCAGCTGTTGTTTCTAACAATAAGAGCAAAGGACAATGATATTTTTTCTGAATCTCCTAAGGGCTTAAATTAAGGCAAGTTATCAAACAGTTTTTTAAAAAATTAAATTAAAGAAACTAGCAGGCTGTTTTAACACAATGCAAAATAGATGCCACAATTCAGATCTTGTTGAATTTGGTGGCCAGTAATAGATAATAAAAGGTATCAGTTATTATCTAAGATTATAAAATTCCAGAGAACTACAGGAGTTCTTAGTTCTTATGTTCACTGCTCAGTCACAATGACAGCTATATAAATCACTATAAGAAATAAACAAATATGAATTTTTACAGCTCTAACTTTTCCCAAAAACAAAAAGAAAATCTGCTTCTTTTTCATATTGCCATTGCAGTTCAATTGATAGAAATAAGTATTAAAACTTCAGTTTAGTTTTTTCCATTATTAGATAAGTGTTATGCCACATTAATCAGCTATTATTTTTCCATTGCTAACATAGAACTAACAAAGGTTTATTAAACAGCTCAGTTAATGAGGAACATTTAAAATTAATAATTCTTTTTTTTATTAGAAAAGTTTTACAAATACAAATTTTTCATTTTTCTCTCCCCCCATTTACCCCCCCCCACCCCCAATCCCATATCCCCCCCAACCCCCCCTTGGCTTCCCTTACAAAAAAATATTATTTTGTACAGACTGCATATATTAAACAAAAAGAATACGGTGGAATCCGAGTAGGATAACATATCAAATCCCACTATTAATAATAAAATTTCTCTGAAAATAAGATCCAATTGATAATAATAATTGCCTTCATTTATCAATCAACATAATTCTCATTCTACAAATATTAAACAAAAAAAAAGAGAACTCCAAGTAGAAACATATCAAACATTTCTCTCATCTGATATTATAATAGTTAAGTCTAAATAAAAAATATCAAAGATTTCTCTAATCTAATAATAATAATAGTATAATAAACATAATAATAATAATAATTTACCTATATCAATCCCCCATAATATGTAGTAATAATAAAATATAATATAGTATAATATATAACAACATCATCTATATCAAATAAGATTCTATATCAATATATCAATCTCTATTCTAATTTTAAACAACCTAATCTTCTTCAACTAAATACTAACTGATACTTCTTTGTTTGGTATTTATTCTGCACATAATCTATCCATTTCTTCCATTCCCTAGCAAAAGTTTCTTGAGACCTATCTTTCAAATAGGTGGAGATCTTTGCCATTTCTGCAAAATTAGCCATTTTCAAAGTCCATTCTTCAATAATAGGTAAAGTGTCTTTTTTCCAATATTGCCCTGTAAGTAACCTGGCTGCAGTAATCATATATAATATCAATCTTGTTTCATTTGTTGGGAAATCCTTAACTATACCCAACAAAAACAATTGCGGAGAAAATTGAAGCTTCTTCTTCAAAACATTCTGCATAACCCACCAAAGTTTAATCCAAAAAGCTTTCACTTTTCTGCAAGTCTACCATATATGAAAATATGTAGCATCTGAACAGTCACATCTCCAGCATCTTGGTTGAACGTTAGGGTACATGCATGACAATTTCTTAGGATCTAAATGCCATCTATAAAACATTTTATAAAAATTTTCCCTCAAATTCTGAGCCTGAGTAAATTTAACATTCTGAACCCATATCTTTTCCCATGTTTCCAACATAACTGGTTCTGCAAAATTTTGTGCCCATTTTATCATACAATCTTTAACCAGTTCAGTCTCTGAATCTCTTTCTAACAGTATATTATAAACCCTTTTGATATGCATCGGCCCTTTCTGTTTTATCTGCGTCACCAAATCTTCTTCATGCAACATCAGACCAGTTTTTTGATCGTCTCTCTATCTTGATTGAAGCTGACTATACTGTAACCAAGTTAAATCAATCCCTTCTTCCAACAGAGTTTTTAAGGACTTCAAGTTCCAGCTGCCCCGATCAGTAAAAAGTATCTCTTTATATAAAATCCCCCCGAGTGACTTTATATTTGTAATATGCCCAAGATCCAACCACAAAGGTATTTTGTAATCCAAATTAGACTGGTGCTTCTTCCAAACTCTCATCAAAGAATTTCTGAGTATATGACTTCTAAAAACATTATCCACTTTGTTGTCGTACAGTAGGTATGAATGCCAACCAGATTCCAAATCGTGGCCTTCTATATTCAAAATTTCCGTCTTTGTTATTCCAAACCAATCACTCACGTGTGTCAACGCTGCTGCCTCATAATATAACCGTAAATTGGGAACTTTAAGGCCACCTCTTTCCCGCACATCTTGTATGATTTTCAGTTTTACTCTTGGCTTTCTCTCATTCCAAATAAATTTGTTCAATCCTGATTGCCACTCAGACAAATTTTTGTCACTCTTGAGCACCGGAATCCTTTGAAACAAAAACAGAAATCTAGGTAGAACGTTCATCTTAACTGCTGCTATTCTACCAAGTAATGATAGTTGCAGTTTTTTCCAATTTTCAAAATCTTTTTGCACCTTTCGCCACAAAGCTTCATAGTTATTTTGAAAAAGTTTTATATTTGAAGCTGCAACCTGCACTCCTAGATATTTCACCTTTGAAACTATTTCAAATCCTGCCAACCTTTCCAATTCCTTCCTTTGGGTTTCCGACATGTTTTTAACTATCATCTTTGTTTTTTTCTGATTCAGTCTGAATCCTGAGACTACACCATATTCCTCTATACTGTGTTTCATCTGGATGATTGATTCCAAAGGCTGTGTTAGAGTAACGACCAGATCGTCTGCAAATGCTCTTATTCTGTAGTCTTTTTGCCTTATAACTATTCCCTTCAAAACATTCGAGTCCCGTATTGAGTTCAACAAGACTTCTAAAGTTAAAATAAACAACAATGGGGATAGCGGACATCCTTGTCTTGTTCCTTTTTGAATGTTAAAATTTGTTGTTAAACGTCCATTGATAATAATTTGCGCATTTTGCTCTTGATAAATTGCTGATATCGCCTGGACAAACTGGTCCCCAAAGTTCATATTAAACAAAGTCTTTAGTAGAAAATTCCAATTAACTCAATCAAAGGCCTTCTCCGCATCCAAAAACACCAGCACTGCAGGGATCTGTTTACTTTTCTCAAGATATTCCAATAAATCTATGAGTTGCCGTACATTCTCCTTCATATGTCTACCTTCTATAAATCCAGCTTGATCATAATGAATCACCTCTTGGATAACTGGCATCAATCTGTTGGCTAATACTTTTGCAAAGATTTTATAATCCGTATTCAGAAGAGATATTGGTCTGAAGTTTTCTGGTTTTGTAGAACCATCCTCCTTAGGTATCAATGAGATAAAGGCCGTTTTCCACGATGGGGGTATTTTCCCCCCCTGTTGTATACTGCAGAATAAATCCTTGAGATGCTCAATCAGTTCTGTTTGTAAAGTTTTGTAGTACACTGCTGTCAAACCATCCGTCCCAGGGGCTTTGGCTGTTTTCAATTGTTTAATTGCAAATATAATCTCTTCGGAGGTTATTGCTTGATTCATTCTTTCCTTTTGTACACTAGAAATTTTTGTAATTCTAGTTCTTTCAAAATACTCATCTATAAGCTCAATGTTAATGTTGTCTTTATGATATAATTTAGAGTAATAATCTAGAAATGCTTGTTGTATTAAATTTTGTTGAAAAACTTCTTTTCCTCCATATTCAATAGTATCAATAATTCGGGAACATCGCTGTTTTCTCAATATATATGCCAACCATCTGTAAATTAGTTGCCGTTTGTTCTGCTATAAGCATTTGAAATTGGTCTTTCAGAAGTTTTATGGATTCTTGCAACTTATTATCTAGCGGATTTTTAGTATGTTCCTTTTTCTTTATCTCTGTTCCTTTTTCTTTATCTCTGATTTCAGTTCTGTTCTTTTCCTTTGTTGAAGTAGCTTATGCTTAGAGTTCATATAAATCAGTACACCTCTCATAAATGCCTTATGCGCATCCCAGACGATTTCAATGGGTGTGCCCTTATTCAGATTCATTTGAAAAAATTCCTTCACATGTTTTTTTAAGATCAATTATATTCTTTTCATATCTAAACAAATTTTCATTCAATCTCCAGGACCTTCTCTCTTTCTTCTCCAATTCTATTTCTATCCATATCGGACTATGATCCGTTAGCGTTCTAGGAAATATTTTGGTATTTGTTTAGTAAGTAGATCGGGTGTAACCAAAATAAAATCAATTCTTGAGAAGGATCTATGTCGATCTGAAAAAAATGTAAAATCCAACTCCTTCGGGTTCTGAACTCTCCATACATCTTTTAATTCCAGGTCCTCTTTCATAGCAAAAAAAGTCTGTGGTAATTTAATCCCTGGTTTTGCCAAACTCTTTTTATCAGTTTTAATGTCAATCACCCCATTCCAGTCCCCCATAATCAAAATAGATTTGAAATTCCATTGTAATATTTTAGCATATAGTAATTTGTAAAAATTTTCCTGCTGTTGGTTGGGGGCGTAAATTCCAATCAAAAGCAATGGATCATTCTGTAGATTTATTTCAATTGCAATGTATCTTCCATTATTATCTGTTTCTACAATTTTAGCTGGTATTCTTTTGGAGATATACAACACTACTCCATTCTTTTTTTCCGGGCTTGAAGATAGAAAATGTGTTCCTAATTTAGAGTTTATCAAATATTTTTGATCCTGAATTCTAATATGAGTTTCTTGCAGGCAAATAACATCATTTTTAAATTGTCTCAAATAATGAAATATTTTCCTTCTTTTCTGTGGAGAATTCAGGCCATTCACATTCCAAGATAGAAATTTAACTGTCATTTGAAGTTTCACGAAGCGAATCGAGCAATTGCTGAAGATTCTGTTGCAGAGCAGTAGTCTTCGGTCTAGCTCCTCCCATGGCTTCTGATTTCTGTGATTTACCATTGTCCCCCTTCTCCTCTTGTGGTGCACTGGACCTCTGCGGTTTCTGCTTCTCTAACATTTGTTTCTCAGCTGCTCGAGTTATACGTTTATCTTTCGGTTCCTGCGCCAACAGTTCAAGGTCCGGTGCTACCTCTCTTGTACTTCTGGGGTGTTTTATTTTAGGCTCTGGAAAATCCATGAGAAGATCATCTGAAAAACCATCTACTGCTCCTTCAGTTTCTTCTATTGCTCTTTGAGATTCTAATTCCATCTGCTTGCAATGTTCCTCAGTCTCTCTTTCAAATTCTTTATCTTTAATACCTTCTTCTATAGTTAGCAATGTGTATGAACGTGGAGATGTGGCAGACCTTTTAAAAATATTGTAGTAAAAATTTTCTGCTTTTTCAATAGTATTTAAGCGATATCTCACATCTTCATATCTCAAAATTATACCAACTGGGGCATCCCATCTAAATGGAATCTGGCATCTTTTCAGTTCAGTCACCAAAAATCCAAAATCCTTTCTGTCTCTTAACATCTTAGGTGGTAACTCTTTGTAAACACCAATCTGGTTTCCTTCTACCTGAATGGTGGCTACGTAGGACTTCTGCAAAATATCATTCTTCAGTCTTCTATCAGTAAAATAAACAACAACATCTCTAGGCAAATTCCTTTGTCTGGCCACTCTTGAGTTCACCCTGTAAGCTTTGTCAATCCTGCTAAAAATTTGATCAGATTCTACCTTTAGCAACACAGCAAATGCCTCTGCACAGATTGTTCTTAAATCTTCTCTGGTATTCTCTTATACCTCTCAGCCTTATAGCAAACTCCATAGCTTTGAATTGGATCATTGTCACATTATTTTCAATTCTTTGGGTTCTAGCATCAGCATTAAAAAATTTTTCTTCTGTTACTCTCATCTTAGATTCAACTTCTGTGCTAACTTCAACCACTTTTTTCTCAATTTCCACCACCGCATCTGAAAGTCCAGAAACTACTTTAATGATGTTTTGGTTCAATTTGTCATATTTTTCCTGTACCAACTCTTTTACTTCCTTTTGGGATCTTTCCATTGATCTTTCCATTTTTTCAACAACATTTCCTAGTCTTGGTTATAAACTCTTTCAAATCCTCATTTCCAGTTCCCTGGAGCTGCGTTTGAGGCTTTTCTGATTTTTCCTTTGTCTGATGGGTAGGGGAGCCCCCCCCCCTTTAGTTTGTTTCGAAGTCATGCCTCCACAGAATCTTAGCTTCTCCAAAAAAGAGGATTTTCCTCCTTTTCCAGCTTTTCTACCCAGTTTTGTGGAGGCAAAAATTGGATCTACCTTCTTACATTTTTAAAATGTCCCAATTAATTGCTACAAGCAGGCAAACTTTCTCACTTTCGCTTTCAGCTCTCCCTTCTTCCGTTCAAACCAGTTGCCATTTTATATTACTTTGTTTCTTTTTACTCCCGTTTGAGTCCTTTTTTAGAAAAGTGAAATACTTGCGATTTTGAGGCTTTAAAGTCCGGATTTCACCTTGTTTCCTCTAGTGCAGATTTCTGTTGTTTTGAAAGGTGTTACTCATGCCATCTTGCTCTGGCAAGGCAGAGATCTTCTGCTGTCCGGAGCCCTGGCGAATTGAAAGGGAGCCTTTTTTTCCCTGAGTTCTCCCCAGGACAAAAAAAAATCCTGGGGGCTCCTTAGGGGGTTCTACCCCATCTCGCTGGCTCTATCTGCCCTTCTGTGTGGAGCACAGACTTTCCGAGCCGCCTCACAGCTGTTGAGGCGGCTTTATACAGACAACGAAGCCGGCGGTTATAAAAAACCGCCCGACAATGTCGGAGATGCCAACTGGAAGCGCCAAATTAATAATTCTTTTTTGACTGATTATGTACTATCAAGTCTGTTTTTTATCAACTACATAAATAGATCCAGGCCAGTGGTGAGTTGCCCCCAGTTCGCAGCGATTCTATAGAACCAGTAGTAAAACTGGTGGGAGGCTCCGCCCACCAACCCCAACATCATCAAAATGCTTCTGCGCTTGCACAGAAGAGCGCGCACATGAGCAAAGCATTTGCACGCACGCGGCCCCACTACAAACCGGTAGTAAAGGTAAGTAGAACCCGCCCCTGATCCAGGCGGATCTGTTCCCAGTCTTCAGATCTTTCAATTGTATTCTCATTACCACTGTAATTGAGACCATTGACATTACTACTGGTTCTTCTCTACTTATCTTTTCTTCCATCTTTCCAAACACTCTCTCAAGATGAGTAGATCATTACATAATATGTCCACAATATGGTAATTTTAGCTGGTTATTAATTCTCAACTAAAAGATCTGAATTGATTTCAAATTAATATTAGGCTATAAATTCTGTTTACACACCACAATGGGTCTGTTCAGAGAAACAAACTATGCCAAAACCAAGCAAATCATGCTATGGTTTCATGTAGAACAAAGATTTGGGTTTTCCCAACTACTAAGATATATATTTTGATCTTAGAATCTTATCATTAACCTGCCTTGGTTAGAATCCAAAATGAGGTATGTTGGCACTTTTCTTCAAGCAATTCAGTATACTTTTTGTTCCATGCCTAGGATGTAGAGGTTGTTTAGACCAGTGATTTATAGCATCAACTATCCATTGCTGTGGCAATAAATCACAGATGCTGGCAGATTTGATATTGCTAGGGTGATGGGTAGATGAATTGTTAGGTTGGAAGACCTTGTAATAGGCAGTAATACTTGTCAGATCTAACAAGAGTGGGAGATGGGAGGATGATGAAAGTATCATAAGTAGTCTATAACTATTCATCCTGTATTCCTCAGCAGTTGGATCAAAGGCACTAACTGTGGTTTGAGGCCAGATACAAGTCTCATAGTTTTTCAGATCTTTTGTTCCTGTTGAGATTGAAAGCTGCAAAATACTATTTGATTATCTGCAACACAGGCACTATAGAATGGAAATCACCCTAACAATTTTGTTGGTTGGGACCACATATTCTGCTAAAGTACTATTTGTTAATTAAGCCATCATGCTTGAGTTTACATACTGTAGAGTATTACATTATAAATGATCATTTATAATATTTACTGGCTGTGTTTACACATACTACAAAACCAATACCAAGGAAATCACATTGAATCTCAGCAAACAACTTGGGAAGATCAATATTTATATGGTTTAGCCATATGATAAATGACTTTCATGTCATTAATTCATATGGCAGCAGTAATGTTCAGGAGAATGTTTTAAAGCATGAGTTCTATTTCCTTGTATAAGATACTATCAGTGCTACAAGGGACTGTTTACAGGAAATGGATCAATAACCACCAAGCAAGTGCTTAATTCTTTGAAGAACAAGTGGGACTCATCTGGTAGAAGAACGGTAGGCATTTCAAAAAAAAACATAGTAAGGTCAGGTCCAGTTGAACCTCTGCAGGGAGATGGGGTTGGCAACAGAGAAGGGATAGTTCTATGATTCCACCGGATGACTTTGCTTAATTGATGGGACATGGAGTTTGCACATCTTATGTGATCTTATAGCAAACCAAAGATAACCGGAAGATGGCAATCTGTAAATAAGAGGGGATGTTATGCAATCCTTCAACCACATCTTGAGCTGTCCTTGATCAGTATTCTTCTCTTTTATGAGCTTCCTTCTGATTTCAAATATCAAAAAATATTTTCAGTATTGGGCTCAGGGTGTTACTAGGGACTACAATGAAAGTGGAAAAAAATGTCCCTTAATGACAATCTCACGTGAAATATGAAATCCTACTTTTTTTTTCATCCCACATTCACAAAGTTTGTGAATATGTGCATCTGTAAACGCAAGCCGGGTTTTATTTAACATCCACTTAAATATGGGTGAGTTTGGAACGTGGCCTATGAATATAATCCTTTCCTTCTATCACACATTCATGGACTATGTGACAGGAAAGAGAGAAATAGAATTTGATATTTCAGAAGGGAATTGACCTCAACAGTAACATTAAACTAGCTATTCTCTGTTTAAGGCTTTATTTTAATTTCCCAGAAGATCTTATTTAGTGGCTTGTGGTATTTTGCTCCAGTATTGTGGAAAACGGGGAGGAGAATATCATCATTATCTTGATAAAAATAACTTCTAATAATATATCCAGTTTTAGAGAAAAATAGGCAGATCTGTTTCACGTTATCTGAACATTTTCCACATTAATTTTATTCACGCTACTATATAGAGAATTTATTGTTACTATTATGTATTGTTGAATTGTTATAAATTCAAGTTGAAATGGCTTTTGATTAATATAGATATTTAAAAGCATTATATATGTTACTCCCTTTTTTCAGGGTTTCCTAGATTTTAAAAGTGGTCATTCTTAAGGAAGACAGAAAAAATGGGAAGTGATTTGGGTGATCAATCATCCATGTCATAATATATTGGATTAAACTAAAGTCAGACATCCATGGTTTAAGTGAACTATGAATGGGACTCTGACAAATTACTTAACTAGAATTCACATCAAGAATTTTGATCAAGAATTTTGATGACCAAGAATAAGACTTTTACCTTCCTGTTCCAGACCACCAGCAAGACTCTAAATTATACATTTTGTTAAGTCTCTAGTTTGCTCCGTCTGATGCAAATCTTCTGCATAACTTATATTTGTGTTTAATAGTAGCAAACAAAAGGTTAATTCTAGATTCAAAATTCACTAGTCACTTTCTCACCCACCTGACCAAAAACTACAAAAACATAAAATATTATTACTATATTAACCCAAAATAGGGTAGTTTACAATGCAATGTACCATGCAAATCCAGAACATAGTTTAGGGAGTCATCTTTACTATTCAACCTAGCTATAGAAATGCTGGCAATAGCACTTAATCAGATTAGCAAGATAAAAATGGGAGCTAAAATATATCTTTTAAATCTATGATATGGTCTTGACACTCTCAAATGCTTGTTATTCACCTAGCTATATTAAGAAAGAATTAGAGAAATTTGTAAAGGTTTCATGGCTATAGGTTAATTTGCATAAATCACATTTAACCATTTCCCCAAAATCCCAAAACTCAAAAGGAAATTTCCACAGTTTTAGGGATTCCAATATTATATCAATCTTTAAAATATTTAAAAATCACTACTACTAACTGCCCAAATAGGCTGCATTCCAATAGCACAAGCCACAATAAAACTAAGATTAAAACTAACTAAGCTTAGTATGTTATCTATGGATGAGACCAACCTTCAACTGTTTCAGTTTAAGTGTGCTGAGCAAATGTAGGCAGAATGTAGTAAGGGTTAACTTATTTTAAAAGTCTTGCCTGCTATTTTCACAGCTCGGAGGTGTTGTATCTCCCTGCTGATATGAGATCTATTATTATGGCATGTCATTCCATCAATTTTATAATCATGTGCACTTCACATGACCTACTTTTGGTATGTCTTGCCAAACCATATCCAGATGTATTTTTCAGAGTAATATTTCACTGTCACCTAAAAGACAGTGAAATATTTCTTTCTCTCCTAATTTATCAATAAGATACCATTCCTTTAAAAAGAATACACCAACGATATCACTACAGAAAGAAAATATTCTCAGTAAATAAATATTCACTATATTCAGCACGTTTAGATATCTCTAAAACTTTACAATTGTTCTTTATTCAGTACTATTTCATGCTGAAATGAACACATGTGGAATTCTGCATATGAGATGTTTTGTGGAATAGACCAAAAGTATAATATCTCTGGTCTAGATGATAAAGTGTAGCTCTCCAGGACATTCCTCCTGGGAAAAACACAGTGGAAGAGTTACATTTTAATAGCCCTGTGTACATTGGGTCTAACTTGATTCACATTGGAAACGAGATCAGGAGAGGTTATGATTTCAATTTTGCAGTTGAAAATGCAAACTAATTCAGTTGAAAATCTTCAGGATTTATATGACAAAAATTTATCTATAAGATATAATAGAAAACATTAAAACTGAAGCATTCCTCAAAGCTTTACACAGCTCTAACTTTTAATAAAGAGCTTGCTGAACGTATTTTATATATCAGCAAGTTATTTACATTTAAGAAGTTGAATTTTTTTTTTGTTATGAGAAATCTAAGTTAGAACTAGACAAAAGAATTCTAGATTTTTGTAAATATATGAAAAATGCCAGTCATTCTGTCTTTGCATTTTGTTGTCTGTTATATGAAAATGCTGGGCATTTATCAGTTGATTTTTAACATTTATTTGTGAATAGTCAGCTATATTATCCTTCAGGGTCAGTTTTATTGAGACTACAGCAGGGGTGAAATCCAGCAGGTTCTGTCAGGTTCTGACAGGTTCTGGAGAACCAGTAGTAGAAATTTTGAGTAGTTCGGAGAACTAGCAAATACCATCTCTGGCTGGCCCCAGAGTGGGGTGGGAATGGAGATTTTTGTAATATCCTTCCCCCAGGAGTGGGGAGGGAATGGGGATTTTACAGTATCCTTCCCCTGGAGTAGGGTAGGAATGGAGATTTTGCAGTATCCTTCCCCTGCCATGCCCAACCCACCAAGCCATACCACGCCCACCAAGCCATGCCCACAGAACCAGTACTAAAAAAATTTGGATTTCACCATTGGTCTAGAACATATGATTGCTAACAATTATATTGGTAGCTAAACTGTTCATGGCAGGAGTAGACACCTTTCCTGGGCATTGAGGCACCCTCTATTTGATGATGTTAAATGTGCCTACAAAATGGTTGCCTTAAAAAATGTGGCCAGATACAAAAGCAGAGTTTATCAGAAAACAAGCTGCTAAAATTACACTTTGCCAAGTCCTTTTATTATCCCATTTTGTCTGGCTTTTTTCTGGGCTGATTCGTGTATTTTCAATGCACTGGGATAGTCATCCATTATTTTTAATTATTTATTCCTACCTTTATTATTTTTATAAATAACTCAAGGTAGCGAACATACTTTCCAACTCCTATTTTTCCCACAACAACCACCCTGTGAGGTGGGTTGGGCTAAGGGAGAGTGACTGGCTTTCATGCCAAAGATGGGACTATAACTCACCATCTGCCAGTTTCTAGGCTGGTGTCATAACCTCTAGACCAGAATGGCTAAGATTACCTATAAGTTTTAAGAAGTCTAGGAATATTTTCATTAGAAATTATGTTACAGGACAGCACTTGAATTTACAATATGATAGTTGGGATAATTGTCAGCCCTGGAGGCCATCTTTTCTTTTGAATCTTCAGGCCTGCTACACTTAGTCTGTGGGAAACTGGGAGGGGGGTTTGCGTGGAGTTTGTAAAAGTACGTACCCATAACAACATTCTTTTCTCTGAGAGTCAAGGACATTTAGACTGTACCTGGAGTGGTGTGACTGGGAGGCATCTCCAGTTGGGACAGTGAATTGATTGGACCATGTGATGGACATGTGGGTGCAGGGGGAGGGACTTTGACTTTCCTTTGGGTGAGGAAAACCCAGGAGTTTTCAAATTAGGGTTTTCCTAGATGTGCCAATATGACATGTCTAATTAAATGGAACTTTGAGGAACTGCTGGCCTTGGAGTCTTCATTGGTTGGGGGTGTTACTTGGAACCCTTTCAAATTGTTAAAATAAAAATAGATTTATCACTGCTTATTTATTTCAGACTTATCTTTCAAGCAAAATAAATTTGCCATAAGAATAAAATCAAGGAATATCATTTACTGTAAAATCTTCTTTTTTTTATTACTCTGTGACTGGAATCCTAAACCAACATCAGTGGGATTATGTTCCAGAAATTTATTTCTGAGTCAGTACATACATATTGCACCGTAATGTGGGATATATGTTTCACAATATGGTAAATTATCATCTGATTATAACTGTGATAGATAATCTGTATTATGACTATGATCAAAAAAAGAGAATGATCACTTTAATATGGGAGATGACATGGTATATAATGGTATTGCTCAACGATAAAAATGCCTCTGTAAAAAACAAAAGAAAGCAAAAAAACAAAAGTACAATGTAATTATTTGTTCCTAAATACTAAAATCATATGGGAGTTAGGAAGCATAAAAATTACTTGTGGAAGGATAGTATTTCCTGTGGGGACTTTTTCAGTTAATCATATGTTATTTAAAAAATATTTTATTTAGATGCATGATTAACGAACAGGTGAGTACTTCTAAATCAGGGCTAACAAACTCGCAGGCCACGGGCCAGATGTGTTATGCACTGGCCATGCCCCTGCCCAGTTTAGCAAAGGGGGGAAAAGTTATGATAAATCATGTGACACCGCCTTGACGATGCGAGTTTGACACCCCTGTTCTAAATAAATGAGCATACAATCCTGTTATTGACTTGTTATGAACTTAGCTTAGGTATGTCTTTGTTACACTGATTCTGATAAGGCTGTATTCTTGATTTAGAACTGCAGTCTAAATCCAGTCCATAACAGTCAAGTAACCCAAAAACATTAATGATATATAATAGTAAAAATGGTAACTTATTTAACATGCTTTTTTCAATACTGCTGAATATGCATCTCCAATGTCTTCCTCAAATGTTTCCCTACATTTAAAAATAGGGTATAATAATAACAGGGCACAATAATATCAAAAAATAGTGATATTTCTGGTCCTCCCTGCCTGCATGTGAAACTGTTCACTTTCCCCAGTAACCCAGTATTTTGTGGCTCAGTTGTCAGTGTTATGAGCTGAAGAGGCATGATTCAACAATTTTCTCTTTGCTTCTCAGGCACACAGCCCAGGAAAGTGGAGGTATTTTTGGCTAAGAGCACTTTGCTCCACTTCCAAAAAAAAAGCCTCAGACATTATATATTGCAGCTATGAGTAATCAGCAATTTACATATCAGTGGAAAGAGAGGGGAGAGAGGGAGGGAGAGAGAGATTGCTATGTGCTCTGCTGGCATTTCTACCCCATCAGCATTAAGATCAGAAGCTCCTCACAATATATGGATGTTTCTATCCTATGTTTATACCAATTAGAAAGAGGATGGGTGCGGACTACACAGAGAGGTCTCAGAGACAGTCCAACACATAGTGGCATGATGAAAGATGCAAACAGCAACAGAACAAACTGCAAAAGTAGCTGGCACTGTGTACGGGAATATTTGCACAATGAATGAGTTAGACTTTCCCATGTCCAGATAGAGATTCCATAGAAAGTCATGGAGAATAACAGGACAAAAATCCTGTAGGATTTCCAGATTCAGACAGACCGGTCAACTCGCCAATCAACTAGATCAGTGATGGCTAACCTTTTTGCCATTGCGTACCAAAAGCTGGGGGAGTGCAAGATGGTCACACATGTGCGTGCCCACACCCATAATTCTACATGCCCTGCCCCCCCATGCATGTGTGTGTGACACCCCCCCCATGCTTCCCCTGCTTTTGGCATGTGATTGCAAGGTGGGCCAGGTAGGCCTGTTCTTGCCATTCCCAGGCTCCAGAGGCTTTCTAGAAGACTGGGGAGGGCAAAAGCAGCCTTCCCCATCTCCCTGGAAGCCCTCCAGAGGCCGGAAACAGCCTGTTTGCTGACTTCCATTGGGCCCAGAAGGCCCAAAAATCAGCTGGCCAGCGTGCGCATGTGTGCTGGAGCTGAGCTAGGGCAACGCTCAGGTGCCCACCAATATGGCTCCACGTGCCACCTGTGGCACGCATGCCATAGGTTCGCCATCACGGAACTAGATATTGTAGTAGACAAGAATCAGAAGACCAGCAATGGTGATACATGAGATTGCCCCTCTTTCAGCTTTCCAGAAGAACATTAAGACTTAGTTAAATCAACAAGCATGGGGAAGCAATAGTAGTATGCAATCTTGAGGGTGGTTGATGGCTTGAGGATGCTGTCTCCGTCCTTTTAAATTTTTCTTTTGCTGTAAAGATCTTATTGTCTTTTTATTTGTAAACCACTTAGAATCATTCAGATAGTGAGATGGGCAATGAATTAATTTGATAGCACTTAGACTTATGTACCACTTCACAGTGCTTTACAGCCATCTCTAAGTGGTTTATAGAGTCAACGAAACGTTCCTCGGAACGATGGAAGGCTGAGTCAACCTTGAGCTTGGTGAGATTTGAACTGCCAAATTGCAGGCAGCCAGCAGCCAGCAGATGTAGCCTACAGTACTTCATTCTAACTACTGCACCACCACAGCTCTTATGTATTCATTTGATCAATATATATAAATGAATATATAAATAAATTCTAAGAGTCAATTCAAATTTCCAAAATGCTCATCCTTGCATAGCCCAAACAATGTTATCCATATATAAAAGGGAAGTAGGAACAAATTCATGAGATTGCTATTGTCATTTTATTTTACGAATTTGTAGATTGTAGATTGGAACTGCGGGTGATATACATCAATAAAAGTAACAAAATAAAAAATAAATATAAAATGAAACAATATAACACATAACACCTAGCCCCAGAAATACATAGTTCCCATTGGATATAGCAAGCCCTCACTCATTCAACAGAAGGGACTCATCTAACATCTTGGCTCAACACCTGGGAGAAGAGCTTTGTCTTCTCTACTGCATGAAAGGCTACTTCGCACAAAGTACTAATTACTAATTTTAAGGAAAAATAATCAGAATGAGAAAGGAAACAATCACAGTTCAGTAAGAATTGATTATGTTGAATCACCACCAAAGTCTGACTGATATTTGAAGGATGAACCTAAACATGCAGAAATGAAGAGAGGAAAAATACAATTCTGGAAGGGGCCATGTCTACCTGGCATTCTGAATAAAAACACTTTACATTGAAACATGTTGTTCTGGAGCTGTGATGGTGAACCTATGGCATGCATGCCAGAGGTGGCACACAGTGCCCTCTCTGTGGGCACGCAAGCGGTCACCCCATGCATGCACCTCCTGCTGGCCAGCTGGCCTTCAGGTCTCTGCCATGCATCTGTGGGGGTGGTGTGGGTGCAGAGGGCTGTGCACGCATGTGTGAGGTGGCAGGGGGATGAATGCAGGGGGATGTGTGCATGAGGGGGGCATGCATGGGGACACGTATGCAAGCACAGGGTGGCAGGGTGCATGCAGTGGCACATGCATGCATGGGGGCCTGTACACAATGATTTTGGGGTTTCAGGCATACATGCATTTGCGCATGCATGCTCACATTTTGGGCACTCAGTCCGGAAAAGTTTAGCCATTACTGTTCTAGAGACTCACTCTTATATCTTAACATAGCATGATTCATATATACTCAGAAGGAGGTTCAACTAAGTAGAATTGTTTGTGTCAAGATGATAATATAATTTCCTTTTCATTGGACCTCACTGGGGGAGAAGGGAACCTTTGGGAGACAAACTTCACATTTGGGTAGAAGGCTCATCAATGTGAAGGCTTGATGGTTGCAAAATGAGTGAGGCCACATCAAAGATGGAAGCCAGGAAGATTTTTCAGCATGTTAGAAGTCTTTTTAACAAAATATGCCCTACTTTAGGCTTTGTACCCAATTTACATTGGTTCCTTCCACAAAATTACAAGAAACTATGCTGTCTGTTGCTAAAATTCTGCTGCCTTGATACAGATAGCAGAAGGTTTCAGTTGGAGGTTAGTGTGCTACTTGTAGCCATGTCTTAATACTAGTAAATGATTCTTAGCAAAATGAGAAAAGTAGTTTTCATACACCTTTAAATGTCACTCATTTAAATATTTTAATTAGTATTCAGGCAGAGAAGCTTAAAAGTGCTTGGAATCTTGTGGAGTCTTATGTAAATTCTGAGGATTTGCAGTGATCTAGTCATCCCTTTTCTAGCCATATCTAAGCCCCATTCACTAAGAGCTATGATTTTAAAAAACACATGAAAATTGCACATTAAAAGACTGCAGAAAATGGATTAGGAGAAAATATGAAACCTGAAAGTTAAATAAGATGTAACTTGTTAAAGTTCTGACTTTGGTACTACAGAAAATTCAATGTCAATGCATTGCATTGCAGTGTATTTAGTTACAACAGGCTGCAAAGAAAATTACAGAGCCAATGACAAGAGATTATTAAGAAGCAAACTAAGCCCTTCTCCCACTGTAAAAATAAAATTAAAATCAGGCAAAATATGACTCAACAATTCCCTGCAGATGGTGTAGAATTCACAGATGACAAAAATGATGTTTTTATGTGAGAAATTTTTAGAAAGGGGTTTTATTAGTTTTGAGAATCTTAAAAGTTCTTTGATTCCACTGGACAGCAAAGATGAATGATCTAATGATCTGTATAATTGAGTTTCAACTGCATCTTTCTGAACATATTCTGACACTCTAATCATTATATTGAACTGCTTTTCTAGGATCCATAGATAACTACAACATTTAACCTAGCTTAAAATTCTTCTCTAAACTTCCTAGTTTAGAGAAGCAGAGCTTTGTTGAATAGTATGAAGTTTAGCCAAGTATTAATGTGTGAAAAAGAAGGGAGAATAAAGAAAGGTGAGAATGAGTCATGCTTTGAACTACACACTTTTAGTTCCTCTAATGCAGGGGTCTCCAACTTTGGCAACTTTAAGACTTGTGGACTTCAACTCCCAGAGTTCCTCAACCAGCTTTTTTTCTGGCTGAGGAACTCTGGGAGTTGAAGTCCACAAGTCTTAAAGCTGCCAAAGTTGGAGACCCCTGCTCTAATGGTTTGTTACATTTTATAAACTCTCTCTTCAGTACAGTTCTGAAATCCGTGTTTCATTTGAAATAGTGTGATCTCTTCCAACTTGAAAACACTGGATAACAATTTTGATATATACTTAATGATAAAACTTCAACAGCTTTAAACATGTGTGCATTATCTTAAACCTTCAAACAACCACATATGTAATTTTCAAAGGAACATCTTTAGAGTTTATAAATTGTGAGCTAGAAAACAAGAATCTGCTGTCCATGGTTCTGTTAGCAACTAACAAATGGAGCTAAGGGAAGATAGGTTAATAATATAAGGAGTGGAGGAATCGAATAGAAAACAAGAAAAGTGATTGTGCTTGTAAAGGTACAAAGATAAACTTTTAAAAGTTTAATTATATTTTTTCTACGGGAAGCAAAAAAAATTGCCAAATTTATAACTCCCAACTTTGGAGAGTTTGTACTGGCAAAAATCCTCATATACAATATGGTAGTAAAATTTTGCAGAACACAGAAAGTTGATGGGAACAGAATGTTGTCTGTTTATCTCCTACCATCTGTAAATGAATTAGTCTGACACAGATTCTCATTATATCTGCAAGTTGCTGAATATATAAAATAGAAGGCAAGATCACCGTGCCTTTAATTGGGAATTTGAGCACATTTTATTTATGTGGTTCAGTTTCTTTTAATTTTCAGGAATGCACAGAGCATCCACTTCAGTGCTTTTAAAATCAAGTCGCAGACACTCCTGATCACTCCAGTTTTATCAACAGTAACAATAAAATTATGCATGCATCTAACATAAAGCAGGGTGGGTAACCTTTTTGTAGCCTGGTTTTCTGCTCTAAGGGGTTTTTTTTCCCCCAGCTGCAGGAGCTGATGGGGAACTGATTAGTGATATGTTAATACCATAAGGGGATATATCATATATCAAATAATGATATACCATATATCATTCATATATATTTTTTTCACCAATGATGCTGCTAAAATTGTCTGAGTTACTAAATTTCATTGTTATTCAGTACAAATTGGGTCTGGGGCTAGAGAAAACCCATAAGCTACAGATTGCCTACCTCTACTGTAATGATCATAGAGAAAAATATGAAAAATCAGTCTTTTCAAAACTGAATTCTTTACCCTCTTATTGTAACTAAACAGGCAGAAACACAGCTAATTTCTCTGCTTATATTCAGAGATTAGGTTACCCTGCTGTCTTTCACTGAATGAATGTAAGAATACCTACATCTATCTAAAATCAGGAAATATTCCTGCTAGATCTTAAATGAGACTTCAAATCTACATTTAGGACAAACATATAGAATGAAGAGAGAGAGATTACAACCAAAAATGTGAAGGGACAGAAGGAAGTAAAAGGTTTCCTACAGAGTGACACTATTTATAGCTTGAAGCCAAAATATACCTTACGCTGTAAGTATCAGCCTAGAGAGCTGATTTCTGAAACAGTAAAGAAATGTGAATACAAGATTTTGATTAGAGTTTATATTTGGTACAGAGAAAACTAATGACAAAAAGGATAGTCATTTTGTAGAACCCCATAACAGGACTGGCCCACATCTTTTTCACTGCCATTGGCAAAACAGCAAATACCCAAGCAGATTCCAACCAACTCAAAGTGTCATTAGTTTGAATTATTTTGCCATTGTCTTATATTGTCTTATATTGTACTATATTGAATTATTTTGTCAAAAATTACTTTGACAGCTGAAAAAATACTTTTCAAGTTGCTTTCCTGTGGAATAAAAATTAAGTTACAGTAAATTGAATAGCTAATAATTGGCTACTCTTCCAACTCTGCATTTGGCTCAGATTATACCTGTTTGGTGTGGGACACAGTGGCTCAGTGGCTAAGACACTGAGCTTGTCAATTGAAAGGTCAGCAGTTCAGCAGTTCGAATCCCTAGTGCTGCGTAACAGGGTGAGCTCCTGTTACTTGTCCCAGCTTCTGCCAACCTAGCAGTTTGAAAGCACATAAAAAATGCAAGTAGAAAAATAGGGACCACCTTTGGTGGGAAGGTAACAGTGTTCCATGCGCCTTTGGCATTTAGTCTTGCCAGCCACATGACCACGGAGAGGTCTTCAGACAGCACTGGCTCTTCAGCTTAGAAACGGAGATGAGCACCACCCCCTAGAGTTAGGAACAACTAGCACATGTGTGCGAGGGGAAGCTTTACCTTTACTTTTTTATAACTGTTCTGCTGCTACACCTGTATTTGTTAATACCTGCATCTTTCAAAGACAATCTGTATATATCCTTGTGTAGTATCAAAGCTTATAAAGAAATATTCACATTTGTAATTTCTTTCTTGCTGATGATCTCCCTTATCTAAGAAGACTTTTGCTTAATTTATTATAGTTTATTTTAGCTACTCTCTGTTAGGGGAAATTGAATTATGTAGTTTATGCTTCCTTTGCTGACTGGAAACACCATAACCACTTGATGACATTGAAGAGCCTTGCTGGTGCAGTGGACTAAGTGCTGTTATATAGCACTTAGCTGCCAGCTGCCTGCAATTAATGCAAGTTCAGATCTCACCAGGCTCAAGTTTGGCTCAGCCTTCCATCCTTCCGAGGTAGGTAAATTGAGGACCCGGATTGTGGGGGCAATAAGCTGACTTTGTAGAAACACCACTTATGGGGGGCCAAAAGCCCTAATAAGCAGGTATATACAAAAGAATGAAGGCTCTTGCTATAAGTACATTGTAAGCCGCCCTGAGTCTTTGGAGGAGGACGGCATATAAATTGAACTAATAAATAAATAAATAAATAAATAAATAAATAAATAAATAAATAAATAAATAGTCTTTTTTGCCTTTCCAACTTTATCCAAAATCCTCTCTCTTTTCTTTCCTAACTTCTGTACTGTCTTTGGTTCTATTCTCTTTGCATTTAGATATTCATAGAATTCAAAAAGAACATTCTTTAGTTTATCCTTTCTCCAAGTACTTTCAGTTCCTTGTCTTTTTCCCCTTTTGTTCTTTTTTGACTATGTGTCTTTTCTTTTTTTTAATCATGCATCTTTTGAAAATAAAGATAGTTGTTTCTTCTAAATCAGGGGTCTCCAACCTTGGCAACTTTAAGACTTGTGGACTTCAACTTCCAGAATTTGCTGGCTTTGCTGGCTGAGGAACTCTGGGAGCTGAAGTCCACAAGTCTTAAAGTTGCCAAGGCTGAAGACCCCTGTTCTAAATTATTTACCCTTAAAATGGCCTTGATGTAGAAACATTTTGAAGATAGATGGGGAAAAAATTCCCCATCTATCTTCAAAATGTTTCTACATCAAGGCCATTATCTTCCTTTTAAGCAGGCCTGTTTTAATTGTAGTATTTGTGTAGCATAAACAGGTGTTCCCATCAATCCAGTAATTGGGGTCCTGCTTCTAATTTATCTGCTGATACAAAACTTCATGCTCTGAGTTTTTAAAAGATAGAACAGACCTGGGCATTTTGCAGCCCCCAATTCAGTCCTTTGGCTATCCCTGTCCAGCCTGTATGAGGTCAATTGGAAACTAGAAATCAAATGTAAATAAGTCTTTGATAAGCAAATCAAACACTTTTAAGGGCCTGAAAAGTTATCCTTCCTTACAAACTTGAAAACAAGTCCATTTCTAGAAGCTAAAAGAATCAACTAGGACAGGGGTGTCACACTTGCAGGGTCACAGCAGCGTCATGTGACATATTGTGACTTTTTTCCCCTTTGCTAAACTGGGAATGGGTATGGCCAGTGTGTGACACATCCGGCCTTTAGGCTGCAAGTTTGACAGCCCTGAACTAGGAGATATTTAAGAAGATATTTCTCACAGTGTGTATAAACTCTTCTCTGTCTTTTAACTTTTCCATTGAAACCTATCCTAACATTTCCAACTAGAATGTCTAAAAATTCTGGCTAAATGTGTATCACATTTCCATTGTCATGTAAATCCCTATTCAGTAACATAGGAAAATCTGCTGTCCACTCTAACTTTTCCTAGACTACAAGATTCAAATCTAAAGTATTTGATTTCATATTGTGTACACACAGTGGTGGGTTTCAAAATTTTTTACTACCAGTTCTGTAGGTGTGGCTTGGTGGGCGTGGAAGGGGAAGGCTACTGTAAAATCTCCATTCCCACCTCACTCCAGAGGAAGGTTACTGCAAATTCCCCATTTCCTCCCAATCAGTTGGGAATTGGAGGCAGAGAATAGATAGGGGTGGGGTCAGTCAGAATTTCCACTACCGGTTCTCCAGAACTGGTCAGAACCTGCTGAAACCCACCTCTGGATACACATATGCTAAATGATAATATTCAGAGCTGGTCTTTTTTTCACTGAAAAGATAAACAATTATCAAGGTACTACTTTTAAATATATATAGTACACACACACACACACACACATTTTTAAATAGCCATTCAATTTTTAAACAATATTAATCTTGGCCAGAGAAAATAATATTGATATGTCTTTCCCTATGTTTACATAAAATAAGTTCAGAATTAGAGACAGTTTACATCTGGTTTGTAAACCAGAATTTTAAATGAATATGGCAGTCTTTCCATAAACTGCTGTTGAAATTTGTCTAATGACTGCATTGCCTCAGAGGAATAATTTTTTTTCAAGAAGGAAGTTAATAATGTAGTAATTTCCTGCATAGGACATCCCTTGACACATTCACTTAGAATGAAATGAACAAGAAGCCGCTAGAATCTATAGATTAAGGCAGCATTATATCATAGGGGGCATTTGAATGAGAAAATCATGAGATAGTAGTTTAATTAGCAACAAGGTTCTAATAGCTATTTTCCCAGTAGCTTAAACTGGTCTTTGTTCTAATTTGATTATGTTTTTTTTTTAAAAATTGAGGTTCGAGGGTTTAAAAAAATCCTTCAATATTTTATAAATAATTGGATTTAAGAAGATTTTTCTTCTAGAAAGAAATAATAGAATAATTGGATAGAATTCAATTGTTACAAAATAAAGATATAATTAAGAGTTGTAAGCTTCTTATCAAAGGCCGCTCAATAATAAAAGGAAACATGATCACTTTGTTAATGGAGAAAACTAATCAGTCTTTCAGTTCCCTTGGGAACATGGTGGTTTTGGGCTTGGTCCCTGTCCATAGGCCTCGCTTATGTTATTAAAGATACCTTGCTTATGTTAATAAGTTTATCATTTGTATATCAATAATTTATATTAAATGTTACTTAAGACATTATTTATATTAATTTATAATTTAAAATGTTTAGGCATCCCCAGTTTGCAATACTAAAAATACATTTAAAAGCAGCCAATTCTGAGTTCTTTGAGGAAATAACTCAATAAAAGTGTTAATTAATTTTTCGCCTATATGAGAAGCAGACGTTCATGCTAAGAATTAGTTGTTTGGATTGAAACAATAGATTTATACAAGCAGATTGATATGGGAGGGTTCTTTCTTCAACTGGATAAAAAGGTTGCAGAGTTGGACAAATGTGCTAAATTTGGAGAAAATGCTGAACCTTTCATTTTTATTTTATTTTTTTGTAAAGTGGGGAATTCTGCTTCTCTTGTAATCTTCACTGTCCATTAGATTTTTGTTGTTCACAGCACTTTCCAGAATAATATGCATAAAAAGGTACATCTATGTTAGTGAACAGATGGAAACTCCTGCAGTTTTCTTGGCAGTGTTACAACAGTGGGTTTCTCACTTCTCCTGATATTTTCAATTTCCAAAGCTAGCCAATAGGCCCAAAATTGTCATATTGTTCCCCACAGCAGAGAATAAACATGCAAGTAAATCAATATGTTGGTATAATCACAGGTTTTTCCACCATTAGCTGCAACTTGGATCTATCAACTGAATAATGGCCCCATCTTTTGACAGCAGTTTGAATATGTAATTATAAATCGATTAAGTAGGAAATCAGCTGCTGCTTGCACTCTGTATGACAGTATATTGCTTTCAGTACCATGCAATATTCATTTTTTTTCACTGTATCAATGTTAATATTAACTGTATGAGATTCCTGTTCAGATTATTCTATATGTTTGTATGATAATTTTTTTAAGATGGCGGATATTAAAAAGATCCTTTTGCTCATGAATAATGATAATGCCCCCCCCCCTACTGGCCTTCTGGAAAGCGGTGAAGACCTGGCTCTTCCGGCTGGCCTGGGGCCATTGATCTTGCTACAGTGATCTTATGAGACCCGGCCATGAATTGGAGTGTATAGGTTTTAATGTTTTTTTAAAAAACTTTTGTATGGGATATTGTTCGCATTGTTTTATTCTTTGTTGTTAGCCACCCAGAGTCCTTCGGGAGTTGGGCGGCATAAAAATGCAACTAATAAATAAATAATAAATAAATAAATGATGAGCTTCTGTTTCAGAAATCGTTGACACACAAATGTGGATAGATCCTATTCCACATGGATCAGAACTATTAAATATCTGAAGCAAAATTTTTTGAAAAAAACCCTATGTATCTTTAAAATATAATATCCTTCTTTTTAGAGTTCCTAACCACAAATATTCATCTTAAAGTCTGAAAAGGATTTGTATCTTAACTACTGTTTTAGATATTTTGAACATACTTTAAAGCAGAGTTTTTCAAACGCGGCAACTTTAAGATGTGTGGACTTCAAATTCCAGAATTCCCCAGCCATCATGCAGACTGGGGAATTCTGGGAGTTGCCCATACATCTTAACATTGCCGAGTTTGAAAAACACTGCTCTACAGCAATATTTTCTTCCTTGTTTATTACCAAATACCATGTTGCACTAAGCACAGTCTGTTTCCTCTAACAAAAAAATACATGGAAAATTGGTATGGCTAAAATGAGCCAAATCTGAAATAAAAGTGTACAGTAAAGCAAGTATTGGTGTACAGTAAAGCTACTTAAGTCATATAGTAATATGATTTGCTTGAATGAATCTAATCAGTTTAAAGCTTTTGTTTCTTGGCTGCAATTGTGATCTTGTGTAAATAGTATGCATGGTCTATTTGCAATTTCCAGGTTTAACTGTTGCTGAACCTCTAGCTATCCCAATTTTTCTTGACAGGACTCGGGAAAACAAGCTAAGAATAAACCGAAGAATTATTTTGTTTGGTCACATCACTGACTCTGATTTATTTGAGTATGTTCTTTAACTAACTATGGCTTAATTATATGGGTTAAAATAGCAACAGAGGGAAAATGAAGTTCAAGGCCCTGCTGTGCTCTCTGACACCTTCGTAAGTGACAACTTGGCAGAAGAAGCAAAAAACAAACAAACAAGTGCTCAATATGGGGAGATGAGCCTCTAGGTTACTTTCTTATTTGGGGGTGAGAGAACACCCTTATCGGCAAATGAATTAACCTGAATGGGTCAGCAGCACAGAATATAGAATAGATCAGGACTTCACCACATTTTTCCATCACCATTAACCACTAAGAGTTAAGATCACAGTTAAGATTCATGGTCATCAATCTAGAAAGATATTACATTTGAACAGATGAAAATAACAGTATGATATATCTAGTGTAGAATGCCAGAAAAATTAAGGGATCATAAAATCCAAATGCTTATTTCTATTTAACTATGTAACTGGAGGCATATTCTTTTGCTAAACAGACCCAGGCTGATGTTTTTCTTAGGCGGGAAGTAGCATAATATTTTTTCTAAGATGCAATGTAGTTGGCATATTTACCTGTTAATATGATTTATAAACAAACTACCACGATTTGTTTTTTAAAAAGTAGCATTTATGATTTAGCCCAGGGGTCAGCAACCCACAGCTTTGGAGTCTCATGTGACTTGATTGTTTTAATATGGCTGTAAACCGCCCTGAGTCCCCATGGGGAGAAGGGCGGTATATAAATGCAATAAAACTTAAAACTTAAACTTAAACTCTTTCATCCCTCTGCTGCAGCTCCCTGTCGCCGGTAGGCTCCACAATTGATAGGGCTTTCGGTTAGGACAGGTAAAGGAAAAAGGACTTTTGTGTTTATGTGATAGATACTGAGGCAACTCAGTATTTAGTTGCTAGGCAGAATTGCCGACACAACAGGACACCACGCTAGGAGGAGACTCTATGTGGGGAAACCGGATTTCCGGTTGGCAGAGGAAAAAGGATGCCACACTAGGAGGAGACTCTATGGTAAGGGAACCGGACTTCAGGTTGTCTCCAGAATTAAATGGGGGGTTTCCCTTAGGACCTTTGTGGCTCTTTAAGTATTTAAGGTTGCTGACCCCTATTTTAGCCCAAAGCACAAACCAGCCAAGAATAGCTTATTCAGCAAACTAGTTAACAAAATTGGATATTAACATGCCCACAGGGTATGCACTTATGTCCTGCACCCAGGACATGAGACAACTGATTTTAATCTTTTCCTAGGCTCCATTATTACCTCTGCCCTTCAATATCTTTATTCCAAATTAAACGTATCCAGTTCCCTTGCCTTCCTTTCTCTAAGGAAATTTAACCATCATAAAGAGGCCCATTATATATTATGCTGACCTTCAGAAATGTTCTGTATGTCATTAACACAAGAAATCAGATCACATCCCTCAGAAATAAGCAGGGAAAGGAGATAATGTCACAAGATGCATAACAAATGAAATAAAGGCCTAAGCATTTCGGCCTTAATGAGGTCTGTCCTTTGGGAAAGAAGTAAAAATACAAAATTGCTTACAGAGCTCACTAAAAGAGTGACTTGACAACTTTGGTTATGACAGGGCAATAATAATGCAAGCATTCACTAGAGAAAGCTCAGCAAGCAGCTTTGTATTTTTACCTTGTGACTCTGAGGAAAGCCTTTATTGTGGCTGAAACAGGTAAAGCTTATCATTCCACTATATTCATTTTTCTAGATGCTTTCAAAATCTTTTGGCAGTACCTGGTATCGGCAGTGAATGTAGTCTGTAAGGCATTTCTGCAGATTACAGAGCAATTTCTTATGGACTTTTTTTCCAAATCAAGCAGACTTCTTTTTATCACACAAGATTGCTTCCAAAGGGCCTGCAGTGACACTCACTGACAAAGCAATTTCAGCCACAGTCACTCATGCTATCTCTAAAATAAACATTATAATATCTTCCCCCCTTGAGGGGTTCTTCTGTCACAGCTTATTCAGAAACAAATTTAGCAGTTCATTTATTGATACCAGACTAGACAGTGACATGGTATCAACCATGTTTTTAAGAAGGTCTTTTTACAAGATTAAAGGTGAAGGTAAAGGTGAAGGTAAAGGTGAAGGTGCGAGTTCACCTCGCACGTATGTGCTAGTCGTTCCCGACTCTAGGGGGTGATGCTCATCTCCATTTCAAAGCTGAAGAACGAGCGCTGTCCGAAGACGTCTCCATGGTCATGTGGCCGGCATGACTAAATGCCAAAGGCACACAGAACGCTGTTACCTTCTCACCAAAGGTGGTCCCTATTTTTCTACTTGCATTTTTTACATGCTTTCAAACTTCTAGGTTGGCAGAAGCTGAGACAAGTAACGGAAGCTCACCCCATTATGCAGCACTAGGGATTCGAATTGCTGAACTGCCGACCTTTCGATCGAAAAGCTCAGCATCTTAGCCCCTGATCCCTAACCACTTCCCTAATCAAATGGAAGGGGGGGATCAAAATATACAGGCCAGATCATACCTAGAAGTTCTTTCTTCAGATTTCTTGACTTATACTTCATCACGTCTCACTGACGTCTAAGGGGTTGTTCCAAATTGCATATATGTCCTCAAAAACAAGGCCTTCTGTATTAAATGAAATATCAAAATTGCAGCTTTCAGACAGCCTCAGATAAAAGGGTCCATCAGGAACAAGATACTCCTCTGTAAAGCAGGACACATGAGACAGGAAGCCCACTAAACAGAGTGAGGAACAAATCAGTTCTACAAAAGGGAACATGATTTTTATTACACTAACACTAATGTTAATAATGTCATGGTTAAAGTACCGGATTTAACCAGAAGAAAGTTTGGATCATCTTCCACAAAGCATCTTCCTGAATGACGAGGCATCACAGACCAATTATTTCTAACCTACAGAATAAACTGCATAACGGAGCGGTCTAGAGGAGAGGGGAAATCAAAATCTAGTAATCCTGTGAGTTAATATAAATAAAGATTCACCTAACAATCTTAGCCATGGTTTCTATAATCATGGATTTAATCATTAGGTACAATTGGCTGGGCTTATACCTGTGCTCTTTGTGCCTATTGTTCCATATACAAAAATATCCTTCTTGACATTTATGTCCATCATTCTCCTTGCCAGTCACACTGAACACAAGCACACATCAGTGGTGGGATTCAAATTTTTTTACTACTGCTTCTGTGGGCATGGCTTGGTGGGCATGGCAGGGGGAGGATACTGTAAAATCTCCATTCCCATCTACTCTAAGGGAAGGATACTGCAAAATCCCCATTCCCCCCACTCCACTAACCTGCTTTCCAGCTACGTTCTCCTGAAAATCCAGCCGATCAGCTGGGACTCAGGAGGCAGAGAATAGATGGGGGTAGGGCCAGTCAGAGGTGGTATTTGCCGGTTCTCCGAACTCAAAATTTCCATTACCAGTTTTCCAGAACCTGTCAGAACCTGCTGAATACCCCTCTGGCACACACCCATGTGCATGCTAGACTCTGGATCCTATGTGAACCCCAGACACAGACACACTAAACTTGTACCTATCTTGCTAAATGCTTCAGTGCCTACTTGGGTTCTGTAGTCAGACTATGAAAACTTGCCTCCAGCCTTGTTTTTCACAAACACCAACTGAGAAGTTTAAATGGAAACATCAAAAGAAATCTATATGACTGGATGATACCGATGGCAAACACGCCAACACAATTAGCAGAGCATAAAGATTTGACAAGTCCCTCATGTCACTTGAGAAATTTAACAGGCATTCTGGTCTGTTTCCTACCTTCTTAGCACAATAATAATATCCAGAGCTGAGTAAGCTTCTTGGATGAAAAGCGAAACGTCTTCAAAGAAAAACCAGAAAGTCCAGTTGCCTCTTGAAAAAGCACCTTTGAGATTCTTAGCACAATGCAATTTGTATCTGAACTTGGGATCAAACTGTCTCTCCTTAAATGCTATTAAGATGACAAAATGTTAAAATAACAAACAACAAACCCTGACACCTCCTGCTACCAAATTGACAATCCTATATCTTTTGGCTTAAAGCTCCACATTATAAAACGGAGCATACTATATTTTATGGGAAAATTCCAATGGGTTTTTGAAGACCCTACCAAAGGCAAAATGGCAAATAGATGGATAGAGAGCCGTGGTGGCACAGTGGTTAGAGTGCTGTACTGCAGCTACTTCAGCTGACTGCTAGTTCAGCAGATCAGCAGATCAAATCTCACCGGCTCAAGGTTGAATCAGCCTTCCATCCTTCCTAGGTGGGTAAAATGAGGACCCAGATTGTTGGGGGCAATATGCTATTTAGTATACTGTCAATTGTTGTAAGCCACCCAGAGTCCTCGGAGAGTGGGTGGCATAGAAATATGATTAATAAAAAAATTATTAATAATATCTTACCTATGCCAGGGTGCGGGGGTCATCAATGACAGAGGATGTCTCCAAGTTTTGATTACTTGCCCAGGGTCTGGCTTGGAATGATTCAGTGCCACTAACCAGTTTCAGAAAGTAACACCACATAATGTCCCAGATAAATTGGCCGGAGTGGAACTTCCCACCACACTATGTGGTGGCAGGTTCAACTAGAAATGCATATAGATGGGCAATTGGCAATTGGAATTGCAATGGATTCATGTGGTGGGACAGAAGACCTAAGTAGACTCATCTGACAAACTCTGGAACCTCTTTCAAATGTTAGAAGATTTTCCATTCTTACTGGGATAATCTTTCTGTAACTCTTTTTTTTTTAGAAAATAATATTGTTTTAACAAACATTGCACTTCAGGTTTCTCCATAACCACATATGTCCTTGCTGTTGCATTTCAGCCACTCAATAGCTTCACCTCTTTAGTAACCTTCTAAAGAGCTCCTAACAAATTCACTGTCTTGCCCTTGGGGTAAAGATCTGGAGAAAACAGTTCCAGAAAATGCAGATTTCCAGATGGAATGGGAAGGAATCTGCAAATGAACAAGAAGGGCTGATTAGCAAACCTTTAAAAATTCCAGTCCTGCTGAATCAGAGAGGACACAGCAGTATTCATTCTAGATAGCTATAAACATACAAACATCCAGAGTTTTACAAGGCTTTAATAAAGGATAATAAATCAATTATTAAATAAATCATCCAGGCAGATCTAAAAATAAGTGGATATTATTATTGCTTCCTGGCAATAGGAACTTTAATATAACCATAATATGATATCATCTTACTACCAATAAACAATATTATGAGTCTATTCTTTATTTTAATATTCATCAAACTTTTCCTAATGATTGGATCTATTTAATGCTTTTCTTGGCTCAGATCCTGTCTCACCTTTTAGTTCCAGTTTCTCAGGGGTGCCTACAGGTTATGCACAATGTCAAGGTAACAGGCATTATGATGTGATCAAAATTTCACCTACTTTTATGTGTGATGTTTTTAACCACAACCTACATACCCCACTACACTTTCTACTTCACTGTTAAATGGATCTCTGCCCCATTCCATCACACACTTTCACAGTTATAAAATTCATCAGTTATAAAGGCTTGAAAAAACAGCTTAGAAAGCTGTAGGCTGTTACAAAACAAGTGTAACTGGGTCACTGAAATGCAAAAATAACTCAATTAAGGTTATCTGTATCCCACTGATAGGACCACTTCAGTGGTGGGTTGCTCTTGGTTCTGTCCGGTTCTTGCAAACCGGTAGTAAAAGCGACAGGAGGCTCCACTCACCTGCCTGGATGTCATAATGGACAATCTGCGCATGTGTAGAAGTGAACATGCATTCATGTGCTCCTGTTGCAAACTGGTAGTAAAGGTAAGTACAACCCACCCCTGGACCACTTTTGCCACTTCCCACTGGGATGCCCTCCAGGGTGGGCATCAAAATATGCAAGGCAAATAAAAAATGATCAGAGCTTTAATTATATTCAATACACAAAATTATATATATTAATTAATTAATTAATTAAAATCTTCAATTATATTCAATACACAAAATTATCTGCTACAATGTCCTACCTGCCAACGGCCATTTCAGCTCCAACTGCAATAATACACAAGCACACAATAGATACAAATTCAATGTAAATGTTCCTGTTGCTGATCTTCTCTTTCCCAAAGAGTGAGAAAATTATCTCCAACCAAATACCTGCTTCTGTTTATGAAAAAAGCGTTTTATGCATATGAGAAAAAGAAAATCAACAGGAGAAGGAGGCAGGGAGAGTAACCCAAGACTATTGTGACTCAGCAGTTTGCCAAAAGACTAATAATGGAAAACAACTGAAAAATGTCTTCAAGCAATTCCTACAGATCCCTCCATGTAAAAAAATACAAATCTTGAAGTTACTGTAATATCAACTACAATGCCAAGAATCACCATCCATTGACATTTTCAGAGTCGTATTCTTTCCTTTTCTTTTCTGGTTGGAAAAGCTGACAGATGAAGGCGAATTTTCAAGCAAAATGTGCAACCTCTCTTAATGGTCTGATATGCAGATATCTTATACATCCAGACAGATAATTTTACTTTTAGCTAGGGACATTATTTCTCTTCCAACTCTTCTGCACTGAAAATGTGTGACTGAAGCATTTTAACGCTGTAAATTAAATTATATTTATGGGATTGAGCATAATACAAAGAGAACTGATTTTCAAAACCCTGGAAGACAAAAGTACAATCCTGTTTTTGAGATCTTCCAGCCTTTGGTTTTTGTGGAAACCTCTATATCTACACAGAATATGAAGTACACAGCAATCATAATAGATAATAAATATATCAAGAATCTTATCTAGAATACCCTCAATGAAGCCATGGACCTGTGTTATTGCAAACAATATATTGACAGGACAGTTAAAATGAAATAGAGTCAAGGATGGGATACAAAATAAAAAAAGAGCAACTAAAGAAATGCCAACAGTCTTCTTCACATGGGAAGTTAAGTGCTGTTGTAAGTCCTACCAGATAACTATACTGAAAAGATGAAATGATTATATTTTATTGTAAAGCTTCCTTAACAGAATCTTGCAAGCCTGAAAACACAGTCTTCCTGCTTCTACTTTTAATGACTTAATCCATTGGGGATCCATTGGGGATGTCTTTCCTATGTTTCTTTCTCTGACCCCTAAAGAACTGTGAGCTCTTGCCTTCTTGTATGATTCATAGGCAGCATCTCCTCCTCTCTTGCCTTAATGCCATTATATCTGTCTACTATGTGGTTCTTACATCTAGCAAAGAGCAAACAACCTTAAACTAGATTGATTTGTTATAACACAGATTTTAAATGCTATTATTTCCCCAAAGCATGAGGCTCTCAAGACATTAGATCACAGAGGCCAAAGAAAAAAGTGTAACGTTTTAATATTGTTTTGTTACAAATATGGTTTGCATTCTACATAACTGTTATTGGATTTCTTCTAAGCTGTGTCCTTGAAACACTGCCTGGAATTAACCATGAGAAAGCTAAGTCTAGACATTAAATATCCTGGCAATGCAGGCATGACCAGAGAGTTCCATATTCATTTTTCTATGCCTCCTTGTAGTCATGGATTTTCTAAATCCATAATCTGTTTTTACTTGAGATATTTGAATCAATTATTTCAAGACCACATGTGTATTTACTATAGTTTTGTCTTTGATAAATGAAAGGGAGCTTTGCCACGAGGCTTTCTTTCAAGTATCAGCTAATAATAGAGCTGATTTTATCTTTCAGGGGGTGGACTTGGGGCTCAAATCAAACGGCAGCCAAAACCACAAAAGAAGCTCTGCATCTTCCTTACACATTTAAAAAGAAAGTCGGGATTTAATTTTGCAGTAAGCTACTTTCTACCTCCTGCCCCCAGTCTCCCTTAGTTGTCTTACTTTATTATCAGTTGTTTACTGATCTGTCAGCTGACTGGAAACTTGCATCCCAAATGAAAGGGAAAAATTTATTTATTTATTTTTAATGAAGAAGTAATGCCAAGAAAGGAACCCAAAGGGGGAAAAATCCCTGGTGAGGATTTTAATTTTGAAAGATTAAGTCTGTGACCAGATTCATATATCATGTGATTTCGTTTATTTTCGGCTTGGCATCTTGTGTAAGTCTAATTGTTGTGGTTTCCAAATTATCTTTTTGTCTCAAAATTATATAAAATCACGTTACTATAATTGGTTGAAAACACCATGATTAAAGCACAATAAATGTCCTTGTTTCCCACCCATTATTTTATTAAGTCTTATTAATTCTTTACAATTTTGTATAATAATATGACCTGCTATACCCTGAAAAAGCCACTACACAGCCAGACAGCATAAATTTTACAGTACTTCCCTACCACCTCCTTTGGGGAAGTATATTAATGTGGCCAATTCATCTTTCATCAGAGGTTGTTATAGAAGAGAGAGCAGGAAATACCTGAAGTCAAACATCCTCAAAATATTCTCTTCAGAATATATTTAGAACAATACATTTAGTTAGCTAGCAGGAGAACAAGAGTTAGGATAGAATATCAGCATCCAAGCAAAATAGATTGATTTATGAGTTCTGAGTAGAGGACCTTCTAGTTATGGTCCAATGATAACAGAGTTGTAAATTTTATAGTAGATTCTTGATTTCAATCAGTACTATCAAATAAGCATATTATTGGCTGAGACTATTATCTATAGAACGTTGAGGTGGTGTTAAACCTTCACCCCTTCTGCTTCATTCCTGAAATTTATTAATACCTCTCTTCCATCAGGGGGGTTAAATAAGGAATAAATCATCTAAGAGGCCACAGTTACTATCAGCTATTTACTACATAACAAACTGGCTACAATCATAGCATAGAACTATTTAGTTTAAGAGTTCTTATGAGACATAATTACACTGAAATTAAATTAAAAACTTATAATTTTTCCAAAACTAGTTTCTCCTTTCAGTTACATTTTTTTTTAACCAATGAAAAAATACAGTCAAAATACTTCATGTTTTCTTTTTGTCCCTCGATAGAGTTACTAACACAAATCCTGTTCAGTGTTAGCATCCAGCTTCTTTTATAAATGCACAAACTCTTTTGGTCGGGTCTATTTTGTACCAGGGTTTAGGCGGCAGAGGGAATGACTCAGCTGCAGTCACTCTAAATCTCAATGCAGAGTCCAAGATGACTCAACAAAACTGCCTTACAGACAAGGCCTCATCAAGGCTGTTTTCATAAAAGGATATATATGCTGCCATCAAAACAAATCAGAGTTTAAGGTCACCAGAGGTTCATTTATCATATTCTGTATTATCAGACCTGAAAGATATCAAAACAAATGTCTGCATTCCATACTGAAGCAAAGCAGTTTTCCCTATTTTGTACCTGGGAGTAAATCCATCTCCTGAATAGAAATTCTTAAAGCAGTAGTGCCCTATTTTTTTCAGGCTTTACACTGGAACCTGCAAGAGACAGGCTGTTTTAATGCACAACATACCAAAGCCATACATGTACTCGTATAATGTGCAAAGTATTTCCTCTGAATGCAGCCCTAGAAAACTAGTCTTGACTTCGTATTTATTAATTAAATTAAAATTTATTTATTTATTAATTATTAATTATTATTAATTAAATTTATATACCGCCCTACTCCCGGACGGGACTCGTAAAGAATTGTCAGCCTACGCACACTGATGATGAGCTCAAGTCTGTATGAATTCTTGAACTCTTTTGGAGCTGATTTGTCTTTGGTACATGGGAAGTCCAAAAGCTTGCAAAGGAGGGAATATTTCATGTCTTCTTTGTCAGATTGGCTTAGTCCTACCTTATATGCATTCAGTTTCTTCTGTTTCTTAACTATATTATAAATTCTCACAGAGTTTCTACCCATCTTCTTCAGAGAACATTTATTGCATATTATTAATCCGAAACATATCTTTCTTATTCATGTTCAACATTGCATTTCCAGCAAAAGCAGCTGGGAGTAGAGAGAAGGATTGGGGTGTGCTTGATGGGATATATGAATTTTGATTTGTCACCAGCAGAGACCTATTACAATGTTGGAAAAGTACTTCAGGTTTTTTTTCTTTTAGAAATCTGCATGCTACCCTTTTACATTTAAAGATGCAGAGACAAATTTGAAGTAGGTCAGATTCTTTTGCAATGTCTCACACTTTGCCAGATCCATGATCAGCTCATTTTGCTGCACTTCCAACACTAAAGCACAAGACTTCATTTATCACCTCTAAAGTATATGAATCATACCTGCACAGGGTAATTTGCCTATTCTCCCCTCAATACACTTGTGCTTAAGATACCACAAAACAGTTATGGCAAAGCTATTCTTGGCACGAAGAGCCTTGGTGGCGCAGCAGACTAAGTGCTGTTAAAGTAGCATCAGCTGCCTGCAATTACTGCAAGTTCAAATCTCATCAGGCTCAAGGTTGACTCAGCCTTCCATCCTTCCGAGGTCGGTAAAATGAGGACCCAGATTGTGGGGGCAATAAGCTGACTTTGTATAAAAAAGAACACCACTTGGGGGGGGGCAAAAGCCATACTAAGCAGGTATATACGAAAGTATGAAGGCTATTGCTTAACGCATTGTAAGCCGCCCTGAGCCTCCGGAGAAGGGCGACATATAAATTGAACCAATAAATAAATAAATAAATAAATAAATATTTGTTTGGAAGTATGCATTCTGTCCAAAAGGGTCATCTGATATCTTATGCACACATTATTTATGAGAATGGGTAGCAGTTTTTACTTGGTTGAATTTGATAACCTAATATGGATTGCACCCAAGTATTATAAATCTACGTACATAAATAGGCTATATAAGTAAAGTTAATTAAATAGTTAGAATGAATAGCTTCTATTTCAGGATTCAGGATTCAGCTAGACTGCCTTTCCCTAGGAGCCTTTGGAGCCTTTCCCTAGTCTAAAGAATTGGAAGTGGGAAGTGGTGTACAGGGAGGGGTTTTATCTGGACAATGAGTATTTTTCTTGGCCTTGGGCCATGATGTGTGATGACTCCTGGCTGGCAGTCTAGCTGAATTCCAGATCCCATTCATTTACTGCCTGTGAGTCAGCCATGACAATGTGATAAGCAGCCATGACTTATTTTGCCTCTTAGAATTCTTTCACTCTTTTGAAAAAGTCTTTTCCTGGAAAACAGAGAGTTAGCTGCCTTTGATCATCCCTTTATGCACTTTCTCTCTAATATCATTCTGACCAACATATGGCAATACAGCAGTGATCAATCATGAGTGATGAAGGTCTTTCCAACACTATTCCTAAAGTGCTAGCAGAGCATTTTCCCCTGCGATTTGTTTTTAGCCCGTTCTCCTTTCAATGCAATGAATTTTCTTGAGAAATTCTTTCAAAGGAGAATTAGAAGAAACAGAGAGAATATTCCTTAGTTACCAGGCGGTCAGAGGGTAGGCTTTATATCCCACCATATGTTTTGATTATATATTCTTTGAATTAAAAAATAATTAAATGAGAAAGCAAAATGCCATCTCTAACATTATTTTTATTTCCAAGAGATATAATTAGCCCATGGGCAGTTTTAGACAATAAAAGGAGTGAGTGATTCCATCTCAATACTTTATTTCTCAGCAATTCCACTGTTGGACAGGGGAGTAGAGAGAAGAGATGAATGGACAGTAATTTTTCAGATACGCAAACACACACAGAGAGTGTTTAACTCCAAATGAAAGTAATGTTTATTGTTAGAATCTGTTGCTGGGCTAGCAGTTGAGTTGCCCCATGCTGACATAAATCTGTGGCAGTTCAGGATTTCAGGGCCACCATGACAACTGACCCAAGTCATCAAACACCCAACACATTCTATCGATTGCATATTACATTTGGTTTTTGCCTTGGACCACTTGTAACTGGGACATTACCATCGGTCCTTTTCAATAGTTAAATCACTCTCTGACTGCTTTTCAATCTCATCTGAGAAAGGTAGGAGCTGTTAGATTAGTTCAGGCAACTAATGGACCCTAGGTGGTTCAAGAAAGGATTTCCCTGAGGATCTACTAAACTGTCTGGTCAAAACTTTAGTTGCAACTTGGTGTAAGCATGTGATGAAGAATCAGATTGTACCTTCTCATTGTGTGTCAATTCTGGTACATGAGGTAGTGGTGGCCTTCTTGATAATGGTGGTGGATCTACTTATCTAGAAAGACGTAGTGATGGGCTCAGTCCTCAAGTAGTAATAGGTGGTCCCAACAGTCATGGACAATTTTTATCCAGTCTCTAATTTTTCCTTTCAATGAAAGGTTATTGAACTGTGGTTCAAGAGGATTCTGAATGAATTGGATTATCTGGATCCTTTTTTTTGGGGGGGGGGGGGGGTTACACTAAAATGAGACAGATTGATGGGATTTGCCATTGACCTCTGGCAAAGCAAGGACAGGTTATCCTCACCTGTCCTGGTTATCCTCAGTGTCTCAACAGCTTTTGATAATATTTGCCATGATAGTCTTCTGTACTGCCCACAGAGACTGAGAATGGGAACCATTGTGCTGTGGTGGCTCCCTTCCTTTCTGTATGAGAGATTTCAGTTGGCATTGGTAACAGGATAGAGATCAAGCCATAACCCTTAACCTATGGGGTTGCCTCAGGGATCTCATCCCTTTTTTTTTAATTTCTACATTAGGCTGTTAAGGTCATTTATCAGTTTGGGGTCAGGTTGTAACTCTTGGCCCTGAGTTATCCACAAAATGTCAAAGTCCTGTCCCAGTATCAGGAGGCTAGGAGGATCTGAATAGACCAGACCAGACTCAATTCAACCCTACCAAGACTGTGTCAACTGAGTCAACTGTGTCTATTCTGAAATCCTAGAGAATAGGGTTCTACCTCCCCTATTCAGGACCAATGCATTGGTGGGAGGGGGAATTTCTGCACATTTAGCTCTTGTCGAAATAGCAGGTGGCAGTTTGGCCAAGAAGGCCTTTGCACAGATATATTTTGTATGTTAGTTATACCTGTGCCTGGACTACAAGGCCTTCAAACAATCATTCATTCCATGCTATCTTGCATATGGGCTATGTAATATGCTGCACATGGGGCTACCTTTGAAAACCAGTCCAAAGTTATAGGTTTTGTGTGCCAGTACTGCTGGCAACCAACAACATAGGAAGCTGGATGCTTGTCACAGTTCAGGCAAAACTTTGAAAAGAAAAAAGTCTTTTTACTTATATATAAAGACAGCAACTGCAATGTAGTCAAAGGCTTGGCACTGGTTGAGACCAGCAATCCAATAAACAAGCAATAAACCCAAGAGAAAAGACAACCAACAGGGTGAGGTGGAACCCAGAATTCTAATCATGGCATAGCAAGATAAACATGACAGAACTGAGGCTTGAACATTTTAGTTTGGTATTTTCTGTTTGGCAGGGAGGTTAATAAATAAGCTGAGCCTCCATCCAAATGCAAAGTTGAGGTTCCTTACAGTCTACTGGCCTGCTGGCCTGTTTTTGACCTGCATAGCTCAGCCCTCTGCTGCTGCATTTTTAAAGCATTCCTCTGCTTGGAATTGGGTGACTGAACTTCAGAGTCTAAGAGGCTGTCATTTAAGATTTGTTTAAATTCTAGGTGCCCTATGTAATTGTGCCACTTGGATGTGGTGGTCTCCTTTATTAAAGTTAAATATCTTTGACTAGTTACTTGAATCTCTTTTCCTATGATTCTCTTAACCCTTTTTTACAATCATTTGGAATTTGGCAGAAAACAAATCCTCCACACAGTTTAAAAACTCTCTTGGGCTCTTTGCCTGCATTCCACAGCTCTATTTGTGACTGAAAGGATGCTTGGAAACAGTTAATTAGAGTTTGTACATACACCATCAATTTCAGAGTGTCATTCCAATGAAAGGGGGTAAAGAGTTCTGAAATAGGTGGCCTTTTGCAGCCATTTATACTCACCAAACTATCAGGTAGTTTATTGATGACTCAAATTTACTCACAGCCCATTAAATTTTAGAGTAGTGGAAATGGACACAGTTGTTCTCTTTTGTAAAGTTATTGACAAATAACTAAGACAAGGGTTGTTTTATTCCTTGAATGACAGAGTGCACCAAAAACATCTTCACTTCTTGGCTGTTTCCAGTTAGAAAATAATTCCAACACTTCATGTCACCACGAGATACCACACTAGTTTTCTTCCCAATGTTTATATGTCTTGGTGTTGTTTGCAGAAGGTAGCAAAAAGATCAAGAGGATGACTTTGGCTGTGCAATTAGCAGCCATATTATTATTATTATTATTATTATTATTATTATTATTATTATTATTTAATCTGTAGTGAGATTCACAGCCTTTGAGGCTGATTAATAGCTCAGCAGCTCGAGTCCTAACCAAGGACCTAGGAACTGTTAAGATATCGTCGGAGGATGTAAGCTGTTCCAAGTAAGGTGGTTTTTTGTAGAGTCAAAATGTTCAAGTCCAGTAAATTTAGAATTTCTAAATAGCGGGGTAGCCCTTTGGGTATTGCTCCAAGGGCTCCAATTATTATTATTATTATTATTATTATTATTATTATTATTATTATTATTATTATTATTATTATTATCATCATCATCTCTTTTATTCATTAAACATGAAACTCAGTCAACTGAACATTTAAAAATGTGTCACAAATACGATTGACTGGTGTTAATGGTTGATACTGGTTGCTGCCAGCGTCCTAGGTATCAACCAAGTATCTTCTTAAAATATATGATGTTCTGAGTAGTGCAGTTTTTTGCAGTTCCCCTGGCGTTATTGCAGGAAGCTGCAATTTCTTGATGTAATTTGTAAAATTCTTGGACATGGTATCAAGTGCCCCAATGACAATGGGTATTACTATTACATGTTTCATCCATAGCCATGTCGTTTCGATGGCCAAGTCGCAATATTTCATGATTTTTTCCAGTTCTTTTTCTTTGACTCTGGCGTCTCCTGGTACAGCGATATCAATAAACAGTACGCTTTGGCCCTCAACAACTGTGATATCTGGCATGTTATATTCCAAATGATGATCTGTCTGTATTCGAAAGTCCCACAAGATCTTTACTGTCCCATTTTCGATAACTTCTTCCACTTTGTGCTCCCATGACTTTTCACATACAGTTATGTCATATTTTTAACATAATGACATTATTATTATTATTATTATTATTTAACTCCCTTTCAGACACCCTTATTCCTATTCATTTATTTATTTCTGAGAATCTGGACAGTACATTACTCAAAGATTACATTCTCTTCCTCCTTCCCCCTCACTACAATATCCACAATTTTTAATTGCTGGGGTGGGTAACAATTTTTGGAATTGACACTGTGCAAGAATCCAAATTTAGTTCTCAATCCAGGTAGTCCTAGAAATTGTCTAATATGCCAATTTCATTCACTAAAACAAAGGGGTGTTTACAAATATTTTATTCTGTTTATAATGTATTATTAAATTTATGATCTGCTCTTCTGCCTATCAGGTACACAGGGCAGTTCAAAATGAAGTGCAGTACAAAATAATAAAAATGACAATTAATCAACTAACAAATAAACACTTGTGTTTAAACAAACACAAATTAATTAATTAAAATGCCTGCTATTTTATGAAATATAAGGATTTTGGTAAATACTAAACAATGAGCTAAAATATAATTTGTCTGTGGTGCTTGAGAACATGGGCAAGACTAAGCTAATCTTTTCTGTCTACAAAGAAGACCCTTGTGGGGTGAGGAGCAGGGGGAAAATTCAATTCAGCTCCACAAACAGGATTGATTACTCAGAAATACAAATTTCAGGATGTATTTATTTTTTTAATTAAGCGTTCAATCAAAGTCTTTCAATTCTGCTCTTTCAGTATGAAACCTCGAGTTTACTTTCCAGTTTGTGAATGAAATGCATCTCTGATCTAATTTCTCAGGTGAGTTAAGATTTAGCTTTGAGACTGTGTAATTTCCACTCTCCATTAATGGCATGTTCTTTTGATTTCATATCTATATGAAATCTATATGTTGCTGTAAAATGCTGAATTTCAGTATCTCAGATTGTGTTCTGAAGTTTTCACGTATTAAAAAAAATGAAAGATTTTTAAAAATACATTTGACAAAAAAAATTAGTTGGTTTATACAAAAATAAGATGAATACCCTGTTTCTCTGAAAATAAGACATCCCCTGATAATAAGCCCAATCGGACTTTTGAGCGCATGCACTAAAATAAGCTTCCCCCCGAAAATAAGCTCTCCCTGAAAATTTTTAAATGGAAATCAGGTAAAATGGCAAGAGGAGCCCCATCTTGCTCCATGTGCCCCAAAATAATAAGACCTCCTCAAAAATAAAGCCAAGCTCTTATTTCGGGGTTCATAGAAATATAAGACACCACCATAGAATATGGTTCATAGAATATAAGACACCATAGAAATAAGACCACCAAGGTCTTATTTTCAAGGGAACGCGGTAGTTCCTCTATCTCAATATAGACTTCTATAGTGGTAGTCAAATTACTTCTATATTTTTAAAAATTTTAATTCATCAAACAGCTGATTCGTGGGTGCTACTGAGGCCGTCGCCTCCGGCAAGCATGGCTACAAAAGAAGCTGGAGGCCAAGTGACACATCCCATATGCCTCGCACCCTCCTTACCTAAAGGTGACAGTCACAGCAGGCAATTGTGTCCATAGAAGAGCTTGTGGGTGCTGCTCCAGCCGGTGCCTCCAGCAAGCGTGGCCACTTTTGCCATAGATTGCAGCCACAAAAGCAGCAGGAGGCCAAACGATGTGCCCTACGTGGACCACGTGGGTTGGGACAAAATAAGGGTGAAAAAATTGTGGATAGCTGCTATTATAGTACCCTGCGGAAGGCTGGCACAAGGCACGTGGGGCATATCACTTGGCCTCCTGCTGCTTTTGTGGCAACATGAATGAGATGTTTCATGAATGGGGGGATGGCCTGCTGCGACTCTTTGGGAAGCTGGCACAAGGGGCTGCTCGCCCCCCCACCTCAAACCAGTACAGGGGGCAATAAGACACCCCAAAAAATAAGACCAAGTGCTTATTTTGGGGTTAAAAATTATAAGACGGCATCTTATTTTCAGGGAAACATGGTAGATAGAGTATTGGAGTCTTGCACCTTAGTAACTATGAACTAAGAGAAAAACATCCAAATATCCTGTTTTCTTTTATCCTATCATCTCTTCAGTGATCTGCAGTCTCTTTGACTAACAACGCATTAGTTAAATCCCTTGAGGAGATATAATGAGAGAACTCCTATGGGGCATTTTCACAGCAGGAAGCTTGGACAGTAGGAGAGCTGCAATGTGCCAGAGTGATATAACAAGAAAGACTCAACAATACATCAACCTCTGTCCCCTAACAACGATAAACTAAGCTTTAAAACACCAGTACAATGATACTGAAATACATTCAAAACACTCTGAAAATGAAGTTGAAAAACAGAAGCCTCTTTTGGCGATGAGAAAGAAAATTAGGAAAATGGAAATCATGGTTTAACACAGTTTCTACATCAATTGACAATGTGTTTGATTTTCTGCCAAGCTGAAGAATTTTTCCATACATAAAGCAGTTTGTGTTCTACAATGAGCTTGTTCTGAATATAAATGGATATCTGTAAACCTTGCTTCCTTCTAGCCTTACCAAAACACACACTGATTTTGATAGAGAATCAGGTATATCCCATCCATGTCTAAAAATAACACTTGTTTTATCTTGATTTTCTAAAAATGCACAGAATAAGTATTTACATGGTGATTGGACAAAGACACCATGCAGCTCTGAAATACGGTTAACTAGTTTACAGTTGGAATGAAGAATAGGAAAACCCCTAGCAGAAAATTATACTAGACCAAAAAAAATGTTAAGAAACTCAGCTAGAGAGCTTTCACACTCACACTTTCAGCTAGGCATTTCATGAAACAGTTGCAAAGTGGCCATGTGTTATGTGCGTCTGTGTGTGTAAACCAGCAAGCTTATTTTTCTCTTTAATTCCTTTTCTTTACTGAAAGGAACAAGAGCTCTGTTTTTATCCTTAACGTTAGGAAGACTTTCTAAGCACTACAGTACTTCACACGGAAGCAGGAGGCACTGCACACAACCCATTTGCCTAATCATTTCTGGGCGGATGGAGAGTGGGAGGAGGCGCAGGTGGTAAATGTGCTAGTGGAAGGCACACCTATTACTAAGGCAACCAAGAACTATTAGTGGTCCTAATGGGATCTGCATTTCCTTAAGCCTTAAATTACAGCTGTGTGGTATGAAGCGGAACAAGCATAAACATATTTTCTTCTTACTCCAGATGGCAGTATTGTAAAGAAATAAGAGGTCATTGTTAATATATCTCCCTTCAGTCCAGAAATGGCTGGATCTGCTTTTCATTTCCCCAATGTTGTTTTGCTACCATTGGATTTTATTTAAATACATAACACAAATCTTTGTAATATTTATAATTTTGGGCTCCCCCCTTATTGATCTTTAGCAATAGCGCTTAAAGTTATATACCGCTTCTCAGTGCTTTACAGCCCTCTCTAAGCAGTTTACAGAGTCAGCGTTATTGATCTTTAACAATCTCATTATTACCCATATTTTTTTAAAAAAATACAAAAATTTGAAAAAAGTTTTAGTTTAATACTTCGTTGTGGTGTCCTCACTTGCTCTTTAATATGGCACTGAGAATGCCTGTGGACTGGCAATGTCGTCACATTTCATCCATGAGTGAAATAACCTCAAGTCACCATAAGCAGGGCTGTACAAAGTTTCAGATTTTATTGGAAAGAAATTATTTGAAAAACTCAGGAGCAGGAATGCAGTAGAGATTCGGTTAACTATAGTTCAAAGTTATGATGGTGCTAAAAAAAGTAGCTTATGACTCATCCTTGAAGTTACAACCATTGCGATACCTCCACAACCACATGATCACAGTTCCAGCACTGCATTTATGATATTTGCAGCATCGTGCAATCATGTGAACACAATCTGCAACCTTCCTAGCTGGCTTCCAATAAGGGAAGTCAATGGAGAAGCCAGCAGGGAAGGTTGCAAATTGTGATCACATAACATCACACTTAATGACCATGGCAAAAAAAAAGATCATAAAATCAGATACATGATAGTCATTTAATAAATGTGCCACTTAACAGCTAATTTTATGATCCCAAATGTAGTCATAAATCAAGGAGTACCTGCATGTTTTGGCACTTCATTGAAACTGCCACTTTTGTTTTCTGGTTCACAGATCTGCAGCAGAAGTTTTCCCAGTAAGGAAGGTCATGTGGGGAATCTTGAAAAAGACATGGCTGCTTTAATGAGTCACAAATTTTGTTCTCTTTGACAAAGTGAATCTGAACATTGGTATGTTTAAAGTAATATTTTCCCATTAAGCCATTTCATTTCATTGCAATTTTAAGATATGTAAAATGTATTATACTTTGTTACACAGAGATAAGTTGAGTGAAGCTGTTATAGATGAGATTTCAGATGTAAATACAACTCCTCCCATTTCTGTTTTTTTTTTTTTTTTGCCACTAATCAGTCTCCACTACAGCCATTGCTACCCCGACATTTTTCTTATCAAGTAACACTTCATTTCTTGGCTTAGGTTTTAAATCAGAATCAAAACAAGAGCAAACTAATATCATAGAATGTTAACCTTCCAGAAGAATCTATAACTCATTCATCCTCAAAGTGATTAAAATTCTGAAAAAGTGTGATTAAAAGCAGGATTTTAAAAGTAGCATCAGGTGAGAAATGGTTGAATTTACATACATAAAAAGGCTTCAGGCAATCAGAAGGTCTCAACAAAATGATGGGTTTTTAACACATTGCTATCGTAGTTGATAAGGTACTTTAATTTGAGGAAACCTATATCTGCATAATTATCTTCCTTTCCTTTCCCTCTGCCTCGACCAGTTTAAATCCTACATATTTAGCCATACTACGCTTCTGATGAAGTTAGCTGCAACTCACAAAGGTTTATGTAATTTAATATAATTCGCTAGTCATAAAAATCCATTTTCAGTACTACAAAAATCCACTTTCAACTGAAAACAAAGAGCCTTATATAAGACACATACAGTAAATCATTGCATTTCCTTATTCTTAGGTATTCTGAATGATCCTAAGATATTCCTAGATTTCTATGTCAAAAATATAAAAACTCTTGATCCCTGAAGATAATAATCCATGCATTTATTTATTTTAAATGATTCTGTTATTCATAGTTATACAGACTTTAGTCGAATTGTGTGACATTTATGACTGCTTTAGTATAGTAGATGACTACTGCCCCTCAGTGGTTAATATCAGTATTACATGACATAAAGACATTCATGAACAGAATTCTCTTTTAATCAGGTCTTCCAGAACTGTTGAATGAAACTCCTACAATACTCAACATATATGATGACTATGAATGTGGGAGGAGATATGCAACATATCTGCAGAGAAATTTTTTTTAAAAAAATATTCCTTGAAAAGTCCTTTATAACCATAGGGTTTGATGATTAGCTTGAGGAAACTATGCAAGAACTATTACCTGGCAAAAGAATGAAACATTTTTAAGTCTTGGAAACCAAGATAGTAGTCAGCTCAAGCAGGCAATTTCCCAATTCGTGGGAATATAAGGTGGAGAGGACACAATCAGATTTGCAGGATTCTGTTAATATAGCCAATCTCAATAAAGATAGCTTTAGCCTTCCTATGGAGCTGACTTTTTATCTGACCTAACCGGTGGGACATTGGGCCAGTATTTTTCACATCACAAAAACCATCCTTGGGGAGCTCCCAAGCAGACCTGAAAGCCACTGTATTCCAGCCCCCCCCCCCTTTTTTTGTAACTGGTCTTTAGACTTATTTTCCACGAATGTAACATGAATTGAGATCTCTCACTGCACTGCTTACATTATGCCACAAGCTACCAATACTGAAATGAAGGAACATGTTTATTTTATTACCCACCTTCCATTTAGGAACACATGGAGTCAGAGGTTCACTTACCTTCCCTACAGGTTAGCAAATGTGAACATTGCTCACAAATTACATCAGGGCAGGTGGGCGGAGCCTCCAGCAGTCGCCACTACCGATTCTCCCGAACCGGATAGAACCGGCTGAATCCACCACTGCATGGAGGTATATATACAACTCTCTTCCTTACTGTTTCCCTACAGCAACAACCTTTTTTTCCACAGCAGGGCCTGGACCAGGGATCAGCAACCCATGGCTCTGGAGCCACATGTGACTCTTTCATCCCTCTGCTGTGGCTCCCTGTCTAGGTCGGCTCCACAATTGATAGGGCTTTCAGTTAGGAAAGGCAGAGAAAAAAGGACACCACGCTAGGAGGAGACTCTATGGTGGGGGAACCAGACTTCCGGCTGGCAGAGGAAAAAGTATGCCATGCTAGGAGGAGACTCTATGGTGGGGGAACCAGACTTCAGGTCGGCTGCAGAATTGAATGGGGGGCTTCTGGTTAGGACCTTTCTGGTTCTTTGAGTGCTTAAGGTTGCTGACCCCTGGCCTGGACTATACAAGTTTGTCCCTGTCTTGTCAAAGACCAGGACAAGGCTTTAAATATTTTTTTTTTTAATCCAAGAGATTTCAAGTTCGTGTTTTATTTGTTCATAATTAAGCTTTGTAAGCTATTCAGGACATAAAATGGAAGCAGGAAGTGTTCTAATCTATTTAATTAAATTTAAAGGCTACCCAACTCCAAATGATCTTACACACCTTACAGTTAAAAATGAGAAAGAACTATAAAACTGAGCAAAAAGGAAGCATGGATGTCCATAAAATGTTCAATATATCAAAAACAACCAATGGCATAATTACTCACTTTATTCCCAAACCAGAGATAAGTGCCAAGTCTTCAAAGATATAATTTCAGAATGATATCAAGGATGGAGCTTCATGGGGAATGATGATACAGAGAGTAGGTGTTATGACAGAGAAGAATGCTTCCTAATTCTCAGCAGATGGCAATGTTTCATCAAAGGGCGCTCAAGTACAACTACTCTGCCTTATCTCACTGACTCTGAGGAACTATTAGACAGAGGCAGTTCCTTAAACAGCCAGACTCTGTACCACGTAGGCTTTCTAATTGATAATCAGCACCCTTATTTGCACCAGGAAGCCACCTGGCAAACAGCAGCTTGTGGAGCAGTAGTAACATTGGGCAAGCATGCCAACAGATACTAACGTCTGCCTTGCCACCAGTTTCTATGTCCAGGCGGCCTTAAGAACAGCTCCAAGTAATTCGCAGTAAATACAATAGTCCAGTCAATCAATAAGCATGCAAGGTAACCTATTAACTGTAACAGGAAAGAAAGCTATGCTGACATCATTACATTACTGTACTTTCAAGCAATCTGGCTCAGATAGTCTCCAGGTCCTTGTTCTTCATTTTCCTCATTTGGGACTATATGCGCTGTCCTCTGGCCTCGCACCATCTCATCAGTTCACCAGGATTTTTGAAAGATTACAGTCAACAGTTCTGAAATTACTTTGGTCAGCATCTTCAATACCTGTCCTTGGAGACTGATTTCACTTATGGTAGTGAGGTGGCTTCTTATTATATCCTGAGCTGCATCTCTCATCCCCACCCTCCCGCTTCCTCAGTCACATTACATAGTTCTCAGTCTCTTGAGAGAAGAAAAACATTAAAAAGTGTTAAGCACTACTGTCTTGTCCTTGTTCCCCTTTATTATGACTTCTCCAACCACTTTCCCATGCATTGCATCACCAGGTCCTTTTTTTTAAAATCACATATGTCCAAAACAATTCCTTATATTTTGAATTCCCTGCAGGATTTATCTCATTAGCTACTAATTTGAGGTTCTTAATTATTCTGCAAGAATATAAAAATACTACATATGAAGCCATAGATCCACCTAGTCTAAAGTTCACACCGTGGCAAACTAGATGCATCTGATTAGGGGACTGGATGCTAAAACATATGAAAAACGGCTGCAGGAACTGGGTATGTCTAGTTTAATGAAAAGAAGGAGTAGGGGTGACATGATAGCAGTGTTCCAATATCTCAGGGGCTACCACAAAGAAGAGGGAGTCAAGCTACTGTCCAAAGCACCTGAGGGCAGGACAAGAAGCAATGATGTGGAAACTAATCAAGGAGAGAAGCAACCTAGAACTAAGGAGAAATTTCCTAGCAGTTAGAACATTAATCAGTGGAACAACTTGCCTCCAGAAGTTGTGAATGCTCCAATACTGAAAGTTTTTAAGAAGATATTGGATAACCATTTGTCTGAAGTGGTGTCGGGTTTCCTGCCTAAGCAGGGGGTTGGACTAGAAGACCTCCAAGGTCCCTTCCAACTCTGTTATTCTGTTTTTTTTCTGATAAACTCCCAGGCCCAGACTAGAAAGTGATAGCATTAGCGATAGCACTTATATTCCACTTTACAGTTCTTTACAACCCTCTCTAAGCAGTTTTACAGAGTCCCCCAACAATGCCCCCAACAATTTGGGTCCTCATTTTACCCACCTCAGGTAAATTCTGATAATCATATCACAACATATCACAACCACAACTTGTTATGCAGTTTACACAAGTGTCTATAATCTGATCCCATTTCTACTCTGGTCACTTGACCGCCCAAGGCCATTGCCAATTTTGTTGCCATTGGCAGTCTAACAACTAACTACAATCACTACTTAAACTATGAATTGCACCCCAGGAGAGATGTGGTCCCTTCTGGGGTGGGTTGAATGAGGTCCTGTCTACATAACAGGATTGCTGCTCATTAGCACATTTACAAACCCACAGGACACAAGATTGTAATAAAGCTAAAATGCCACCCAGAACTCCTGGGAGGAAAGCCAAAGTGTGAGTGCAATAAATATATGTGGTCTGTTCATACTAAAATATCAGAATCTTATCTGTTGTTGCTCACTTTAATGGTATGCATGCCTACATGAAACGACACATTTCATTTGCCATTGTTCTCTTGCAAAAAGTGAAAGGACAAGAGTTGAAAACTGTTTCAAATGGAGAGAAAGATCTGTGAAAAAAACCAAACCTCAGTATGCCAAGAAAGACAGAGGAACAATGGCTGCATTAAAAACTCCTTGTTGGCAGCAGCAGCAACCACACTGTGGCAAACCTTTGGAATGAATAGTGGTAGGAAATAGCAATCCTGCCACCGCTTCCCAGAAATCTTGTAGCAACATTAAGAAAATCCCCCAGCAAGCTTGACTCCTGTGTTGAAAGGAAAATTCAATTCATTTATGCCAGCAGCTATTTTGGTAATGTTGTACAAGAGGGATTAGTGTACTTTACACTCGGTTTTGAATATTGAGCAGACCTTATGCTAAGGCATGAAATGTGTTTATAGGGGAAAGATGAGGTTCGTATTTTCCTGTGTTAGACCCCAATCAGTTTTTTAAATTATTCTCTTAATTCCATTTCCCACCCCACCCAAAAAATATTGGGAAATTTGGTCCTAGGATCAGTGAGTAAAATGAGATGCTTCTAGAACATTACCCAGTTTCCAATTCCATCCGCCATCCATGTAAAGGGACATTTGAATTGGACAATACCCATTCAGAAAGTAATTATTGAACTATCTTAAGAGAAGTGCTTCTACTCTGTTTAATTCATGCTTAACATCTATTTGAAACTGCTTCTAGGAAGAGGTTCAGTCTCCCCATGATTTTCTTGAGGACTATTACATCAAGAATGCATTCAGATGTGTTATGCAGTGCTTTTCCTACATTGGTGTTCCACTTTTTAAAGTCACAACTGAAAGCTGAAAAACTAAAGCAATATTTTTCAGCATTATACTGGCAACATTAAGAAGTATGGACTTCCATCCCCAGAATTCCCCAGCCAGTATGCTTCCAACTTTAAATAGTAGGCATTTATTATACGTATTGCAACATAATAATAAATGCTGTTTGATTAGTTTGGGGTGGATTACAGGTTGTCTGAGGCCATAACAATATAAGTCAAAAGCTCAAATTGTCACTTCAATCCCTTCTTATTTTGTACTAATATTATGTCTACTTTTATTCTTTTTAATATAAGGAACAGTGCATACAGTAGTATTGGAAAGGTAACTATCCTCCAAAAGTACAATACTGTTCTTCAGGAACAATTGTGGTGATGATGGTGTTTTTATCCCACATCTATGGTTGATCAATGCAAGGTAGCAAGCATACCTAATTCTCTTGCATCCTATGTTCCCCAAATCAACAACAACAACCCTGTGCGGTGGGATTGAGTTAGGAGAGAACCCAAAATCACTCAGCTGGCTTTCATGTCTAGAGAGACCTAGAATTAGTGTCCTGGTGAAAGATGCTAAAAGGACTATCCTGCCATGTGAAAATGTTGTGTAAACAACAAAGTGTGCATAGTTGCCACATTGACCCATTTCATATCCATGGAACTTCTGTGAGATTTTAGTGGCAGGTCCATTGCAAACACTTCAGGTAATTTCTCATAGAACCAGGAGACAGAAGCAGATGCATGGATGATTTGCAATAATAAAACAACAAAGTTTTCTGATTCACAAATGTTATCTTTCCTGTAACATCTGGGGTACAGCAAAGCTCACAAAAGCAGAAAGTCCAGTTTCAGAACAATTAAAGAATCTAGGAAAAGAATCTAGAAAAGAATCTAGAAACAATTACTAGTTCTTTCATTTCCCTGGCAATCATTAAATTAAAATAAAGAACGAGAAAACAATCCTCAGACGTATGATACGCATTCATCTATCAACAACAAAGAATCTTGAGGCATCTTAAAGTCTAACAGGTTTATTATTACCACAGCTGTAAAAAGGAAGAAAAGAGAGGTGAGAGACCAAATTACCTATAGATAAGTGTGATGCAGACACTTATGTACTGCAGAGCTGATTAGCATACATAGTGTGATTAGAATATTTGATCAGTGAGAAATTGTATCACTGTAAATCTCCTAGCTCAGCTATTTCATGATAAAATTGGTCTTTATAAGTCTTGCTCTCGATGGTTGAAATTACTACAAAGTGAGACTCCTGAGGAATTAAAATATTTTCCTACTATATTTTGGACAGTGTGGTTTCTGATATTAGATTTGTGACTATTTATTCCTTTGAGTAGAAATTGACCAGTTTGTCCACTTTATAGTGCATGATTGTCAATAGAAGAGAGCATATACTACAAATATCTACCTTCCCAGCCTTCTGTAAAACATTGAAGTCTTGACTTTTCCATCAAATGCTGGGATAAGCACATTGGAAGCTTGGCTTGGCGCCAGGCATTTGTTATTATGGGTTCTGTTTTTATAATTTTAATATGGTTTTTGTATTGTTTTAATTTTTGATTGGGAGAGATCCAGAGTTTGTTATAGGATGGGTGATTATATAAATGTAATAAATAAGTGAATAGTGGCAACAGTCTTAATAGTCTTCTTTTATTAATGATTAGATAGCCCTAAAGGGCTATCTGATAACATTTGATGCTGATCAAATGTTAACAGTTGGGTCTACTTACTCTCAGCTCAGAAGTGTGAGGACACTGTGTTTCTTCTTTCTAAAGTACATGCACCTTTCTTCTTTCTTCAACTTCTTGTATCAGCTGAAATAATCTAGTGCTTGGATGATATTCATATTGGACAAGATCCTGGATCTAAACCAGTGGTGGGATTCAAGTAATTTAACAACCGGTTCTCTGCCCTAATGATTTCTTCCAACAACCAGTTTGCCAAATTGCTCAGAAAGTTAACAACCGGTTCTCCTGAAGTGGTGTGAACTGGCTGAATCCCACCATGGATCTAAACCAGTTACCTTCCAGATGTACAATACTGGATTTCAGCTTCCATAATTTTACATACAGTGTTATAACCATTAGTGTCTATAGAGATTCTCAATCATCCAGGTCATGGTTGTCCCAAAGGTGCTTTTTAAAAGGCAACTGGAGTTTCCTAGTTTTTTCCTTGAAAACATTTTGCTTCTCATCCAAAAAGCTTCTTCAGTTCTGGCACCGTTAGCGTCACCATAAGCCATCTATTGTACATCTGGAAGGCACTAAATTGGGGGAAGCTGTTCTAAAAGATACATCTAAAAGTCCCAGATATTTTGTTCATAAAGCTTTTATCTCTTAGTAGTTTTTAATACTTGGACATCATATTAGAGTAGTGAGGACAGCAGAGAATTGAAAGCACCATTTTGCTCTTCTGCCACTAACTAGAAAATGTACTATGAGACTTTTGCTTAATCCCCTGAAAATTACATTAGGTATCCCATTATTTTCTATCTTGTGTCCCATATTATTTAACAGCTACATGCTGTTACAAATCATTCTCAGGTTTACTGATATCTCCAGGGTCTCTAAGCAACATCAGGTTCCAAGAAGATTGGATGTTATAAAACAATATGAAACTAAATGCAGGTAAGGATTTGAGACAAAGACTGACTTGAATGGGATTGCCCACCCTCTTAGGAACAGATTTACAGTGTAGGGGCTTCTCTGCAATGTGCAGTAGCCACACAAAACTGGTGGCATGAAAAGCCTTTTATCTGCTTTGACTAAAAATCATGTTCCTCCCTACTTGGAGGAGTGAGATTTAGCTTCAATGATTAATGTATTGATAACCTCAAGATTAGATTATTCTAATTTGTGTTCCAGATGAAGCAGTCTAGACATTGCAGATGGCTCAGAGTGCAGCTGCACAACTGATTGTTGATTATCTTACATAGTATAACACTATGTAAGTGTTCTATGCCTTCACAAAGGCATAGAAAGCCTTACAAGGCTTTAAACCAAGCTACTCACTTGACTATTTATTCCCACATATTACTCTCAAGGGACGTGGTGGCTCAGTGACTAAGATGCTGAGCTTGTCAATCGAAAGATTGGCAGTTCAGCAGTTTGAATCCCTAGTGCCGCATAACGGGGTGAGCTCTTGTTACTTGTCCCAGCTTCTGCCAACCTAGCAGTTTGAAAGCATGTAAAAAATGCAAGTAGAAAAATAGGGAGCACCTTTGGTGGGAAGGTAACAGCGTTCTGTGTGCCTTTGGTGTTTAGTCATGCCCGCCACATGAACATGGAGACATCTTTGGACAATGCTGGCTCTTCAGCTTTGAAACAGAGATGAGCCCCACCCCCTAGAGTCAGGAATGACTAACACATATGTGCAAGAGGAACCTTTACCTTTACCTTCATATACATTCATATAGACCGCTCTTAGTTGTGGGTACTCTCTGTGGATCCTAAATAGATGTGCTTAACTTCCATTACTAAGTCTGCTTTTTTATTGGCATGGCACCTATCGAGAAACATATTGCATCTCAAGCTGAAGCAAGCCCTGTAATGTAACAATTTAGGGATAGACTAAAAATTAGTTGCATGCAAAATTCAATAGCCTGGGATAAAATATTCTTGAGCATTCCAGAATGATCCATTTTTCTTTTGGAACACGTTCATAAAGCAGTTATCATTTTCCAGAAATTAATCTTTCAGAGTAAGAAGTGGTTCTTAACTGCAAAGATTGAGCTTATTTAGTTGTCTGGCAAAAAATGGTCAGGCTTTTTTTTCAGAGGTTTTTCCAATGGACATAAAAGGACCACTGTATAACTCACGCTCTTTTTACCGCTTGGCAATTTAGGACGCAGAGTTGGAGAAGGGTATTTTGCCTATTATTTTTTATTTCAGATTGCTGTCTTACCTGAAGAAATGATGGAAACATCCTCAGGTTGAGGGATTCCACTGGAGTTTATTTTTTCTCTCCACTCAGAAGATGAAGCATCGAATTTTAGACCATGTTTAAAGAGAAATGCCAACATCAATTTTAATTCATTTATCTGAAACAATATTGTTCATCATAGGTGCTGAAATTTATTGAGGGATCCTTTTCACTTATGGAGATCTATGATTTGAAGGAGACCAAAACGTATTGCTTAATGGGAAGAATATACTTCAGCCCTATATTCAGGTGGCACATGCAGCACCATCTCAATCAAGACAGCATGATAACGTGTAGAACAAGGAGTTAGCAATCAAATTCAATCTTACACAAGTTAAGTAGCTAGAACACAAGTACTAACACAAATTTGTACATCCATTGTGGAGAAAGCTAGGTTAATAAAGGGGAAAATATTAAATAAGCAGATTAGGCAGACAGTAGCAAGTATCCTTGAAGAAATCTCTGGAAATAAATTCTCTTAACTTTAAGAGTTGGCATGACTACCTTAGTCCTACGATGGCTGGAACTGGTCCATGTCAGCAGATAAAGAGAGACTGTCTATACAGAATGCAAGAAAAGCAATATATATTCTGCTCTTATTTGCACCTAAATGCCTTTTTCTGTTCTGAAGAGGTGCCTGATAATCATTTTCTTTTTTTTATAAAGCTGCATCTTGTTAACTCTTTCTAACTCAGAATAACAGAGTTGGAAGGGACTTTGGAGGTCTTCTAGTCCAACCCCTGGGCATTAGGGCTGTTTGCATGCTCCCCAACATGTGCAGAGAAAGAATGGGTGTCAAAGAACTTCAGGAAGCCAACATTCAAAATAAGTTTGAAAATCTTCCTCTCAATAGTGCTCGAGATACATTTTAGGTATCTTTATTGTGATTGATTTCTTTTTAATATTCTGCAGGGATGTTTCTAGTTAAGTCAAAATGATACATGTATGCTTTGCAAACTAACTTGATTTGAACTACCAAGCAATACCCTAATTAAGGAACTACCAAGGAGAAAACTTAATTTCTACCCCAATACTAGAAAGGCAAGCTACTATATATAAACAGAGAGCAAACCTTCACTTACTAGAACTCATATTAGCTAGTCAGGGAGTAGAAGCAAGAATTCATGGGACAAAAATCAAAACAAGAGAGCCAGTTTGGCCTAGTGATTAAGGCACCAGGCTAGAAAGCTGGGAGTTCAAGTTCCACCTTAGATGGAATATCACTTGGTGACTTTCTACTCTCTCTCTCAGCCCCACTCATCTCACATGGTTGTTATTGTGGGGAAAATAGGAGGAGGAAGATGTATTAAATATGTTTGCTGCCTTGGGTTGTTTATAAAAATAATAAAGTTGGAATATAAAAAAATACATGAAATCATCCCACCCCCATTCCCTCTCTCTTCCAAGCACTGACTATGAAAAAAGGACAAATAATTCTTAGTACTAGCCTGAACTGATCTCCTGCAAGGGGCCATTAAATTAGAACAAGGACTCAGGTGACCCATTCCTCATGCCCCAAATGATTATTAACACAAGTTCTGCCTATACTTCACCACAGATGGGGACTGCAGCCAAGAAATTAAAAGACACTTGCTCCTGGGGCAGAAAGCTATGGCAAATTTAGACAGCATAATAAAAAGCAGAGACATCACCCTGCCAACAAAAGTGCGTATAGTCAAAGGCTATGGTTTTCCCAGTTGCAATGTAAAAGTTGGGCCATAAGAAAGACTGAGCGCCAAAGAATTGAGGCCTTTGAACTATGGTGCTGGAGAAGACTCCTGCAAGTCCCATGGACTGCAAGGCAATCAAACCAGTTAGTCCTAGAGGAGATCAACCCTGACTGCTCTTTAGAAGGCCAAATCCTGAAGATGAAACTCAAATACTTTGGCCACCTAATGAGAAGGAAGGACTCACTGGAGAAGTGCCTAATGCTGGGAAAGATTGAGGGCAAAAGAAGAACAGAACGACAGAGAATGAGGTGGCTGGATGGAATCACTGAAGCAGTCGGCGTGAGCTTAAATGAACTCCAGAAGATGATAGAGGACAGGAAGGCCTGGAGGAATGTTGTCCATGGGGTCATGGTGGGTTGGGCATGACTTTGCAACTAACAACAACAACTGTCTATACTTACCATTCTTGGAAATAAATGCCACTAAACTTAATAATAATTGTGTTTGAGTAAATGTGATTGCACCATTAGTAAATACAACTGTTTATATATGTTATTTGTTAAAAAAAAATAATCACAGTCAGTATAGAAGTATGAAAAGTTTGATGGTGCAGATGATTCCTTTGGTCATCTCTAAGCCTATTAAAATATTTGAGACATTGCTTTTGAAAGCTCCAGACAACTGTCACTTCTCAGGTATGCTGAAGAGAAAAATATAAACTATTTTTAATCCACTAGGAGAGGAGTGAATAATATCTTAAAATAGAAAGAAGTGTTTCTATCTGGCAAAAGAAAATGACAGCCTAATGCTCTGAAGTGTGAAACTGAGATCACAATGAAAATTGTAGATATTTTAATGTCTTATTCCCTTTGAGTTTAGATTATTATAGTATACAGCAAAACGTTTTTTGAACATTCAACTTGTTTGTGCTATAATACAACTGATAACATACCTGACAACGAGTTTCAGCCAGCTAATAAATATGTGTAGGATTTCAATGCGTTGTTTAATGGTACCTAAAGAACTTTACTTCTGAAACTAAGAATCCTTTATTCTCCATTTAATGCCTTGTGGATCAGAAAATGGAAAATGGAAGAAGTGCAGTCATCGAAAAGTTAATCGTCACAAAAGAGCAAACTGACACCATTACTCATGTGATGGGGACCTTTACCCATGGCGTCTGCCAAACATCTGCAACAGGCGCATAATAAATCTGTTCCTATAATTATACAGAATGAATATACTACATGTGTTCTGGTCATTGCACTATAGGATCAGAAGGGTTCATTAGGCCACTGAGTCCTACCCTTTGGTCACTGCAGGAATCCAATTAAAAGCATCAGTTAGCTGTTTAGCCTCTGTTGAATATGCACAATAGTGAGGAACAGCTTGCTACTTCTCTGAATAATTGGTTTTATTGAGAAAATGCTCTTATGGTTAATTCAGTTGAAATCAGCTTCTTGTAATTTAAATAAATTTTTCCGTATCCTACATTTGGAACAATAGAGATCATATTTGTATGATATTCTTTCAGGTATTTTATGATTGCTATCAGTCTTCAAATCTTCTATGTTTCTCTTTTCAGGTTAAACAAATTCAGATTCCTGCTCCAAAGGTTTCAGTTTGTGTTTCCACCAATTAGTCCCACAAACTATCTAGTATGATTTTTTTTTTGACAATTTCAAATAACCCTGTACATAATATTCAAAGTGTACTTCTTTTCTTTTATGGAGAACTGGCTTCTGAAATGCATCAATTGCCAGGGGAAAAGAGAAACCTATAAAAATATTCCTCAAAGCATATTTAAAAAATTAGAGCATCATATTTTGCTATGGATTGCTAACCTAAAGACTATTTAAATTTGGAGTATCTATGAAATATCCCACTTTGTATCATTAATGGGGGGATTTGTTTTAAGGCAAGGAGTTTTAATTTTATGAGTGATGATTCAGACTGAAATGGAAGTCATTGATCTGGAAAAGTTCTTGAAGTTGAAATTGATGATTGAATGAAAATGTGAACTCTGAGTGAACTCAGCTATGAAAAATACAAATTCCATGAAAGATATAAGGGAACAGAAATGAACCTGCAGAATGGTAGCATTTTTATAAAACTGAATATAAAACTATGACCATAGTAGGACATGCATACAGCTTTGATCACCACTTCATAAAAAAGAATTCTGTTGATCTGCAGGTATTTTTAAAAAGGCAGCCAAAAATATACAGGAGCTAAATCACATATCCTACAAGAAAAGATTACAACATTTAGCAGAGATTATAGAGGATTTTATTGGGTAGAAAAAATTAAGCACTGGATAGATTTGTCTGCTTCATAATCCTAGATACTGAATGGACAAAAATAAATGCTTATCCATATAGCATATAGTTAACTGTGATTGGCTGCCACAATATATAATGTCATAGCAATTTAAGTTACTTTTAAAACCATATACGCACAAATGGGAGTAAAAGTTTATTAATCAAATTGGTGATACACTACTTTCAAAATCAGAAGCAGTACACATCTGATAAAAGTTGGTAGGCTACAACAAATTTCTCAGTTTCTTATAGTGGTGACAAAGAGTATGCTAGATTATCCTTGATCTAGCTCAAGATGCCTGTTTTGATGTGAGGGAAGAAGTATTACACCAACTAGCATATGTATTAAGTTTATTGCATTTGGCAAGCAGAGCTTTGCTCTTACTTGTTTTACTCTTGAGTCCCCTTTTTGAAAACTGAACTTGAGTACAATATTCCATCATAAAAGATTCATCATTTAATATATAGATATTATTGTCCATATCAGGAGTGAAATCCAGCAGCTTCTGACAGGTTCTGGAGAATTGGTAGCAGAAATTTTGAGTAGTTCAGAGAACTGGCAAATACCACCTCTGGCTGGCCCCAAAGTAGGATGGGAATGGAGATTTTGCAATATCCTTCCCCCAATGGTGGGGAGGGAATGGGGATTTTGCAGAATCCTTCCTCTGGAGTGGGGTGGGAATGAAGATTTTTCAGTATCCTTCCCCTGCCATGTCCACAAGCCACGCCCACCAAGCCATACCACGCCCACCAAACCACACCTACAGAACCAGTAGTAAAAAAATTTGGATTTCACCACTGCTCCATATCTTATGAAACATTTCTTAATGAATCCTATGTTTTATACTAAATGTGAATCGAACATCATTTGTCTAGTTAATTCTGACAAAGCAAATAAATAATATCCTTTTATATCCATTATGCAAATATATATTCTTAATATAAAGCATATCTATATCTAAATATCATATATCATACATAAGTTTATTGACATCAGCAAAACCCTAGTCTGCCAATTTACAGACTTCCCAATCCATATATTTCAGGGGACTGACTAACAGGCAAGAAATTTGATAATAAAGACTTTAGACATCCATACATAAACAGAATGCGCCAAAGCTCCCCTCTTTTTGACTAGAGAGAAACCAAGTTAGTCATTTTGGAATCCTGGCTTCAAAAAGAGAAAAAATAAAAATAACGAAGTCTTGCTCAAACTAACTCAAAGAGATTCCTCCAATAGCCAGTCACATCCGGTGTAAAAGACTTTGCCTTGAGAAAGAATGGCAAGAGATTTATAGGAAGGCAGTCTGAGGGAAATCTGGACAGAGGGAGAGAGACAGGAATGGGAACCTAAGAAAATATAATAATTTTTGCAATTTTTATATTAGAAGTAATGTTCTTTCTGCATAGCAATTATAGCAATGTTATTACATTGGTATTCTCTATGTCTGTGATGGCGAACCTATGACACGCATTCCACAGGTGGTACACGAAACCATACTAGTAGGCACAGCGGCTCAGCTCTGGGGCACATGCACGCGCCGGCCAGCTGATTTTCAGGCCCCACCAGAAGTAGAGAAACAGGCTGTTTCCTGTTTCTGGAGGGCCTGGGGGGGTGGGGAAGGCCTGTTTTTCTTTCTTACCTGGCTCCAGATCCTCTCTATGCATCTGGGGAGGGCAAAAACAGCCTTCCCCACTCCCTTGGAGGCCTGAAAGGCCACATTTCCTGATTCCCGGTGAGACAGGAAGTTTGTTGTTTTTTTTTTTTTTTTTTCTGTCCCCAGTCTCCAGAGACTCCTAGAGAGGCTCTGGAGGCTGGGAACAGCAAAAAATGTCACTTCCTGTCCCACCAGGAGTTGGGAAATGGGCTGTTTCAGGCCTTTGGAGGGCCTCCAAGAGAGTGAGAAAGACTGTTTTTGCCTTCCCAGATAAATAGAGAGGATCTGGAAACAGGTAAGAAAGAAAAACGGGCCTACCAGGCAATCATGTGCCGGGAGGGGGGAGGGGGTTGTGCACACATGCGTGTGGGCACGTGCGTGCATGTCCCTCCCCCACCCCCCCTCTCCTGGCATGCAATGGCAAAAAGGTTAGCCATCATTGCTCTATGTAATACTTCATGGTATTACATTGTTACGCAACACGGAACCTCATTATACCAGAGTGCTTCCAAAGAAGAGGAAATCAAGTTAAAGCATGGTCTGCTTTAATAAGCCTACTTCTCCCTTCTAGCACTCTATGGAATATTTATGTTTTCTATGAAATCTGTGTTTTTATCAGCACCAAATATCTTGGCACTTGACTATCTAAGGCTCAGAGGAACTTTTATTTTTAACCTTTTCTCATTTTTTTATACATTTAATTTTAAAAATATAGTTTGGTGCTTTCAATTTTATCTTTGAACAATGGGAGGTTTTTAATAGTTATGCATCACCAAAACTATCAGAGCCAGGATGTGATGCTACAGAGTTCCTCCTTTTCTTCATAATTAGCACCACCATAATTAGCACCACTACTATTATGTTAAATTTACAGGAAAGTAAGTACTCAAGCTGTGAGATGCCTAGCAGTCTCACAAGCCAGTGTTCTTCCAAGATAGATGGTAGCAGCAGGAAAGCACTCCATAACTGAGGAGCAGTGGGAGAGCAGACCGATCTATGTAAAATGCAGAATATTTCTGGGAGAAGAAAAAACTTTTCCTAATCTTGCACCTGCTGGCACCAACTTACCACAGCCAACTTGCCATGGTCAACTCACCATGAGATAATTCGCCATGGGACAATGGCGTATTGTCTCATGTGGGACAGTGGTGGGTTTCATTTTTTTTTTACTACGGATTCTGTAGTGTGGCTTGGTGGATGTGGCGTGGCTTGGTGGGCGTGGCTTGGTGGTGTAACAGGGGAACATACTGTAAAATCTCTATTCCCACCCACTCCAGGGAAAGGATACTGTAAAATCTCCATTCCCTCTCCAATCCAGAGGAACATTACTGCAAAATCCCCATTTCCTCCTGATCAGCTGGGACTTAGGAAGCAGAGAATAGATGGCAAGGCCAGTCAGAATTTTTACTACCAGTTTTCTGAACTATTCAAAATTTCCACTACTGGTTCTCCACAATTGGTCAGAATCTGCTGAAACCCACCTCTGATATGGGACAAATTGGGACAAAAGTTACATAATATCAAAGAAATGGTGAAATAGAATCATTAAAAAAAGAAAGCAAAAGGAAGAACAAAATGAAATGTGAATGACAAAAATTAAAATAATATTTAATTGTTTTAAATAATTAAATAAAATTGTTGCATTGTCCCGCAGCAAGTTGGCTCATAGCGAGTTGTTCCATGGTAAGTTGGCCATGGCAATTTGGCCATGGCAAATTGTTTTATTCCAAGCCACAGTTCCTAATTGTTGGCTTAAATCTACAGAATTTATGTTCATGGATATTTTTGCAAATACAGTAATACTTTAACCTACCCCAATTAACTTTTCATAGAAGTTTTATTGAAAGAATGCTTATCTTTAGATCCATAAGGTAAAGGTAAAGGTTCCCCTCGCACATAAATGCTAGTCATTCCCGACTCTAGGGGTGGTACTCATCTCCATTTCAAAGCTGAAGAGCCAGCACTGTCCAAAAACGTCTCCGTGGTCAGCATGACTAAATGCCAAAGGCGTATAGACCACTGCTACCTTCCCACCAAAGGTGGTCCCTATTTTTACACTTGCATTTTTTTTACGTGCTTTTGAACTGCTAGGTTGGCAGAAGCTGGGATAAGTGATGGGAGCTCACCCCGTTACGCAGCACTAGGGACTCGAACCGCTGAACTGCCAACTTTTCAATCAACAAGCTCAGCGTCTTAACCACTGAGCCACTGTGTTCCTTAGATCCATAGATACACACAAACACACACAAGATACTATTATCACACCTGCTGATAGAAAATGTGATTATCTCTTAGACTGCTGACTCAAGGCACTTGCAAATGCTAGATTGAATTTACAATAAAAGGCTTAAATCATCTAATTATGTCTCATCACAGTCTAAGTCATTTTGTTGGGTGACAGCATAGGTTTTTTTCCTGAAACAGAAAGAATATAAACTGCAGAGGAGCTAAATCAATCCTGTCAAGAAACTAGAGAGTGGGATGGAAATTCTCACATTCAAATTACCTTTCAGATGACGATTTCATGTAGATGTCTTCCATACAAATTTTATTCCAGCTTCCTAATTTCATAAATTTAATTCATCTGCTGGGAATGTTTCATTAGCTAATCAATTGGTCAATTATAAATGAAAAGCACCTCTTCCTAACTCATATCCTAAGATACATTAATGAGAACATCAGATTTATTCAAGAAAGTATATAGCTTCATGTGATCATGTGAGAGGGTGGGATGTATTATTTGATTATTTGATTATTTTTCTTTTTATTTCTTGTATGCGGTGTTTTTATATTCTTGTAAGCCGCCTTGAGTTGCCATGTGAAAGTTAGCGGCAATATAAATTTTGTAAATAAATAAATTATATGATGTCCAACTTAAATGAAAACCACCAAGAAAATGGATGTAAGCCAAAGTGTTTCAGTCAAGAATTGTTTGTTTGTGTCACTTTTCAATAAATGCATTCCTTTCAACACAACACACACAGACTTTGATTGATTCGGTTTAACTCGTACTAAGTCACCTTTGGTTCACATTGAAATTAATGGCTTCATTTATCTGTGTTTGTGTAAATAAAAGACAAATGTGTAGACAAATAAAAGACTAGTTGCATATTTGTTGTTCATAATTTTATCATTTAGTGTTTTTGCATAAGAGAGAATAAGCACAATATCAAGGGCAAACTAGTATTTTTTTCTTTATTAATTGTTATAAGCCACGATGGTTAGAATGCAATACTGCAGGCTACTTCTGCTGATCACTGACTGCCTGCAGTTTGGCAGTTCGAATCTCACCAGGCTCAAGGTTGACTCAGCCTTCTATCCTTCCAAAATGGGCAAAATGAGGACCCAGATTGTTGGGGACAATATGTTGACTCTGTAAACCGCTTAGAGAGGGCTGTAAAGCACTGTGAAGCGGTATATAAGTCTAAGTGCTATTGCTAGAATTGTCCAATTATACCACAGAACAGGAACTCAATGTAATGTGAACTCAGAAACAAGTCATGGATGTATGCAAAAGAAACACATGTGTGGTTTCTTGCAAGAGGTGGCCTCAGGTCTTCCAGTTAATTTTCTTTAAACACTAAATTAGTTCCAATAATGTCTGTGAATGAATGGTATTTTACCATCCATAAAGATTCATTATCATATAACATCCGTTCTGGAAAGTTATGGGATTCTCAGGGGCAGATTTGAGACTCATGGAGAACAGGGTATGAGAGAAAGAGAGTAAAATAAAATTTTATTGCACAAATATATATTCATTTAACATTAGAGATAATCCATAAGCTTCCATTTTTAAGGATAAGAATTTTGAAATATTAGAATTAGTTCAAAAGCTGCTTAATCTTTATGATTCATGAGCATTGGGATTATATTTCTATGATTTGTCCTGTGCATGTACAGATAATGAGACCCATCTCTGCACTCATTCACTGAACAGGTAGTTGAAACTTCCTTATTACAAGAATTTCAGCAATACCATTCTAATCCCAATTAATAGGTGAGTTCCTAAGAAAAGTATTATTTTAATGGCTTTTTAAAATGAATACTATGCATTTACTGACCCAAATCATTATTAAAAACATCTTTACTTTACATGTGTGCTGCTTCTATATACAGTAGGAACAGTGTTTCAATCAGTTAAGACTGATTGACTTCTTTTCCTTGTAAATGGATTGTGTTAAGAATACCCATCTGTCACCCTTTACATTTATGTTTATATCCACCCCCAAAACACTTTTTAAAATGTGTATTAGGCTTGTTGGAAGCAAAGCTTTCAAGTTCTCCCAGTAATAGCAAGTACAAAATTAGGATATATTTTGATTAATATAATGGAATAAAATATAACTGTGATTTGAAAGGATATTATGCCAAGGCAAAATAGCTTGTAAAAGTCTGCCCTTAAACCAAATCCAATTCACACATTCACAATTAGTTCACATTATCCCCATGCTCAGCCTACAATACTGCAAATTGTCTAAAATTGACTACATGTTTCTGGAATTCTTGGAATTTCATGCAACATGTAGGTCTGCACCCAAATCCCACAATGATGTCTTTAATACAAAGAGAATCATCTGCCTCAAGGACCACAGAGCTACCAATATTTTGGAGCAAATATCAATTTTTCTTGTCCCTATGCTCCCCCCTTTTAAAAAAAACATTGTTTTGGGAAACTGATAGAATAATGTGTTCTTTTTTAATCAATATGTTAAAAAAGAGGCTAGTCAACCATTCATTATAGATGCTTTAATAATTTCTGCATAAAATATGAGGTTGGATTTGATTGCCAAAACAGCCCAAACCAACTTTGTGATTCTATGGTAATATTTTTTTTTTGACAAAGTACATCCAAAGTAATGTATCACACACACTCTAAATATATAATTTTCCCAACTACCACAAGTATTTATTCTTTTTATTTATACCCTGTCTTCTCCCCAGTCAGATGAATGCCTGGTTCCACTTTTAACATTACAATTCACATGTCCATTCATGCATACATTAGTGCTGATAAAAAGAATCATTTCAATCAAGAAGTTTAAATATTTATCCCAAAAGATCTGGAGATAGTCAAACAAGAAAAATAAAATACTACATTGAAATGGACATTGTGACAATGATTTTATTAATGATCAAATAGATTAGTAAAATACAATAGGACATTATTGAAAAATATTTGGAAGTTTGACCAATACATTGTTATAGAAGTAACAGATTTAGAATCCTTCCTTTATAAATATCCATTCTCATTGTTTGATATATGCATATTTGTAAAACATGTACTGATGTAAATCTGCTTCAGGTTTCTTAAACCCTTTATAACAGAGTTGAACTGTATACATAAGTAAGTGGTTATTGTCTCAAAAGAAAAGGCATCTACATGGTATAGGTTTATACTTTTCTTCAATATCAGATTATGGAAGTAGTATCTCAAAATTGAAAGTGTTTTTTATTTCTTCATTTTTTATTTTGCAATTTTAGAAGATGGGAGTTCTTGCCATCCACATAAATTTCATAACACTTTCATTTCTTACGCTCAGCAAAATTCTTCTCAATCCTAACAAAGTCTTAACATAAAAATTAATATAACAATGCTGCTTGGAAGCACTGATATGTGCACTGGTCCTCAAAACAATACTATATGGCAATGATCAAGGTTTATTAATAGACAAAACTGATGATGAATATTCAGAAATTGTAATTTGAAGTAGGTCTTTGCAATATCCTTCAATACATATACTAATCAACCAAGAATAATGTCAACAACGATTTGTCTCATATATTTCTACTTAGTCACCAGGAAGTAGACATGTGCTGATGACTTGGTCAGGGTGTCACTATTCAACATATATTTGAATTACTATTATTAATTGCATATTTTGCTGCTCTTTCTGGAAAAAACATCAGGAATTCCATTACAGATTTGGTCAAGGAAAATATTCCTAGCTTTTCTTTTAGTCTTATTCTCAAAAGACCCCAGGAGACAAGATCTAAGTCACTTCCTCTGCTATTTATTTCAAAAATATGATTGCCTGAGAAAGCTGGAGGTACTGGGTTGAAGGTACTACCAAACTAAGATGAAATAATGGTTTAGTAGAGTATTTTTGAAATAGTGCCACTGTTTTCTTACAGTGGGAAATGGATATTTGTGTTTTATTTTTAAAATGTTTGAATCTTGGAATCATTTCCATGTATTGTTAATTTGTTTAACTCCACTATTTGTCCTCCAATTTGTTCTTTTGTTTGAGGGAAAATAAATAAATATATTTTGTAGAGCCAATTTTCATGGAGACCATCTACATTCAAAGATAAAGTTTTGGAAATATCAACTCATTCTCTGAGCACTGATGTACAAATATAGGAAAAAACAGGACAGGAACAAAGAAGGAAAATAACAGTGAGAAGAAATGGCAAGAAGAACTCCTAAAAGCAATAGTACAACCCTTACACCCGTTTCCCTCCCACCACCCATTACTTTGTATATGATGAATACAGACCATTCTCCACCCCATCCACCTGCATCCATAACTCAGGATTAACTCTTCAGACAAGGCAACTGATTCTTTTCTGTTCTCTCCAGAGGTTGAGGGAAGGACTTTACTTTACAAGCACTTCAAGAGAAAAGTATTGCAAGATGTTCCTCTGGGACAGTCACAGAGTTTTCCAATCCTGGCACCTTTTCTCACAGCACACTGCTCTCCTGCATCACACTGTTATTAACAGCAACCAACAATTAGATCAGGAGTGAAGCCACATTGGACCAGAAGGAAAAAAAATTATAAAAGAATTTTTTCTGCAAAAATACAAAATCTATATGCGAGGTTTGCATTTCTGCCTGATTTAAAGGACTAAAGCTAATATTAAATTATTATTTCCATATTGTAACAGATCAGATGAATGAATTAGAGAAAATATTTCATTTGACTTTCTGTATCAGCAATGAAATTTTTATAAAAATCACTTAAAACATCTGTTCTCTAGACTTCATAAAAAAGTTCAGAGGCAATATGTCTAGAAATATTTATTTTTTTGAAAAACTATGCCATAACCATGGTTGGGTGTTAACAATTATCTTTTTAACCAAGATGTAATTTTTTTTGTCAAAAATTCAAAATAGGAGATACCAAAACCCACAACTCCACTAAATATGAACCTACACTGATAATTAGGTTCTTTTCCCTTTTTAACTTTGTTTTAATATTTAATTTTTAAAAAAAACTAGTTGGTAAAAAGGAGTCTAATTCCTCCTGTTAATGAATGACCAATGTTTCATTCAGATTCTTTTTAACTTTAGTCTCAGAAGCATTTCAATAATACCCTAAAATATATGCAAAGTATACTAATAATCCAAGAGCAGAAATCTAGGTGTGACTACTAGGTTTTATTTCATTTAAAGAAACTTCCTCTCCAATAAATGTACAGGAGATATATACATTAGCCTGTTTGGGACTGATAAAGCTTCACTGAAGTTCCTTCAGGTAGACATATTTACAATATAATCCAGTACATGGGATTTAATCCCAAAAAACAGAATGTATATTTTCAGCTTTAGGACATTAGACAGAAAAGGAAAGAAGGGAACAGAACATTTGTAAAGTGTCATTTCAGTATTTTCAAGCAGAACACCAAAGGTTTGACATGAGGGAAGGTAGGACATTATTATTATTATAAGGCTAACATTATGTTGATAATTTGGGAATTAATAAAGACAATAGGGTGAAAAAGTTTTATTGGCAGTTTTCTAGGAAAAAGTTCTTTTCTCAATCAGAGCCCTATGTCAACTCCCTACCAACCTACTTCTGCTGCAGGGAATGTGATGTTTTAAAAATAACTTTTCTGAGTTAGAATCAGAACACACTCACCATGGGAACTTGACCATACTTCTTCTCATAATGTGGGAGCCGTTTGCTTTTCAGCTTCTCCAGGACTTCCTGCAGTGCTTCAATCTGCAGACACATAAACTAGTCTATTAGTAATAGATCAAGCAGCCTGAGGAGGCTGAATACAGAGTGGGAGACAAAGCATTTGACAGCCTAAAAGAAAGATGGACCAGCCTCTCACAGGCAATTGGGAACGGAAGTTGTAGACCTTATGCCCTCATTTAGGAGTTTTCTACTTTTCAAGCTTCTGTTTGACTCCAACTTTCCCTTCCTATTCAGCCTGTCACCCAGCTAAGAATGGCTTTAAGTTTTCCAAAGATTGCATCTCATCGGATTTGAAGCAAAACGTGAGGGCTGAACAGCTAGGCAGTTTAAGACGAACATCGGAAAATAGTAAAAGAAGCTTCCGAGATCAGTTATAGCCCCACCCGCCCATTCAGACGCTTTGTCGCTGGAAACACATACCAGCTCCTTTTCGTGGGACGTATCCTCCATGGTGGAATAGAGATCCAAAGCTCGAGACTGAAGTTCGCCTTCTTCCTGACCGTGGACTCCCGCAAGCAATAATAAAACGGCTCCCAGCAGGGAGAAGAAGCGAGAGCTCTCCATGGTTCTGAAATGTAGCTCAGCTTCGCGGAGCATTCTTTATACGGATTGTTGGAGTCACCTGTTGACAAAGCTTATTGCACTGTGATACGTCAGTCCACCAGCGGGTACTGGTGGAGGTGGGCGGCGATGTGGGGGGGGGGGGGAGAGAATCTGACGGATGAGTTAGGCAAGAATCTTAATTTCCTTTAGGGCAGACAGAAGCCTGAGAGGGTAAGAAAACAAAATACAAGAGGAGCTATGAGATAAATTAGCTAGCCATTTCTCAACAAAAACTTTGAGCAGTATTGGTTTTAGGCACTATCTCTTGAATTGCCAGGTTCACATCACCTACCTAGCCAAAAACAAACTACACTGTCATTTTGTGTATTTTGTGTGAATCTCTCCATTCTGGTTTGTAAATAATGGTTTGTTTAAGTAGTTTAAAGTGTGAACTCAGCCAATTAGCAACTCATAATTAAGCCAATAGCTTACAGTGTTATGCTGAATTATTATTAAGATCCAGTCCACTTTGTCTTCATTGCCTATAGATGATTTACACAAGTATTATATGAGTTCTATATGTTTGATTTTGCTGGATCTCATACTGGTCGTCAGTACACAGAGCCTTCTGGCTGTCAGTGCTGCCTGCCAAAACCATTTAGAAATGCTCTGGATTTTTTATTTGAACTCAAGGCATGAATTACTTTGATGTCACCTCTTCCATGATTTTTATGATTCACATAAAAATATTGTAAGAAGTGAGCTGGAGGTTTGGGCTGAAATGTCATCTATGCCATCAATACATAGATAAATGTAGTTTTATTTCACTTTTCACCATCTAATATAATGGAGAGCAACCTTTTTAGTTCAAGAATGCCATGCAATTCTATGCAGTATTGAGCAGTAAGTCAGTGCCCATAATTAATGTGTATGTAATGGGTGAGCTCCCGTTACTTGTCCCAGCTTCTGCTGGGATAGTTTGGAGTAGTTTGAACCTAGCAGTTTGAAAGCATGTAAAAAATGCAAGTAGAAAAATAGGGACCACCTTTGGTGGGAAGATAACAGCGTTCTGTGTGCCTTTGGCACTTAGTCATGCCGGCCACATGACCACAGAGACGTCTTCAGACAGCACTGGCTCTTCGGCTTAGAAACGGAGATGAGCAGCACTCCCTAGAGTCAGGAACGACTAGTACATATGTGCGAGAGGAACCTTTACCTTATACACACATACATACACATACACACACAAATATGTACATACTGTACATGTACAATTGTTATGATAAAGTTCTAATTTTTAATATGATATGGTATAATAAGGACATCAAAAATATCTAGTAAATTGTCACATACACCCACACCCACTATAAATTTCAGATTTGCTGAGTAATCTCTCACATTACAGATGGAACATTTTGCTTTATTTGGGAAAAAAATAATCAGCTTCTCCAAATTCAGTTAATTTCTTTATTAAAATGAGGAATAACCATTTATTTAAAAAAAAACCAAAATGGTTTATAATAAAAATCAACAATTAAAGCATTAATTTACATCAGGTAGAAAGTAGATTGCTATTTATAAAAGATGCATAAAAATGAGGAACAAAAGGCAATAAAGAGATAATAACACTGGAAAGTTCAAAAAAATCACAGCAGCAAAGCCCTGGTGAATAAAAATGACTACTATTAAAAACAGAATAGATTGGTGCCAAGTTAACCTCACTGGGAGAGTATTCCAAAGTCATCTCATCTTGGCAGACAGCATGAATTTATTCAGATTCTGCCTGATACTGTGACTTAACTGTATCTTTTAAAACTGAGAGTATGTTCTCAGTTTAAATGTTATCTCAAAAAAGAAAATGAAAGTAGGAGGGAAAAAGCAAAAAAGAGGAGAGGCGAGGGAGGGAGGGGAGGGGAAGGGAGGGAAAGGGGAGGGGAGGGAAGGGGAGGGACGGGACAGGAAGAGAAGAGAAGAGAAGAGAAGAGAAGAGAAGAGAAGAGAAGAGAAGAGAAGAGAAGAGAAGAGAAGAGAAGAGGCAAAGAGGAGCTGCCTAACAGCATTCAAACAAGAAACCCAGATAATTTTACATTATTTCTAAAATAAACTCTGAACAAGTGCTGATTTCCAAAGAATCAAACAAATAACCACAAACTGAGTTTAGCTAGGATGATTTTATTGAGTGCAATAAGAATTCTACGTATGTAACTGTTTCCGTCGCTTGTAATTTCATATTTTCTATTTCTCATTAACTCTTTTTTACAACTAGAAGTTTGGTTTCATTAGTTTAATAAGGCAATTGCTCATTATACTTTTCCAATATGTAAGGGAATTAGTACAAGATTTATACAGCTCATTGCTTTGAAACTATGGGCACAACAGCTCTAGGAGCTGACCTAGAGCTGATCTGAAGGAGGGAGAAAGCAAATAAATATTGCCTACAATAGGAGTTGCAAACTCAGGTTGCCTATTTCTTATCATAAGCCATAAACCATGATGTACAAACCACAATGGCAGAGTTTACATGTCCCACTAAAACAACGTAAATAAATACAATTGTGGCACCTTCTCCTTAGTTTTTAATAGCCTTTTAAAAAATTAAAATCAATATGAAATGAAAAACTGGTGTGTTCCAAAGTAAAGTGTCAGCTTCCATTGTTTCCTAAAGAAAATCCCAAAGTCACACTTGGATCCCATGGGAATTCCTAGAAAATAAAAAATGGACCAAATGTTATCTTTGGAAATGTACAGACTGGTAAACATAAAAAATCTAAATTATTGAGTAAAATAATTTAGACAGTAGTAACAAGCATCCTAAGTCTTTTGGGAAAAATGGGTGTTTTGTGAATATTTACATCTATACTTGTGAATAGACAAAGCCCATCAAAATAATCATTTTGTAAGTACACCCAAGATGTATTCTTAAATTTTCATTAATGCCTTCTAGCCCAAAAGGTCAAGGACAAATATTACTAAAATCAGATTCAAACCTTTATGAAAATTAAATTCATTTCCATAAAGAAGGAGATCAGAAAAATATTAACTACATTTACAGAATAGTTTTGAAACTTTTTCAGTTTAGGGAACCAATTTTTAAAAATCTGATCAATACATGAAGAAAAGCTCTAGGGACAGAAAATTGAATGCATTTGAATGCATTTTTCTTTTATCCTTAGCGTCCCCCAGATCCCATCAAATTCATACAGAACCCTAAGACTCTAAAGAACACAGTTTGAAAAGGCCTGTATGAATGAAACTTGATGTCATTTATTGATTTTGGTAAAATAATCAAATATTGTTTGAATCCTAGGCATCTCCATGTTGGATTACTGCAATGCTCTCTACATGGGTCTGCTCTTGAAAAGCATTTGGAAGCTTTAGCTGGTACATAATGCAGTGATGCAGACAATTATGTGTGCTCCTAAAACAGCTTGTTATACTCCTGCTCTACAAGTTACATTGATTGCCAGTTTGTTTCTGAGTCCAATTCAAGTGCTAGTTTCAACTTTTAAAGTTTTTCATGGCATGGGACCAGACTGAGGGACCATATCTCCCCAGTTATATTAGCCATCCCATTAGATCTTGTCATAGATTCTATTAGCTAGGAACCTACATCTGGTGAGTCCTAGAAGACATGCCTTCTTTGCTGTGATGCCTGCCTTATGGAACCTTCTTCCTGAAATTAGATTGGCCTCATCTCAGGTGAAATCCAGCAGGTTCTGACAGGTTCTGGAGAACTGGTAGCAAAAATTTTGAGCACTTTGGAGAACCGGCAGCAGAAATTTTGAGTAGTTCAGAGAACCGGCAAATACCACCTCTGGCTGGCCCCAGAGTGGGGTGGGAATGGAATTTTGCAATATCCTTCCCCCAGGAGTGGGTGGGAATGGAGATTTTGCAGTATCCTTCCCCTGCCACACCCACCAAGCCATGCCCACCAAGCCACACCCACAGAACCAGTAGTTTAAAAATCTCATCCCTTAAGGAAGTGATGGCTAACCTTTTCCAAACCCAGTGGCCAAAGTGCGTACGGGTGCACTCGAATGTGAATGTGCACACTCAAACCCCAAAAATGCAATATGTGCACAGCCCCCCAGGCGCCCTATCCCATGCGCATGCACCCATGGTCTGTTGCATGTGCCCCATTCTGTGCAAGAAAATATGCCCCTGCACTCGCCCCACCCATTCATCCACACATGCATGGCAGAGATCCGAAGGCCAGCTAGCTGGCGGGAGGCGCATGCGCATGTGCGGCAGAGCTGAACTGGGGTGACGGTTCGTATGCCCACAGAGAAGACATGGACTATTTAATCTATTGTGTTACCCATAGTCTCCTTGGGTGAGATGGGTGGCTATATAAATTTGATGAAGAAATAATTATATACTGTATGTTAGAACACATTTACACCATTGAAAGTTTATGTTAGATTGAAATTCCCATAATTTCCTACCCATGTGACTAAGAGATGAGAGGCCAATCAGAACTCCCCCTTGAAGATAATGGACAGTCTAGAAACGTGAAATTAAATAAGTAAGTAAGTAAGTAAGTAAAATAAGTAAATAATTATAAATGTAGTTAGAAACTTCTACAAAGTATTTAGTTATAGAAAACTGACTAAGCTGGTATAACATCCCAAAACTATTGTTTTATGACAATAAAAAATGATTTTATGTCATTTTAGTAAACTGCTTGCAAGCTACATTACAATCTTATTTAGCAAACACATTATATGCCAATAATGACAGTAACTTCAAGGTTATCTCAGTGATTTACAATAAAAACACGATAAAAATACAGTTCAAATTACAACAGAGATGCCAATTGCGTGAATGGCCTCATCCAAGTAACCATAATACCATCCCATGATAACTGTAAGCCAATTTCCTTAAATGACCATACTTCCTACTGAGCAGGAAGAGAAGAGGGAAGGGAGAGAGAACATCATATAGAAAAATGTGTTATCTCAAATAACCAAAACTAAATAAAGTTTAAAGGAAATAACCAGCACTTGTGCATTTCCCTTAAAAACAAACTGGCAACAACACACAATTTCAGCCTTGGTCTAACGTGGCCTCTCTTTGGTTCCTGAAACAAATTGCTCAGGTAGACCCAAAACCAGCCCCTATCTCCCCCTCTGCCAATAGAGTATGGTACAATACTCTGTTTGGTGAAATCCAATTTTTTTTACTATCAGCTCTGTGGGCGTGGCTTGGTGGGCATGGTGTGGCTTGGTGGGCATGGCTTGGTGGATGTGGCAGGGGAAAGATATTGCAAAATCTCCCTTCCCTCCCCACTCTGGGGCTTTGCCGGTTCTCCGAACTACTCAAAATTTCCGCTACCAGTTCTCCAGAACCTGCCAGAACCTGCTGGATTTCACCCATGCAATACACCCAGTAATACCTGCAATATTTTACTATATTACAGGAAGTGGCAGAGTTGCCATACCAATTAAAGGAATTCAGAGATATTAACTTCAAACTGGAAAACAAGATAGCCATTTGGATTTGGAACTGATCTTGTGTACTGTTGAGTGACCACACACACAAAGGTTGAGGATATATGTGGTGTTTTATTGTCTTACATAGTGACCTTATATAGTTTGTTACTTTTAAGTTACAGCGTACTTGGCAGCATATCATTGGCTCACAGAATCTTCCAGGTAACTAGAATCTTTGGTTAACCATTGCTTGCTTAAGCACTTATAATGTTAGACTTTAATTAAAGTCTAACATACATATATCCCATTTCCTCTCCTCCTGTTCCTCTTATTTACAGAGTTAGGGTCTTATCTTCTAATGCCATTTCCTGGCGGCTCCGTGCAAATAACCTTCCTTATCTGAGGTTTGCCATCCAAGATAGGAAAATTCCTGCACATATGCAGACTGCAGACTCCTACAGTGTACCTGGTCCTTCTGTGAGAATGTGACCCTATTCAGAACAGGGAAATTGGTAACATTCCTGCAATTGTGACTTCCTACAATGTGTATCTCTGACATCCAGATTTTGTTTCAATATATTATTTCGCATCCAACCTCTTAAGACTGGAGGAAGACCTTATACCAGCTCTTGAAAAAAAAATTCAGATAACTAGATTTGAATGTTTCTAAATGACCATTTAACTATCCAGGATATAGCAATAGAAAATAGCACTTAGACTAGGGGTGAAATGCTCCCGGTTCGGACCAGATCGCCAGATCCGGTAGCGATGGAGGCGGGTGGTTCGGAGAACCGGTTGCAAAAATCCCTGCCCCCCCCCCCACATCCCAGCTGAGCAGCACAATCATCAGAGGGCTTTTTTTTACTTTTAAAAGCATTTTTTCTACAACCTCTTCAGCCGAAAAAATGCTTTTAAAAGTAAAAAAAAAAGCCTCTGATGATCGCACAGCTCAGCTGGGATCATCAAAGGCTTTTAAAAGAAAAAAACCCTTTTGTTTCTTTTAAATGCCTCTGACGATCCAAGCTGAGTTGCCTGATCAGCAGAGACTTTTCTTTTAAATGCCTCTGCCGATCAAGCAACTCAGCTTGGATCGTCAGAGGCATTTAAAAGAAAAGAACTCTTTTTTTCTTTTAAATGTCTCTGATGATCCAAGCGGAGTTGCCTGATCATTAGAGGCATTTAAAAGAAAAAAAGTCTCTGCCAATCAGGCAACTCCGCTTGGATCAGCAGAGCCTTTTGAAAGCATTTTTTTACAACCTCTTCGCCGAACTTAGACTTATATACCGCTTCAGTGTTTTATAGCCCGAAGCGGTTTACAGAGTCAGCATATTGTCCCCAATGTTTAGATGTCAGAAGTGGAAGGTGACAGAAATACGTAATGTCTGCATAATGTTGGAATTTAGTTTGTACTGCCCCCACCCCCCCAATACTTATCATTTTGTTCAAACTTCCAAATGATGTATATGCTGTATTCACAAGATAACTGGAGATACGCATAGATTAATTTCAAAACTTACTCTCGGGATCTCTGATCTTTTTGACTGGTAGGCACATTTGGAATTCACAGAAATGCAAATTAGCAAAGCTAACAAATTGTCCTGAGAACTCAAATATATGGTGGACTCACTCCCCTAATAAGAAATCTATTTTTATCTACAGCTATCTCAGAGTTCCTTTCAAACTATTTCTCACCCCCGCAGTGTTAAAATGCGAAAGTCACTCTGCCCAGTTATTAATGTTGCTGTCTGCCAGAATCACGCCTCCAAATACAGGCACACTCACGTCCAAGGAGAGATATTTCTTTTTTTGCAGTTTCCCATTTCTCCACAGACCAGCCCCATTCTACTTGCTTTTTCCATTATATTAGGTAACCTCCAGCCATTTCTGGTTGCAATGTCATTATCCCAAACATTTTCCTTCCTTCCTTCCTTCCTTCCTTCCTTCCTTCCTTCCTTCCTTCCTCCCTCCCTCCCTCCCTCCCTCCCTCATCACAGAGTCATTCTCTGGAATTGTAGAGTTGGAATGTTTTGCTTTGCCCTCAGCTTCCCGTCCTTGCCAAATAATCCACGCTTTAGCATGTCCTTCAAGTGCAACAGCAGTGGCTGTAAGTACCATCATGCCAATGACCAGGCTACTATGTTTCACAAGCTACCTGTTGTTTAAAAATAGTGACTATGGAACAATACTATGTGCATTCATTCAAGAATGCATTTTGATCCTAGGCCATATATACAATGAATGTCTCCTAGTGGAAAAATTGTATCTTTCGCATGGTTAATATGTCAGTTATTTTCAAAGGTATGAAATGTATAGAAATTGGCCCTTTTTATTATCTGTGTCTCAAGACTGTTGATGAATTATGCCTTGCTCAAGGAACATTTTAATTACCGCTCTGCGGGAATTAAAGGAAAGGAAAGCTTGCAGCCTAAGAATGTAATTTTCAACAAAAGTCTGATTTTTGTTTTATACTAGTTTTGTCTATGTTCTATATTTATTAGATTTTTATCCTGCCTGTATTATTTTATAAGTAACTCAAGGCAGTAAACATACTTACACTCCTTCTTCCTATTTTCCCCACAACAATCTAATGTTCACATGATAGATTATACACCAGCCTAAAGCAAAATAAAGCCTAACACTGAAAATCAGGCTTGTCAGATGTTACATCTTTTCTATCCTGCTCTATGGAGTAGAGAGTTGATCTCTGACAAAAAACCACTTGAAGAAGCTAGCAGCATTTGAAATGTGGATTTACAGACCATTGTTATGTATAAACTGGGTTGACAAAATCACAAATGAGGAGGTGATATGCAGACATACAGGCAAGGCATGCTAAGAATTGATAAATGCAAGCCTATGAAGGGAGTATTAATAAAAGTTGAAAGTATCTCCCTTTCTGAACAGGAAAATACATTCCATTTTAGAATTTTAAAGCACAATATAATGTGAATGGGTTCGATTCATTTAAAATTTACTTTTCCCTACATATTTCTTCCAAATTTACTTGTCTTGTAGATGATGAAATAGAAAATCTTTTTGCACTGATTGATGTATCATTGAAATGCCAATATTCAGTTCATTAATGAAATGTTATTCGATCCATAATCCACAAGGATTATTTCTGTTTCTGAATCTCATCTCCAAAATGAGAATGACTTCTCTCTCAGACTTTCAAAGATAAAATAATGACAGCAAATATTATAGTCTTACAGAGTGATATAGTTCTCCACTCCCAATACTCAACAACTAGATGGAAAAAAATGCTGTCATTTTATTACATCTGAATTTCACAATCCTAGAACAAAAGTTGACTATGCAGTAACCTGCAAAATGCCATAATATTCAGAAAGGCAAGGATCAAGCACCTCCCATTGTAGGAAGATTATTCCAGAATGAAATACAATCTTTGCTGGAATCCATTTGCTCACTTATTAATCAATACGTATTTGCAAGTCAATGGTAAGAAAACGAAGGAAGAATCAAAATTCTTGAGAAAAGAATGATTGCAGAGCAACACAAAATAGTGGCATCATAGTATTAAGTATAGTACCAGCTGCCAATACAACCAATCTTAATTAAAAGAAATGTATGAAAATACTTAACCATAGGCTAACTATATTAAAGATATATGAATTACCAAATCCTAAACAAGTTATATTATTTAAATTATACTTGCAATTAATAGAACAAAGATAAAATGTGTTATGCAAAGTGAATTTAAAAGCATCTGATGTCATTAGAGAAGAAATTAAAGTTTGAATTTTGTTCTCAAGAACAGTTGACTCTTTGGATTAATTCTTCAAAAATCTTATACAATTAGAATAAATTGTGTTGGACCCATGTTCAACCCTTATTTAAAAAGGGCTAAAGGGAGGATTAACCTTATTTATTGCTAATTTTGATAGCTTGTAGGAAGAATATAACCTTCCAAATAGCACTATATAAAAACATATATTATGTTATCAGGTTATGCCCACTAAATTTATGGTACTGAAAACTCATAATTTTAAGTCTATTAGGTAAAGGTACATTTAGATGCTAAACAGTTTATTAACTGTTTATTAACAAATTTAACAAAAATAAATACAATATTTATTTTTAAATATTTAAATATTTAGATGCTAAACAGTTTATTAACTGTTTATTAACAAATTTAACAAAATAAACAAATAAATGAATACAATATATAAGGGACGCGGTGGCTCAGTGGCTAAGATGCTGAGCTTGTCGATCGAAAGGTCGGCAGTTCAGCGGTTCGAATCCCTAGTACCGCGTAACGGGGTGAGCTCTCGTTACTTGTCCCAGCTTCTGCCAACCTAGCAATTCGAAAACACATAAAAAATGCAAGTAGAAAAATAGGGACCACCTTTGGTGGGAAGGTAATAGCGTTGCGTGCGTCTTTGGCACTTAGTCATGCCGGCCACATGACCACAGACGACTTCGGATACTGCTGGCTCTTTGGCTTTGAAACAGAGATGAGCACCGCCCCCTAGAGTCGGGAACATCTAGCATATATGTACAAGGGGAACCTTTAGCTTTAAATACAATATTGAAGGAGTCTCTTAACATTGTTAATAAGGCTTTGATTAGCAAGTTGTTAAATTATGCTCCTAAAATTGTGAATTCATCTATTTGGATCTGTCTTACCTGGACTGTAGCCAACTTCTATCCCTCCACATTGTTATGTCTTCTTGAAAAGATATTTATAAACCAGACACCAAAAGCTGCCTTGTTGAAACGTATGCCCTCTTAGCCTTTGAACTTTGAAAAATGCTCTACAATATGATTTATGTAGAAAGAAACTGAAATTGTTTAAAGAATATTTACTATTGTTTGTTGTGTTTTATTTCCTTCCTTTCTCTACTTAGAACAAAAGAGAAAAACATCTTCCCCCTCCTTTAAAAGAAATGTTTTTGATTTTTGTTCTATTGTTATAATACATTTAATGTGAATTGATGGATCTGATTTTCAGAGACTGAATGGATTACAAACACCGACAGCTGTATCTGTTTTTACTGGATTAGAGCTTGATTTAATAAAATAATTATTTTTAGGTCCGTGGAAATTAAACCCAACTGCATTACTGTAGAAATCTTTATTTTGTTACTTGATTACGTGAGGCCATTTGCTTTTATTTAAAGTACAACTGGTAAACCTTTCATATCACATTCTGAATATGCCAAAGTCTGTCTTCTTGCTGGGTGCATTGAATGCAGCACTGAGGCCAAGGCCCAAAACAAGTCTTGTATCAGCTGGATCAATGATTCCATCATCCCACAATCTGAAACATATGTCACAAAAACATATAGTTAAGAGGAAAATCTTTAAAACATTATCATAACCACATTCTGGTTTTACAGCAAACATACAATTCACTTTTCAGCTGAGCTTCATTTGTGTACAAATTCATTCATAACTGAATTAAAACTTGTTAAATATAAGCTCTGCTTCAACTTTGTCACTGCATTTCCAGTATGTATTGTTTGATAAGATTACATATCTACTTCAGCCTAGCTCGTCTGCATTTATCTTTTAGTCTTTTGCAGTGACATATACTGGAAATGCACCACAGTTAATAACTGATTCATATGTTACAGAAAAAAAACTTGAAGATTCACTGCCTGTGTTTTCAGACACATGGGCTACTTCAATCGGAATAAATGTAGTTGAATTGAAAATAGGAAAAAAGAGTGAATGTTTCTTTATCAGTACATTGTTTTGACATTTAGTACAAGGTCAAGAAAATAGTACTTTAAAGCTTAAATAGTACTGCTGCTAATTATTGGAATGTACAACCTTTGACTGAATTAAAAAAACCTCCAAAAACCAAACATATAGTTTGACAGCATGCCTTTTTGTTTTTGTTTCGTTTTGTTTATAGATGAGCAAGTGATATCTTTGTCTGGAAAGTTTGAAGTTTGGAGATGCTCATCATTGTTTGGTTTTGCCTGGATTGGGCAGAGAACAGGATAATATTAATGTCAGGTGGGTTCATATTATTTCAACTATGAATATTGATAAGACCTGAAATCTTTTCCAATCAAAATCCAACCTAAGCAACATTTTTTAATAAAAGATAAACCAAGATTGGAAAAAGAAAACTGGAAATATTTTATTAAATGCATCATTATCCCAATACAAATCTCCACATACTAAGATCAGCAAAACAGGACATTTTAATGATGCCCATACTTTCATAGGTAAATTAGTCAGGTAGAGAATGTCTTCCTTCTGTTAGCCAACTAGAGAACACATTCTCTTGAGAATTACATTTCTCTCCCCTCTCTCCTCTTTTAAAATCATACTGATAAAAGTTTTCAATCATGGCCTTTTGAACTATTGTAGGAATGATTTCAGTTTTTATGGTTGTACAGATATTTCAATTATTCTAAACTGCATTGATTATAATTTACTGCTGCTGTTGTTTTTACTGTATTATTTAACTACCCTGACAGGCCTGCTTGTATGGAAAGATGGAATATAAATATACTGTAAATACTGTCTCATGCTGAGGAAAAAAATTCCAAGCTTTAAACCTGCAAAACACAACTTCATTAAGGGAAGCAGAGATTTTATTGATCACTTGAAAGATTTTTCACTGCAGAATAAAGATTGCTTTCTCCAAGTCACTTTAGTTTTCTCTTTGTTTAGTAAGAGCTCATCTTCAGTAGTGGGACAGAACATTAATTATTGAACAACCTATCAAGTCCCATGGTGAGAATATGAATCATATGTCTCCTTGTAAAAAATTTATAACACAACTTCTGCAAAGAAAAGCAACAAAAACTCAGGAGAAAGCAGCTCATGACATTTGTTACACGGAAAACTGATTAAACTCCTTTTAGAATTCTCTAAGCAGATTAATCTAGCTCATTAAAAAGAAGCCTGACTAATGGCACCTGATAATTAAGACCTCTGTATATGAAAGTTTTTAGCCTGGCACATTGGATGAGGAAATGCAGCAAATATCACGTACATAGAGTGAAATATAATTTATTTATTTATTTTCAAAATAAAAAGCATAAAAGCTTCTATTGCCAAAAAAGATAAATTTTATAATCTAAATTATAAACGTTCAGGCACACTGTAAATACATATAAAACTACTTGAGCAAGGACTTATTTCAATCTTGTATTTTGGGGGGAGGGTACCTGTCAATCATTCCTGACTCCTGACAATAACATGGACAAGTCTTTTACAAGTTTTTTGGAAGTGGTTTGCCATTGCCTTCTTCCTAGGGCTCAGAAAGAGTGATTGGCTGGAAACAGTCACTTGGCTGGCTTGATGCCTAAAGTGGGACTAGAGCTCATAGTTCCCCAGTTTCTAGAGCTATATATCCAGATTAGCAGGATACATCCTCCTAATATAACTATGCTTCATAAACCATGGTTTCATACTGGTTTAATGTTAGATCTGAGCCTGTTCTACTTTTTTTTGTTGAAAATGGGTCAGCTTGAATATAAATTAGTTTCTTGTTGACATCAATCATGATGATGCTTTGGATTTATAAAAATTTTATGCAGCTGTATCATTTATGAATTTGATTTTTTTCTGCCTGTCCAAAATCTTGCCAAGAAGATTAGGCCAGGCAATTGCCAATTGTCAATCCTGATTCAAAGATATCTTCTCACCATACACGCACATAAAGTAAGGATGTGAGTATTGCATTTAAATTGACACTCATATAACACTATTTAGCAAGCCATAGTTACAACTGGAAATCTCTCAGCTGTGGTGAAACATGTCACTCTGCTTTAGAAGAGAAGCTTGATTCTTATGTGAAAAATTTCAAATTACATTTTGAAGTTCTTAAAATATATATAGGTTTACTGCTAAATCCATTAGTAAAAGAATTTTAAATTATATCATAAATATACATTTTATTTTACTTGTTTTAAGAGAAATATTAGTTGCCTTGATACCTTATAAAATATCATTTTTAACACTTTCTCTGATAAGATTCAGAGGACAATTACTATTCTTTAGCTTTAACTTCTCTTTAAAATGAGAGGGTAGATTATTTGTAACTGTATACGACAACAACGTATTTCACATATGAAACTTGCTTTATAAATAGTTAATGAGAACAAAAATATCTGAACACTGCACGCACGTACATGGCACTTCAGTATTAAAAAATAACTAATTTTCCCATGATTCACTTGGGAGCTTCCCCTCTTGCCCATGTTAGTAGAATCCTTGTTCTTTAGATCCACTAATAGAGTGAGCAAGTTTACAGAAAAGGAAATAAATAAAAGCACAGAATTCACTGTTACTTAACATGGGCAGCAACGGGGAGGGAGGTGTTCATGCGTGTAAAAGGAAAGCCACATTCAGAAAACATAACAGAATGAATACTAAGTATAGCTCCCATTAACAACACTCCATGTACCCCTAACAATTTGGAGAGATATTATCTTTATAAAAAGAAACTGAAAGATATAAAAAGCAATGAGAATGGGCATGTAACAGTTGATAAAGGAACATGCTTAGAAACCCCCATGCTCTCCGATTCAGAGAATTTCCACCATAGCCAGGACCTGCAACTGCTAGGCCACAAACTCCAAGCAACAGCCTGACTCTGCTGAGCAATCCGATGAGCTAATTCTTCTTCGTTGTAATGCTATATTGACAGAATCTTCCAAGTCTGAAAGAGCAAGTCTCCCCCTGCTCCTTACTCACCCAAAAACTAGGAAGGGTCTCTAGGGGAGACATGATAGCAGTGTTCCAATATCTCAGAGGCTGCCACAAACAAGAGGGAGTCAAGCTATTCTCCAAAGCACCCAAGGGTAGAACAAGAAGCAATGGGTGGAAACTAATTAAGGAGAGAAGCAACTTAGAACTAAGGAGAAATTTCCTGACAGTTAGAACAATTAATCAGTGGAACAACTTGTCTCCAGAAGTTGTGAATGCTCCAATGCTGGAAGTTTTTAAGAAGATGTTGGATAACCATTTGTCTGAAATGGTATAGGGTTTCCTGCCTAAGCAGGAGGTTGGACTAGAAGACCTCCAAGTTCCCTTCCAACTCTGTTATTCTATTCTATTCTATTCTGTTCTGTTCTGTTCTGTTCTGTTCTGTTCTGTTCTGTTCCGTTCCGTTCCGTTCCGTTCCGTTCCGTTCCGTTCCGTTCCGTTCCGTTCCGTTCCGTTCCGTTCCACTCCACTCCACTCCACTCCACTCCATTCTTCTGAGCTTCTTATCCTGTCATGCTATCTCTTTTTTAACTGTTCCCTTGGCAGCACCTCTTTGCTCTGTCTCCCAATGTTTTTCCCACATTCCATTATGTTTAGTTACAAGATCAATCTTAACCAACGTTTCACTAATAGACAGGATAAATATGATCTCTTCAGCTTTTCCAACATTCAGAAGGCTTAGGCTAGACAGCTGGCAGTCTGGCTTCCTTTTCCAGCTACTTTTAAAAATTATCTTTAAGATGTTAAACATATAAGACAAGCTGTCACCCTCATCTGTACGTACCGTGCACTAGAATAATAAGGGTTTCCTTCTTCTTCAAACCTCTGAATTATTGGCTCTTTCAGAGCTTTTTCTTCCTCTTCAGAAAACTACAAAAGATAATTAACAGGAATAGAAACTCTGGCAATTTTCATCCGCAAGAGCACTGGACATCCTGTTCTAAAAAGTAATATGCATTAAATATCTAATAATCAATAATGCTGGGTACATTTGAACTTCTGTTTAATTCAGTAGGATTTCCTATTAAATGTGCTCCAAACTGTAGTAATGTTAGTGGCATTTGTCTTACAGAAATCAGTATCAGAGTTTAAGAAAATGGTTTCTTAAACTATGTAAATGGTAATGATTTTTTAAAATGCAATGTTCTGAAAAACTGTTTTTCTTGCTCCTCTTGGTTATAAAAATTTCTCTTTAGTTAGATTCCCTGTGAGAGTAATATTAATTGCAACAATTTGCTTACAGTGCTAGGCTTATAAAACTTAAGTACAACAATATGATAGCAGGTCACTAATTAATTAGTTTAGACTCCTTTGTATTCCTAATTTTACTATTGTATGTACTAATAAGAACCTTGGTGGCGCAGCAGACTAAAGTGCTGTTAATTAGTATCAGCTGCCTGCAATTACTGCAAGTTTGAATCTCACCAGGCTCAAGGCTGACTCAGCCTTCCAGCCTTCTGAGGTAGGTAAAATGAGGACCCGGATTGTGGGGGCAATAAGCTGACTTTGTATAAAAAAAGAACACCGCTTAGGGGCCCCCGAAAGCCCTACTAAGCAGGTATATATAAAAGTATGAAGGCTATTGCTTAACACACTGTAAGCCGCCCTGAGTCTCGGGAGAAGGGCAGCATATAAATTGAACTAATAAATAAATAAATAATAATATGTAAGTACAAGTGAGTTGAAGTACTATTGTAAGCTATAATATGAATCCCATTTCAAACAACTTCATCTGAGATTATACTAAATGAATACAATCAGAAAAAGTAACTATATTGCAAGAAAATAGAGGGAAGTGATGGAACCAAATACAGCATTATGACCATTCCCTCCTAAAGTACTTCAAAATATCAAAAGTAATGGACATTACCTGCTTCCCTTCCCTTGCTTTTTGGTCCTTGGCTACTGTAGCTAAAACAGTTGCAGCTTGTTCTCCTCCCATCACAGAGATCCGAGCATTCGGCCACATAAAAAGAAATCTTGGACTGAAAAATACAAATGATAGAATAAAAATCTCTTCAGTTGTTTACAAATTCGTTCCTTCACTTTTTATGATTGAGGGGGTAGAGAAGGAAGGAATGTTATCTGCATAATGTGAACACTATTAAAACCTTCCTAGATCCTTCACTGTCCTTTAAAACTATCAATGGTCTTTTCAGCCCATGTAGTAAACAAAACATATGTTGCCTTTTGTTCCTTAATATGGGACACTACTATATGTATCTCATTAAACGGAACTACTAGGGGATTTATTCAGTAAAATCGACAGCATTTAGAATAGAATAACAGAGTTGGAAGGGACCTTGGAGATCATCTAGTCCAACTCCCTGCTTAGGCAAGAAACCCTACACCACTTCAGACAAATACACCACTTCAGACAAATACACCACTTCAGACAAATTATATGCATATGCAGCCATATGCAGTCCAGTGGCATCCTTGAATTAAATATTTCATTCACATAGGTATTTTAAATCATACAATAGAACAATACTCCCTTCCAGATTAAAAACAGTATTATTATATGTTATAGACACATTCCCAACATCTATAATACTATGACTGAAGTGCATACTTACCTATATGCTCTTCCACACATCCCATAATTTCCAGCACCATAGGACCCTCCAATAATAACAGTTATTTTAGGCACGTTGGCACATGCTACAGCAGTAACCATCTTGGCTCCATCTTTTGCTATACCACCAGCTTCATAATCCTTACCAACCATGAAGCCTAATTGGAGAAAGAGTTAACACCATTATCAAGGATATTTGCAAATAGCTTGCTTTGCCATTAGAAAAGCAAAGCAAGTGAGACTGTAAAACTTCATTTATTACTTTAATTGATTCAGCTACCATTTTTGATGCTCTGTAGGCTTTTAGCTGATATTATTTATTTGCTAAACTTTTATCCTACCTTTGTTACTTTATAAGTAACTCTAGAAATTAAACATACATAACATTCTTTCCTTCTCTTATTTTCCCCACAACATCTCTGTGAGCTGGGCTGGGCTGAGAGAGAATGGCTGGCCTAAAATCAACAGCTGGCTTCAGGCCTAAGATGGAACTAGAACTCAATCTCCTGATTTCCAGACTTGTACCTTGACTACAACAACCTGTTTCATAATTATTTAATTATTAGTTCAGGGAATTACTTTATTATTTCTAAATGATAACTGTCCAAGTAAATTGTAGAAAACTACTTTATAAATGAATAATAACTAAATAGACCAACAGTAATTCAATCTGGCAATATCCCCCAAACTCATAAATAAGGTTGTTAGAAATGATGCACAGGAATTAATTGTACATTGTATATAAAGTTATAAGTGTATTATACACTTATTTGAAAGAAAAGGTATAATTGTTTGCTCAAATATTTATTGTCTTGCAATTCAGTTCCATAGACTATGATAATCACTTATTACCTGTGATGTTTTGTAAAAATATAATGGGAATATTTCTCTGACAACAAAGCTGAATAAAATGTGTGCCCTGTAAAGATAAGAAAAAAATGATAGTTGACATAGTGAAAAATAATTGTTAAATAATATGATACTACCTGCTGCTAAAACCATTGTATGATCCTAAAGCAGTACTTTTAAAACCATAAAGCTTATTTTTTTAAAAAATAGGAAAAAGAAATTGCATGTTTGTATTGTTCCAATTTTAGTATATGTGCTGCCGAAGCAAGCACAGAAATTGCATTTTTTAAATGTGCCAAGATCTTGAATTTGAATCTGTTGTTTATTTTCTCAAGTGAAATAATTCTGTAAATGGCTTTATCCCTCAAACTATGAAATCATATTTAAAACAAAACTTTTTCCATGTAACATTGACTTACTTTCTTATAAAGCTGATCCATGAAGCAATTACTCATTCCCTAATAATTGCTAAAATAGATTGTAGCAGGTTTTAACACATGATGATGTGATAAAATAGCAGGTGATAGTAACTGAGGTAACAGTTTGCTACTGTACTTAATCCTAGAAATAGTAACATTGCTATACAAAGTACCAAAAAGTAGTGCAGCAGGTATCTTGAAAAAATCTTAATAACAACCTACAACTGCTCAGCATCTGTAGAAGTTCAAAGCACACAATTTACATCATCTACATCACAGTTCTCAAAATTAAGCCCCATAATGAACCCCATATATTGCGAATTGGATTGGATAGAAAGACAATATGACAAACAGAAAGATCTTAATTATTCAATCATTACGCTATATCCTATCTCTTAATAAAATGAAAACATCTTCATCTTTTTGAACTTCACTATATATTAACAGCAGATATAAATCTAAACAAATGCCCATCATCAGAATTCCATGGGAATGTGCAACCCTATCAAAGACTAAATATGAAATGGCACCCAACTAGAAAGGCCAACAAATATAACCACTTGAATTTGAGCAGGACTTAGCCTGTTGGGTTCAATCCAGACCTGCACAGTCTCCAGACACATGACTAAGGCTTCAATGGCATCATTTGGTTGGGCTAGGGCAGGGGTGTCAAACTCGATTTCATTGAGGGCCACATCAATGTTGTGTTTGACCTCAGGGTGCTGGGGTGGGCGTGGCCAGGGTAGGCGTGGCCAGCTCATCAATGTCAGGGGGGCCTGTGGTGGCCCGAGCACTCTGCCAATGAAAATAGGCTCCCAAGTTCCATTTTCGACTACCACACCCTCCTGCAACCCTCTGCCAGTGAAAATGGAGCTTCTGGCCCTCCTGAGCTCCGTTTTCAGTGACAGAGGGTTGCAGGAGGCCATGGCAGCTGAAAACGGAGCTTGAGAACCCATTTTCACTGGCAGAAGTACCGTGGGCTGGTCCTTTGCTGTTTCCAGGGCGGCCCTGCGGACCAGTTCTAAGTACCCCAATGGCCTGATCCGGACCCTGGGCCTTGAGTTTGACACTCAAGGTACATTATTAATGCACCTTTAACATATTAATGATACCTGACTCAAAACCAACAGCTGGCTTCACTCAGTTAATATAGAAGTTAAGCAAGAAGGAAAAGAGTCAAATCCCATGACATCCACAAATAAGGAGTTGTCAGTGAGATTTCCATCCAGGTCCTTCAGATGCCCGGGATGGACAATCTAACAGACTAATCTAACAACCACTGCAAAGTGGAGCGATGCCAGGAAGCCAAAAATCAATCAGAGAGTGATCAACCATGGTGATAGATTGATGACAATGCCCTCCAAACCAGATCTTGAGAAAGAGCTCTAATGTTAGGCCCACAATGACTTGGGATGGGTCCACTGTTGCCACAAACTCCTGAGACAACCCAGACATAATGTCACCAAGTGGCAAATTGAAATTCCTGAGAAAGAAAGAGAGTCTCTAGCACAGAGCCTGGTGGCGCAGTTGACTAAGTGCTGTTAAAGTAGCACTTAGTTGCCAGCTGCCTGCAATTACTGCAAGTTCAATTCTCACCAGGCTCAAGGTTGACTCAGCCTTCCATCCTTTTGAGGTAGATAAAATGAGGACCTGGATTGTGGAGGCAATAAGCTGACTTTGTATAAAAAGAACACCGCTTTGGGGGGGGGGGGCGAAAGCCCTACTAAGCAGGTATATACAAAAGTATGAGGGCTATTGCTTAATGCATTGTAAGCCACCCTGAATCTTCGGAGAATATAAAACAAACAAACAAACAAACAAATAAATAAGTGATAGAATCCAGCAGCTCAGACAGGGAGGAGGGTACAGCAGCAGCAAATCTAACTTCAACCAGACAGATTCATACTCATTTATCTGCAGATCAATATCTATGAAAGTCCTCATTGACTTGCAGGTGACAGTTACCACCCCACCCCTCCCATCCCTTCCAGTTTCAGATGGTGCTAAGCATGAAATCCAGTGGGCCCATTTGCAAGAGGGAAACCTAACTCCTGTAGACCAAACCAGATGTTGGTAACACAAGCAAGATTTAATGCTGAACACCCAGTCATTCAACACCAACATCTGATAACCTGGCCTTGAGGGCAGATTCCAGTCTGTTCCCAGGAACTGCCAATACCTTCTTCGTCCATCATAGTTCCTACATTTCTCCCATCAATCTCCACTACCCTCAAGCTCTCTCACCTCACACTCCTTTCTTTTAAGCCAAGGCATCCATTCACCCACTCACAAATCCTAGATATCTCCAATCATCCACTGATCCCTTCCACTGAACAGAGGGATAGAGTAAATGGTTGGGTAATCAAAGTGTCAGTCACTGAGTCTGAAAGAGGGGGTCAATGTTCAAAGAACAGCACCAAAGGGGTACTAGTGGGCAACATAGAACAGATTCCAAAAGCACATCCCACCTTTGTATCATCCACCCAAAATCTACCTGTAGGACTACCTGTAGTTCTTAACCTAATGAATCACAAGCTAAATTACAACACAATAATAAACTGGCAGCAACATAATCCATATCAGCATTATAATATTCACAACTTTTGGATCAATTAAGTGTTAAAAGTGTGGAGATACACTTTGCACATCTTTTGCACATGTTTTCAGTACAATTGTTTCTAAAGCTAGCTGCAAGATCTCAGAAGGTCCCCCGCCCAGCAATAAACTCAGTCACACTTAAGTTGATGCAGATTCCTGGAGAAAAGTGTTCACACTTGCCTTCTTTGCTGATTCTGAAAAAAGAACACCATTGTTTCCAATTATTCCAACTGGATAACCAAATAACCGAGCAAATCCTGAAAGAAAAGAGAAAAAAATCATGAGAACATCACACTTTTATCAACTGTCTATGAAAAGCTTTAAACTTAAGAGTTCCCAGCCCTTCATGAAAAAAAAAAGTAACACAAATGTAAAGCAAATTGTTTTGCAGCTATGATATTTATCATAGCAATAGCCATGGCAATTGCTTTTGCTGCAACAAACTAAAAATGTGACAATTTAAGAACTAGCAAATTTACTATAGGAGGATACTGATGTTAATTCAGAAGCCTGTTGATTTTACCCTCAACTGAGTTGTGCTCCCCCTGGAGAGAGGAGACCTGGAGCCTCAAGGGCCCTCTGAAATCACAGCATTTCCTAGAAAACCAGGTGACAGCTATGGCCAGAAGGGCCCTGCCCAGCTTCAGCTGTGTCATTAATTCGAACAGAATGCATGAGGTCAGTTACTCCATGCCTGGTCATCTTGTAAATAATTACCTGAGCGCTTTACAGTTACCAGAAACCAGAAATTGGTTAAAAATGCAGTGGCCTGTGTCTTTGCCAGCCAACATCAGTACATTATATCTCTTTGAGAGTTACACTGGTTACCAGTGTGTTTCCAAAAGCAATCCAAGCCTTTGCTTGCTATTTATCAATCTTGGGGTCTCAATCTACCTTTCCATCCAAATTGGACAATTCTAGAGTCGGCTCAAGGTCATATCCCAAGATTCAAAGGAAACAGTTATGACGGGGGCTTCCCTCTTTGGAAAAGGTGGTTCTCAGAAAACTTGTAAAAATTTGATTGCTCCAGAACAATCAAGCCTTTGAGGAATGATCCGTGTGAAATTCCTGGCACCAAACCATTTATTGTTAAAATGTACTATGGCAAATTACATATTTAACTAATGTTTAAATAACATTAAATGTTAGTTAAATATGTAATCTGCCATAACTTTTATAATTTAGAGATAAAACATTGCCTAGAGTTCTTTCATTGAAGTGGTAAATCCATTACTACATTAATTAATACATTAATACATTTTCTATAGAATCACATCAGAGGTGCTATTCAGCAGGTTCTGACAGATTCTGGAAAACCGGTAGTGGAAATTTTGAGTAATTCAGAGAACTGGCAAATACCACCTCTGGCTGGTCCCAGAGTGGGGTGGAAATGGAGATTTTGCAATATCCTTCCCCCAGGAGTGGGGTGGAAATGGAGATTTTGCAGTATCCTTCCTCTGGAGTGGGGTGGGAATGAAGATTTTGCAGTATCCTTCCCCTGCCATGCCTACCGTCACACCCACCAAGCCACACCATGCCCACCGAGCCACGTCCACAGCACCAGTAGTAAAAAAATGTGAATTCCACCACTGAATCACATATATTTTCTTTAAATTGAAAAAATAAATTCAATCAAAGCATGATGTTGTAGAATAGTTTCATTTTTTATTTTAAAATAATACCTGTGACTAATGTGTCCCCATATAAGGCCTTAAATTCATCAAATTTGCTTCCATCAACAATTCTAGCAATGACCTTAAATAAAAAGAAGAGAGAGTTACATTTATTATTGGCAACTCATTTTGTTGTAATAAATATCAGCCTAATATGTAAATGAGATGTTTTTCATAACATCTTAAACTGTATCCATGTTCCAAACAGTATAGTTCATGTCCATCTAGCTCAATAAAATGGACTGGATGATGACATTAATAACAAGCTCCTTTGCAAAGTACATATTGCTCATAATTACTCATATCACGTTTCATTTCTGAGTCATTATAAAATTAAGGAAAAAATGCCATTATCTTAAAACAGTTTGTAAGAAATGTCAATTTTTTACGTTCAGGTGACCTGTTCAATTATAAAACAATTGTGTTAGCAAGAGTACTTTATTTCATATGGCTCAGATTACATGGCCAGGTTCTCTCCCAAGAGTTTGTAGCTATAAAATTACAGAAGCTCCATTCATAATATGTTTAATGTACTGTGCAAATACGTGATCCTGCTCTGAATCATGTGATTCCCATGTCAGGCTAACAAATCAAGGTGGAATCAGTTGTAATTCTAATATTGGTAGGGCAGGTCAAGGACAGTAAGGAGTTTAAATGTATGTGCTCATTTGCTACCAAGCCACACGTAGTCTTAAATCTGTTGTCTGAAATGGCTCCTTCTATTTATGATTAAGGAATGAATGAGTTCAGTATAACTTATTTGTACTGATAAAAAAGGTGAAATATACCACTTAAGCATTGTGCACAGTATGTAAAGCCCAATATGAGATAACTAAGGACTCAGTTTTGGGATATTACTTATGCAAAATGAAATGTAATAAATCTGAAATGTAATAAATCAATCAATCAACAATTAGTGAAACTGGTTGCAAGATTTTGATATAACTGCTGCATTATTGTACATGTGGTGTCCTTGTCTTTTTATCTGTCCTATGCTTAATGTTGCTGGCTTAGAATAGTTTTCACATTTCAATTTCAACTGCAAAGATTTAACAAAACTATGTAAAATTATATAAATTAAATTCATATCTGTTTGTAATTAAACATGGTTGTAAAAATTCAAGTGATTTGTCTCTTGTACAGCTGAAAAATCTCTTGTAGTAGGAAATTAAAGTATTACACAAACAGTAATGGTAGCCTAGTCTTGTCTTTCTTGGCAACGTTTTTAAAAAACAAGACCAACATTTTATTTTTCATTAAAATTTTAATTGCTTTCAAAGAACTACAATGCTAAAGAGTCTGCTAAAATTATCTTCTAAAAAAATATGACTGCAGTAAAACAAATATTGCTGTTGATCTGCCAGTTTACTTACTTCTCATCATTTTGAGAAAAATATTCTTGATCATTCTAATAAACTACAGTATATGCTCATTAAATTAAAAGTCATTGTAACCTAAAAGCATTACTCAAAACATATGTCCTTGGAAGCAAGCAAAGACTACATTAATATTCTGGACCTGCTGCTATCCCCAGATATAGCAATATTCCTAGCCTACAGTTACAACCAATGACTAAGTATTAGATTTGTGCACCTAAAGACCTTGGACCCTCTGTCAAGATTGCTCTGTGACCATGAGCAGCAGTTTGTTTACTTTGGCCTTTAGAAAATTGAAGCTGAAATGTGTATCTAATTGTATTACCTGCCACTTCAAGACTTGATTAATTGTGTCAACAGATTTGACAAGAATTGGTAGTAAAGAGTTGTGAACTTGGCCTCTTGAAAAAGAGCAGGAGCAGCAGAGGCCTGTTAAAGATAGATGAACACATATGGAAGTACTTCTGTTCTCAATCCTATTCATCGTTATTCCTAAATGCAAAAATTGAGCTAGAAATACAGTAATGAGAAAAGTCAGGTGTAGCACCTACAATCATAAGTAGAATTCCATTTTACGCTAATCTAAATTCCATAATTCTGATGGATTGTTTTTGGTTCAGTAGACACAATTTGAAACTAAGGTTTCTTAGCTTACTGGTGATAGTTTAAGGGATATATAAACCAGGGTGGAGGTTTGTTTCCTGGCTAATCGCTTGTTTGATTTCCTACTTCGCTCAAGTCTTTTCAGATCAAGACATGAATGTTTAAGACAAAAGAACCACTTAAAAAGAAGTAAAATATAAGAACTGCCAAAAGGCATGATTAATTTGCTCATCCGCAAGTGTGAATCTGGCTTTGTTTCGTAAACTATAATTAAAACAGTTTTATACCATGTTCTGTTATCTTGGGCTCTCACATTCTCAAAGCAATCAAAAAAAGAATAAAGCAAACTTCCATAATTCATATGATTTTCTTGAGATTAGCCTCCCATATCGAGAGCATTAAGCAGTCCCGTGGATATCCTGTATGCAACCATATGTGTGTGCAAGAATCTGGCTAGGCAGATTCTTTTAAAATCATTTTTAGAGATGTTTACCTCTTTGACATCAAAATTTCTTTTAAGCTGTTCTCCAACTATGCCATACAATTCATCTGGAGGAAATAAAGGTTCTTCTGAGGATTCTACTGTTACCTGAGATAATTGGAAGTACCAAAAAAGAATTACAAGGGAATTCAGGCATACATCAGTTTTGCACACGGACTACAAGTTCCCCTTTTCTACAAGCCCAGATTAAAAAGTTGACAATATTCAGTATGAAATTTAAATTTACTCTAAATTTTAGACTGCTGTTCTCCTTCAGATAACTCCGATACAATGTTCATATATTTAAATCAAGTTTATTGATTCAATCAGACCCACATTAGACGAGTAAAAATGGGGTTCTTGATTATATATGTATTTTCTTTATCTCATGAGTTTTATAACCACCCACAATTCAAGGAATACATGACTTCACAAGAATTACATCCTCAAGAGTGGAAGGTGGGATAATGTTTAAAACAAGTGGGATATGGAGGTAAGAGGCTATAGTAGGGGTTAGCAATCTTTTCAGGCACATATTTTCATCACACAAGTCACAATCATTCCAAAAAATGAAAATATTCTTTTTAAAACTTCATAATTAAAATATTTTAAGGTAAAGGTTCCCCTGAGTCTAGAGGGTGGTGTTCATCTCCGTTTCAAAGCCGAAGAGCCAGCGTTGTCTGAAGAGGTCTCCTTGGTCATGTGGCCAGCATGACTAAATGCTGTTACCTTCCTACCAGTCGTGAAATTTGAATTTTTTTACTACCGGTTCTGTGGGCGTGGCATGGTGAGCATAGTGTGGCTTGGTGGGCGTGGCTTGGTGGGCATGCCAGGGGAAGGATACTGTAAAATCTCCATTTCCACCCTACTCCAGGGGAAGGATACTGCAAAATCTCCATTCCCACTCCACTCTGGGACCAGCCAGAGGTGGTATTTGCCGGTTTTCTGAACTATTCAAAATTTCCGCTATCGTATCTCCAGAACCTGTCAGAACTTGCTGGATTTCACCCTTGCTTCCCACCAAAGGTGGTCCCTATTTTTCTACTTGCATTTTTACGTTCTTTTAAACTACTAGGTTGGCAGAAGCTGGGACAAGTAATGGGAGCTCACCCCATTAGGCAGCACTAGGGATTCGAACCACTGAACAGCCAACTTTTCGATTGACAAGCCTAGCATCTTAGCCACTGAGCCACCACATCCCTAAACTATTTTAAAATGACGCAAATATAACCAGGTTTTATGTACATTATCTCAGGATCTCAATCTGTGGTTACTTTTATTTATTTAAAAAACCCAAGAAGCCAAAATGTAGCATCTACAAGCACCGAAGCTCCAATTTTTGGACTCACATTGAATATTATCTGCTTTATAAACCAAGCTTGATTAGTGATTTGAATTTGAAATAATCTAACATTCAGTCAGAGCTACTTGGCATAACCATTACACTAAGAGCAAAATGTGCAGTTTTTAGGCCACATGCATCCTTCAGGAAGGTGGTGGGTGACCTACAATGCTCCTTCCCACACCTATAGGTAACCAATTGGGATGGCAACTCCATCACTAAGCAAGGCAGCTGTATAATGAAACATCACGTGGTTTTATCTGACTTACCATGTCAGTTCCAACTGTGATTATTCAGCGAAGCACCTGTGGTCATTAAGCAAGACATCTCCCAACCATAATTTGTGACTTCCTGCCAACTTTCCCAGACTTGGATTGTCAGAAAACAGGTGTGAAGATCACAAATGGTAATCACAAGATGATATGATAGCTACAAGTTTGAGAATCAGTCTCAATCTCCTTTTTCAGCACAATAGTAACTTCAAATGGTTGCTGAATGAGCAGTTAATAAACAAGGACTAGCTGTACTATACTTTCCTTCACTTTCCATATTTCCATTTGCTACTTCCACTTGTTTCCACCACTACCCTTTTCTTCTTGCTTCCTATCTACCAGTGCATGGTTTCTCTCCGATTCCCATGTCACCTTGCATAATATAAAGGCAAGTTGCTCTTCATATCCCAACTCAAAAAAGTCCTTTGGTTTGGTTGACAGATTTTTCTGGCTTGCACAGCAGCTGCAATGCTATATGGGAATGACCTTGGGAGACAAGGCAAAGAAATGTAGCCAAGGGAACAGTCAGGCAAATTTATTAGTCTGGTCATGTTTCCTGTGGTTTAGCCCGCAATTACATAATTAAGAAAATACATCTTGTGAGTTAAGTAGTCTCTGCCAGCATGCAATAAGATTTGGGGGGTTGGGTATGGGCATCTCCTTAACGCAAACTCATATATTCTTAGGATCACATGGATATCATTCAAGCCCTGGAAAAAATACCTTTAAGGGGGATTTATGTATTAATTTATTAAATTTTTATGCCACCCATCTTGTAGCAAATACTTATAATATCTGCATTCAGATATTGCTGCATGAGTTTTGGTCGTCACGATGTAAAAAAGATGTGGAGACTCTAGAAAGAGTGCAGAGAAGAGCAACAAAGATGATTAGGGGACTGGAGACTAAAACATATGAAGAACAGTTGCAGGAACTGGGTATGTCTAATTTAATGAAAAGAAGGACTAGGGGGAAGACATGATAGCAATATGTTCCAATATCTCAGGGGTTGCTACAAAGAAGAGGCAGTCAAGCTATTCTCTAAAGCACCTAAGGGTAGAACAAGAAGCAATGGGTAGAAACTAATCAAGGAGAGAAGCAACTTAGAACTAAGGAGAAATTTCCTGACAGTTAGAACAATTAATCAGTGGAACAAATTGCCTCCAGAAGTTGTAAACTTTTAAGAAGAAATTAGATAACCATTTGTCTGAAGTGGTGTAGGGTTTCCTGCCTAAGCAGGGAGTTGGATTAGAAGACCTCCAAGGTCCCTTCCAACTCTTTATATATTATATATTATCTCTCAAAGTGCAGCAGGTCCCTAATATAATGGCACTGTGTTATTGGCAGAGTTGAAAACAGAAATGGATCATTCAAGGGGTGGAAGGAAAAAACAGCAGAAGAAAGTGCATAGGAGTCTGCAGTGCCCTTTTATCTATCTTTAAGAAATCATCTGAATTATGCCGAAGTGAAACGACTTTAAATTCATACTTTTCTCTGTACCACCCCAATAAACACATAATGCAGCATAGCATCATTATATAAGTTCTGATACATCCCTAATAAAAGAAAAATATACACTCACGTCAACTTTCTTCTTGTAATTCAAACTTCTCACTACTTTTCTAGCCAAGTGGAGTGCATGATTATCATCCAAAGCATAGTGATCGGTTACACCAGATTTCCTGCAAATTAAAAATACAAAACCATAGTATGTTAGAAATTGTGTTTACACAATCTCAGGAAAACTGCAATAGCCAGAACTCTGAGGACTAAGGTTGTAAGTCCCCCTTGTTCCATTCTGTCGTAACTTTGAACTTCAATGAAGAAGTGGTCATAACCCAAGGACTACCAGTATTTTACCAGGAGAGTGATAGCAGACGATTCCACCACCATTTAAAACAGGATAACAGCTAGCATGATGAAAAGCTATTCCAATTCAAACTATTGGTGGAAAGAAATGCTTATTTTACCTGCAGTGAAGATCAGCACCCCCAAGATCCTCTGCTGATACCTGTTCCCCAGTTGCTGCTTTTACCTAAAAATGAAAACTAAAGCTGAGCACTTCCAAATGTACTTGTGCTGTTGTGTTGGACACGCACTCTGTTTTAAAGCTAAGAAGGAAAGAAAAAGACCAGAACAAATCATCCCCAGAAGCCAACACCCAGATAAGCAAGAATTAACACCAGGCAAATAAAGCAGAAAACAATATCTGAATCAAGAAGAAAACCACACCTCCACTCAACACCAGCAGGGCAAGCTATTGTAAATAAATAGGGAATAAACCAAACTCCCTTCTAGCACTGATGATATTAGCTAGTTAGGTAATGTCTGTAAGCAAATAACCAAGCTTAGAAAGCACCAAGGATCCAATACTTCAACCCTGAGCTACACCTATTTTCTTCTATTGCTATCTGTCTATCTGTAAGAAGATATAAATGCAATTTATATTGTTATTAGCTACTTGCCCTTATTTTCCATTATTATTTGATAATATCCCCACATGAAAAGCCTTTGATTCTGAAAAAAATGTTGAGAACTAATCAGCAACTCTGGTTCTTTCCCACTTTTCTAAACTGACATAATTAATGCTTAAAAATTGAACAGGAGATTAAATAACAGATTAATTAACTGCTAAATTATAGAGCTTCATTATCCAAGAACTGTTATTGATTTTCTATGTCTACTTTTGCTGATTACTTTACACAAGAAAACTATCCCTTTCCACATCAAGCAACTATTTCTGTAAGACAAAGCAATGCATGTTTTACCTCCCCTGCCAATATATTTTGGGCAAAAATGTCATTCAAATATATTTCAATAGAGTTTCCCTCCCCAAAATCTAGAAATAATGTTTATATTTAAAATAACTAATTATTACAAAGTACTTAACTGTATTTCTGACAAAAAAGTTAGGAAATCATTGCAAAATGGCAAAAAATATTAATTGATCAAACAAATAAGGTCAAAAATAATTACTTATCTATGATTTATATGTGTTAGTGCTGTCAGCTCTGAGGGGCCACACACTGAGATTTTCCCCCTATTTGTTATTTTGTATGTCTTTAAGTAAAAATCATATTCTATATATAAAATTAAAGCAGTTAATCATGCAGAGCACTTAAATGACAAGTTTATGTTCAGTTAAAATGCAGCTTGTCTATGATTCCTTGGATACTACAAGATGTTTTTTCCTAATATAAAAACCACCAGGATTTTTCTCCATTTGCAAGAAATCAGAAGACATCTGAATCCATAATAGCTGACAAAAAAATGTGGACTTTTTTAAAAATCAGCCCAATTCTGCTGTTGAAGTAGCTAGAAAATAGAAGTAAAAATGATGATGCCTTCAAATTATGTTTAAATCCTAGTGACTTTATGGACACCTCCATAAATTTTTCACAAAGCAATTGGGAAGTGATTTGTCACGGTCTCCTTCTAAGAGTGATTTTTTTTTTTAATTTCTCAGCCTAGTTTTCAGTCCTAGCATTTCTTGTAGTCTAAGTAGTAACTTGGTCTGACCTTGGTGAGTTTTACTTGGTGTGTTTTACTGAATCAGCCAGATGCTAAGCAACCACAATATATAAAATATTTTGGTATTTAACAAAATATTCATTTTTGCAAAACCCAGTTGTTATAATGAAACCTACAACACAGTTATATAATATTTATCTGTTTTTAAAAAGGAAACCTTTGCTAATCCTTTGAAAATACTTCACTCACCAATGGAGGTCCCCCCAAAAATATTGTTCCCTGCTTTCCAACGATTATACTTTCATCAGCCATTGCTGGGACATAAGCCCCTCCAGCTGTGCATGACCCCATAACTACTGCAATCTGAAAAAAAAAGAAAGATGGTTTATAAGAAATCAAATCCATATATCTAATGCATAACAAACTTAATTCTTCCCTTGTGTTTCCCTAAGCCAAAATTATTGACTACTCTGGAAAGCAACAGTTTATCCTGAGGTAACTCCATTGTACAAGCGGGGTAGCTTCAACCTTCAGCTAGAACAAGACTATGGAATCTCTGCTTCAGAATCAAGAATTAGCAACCGTCAGCAGCTAAAATGCCTGTGAGTGTCCAATTCCAAGTTCATTTTAAAAGTTCATAATTAACTTTTCAACAGTCCTTTAGCACCAAATTTCTTTGGAAAGTCATCTTTAACTTCAGGAAAGCAGCACAGTGGAGTATGAACTATGTTTCTTTCGGTCTCTACATTGCAGCCACTCATCTTAGATCATATTGTTGCAATGAATTTGACTTCTTCTAAGCTACTTTAAAAGGGGATGTGATGGCTCAGCAGTTAAGAAGATGAGCTTGTCAGAAGGGGCAAGCTCTCATTTTTGTGCCAGCTGCTGCCCACCTAGCAGTTCAAAAGCATGAAGGTAACAGAGTTCCATGTTTCGTCACATGCTCTGCACTGCGGCAGATGTCTTGCTGACCACATGACCACAGAAACATCTTTGGACAACTCTGGTTCTATCAACTAAGAAATGGAGATGAGCACCACTCCCAGAGTCAGACACGACTGGAGAGGGGAAGCTTTTACCCTTACCATTAAGCTACTTTAGAATCCAGTTATGGTTAAAATCTAAATTATTATTGTTTCATTTATATTTCTTATTCTGTGAATTATTCTACCTCTCTTGTGAATTCTTTTACTTTGGACGTTTCTTTTTTGATCAATTTCTTTTTGTTCTTTTCATGTACCTTTAACCATGTTATCAATACCACCTACGTACACGCTTGAATTACTTAATCAACCCTCATTCTTTTAGATGTGCTGATCCTAATCACTTTTCTTCTTAATGAGCTTTCTGTTCTTATTGTGTATTTGCTATATAACAGAATTTAACACATCAGTAAAGGGGGAAAACAAATGGCAAAGTATGTAACAAAAACACATCTTCAAGCTCTGATTGAATGATTTCGTATTCAGGTCAAGAAATTAGTGGCTAATGTTTCGTTCTTTTGTGTCACAAAATCATAGAGCTGAAAATGATCATTTGGGCCAATATTTTTCAACCTGGTAATTTAAGATGTGTGGATTTCAACTCCCAGAATTCTCTAGTTAGTGGAGGGGAATTCTGGGATTTGAAGGCCACACATCTTAAAGTTGTCAGGTTGAACAACAATGATTTTTAGAGCACAGACCAGTGGTGAGTTGCCCTCGGTTCGGACCAGTTTGCAAGAAGCGGTAGTAAAACTGGCGGGAGGGTCCGCCAACTGACCCGGACATCATCAGGAAGTTTCTGTGCATGCGAAGCAAGTGCGTGTGTAGTCCCATTGCGGTAATACAGTAGTAAAGGTAAGTAGAACCCACCCCTGGCACAGGCCACAAACTTCCTGCCCAGTACAGTTCCAACTGCACAATCTTTCACAAGTACACCATGAGTAATCACAATAAGGATGCCTCTGTTTAAACTAATCCAAGGTTAGAAAGCAACAGACTGTGAGTTCAAGCTTCACCTTAGCCATGAAAGGCAGTTTGGTGACATTGAGCCAGTCACTCTCTCTCAGCCCAACTCACTTCACAAGGTGGTTGTTGTAGGGGAAATAGGAGGAAGGTGGATATGTTTGTAGCCTTCTTTGTAAAAATAATAAAGGTGGGATATAAATGAACAAACAAACAAACAAATAAATAAAATCCATCTCCAGCCTACCAGAGGAACAGTTTCAGCAAGGGAGGTGAGATTGTTTGCTCCTGATCTCTCTTTTTAAAATGTCATTCTTCTTCACCTCAGTAATCAACTCAGTCATTTGTTTGCTACTGTCTGTAAATTAGTCATTATTTCAAAACAATGCCTAGTTAAAACACTTGGTGACACATTATTCTACCTGAACTTTCTCTATTTTTTATCTCCTACGTAAATGGAAAGAGCATGTCTATTCTTCTGATCTTTATAATAGATGGAACTTTTCCCCCCCCTTCATTTGTGTTTTAACATCAAAGTGACTGTCAGGTCTTTCTTTCTACTATGATCTCAGCCCATGCCTCACTATTTCTATTAAACTGGCAAAATAGAGATTCAAAAGATGCAGATTATCTCTTCCTGCAATATTTGGATGTTCCTAGTAGAATTTAAATTAATGATTTACACTTAGATCTGTATTCCTTCATTGGCTATGGCTGTTTTTTCCATTAGTTTAATTTTTCCTAATGATCCTTCCCAAATAAGTCTAGGAAATAATTTATGATCAATGCATTATTCTGTCGGGGGACAGAGGGGTAAAAAAAAGCAAGATGACAATTGCCCAATCCTCCTTTTTATATGCTATTATGTAGGTTTAAAATGGACAGACTTCAATTATGCAATTGCAGACCCCATTTTGACTTTTTTATCCGATCTGTTGTCCCTTCTTCATTCATTCATCTTTTAAAAAGTCAATAAACATGTTTACTTTTCCCACAGAGAAACCTGCTATGTCATGTCTTATTTAGAACTACAATTGTATCTTTTTCTATTAAGTCTACCACATATTCAGCACTATTCACATAGCCATATAATCCATATTATGAATATATTTCCAAAATTAAATATCCCAATTGATTTTTCTTTTTTTTGCTCTAATTTGGCCACTTATATTGGAAATTCAATTCTGATAATAGACTATATTGAGTCTCGATCTTCGTACCTATCCATTGCCAAGGTGCATTCCTAGATATCATCCCACCATTGTATCTGAGAAATATTGTAGATTGCCAAATGAGATGGCTAATGTGAAAGTGATATAAGTAACAGAAAGTCTTTGTTTAGCAACTGCTTTATTTACTATACATTTATGACCTTTGCAAAGGACACCTGAAATAAGATAAGCACAACTGCAATTTCACTTAGTGATTACTACACTTAATGACCAATTGCTGGTCTCAATTGTGGTTGCTAAATGAAGACCATCTGTGTCAGTTTTAAGACAAAGTTCAAAGAATCAAGAATTCTTGACAAATATTTGCTTTGAAGACATTAAAAGTCATAACTTTGCAGTCTCAAAGTACAAATGACTATTGGAACCCATTTACACAGTTCTCAGTTCCAAGTGATCCACATGCCCTCCACTAGTATTCATAAAGTTCATATCTGATTTTGACTCCAATACTTTTCTGCTTAAATAAAATTACCTGTGGAATGCTTTGGGAGGACATGACTGCTTGATTATAGAAAATCCTACCAAAGTGATCACGGTCAGGAAATACTTCTGCCTGGCGAGGCAAGTTGGCGCCTCCTGAATCAACTAAGATCAAATAAAAATTGAGCATTAATAATTGGCATTTTGGTTAAATCTTATTTAAAAGTATTCCTTAGAGGAAGCAATACCATAGACAAGTTGGGAGGAGGAAATTAAAAAGCAGATTTGTTCCTCTGCCCAACATTCATAATCTGCCACTGTCATTGCTACAATGCAGACAGGTGCTGCTGGTGGACAGTTACTTGGATGAAGGAATCCCCTCACCACCAATCCATAATCCTTTATCTAAACCACCTCCGAAACCTATGAAGACAAAAAAAGAAGAACCCCAGGTGGAAGATGGAACAGCTAGCCAGTTTTAGTGCAATCATGGATTTCTTAAGGCAAATCCTTTTCATTCCTTTCAGCTGTCCATTAGATGTGACTGCCATTTTTTTATTGAAGTGTGAAACAAAATACTGAAACACAGTTAGAAGATACTATTACAATGGAGATGTAATACTGTACTGTTTCACAAACTACAAGACAGTATATACCAAATCCAACTTCTGCATCTTTATTCTACCCATGTTACTTTTTGGAAGTTATGCTAAAGGATGAATGACAGTAAGTCTTGTTTATTGTTCAACAACATTGTTTAAACTTTCAAACCAGAAGGGCTGATTCTAAATCAGCTCCAGGAAATATGGTCAATGTTTAGGGATGCTTATCCAACAACCTATATCAGAGTTTCTCAACCTTGGCAAATTTAAGACACGTAAATTTAAATTCCTGGAATTCCCAAGCCAGCATATGAAGTCCACATATCTTAAAGTTGCCAAGGTTGAGAAACAGTGATCTACAGCATGTTCTATGTACACTCTATAATTTATAGCTATTATTATATTATTATTCATTATTACTGTTCTGTTTTTTAAAAAAAACACTGAGCACTTGGCTTTAAAAATCATTCCCGCCACCCTTAACACATCAGGCTCTTGGCTGAGTATAGATTTCAATTGTAAGTAAATTAACAGACCAGTCAGAAATTATAGCAAACCATTATCCTTGCAACTCCAGATTTTCAATATCAGTTCAAACCAATTTCCTATATTAGTTTCCATCAATTATAAATCATGTTTTTGGCAACTCAAAGATAATGCTGTTAATAATAATTAACAGCATTATCTTTAATATAATTGCTTGTATTATATATTCTCCCACTGAATTAGAAAGTATTGTGGGTTTACAGGCAATTGTTGGGTACAGTAGACACTATGTGTTATAACAATAGTGTCTTACAAAATAAACTTGCCTCAAAACTTAATGCTTACCTAAGTATACACAAGGAAGATGATTTTGCATTGCAATTTCTTGAGCACGTAGATGCTTCTTTACAGTAATTGGATAATAGGTTCCACCTTTGACAGTAGCATCATTGGCAATAATCAAACACTCCACTCTGAAATTCAATTTTTATTAGTTAATTGAGAGCACTGAATATTAATTGTGTGATTAAAATTAATGAAACTTTCTTTAAAATGTGAGCTTATATTGGCAGTTCCAAATGTATTTAGAGATTCTATTATTATATATTATATATTACAACTCTTAAACAGGTCCTCACCATGCTGTTTAGTATATCAACTGTAACAAATAGAGGATTCTTCTTTTCCTTAGACGAATCTTTATGAAACATCCATATTATACATACTGTAACATTTAAATATATCAGACACTGCTGAAAAGGTTCTATTATAACTCATATGAAATAAGTGAGAAGCATTTCCAGCCAGCATAGCAACTGAGAATTCCAGACACAGAAAAAAAGAATATTGTAAAGCTAAAATGCTGAATGACAACTATCGCTACCCTTCTAAATACTATAATCCTATCCATGTTATTTATATATTAATTATTTTTTACATTTTTGAACTACCCATGTCCCACAGAGAGGGACGCTGGGTGGATGTACAATAAAACAATTAAATCATTATTTTAACAGCTTGCTTGTACTAATAACAAGAAAATTATCTGTCAGTGTTTTATGCAGATAGATTACTACACAGCCATGGCAGATATTGTGTGGCATTCTTGCTGTTACTGGACTACTACTCCTAGCATCCTTCACCTTTGGTCATCCTGGTTGCCTGGTACAACCCTGGCTGGGCTACTAGAACTTGTAGTTTACCAAGTCAGATGGGGCACAATCATCTACACATTAAATTAGAATTTCTTCAGATGTGCTAATAAAACCAGCCTTGTTTGAATCATTTCTTCTTGTTTAATATGGAGTGATGGCTTAATGTAGAGATGAAGTTTTCTGGCTTTCCAGATACCTTGTTCAACTACACTTTTAACAGCCATTGGCAGCAACGACAAGGTGGGACTGGCCTACCTAACCATGAAAGCTCCATAAAGGCTTGATAATTTCTCAACAATACAAATTGCACAGTAGAATATAACAGTGATACAATATGCCAATATACAACAGTGATACAATACTTTTGAATATCAATAACTCATACTAGAAAGGATAGGAGATTAAAATAGCACAGTAAAAAGCAGAAATGAAACCAACAATATAGGAGTAGCTGTTCTCACCCTGATACTCGCCCAATGCCAGTAATGATACCTCCTGCTGGTACTTCTTCATTACCATACAGCTGATAACCTGCAAACTGGGAGAACTCCAGGAATGGCGATCTAGAAGAAAAAGAAGAACATTTTATAAGTTAGTCATATGAAGCATTCTTACCTGATTATTATTGACTGTTTAAGTTTGTAGTACAATAACCTAACTCTAAAAGAACATTGACTTATTTTCGAATTTTAGCCCACCTTTCTAATTCTGACCAGGGAATAGTCACAGTGACCACTAGACACATTATTACTAAAAATGCACAGTATATGTAAATGATCATTTTAACTGATTCCAAAATTATAAGCATCTCTGCTAATTTGAAAGCATCTAATAGTAAAACAGAAAAACTGGAACCGTATGCATCTTACATTAAAACAGTTACAATGAATCAGCAAATACCTACCCAGGATCTATAAGTCTGTCAACTCTCTCTCTAGGTAACAATTTGCCTCTTGATGTGTGCAGATTCCGTGATTTTTCTCCACCACCTATCAGGCAAGGTCTTGGATCATTTCAGTGTTTGCCATGTATATAAACATTTACCAAGCAGACATGCATAAACAATATGCATATTATATTATTCTCTGATTATTTCATGAATGCTTAATTTCACTTCTTGTAATATCAATCCAATCTTTCCTCTCACAGAAGATGATTTTTGGCAAAACACAAAAAGAACACCAAATATCTCAGGTGTGAGACTTGAATGGTAGAAAGAAACTCTCGCAAAGAAGTTGGAGAGAAAAAGAATCGAGTATCTAAACATATGTAGATATACAATGACACCTTCTATAGCAGCCCCAGTATAGGTGAAGATGCCGCCCCAGAGGTATATACAGCTTCTGCCCTACTGACATTACAGTGTGCCTTTGACCTGGAAGATTTTGAGTAAAAAAAATAGTTTTCCTTATTCTTATATTTGTGCTATTCCTACTGTTTGGGGGCAATTTAGAAAAAAATTCTATAGAAATAGCCAGCATATTTATGGACAGATCACCTTCTTGTTCAGAATTAATTTTAGATGTCTCTGTAGCAGAAATTGAAATATATGATAGCAATCAATGAAGACATCATAGATTGGAATATTAAAAATGTATCTACATCCAGAAACCACAAAATTGAAAGAAAGACCAAAAATGGAAGACGAAGAAATTCTACAATGGGACCAACCATCAAGAATACTCAGTGGCTACGGAACATAATTATAGATAAAATAATTATTGCAGCTCTTATCTTTTTGTGATAATCTTTTTATATATATTTCTCATTTCTCTTTTCCTTTACTAAGATCTTCCTGAACTCCTATAACTTATCCATAGTAGTACTACCATTAGAGTTTTCTCAAATCAACCTTGCCACTCACTTTAACTCTCTATCTCTCCTAGATGTTTATTCAGGTCTAATGGCCCAGAGATAGGAAAGAACCTTTAATACAAATTAAATCATTAAATTACACTATTAATATTTTAAGGCTTTCAATACTACTCTAAATCTGTGTTGTAGTGGACTGCTGATTGGGAAATATGGAGTTGTAATTCAATATAGTCAGAGACAACAAGCTGGGAAAGACTGTCTTAAACACTGTTAGTTTTGGGAACCAATCAATCAGACTTTAATACGAGATACTGTAACAAGAAAAAAATTCATTCATACATACCTAATCTAATTTTTTCAGATTGTCTTTTCAAGTCTGTTACTAAAGCTTTCATTCGCTCATAATTTTCCTGTTGAGAAATAATCATATGTTAAGGAAATGTACACACTAATCCAAGATGAGCTAGTTAAAAAAATATTTCATTGAAGGTACACTTTTTTTCTCAAATACTTTGGCCACCTAATGAGAAGGACGAACTCACTGGAAAAGAGCCTAATGCTGGGAAAGATTGAGGGCAAAAGAAGAAGGGGACAACAGAGAACAAGGTGGCTGGATGGAGTCACTAAAGCAGTAGGCGTGAACTTAAATGGACTCCAGAAGATGGCAGAGAACAAGAAGGCGGATGGGGTCGCAATGGGTTGGACATGACTTCGCAACTAACAACAAAAAATACTTTTTTTCCCCTGTCCTATATGTATTTAAGCTTTATAAGCTATAGTTTCAAAACATATTTTTTAAACATAATTTCAAAATAATTACAACTGGATATAAAATAATAGATCCATTCTTTTTCATTTTATACATTTTCCTTGGCTGAGAATCCTAATTTACTTCCAAGTAAATTAAGTTTGCCTCCAGGAAAACCTAATGGCCACAAATGAAGATTCAAGCCTTTTAACAACTGTAATGTTTTAAATATATATTGTGTTCGTTAAGACCTTCGGAAGTAGCCTGAATTTTTTTTATGTATGTGAGTTCAACAATTGCTTGCTCAATTATGTAGCTTAAATGTATTTATTCCAAGATGGCTACTTTGAGATCTATAACAGAGTATCCTGGAAAGATAAAATAGTCAGAAGTTGCTTATTTTGAGTCCTGATGTCAAACTTATGTCCATTAATTTTTCTGCATAAATTTAATCTGTTTTTCCAATTTAGAATCCAAAGAGGTATTGCAGCATATGTGGCAAATATCACATAGAGCACGGGTGTCAAACTTGCAACAACACGTTGCTGTCATGTGACTTCTCATGAAGTTTTTTCTCCCTTCACAGCACTGGGGTGGGTGTGGCTTGCACATGACACATCCGGCCCGTGGGCCACCAGTTTAACACCCCTGACAATAGAGAAAGAGCTCCTAATCTCTTGAGATTGATTATGCTGATGTAAAAAACAGTTCCTTGAATTTAACCTGGAAACAAATCAATGCATCTCTCAGAGTAGAGGTATGACATGTGCTGTTCTGGGAGCACACATACTGCCTATACCGCTGCATTCTGTACCAGTTGAAACTTGTAACTTATTACCAGTTATTATATCTATATAAACAAAACTTTTGTTCATGATTAAACCAAGGTCAGGATGAGGAAGTAAATATTGTGTAAAATAACATAAGGCATAATGAACTTGAGACAATATTTTGTACAACCAAATCAAAATTATAATTTTATCCAGGCAAATAAAAAAGGCTTATGTATTAGAATCAGGATTTAAGGGAATATTTGTATTAAAATCTTTGAACAAGCAAAGATTGGATGCAACACTAAATGATCAACCCAAAACTAAATCATTAGAAAATTTGAATAACTAAATTCAAACTCATCTGTGCAAAGGCCAAACATGAATTGGCAGTCTATATAAACTAGATCTTTAAATTTAGATGAATCATATGAAGTAATTGGATTCTTAAATGTTTCTTAATGTAATATGGGCACAGCAAACATAACTGCTTCTATTTCGGCTTGACAAATGGACAAATGGAGTGTTAACAATTTAATTATTAATCACACAAAGAACATATGCTAGAAGTCTGATGCAAGTTCTGTGTATTCAATAGTCTTAGAATTTCAGAAATTAAATACACACTTACTATCCCACCAAAGTACATTTATATCTATTCTATCTCAGAGGTTTATCTTTCACCATCTCTTAAATTTGCAGAGGAGGACAAACAACAAAAGGCAAATAAGGCAAACATCATCATTTTCCCCCTGCACTTTCTTCAAGTTTTCACCATACTTTGTGGTACAGTTGCTCTGATCAGAGAATTTACAGCAGCTCAGAAAAATGTTGGCCCATTTTTCTGAGCTGCTGTAAAGGTGCAACAGTTGAGAAACAAGATAATCTTTTTTCCTGAATGATGTATAAATGAGTCATGTAGATTAGTTCTTAAACAAATTGTTCCATTTGATCTCTTCCCCAAATCTTCTTCCTAACCATTTTAAAGACTATATCCCCAGACCACACCTATCGTCAGATCCTACAGAATTCAAGTCACCAACTATTTTCACAGCCTTCCAGACAATCTAATTGCCACAGCCACATAGCTCCTATCTTTAATTTGACAACCATGTGCTGCTCAGAAGGCTAGATATGATCTTCAGTCATTAGCCTGCAGGTTCTGTCATGGGAACAAGGCCCACAAACTTAAGCATACATGCTCAGAAGTAAGACCACTTGAATAAATTCTAAAACTAAATAAATTTTGGATTGATTCCAAGACAGGCAGACTAATTATAAGCAAACCAGAAGACTGTGAGTTCTAGTCCCACCTTAGGCATCAAGCCAACTGGATGACCTTGGGCCAGTCACTTTCTCTCAGCCCAGCTCACCTCACAGAACTGTTGCTGTGGGGAAAATAGGAGAAAGGAGCACCTGGAAAGTTAGTTTGCTATGGCAGTTAAGATATCCAGTTAGAAATCAGAAGACTATGACTTCTAGACTTTTCTCGGGCACAAAGCCGGTAGAGTGAATTTGAGTCAGCCCCTTTCTATCAGCTCTAGGAAATAGGCAATGGTAAATCATTTCTGAAAAACCTTGCAGGGACTTATCCAGGTAGTCACTAGGAGTGGAAAAAATAGACTTGAAGACACACCCACTCACACAAAAATCCTGAGTTAAAACCTGAGTTCTAAGTCCACTTGTAAGATATAAGATCCTTGTATTATATAGCAGAATTTGGGTTAGAACCAGATCAATTTAGGCAACATAGAACAGTTTGTTAAGTAGTTGAGACTCACAGCAAAAAGCGAGCTTTTGGAGGCAAAAAAAAATCTTTTTTGCTCTCAATAAAGTAGATTGCTTACTGAAGTCGAAATTGAATTATGAACCTGTCCTTTTTTTTTCCAAAAGCAAAAGTAGTGTCACCATCATCTAGCAACAGTAGCCTACTGTTTTGACTTAGTTTACTATATTGCCAATTGGCTGCCTATGACTACAGTGAAAGAGATTATGAGACTGGGGGGACTTAATCTAGGTTGAAGACTGAGAATATTTTTGGAGCCAAGGGAGCCTTAAATGAGAAGAACAAACTGAGAAATACAACTGCTCTAATCTTTCAAGGGACTTTTTCTAAGTGCATGCTCTAGAAGTCTTCCTCTTCCTTGGCCTACCTGATAGAGTGGGGAGGCGACATCGGGCTGAGAACCCACAGTGGCCACTTTGTCGCCGTGATAAGCACGGCCGAGAGCCGCTGCAGCCGCCCGCGGACAGCCAAAGAGACGGCATCTTAGGCCCGCTAACATCGCTGCTCGGGGACGCCGGGGGCGCCAAAGGCACGACTTCCCGGGGCTGGAAGTAAGCACGCAGCCCCTCCCACGCCGAAGCCAATGGAAAGAGGCGTCGAAAAGCGGACGAGCCAGCAACGCCGCCCGTTTCCTTTTTCCATCTCGGCCTTATTAAAGGGCCAGCCGAGGGAACCCTGGAAGCGTGCGCTAGCTCCTCTCCTCTTGAGACGGCGGGCCAGGGCTTAAAGAGTTAACGTTAAGAGGGAACTATGGGCTGCCGCCGGATTAGTCTCCCGGTCTCCTGTTCGAGAAACGCTCGCTAGCAGAATGGAAAGAGGTTTAGCTCTTTGGGCTGCCGCATTTGGTTTTAAGAAAATGTAGACTGTCCCATTGGCCCAGGCGTTGTGATGAAAAGGAATGGGACAGTAAATTATAATTCGGTTGATACCTGCTCTAAAGTAGGACTATTGTACCTAGGCTGTAAAATCAGGATGACCAGCAAATGGCAGAATTTTCTGTATTTAGTCAACACTATCCTCATTTCAAATAGTTTTAGTCTAAATTAACCATCATCACCTCTTACCTACTATCAAACTACTAGAAGTTCTCAATTTATGATTATTCCAATCCTCTCGTTGCTTTCTTTCTCCACAAGAAAGCTCTCCTAATCCTACACAAGATTATCTTTAGAATAACAGAGTTGGAAGGGACCTTGGAGGTCTTCTACTCCAACCCCCTGCTTAGGCAGAAAACCCTACACCACTTCAGACAAATGGTTATCTAATCTCTTCTTAAAAACTGACAACTTCTAGAGGCAATTTGTTCCACTGATTAATTGTTCTAACTGTCAGGAAATTTCTCCTTAGTTCTAAATTGCTTCTCTCCTTGATTAGTTTCCACCCATTGCTTCTTGTTCTACCCTCAGGTGCTTTGGAGAATAGTTTGACTTCTTTGTGGCAATCCCTGAGATATCGGAACACTGCTATCGTATTACCCCTAGTCCTTCTTTTCGTAAGACTAGACATATCCAATTTCAGCAACCGTTCTTTATATGTTTTATCCTTGAGTCCCCTAATCATCTTTGTTGCTCTTCTCTGCACCCTTTCTAGAATTTCAATATCTTTTTTACATCGTGGTGACCAAAACTGGATGCAGTATTCCAAGTGTGGCCTTACCAAAGCATTATAAAGTGGTATTAACACTTCATGTGATCTTAATTCTATCCCTCTGTTTATTCTGCCTAGAACTGTGTCGGCTTTTTGGCAGCTTCAGCACACTGCTGGTTCATATATAAGTGATTGTCCACTAGGACTCCAAGATCCCTCTCACAGTCACCACTATTGAGCAAAGTACCACATATACTGTACCTGTGCATTTTATTTACTGTTTCAGCTGAATTGTGCTGTTCTGATAAATTATTAATAAAATGTATAGGTGCAGTAAAACCTGGGAATTCAATAACAATTTAAACTTTACTTAGTTCCAAGTCATATAGCGGAAATGCCTTTAAGTCTTGCTCTATATATAATAGTCTTTTGGCAATGCTATGGAATTACTGCTGTCTTCTTTAAAAAGTTTTCTCAAGGAAAAAGATTCGACCATAAGATATTTGAATGAGTCTGTGCAGAATGTAACAGAGTTAATGAAATTCATAGCTTCTGTAGCCAGTGATCACCTAGTAGTTTCAATAAACACTGTTTTTACTTGATAAAATGTAATGCTAGTGATATTACTGGAAGATTGGCAAGGAGGAATTGAATAGTAGTATGTACCACCTTCCCTTCATGCATGGTACATAAAATTTACTGTGTAATGGTTAAATATGTAATACAGAAAAAAGCATTCATTTTAGTCACTAAAGGGTTATATTTGGATTATACAATTGATCTTCATTATTCACAGATTCAATGTGTGAATTTGCTAACATTTATTTGTAGCTCCAAAATCAATAATTGTGTCATTTTGCAGGCATTTGCAGACACTTGATGAGCGGCAAAAATTTTAATTACCCCACATGCAATTTCCCAGTTAAGATCAAACAAGGCAATGCTCTTCCTTCTTGTTTCTGTTCTACTATAAACAAGTGTACTGCATTTCCCCTAAGAGCAATGGTTTAGTATTCGCTAATTCAGCTTTCACATTTTTGTAGAATATAGCTACCACAAATAATGATGTATTTTGTTTTGTCCTGCCCTTAGTGGGTCATCTGTGTAAATTGGGATGATTAACAATGATTTCTTATCATCAATCCAACCATTTTGAGAAACATACTTAACTTTCAGATAGTCTCATCATGATATGAACAAATCCTTTTTAACCTTGATGGCCTCAGTTTTCCAGAAGTAGATAAAGCATTCTAAGTGTAAGAGATGATTAACTTGTATTCTGCAAACTCCAGTGAGATGAGACCATATACAATGGGTCGAAATTATTTATTTATTTATTTGCTTGTTTATTGATTGAATTTATATTGCTGCCTATTTACCCATAGCGACTCAAGGTGACTTACAGAATATAAAACCACATTTAAAACAATAAAAACTAACAAAAAGAATCAAATAAATTAATATAGTGGGCTCCATCCCACTCTGGATTCCCCAGGCCCCCTGGAAGAACCAGGTCTTCAGTGCCTTCCAGAAGAGTATTAGAGTGGGGGCCATTCTAATCTCTGGGGGAATGATGTTCCAGAGAGAGGGAGCCACCACGGAGAAGGCCCATCTGGGTCTCACCAGGTGTATCTCTCTCAGGGATGGGACCCACAACATTCCCTGCCTCCCCGCTCTGATGGGTTGGGTAGATGTGACCGGCAAGAGATGGTCCCTCAGATAACCTGGTCCCAAACCATGGTTTCATAGTGATTTGAAATTATGGTGATTCATGGCTTATATAGGCTATTAAAGCATGGAATGCAACTTCAGTATAGGCTAGTCAAAAAGCATGAAAGACAGACCATGGGATGGTGGTGCATGTATATTTGCTGGCTTTGAAATGGTCTGCCCACCATCATCTCTTTGGGGTTCTCTCACTGGCACAAGGGACGGAAGGTCTTTCTTTCTTCATCATATTGTATTCTTCAATATTCTGGAATATTCTTTAATTTTTGCCTACAATTTGATTGCTATCTTAGTTATATTCTTCAGTACTCATGAATATTTGTTAACTATTGTCTTATGTTTACTGCTTTGAAATAAACCCTAAGTATTGAGATTGTGTGGTCACTGCTTCTGAATTCAAAAGATCCTGTGACTCAACTTTGCTGACAGAGTAGTACCAAACCACCACTTAAATGTGAATGAACAGATCAGACTTACTTTTTTTTTAAGTATTCTCGTTAATTTATAGTTTCATAGCCTAAAGAGTCATTATTTTAAATTAGTACATAGTTATAAGACTGCCAATTCCAGTTCTACAAAACAATGTAAGAGGTAGATTGATGAACTAGTTTCAAATATAATAATGAACCTGTAAATTGAACTATACAGTATGTAATAGTTTAAATATTTAATTTCCAATCAGTTCCTCACTGATAAGTAAATTAAATGTTTAAAAATGGAATAGTATAACAATGAAATATATATAATTAATTTTGTTGAATTTTCTAGTTCCATCAACTATTAAAGAGAAACTTTGACATATAATTCATATAAAAATTTATTCACATAATTTACATACATGTCTGCTTTCTTTGAAACAGAAAGCTTTCGCATGAACATTACATACCACTGAAAATATGTATCAAACTTTTCACAAAAGGAACCCTTTTTGCATATTAATTTAAAATAAGATGTTCTACCAATTAGCCAAGGTTTCTGTCTTTCTGTCATCAGTAAATATATTGATTTTGCTATGAAGGAACCTGTATATTTTAAAGAATTTTATAAACATTGTCAAGAAAACATACTATAGTTTATAATAAATATTAACAGGATCTTCTTGTCCTTTCCACTTAGCAAGGAAAGGTAAGGCACCTTATAGCTTGGTTTCTTTAATAAGATTTTTGTGCTACACTTTTTTCATTGTAATTTTAAATTATTACAGCAGATTATGGTGGATTTTTGAAGATATATTCTTCCCTGTATTAATATGAACCACACTGCTCTATGGTGGAACTATTTGGATTAATTGTTATCACTGAATATTTGATCTATATGTACATTTGATAAATAAGTAAGATGCTTGTTTTATTTAATTTCCTTGCAACACTGCAAAATTAAAATAGGAAACCAAAATTTAGATCAGTCAAATCAATATAGAATTGTTAAGTCTCATAGAGAGTGGTGGGATTCAGCCAGTTTGCACCACTTTGGGAGAACCAGTTGTTAGGTTTCTGAGCAGTTTGGCAAACCGGTTTTTGGAAGAAATCACTAGGGCAGAGAACCGGTTGTTATATTACTTGAATCCCACCACTGCTCATAGCGTACTCAGTTTGTTACTAATAACTAGAATACTGACTTGGATATCTTTAGAGAAGAGGCACTGAAATAAACTGATCTTTGGTCATGACAAATATTAATTAAATGGGTCCACTGTAATTTTTTTTAAAAGTCTGGATCCAACCAATTGTCTATGTCTGAATTTTTAAAAATCTAATACCTTTCATATGAACTCCAGTAATAATTTAATGTCTGCCTACAGTAATATTTGCACAGAAATAGATCTAGGAAATAGAATAGCTTCATTATTCAAAATGGTATACATGAACAATGGTAGATGCAGACAATTATTTTCATAGATATTGCATAGATTAAGAAATACCTAGAGAAAATTTTTTTTTCCAATCACTAATTGCAGTGAAAAAGACAACTAGAATTTAAGATCCAATAACTAATTTAAAAGTTATTTTATAGGGTTCCTTTTTTCAGTCCGAATCATACTACGGATCAGAAAGGGGGGTAAAAATGAGAAATGGAATATGTTTTGGAATAGCTTGAGTTATTAAACTAGTAACTCAGAGCAGTAAGAAAAAACCCCCAAAGAAATTAATTACATAAAGCAGAAAAGAACCGTATTTATGATGTTGGGGCAACTCTTACTCTCTCATACATTTTATTTTAATTATCTTCACTGGTATAATTGGGTTTTAAAATGGCAGCTCATCGCTTCATTAATTTAGCACTTTAGCACTAAATAAAATTTACAGAAGTAATGTATTTTCAGGATGAACAGAATTAACACAGAATAATTATCTTTCTGTACATTCAACTTAAATATTTTTTCACATTTATGTCTGTACATTTAAAGTCATTAAACATTATTTTTGAAACAATTCACATATATTCATTATAAAAATACATAAAAAGAAGTTGACTTCAGTTTTCATTAATTACAACGTACTTATTACGTTGAAATGTCCAGAATTTGTTTATTTTAGAGATAATATTCTCCTTTCCATAAAGATTTACTTCATAAAAAGAAGCAAATATTATTTACATAAATATTGTGTTGAAGTGGCATATGATCATTCTGCTATTCCTCATTACATTTCTAAATCTTTCTAAATATGCATGTTTAGAAAAATGTAACATAATTCAAACAAAAACAGCTTTTCTGATCATGTACACCTTAACATTTAACATACTTTTTCATCAATGTTTCAAAAATATCAGACTGCTCAGAATAAAAGAAAATATTTTTCTCATTCAGCAAGTTTCCTCTTAATATATTAATATTAATATATTAAACATAAATCATTTGTTTAATTAAGATATTGCATTGTTTCTAGGATTATTAGAAACCAAGTATCTCATAATCTTCACGGTTATTCTGAATCATCCACCTCCATAAAAATATCACTAAAGAAATATTCTGAAATTTTTATTGCCTCTTCTTTTTCTTGCTCCTTAGCAGAAACCTTTTCCTCAGGTAAAACCTAAAAAAGAATAAACATTTTACAATCTAATGCTTGTTTAATAATTATGTAAAAGCATCATATGCAGGGTGTTTGAATTAGTCATGGAGAGATACAGGCAATTTTATGTTTTACAATATGATTTTCTGTACAAATCATCCTGCAATATTTATCTTATGAAATTAATCAAAGGTTTGAATCCAGAGGTATCTTTCTGATCACCAGTGAAATATTTCTCTGAGGGCTAAAAGCATTCTGATGCAGATAATTAAGATAGCAAGAGAAAATTGGCAAGAATTGGTTCCCAACTTTTTGGCATTATTAACAGATCATGTTTCTTATAAAGATATTCATCTATACCTGAACAGAAGAACAGCTTCCACTCTCATATTTTGAAGGTGACAGCATGGTTGTTGGTAGTGAACTATATTCCTGAATCTCAGTGTTGTTGTCTTTGGAAGTTGAAGCTGGACATTCGGCGGTATTTTCAGAAATCAACATACAGATTTTCTGGGGAGGTTTGTTGTTTTCTTTAGCAGCTACCTCTTCATCAGTATTAATTTTACAGATTAAAGGTAGAAATCCCAACGATCTTTGATATGACATATTAAAAACAATTAAAATTAATGTAACAAAATGTAATAAATTAATAAAATTATAAAAGTAACCCCAGAGATCCCCTGAATTTGATTATTGATTTGAAATCTCCTGAAATAGATTATTTAATAAATAAATTCATTTTCCAGAGGTCTGGAAGTATTATGCTATTTATGCTCATTAGTAGGGATATCGCAAATTTAGAGATTCTTTAGCAACATAAACAGACATTATGTATAAGTAAATGAATGTATATGGTATTATGGCTTTGATGGAACAACAGTAAGAAAGCAAACATCTTAGTGAATGTTTTAATTAACAAATTTGGTTGCCAAAATAGGGCATTTTATAATTGATACAAGATTGTTTCTTTAAATAGAACAGTGGTTAATTTAGGCGAGCAATTATAATTTAATGGTTCTAGATTTTTCCCTTCATTACAAATATTAAATAAAAGATTATAGGATCAGGAAATGATATAACAATCATACCGGGGTAATGATGTTTTTGAAAGGGCTTCTGTATTTCTAACTTGGTCTGATTGTTCAGAACTGTAAGCTACACAGAGTCTTTGTTCTTTGTTTGTTTCTGTTTTTCCTGCACCAGGCATTCTTGACACGAGTTCAGCCTCACTATCTGTTTCACCAAGCAATGCAGTCCCTACATTCAGAGAAGACTGAGGTTGCTCTTTTTCCTCCACTTGTAGCTCTGTAAGTGACATTATTGAAAAATTACATTTTTCTGATATAATATAAAAGAGACATGGCTTGCTTACAAATAGTAAAGTAAAATTAATTTGCAAGCGATCCCTAAGTAGTCTCCATTTTTTTATTTTTACACACACATATACACATGTACACAGACACACAAAGAAATGGAGACTAATTTGAGAGCTCTTGCAAAATAACTTCATTTTACTATTTGCAAGCAAGCTATGTCTCTTTTATTCATATATAGATATTTTTCAAACAATGTAATCATTAGCATTCATCAATGCCCCAAGTCCCAGTAGTTCTGTGATGCCAAAGGTGGCTTTTTATACATTTTCCAAACACCATCCCCACACGTCGGGGTCAGTGGGCGGAGCCTTCTGCCGGTTTTTCTACCGGTTCTATAGAACCAGTGCGAACCAGGGGCAACCCACCACTGATATGATTGATATAAGCAATTGCTTATGTGTCTATATAAACATGTATATGTGCCATGATTCTGCATGTGAAAACAAAAGGAACTTCACCTACCAGCATCTTTTCTTGATATATACTGTAATGTAAGAGAGGTCCCCTGCATTAAAAAAAATACGAATATTGGTAAATAATTTCTTTTAGTCGCATGATTAAAAAGCTCAATACAATAAGGTATTTTAATATGCTTCAGTTTGTGAAATGATGGTTTGGAGTTTAAGATGCCTAATGAAATCAAATCTGAAGTGGGGAAAAGAGCTGGCCCATCCCTTCATCAGAATCCACCAGTTTCTAACACATGATTCAACCACAAACAAATTCAGCTTCCAGGATGAGCACCACCAGCATGTTGAACTTAAAAGAACTTAAAATCAGTGGAACAAAAAAGGAGCAAGGACCACATCTACTGCATAGTAAGTTCTCTCCACTAACTAAAGTTGGTTGAGGGGATTCAGTACAGAACAGCCAACTTAGTTTATTTGCTTTTCAAACGTATAGCCACCCCCTGCCCCCAGTTCCATAATAATTCTGGCAGCGTACAACGTAAAAAACAGCATACAACATTATAATCAAGAAATATATGCCCACATAGCTGCAGCTGCGGGGTGGGGTGTGGTGGGGTTGGAGGATATTTTTAAAATAATTTGTTATTTTAGAAAAAGGAAGTAACATGGCTGATTATTTGCATGGCTTAAATTAACTGTCTATCAACTTCCCAGAAAATCAAGCATGCAAACTATTCATGTAGGCCTCTGTGAGTTCACTGCAGGACACAGTATTTAAAAATGAACCTTTGTACCTGGACGAAAGGTGCTTTTTAAAGAGGAAACTGGACTTTGTTTTCCCTTGAAAACGTTTCACTTCTCATCCAAGAAGCTTCTTGGATGAGAAGCGAAAAGTCTTCAAGAAAAACAAAGAAAGTCCAGTTGTCTCTTGAAAAAGCACCTTTGGGACAGCAATGACCTGGATGACTGAGAATTTCCATAAACACTTTGTATCTGTAGTTATCAATAGAATGCAAAACTAGGACAGACTCTTGCCACATTTTTCTCATATGGTATCCAAAATTTTCTGGATCCAGTGGTAACTAACAGATAATGGATTCTGAAATAAATATTTTGTGAATCTAACCTTATCAGAGCTTTCCAGATGTTCTTCTATAGGAACAGTATGTCTTATCTTCTCAGAAACACTACTTCCTTCTATAGATATTGAAGACCTTTTCCAATTCTTCCAAGAGTTCAAACCCAAATCTACTAATTGTTCTGATGAAGATGGATGCAACTGTCTCTCTGCAGGATCCGTGACAGAAGCAGCACTTTCTTCAACTGCAGCTTGGATGGATCCAATTCTGTATGGAGATATATGTGTATGTGTGAATCTCAGATATTACTGAGATTTAAAGCTTCCTTTACATTCAAAGCCCTGTTAATAATAAAATATTAACCTCAGAAGCAGGGATGGGTTCTAAATTTTTTTACTACCGGTTCTCTGGGCGTGGCTTATTTTGTGGGCGTGGCTTGATCATGTGACAATTCTTTAGGATTTAGCAGAGGTACTGGTCTACCAGGCTTTTAACTGCTTGCAGAACTGTACCGGTCTACTCATTTGTTTTTGGAGGCACTGATCTACAACCACACTGCCTTTTAACACTGATCAGCTATACGGCGGCCCTTTGAAGCCCTGCAGCAAGAGTTTAAACAGTTTTTTTCCTTCTAGCCGATTAGCTGGGACTTGGGAGGCAGCAATAGATTGGGAGTGGGGCCAAATAAAAGGTAAGAATAACGCGGGGGGGTGGGAGGGCCCAGCTCCCGAACAAAGAGAACCAGTTCAGTGATGTCATATCGTCATCACTACTGGCTCGGCCGAACCGAGAGGAACCCACCACTGCTCAGAAGTAATTTCACTGACACCAATGAAATTTTATTGTCAGTCATGGCTTTGTTTGAATGGCTTTCTTTGTTATACGTTTACAGCAATAAACAATCTTTGGAGACCACAGGCATATACCGAATGTTGTTACCGTCTTGTGGATGCTTTCACAAAATAGTTACTATAGCAGGTATGATAATAAAATGCCCATTTAGTTATGCAGAACTAAACTGGCAAGGCTACTTCCTGCTGCATTCTTACCCTCGCAGAATGGCTCTACAATATTTTTTTCAATTTATACAGTAGGCTAGTAGGGCCTCTCTGAAACAAAGCATGAAACTGCAGATATCCATTTTCCAAGAATATCTATGCATACCAGATGCACAGTAATGCATTCTTAGAAAGAAAGACTGTAAATACTGGCATTTTTCAGCACTACAGGTTATTATTGATTACAAGAAAAGAATCTAAAAAAAAAAACCTCTTAAAGATAGGAAACAAGGCAGGGATCATGAGAAGTAACCACAAGTACACTGATGATGGTGGGAACTGCTTCCCCAAGGTGCAGAAAGTTATTTTGACCCTTTTTGCAGTAAATCTTATAACATGTTTATAAGGGGTTGTTTTTATTTTTTATTTTCTATATTGTGTTTTTACTGTTTGTAAGTTGCTAGAGTTGCTGTGAGCCAGGGATGAAATCCAGCAGGTTCTGACAGGTTCTGGAGAACTGGTAGTGGAAATTTTGAGTAGTATAGAGAACTGGCAAATACCACCTCTGGCTGGCCCCAAAGTGGGGTGGGAATGGAGATTTTGCAATATTCTTCCCCCAGGAGTGGTGAGGGAATGGGAATTTTGTAGTATCCTTCCCCTGGAGTTGGGTGGGAATGAAGATTTTGCAGTATCCTTCCCCAGCCATGCCCACCAAGCCATGCCCACAGAACAGGTAGTAAAAAAATTTGGATTTCACCACTGCTGTGAGCGAATAGGCAACCATATAAACTTTCCAAACAAACACTTTTTTTTTCATTAATAATTGGTAGTTCTGATGTACTTTGCTTACTTGCCTGCCTCAAGCTTGCATGGCCACAAATAGAAGTATGTAATTCTGCCTTCATTTCTACAAAGAATATCCCCAATATTTTCAAAAGTCACACAAGTTAGCTCTTTCCCAAAATGTCACTTTTAAACATGTACATATTCTGAATGGTGTTTTCGCAACTTTTAGGATGTGTGGACTTTTAATTCCCAGAATTTTCCAGTTAGCACATTGCCTGGAGAATTCTGGGAGTTGAAGTTCAGATATCTTAAAAGTTATCAAGTTTGAAAAACACTGATTCAGAATATACTGGAATACAGGTGGTTCTCGACTACATTTAGTGACTGTTTGAAGTTACAACAGTGCTGAAAAAAAGAAGCTTATGGTCATTTTCCATACAACCTTTGCAGCATCCCTGTGGTCATGGGATCAAAATTAGGACGCTTGGCAATTAGTATGTATTTATGATGGCTACAGTATCCTGGGGTCATGTGATCACATTTTGGGACCTTCTGACAAGCAAAGTTAATGGGGAAGCCAGATTCATTTAACAACCATGTTACTGACTTGACAACCGAAGTGATTTATTTAACAACAATCTTGCTTAGTAATAAAAATGTTGGGCTCAATTGTGGTTGTAAGTTGAGGACTATCTGTACATTGTTACATCTCTTTTCAAAAGAAAGAATATTAAATTTAACACGTTCCTATGGCTTAAAGGCAAAGTCTCCTCTCTATTTTTAGCTTGTCTCCAGAAAAGTACTTAACCAAGGATTAAATTGGATTTAATCTTAGTAGGTACAATTTAATCAAGGCCTTGGCAACATGTTGAACTAAAAATGTTTCATGTTTGCTTCCCAAGGTTAAGAGACTCTCATATGCAAACAAAGAACTCTTTACTGAGTTAACCTTGAAATATGGACTTTATTTATTTATTTATTCCATGTACATGGCCGCCCATTTCCACAAGTGACACTGGTTGGCAACCAATCTTAAAATAAATTAAAAACAAATTGTCTTCAGACATAAAAAAGTAAAATATACAGCAGTGATACAGCTGTGAATGGCTGTTAACACAATCAGGAGATGGGACCCTTCCGCCCTCAGGGCCCCAGGCCAGGGCACAGAACCAAGTCTTTAGTATCTTGTGAAAGGCCAGCAGTGTCAGGATCATCCTAAATCACTGGAGGGAGAATATTTCATAGTATAGGTGTTTGGAGCAAAAAGGCATGTCTTCTAGGCCCTGACAATTAGCATTCCTTAGCCAACAGAACCCAATGCATGCTTATCCTGCTGGGCCAGATTGGACAGGTAGAAACACCAACTGCAACCAGCCTCTGAGAAAAGGGAAACCAGCATAACACAGTGCTGCCCACTCCCTGAGAAGGACACAATGATTAATAGTATCAAAAATCACTTGACAGGACAAGAAAACGAAGGATTGTTACTCTCGAAGAAATAAGTAGAATTTTAGATATTGCCAGGCAGGCAATATCAAGAGAAATCTCAGCCTCAAAATCCAGTCTCTAGTTTTAAGAAGTTCAGAAGTTAGCACCTGAATGCTAAAGATTACATTCATATTTAACATTTACCTTTCATCTCTTCTCAGTTCCAATGAGTCCATATTATCTGAGGTGAAAAGTATCGGTGGAGGAAGCAATTCCCCAGTACCATGTGAAAGCACAGCAGGGACACTATTACATTCCACAGAATCAGGCGAGATTTCCACCAGTGTTAGAATGAACTCTGGCTCTTCCTCTGCATCTACGAAATCTGTAATGTCATCTCTTACTACCAAGAGTATCAATAAAAACAGCAGAAAAAGCAAACCTTGAGAACAAAAGCATTCAATTTTTCTTATATACTTATTATTTACTTCTAAATCACCATGTGTTTGCATTTCTGAGCAATGCAAATCCTGTAAGGAAAAGTAGGCCTGTTTAACCAGATAACCCAAGTTATTCTGGAAAGCAAATATGCTTAACACTCCTGTAGATATTAACCTGCTTAAAATGTGCTGTGTCTCTCTGCTCTTTTTTCTCTCTTGCCATTCAAGTCCCCTGATCATTCTCATTACTCTATTTCTTGTACTTAAGTCTCACTTTACTCCTGCCTCTCAATAATTATTCTTTTCCCCTTCTATCAGATAATGGTAACATTAAGGAAATAGGCAAATAGGATAAATGCAAGAATACTTTATTTTAAATCCCAAAAATGTCCTCTAAGAAAAATTAAATTATAAATAAAGGTTGTGTTCAGATGAAAAATTAAATATTAGATCATACCTGCACTCATCTCTGTTATTGCTGAAATGATGGCATTCTTGTTTGCTTCAGTCTAAGAATAAAAATATCACAATGAATATATCCAGCATGTCAAATAATTCTAGTGTCCAGAATATATAACTAAAATAATTGCATATGTTTATGCATGCTGTTAGAAATCACATAAAGCTCTTCTTGTCCCAGGAATTCAAGGGAAAGAAACTGGAAAGCAGAGTAAAGCAGAGTAAATAAATAAAACTATGAACAAACTAGAAAAATAGCAAGTGTCAGAATACAACATAAATCATTTGTAAATGAAAATATATACAATATTATTAATCAAGAATGGAATACAGCATACTTGCCTTTCATTTACAGTATTTAGAAACAACTATAGCCCAGCAGTTTCTCAGAAAAATAATATGCAATAATTTAAAAACAATAATCCTTCAATAGTTGTAATTACAGTAGCTTCATCTAAACCTAAATGTCCTTTTTACACTAAAACTTTGTTCATTAATAGAAAATCAAACACTTTTTGGAAGAACAGTGACAAGCCTTTTCAAAACAAATGTAACTACAATTTTAAATTAGTGCTAAAGTAATGCTTATTAAAAAGACATAGCTTACTGGAAAGGAAGCATAAAAAGAAAAAACAGTTAAAGTGTACAATTCACAGTTTAATATTAGCAACCTATCCAATTTATACAAACACACTTATAACTCTCAACAGGATTAACCAGAATATACTATGGTGAATTTAACTAGAATATGGTTAACCAAAATATGATGAATGTTGTAAACTTATATTATTTATTTATTTATTTATTTATTTATTCAATTTCTATACCGCCCTTCTCCCGAAGGACTCAGGGCGGTGAACAGTTAAAATGACATACATATAGAATGTGAATATAAATAATTAAGCCAGTTTGGCTCGACAGTTAAGAATCTTCAGCATAAAGATTTACAAAATTAGAAAAGATTTATGCCAGACCGGCTTGGTGAAAAAGAAAGGTCTTAAGTGCATGACGGAAAGTACGAAGATCTGGGATCATTCGTATCCCTGGGGGTAACCTGTTCCAAAGGGTAGGTGCCCCAACAGAAAAGGCTCTTTCTCTGGGAACCACTAGTTGGCATTGCTTTAGTGATGGCACCCTGAGAAGGCCTACCCTGTGGGAGCGTACTGGTTGGTGGGAGGTTATCGGTTGCAGAAGGTGGTCTCGTAGATACCCAGGTCCTAAGCCATGGAGGAGTTTGAAGGTAAGAACCAACACCTTGAAGCGCACCCGGAAGACCACTGGAAGCCAGTGCAGCTCGCTTGACTAGAAAGTCAAGACTCGAACTTGAACCAGAAAGCCCAAAACTTTCTATACTACCAATATACTACCTTCTATAGTAGAGTCAGCTAAATAAGCTATCGGGCCCATACCCCGAAAATGCCACACGGCCCCTACTAATTAATCTAATATCTTGACTAGTTATTACAACAAGCATCACACTAAGCACCATCATAGTCGCATCAACAACACACTGACTTATAACCTGAGCTTGCCTAGAAATTAACACCCTATCTATAATTCCACTAATCTCAAAACCAAATCACCCACGAGCAACAGAAGCAGCAACAAAATACTTCCTCACCCAAACTATAGCCTCTACAGCCTTACTATTCGCAGCCACAACAAACGCGCTAAAAACTGCAAACTGAGAAACCCATCTTACAACAGAACCAACTGCAATAATAATTATTACACTAGCCCTAATAATAAAAATAGCAGCAGCACCACTCCACTTCTGACTCCCAGATGTCTCACAAGGCACCACTACCATAACAACCCTAACCATTTTAACCTGACAAAAAATTGCCCCACTAACAATCCTACTAATAATTCATAATAAAACAAACACCACAATTACACTATTATCAGCAATCCTCTCTATCACAATCGGAGGACTTGGAAGCCTAAACCAGACTCAACTACGAAAACTTATAGCATTCTCATCAATCGCTCACACAGGCTGAATTATAGCTACAATCAAAATAGCCCCCCACATCTCCATATTAACCTTTATAATATACACCATATCAACCATCCCCATATTCCTACTAATAAACCTAACAACCGCAACAACCATCAAAGATATAGGAACCATATGAACCAACTCCCCCCACACCATAACCACCCTATCAGTAACATGTGAGCGCCATGTCACTCCCAATATCACCCGCGCAGCTGCATTCTGGACCAGTTGGAGCTTCCGTGTGCACTTCAAGGGGAACCCCATGTAGAGAGCATTACAATAGTCCAGACGGGAAGTGATGAGGGCATGAGTGACTGTGCGTAAGGAGTCCCGATCTAGAAAGGGTCGCAACTGGCGAATCAGGCGAACCCGATAAAAAGCACCCCTGGCCACGGCTGTCATATGCTCTTCTAAAGACAACCGTGTGTCCAGGAGGACACCTAAGTTGCGAGCCCTCTCTGTGGGGGCTAATGACTCGCCACCAATAGTCAGCGATGGTATCAGCTGGCTATATCGGGACGCCAGCATCCATAGCCATTCAGTCTTGGAAGGGTTGAGTTGGAGCCTGTTCTTCCCCATCCAGATCCGCACGGCTTCGAGGCACTGGGACATCACTGCAAGGGCATCATTGGGGTGGTCTGGGGTGGAGATGTAAAGCTGAGTATCATCAGCGTAAAGATGGCATTGCACCCCCAAACCACGGATGAGCTCACCCAGCGGCTTCACATAAATGTTGAACAAAAGAGGTGAGAGGACCGACCCCTGTGGCACATTTAGCAACAGTTTTCCTTTTATAATACATTCCAAAATGTAGCTATTTTGGTTAATTAACACTTCTTACTTGTGCAACTTCAGCTGTAGAAAACTGGCGTTCAGCAGACCCAAAAGTGTGGATATTACTCTCTATGTTGAGATTATCTGATGGTTCAGATAAACAAGTTGCTGCTTCTTGAGAACATTTTGAAGATGTCAACTCAGATGAAATTTCACAAATCTCTTGTATTAGGTTTCCACTTTTGCAAAAAAATGAAAATAGTTTTAATCTAGATGCTATTTATCAATAAATTGTTCCAGAACATTTTTATAACATGCCAATTTAAAATTAATGGCATGCGGTTTACAATCATTATGTTCAAACAATGGCACCACACAATTTAAGAACTGTAGATAGTAAGAACATGGTGCTTTACAAAGAGAAATTAATTCCAATTCTCTTAAGAAGATGCTTCATTGTTCTCATGCATCTAAACTTATTTGAAAAAAATTAAGAGCATTTATATTTAAATATTAAGACTGAAAACTGCTTTTTTTAGAAAATTCAAAACATCATTTATAACTATATTCCCAGTAATTTTTGAGAACTTCAACATGCAGACATCTATGTTTTACTAAACAATTTACTATATATTATGAAACATCATCCCAAACACTTGAGAAATAATAAAAATACAACTTTAGTGGGATGTTTACCTTTCCATATTATTTTCCTGCACGACGGGGCTAGCACTTACAGAATGTACATCATACTGTCCAATAGTGCTGATTTTAGTAAGCTGCTCATCCATTTGGAGATTCATTTCAACTTTCTGCTCTTCTCTAGGTTTTTCTGACATTTTGTCATCTGTTACTTTAGATATTAGAATACACAGGAAAAGTTTGTAAGCTATTACTATTTAGATGAGGTGGACAAAAATACATTTTGCTTAGTTGTGAGATGACTGTTACCTAAAGTATAGACTGATCTGGAATTTTATAAGCCACTTAGACTTCATCATTAATCTACTAGCAATCAAGAAACAAATGCCCAAATATTTCAACAATACAAAATTAATGAACTATGCATAGTCTGTAGATTTTAAAAAAATAACACCCTCTCTCAATTGTGCTGATAGCTATAAATATGCAAACCACACAAACAATAAGATTTTATTTCAAAATTTTCTATGGTATAAAGTTCAAAAAACCTACCATTTTGGATTTCTTTACATTCTTCCATATTTGAACCTATATTCAGAGGTTTTTGAGAAACATTCCTGGCAGATACCAAGCCACTGTTAAGATTTGGTTTAGGCTTTGGGAGTCTGTATCTTGCTGGCCTGGGTGTTTTATTTCTTTTACATAAAGATTCAGTACTGCAGACAAAAGTAAAATGTCATTAAATGGATCACCCATATTCTCAGCTCTTAATATATTATTAAGCAGAAAAGTTAGCAAACAACTTTAGGACTACTAAATCTGTGCTACGGAATCCCAGAGTAACGAATTTAATATATCCCTTCATTGCCATCTAGATGTAATCTGTATTTATCACTAAAGGAGGAATTTAGGAAAGATGCTAAGGAACTGTTTTCATGCTCCACGTCAAATGTTAATGTAAACATATTATACAATAGTTTCAAATATGAACTGGGCAAAAGCTAGATTCTTAGCTGTTTATCACTCTGAATATAACAGATGAAAATTAACATTAGAATTTAATTATCCTAATAATAATAATTAAGGCAGATTACTGTCCTCCAGACATTTTGTGTGGCAATCCCAGTTTGTTGGCAGTTCACTATGCTGAGTATTTAGATGAAGTTCCCATAATGCCACACTATTGTCTTACAGTCACATTTTAATAGATGAGCAACTTATAAAAATCTTTAAAATAAAAATATTCATAATGCAGACTTCTGCATTTTCATTGCACGTGCACCAAAAGTTAGACATATAGCAGGAAAAAAATTAATTTGAGATGAGGAAATTTGTTTTATACAATTAAGCATGTCATCAAAATAATACTTATGAATTTAAAAATGGGTAGGATCCCTAATTTTAAAAAATGTTTGAGGTAATACAGCAGAACAAACCTGAAGACTCTAGTTTCCTGTGAAGATTTTTCCAAATCTGTGGTAGTTTTATTTGTCTTGTGTGGTGAAACCAGTGCAGTATTTGAAGAGTCTGGAAGTAATACGACTGTCTTTTCTTCCAAGCATTCTTCAGAATATGATGGTTTACTGCTGTTACCTTCTGTATTATATGTATTATTTGAATGAATAGGTTCATTTGCTGAAGGGACTGCTATTTGTACTTCATTTCCTGAATATAAAAAGATAACAGGTAGATTCAGTTATCGAGACATTCCTGCATTTAAAGCAAATCAAATGAAATCATTAAACCGTTACTTGACTATTCAAAACATAGTTGTGCTTGCACAGCAGCAGGAAAAAAGGAGACACAGAAGACAAAAGCATAACTTTTTTTCAGGTTTTGAAAGGTGCTAATAATATTTTAAGCTTTACATAATTATTTTGTCTCCTGTGTCAAAATAGCAAGAAACTTTGCTGTGATTCAATGAGACCAGACTGGGCTATGGAGACTTTAAAAAGCCTTCCATCCTTCAGAGGTTGGTAAAATAAGGACTCAGGTTGTTGGGGGCAATATGCTGATTGTTAACTGCTTAGAGAGGGCTGTAAAAGCTCTATGAAGTGGTATATAAGTCTAAGTGCTATTGCTACTATAGGCTATCCACTCTCATTGTATGTGATAATATTGACCATACCTTGGATATCAGTATGTAACTGAAACACTGGATCTCTCATAGCAAGTAAAGTCATGGCTGCTTCAGTACTTCCATCATTAATTCCTAAAAAAGTTTCCAAATATATAGGCTTACAAATCAACAAATTTATCACATTTCTTTATATTATATTATTGAAAATATCATTATATTTTCAATGGAATTTACTCTCAGATAAGTAGATACAGAATTACCTTAGTGATTAATGCGTGATTCATTGGAAGAAGGATTTAGGAACCTCCTCCCTACAACCACCCACACACATACCATGTACACTAAAAGCTATACTTTTAATTTAACAAATCTCCATTAACATTAACTTGTTCATGAATATTTTGGACAATGTACCTGTTTCTTTTGTTTGTTCTTCTTGTGTAGTATCCTTTTGAAAGAGAGAGAAAAAAGAAATCAACTACTACGTTTCTGGATTGCATTTTAAAATAAATTAAATGAACTGACTTTGATTTTTCATTACATGAATGGATATAATTCTAAATCTTTATACTAAAAACAGTTGCTAACAGATTTATTTTGTGGTATTACTATCAAATAATATAATAGTGACAATGGACTCAGTTTACCATAAATTCAATTACATCCTTCCCTGTATTTCTAACCACACTGTGTTCAAGACTATTTACTGAAGAATACTCAACAACAATCTTGATAAGCAATCAGTTCCATCATCAATAAAACTCTTACTATCTCAGATATTTAAAAAATCAGCTATAGTTGACAAGAAAGAAGCTTTAATTTTAACTGGATATCTTTATCCAGAGAATTATATTAAGCAATTTTATAATTAAAGCACACTGTTTTGTAAATTTTATACCATTCCAGGTATTAATTACTGGATTAATCAGAGATACATATTGGGGGTCAATAGCAAACTATGATAATATACTGATAAGAAGTAAAAAAAGGAATAATGCTATAACCAAACCAAGGTTTACCTAGAATGGGAGACTTTGAATAAATCCAATACAACCTAGCACCTTTTTAATAATAGTACTAGTGGACCACAATTCCCTGTTTTAAGTACATTATAACTAATGTTAGGAAAGTGAATGAAAGTTCTGCTTTCTGTGCAATTGAACCTTGTTCAATCGATCAATCAATCAGTCAATCAATCAATCAATCGATAACAGCAAGTAAATGCCAGCAGCAATTGCAAGATGAGAAGTTAAACAGGAAAGTAGATAATTTGCTTACAATAATAAATTGTTACAAATATCTCGGTGGATCAACTCTTTTGTGAGTGGTCCTCTGTTTACAATAGCAAGTGGGATTGGTTGCAATTGTAACCCAAAGATGTGCGGGCTGTTAAGTGGAAAGTATCAGAAGCTTTAGGTAAAGAACTCGAGGGTGCCATAGGGGAGTAGGGAAGGGACTAAGAGGGATGGGGAGGCTGGGGGAAGCCTTGAGAGAATGAATACTATCTATGTTAGGGGTCTCCAATCCCCAGGCTGCGGCCTGGTACCAAGCCACAGCCTGTTCAGAACAGGGCCACACAAGTGGCGAGCAAGTGTGCAAGTACACACAGCTCCATTGGCATGAGTGGTGGGCGCGCAAACTCGCTGCTTCTGTAAATGGAGCTGCGCATGCATCCCCTTTCCCACCCCACCAGTTGACAAAGCTGAAAAGGTCAGAGACCCCTGGTCTATGTGAAGTTGGGGGAGGGGTGCTGTGGTGTGAGTACAGGAAGGCCAGGGGAATTTATCAGAGTGACTTGCAATCTTTCCTGTCGGTTTTCCCACTGACTTTGCTTGTGGGAAGCCAGCAGGGTAGGTTGCAAATGACAATCATGTGACTGAGGAAGATTGCAATAATCATAAGTGCAAGATGTTGCCAACTGCCAAAATCACAATCATATGATCATGAGGGCATTGTGATGGCCAGAACTTTGAGGACTACTCGTTCAGTGCCACTGCAGCTTCTAACAGTTGCTGTAATGACAACAGTAGGACAACAGTAATGCTCATCTTGCCTTAGACATATTTATGTTTCATCATAAAAGAAAAATTTTCATACTTACAACTGCTGGGATGTACAATTTGCTATCATCTTGCATCACAGGCTGAATAGACAGATTTAGATCATGAGAGATACATGGTTCATCTGCAACAGTCTCATATATCTCCAACTGTCATGGAGAAAAACAACGATTATTTTAATTGTCCAAAAGAATCTAGTTGATTCTCTTTTTATATGCTATAATGTTATACTTTGAAATAAAAGTGCAAATTATAAAATATAAAATCCAAGTTTGCTCAAAATACACTTATGCTGACAATTACATTTCCCAGGTTAATTATTCATGTTAAGACTGCTTCCACATTAAAATACATTGGCAATTATAATAATTTTACAGGGCAACAATTATCCTTTAATCATTTGCACAAGTTTTATTTTCCTTTTGTTCACCTATGTTCTTAAAAGAGATAATTTGTTTAACCAATAGTCTGGGAGAGAAAGGCAATTCTTCAAAGGTGTGACGTTCCTTCATGTATCACTCCCTTTTCTTAGGGAAAAACTCAGTTCTATTCATTAGCTCTCCTCCATTCTGTATCTGACTCGTTCACTCATTCTAAAGGCAAAGTAAAGTTGCCTTGAACCATGAGATTGGTAGCAAATAAATTTAGTAAATAAAAAAAAATTAAACTATACATGTGGAAAGTTAATACAAAGATGTTTCTAAGATCTTTTTTGTCCCCATTATTGTATTTACTTATACTGGAACACACAACATTATCATTTGGGAAATTACCTTGCCTCTACCTATTATTCTATTAGGACTCAGTTTGAAAAAGCACATGTCTCTGTCTGAGCATATAAAAGTGAACACGCTATCTAAAAGGCAGTTTTAACATTCTTATATGCCCCTCATAATGACACAAATAATGAACTGGGGAAAGAAGTGCATAGAGCAGTTTACTAATGTTCTAGTGGTAATGACTAAACCACTAGTATTTACAGACAGATTTACAATTTTTATGTCCTTTAAGTAGCTCTAATAATCTTGCTTTTAAAGGGATCGTTGGTAGGATGTCAGCCAGTAGTTCCTGGCTGGCCTTAGGGAAGATTGGCTCTCTAGCCTTGAGGAAGATTGCCGTCCCAACTTTCTAGCTGAGTTTCATATTAGCTGGACATGCCTGTCAGCAGGTGCAGGTGCAGGGAAAGCTAAGTCTGGCAAGGCAGGAAGAAGGCTAGGCCTCTTGGAAGTGGGAAGAGAGGGAAGAGGCCTGCACACAGCTGGGCCTTCTGGGCATGGATGGGAGGGGGGGAGGGGGAATAGAGGAAGCCCATATGCTGCCTTACAACCTACAGCAAGTTTCTGCATGTCTGTGGATGCTGAGTGGAGACCTCCCCCACCCCCCAAAAGCATTCCTGCATTGTGGTCGCTTAATGACCACAATGGACAGATTTGAGATTGTTGTTGGTGACTGAGGCCGTTGGGTGGATGTCTCTCTTAACAACCATAATGACTTACAACCAAAATTGCAGGCTCAACTTTTCTTCACCAACTTTTAACTAAAATTTAACTGAGAAAGGTCTTATCAGGTTTCATTTGACTCTAAAAGGAACCTATCACACAAAAAGACTAATGAGAGGCATTAATTGAACAATTTTTAGTTGGCATTTTTGATATACCTCTTCCATTGTTTCTTCAATGTGCATAGGAACAGGATTTGGAGATCGAAGCCCTTTAGGAACAAACACAGGAGCTTTATTTACTTCTTCTGGTGAAAAAAAATCAACTTCATATTCTGATTCAAGTTCATCCTCATCATCCTCATCATCATCCTCTTGTGAAGAAGCTCTAAGGGTTACCAAATTAACTTTGGAATTTCCGTTTCTTGATTTTTTACGTGGGGCTGGTTTTAAATTTCTGCCTTTGATGACATGTTGTTTAACTTTTTGTTGGTGCTTCATTTTTCTACCATGGTCATTTTCACATTCAGAAGTGGAAGATGTTTTTGATTCATAGTTTTTGTTCCTCTGCTTTAATGTTCTTCCTGGTTGCTTTCTAGATCATAGAGAGATGCTTTAATTAATAGGACTGACAAAAAAGGAACAAAAGCAAATAGTTCTAAAGTAATTTTTAAAACATCAAAAATACAAGATAATAGGTATCTTGGTTTTCTTTTAGGGATTTGAGTTACTAAAATAGATTTTTAAGAATTCTTATGTATAAATGTGTTTATGTTCTGGTATTTCAAATTAAAAGAAATATTGTAGGCCGTGCTCCCATCTAAAAATACACTCAAACCATTCTACCAAGTCTTATGCCCTTCCTAATCAAATCTGAAACAGGGCCTATAAATTCACTGGCCTGGAACTGCCTACTGAAAACTCTGGTCTAGACTGACAAATGCAACCACCCAATTGACATGAACAGGCACAGGCACAGGTTAAATATTTGAAGATGTAAGTGAGGCACACTGGAGCAAAAATTTCTAACTTCGTACATAATTTAATAGTCTGAGCTCTCTGAATCCAACTGTGGAAAACACAGAACAGTCCCTATGTTAAGCTAGATCAAGATGTTCTCAGTGAGTAGCAACTCTGGCGAGGGCATAAGGATTGCTAAGAAACTGCTAATGTAGTAAATCTTATGTTACTCCAGCAGCTGGAATACTAGGTGCAGTTCTGGCCACATTTGAAAAGCAATGCAATAGATCTGAAAAAAAGTACAGAAGACAACAACCAAAACATTGGGGGGGGGGGGTGATTTCAAGTGCCAACCTTCTGGGATGGGGGGGAAAGCTAAAATATATGGAACTGCTTAGCTCAAAGGAAAGGTGACTAGAAGGTTGCAGAACATAATCAAAACGTATTAAAATATCTGGAACAAAGGAAATGAATAAGGAAAGTATTTAGAGCATGCTATTTTTTAAACCCATAATTCACCATAATTAACCTATAACATTTGTTATGACAGGTCGTGGTGGTGGCCACTAATTTGGATGATTTTGAAAGATATTTGATACATTTATGGAGGACAGAAGTATCAAGTACTATTTGTCTTGAAATTTCAATGTAATGTTTGGGTTGAGGGCAAAATGCCTACATATACCAGTTGCAGAAAAATAATGGCAGGAGTATGCTTCCATCTCCAGCTTGCAAGTACCACAGAAGCATCCTCAGTCATCCTGAACGGAAGCATCCATGGTCATTCTGAAGTCAGTAGACATCAAAATCAAATTCAACGGATACATAAGTAAAAATAAATACAGATACTTGTATGTGTTTATATTTCCTGGGTCAACTTTTGCTCTCTTTCAGCTTTCATAGGATTTGTTTTGAATTTTCTATTGTTCTTCTTACAGTCTTTCTGTCTATAGGACATCTTCCTTAGAATCTGATCCTGAATGCTTTAGAGCCCTCTCATCCCCATACAAGACATAACACTATTCAAGGTGTACTTTACCCTTTTAAGTTTTCTACTTCTTTCTCTTGGACAGAAAGCAGCTTAGGGATTTCTTTTTTAATTTGAGTTTCGTTCTCCGAAGGCTGGTCTGATGAACCATGTTTCCCAGAGTGCCTACTTCTTGTTGAGGAAGCTAATTCGATGCTTTCTGTACATTTTTTTTCTTTCCTTGATTCAGAAGTTGACGCAGATTCCATCAAATGTACTGGGCTGCCCTGGAAAGAGTAGAAACACCTGCCACGTTAATCGGGGCTCTTATATAAAGATGTCAAAATGTGAAATGTTGGCCATGATGTCGTTGAAGAAAAGACATTACTATGCCATGATGTCCTAAGATTGGAGATAAGCACATAAGTCATGTGGGATGTCCTCACGTATACCATTTTTTGACCTTGTGAACATCTATAAATTCAATGCAGGTAGTCCTCGACCCACAACAATTCATTTAATGACTGTTCAGTTACATCAGTACTGGAAAAAGTGACTTGTGACCATTTTTCACACTTATGCAACATCCTCATGGTAACATGACCAAGATTTGGATGCTTGGCAACTGGTTCATATTTATGATAGTTGCAGTGACCTCTGATCATGTGAACACCTTTTGAGATCTTCTGACAAGCAAAGTCAATGAGGAAGCCAGATTCACTTAACAACCAGGTTATTAACTTAACAACTGCAGTGACACACTTAACAACTGTGGCAAGAAAAGTTGTAAAATGGGGCAAAACTCATTTAACAAATGTTTCACTCAGCAACATAAATTTTGGGTTCAATTATGGTTGTAAGTCAAGGATTACTTGTATATATTTATTTTTCCAAATATTTTTAAGGAGCATCACTGGAACCTTTCAATGAGTTGCACTGCACAGTGTATTTCCTCCTGCTGCCTTCCTCTGCAACTTTACAGCCCTTAAAATCAATTGCGATAAGGAAGGCTGCATCTGTATACAAGAGAGAGTTATTTGTAAAAGGAAATCAGAAAAATAGAAGTGCTTTCCACTAACACCAGAAAATCAGTATAATCCAATATGTATTTTACTTAAATATACTCCATGTACATATACATATGTATGGTATTTAAATACATTTTTATAATATTTCTTTTTTGAAATCTGCTCATGAGCTGCTCTAAGTTTCTATGGAAATAAAAAAAGACCCAAGTATTTTGTATTGGCAAATGCAGTACTCATAAAAACATTAATCAAGTGATGATTTAGGATGATTAATCTATGCTTACCATTAACGGAGTTGTTTTTCCAAATTTGCTGCCATATGAGGTATCACATTCTGCATCTCTTCCCGTATCTCCTTTGCTATGTTCTCTTTCTAAGGAGGATTCTGTGTTTTTAGGAACTTGTGCCACATTTGGCTTTACCTTCTGCAGATCATCTATCATAGGCAGGGCTGTATTTTTGTTTTCTGAATGATTTATTTCCTGAGGATCACAAGTATCACTAAAAACAAAAGTAACCAAAACTATTGAGATCATACAGGTTTTGAAACTGAAAACATATTTGCAAGTTTTCATTGTCTAAATCATACTTTTTTTTCAAAAACCCAAAACCAGTCAAGTTCATTTGGTTAATTCAAAAAAGACAAACGTGGAAAAACCAAGAAAAATTTGAAGTTGAAAATTAATGAAAGTATTATGCCATATTATATAGAAAATAAAGATTACACTAGGATCTCAGAAAAGTTTTCATTTATTTATTGAAAATTGTTTTACCTTCCAAGAGCATCCAAATTTGTTCTTTTAACATCATCTTGGTTTTTCAGAATATCACATTCCAGTGATTTCTCAGAAGGATGTTTCTTCTGATCAATCCATCTTTTTGATGAGCTTTCAATAGCTTCTGATCCTTCTTTTCTATCTAGATTATCTGGGAATGCCTGGACAAGGACTTCATCCTTGACGTTGAAGAAAATTTGTGAATGATAATTATTATCAAAGTACAACTAAAACACTTTCACATTAAAATTCAGAATTTAGAATATTGACATTTCCTATTTTGATAGTTGACATGATTTCTCCAGATTTGCAGTTCATATCCTATGTAAATTGGTAAGATATTGTTACAACAGTGATGTACTTAGTGATGTCTAATTTTTATGTTACTAAAAATGTAAGAATATTTTAACTGAAACTCAAACATTAACTGCATGATTTCTTTTTATGAGATGTGGGACAGGTGTGGTTGCATCTGGGAATCACAATAATTTATGATTTAGTGAGAATTAAACAACTGTGGCCTTCATACAGGCTCACAATTCCACTATCCCATAACTACAAGGAGCATGAAAGCTTTCATCTCAACTTCTGATGAACTACATTTAACACTATTTGCTGAACCAGGGAAGATTTTCAAATCTTTACCATAGTTAATTTCAAATGTACCACTTTAATCCATGCTTTATATTTTATTTTATTTTATAATAAATAAAAAATACCTTAAATATATAAAATATTTAATAAATATTAAAGATAAAAGAAGTATATCATGTTTTTATTTATATACATATACATATATATATATATACATACATACATTATACACACACTATTAGAACTCTAGCAGCTGCCTTTTCAATATACCTGCTTCTTCATCAGGTAAGATGGAAAAACGAAAGCATAGGACATGATATAAATAAATATTTGTTAAATAGTGCTGAAAAAGTTCAAATAAATTGAGTAGGTAGCTAACCTCTGAAATTAGATATGGATCATCTTTCTTGCTAATCTCCATCTCTTTTACTTCTTCCACAACTGGAACACTAATATCTTCTGATACGGGTACTTCCTTTTTGCAATTGGTCCTTCCAACATTAAATTTGGCTCTCTGGAATCGCCCTCTTACCAACTGAGCAGGCTTGATTGTAGATGACTTATCTCCTTGGAAATTGGATTTCTCTCTATCAACCAAAGATGGAAAGTACCAAATTGAGTTAACAGATATTTAAAACAGGCATTTGTATGTTGATATGAAATTAACTCTTAAGAATTCTTTCTTCTGCTTGCCTGCTCAAATGTTAATTAGAAATTCTCCCTCAAAATAACTGAAGGTGAACTGTATTTCTGCTTTTCCATGGGACTTTGGGGCCCAATGCCATTCACTGTATTTGTTATATTTTATTGCATATTCTTATTGTGTGAGCTACTAAGAATACTATGACTGTAGCAGGATAGTCGTTTGATAAATAAATTATTACTTTACAGCATGCTATGTGAATACAAGATAGGATCACGTTAGGTGCTAAAAACAAGGTGAGTTTTTATTGTTGAGGAACAATTAATTATGAACACTTGCCTTCAGTAGTTTATTCTGAAATAATAAAATATGTTTTCTCTTCAGCTATTACCCTGGGAAAGATTAAATAAGGTAGTCCACCAAATAAAATACAACTATTCCCTGCTTGCCTTTCTCAAAGAGAAAGAAAATAGCTGAACCAACAAACTTCCAAAACTGAAAGGCAAATTTTAAATTTCCAAACTAGCATATGTGTAAGAATGTACGAAACTAACAAATCTTAAAACTTTTATCGGTCTGGTATATGATTCATATATATAGTTCCATAGCCCCATCTCCTAAAATATGCCCCCATGAGTTTGTTTCTAATCACTAAAGGGTTTCTTATCACTTTCTATTCCACATCAGTGCTCCTGTAAATTGTTCATGAAGGTCAGAAAAGGAAAGAAAAAAAAAATCTGCACATGAAAACACCACAAGATTGGGAAGCAAGGGGAAGAGAGCCATATTTTTAAAAAGTGTAAGTTCATAAAAGCAACATCTAATTATTTCAATTATTTATTTAGGTTTACTAGCATAGATCATAAAACAAAAGTCACATTTGAGAACATACCTGAGACGTAGATCAGAGCTATTCTGACAAGTACCAGGCACTAGAGAGTCTTTCTGAATTACTTTCTCGGAATTTTCTAGTCTACTCTCCAAATTTTCATCAGGTAAAATTTTATCGTTGATCTGAGTCTGAAAATTAAAAGTTTCAATCTTAAACTGGGAAATAATTTCAGCAGTGATATGCTGAATATCAAGGAATAATTGTGGCAACACAGAAAGCCCATTTATATTGAATTCCAAACATTCAAGATTTCTATGTAAAATAAAAACAACAATCCAAACCAAATTTTCTTTGACTTAATACCGTTGATGGAGTTTTGGTAGGTTCAGATTTTTGTAGTTCCAGATTTCCAGTGGTTGTTAATCCATTTCCTTCCAGGGATCTCTTTTCTTTCCTTCCAATTATTCCTCCTACGTTAGGTTTGGGTCTCTGGAACCTGCCTCTGAGAAATGGTGTTGATCGAGTATCACTATGCTTGCTTTCTTCCTGTGACCTCTGTTTGCTAGAGGAAAATCAAAATGAGCAGACATAGCAATTAACCAAAAGTATTACTGACAGAATTTCTAACAGGTAATATCCATATGATCACTAAACAGGATAAGGAAATGTATATCCATTTTTGTATGACTTACATTTTCCCTTTTAACCTTATCAATTTAACTCACCTTCAAAAAAAGGGTTAGGGTTAGGGCTGCAAGTAAATCGTAAGTCTAAATTGTTTACAAAAGAAATTCATATCAAGAGTCTTAATAACCACAGTATCCTTACTTAACTAATTCCTTTTTCTGGGTATCAGGTTCCAGTGAAATCTCATTTGATGCATCATTCTTAAGTCCTGGAAGATTCTGCAGAGGCAAATGGGTTTCATTTGTTGCAACCTCCTCTTGAGCATTGGTAGTACATTCCTCTGAAGTTGGTAAGATTTTAGATTTTACTGTTTCCTAGAATATATCCAATTATTCAAGAATTAATGCATGATGCAAGCACTTAAAATTCTGAAATTGCAAAATAGTGCAACACACAAGAAACAAATTTCAGGAAAAGCAATTAGAAAATAATTTTTCTAATTGCTTTTCCAAGCAATTAGAAAAATTGCTCTGTTTTTCCAGAGTCTGGAGTTCTCCAGACTCTGATATATGTGACATTTGACATTAAAAAAACCCTAGCTGACACCAAAGTCATAGGTTGGTGGGATTTTGCACAGATCCATTTTTAGTTCTCCAGACTCTGATATATGTGACATTTGACATTTTAAAAACCCTAGCTGACACCAAAGTCATAGGTCGGTGGGACTTTGCACAGATCCATGTTGTGCACCAGTTTGTCCATCATCACCATTTTACAAAATGTTCTAGTTACCAGTTGGCTTCCAATTGCACTTCAAGAGGCTGTCATCTATAAAGCCCTTCATGAATTAGGGCCTAGTTACTAACAGAATTGCCATTCTTTGATCATTTCTGATTTTCCTATGTGAACTGGCAGGATTGGCATGTTCTATGTCCAATCAACAAAGCAATCTATGCTATGGATCCTCAGATCCATGTGTCTTCTGTTGCTAGTTCTGATCTTTGGGACATTCTCTCCGAAGTTTACATAATCCCAATCTTTTTAAGAAAGCTTTAAAAAAACTGGCTCTTCTGAGCCAGGATACTTCGTGAAATGCACACATGCACACACACACAAAATTACAAAACCATAAATTTAAATGCTCTTACGTATCCTTAAATTGTTCCAAATGGGTGGCTTATAAATTTAAGAAAATAAATAAAACAAGTCGCAGTAATTACAAGCAACAAAATACAAAGTTAATCTTACACTTAGATTAGAGGTGACACTACATTCACTTTCACTCTTTTCTGCAGTATCCAATTGGGGTTGTACTGTGTTTAACGATTCCTCTCTGTCGGATGCATTTTCTAAGTTCTTCTTACATCCTGATTGCAAACTCTCCAATGAATGCTCTATTTCAACAGTATTATCTTTTTTTTCTTCCTGAAGACTGGAATCTCTGATTAACGAAGGGGAAAAAAATCAACCTATGACTACTATAATTTAGAAAAATACAATTTTTGTGTTCATGGAAATTTTAGACTTTGACATTTTAAAAATTATAGAAATTAACATTTAGATAGGAGTGCCCACTATAATAATATCTAATTTATTAAAAAGAATTATGATGATTTTCAAACAGAAAAAAATTGCAATTAATTTGTTAAGATTCTAATAAATCTACAAAATGTTTCTATGCAGCTTGTAATTAATACTGAGAAGACTCTGGAGGCAAAACACTGCTAATTCATATTTGGTTAAAAAAATGTCCAACTTGAAGCTTAGAATTGCATGCCACTTTCATAAACTTTGGGGTTCAGCTTTTGATTCAAAGTTACATCAAACTATACTGTTGAATGCAACAAAAATGAGTAATTGTTATATTTGTAATTGGAGAATGAACAAATTTCTTAATATTAAACATAAATCAAATTTAGTTTTCATTCTGACAGATTCCAGTACTTATTACTGATCCTCTGTAACACTTTTAGACTGTCTCAATAAGCTACCCAAAGTTAACTGTAGCCTTCAGATGACAAAAAACAAGTAAGTCTAGAGGAACTCCTGCCTTGAAGCTTCTGCTACTTAGAATAACATTTATCCTAGCTTAGAAATATAATTGGATTTGAATTGGTATAGGAGAGGTCCTAAACCCCCTTTGTTGCAGGAATAGGGAATTGTTAGTAATTTTATCCAATCTGAATCTTTTGGTACCTGAAAGATTATGTAGAGCATTTCCATTATTTAAGCTCATCATTAGACACTATATAGCCAACATGGATAAATAATTCATGCACTATAACAAGGGCAGGCCTCCTTTTTTATTGGGTTGCAATTCCCATTTACCATTATGTGAGGTTGATGGGAGCTGAAATACAACATTGAGAGTGTTAAGAACTGAGAATCACAAGTGGGAACTAGCAGGTCCTGCTCTAGAAAGAATATTATGTAATTGTATCACAGCTGTATCCAAACGCCCTTAAGAGGCCAGTCATGTATCCTTTAACTCAGTGGGGTAGGAAGAAAATACCGAGAAATTAAACTGCAGCAGAATTGGTGGTAAAATCAAGATGGCCAGTGCAAATACATGGTAGAATCCAGGCCTCTTTTATAAGTAGGTAATACTGCACACATTAAAAAGGGGCAGGCTTTTGATTGCATGATTGCACCTATCGTTAACTGTTTTGACCTCCCTGCTGTAGATTCCTCTGTGCTAGCATAGATAATATACAAAATATGCCTACAGTTTCTGCACTGTGATAGATGATCCACTATTGGGTTAAAGTTATTTTCTTGAGGCAATGAAACATGTAGCTAGCTGAGTCATATAGTCTTCCATAAAATTAAGCCAAAGACAGGATAACGATTGATGTATGTAGAGGTCTGAGCCTCAGTGTGAAGCTGACACAGAGAGCCCCTAGTTCCCAGCCCTGTGCTATATATAGGCTGTCATAAAGACAGGTATTACGCATTTCCCTATGAAAAAGGGGTTTTATGTGTTTGTTCTCCATTTTTAAAATAAAATACGCCTACCTGCTGACAGGATTTACCACATCCTTTGTAATATCAAGTGACAAAGAGGCATTTCGTAGTGTATAACTTTCAGACTCTATTGGCTTCTTCACAGGAAATTGGTTTGAATGTGCTCCACCTACTTTCTCATGGCTGACAACTGTTCTTTTTTCTAATGCCTCACACTGTGGTGTGTCAGCTTCATGAGCTGTTGCATCCTAGAAAAAGATTAAATCTCTGAGGTATAATAGTTTACAGAGAAAAATGATCAGCTAGAATAAGGCTAGTTTGCCCAGAGGTGAATGCAAAGCTTTTAAAAGTCATTAATTCACATATTAGATAATACAGGTACTGTATTTTATTTTTTAAAAAGGACAATGAAATAGCAAAAAAAGCAAAACTCTTTATCAGAGGTGTTCAGATTATTGTTGTTCTGAACTGCTGGTGGTAAGGAATTCTTCTGTTATGAATTTAATGCAGTTCAAAAACATATAGTACAGCCATAGTAATGCTGACGTAAGAGAAATAAATCCAACATATATGAATTAAGTTTTTATATCCATTGCAAAAGTAAAGAATAGGATTGTCAGCATATATAAAGGCCATCTTCTATTCAGTTTAACCTGTTCCCCAGGATTCTAAAGTCCAGATTGTAGTAATCAAGAGTTGGGTCAATCTATAGGAGTTGCTTTTAGTATATCAGTATAAGCTTCACAAACAGGTAGTCCTTGATTTATAACCATTCATTTAGTGACCATTTGAAGTCACAATGGCACTGAAAAAAGTGACCTATGACTGTTTTTCACACTTATGGACATTGCTGCCAGAATGGGACAATTGACCATGCTCAATTCACCACAGCCAACTTACTGAGACCAACTTGCCACAACTTTGCTTAATGACTGCATGATTCATCTAACACCAGCACTGATTCACTTAACAACTATGGCAAAAAGGTTGTAAAATGGGACAAAACTCATTTAACAACTGCCTTGCTTAACAATGGAAAAAAATTGGTGCATTTGTGGTCGTAAGTCAAGGACTACCTATAATAGGTACATAAGTAGAACAGACTGACTTATTAGAATAGACTAAACTATCATTATATAGCACATGCCTTAAATACAGAGAAACCATACCATGGTTTAAGAAGAAATTCAAATTAATTCAGTGAAGGCACTGGTATCTTAAACAAAATATATATTTCACAGAAGGAAATTTGTATAGGTTGGTTCCTAATTAATCCAGTCTTGTACAGTTAGTTATTGTTTTACATAGAGCATACTTACGGTGGTATTCTTATTTAGAAGTTGACAATCATTACATTCAGTCGGCATCACAGTCTTTTCAGTGATTACTGTTTCGCTTGCTAATTCAGTCCCTGCTTTGCTTGCATTTTTTTCTGCCTCAGTGCTTCTTCCAGGTAGTTCTTGCCTTCTAGCAACTCTTCCTAAATTCGGTTTTGGTCTCTGAAATCGTCCCCTTGCTAATGGTGCAGGTTTGAGAACAGTTTGCTTACTACTTTCTTGTGAGGTGGATTGGTTCTTATTCCTAAAAAAATCAACCATGAAAAGGCAATAATAAAATGAAGTAATTCCTAAAGATGGCAATCATTTCTACTCCTATTATTATTAGAGAATAAGGAAGAAAATCCTTGCCCAAATTCTGAGTTCTTCTCCCCATACTTACGCAGATTCTGCATCCAAGCCCTGGCAATGTGTTTCAGTGATCTCAGCTGGGATGATGCTGGGTGCATCATTCTGCTCAATTTCCTGAGAATTAATCATTAAAAAATGAACGGCTGTACCTTTTCAAAACAAATCTCATCATATAAAATTTAGAAACACATTATTTTATCAGATTTCAAGTTTATATTTTAATTAGCTGGCATCTTAAGAATATTAATTTTCACTCATCTCAAATACATGTCATACATTTTTGAAAAATGACTAGTAAGCATTCACAAAGCAAACAAACATGACACTGGCAGCTGAGACTTTTCAATGCATTCCATAACTTCCTATTCCTCATGTTTTATTATTATTCTTGCCAAAAGAAAGAAATATACTAAGTGGCAAGGAGGACTTAAAAATCTACAGAAAGTAAAAATATTAACCAATGTATTTTTATTATTATACATCTTCCCTTCCCAAAAGAAATTGAAAGTATGTTCCAGACCTTATCTAGACACTGGTTATTTATACAGTTTCTATTCTGTTTTTCTTAATGAGCCAGATTGTAGAAGCAGGATTATGTAAAATATATTTCTTCTCTTTTAAAGAAATAAATAATTTTACAAAACCTCTAAAAAACAATTTAGAAAACATGCTGTGTCCCTTTTTAGTCCTGTTACTGTACTGTACATCATTCCAGAGAAAATAATAATTGCAATAATTATTTCTGCTTTAGTGTCACATCCTGGAAGACCCTAACTCAACATTCATGTACATTCAAGCAAAAACTGTTGATCACCATACTCCACACTGATTCAAATTTAACTGTACATTCCTGTGCAGTGCGCTATGAAATGATATGGTGGGTTATAAAATATCTGTATTCAAGAGAGATAATTGAAAGCTTTCAGTTCCTCAGCTAACACATATAAATCCAAACTAATGAATACCTTCTCGCCTGCACCATCAGATCCAGACTTCTTGAGTTCGCCTTGAGCAGATGCTTCTTTTCTGCCAGACGCTTTACCAATATTAGGTTTAGGTTTCGTCCATCGACCTCTCACTTCCATCTTTCCCACAAATACTTTTTGACTCTCTCTACAGAAAAAAAGAGTAAAAAAAACTTGGTTTGAAACCTAAAGTGATTTAGACGAAATGGAACATTTAGATAAATCACCGTTAATCAATTTCAAAAGGCAGCGTTACTTAGAATAGCTTACATCTTGCAACAATATCTTTACATCAAACATCTGCCTACCCTAAGCCCTTGGTAAGGACTCAACAAGTGCCAAATCTAATCTAAATGCTAATCGCTGACTGTGCAACAAACCCTAATAAATTACTTACTCTATTTCTCTTATGACATCACTGCTTGCATTGCATGTTTTCTCTGTAGCAGATCCAGAAATGGAAGCAGCTTTATTTTCTACAAGTGACTCAGAAGAAACTTCAATAATTAATGGGTTAGATGCTACAGGTTCTATTTTTTCAGATGCTTCTCTTAAATCTGATTCAAAATTCTGCAGCTGCACTTCCTGTGTGGGCTTTTCAGGAATTGCCCCATCCGCTTCCCTGCAAATAAATTGGAAATATCCATTTTGCTCGTAAAACAGAGTCTCTGAAAACTTAATTAGAATAAAAAAAAAGATATTAGGAAAGTCCCTACATACACATTTTTCTTCAAATAACTGATCCCTGTCAGCACTCCAAGCTGCATTCACTCTAGTGCTGACATAAGAAGAAGAAGAAGGGCATCTGGAAAGAGACATTTTGACTTTTCACCTACTTATTTTCCCTGGAGATAATATATCCTAGGAGATGGGTGGGAGGGGGGAAATTCCTTTGAGCTGGAGCAGGTAGATTAGGGAAAGAGTGATTTGGAAGATGGCCAATGAGACCAGAGAAGTGGAGCCAGGAAGGGAGGGGTTCACGCTGGGAAGTCAGTGTTGGCTACATGGAGTCAGAAGATGGAATGCCATCCTCAATAAATGAAAGATTTTCAGCAAAGATTCTGTTTGAAATGCAATTTATTTGAGACAACCTCGAAACCTGACAATCGCACTCTGCCATACCACAAATTGCCCTAATTCTTAAACTGTCACATAGAAAACAAAGCACTTCAAATTTGTTTGGAAGCCATTCTACCCCACTTCATGTTGGGGAAAAGTTCTCATTTGGTTCTGGGAGGAAGAACAATGTTTACTCACATGATTTCTTCACTACATTTTTGTGATGTCATGTTCTGATTTTTATCCAGTTTATCTTTTATAGCTACTTCATTCTGCAAAGCAATCAAAGTAGCATAATCTCATTATGAAATACTCAATTGATTTATTTATATCTTGCATTTAACAATCAACTTTGATTCATCAACCACAAGGATTCATACCCTAACATACACTAAATAACAAATGAACAAGTATGATACAATGTATGAACCAGGTCTATGTATCAAAAAAAAAGAGTAAAAAGAAAAATAAAAGATTGAAAGTGAAATAATGCCAGAAATAACTGGAGGATATACTATCAAATTAGCAATGGGATGGTTTTAATCAATCCTAGTCCAATCATATTGCAGCCAATTATACCAAGAATTTGGCAATATACCTATACAGTAAATGCAGGTTCAGAGCTTTCCCACTTTCTACTCTGAACACAAAGAGCCTTTGTCAGAACCAATATCAATATTCAAATATTTGGGCTCACTGAGTTTGCTGGAATGGAGCACAAGTCTTTAAAATGACATGTTTGTAGTATAGATTTAATATAGATATTCCTCAAATAAAGAGAATTAGCAAGCTTTAAGAGAGAAAAGCCAATAAATACTTCACCTGGGCTTCAGTGGACCTTTCAAAATCTTCTATATTTTCTTTTGGAGTCATTTGAGACACCGAATGCTGCTCAACATGGTGCTCAGAAGTAACTGATGACACATCCTCTTGTTCTGGTTTACTTTTTTGAATATTGAAAATATTATAATATGCACGCAATATATATTTTTCCTTTTTTTTCTCTAACTGATGAAGAACTAATGGCATTTTTCTCTTCATATAATGTGTAAACTACGAAACAGACTTAAAAATTAAAAATTTAAAATTTTTAAAATTTTAAAATTTTAAAAATTATACAAGCAAGCAAAGTGGCACTATATTGTTCAGTGAGTGATACTCCCATTTTTAAGTCCTTACTAATATACAAACCAGTTCTATATATTCATAGTAACAATGGAAAAAGAAAAAGTCATCACTTTTCATAATAGAGGTAAAACTCAAAACTCACAGGAAAAAAAACTTTATCTAAGATAATCAGATTATCAAAGTTAGAGAAAAAGTTATCAGAGGAAAATTTGTTCATAGTGCACAATAGTCAATTCATCATTTATTAGAGGCACAGATTCCTCCTTCCCAAATAAAAAGTAGTTTTCAACATCCCTAAGTTCTAGCAAGATTGAAGTTCATATATAGCTTCATCAACAACATGCTGAAAACAGCATAATTTACTGAACTAAATCTGAATATATTGTTGTTTCTTAAATTACACAAAAAACATTTAAAATTAAACCACACAGGAGTCTTATAAAGAAAGTTATAAAAATATGCTGTACTTTGCAAGATTGCTTTGATACAGTATAAAATGTATATTTAATTTATACCTATGGTTTTTTCCCGCTTCTTCATTTACCCTGATACAGCATGGTGATTCTTCTTTATCCATGATAAGAATTTCATCAGGGATTGTTCTGTTTGGGACTTCAAGTTCATCACCAACTTCCCGAATGCCACTTATCTCATCATTAGTCGATATATTTTTCCCTAAGAACAGATTGTCATGCATTAAAAATCCTTCGAACTGGCCATAATTATTAAACCTATCCATACTTAAATAGAAGCTGGGCCCACAGTTATATTCACAGTACTGTAACCATTTTCTCTGAATGAAATTGAAGACTGCTTTGTTGTGTATTGTCCTGCCTTCTCACATAACACTTTATACAAAAAACAATCAATGACAATATGGTTTGTACTGTAGGCATATCAAGCCATAGATGTTTAGTTCCCTCCAGTACAAAACCAAAACTCTCTGCTTGTGCCAGGCTCTTCCAATGTAAATAAACTAAGTCTCAATGGCATGTTTATCGTATTGTTCCATTTCCGTTTGTTATTTTCCTTTTTTTTCCCCCCACAAGTAATGGGTTGGATTCGGAATGAATTGCCTTCCAAATAAAAGTAAGAGAGTTAATACTGATGGCAGAAGAGAACATTTCCCTCTCATGCCTTCTTCCCAAATATTTGTGAGACTTCTGGAGGGCCAAACGGGAAAATGGCACACGGGATGGTGTACAAAAATGGGGGAGAGGGAAATAATTAGGTGCTTTCCACTAATGGCAGCATTCCAAGTAAAAATCTGTCCAGGAAGGATTTGTACCAGTGGAATAAAAGGTAAATTGGATTAAAGTTCAGAAATTAGCAAAATCAAGACAAAATATCTCAGTGGTATAACAATAGCATTTCAAAAGCTTACTTTTCTTTTTAGTCATTTTTTCTTCCATCATTTCTGTTGGAATATTTCTTTCTTCAAGATGATTGTCTGTCTCTTGTTCAGAATCTTTTTTCTTTCTTTTCCTTTTCTTTTTGGTCACTGCTGATTCAATAGCTGTTTGCTCTTTTGCCTGTTCCAAAATGCTAGGAGATTCTTCATTCTCCTTTTCAGCTGTTTCAGCATCTACTTCTATTTCCATGTCAGAACTTCTACTATCCTGATGTTCATCCGGACCATGGTTGGATTGTCCATTTACAACTTTATCTATCAAAGTATACAATATTAAGCAAAGGTATTCCAAATAATGAAAAATAAACTTGTTCAAACAGCATGAACAATATGGAGACATTCCATTTGCTGCTCCTTATAAACTCACAGCATCTTCTGCTCTCCTAATGTTGGTCACAAAATTGCTAACTGTTTTAGTTATACAGAAATTTCCTTCATTTTTCTTAAGATTATATATCTCTATAGTACTAAAACTCTTTGTGTGCGTTCAATACTTTGCAATCTTCAATTGGGTAAAACATTGCATCATAGAACAAAACTTTGTCAACAAAGATTCCCCAAATGGACTAACTTACTGAATGCCAGAACTCATCACTCTGGAGTTAATTAAATTTGGTTTGGTTTTTTTTTTAGCCACTTTAACACTACCACCATGCTGTCAGTATTAGTCAAATGATCCTCATTCTCAACATTCCCTGATAGTTTCCCACAATCTGTCTCATATGAGGGAGGAATTTATATAATTGCTGACACTCCTGCGCTCCTTGCCATCTCATTAGCAAGTTTTGCCTGTGGGAAAATTGCAGGAAGAAAATTGAATGAAGAAATCATCCAGTCCCTCTGCACTTGTACCATGCCAACCATTCATTTATTCCCTTATCCACCTGGCAGCAGCTAATTACCTGCCTGCTGGGAAAGGAAGGGAAAGGAAAGGAAAAAGGAGGGAGGGGAGGGAGGAGAAATGAAAGAAAGGAAGGAAGGTTTTGACACTGGCTGCCAGGAAATCAAAAGTCATTCCCACTTCCACTGATATTTTTGCTCATCCATGGTCAATCTGTTTTTCTGATATTCTGAAGAGAATATCTTTGAAATGATAACCTACGTCACAGGTTGTCTGGTATTATATACAAAATATTTCATCAAAAATTATCAGGATCGTTGAAGTAGAATCAAAGTATTCTGCTTTGATCAATAAACATGCAATTGCCACGAATCAAGACTGACTCAAAGGTATACAGACACACAAAAATCAAGTATGTTCTATGTTCAAGTGTCCTACAACTACTGTCCTTGTATAGAAAGAACAGAATGCCACATGGCAGAGGGGCTATTCATGACTTTGCCAAGAATTTTAAGTATTATTAAAATTACCTTTTCGCTTTTTCTGAGATCTTGGTGAATTTCTCTTATTGGAATTTTTTTCTTTTTGTTGCTGACTTGCAGCATCTTTATCTTTCTTCTTCCTCTCATTTTCCAGGACCTTCTCAAGGAGTTTCGTAAAAAAACTGAAGTCAAAGGGCCTTTTTTCTTCTGTCCAAAAGAGAAATGACGGGATAAAATTACTGAACACAATATATACTTTATTAAATGGAATAAGTGAAGTAGCTATATCATTAATTTTAGTTCTGTTTATTAAAATAAGTCTTTGCTTATTTAAAAAAATAATGTAAAATGAATGTGTGACTTTTAATGTGTCAGGATTTAGAGAACATTTGAACTATTTAAAATTAAAATATTTTGTAAATATTACAGTTAAAGAAGATTGTATGGTAGTACTTAGATGCATATCTGTCTGAGAAATGTTAAGGTTAAATCCAATGGTATATTGGAGGCCATTCCTGCTAATAGACTAGAAAAAAATGATTTCATTTTCATCCTGGAGTCCTCATACTACAAGGTCAAGAGTCTGATTTTGAGGGAACATGAAAAATTGAAAAAAGAATTTTAAAAATTCCCCCCAATGATCACAGTTCTACTCACACTATATTCATTAATTTCAAGAAATGAAATAAGCCCTTCACCCTGAATTTCATACTATGAAGTTGCAGTCCAATGAATTTTTACTAATGCACATATAAGATGTTTTCAAAGGAGAAAAATAGTCTATACCAATACTTACTAAATGCTTTATCTATTCTCCATCCATTGACTTTTTCTTCCCGCTTAAATTTATTCTGAAAACAGAACATTGTAACATAATAATTAGTTTATTGAGAAATGACATTGGTTTAAATCCATACTCAATCCTACCCAGAGAATGAAAGGAATGGGTTGCATGTTTTTATTCTCGTATGTTTTCTAGGTAAGAGACAGAATTTTTAGTATTCATAAAGCAAGTTTACCTTAAAAAAAAAGCAAAGTTAATGCTTTGAATTCATATCAGAAAAAAACTCTATGATTAAAACTGCACTCTAATGAAACATATTGATAAGTAGACACTAGTCCTATTAGAAACAGTACTAATAATAATGACGATAGTATGATAAGTAAAAATAAGAAGCCTAAAAACAGAACATGAACTAATTAATTAATCTATATCAAAAGACTGCCTGGCAAAAGAAATTGGGAAAAAATACATAAATGGCTAGAAAAGATGATTGGAAAGCATGTAGGTTTTAAACCTGAACTATTTTTATTAGGTATAATATCAGGTAAACTTGATAAGAAAAGTATGTATTTAACATTGCCACAACTTGACAGCAGCAAGGATTGTATTTGCGTAATGCTGGAAAAATGAAGAAACACGAGATGAAGAAATAATTAAGAAAATACTAGAGTGTGCAGAAATTGACAGACTGACATTAAAAATGAATCAAAGATACAGAATATTATCAAACATGGAATCTATTTTATCAGTGGTTGGAAAAAAGGGGTGGAGATTAAGAATGTAATATATATTGTTAAGCAAATTAAATACCCAGACAACACAATGTTTATTAAGCACTAAGAAATGTAATTAATAAAAAAAAGGCTATCTGGTATATTCTCTGAGATACTATAAAATATTAAATACACAGGCTAATGAATATCTTGTTGATCCTATTAATTTTTTTCTTGAAAATGTTTACCTTGATTTCTGTTCTTGCTCTGTGAGGAAAAAGCTGACTAATCATTGAAAAGTCAGTTCCTACCATACTTATGGCTAAGAAAAACATGTCTGTTTCTGTAATTTAAAAAAAGATAAAATATGGTTAAAGCAATTGTCATTTTAACATATCAGTGTCAATCTTAAATAAACAGATTACAGATTAATCTAAACATCAAAGTATCATTTTTTCATAATAATCAAAAATGTTATTTATTTCACACTGGGAAACTATGTGATCTGCTTTACTTAGAACTTCATCCAGAGTCTGGCTGTCACTTTCACTTTTACTTACAGAAAAGGTGACATATCCAGGTGTCTGAGGCTTTTTTGCATACAAAGTAAATAATGTAGTGTTGAATTATCTCCTATTTTTAAGCCATTAACCATATCTGTTACATGAATTGTACGTTTTAGTAAGCGTTGAAGAGGCCCTTACTTTGGTCATTTCTCAAGGTTTCAGTTAATTGAAAAATAACTGAACTTTAAAAAGTCCTTTGTGTTTAGAATATTTTAAAAGTTATTCACTTCACATGTTCATCTTTGCAAATAAACTATATACCTCCAAATTCACCAACTAGAGCTGGAAAGTCACACACTAATCCTAATATTGATCTATGAAAAAAATTGCCCGATTGGTTACTATGTGTAAATCACCTGATGAATTACTTCAAGAAGCATTATTTCTAATTCCGTATAACTCATTAAAAATACAGGAAATTGCCAGTCTGAGATACGGAGGAGTCTTTGGTGCTCCCTGAACTTGGTTGTTTGCTTGCAGGCATTTTTTTGCCAGCTATATTACACCATTAATACTAGTGAGTGTGGAGTTTGCTCCCTGTTTATATTCAGAAGCTTGCCTGCCAATATTCATGTGGGTATGGTTATCTTCTTGGTAGTTCCTAGGGTATAATTTCTGGATGCTATATTGCAGTTTCTCCTATAAGTGGTGATTCCATGGGCGTGCCTTTGATTTGTCAATATACAGCATCAATCAAACTGAAAGTAGGCAGTGATGCAGAGATTGATGAGGTCAATGATTCCAGGTGTTTCAATGTAGGTCAAGAGATTGTATTGGGCAATTCCTGGAAACTTGGCATTCAGACAAATCAGTCATCAATATGTATCAATAAGACATATGTACACACCATTCAAAAGAGACAAAAGATAAAAAGGAAACAAGAAAGACCAGAAGACATCCCCTCCAGGGACCAACATCCATATAAGCAGGGACTGATACCAGACAACAATCAAAATAAATGCCCTAATCAAGGAACTACCACTGAGAAAAACCACACACCCAGCAACATTGATAGAGCAAGCTATTATATTTAAAGAGAAAGAAAATTCCATAGTTAATAGTACTGATGATGTTACTTATTTCGGTAATGAAATGTCTGCAGGAAAGCAACCAGACAGCACCAAGTCCAAAATTCAAACCTTAACTACATATATATTCTTCTATGGATATCTGATTTTTTTGGCAGTAAATATAATTCATATATACTCTTGCAATCTATAACTATTTATTAAACTGCATATATCCTTTACCGATGCACACTGAAAGATGACTATTATATAATTACTATGCTTCTGTGCCTATAGCACTAAATTATACACACCTTTTTCTGACCATGGTCTAGTATAATAGCTTTTCCTGAAACTTGAATATGTTGTTGTGGAACCACGCTCAAAGATGGGATCATTTTCTTCCACTACACACTGTCCTTTTGTCCTTAAAACCTCGACAGTTAAACTAAATAGGAACAACAAAAAGAAAATAATTATATAAGAAATGCCATAAGAAGCATTATAATCTTAGGAACAATTGTCTTACTAATAATGGAGAAAATTTGCGACCTGCGTTGAAATACAAGTTGTCCTCAACTTACAATAGATCATTTAGAGACCGTTCAAAGTTACAACAGCACTGAAAAAAATGACGTACCGTCATTTCTCATACTTATCACCATAGCAGCCATCCCCACGGTCATGTGATTTACATTTGGATGCTGCTTCATATTTATGATGGCTGCAGTGTCCTGGGGTCCTGTGATCCCCTTTTGCAACCTCCTGACAAGCAAAGTCAATGGGTAAGCCAGATTCACTTAACAATTGCAGTGATTCACTTAACTAACATGGCAAGAAAAGTCACAACATGGGGCAAAACTCACTTAACACAGTTTTCACTGAACAACATAAATTTTGGGCTCAATTGTGGTTGTACGTCAAGGACTACCTGTACAGCAAAATATATAAATGTCCAAGAAAGACTGAGAAATTGATGAAATATTTTTTTTGCCCTCAGTATTGCTAAAGCCTTGCTACTGTCTTGGTGTTGCAGCGGACTAAAGTGCTGTTAAGTAGCACTTTAGCTACTTTAGCAATGCCTGCAATTACTGCAAGTTCGAATCTCACCAGGCTCAAGGTTGACTCAGCCTTCCATCCTTCCAAGGTAGGTAAGATGAGGACCCGGATTGTGGGGGCAATAAGCTGACTTTGTATAAAAAAAAGAACGCCACTTGGGGTGGCCAAAAGCCCTACTAAGCAGGTATATGCAAAAGTATGACGGCTATTGCTTAATGCATTGTAAGTCGCCCTGAGTCTCCGGAGAAGGGCAGCATATAAATCAAACCAATAAATAAATAAATAAATAAATAAATATTTAGTTTCACTTTACATTATCTTATGAATAAATAGATGATTATGAAACTCTTCCTCCAGACACGGGACAATGATTACATGTATAAGAAATATTTTTTGGGGGAAATACATAATTGTCCTATTGAACATCTTTCCAAATTAAGTACCAAAACTCCAATGGGATTTACAATACAAGTCACAGGATATAAATCTTAAAAAGAAAAGTAGAAAAGGGGGATATTTTAAAGGCAGGAATTAATATCTGGTTTTATTTATACACTGTCAATCCTAATGAGGGAAGTCTTATCTCAAGTACCAAAATATCCTGACCAATATTAAGCATTTCTATAAATGGGCACTGATTTTATGACACAGATTGACTGATAGCAAAACCTAACCTTTCTTCATCCAGAATAATTGAGCCATCTTCTGCAACTTTCACTCGAGGGACTAAAAGAGAGCCATCATCTTCCCCTCCTCCTCCTCCTCCTCCCTGTTCTTCATCATCATCTTCTTCATTTTCATCTTCATGATCAGCAACTATTCTTTCTTCAGGCCTGAAATTTGGGGAAATTTCAGGAAACAGTTCAAATAACACTAAGCTCTTTTCATATTTACTTTTCAAAAAAAAAGTATCATTACAAGAATCATTATATCTATCTCATTTTTTTAGCTGGAGTATAACTTTCCTTGGGGTGTATGTTCATATTCTTTACCCTAACTAGCACACCTATACCTAAAAGATTGCATCAGAATCTTACTTAATAATTGCATATTTATACAAACATAAATTTAATACCACCAGCTGTAAATTATGGCCTAGGCACTGGATAGGAGAACGGGTGATAGGTTTTATTCTTTGGCTGACCTCCTCGATTGCAAATGTTTCTTTCCCCCATTAAACATAGTATGGAATTATTTATACATTAATCCTCAGGTACTTCTAACACAGCACTGAAAATCAGCACTTAAACCTTGGGTTAGGAATGCTACCTCAGAATTAAATTAAACTTGCTTAAATTACACTGTATAAAAATAATGGTTACATGCTTACAGTAGCAAAATAATAAGATGAGGAGGGAATTTTATGTATATTTGCCATCTTAATATAAAGTAATAAAGGCAAAGAAAGAAAGAGGGAGAGAGGGAGGAGAGGGAGAGAGGGAGAGGGAAAGGGAGAGAGGGAGGGAGGGAGAGGGAGAGGGAGAGGGAAAAGGAGAGAGAGAGAGAAAGAAAGAAAGAAAGAAAGAGAGAGAGAGAGAGAGAGAGAGAGAGGGACGGAGGGAGGGAGGGAGGGAGGGAGCGAGGGAGGAAGGAAGGAAGGAAGGAAGGAAGGAAGGAAGGAAGGAAGGAAGGAAGGAAGGAAGGAGCAAAAGGAAGGGAAATTATAGAGCTGAGCATCAATTCATGCTACATGCCCCTGATTTTTAATTATAATAAAACCAGGATTTCATCAAAAGAACAACATGTTATTCATCAAAAGAGCAACTGGTTATTAGGATTATGTTTTAAACCAATAATTTAATTTCAGCAATATTAAGCAAACACATTTTTTATTTTTTATAAATGTATTACTGATCGTACGTTTCATTAATACTATTTCAAAAAAGAAAAAAATTACTCTTTTGCTTGGGTCATTGTAGAAGTCTTTTCTGATTTCTTCTCTTCAATGAACGAAGACCTATTAAATATTGAAAAGTGCACACTTAATTATTCATTTAATCCAGCAAAATTCTAAATTTCATAGTGCATAGTCCAAATGCAATTAAATTGTGTATTCAACTGTGCTAATTGCTAGCATGCTACAGTATACATTTTTACACACAAAAATTGAATTTAATTTTTTCATGTAAAGTTTAGTAAGATTGAACTAAGGTAAATCTACATGGTTTCTCAATTAGTGAATCAAGATAACAAAGCACAACTATCACTTCAGATTTCACAATATAACAATAATGTCCTGAAAATAACAGATAACAAGATAATTTAAATCCACTTATTTAGAAATGCCAAATTTTCAACAAAGAATTATGCAAATTATGCTGTTTTATACATACCAAAACCAAAAATGTGTCATTGATTTCAATAAATCTTGCTCTCTAACAATAAAGTTCCTAGACACATTTTATTATATTGCTACTCATTTGGCTAGAATGCAGATGCAGTTTTATAGAAACCAACATATATACATATTAGTAATTTATACTGTAGAAAAACATCTAGAAGCCAATATTTCATAAGTAAAAGACTACTAGACTTAATGTCTCAGATGTTTAGTGCTATATGCCTGGGAGTCCAAGTTAACAAAACTGTTCGTTAAGATAAAAGAATGAGTGAGAAACCGTATAAGGCTCCCTAAGATCTTTAGAGGATACAGAGCATATAGATCCAATGAATTAATAAAAACAATTTGTACCAAGATGACAAAAGAATATATGCACTTACTTCATAGGATTATTTTCAGGCAAATAATAAATAAAATCTCTCATAGTCATTTTGGAGCGATCTTCCGGCATATTTTTTTCGATTATAGGATATTTAAATTTCCGTTGTTTCTAAAAAGATAAATTAATATAGTTTTATCATTCCGTAGATTTTTATTTAAATCTTGTTTCAAATTTTATCATTTGTATATATTTAAGAGTTTTCTACTTGTCATATTCAGTTGCTAGCTTGCTTTATTTTATTTTATTTTTACTTTTTTGCTGGTGTGACTTTATCTGCTATTATTTTAATTATTTTAATACATTTTATAATGTTGAGAGATAGAAGCAGAAAAACACAATATAAGTTTAATTTTAAAAATGTATGTGAATGTATAATGAAACAATAACTAATTATTTACACTACCATATTCAGACACCAATACACCTTCTGGATCCCCTAATTTAGATGGAAGACAGAATTAGAATGGGTAAAATCGACCAATTGGTCACAGCCTACTGATCACACATTGACTTAAATCCCTGTTAGTTATCAGAAACATCAGACAGAAATTAAGAAGCATTGGAGAGTTTAGCTGGCAGCTTAATATATTTCAGATGTTTAGAATTAGAACCCTCAGAGTTTTTGCTACTGACAATGACAGCCAGAGCTCATGGCAGAAATTGAAGTCCAAAACCAAGTGTCTACCTAGAATAGCTTGGTATAGTACAAGCTGCCAAAGATCTCGCTAGTTTACAGTGATACTTTCTGTAATACTTCCATATTGTAACAAGAGATTCTTCACTTCTCACAAGTGAAGACTGCCTTAGTTCAATAGTAGGGCTTAAGATCTACATGCAAGAGGTCACAGAATGAAATCTATTATTTCCAGATAATGATAAAAAAAAATCTTCTCTCTGTAAGACCTGGTTAAAGACTGATCATCATGGAGAAGATCTACCCATGTGGTCACTAGGAGTCAACAAGGACTTGGTGCCTAATCACTCTCTAGAATTAAGAAATGTTGCCATTCAGTATTGAAAAAATATCAGGCTGAAAAAATCAATGATCTGATTCACTATAGGATACTTCATCCCAAAAAACAAGCTAGAACTCTTTCTATTTCCTTCCCTGATAACTTCAGATTAAAATTATAAAAATACTGTACTTTTTCTTTATTCAATTCTTCTTTCAGCATCTTCCTCAGCTTCTGAGTTTTGATAATTTTCACACGATCTGAACAAATCTTTTTCTTATCTGTTGAAGCAGATTTTGTCTGCGTTGTTTCCTCTTCCATCAATGTTTCCTGGGTGGGTCTTTCTTTGAGGGGCGAGCTTATGTTCTTCGGAAGGGCTTCATCACTTCTTTGAGCAGGTATACACAGGCTGGGTTCTTTACTAGCGGATTTTTTAAATGGAGAGAACTGTGGCACTTGAGGAGCAGAAGTTTTCTTTTCAGGCAATATGGAAGACTTGGGAGAATTTTCCACATCAATCTTTTCAGGTAAAGATGTTTCTTTTTGAAACAGAGAATTACTAAAAGCAGGAGAGTGAGGTCCTTGTTTTTGAGAGCATTTTGATGACAAATCAACAGTGGGAGGAGGTGGAGGTACAATTTTTGGTTTTATAAGGTTAGGCATAGTGGATATCCGTTTTCTTCTCTGTGGAAATCCTTCGGCATTTTTCCTGCAGTCTCCATCTCCACTTTTATCACTGGTCTTTTCATTTCTGGAAAATTAAGAGAAATATTAGCTAATAGAATAGAATAACATAATGACAGAATTTTTTTGAAAGGTAGTTCAGTAATTACCATGTTTCTCTGAAGATAAAACCTAACTGGAAAATAAGCCCTAGCATGATTTTTCAGGATATAAGCCCTACCTCCAAAATACGCCCCAGTTAAGATCGTCAGCCAGACGAACGCATTACCATATTTCTCCAAAAAATAAGACCTAACCAGAAAATAAGCCCTAATGCATCTTTTGGAGCAAAAATTAATATAAGACCTGGTCTTATTTTGGGGAAAATATGGGTATCTATAGTTTATATAAATAATTATACTATATTATAGTTAATTCTTATGGAAAACCCTGATGCTCTTAGATTAAACTTGAGACCCAAACAAATATATTAGGACCCTATAGCAAAATGAATATAGATCAATAAATCAATTTCCCAGAAACAGAAGTTTACAGGTAGTTCTTGACATACAACAGTTCATTTAGTGACTGTTCAAAGTTACAAAAGCAACTTTGAAAAAGTGACAACCATTTTTCAGACCATTGCAGCATTCTCACAGACACGTGATCAAAATTCAGATGCTTGGCAACTGACTCATATTTATGACAGTTGCAGTATCCCAGCAACATGTGCTCAACTTTTCTAACCTTCTGACAAGCAAATTCAATGGGGAAGCCAGATTCACTTAACAACTGTGTTACTAACTCAACAACTGCAGTTGTTCACTTAATGTGAGTAATGTCTAAGTGAGACATTACTCACTAAGTAATGTCTCATTTAGCAACAGAAATTTGGGGCTCAATTGTGGTTGTAAGTTGAAGGTTACTTGTATTATCAATAAATGTTTATTTGGTATATTTATGCCATTACTAGTAGAAAAGTAACACAATACTACAATGTTACAATGCAGGTTCATGAATTCAGAAGGATAGTTATGTAATAAATTGTCATGAAAATGTTTTGGGTTTCTTCAATCTAACTTTATACATACCAACTCAGATATAACTACTACTGAGATCAATGAGATTAACTTCCATGTAAATATATAAAATATATCATAATGCAATAATTGAATCCTGCACATCTCTGTTAATAAACTAATTAATCTATTTTATTTTTGTTTTGTGATCTGATTTTGAAAGGTAGAAGTACTTTTAAAAACATTAAAGTATGATATCATTATGATGACAAGATTAATAAAAAAGAAAAATGTAAATAAACAGAATTTCAATAATTTTGATCGTATCTTTAAATGTGTACCGAAAACTGATAAATTAGGTTACAAGCAACACATTATCAAAATTCTTGCGGCTAGTTTGGTTTCTCCTTTTAATGTTACAGAGTTATTATCTGAGGCAATCCTATGCTTGAAAAAGCACATTTCTTGGTATTTTGGTGAATTTCAAATACTGGGGATATAGCCAAGAAGAACACATACATCTTTAACATTCAGAAATTGATTTAGAATTTAGCAATCTTGTTGATGTCAGCCCCAAACCCAACAATCATAAGAAATGACCCAACCATATAGATTAATGTACCAATTCCTAAATTACATCTCCAATGGCAGGGTGATTGTAATCAAACTTCATTTAACATTATCTGAAGCATCAATATATACAAAGCAAAAGTTTTAAATCACATTAATTTCATTTTACAATCATAGGAAACAAAATTATCATTGTTTAATGCAACCTTTCAATGATTATCAGAGTACAGTATTCAAGCTCATCATGCTAATGTTACATAAATAACTAAAATCAATTTCATCAACTTGTTAAAAAAGATACTGACTTAGCAGCCATCACCTCTAACTTCTGGGGAATCTTCAGAAGCAGCAGCTGTATTTGGTTCAGTGTTAATTGAATATTCTTCCAAAAAGTTCCTTGATGTAAATCAAATTGTTTTAATTCTCCCCCCAAAAAAACAATCCACACACACATATATTAAATGTAATAATTTTGAATTTAAAAAATTGCTTCCTCAGACATGAGTTGATCCAAAATAATAATATTGTGTTGTCCAGTTTACCCCCTCCCCCAGCAGATTTAGACATTATTTTTTAAATGGGATTATCCCATAAAGTAATGAGATAAAGGGTACAAAATTAGATCTGTAACCCAATATTTGCTCTGTATCTCTTGGAGCATTAACAGCAGATAGTGAAACTGATACTTACATTAATAGGAATCCCCATACTAATCAAAATTGAATGGGGCTAGATAATGAGTCTCAAGTTGAGCCTGAAGACAAGGATAAAACTTATTAACTGGGATATACTCCAGATGTATATATGAGTGTTCAGTCTCTCCCCTTCCGTGTGTGTGTGTGTGTGTGTGTGTGTGTGTGTGTGTGTAGTACTGCAGCCTCAGAGGAACAGTAGAAAGACCAAGCCCTTCTGTCTGAAAGTTCACCAAGCATTTTAAACAAATAAAAAGAACAATTATATTTGTAATTTATTCATATGATATAATTTAATGGGAGATCTCACACAACAATCAACTTTCAAATTAAAGACATTACTTTATTAATTTCTTGTATAACATCCACATCAAGGCTGCAACAATCCAAAGGACCCCTAAACTGTAGCAATGACAGATACCTGTATTGTTCTGTTTATTTTACTTATTAAATTTATATGATCAAGTCACTTTTTTCAGTGCTGTTGTAACTTTGAACAGTCACTAAATGAACTGTTGTAAATCAAGGACTATCTGTATATGGTATCTAATTTTCTATAAGGAGCTGTTATTAAAGACTTACAAGATTGGCAGGGTCTTAAACAGCACAGCTCAAGTTTATGAATGTACTGACAGTATTATACATAGGTGACCGATAATACAGTTTAGATATTATACTATCATTGGATCAGAGTTTGGCCCATGCAATGCTTCTGCGTCACAGTGGCGGGTTCCTACCGGTTCGGCCAAGCCGGTAGCAGTGACAATATGACGTCACCAAACTGGTTCTCTTTGTCCTGGAGCTGGGCTCTTCCGCCTGCCCCCACGTTATTCCTATCTTTTATTTTTTATTTTTTAGCCCAGTTGATAGGTGTGGCAGAGTGGATTACCGCACCTCAGCTGGGCAGATTCCTAACGCGCTTGCTCGGAGCGAAGTGCGTGCATGAAGAGAATCGGTAGTAAAGCTGGTTAGAACCCACCATGCTGCATCATTATCATCATCATCATCATCATCATCACTATACCTGGAAAATTTCTCTATAGGGGAACAGCAAGTTGGTAGGATTTCTACAGTCTATTTAATGCCAATTACTCCTCTGCAATGTTCACACTACAGAATCAAGTCACTAGACTCGAGTCCAAGCAGCCGAGTTATTACAACACAAACCTAAAGTTCTCTCACACATCTCTTTGAGATGGGACTTTTGCTGACTCAGAAGATTATGAACCTCTAATAAGAGAAGCTTTCCTCAAAGCCGGGTCCTCAAAGACCGTAGTAAAACGAGCGTCACAGACCTAACTTCCAATGTGTCTCTCAAATCATCTCAAAAAGGACACGAGGAAGCTCTGAGAAGACCAACGCAAAGGCATCAACGAGAGACTAAAAGCAAACCTCAGTTACCTGCTACTGTTGTTATTACTGTCCCCGCTCGGCTGAAGATCTCCAGAGGCGGCAGTGTCACCGGGATGGGGCATCGAAGTGTCTTCGGCCGGAGAAGACCAGGTGGTCGGCGCCGAGTCATGTTGACCGTCGGCATCTGTGGTGGCGGCGGAGGCGGCGTTGACAACCGCCGGGACAACTGAGCTGGTGCTGCCTCCACTATTCCCGCCTCTCCCTGCAGCATTCGGCCGGACATTGGGCTTCACGCTAAACCTGGCGCGGCGGAACATAGTGTCGCGAGGGAGAAGGTCCGGCACCGGCTAAAGTCCAGCGTCGCCGGCGAGGCCGCCTCATGTCATCGGCCCGGCTCCGTCCAGCTCCCCGCCCTTCCTTTCTGGGAGAGGACTTGAATCAGCTGCTCCTAGATGGCGTTGGTCGCGTCATCATTCTGCGACAAAAGCAAGCCGAAAGGTTTGGCTCTTATTAACGGTTAGTGAACCGCCTGCAATGCAGAAATCGAGCTTTGCTTTTCAGATTTGTACTGAGGAAAAGAGGGCTGGTTTGTTAATTCATCGTTGGATAGGGGATGGGTGGTAAATACATTTTCTAAATAAATAAATCCCATAACAATAACAGAGTCGGAAGGGACCTTGGAGGTCTTCTGGTCTAGTCCATGTAGTAAAGACTATGCCCTATGCCATAATTCTGTATTTCATTCCCATTTAACGTCTTGTTTCCTCCCCCCACCCCCATTTGCGCAATTCTGTATCACTCTTCTGTTTATTTTCAATAAGAAAGAATGCCTTAGCCTTTCATTAATTAGGGGAGGTGGGACTGTAATTTCTAGAATTTTACACTGAGACACAAGATTAGGACAAAAAACTGTAAAGCACCATTGTTATGGAAATTGTGTGAGATAAGAACATGTGCCTCTTGAGTCCAAGGATTTTCAAAAGCATGTCCTAATGACTTCAAGCGTGTTAATGTAAAATTCACCCTGATGCAATAGAGAGTAAATCCATCTCCTCTTCCATGTGATAATTGTTCAGATTGTTAAAGATCATTTCCTTATCTCAATCTTCACTTTTGTAGGCTAAATGCTACCAGATTCTTTAAATACAGATATAGTTATTTAGTTTGGTCAATCTTCACTTTTTGTAAGTGCTTCAAAATCCTTTAAATACATCATTTCACACTGAACTTGATTTCCAAACTTCTCACAATCTTATAGCCAGCTAATTCCAATTTCTCACTATTCTTTTTTGAAGAATAGCATTTCTCTAGACCAAATTAATCTGATTGCAAACAATCACATAATACAGTCACCAAAATAATTCACTGGAGCATCTCTAAAAATTATCATGTATCTGTAATGAAAAATTATTTGTACCCCATCTTTATTATTTTCACAAATAACTCAAGACACCTATTTCATTCACAACAAAAATCCTGTGAGGTAGGTTGAATTGAGAGAACATGACTGGCCCAAAACTGGCTTTCATGGCTAAGGGGGGACTTGAACTTATATCCCAGTTTCTAGCTTGATTTCTTAACCACTAGACCAATGTGGCAAAAAATTGGTGAGAACATAGAGTTGAAAATGCAGCAGATTAATTAATATATGATGGGATTTCTGAATGCAGATAAAGTTGGCTGATAACACACAAAACGTAACTATGGATGTGGCAATGAGGGGACAGTAAAATAGGATACAAAGAATTGGAGATCTTAAGTAACAAGATCTAAAAATCAAAATTGAAAAATTATGGCATAAAGCAGTTCCTGTATTCCCAGTAGCTATCTCCACACTGGATGCCAATATCTAAAAATTTGAGATGGCACTTAAAGCATTCAGCTGTCAGTCGCAAAAGACCACAATTCTTGGATCCACACATAACCACACCAATATATAACATTTTAGGTTGTTGAGACAAACGCAATGCTTATAAAGACCAATAGCCATTAAAGAACTGACATCGATGACTTCCCTTGGTTGTGAACGAAGAATAATAATGGGAAGGACTAGGTTCGGTGAATAAAAATGCCAAGTTAAATATCTGGGCAAATCCAAGTTAAATATCTGGGCAACCCATCATAATATTCATTTATTTGTAGCTTTTTTTTTAGTGGCAACAACCCTGGATTATTTGAATCATGCTATTCTGTTAACAAAAAACGAGAGAGAGAGAGAGAAACCTGACTGGTGACAGCTAACTTGGAAGCTACTAGTTCAGACCCAGGCGAAGGACTACAATTTGAGTCAGCTGCTGAAGCAGACGTCACCATCCAAACAAAGGAGGCTTTTCTAGAATTGCGCAAGCGCAATAAGAGGCAGGGCGTCACTTAACAGCTCCGTTCGGGACGGAGGGATGTGCGGCGTGACGTCACGGGGGCGGTCCCTTACTTAATAAAACACTTGGGCGGGCGGGGCAACGAGAAGGTTCTGGTAGTTGGAGCGGTTGGTGGGGAGTTGGAGCTCGCGAGCGTAACGGTTGTTATCGCTGGGGTTATTGTTTTGCCATGGCCCGTAAGTATTCGACGCGCCCGCCTTCTCCCACCACCAGGAAGGCAAGGCGGTCCCTCCAGCTGGGTCGGTGCCCGTTAGGGGCCGTGAGGGACAGTTCACGGGGCCTTGCGGAGGGCCGTAGGCCGGAGAGGGAGGCGCCTCTCCGCCTGTTGTTCGTGGCATCTCCATGGTGGGCGGCGATCTTGGGGTCAGCAACCTATTTAATAAAGTGGAAGCCATAGGGAGGTGCGTCGCAATCGTGGCTGGTTTATGGATTTTGTTACCGTCGCCTCCGGGCGCTACAAATGTGGAGGGTTAAGGCTGGCTGGAGAAAGGGCAGCTTTGATCCTTCGTTTCCGCGGTTTGTTTGTTTTTTTATCCGCGCTCGGGGCGAAAGGAGCCCTGGCCGCCCTCTCTTAAGTCTGCGAGGTGAACTGACCTTTCTCATCGAATTTACGCTCGAATCTGCCTGCGGCTCCATAAAGTAGCTCCGAAAAGCTTCGAGAGGAAGCTGTGAAAAACTGTTCGCGTTGCGCTCGGTGTTCTTCAGAACCTATTTGGAAACAGTTGTTTTCTTAAAGGAACTGAGCGCCATCCTCTAGTAGTGTGTGTGTATGATATTTTAGAGAGAAGCTAAGCCCCCTCGCTTGTCTCCTTAAGGAGACGTTGGCGATTGAAGGTATAGTAATTGTGACTGAACTAATGTGGGGTTCTTGATGGTTCGGTGTGATCTGCTTTATTTATTATTTTATTATTAAAATTTATACGCCGCCCTTCTCTTTAAAAACTGTTAAAAGTCTTAACAGTTATTCCATAAACAAACTGAGCAAATAAAATATACCCGCTAGATCAGAGGTCTCCAACCTTGGCGACTTTCAGCCTGGCGGACTTCAACTCCCAGAATTCCCCAGCCGGCTGGGGAATTCTGGGAGTTGAAGTCCGCCAGGCTGAAAGTCGCCAAGGTTGGAGACCCCTGCACTAAATTGTAGCTGAAAGTCTGAGAAGTTACATGTTTAGGGCTGCAACTCAAAGAACCCTTTCAGACCACTTTACTGGCTGGGGAATTCTGGGAGTTGAAGTCCGCCAGGCTGAAAGTCGCCAAGGTTGGAGCCCCCTGTGCTAAATGGTAGCTGAAAGTCTGAGAAGTGTTTAGGGCCGCAACTCAAGGAACCCTTTCAGACCACTCTACTGCTTCCTGGATATCACAACTAACCCAGTAATTTGATTCATGTTTTTTTTTTAAACATAGAAACTTGCATAACAAAAACCTGCAGTTTCTGTGCAATGCTGTACATTTAGATCTTCTGGTTTGGAAATACAGAATGCATAGTCCTTACTGAATGAACTGATGTCTTGGTTTTTGTTTCGTTTTTTCTCCAGGGACCCACATTTTTAAACATGGTACAGATATATCATATGATTATAGTGCCTCTTCACTTAAGGAACTAAAAATTATATGCATGGTGGTTGCCTATGTAACTTGTTTATCCTTGCACCAGTGCTATAAAATAGGTTAGGCTAAGAGGGAAACTAATTTAGTTTTTTTTCTTTTAGCACGTTTTTATAAAACGGGTTTAGAAATAAAAATGTAAGATTTCTCTGTAGTAGTATGTTTATTTGATGTATTTTATTGGTTTTAAGTTCAGAAAATTGTTATTTAAATGGATAGAATTTAGGTTTGCTTAAAATTAAGTATGCCTAGAAAGTATTGTGTCCCGCCCCCCCCTTTTTTTTTTTCTATGACTTTAAAAAATATTTTAAGAGTTACAAGAAGCATTGGCCAAAATTGGAATTAATAGAATTCAAAAAGATTTTCAAGATTGATTTCTAACAATATATATATAGATTGTAAAAGTAGATCAAAATAAAAAGTACATCCCAGTTAAAATGTACTTCAAACTTGAAACATTTGCTTCTAAGATCGCAGTGTGTAGAATTGAACTAATGTACATTTTTTAAAGTTTCAAATTCATAGTTAATCACCAAACAGTACTAAAGAGATTCAGCAAATATGCATATGGTTTTCCTAAATTTCATAATGCCAGATAAAATCTTAAAAACTTCAATATATTTTATGTTTAGGCCATGCAATAATTTTTCATCCGTTCAGCATTTTCAAAACCTTGCCCTCAATTTTAAACTAAATTCCATATGCTTCCTTGCCAGATAGCTGCTGTTTATTTTAATGGTGTTATGTGTAGAGAGCAAGAGAAATATCTTGATCGATATACACAAGAAATATTACTTAGGCAAAAGAGACTAAAACATATATTAAGTCTAGAGAAACAAGATAACTTTGGAAAGGGGCTTAAGCAAATGCTCCTTTATTTATATGGAATATAAAAAGAGGGAGTACAACACAATTATTTTCATTCTATATGTGTGCTCACTTTTATTTTAAATATTACTTTACCTGCAATAAATGTTTCGATTGGCCTACAGTTCCTTCAAGAGGATCACTCCAGATATTTTAGTCCTGTGAAAGACATTAAGATGTTTAAGATGATTTGTGAACAGATCCATTTCTTTTAAAAACTCTCAAGTGGATATCATTTGAATGTGTGTTGATTTAATTAAGTTGGTTCATCTTTTTTTTAATGTTTATGTAATATCTCACTTCATTCCGCCAGTTCAGAATTGGCATCTTTTCTGTTTCCTTAGTAGTGAAGACAGAAGCAAGTTATTCATTCAGTTTCCCTGCTTTTTCCTTATTTTTATTTTTATTTTTATTTTGATACCTTTAATACTCCCATTAGTAGTCCAGTGGTCTCTGGTTGGGTTCCTATTCCAAATAAATCTGCAGATATGTTTAATTTAAATATTACATTTAAAGTGACAATGAAGTTATTCTAAGTCTAAGATATTTGTTTTAATATTCTCTGCTATTTGTTCTTCATAGTCTTTTGCATACGTTATTTTATCAATTGGTTGCATATATTTAATCAAAATTCATTCTTTCCTGTTTTTCTTATTTGAGCAAGATTTCCATTTTTATAATTTTTAAAGACATCTTTTGTTTTTTACTGCATTTCAGACTGCTATAAAAAAACAGTGGGTAAAAAGCATAATAGGTTCATAAGAACAACTGCTAAGAGTTTGCAGTTCCTAAATATTCCAAACTTTTGTAGTTTGGGTAATCTGGCCATGGAAAAGACATCTTTGAACCCAGGATATGCCACACTGGTAACTGGATTTGATATTGTGGATTGTATTTTAATAGAAAATGTAATTACCAATAATTAGCCTAAAACCTGGACTGTTACTTTTACAGGTGGGAACCAGCGTGAACTTTCCCGCCAGAAGAATATGAAGAAAGCACAAGAACAGAACAAGGGGAAAAGAAAAGAGGACGCTTTATCAGCTTCTCAAAGGAAACAGAGGTATATTTGCATAATCTTTGACACCTTTTATATATCATGAATACAGGTAGTCCTTGACTTACAACAGTTCATTTAGTGACCGTTTGAAATTACAACAGCAGTGAAAAAAGTGACATGACTATTTTTCACGCGACCACACATTTTGATCACATGATCAAAATTCAGATGCTTGGCAACTGACCCATATTTATGACAGTTGCGGTGTCCTGGAGTCATGTGATCACTTTTTGTGACTTTCTGATAAATGTCTGGAGATTCTCAGTCATCCAAGTCATGGTTGTCCCAAAGATGTTTTTTCAAGAGGCAACTGGACTTTCTGGTTTTTCTTCAGCTCTGACTGGATGGTGGGGAATGGAAGGATTTATATTCCCAGAAGACAGCTGGTATAAGACCTAGACTCCTTCACAGGAATTCCACCCACTCACTGATATAGGTATGTAGTTGGGGGTGCCATGATGGGATCCACACATATCTATGACATGGCAAAGGTCATGAGCCGCAAAGGGCTGGTCCCCGAAATCCAAGGGGTGGAAGTCGCCCTGGCGCCAAAGGAGTTGGAGCTCAATCCCATGGCCATGACCCAGAAGTAAAGGAGCATGTGCGAGAGCAGCAGGCTCAAGTGGAGAAAGAGGATTTTAGCGACAGCATAGAGAACAAACTCATCAGGACCAGATTCAGAAGTCCATCTGCATTTAAAAGACAAAGTCCCCATTTTGGACAGAAAACCACTGGTTTGAAAGAGGGGTCAAAGAGACCATCTATGTCAAAATTGAACATTCCACTCTCAACAGAGGGGAGGGATATGACATGTATCTCCAGTCTACAACACAGTCCTTTCAGCACTTCCAAAAAGGCTCCACACCCATTTGCACCACTCAGGTGACCCTGATGACATAGATAAACCTCCAGGTGCCCTTAACGATTCGCTAAAAGAATGCAGATGACCAGCTGTCTGCAAGGAATATAAATCCTTCCATTTCCCACCATCCAGTCAGAGCTGAGGAAGCGTCTCGGATGAGAAGTGAAACGTCTTCAAAGAAAAACCAAAAAGTCACAGTTGCCTCTTGAAAAAGCACCTTTGGGACTTTCTGATAAGGAAAGTCAATGGGGAAGCAAGAACTTAACGACCCTGTTACTAATTTAATAACGGCAGTGATTTACTTAACCTGGCAAAAAGGTGGTAAAATGGGGCAAAACTCACTTTAAAAATGTCTCACTTAGCAACAGAAATTTTGGGTTCAATTGTGGTCCTAAGTTAAGGACTACCTGTACATATTACGAGTCTGGCGTAAAATTTTTCTGTGCTCAGAAAAGCTAGATGTTTTGCTTTTTTGAATTTATTGATATTAAATTGATGAGTTCAGCCCAATACCTGAGATTTATTTGTGATGTCTGATTCTGTAAAAATTGGCACCACAAACTGACTACCTTATTCTTTTCCTTTTTACAGAGATTCTGAAATTATGCAGCAGAAGCAAAAAGCAGCAGATGAGAAGAAGACTCATCAGGCAGGAGCAAAATAATGTGTGGCTACAGAGAGGACCTAATAATGCTGCAGCATCTCAAAATATAGGGCCTAAAAAGACATATTTGTAAAGTAGCCAGCCATTAAATGGTTAATGTTTATCTTCTACTTGCTTGCTTGTCCAGTATGCATTTATTTTAGAATGTATGCTTAGTATAGTGTATTTGCAGCTGACTTGGCTTTGACTGAATTACTAGAATCTGATCCAATAAAATTGGATTTTAAGGTTGTATTTCCCTTTGCATGTCTGTTAGTAACAGTAGCAATAGCCAGAATGTATTTTATTGTTAAAATGTTTGCTCAATAAATTGCTTGTGAGATTATACCAGTTATTATATATGCAAGTAAGCTGGAAAATGTATATGGCAGCACTTTTACATTCAGAAGTGATATTTTAAAAGGATAGGCATCTGTACTTGCTTTCCACTTTGTAAAAGGTCAGCTGTAAAGTTAATCATAAATTATTTTTACAATAAAAATATTGCATGACATATTGTCAGAATTGGGTACTCAAGAAGCTCCAATAGATTTTCAGTTATTGCTGGAAATACATAATTTCGAGAATCCTTTGTCACATTTAGCACAAATAACTTGTCTTTGATCATGTGTTCTAACTTCAATCTGAGTATTGAATACCATTCTTCAGTAATTGCAAACCAAGATTCTCTATGTAAAATTGCAATTAAAATCTAATTTGAATTAAAATATAAACTATATTATCTTTTGATTAAAACTTGGTTTGGTTGTAAGTGCAGCTGTCAGGGAATGGGTTGCTTAACTTTATTGATGTGCAAGATTATTTCCACAGTTGGTAAGGACCTTATTTGAACAATTAGTTTTACATGCATAATTGTGTTTCAGCTTGGGACAGAATCAGACTGAACTAGAATTAGGTCAAGAGAATCTTCTGAGAACAGCAACTTCTTCGGAACAATGAAATTTTATTAGCATACTTGTCAGTTGAAAGAGGATAATCAGGGTGACCTTAACTTAATTCTGAACATTTCAAAGACTGTGCTAGAGCATACAAAGAACTAATTGCATTGTTTGAAAAGTACAGATAATTCAGTCTTTTATGTCAGAGGTTTCAGGGAGTAAATAGAAAGCAATTCTTATTGCAACAAAGTAGGTATTTTGAAAATGGCTCTTAGCCATGATTTAATTTTAAAACAAGTAAGTTATTTAAATGTGATACATTGGTATAAAACTTAAAGTAGAGCTAGCCTTGTGTCCTTTCTGTGATGTTACTAAATTTCAATTATGTGGGATTTAAAAATAATTGGATTTTAGATAAAATGGACTTGAACTTTAGGTAAAAATTGGCCTTCTGAATTAAAAACAATTTGTAGATTATAGTTACTCAGATTCAGTTCCAGAAAGATGCTTTAGAACATATGGCAACTGTAAAATGCTTGAGAATGAAGAAATATTCCTAAATCTTAATTTATAGTCAGTTTGTATCTATGATAAGTATGTGTTTTGTCTTCATTAATAGAATTACTGGGATGCTAAAATTTGGACAATGGCTGGCTGACAAAAAATTAGAGATGGGATATCTTTACTGCCATCTAGAAATGATCTGGATTGTTGTAACAACCCCCATTTCTCAAATGTTTGCCCTCTTTTCTGTTCTTTGCATTGTAATCAGCGGAAATAGAGCTGTGAGAAAGATGAGTACTTAAAAAAATCAATTATTTTTTTCAAGCAATGTAGTTACTGTATTAGAGTCTTTGTCACAATCTTTATATTAATCATTCGAGTTGATCAGACTCAATATTGTTTTAAATATTCTGTGTAAAGAATTTAGGGGTACTATATTTAATTCACTAAAATTTAACCGTTTGATCTTCATAATTAAGTAGGCATCTGACTTGTGACATTAATTTTATTGCATGTACTAGGATGCGTTGTGCATTGTCTGTGGGTGGCAGTGCATGGCTAACTTTCTGGGTTGAAAAAAAGGGTTAGATTAGGAAAACTACCTCAAAAATTGTAAAGTTCAATGCAATCCAGGAACTTGACAAGCTTTCCATAATAAGGCTGTGGCAAATGATTTTTTGTACTGTTGAGAAAATTACAATGCTTTGTTAATGGTATCACCAAGATTCAAATGAAACCTGTGTGTTAATGTAGACAGAATTGTATAAATACAGAAGAAGCACTGGGTGAGGTATTTGGTCCAAAAAGCTATTTCATTGTAAATGCATTTTATAGCAGATTACTAAAGAGCCATCCACCTTTCAAAGATCTTTCAATCATTCTTATAAATAAGTCCATCTTATAGGAGTTAATAATTTTTGAAATATATTTTTGTCATTTTCAAAACAAATGCAACATAGAATCCTGAAAAATGCATTGCCATTTTAAATGTAATATGCGAGGAACAATACAGCAGCATCGAATAAAATAATCACTTGGGAAGAATGGTTCCTTACTTTTGAGTATCAAAATTTTAAGTCTAAAAAATGGAAGGCCTTTTAATTCATGGCAAGTTCAGCATTACAGTGGGGATTATTACCCACTTGTTTTCTGGCTTGACACTGGGCAAAGTGAAGTACAAATCTGGGGCAGTAAGGATTAGTAGATAACAGTAAAGAAGGATATTTCAAATTTATTTATTATTAAATTTTATTTATTTATTAAATTTATATACCGCCCTACTCCCGACGGGACTCATATTGTAGCTCTAGTACTACATATCTCAATTTGGGAATAGGTGATATTTGTTGGTCGACCATTGGTATGTAATACTAGATATAGTATTTTGGGGCCAAAATATATAGTATTTTGGCCCTTAGTTTTAGTGTAACTTAGCCCTTGCTGTATTATGTCAAAAGAATGTAATACCATATCCTTGTTTGCTAATGGAAAGCATTGTCTTTGGTGGTGGTGGTGGAAGGGATAAATTTATTTATTTATTTTATTTATTTGTTTAGATTTGTATACCGCCCTTCTCCTTGCGGACTCAGGGCGGTGAACAGCCAAATAAAATAGTACACAAAAGTTAAACAATTTCTTTAAAAAAGCATATAACTTTGGCTAAAAATTAAAACCATTAACCATTAAATATTTAAAATACCCAACCCTATAATACAGATCTTAAAAATTCAGCGGGGTCAGGCTAGACCAGCAAGCTGAAAGAGATGAGTTTTCAGGGCCCGACGAAAAGTCCGGAGGTCAGCAATTGTTCTCAGTTTTGGAGGAAGATCGTTCAAATTTACTTCTGAGTGTACTAATGAATTGCATTAATAGCAAATGGCATGTATTCCATCCTGCTCCTTGGTACTGTACCAAGTACTGATCAAATTGACACAAAGCAAACTTTGTGAAGAGTTGAAATTAAGTACGGTGTGCTTAACATGCCATAACTGTTGATCTAAGCAAGCAGGTTTGAGCCAGCTAGAAACTGGCAGGCAGGGAGGTCTAGTTCTGCCTTAGGCATGAAAGCCAGCTGGATGACTTTGGACAAGTCAGCCTCCTTCAGCCCAACCTACTTCGCAGATTGTTGGGAAAAAGAAGAGGAGGAAAGAGTATTAGGTATGTTCACCATATATAATTTATAATTATTTATAAAAGTAATAAGAGACAGGATTTTAAAAATCTAAATCTAAGGAGGAAGAAATGGGCCAACTGACGGTGGGTAAAGGAGTGTCAGATTAAATTTATGGGCCATGCCAAAGAACACTGATTCTTTCAGATTCTTGAAAATCTGTCGGAGATTTTGATTCCCAGCCTTGCTACTTTCTGTAGATTATGCCTCCCCAAATCGCTCGCTGTTGCCCCGGTTGGCTGGGAATTTGGTAGGTCGTGGCCTCCATTCCGAAGAGCCCTTGTTGGAAAACGCTGAGCCGTTGCCCCCGTGTGTGGATGATCCTCCAGCTGAGAAAGAACCGGTGGTTGGCGGCCGTTGCCAACGAAGCGACGATCTCCTAGCGAGGGAAGACGCGGAGCCTCCCAACCGGTAGGGGGCGGTATCGCGTCTGCGCCCGCGCTTGTGGAAGCCTCGTTGTCTAGAGCTCATCCCAGGCGATGCTTAGCTAAGGAGGCCGGCGCCGTAGCCGCGAAGTGGCCTTCGGGAAAGACGCTTCCCTCAGGTCGCTTTCCGCTTTTTCACCGCGGCTCGGGAATTCACATGGCTTCCCGCGAAGAGGACGACGCGGTCCTGTTCAGACGGGGCGCCGGGCAGGTACGGTGCTAGGCGTCTCTTCGAGGTCCTTCGGTCGCTGAGGCGGGCCGGCGGCTCTGAAACTGTCCCCGCGTGGGAGCGAAGGAAACAGTGGAGGGGGGAGGGAAATAAAGCCCTTCTTTTAAAGGGGAGGCTGTCCTGAGGGGTTTTCGGGCTGCCCGAAATGCGGGGAAGAAAGGAGAAGAAGCGCCCGAGTTTCCGGAGCTGAAGCTGCGCTGTTGGACACCGAGCAAAAACTGCTGGAAGTTTGGCGGATTTTCAAGAAGAGCCTTTTTGCAGGGCAGGGAAACGCGTGAAGTCGCCGTTTCTTCCATTCCGGAGAGTGGATAGATAGAGGCCGCTTGGCTGGCTCCGCGTCGCCCAGAGCTTCGAATCCAACACGCCGATAAGTTAGACTTAGAATAACTTTTGTCACTTGGAAAGTACGCTAACCGGCATATATTAAAATGAAATTTCGTTGCAGACAACTCTCTTTCTCAAAGGATCTCTCCGCTTCTAATATACACTACATCAGTGTTTCTCAACCTTGGGAGCTTGAAGATGGGTGGACTTCAACTCCCAGAATCCCCCAGCCAGCAGCGCTGGCTGGGGGATTCTGGGAGTTGAAGTCCACCCATCTTCAAGCTCCCAAGGTTGAGAAACACTGCACCACATGAACATGATAGGATAAAAAAAAAATAAGTTATTCCTGAAACAAAGTAATAGTGATGTCCGGTGAAAGCCAAGATTATTCACATTGCATGGTTTGTTGTTGTAGTGTTGTTTTAACTTCTTCAGAAATATACAGGTTTGTTTTTTTTTAAATCGTTTTTCACAGAGTGATGATTCTGATATATGGGATGATACAGCGCTGATAAAAGCCTACGACAAAGCAGTTGCATCTTTTAAGGTAAAACGCGCAATGGAATTTCGCCCTCGGGATGCAAAAGGATTATTTTTCCTGCTATGTATACATTGTGTACTGTTTGATTCTTAAACATTAAACTAGCTAGAAACCAAACTAAAGAAATAATTTTCCCTAATGCAGTGATGTAGTCAAAAGCACAAAAGCACTTGCGCTCAAAATGCAAAACATTTCGGAAAGAACATGTTTATATATCTACAAGGGCATTTTATTTTCTAAATTTTACTTATTTATCTTGAGAGGAAAAATGAACCATGTGCCAGGACTAAGCCCCAAGGTTGGCTATTTTCAGCTCTCCAATCATATTATGGTTAATTTAATTTTGTAACAAATTTTGTAAGAAAATCAATATAGATTTTTAAAGACCCCTTTATTATTTAATATTATATTCTAGTTAAATAGCCAAAATTAAACTTCTTTGTCTTGTGCCTGAACTGTAATTCTAATTCTAATGCAGCAGCATCTTTATGCATGTGTATTTATGTAAAAGCAAACAAAGTATATTTGAACCAATTCGTCACATTCTCATTTTCTTAGAATTATATATCACTTGAAAGCTTAACGGAAATCCTTAAGAACTACATTTTAGAAACCGCAGTTTGATAGAGAAATAACCAATCCATCTGTCTGTATGATATTCACATCACCAACCTTAGTCATTGAAGGATTGCATGTACAATCCTAAGAGGTTTCTTTTTATGTGTTTTGTTTTGTTTTGTTTTGTTTTATTACATTCAATATGTTATATAATTATTTCAAATATGTCTTTTGAATTTAAACAATCACAATACAGTTAAAAGACTGGTAGTTATAAAATGAGGTTTTATAGTGGGTTTGAATATATAAGCAGTTGGTTGCAGAACCAATGAACTTGAAAATTAAAGGAGTAGCATCTAATTAACATTTTATTGAAAGTCTTATCAGAAATCCCAAGGGTGTAGGTTGGACTAGGCAGTGGAAAGCCAGTTGCTACATCAGCAATCAAGCTCAATTTGAAGAAATGTCTATTTTTACTAATTTCTTTACTTTCTCCCACAGAATGCCTTAAAGAATGGTGACTGTTCAGAGCCTTTGGACAAAACTGAGCAAAATGCTGGAACAAAAAGAAAAAACAATAAAAAGAATAAGAGTAGAAAGAAAAATAATGCTACAACACAGAAACAGGTTGTTGTTGGTTGTATGGTAGAACACTGTATTTAAAATAAATAAAGATGAGCCATTTTAATAATTGTTTTATTGAAAAAAAGCATTTTTAATGGACTTCAAAAAGGAATTAAAAATCTAAAATAAAAAGACAAAAATTGTTCCCTGGCATGAATCAGAGGAGGCAAAGTTTCAATTATCCAACTCTGTTTCACATGAAATTAGAGAAATTGAGATATCCAGTATTTGCCAAGATTTAAGCTTTTTTATAGGTTAGTTATTTTCCAATTACTAAAATAGTTTATTGTTGTTATAAAATAGTGTATTTATGGAGACTTCTTTTGTTGTTGTTAGTTGCAAAGTCGTGTCCGACCCATCGCGACCCCATGGACAACGTTCCTCCAGGCCTTCCTGTCCTCTACCATCCTCTGGAGTCCATTTAAACTCACGCCTACAGCTTCAGTGACTCCATCCAGCCACCTCGTTCTGTCGTCCCCTTCTTCTTTTGCCCTCAATCTTTCCCAGCATTAGGCTCTTCTCCAGTGAGTCCTTCCTTCTCATTAGGTGGCCAAAATATTTGAGTTTCATCTTCAGGATCTGGCCTTCTAAAGAGCAGTCAGGGTTGATCTCCCCTAGGACTGACCAGTTTGATTGCCTTGCAGTTCAAGGGACTCTCAGGAGTCTTCTCCAGCACCATAGTTCAAAGGCCTCAATTCTTTGGCACTCAGCCTTTCTTATGGTCCAACTTTCACAGCCATACATTGCAATTGGGAAAGCCATAACCTTGACTATATGCATTTTTGTTGGCAGGGTGATGTCTCTGCTTGGAGACTTCTACATTTCGTATTATTTGAAACTGTATTTCTAGCCTATTAAAGCTATGGTTTTTCTTTTATAATTACATAGTACAAGTTCAAGCAAGTAATTGAAGCAATCCCAGAGCAAAAAATTATAGGATATATATTTGTAAGGGACGAGATATTTGCCTCTGATGTTTATCTTTAAAACAATAAAGTTCTTTAAAACTGGTACAATTTGAGCTGATTTGGTTTACTGTCAGATCCCAAACCAGGTCAAAACTTCTACTTCCAGAGCCTCCACTTGATTGAGATTTTCTTTTTTATCCTTCCTTCAATCCATTAGTAAATTCAGAGCCACTTTAACTGTTTGGAATGCTTGCTGTATAAAAATAATGCTGCATCTTTATGCTAGGAGTTAGCTAATAAATAGATAGAAAGGGGAGGAAATAATTGATTTGAAGCACCATTAATGTAACATTTTTCTTTTCAATGCAGTGGAGAGTTAATGATGTATGTAGCGCAGTTTGGTCTGAAGATGGCAATGTATACCAAGCAACTATTATCTCAATTAACTGGAAGAAAGGAACTTGTATAGTAGTTTATACTGGATATGGTAATAGGGAAGAGCAAAAGTTATCAGATCTTTTACCACCAATGGATGCTGAGGGAACTAATGAAGAGAAAAGTGCTGCTGAGGTAAGACAAATGTAACAACTTATACCAAATAGGAAAAATATAATTTAAAAGATGCATCTTGTCCTCATTTAGTGACCATAGTCTTTGTGGTTATTATCATTATCGTCATTTTTACTGGTTACTGGTTACTTTGAAATAGGGATTATTTTAACAGTTGCATTTAAAACAGTATATTTTACAGAGAATAGAATGAAAATTAAAAAGTACAGTATATATTTTATAGTTTTAAATATCTGCTGCATATTCATAAAATTTAATATATATTTTTCTAGAATGAAAATGAGACTCAATATTCAACAGATGAAAGTGACTTTTCCTTCCGGTCACCTCAAAACAAACACAACCCTACAAAATCAGCGCAGTGGAACTCCCACTTTCCTCTTCCACCATCACCTTCAGCACAAGGCTCAGAAAGGGTAAGTTTATAAGCAAGTTTGAAAGCTTTTACCTTCACAAAATTAAATTGTAGTTGTTATATTAAAACTTAAGATGCATCACTGAAACTAATTTTATGAGGAAGGACATATTGGAAACTTTTCAAACAAAATTTGCTATCAATTTAATGCTACATTATGTAAATCTCACAAATTTGACTCCCTGCTTCATGGTTTCTAAAGGCATGTCATGTCCCACTCAGAAGACATTTCTGAGGATTTTGGAAAATAAACCTATCCATTTGAACAAAGTTATAGAAATATTTCTAAAGTTTTGTGGTTCAGTTAACATCCATAAACATTGCCTTAAATAGACATTTTGGAGAGTGAATGTTCTTTAGAGTGGCTATTCTCATAAAATCATTCCAAGAGAACATTGTTAATAAAACAAACAAATAAACTAGAAAGGCACAAAATACTTTCCAGAAATACCTGGATTGGCAAGTCTTTTCCACTTTGGCTAAAGCCACCCCAGCATCAGAAAATCACTGGGTAAAAATGGAATTCATGGGTAAGAAGGGAAAAAAAACATTGTTCACTAAGAAAAACATTGATGCCCATGCCCCAATGACCACATCCTCTGCATACAGCACAAGTGCCCTTCTCCCAACCCTAGAGACAGTGCATTCCTCCTAACCCTATCTATCTGGCTTCAGAATGAGTGGATCATTCTACTCTATATTAACTCCAGCTTGCATATCAACTCCATGGTGGGCCATCTCCTCAACATAAACTTACTCACCAAATCAAAAGTTGGCCATTACATTCCTGTAGCACTCAAATTATTTGAAATCAAACCAATAACACAACTTCTTTATGCCCATCTGGGCCCATTCTCTAGTTTCGCACCATTAGAACTTGCTCAGTCCAAATTTCTAAGATTGACCCTTCAAGTCTCCAAATAAGAGTAGAAACGGATCTCAAGAAAGTGGAGGCTATAGTATGAGTTGCGGTACTCTACTATTCTGTTTTTACTCTTGATCTTGCCCCACTAACTATTAGGGATGGTTTTCAGTCCACATGGAAAAAGACAGTGGCAACTAAACCTTCATCCTCAGACTTTTCTCCAAATCGGGCCAAAGCATTCATTAAACACTGTGTAGCAGACACAGAGTATCAACTAGACTATATAGCTAAGATACCAACCTTTATTGCCAGTGAACCCAATAGGCATGGGTTTTTTTACTGTACTCGAGCATCAATCAATCATAATAAGTTTGATTGATGCTCATACAGGTTTGACCAAAAGCAGATTAATATTTCTCTAGGTTTCTGTTATGGATTATTGAGTCATGCATGAATATGATAGTATAACTGATTAAGGATGTTTTGCTGCTCTAGGCTGGAAGGAAATTCCCTGGGCCTCCATCTTTCTTATCAGGCTGGTCTCCACCATTTCCATCAGGACCACCGGTGAGTGATGATAGGCAATAAAAGGCACATCATAGTTGTGAGAAATAAACTTCGTTGAGTTTCTAGTTGAGAATTATGATGAAATGACAATGTTCCTCTGTAATTTTTATTTCACTAATTTTATTAATTTTGCATTAAGGTTTTGTCTGAATTTAACAGTAATAAAAATGTATAGTAAATTAAATTTGAAGTGACTAATTCTAAACTTTTGTATTGTGGTTGTCTAGTTAAAATGTCACTGTTGTTTCTAAGATGAGTGCTTTCCTTTTTGTTTGTACAAACTACTATTTCTCTACCTTGGATACTTTAAGATATGTGAATTCCAACTCTCAGATTTATCCAGCCATTCTTGAAAAACACTATTGCAAACTAAACCTAGCTGATAAATTTGTCTATTATTTTTCTAGTTGATACCACCTCCTCCACTTCTTAGTTCAGATTCACCTGATGATGATGAAGCTTTAGGAAGTATGTTAATAGCTTGGTATATGAGTGGCTACCACACTGGCTATTACCTGGTGAGACATCTTTTTTCCATATTAAAAGGCAAACAGCCGACTTTATCAGATTTATTACTGCTAAAAATAAAATAAAAATGGAATTTATGACATGGCTTTTTTTAAAGAAATGTCCTATATACAGAGATTGATGGAAAAACCTAATGTAAATATTAAACCACGTAGTTTAAAGGGAGAGTTCTTCATTTGTTAGGCTTGCAATGTCATCTTCTTTTTATATTTTATTTTCTATTTGTATTTTGGTTTTCTATTTCTATTTAATTATAATAAGTAATAGGTGCTTATAAGTAGATCTTGGCTATCTGCTTCTCTGGATTATATCTTTAAAAATATGCAGCAGTAATTTTAGGTTAGTACTAATACTACTAGATAGTAGTACTGCCTAATAGTGAAAATATTATTTATAATTATTCTTTTCTTCAATCAAAGAAAGAGCCTGATGGCGCAGTGGACTAAGTGCGGTTAAAGTAGCACTTAGTTGCCAGCTGCCTGCAAGTTCAAATCTCACCAGGCTCAAGGTTGACTTAGCCTTCCATCCTTTTGAGGACCCGGATTGTGGGGGCAATAAGCTGACTTTGTATAAAAAAGAACACTGCTTAGGGGGCCGGAAACCCTACTAAGCAGGTATATACAAAAAGTATGAAGGCTATTGTTTAATGCATTGTAAGCCACCCTGAATCTCTGGACAAGGGCAGCATATAAATTGAACAAACAAACAAACAAACAAATAAATAAATCCCAGAACTTCATTAAAAAAATAATAGTAAGACACTTCCTGCTCATAAGTTCCAGCCTACAGGAAAGGGAAATTGGATCCTCATTGTTATGTCTCCTAATTAAATTATCTACATGGATCAGTTCTATGTTGGATTGTACTAAACTCTATAATATAATTTTTTCACCACCTGAGTTGTTCAGTTCCTCTTTTTTCATATGCTTCATTCATATTTCAAAGTGCATTGGGCCAAAGAAACAAATCTGGTAGTACTTAAGATTTTTTTAAAGACAAATGCATTTTCTATCATAACAAATTTCTCTCAACTTAATTTCTTCCACATTTTTCAAAAATGTCAGTGATACAGACAGATAATCACATCAAAATCCTCTGGATTTTTAATCCTTTATTGCAAACACATTTCTTATGAAGAAAAATGAGACAATATGTATAAGAAGAACTCTAAACACCATTGATGATGCTCTAGAAATTTCAGCAATAAAATCTTGCAGCTAAAAATGTGAAATGGGATGTTGATGACAAGAGGTTTATATCAAGTCAAAAAGAAGACTCAAAACGGTATACAAAAGTAAATATTGAAATGCCAATTTGTTGAGTAAATGTACAAAAAAGAAAACAAAGCCAAGGTTCCTTTTTTGCAGGGTGGTTTTATAAATGGTGTTTACCTATGAAAAAACTTAGATTAATTTAGCTTGAGTTTGTATTTGTGTTACCTGTTTCTTGCAGGACTGCAAAATTTATTAACCCTTACTTTCAAACTGTATATTACATTGCATAGGGTTTAAAGCAGGGCCGAGTGGAAGCTACCTTGGGAAGACACAGTCACTTGAAATAAGTCTGGTAAGTATTGTATCTTATTGGTATTAATTGTGCAGTGGAAGATATTCCTTTGAATGTATTAAAATGGACCACTGACCAAATATCACTTCAAAATAGCATGTCTTGTGGTAATTATTAGTAGCATGTAGAACTCATAGAATAATAAAACTGAATTCAAAATTGCTGTAGAGGGATGGATTGATAAAATCATTGGGAGTAGTTTTTCCGATCTATATTATTTATATCATACGTTACATGCCCAAGAAGAATAAGTATTTAAGCATCAGATTTCTATCAGTTACAAGTAATCTGGAATAAGGGTAGAGATTCTTTCTCCGAGCTTGTGGGTTGGTTTCCAAACGTTTCATTACCAGGCTAGGTAACATCTTCTGCAGAGTTTAGGGTACATCAGTGCTAGTGTTCCTCTGTTTATAAAGGCTTTGTGTGGAACAGAGGAACACTACATTTATAAAGCCCTTGACCACACGAAGCCCTTATAAACAAAGAAACACTAACACTGACATCCCCATAACTCTTCTGAAGATATTACCTAGCCTAGTAATGAAATGTTCAGAAAACAATCCACGAGCTTGAAGAACAAACCTCCACCCTCATCCTATACCCAACCTACAGATATTTGCCACCGTCGCAAATCTGGAATAAATCAAAGTAGTATTGGCAAAGGTTCCCAAATGAATTTGCTTTCCCACATGATGTTTTTGACAGTCTCTCAGAAAGAAAGAGGACCCCCTCAACCCTTGTTAGAGAAATTTCACGTATAACAAATAATGCTCAGAGATGTAATTTTGCCATTAATGCATTTGTCTACATTATCTTCACTGCTGGCAAGATACTGATATGGTTGCTGGTGTTATCTTGTATTCATTTTTAGATGCTTATTCTGGACAAATTGAATAACATTCGGATAAATTCTGACATGCTGATTCTTAGGGTCAACTTAGAGTCAACAACATGAAGACTAATCTTCACTGCTAGCTCCACAACAACATTATCTTGATGTATTCCATGTTGTAGTTGTGGACAACAGCAATGACCTAAGTGAAAAACTCTATTCAAGCATAGATTATTCAGGATCCAGGACTAGAACAATTCTTCTGTCAGTTAAGGGAATGGTTGCTTGTTATCACTCAACTGATTTGAAATACTGATCAATAAAATTAAGTTTTTCCAAATTGATATTCCATTTTCTTTTTTATTAAGCTTACTGATATCTAGAATAGGTAAAAAGCATTTTTAACACAATGGTCATGTTTCCTTTTGTGGAGTCTTCTGTGGATTATATGCAGATGGTTATATATCCTCACAACAGAACACAGAAGATGCACACACTGCATGAATTAAGCTCACTAGAAAATACTCTGCTTTCCCTTTAGGATTTTAAAAGTCTCCCATGGTATCAGCACTGATTTCAATTTTGAAGAAGTAAGGAAGCCACAATAGCAGGAAAAGAGCCTGTTTTTCATCTCACACCATGTCTCCTTTTATTGTGTGTATGATAATTAATTGTATTTTGAACACACATTAGCAGTTACAGAACTCCATATGAACAAAATAAATCTATTTTACTAATTTAATTTATGTTTACTAGCTAGCAGTATACCTAATAAATTACATAGATATGCATATTATATATTACATTACGTTTATTAAGAATATCTCTTAAGCAGGGAAATCTAAGTATAGAGACAGAAAATTAACAGGGTTTTCTAACATGCATTGGGAAACTCTTTTGGTCAGGATCACAAGACTAAAGGAGGTAAAGCATGCCCAAGTTGTGAACTGAGTTTTAGATATCTTGAACAACATAATGACCTTATCCCTGAAGTTTATTATATTTTGAAAAAACAGCAGAAAAACCCATAAAAAGATAAAATAACAATTGTAAAATTATTACCGTACAAGAATGGACATTTTAACACATCAGTAGAAATGATCTACAGTAGAAAGCATCTACAGTAGAAAGGCATCTCCTTTGCTACTGAGTGTAGCAAAGGAGAAAGAAAAAACAATTATGCAAGCAGGCTAAATACTATATGGAATAAAAGTAGATGTCTCAATCAGGAAAAAATTGCTGTAACATGGGAAAAAATGCTGACAGATGTGACAAAAAAGATTAAAATAGTAGTAATTCTTCCCAGATAGGCTTAGGATGGTGGTCTCCAACTACATGCCAGTTACTATTCCATCGATTTATAATTGAGTCAGAATTTCATGTCAGAATTTGGACTACTTCATCTTTCCCATCAATGGGAAAACTGGCCTAAAACCAAAGTTTCAGCAATGTACAGAATTACAAGTGGTGTTCAGCTATAGTTGAACTGTAAGTAAAATATCTCAGCTGCCCATGCTATCTATGCCATGGAACCAGAGTGGTTTGGTATCAATCAGGAACTGGTACCAATACTGATGGGGAAGAGCTTTCAAAAAAATGGGAATCTGTGGTTGTGAAAAAAGAAAAAGGATAATGATACTGGAATAAATGTTAAAATAAGTCAATAAAGGGTGAGGATATGTATAAGGCATGCCAACTAATGTTAAAATGGTACAGTGAAGTACATTCCACTTCTTTATTCATTAATAATAGGTGCAAATGGCAGTATAAATTTCCAAGTTAAGTTTAAGTCCTTTGACTGGGGATGTTGTTCTTTCATAATCTCAAACATGTTGAGATCCTTCTCATCGAACAACCAGCCAATCATGTTGATTGATCTGAGATTGGGCAATCGAGAAACACATTGGACAAAAGATTTCACAGTTGCTGCTTGGCATTTGATTTGATGTGTAACAAGGCGACTGAAATCCATATTTTGTAAGTCTGGCATGTTGGACAATGTTTGAAAGAAATTCCTCCAAGTCTCTTCAGTAATGTTATGGTTGGCTGAGAGGCATAGAAATGCAAGTTTTTGAAAACCTCCATCAGCAGCTACTTTTGCTGAAACAAAAGCAATGAGTAGAGAACTGAAATTATTTCGAAATAAATTGTATTCAATGTCATGTCATGAATACAGACAGCAAAGAATCAGTGCAGATGGCATGATAGCTAGGAAATTTTGGGAATTAAAAGCCACATATCTTAAAGTTGCTAAAGTTGAGAAATACTAAATTAGCATAAAAAGGAAGAGCTTCTTCTTTATAATAAAAAGGAATGAAACTATATATGATTCATTTGAACATAAAACATTGACTTTTAATATTTTAAAGCATTAGCTCTTCCCTCAACATGACATAATGTTATTCCATGGTAGCAAACACTTTTACAAAATTAGGTTTCACTATCATCTGAGAAAGTTAGAAGGGCCATTTAGGCAATGTCCAAATTTCTTTCTAGAATTTAAATGAAACCATCGCAGACAAAGGGCTCTATTGCCTTCAATGGCATTTGCAAGAAGGGAAATGGGTTACAAGCATCAGTCTGTCATTGTGCAAAGAATGTAATTTATGGAATTAACATCAATTGCAAGAATTATTAATTCATACATTAAAGAATTACAAAATGTGCATCATTTGCACAATAACCCAATAACGTATGGGATATCACTGTGGGTTTTAACCCACACTTTAGATCATGAGTATCGATAACCAGAAATATCATTTGCATTACATTGTCTTTCAATTGAAGCAAATTATATATTTAGTTGCATCATGTAGTTGAAACAAATACCATTTACATAATTTGCATGACAATGTGAACATTACATAATTTATGTCAGTTATATGACAGGTTTTTATTTGTCAGAAGTTGCTCTAAGGGCTTTTAAAATGTGTTTGTCAGCTCCATGCTCATCTTAGTGTTAAGAGAGTTAGGCCAGGCCAAATCTATCAGCTGGATGATGAACAGAGTATGGGCCTATGCTGAAAAGTTGTATAGAGATTATTTGTTTTAAGAACTTACCTATTTCCAATAGGCCTTCAGCACTTAAATACAGACTAAACTCCAATTTACGAAGATTTGGAAAATGGAAACATTGTTGAACAATCAATTTAGCTGCATGCCTTATTCCTTCTCCATTCGGTAGAACAAGTTCTTCCAAATTCATAAGAGAACGTAAAGCTAATGCTGCAAAGTACGAAAAAACATTGGGTGTGTCCCAGGAAACTGTATTGTCTAGTCTAGATAGACTATATAACCTGTTCAAGAAAATGCAAACTTCCGGTGGCGCCTTCCTCGTCGTCGGCGGGCTCCTCCATGCCCGCCGGCATCCCGCCGCGTTAGAGCCGCCTTACAGCTGGCAGGCGGCTCGAACAACCTGCTCCTCAGCGGGAGGAGCAGGCAGAGCTCCTGGGGGTGAGGCAGGGCCCCCTGAGTCGCCCCAGGATCGTTTCGTTTGTCCTGGGGAGGGCTCAGAAGGATGGCCCCCTCCATACCTCCAGAGAAGCTCCGCGACGGGACTGTCCTCCGCTAAGCAATTAGCGGAGCCAGACGCTGGAAGCAACACCACAGTGTCTATGGAGTAAGCTGAATAAGAAAGAAGCAAAAGAAAAGAAAAGAAAGAAGCAAAGATGAAGCAAGTATGGATTTTTAAAACTGATTTCTTTACTGATTTTTTGGAAGAGTAACGAGAGGAGGGGGGAAGGAGAGGAAGAGAAGTGAAAGTTCCTAAGAAAGTTTTTTTTTAAAATGGCGATTGGTCTTAATTGAAAGAATGCCAGAGCGATTGAAAACAGAAGCTTTGAAATGAATGCCTTGCTATGGGAGAGTCACTTAAAGTAAACAGAATTTTTTTTTTTCTCTTCCCTTTTTTCTTGGATATCTTTTTTAAAGTAAAGTATGGCAAAGTGAAGTAGTATACTAAAGCCATTTAAAGTAAAATAAAGATGACTAAAGGAAGGGGGGGCTCCCCCTTGAGCCAGTTAAAGAATAAAGCTGAGATGAAGCAATTGTCTGGATTGGCAGAAGGGGACTTAAAAGAACTTATAACAACTCCTTTATTGAGTGTAGTTGACAAAATCAAAAACTCACAGAAGAATCTTGTGGACTTGATTGCTGGAAAGCATGACCAATTAAGTCAAACTATTGTTAAAGTAATTTCAGACCTTTCAAATGTGGTGATGGAAATGGAGGAGAAAGTAACTGAAATTAGCAGTGAAATTGGCTCCCAGATTCAAGAAATACAAGAAAGGTTTGTGAAAGCTGAGATTAGTAATCAGACTATACAGAATGATATTATCATGCTTCAAATTAAAACTATGGCCTCTGCTATCAGAGTAAGAGGTATTAAAGAAAACCAGAGAGATTTAAAAGCAACTATTGCAAAGGTTCTTGCTGAACTACTAGAGCTTGAGGACGAGATAATTCTTGGTTGTATAGAGAAAGCTTACAGAGTCAACTCACGAGTAGCCAAACAAAGGAACTTATCCAGAGATGTTGTTGTCTACTTTACTGATAAAAGGTTGAGAGATGACATCTTACAAAGGTCCTACTCTGCCAGAGTGCAAGTAGAAGGTGAACAAATTAATATTTTTAAAGAATTACCATCGAAGATTTTAAAGAAAAGGAAAGAATTTGCTTTCTTAACTAAAGAATTGAAGAAAAGTAATATCCCATTTAGATGGGACTTACCAGCCGGTATAATTTTTAGATATCACGGAGTGAGATATTGTTTGAATACTATTGAAAAAGCGGAACATTTTTATAAAAATATTTTTAAGGGAGCTTCGAAAGACTTTAAGAATAAGAAACAAGAAAGAGAGCTTGTAAAAGGTAAACAGAAGGATGAGACTCAAAGAATGAATCAAAGAATGTCAAAAGAACAAGGAGCGCAATCTGGTTTCTTGGAGGATCTTACTATGGACTTCTCAGATGGGAAAATAAAATACATCAGTGAACCTAATTTAGGAGCACCGGACCTTGAACTGCTGGAGCAAGTTTCAAGAAATACTATTACTCAAGATGATCAGCAGCAGAGGTCCAGCGCTCCGCAAGAAAAGGATGGTGATATCGAACAGCAGGAACCAGATTCTAACGAGGAAATCCGAGAGTTAACTAATGAGTGTCTTAAAGTCCTTCATCAGATGCAGTTGTTATCAGAAAGCTTGGACAATCTTGGATACCGGTTATAAAATTCCTAAAGTTTATATGGATTTGGATTTATGGATTATAAAGTCTTCATCCTGACTTGGAGTTTCTTTTTTTATTCTGAATTGGATTTAATATCTTGAGCAAGTTTAACAGAGGGCTGCAATGGTAGCAGTGTTCTGTGATTATCCGATTATAGTTTTTTTTTGGAACTAGCAGCGTTCTGTGATTATCCTATCATAGTTTTTTTTTGGAATTTATAATCTAAGAGGAAGGAATGGAAATGAAAATATCTCACAACCAGAAGGAGTGAATAATAACGGGTGGCAGGATTTGAAATAGTTGTTATAAGAACATCTGGGAATGCAGCTGCTAGGACTTTTTTTTCTCTTTTTGATTTTTTTTGTCATTAAGGTTTGGTGGAGCTGCATTGGGGGTGTTTTTTTTTTTATGTTGTAATAGAATACGTTAGTTTGAATGTTTCTACCTGGAGGAGTGAATATCTTCGTGGTTGGACGTTATTTATATAGTAGCAGTGTTTTGTGATTACCCTATCATGGTTTTTTTTGGAAATTATTATCTAAGAGGAAAGAATGGAAATGAAAACGTCTTACAACCAAGAGTGGATAACAAAGGGTGGCAGGATTTGAAACAGTTTTTACAAGAACATTTGGATGCAGTCTCAAGGATTTCTATTTCCCCTTTTTTCTTATTCTTTTGTCAAGGCTTGGTGGAGCTGCATTGGGGTTTTTTTTTTTTTTTTTTTTTTTTTTTTTTTTTTTTTTTTTTGCTGAAATAGAACACGTTGGCTTGAATGATTCTACCTACAGGAGTGAACATCTTCTTGGTTGGATGTTATTCATATAAAGTCACACGGGGGGTTTATATGGAATGTTTTGTTTTACTGATGGGGGCAGACAGAAGATGAAGAGTATCGCAATTGGATATAGGTGAAGAAAGAAGAATTAACTTCAATCAGGAAGAAGAGAAGATTGTAATTCGAGTTATGGAAAATTATAATAATATATGTATGATTATATTATATTGCATGTTTTTTCCCTGAAGGGGGGATTTTTGTGTTTTTGAATTAGGGGGAGTAGTTCGGATTAAATTAGCTGGCATTATCTAATATGAATAAGTAAGGTATAGAACTTTGGAGTGATCGAGTATGGTATAGGATTAGTAATGTTAGTAATGTTTTTTTTTATTTTTTTTTATTTTTTTCTTCTTTTTGTTTCTAAATTGGCTTAAACATTATAATGGCTATTCTTTTTTGGTGCCTTCTTTTATTATAATATTGTTAATTTCAGATAGATATTTATGTTTATGGGTTTCTCTTTGCATTATTTCATTTTATTTTTTTTTCCCCCTTTTTTTTTTTAATTCCTTTCTTTCTCTCTTTTCTCTTCCTCTCAACTTAGATCAGAATAGAATTGAGTATATAATAGTATTTGTTTTTCTGGCTGTTAAAAATTTTCGTTGTTGTTTTTCTTTTTAAGAAATATGCAGCGGAAGTCAGGGGTGGGATGGGGAGGGAGGGGTTGGGGTTGGGGGGAGGCTGGAGGGGATGGGAGGGGGGGTGGGGGCAGGGGTGAAAAAAGGGGGAAAAATTTTTTTATTGTAAAACTTTTTCAATAAAAAAAAAAAAAAAAAAAGAAAATGCAACATCATAAATGCTGAATTTTCTAGACCAGCATTATACCAAAGCTCAGAACATATTCATCAGGAATGAAAAATTAAACCATACCCAGTGCTGTGCATGCTTCCTTGTTTTCAAAATACAATCTTGAGAGATTCAGTATCTTTAATGCTGTAAAATTTGGCAAAACAGCAGCTGCAACATATAAAAATATCGGCATGAATAAACAACTACAAATAGTTGCCTTCAATTCAAATCAACAGACGATATGATTAAAATATCACCAATACTTTTACAATAACAAAATGCTTTTTATCACTTTAATCTTCTTTTAATTCATTTATCTGGGCGTTTTATGGCCAAAATCTGCAAAATGATGGATGTGTCTCCGCAATCTAAGCTCTGTCCTTTTGCATATGAATGTAATATCAATCTATGTACAAAACAATGTGGCTTTGATTACAATACCACAGTCTCCATCTTGCAGATTTTGACACAGACACTTCTGAATCTTCCAGTTCACAGGACCTCTTGCTACATGAAAAGGAAATTGGATTATTTGTGGGAATGAAATTGCAAGAAGGAATGACCTTGAGTAGCAGGAGGAAGAGCCATTAGAAACTTCTCTTGTTTTCTCAAGTTGCAGTACTGCTCTGACTCAAGTTTTTTTTTATTCAGCCATTGTCTTGGTTATCAGTTTTTCCTCTTTTTCCTCAGGGTCATTCCTCCTGTCCACTGCAGGCAACCTTTTATGGTTTTTTTATGATTATAAATACAACAACATATCCAGCGCTCTTATTTCATAGCAATGTGTCATTCGAATAGAAGAAAAACAACCAGATACATCATTTCCCCAAGTACCGGTATGTTCAGGTCAGCATAGAAGGCTCTAATCTCTGAGATATATTTTAAATTAAATTTTTTTAATTTAATTTGTGGCCTTAGAATTGTCATTTGTTTGTTATTAAGCAAAAACGTAATTTGGTATTAATATTGCAAAAGTTCTCCATTAATTTTTTCTTACTAAGGGCATACAGATCTTCATCTCCAACATTCAAGTCATTGAGTAGAATTTCAGTGAGCTTCTTGCAGGAAGACATTGTGTTCATAAGAGCTCCCAGATCAAAACCAGTTGATTTTTGCAACTGGAAGAGAGAGAGATTTGGAAAGTTCCGTATGAGTTCAACTGTAAAAGAAAAAAAGAAAAGAAAAAACACATTGTAATGTGAAGGATTTTAAATTACTTTTGACTTTAGTAGTGTCAGGTGTACAGTAGATTTACTTCATGTTAGTTCAGAATCTATTTTACATAAGCATATATTTCATTTCTATTCCTTTTTTTTACCCTAGGCATGAACAAATCTGCCAGTTTCATTTTCATCTAGTTCCTCATAATATGAATTGCAAGTTTCTTCCAACCTGATTTCCACATTGGTCTATGATGTGGATATGAAGGAAAAGCTATATACAAACATCTTATGTGCATTGTAACATATGTACTTTTTGTATATATATTTTTTCTTAGTTAGCGCCCCAGAATTTCGTGGCAATACAATTTCTTAATGATTATACCATTAACAGTACGGTATTTTAAAAATAAAATTTAAGGATGAAACACAGTGACTTTATTAAAATCCTCACATTCTTTTTAAGCATTTAACCCAATTTTTCTCTAATTAGTACTTCCCATTAGAGGAGGTCAAAATAGACAAAAAAGGCAATTGCAACATCACACTCGAGTCCCAACCCATTTGGGGCATATGTCCATGCCCCACCAATGCATGCACAAAAGTGATTGGGGTTGGATCCCAATGCTGCAGTCAGCATTTTGCCTAGATTGGTTGGTGAGTCTATTTGTTTATTTATTAAATGCATAGACTGTCTATCATCATCACAGCTCTGGGTGATGTACAGTATTAAACAGTTTGGAACAATGCAATACACAATGGGATGCTACTGCTCTTAGTTACACACTTAGATTACTATCACATGGTTGTGACTGCCTGAATCATGAATCCTCCATGAAAAGACTTTCTGTTCCACTTAAGATTCCTCTGAGCTAGACTTACTACATTCGGAAACAGTAACAAGAATTCTCAGTTCTAATATAACTTAAGAGAGACATATTTTAAAAGAATGGTGTTATCTTAGGAGAAAAGGAGAAAAACATTAAACCTCCCAGTTTTTTATCCATATGCAACCAGTTGTCCATTGAAAGTTCTCTTGAATTTTATACACATGGCACTTACTGAGCCAGGCAGAACTTGTTTTAAACTGAATGTTGCGGAGAATCAATTTCTCAATGTTACGAAGATTTTTGAACCCCTCTGGGATGGTATCAAATATATTCTGGCAGTCAGACAGATTCAACGAGAGTTCCTTTAAAAAGGTGTATTTGTCCAAATTTGCAAAGAGTGTTTCTGAAACTTATGAGGCAAACAGATAGTCAATACATTTATTTGTACATTAAGATGTAAATTACATTACTCAGGTTGATCATGAAATCCTGTGCATGCTTACTGTGAACAGAGTATTTAGTGTATTTTATGGCAAGTTGATTTGACATGCTTGCCAGACTTAATGATACTTATTATTAAGTAGCAAATAAATCAAGCAAAATCAAAAGCAGTTTTCTCCCACCACCATAACTCTTTATGCAAGAACTTGGTAACCACTTAATGTTGCTCCTAATTCTCCAGTATTTCCCGATTTATTTATGAAACAATATTTTTGTAACAGGCACCTAGAATCTTGCAAGATACAGCAATATTGAATATTGCATTATAAATTAAAAGCAAAATAGATAGAAGTACCTGGTACTGAAGCGTTCCACTTAATGTCAAGGGATTCAAGAGAAGACATTGAAAGAAGTAGGTTTTCTTCCAACTCATTCAGTTCAGTATTATCTAAGCTGCAGATTTTAAAAGACTTCAAGTTCTTTTCAATAGCCGACTTGATATTCTCAAGGAGGCCTTTGCAATTTTGCAAATTGAGTTCAATATTATCAAAAAATGAGAAGAGCAATGTTAAATTCTGAATATCAGGAGCTTCAAGGGAAGTCATATGTTTGACAGCAAATTTCAGATATGGAATCTTCTCATGGCTTTTCACACAGAGAAATGGAGTTATTATGGAATCTGGAATCTGTCTGCATCTATAGGTCCTAAAACTATTAATAAAATCTAAATCTTCTTTTAGTTGCTGATTAACATTACTGAAGAGTTGAAAACCTTGAGTATATATTGGTTCAACCGATGGAACCTTCAAGTTGAGAAAAGCACTTTCCACTGCAGCCATATCAATAGGTTCCTCGCTTCCTGAAAGCGTTTCCTCAAATCTACTTGGTAAGGACAAACTTTCTGGATAATCCAGACATAATTTATGAATAGATCCACTTTTCAACAAATATAAAGGAACCTCTTTCCCAGTCAGAAACTCTAAAATCATAGGTGCACAACTGGAAACCATATCGCTTTGATAGATTAACTCAGTAGCAAGTACCAATACAGTTTCGGTGAATTTTGAATGATAATATTCTGGAATCAAAGTAGAAGCAATGCTGATAAGCTTATATTGCTTTAAATTAAGGTCTGGAGTTTGCTGCAGATAAATATCATTATCTGAATGGCTTTCAAGTGACTTCTTGCAACTGAGTAAATTCAGTAGATGGGATATTATTATGGGTACTGCTTTGGATGGTTCACTGCAAGCATACCTCAAAATATATTGGTAGCGCCCATTAATCTTCACAAATGAGTTGATTTGCTGCAAGTATTCCAGGCCTTTATTTATATCTGCCTGTACATCTGAAGCCAGGAGCTCACTCATTTTTTGTCCTGCAAGAAATTCTTGGAAGGAAAGGTGGAAGAATTTATAGAGTGGCTGGAGCCTTTGGGCAGTAAACTTGCTCAGCAATCCAAAGTAGAGAGCTTCCTCCCCATTAACCCCAACTTCAGACAGGTCTTTCTCACTGAAGTTAAAGTGGGATTTGAAGAGACCTTGTAAAGCTAATTCCCCACAAGCAGACATCACGGCTTTCATGCGACCCACTTCTTGAGGATATTTCAACAAGCTGTACAGCATGTAGGCTTTTAAAATGACAGTCCCAGTGAATATATTGCCATTGGGGTTCTGAGCCCAGTACGAGGCAAGGGCTGCAACAAAAAGCGGAGTCTTCAGCATGGAACGCATGGTCTCTTCAAAGGACAATTGAATAAAAAAGTCTCCCAAAAGCCGAACATTGTATGAAAATAGTTTTCTTAACAGATAGAGGGTGCTGCTTAATGGGAATTCCAAAATACTGAGAAGAGTGTTTGCGTGTTGGCGAATTCCTCTAACTTGGTGAGGACGAACTGCAATAACCAAGCAGTGTTTGTTCAAATAGTTCTTTTGAATCAAATCTTCGATTGCACAGGGAAGCCCATTCATTTTGTCAAACTCATCCAAAAGGAACAGGACCTCGTTAGTTAAACCTTGACATATGTTCTTCAGAGAATCTTCAGTCAAGGTCCCTTTAAGCCCTATTACCTGACTGCAGATAAGGTCGGCCAAACTTTGTTCATGTTCCCCAGAATTGAGGGACAAATAAAAAACAAACTTGAATCTGTTGAGTATGGGACAACATCCAGAGGCCCAAAGAATTGCTATTTTCCGAAGCAATGCAGTTTTCCCACTACCTGCCTCTCCTTCTATTACTGTAATGGAATAAAAGCTCTCCAGGACCTCGGGCAATGTCAGCTGCTGCTGTGGTTGGTTATTGATGTCCTTGGAGACAATGGCCAGATCCCCGTAAAGCAATTTCAAGTCAATGGCAAAATGGGTGTGTTCCCCAAAAGAAAACGTTTTCCTGAAACTGAAATCATTATAAGCCTCTGAGAGCTTTCTTTGCAGCCATTCATGTTCATCCAGAGCAATGTCTGTAAAAGAAGAAATGAGATATTTGCCTTGATAAAGTTGATTTGACCTGCTTTAACTGTAACTGTTATTTGTAATTGTACATTTTCATTTAGTTAACTGTTCTCCTGTTGGATATCCTATACCAGTAATGGCTAACCTTTTAGCCATCAGGTGCCAGGAGAGGGGGGGCGGGGAAGGGTCACGCATGCACATGCCCATGTGCATGCACGCGCAACCCCCCCCCCCCCCCGCTCCTGGCCATTATGGCCTGGTAGGCCCGTTTTTCTTTCTTACCTGGTTCCAGATCCTCTCTCTTTATCTGGGAAGGGCAAAAACAGCCTTTCCCACTCCTTGGAGGCCCTCCAAAGGCCTGAAACAGCCTATTTCCCAACTCCCGGTGGGATAGGAAGTGATGTTTTTTGCTGTCCCCAGCCTCCAGAGCCTCTCTAGGAGTCTCTAGGAGCCTCTCTAGGAGTCTCTGGAGGCTGGGGACAGCAAAAAACATCACTTCCTGTTCCATCGGGAGTTGGGAAATGGGGCCTTTCAGGCGTCCGAGGGAGTGGAAAAGGCTGTTTTTGCCCTTCCCAGATAAATAGAGAGGATCTGGAACCAAGTAAGAAAGAAAAATGGGCCTTCCCCCCACCTCCAGCCCTCCAGAGGCAGGAAACAGCCTGTTTTCCTACTTCTGGTGAGCCCAGAAGGCCCGAAAATCAGCTGGCCAGCGCACGGATGCGCCCCAGAGCTGAGCTGGCATGCCCACTAATTTGGCTTCGCGTGCCACAGGTTCGCCATCACAGTCCTATACCTATAGCAAAGCTCTATCTTACTTGCACACTTCCTAGTGTTACTCTAAATGTGATGTTCGGTATATATAAATAAGTAAAATGTTAATATAGAGTGGGTTTACTTGTCTGTTCTTAATTACCATGTTACAAAGAGACCCAATCAACGACATACATATTGCACATATAAATATACATCTATATAAGTGAATGGTGAAATGGTGGATGAAATTTGAGAATTTGCCACTCTAATGTTTTCAGTATGTAAATAGTAATTTTAAAGCAATTAAATATTGCTTAATGTGAAGCACAAATGTGTGAAGTACTTGTAAGAGAGATTCCAGCTCTCCATGAATATATTGGCATTATATATTTTGCAGACTGTGTAAGCAAAATGAAAATGCACATCAGAAATTCATCCCTTTGGTAAGATGAAACTTGAAGGAAAGAAGGTCCGGCAAGGGATTGTCCGGCAAGCAAATGGTGGTTTGGGAAACACCAGATAACCATCACATCCTCAATAATGATTCTCAAATGCCAGCTGTAGATTATTATTGTGGATTTATTCATTTATTTATTTGTTAACTTTATTTTCCTAGCATCTCACCACAGGGCTACTGTAGGTGGCTTACAATAATAAAAAGGAAGGAAAATGAAAAGGGGTATAAACAGAGGTAAAATAATAGAATAATAAGGTAAACAAAGGAATTAGTATACTGTCAGCTGCCTAGAGCTTGATAGAAGTTGGACAGCTTTATAAATGTAATAAATATAATAAATAAATATGTAAACTTAAACTGTTTAATTAAGATAATTATGATAATTATGATAGCTCCTATGCGTGGAGGAGAGACTGGGGAGGGAGGGAGAGAGGGAGAGAACCAGGCTAGAAATCAGGAGACTATAAGTCTCTCAGCCCTAGGAAAGAGGCCAGGGGCAAGCCAGTTCCCAAAACAAAACCCTTGCCAAGAAAACTGCAGGGATTTATCTAAGCAATCACCAGGAGTCAAAATTGGCTCAAAGACACCAAATTATATTATGATTATAATAAATTCATACTTTACTTTAGACCAGTGATTTAACACATATCAGGCTTCGTTTACAGTATACAATAAATTAACATCTACATAAGGCATCTCTTTTGATATCCAGTTGTGCAATGCAGTTGACTGTATGCCCCTCATTTGGCCTGAAGCTTAGGTATGCTGATTTAAATATAAACCTTAAAAAAAACCTGTTGAATCAGTGAACTGTATAGAAATGCTACACAGATGTTTTTACTGCAGGGTTATTAAACCCTGAATAAACTGAACACATCACATACTTATCTTAAAATTTAAAGCAAAATCTCTGTGATTCATGTCATTGCATGTAGTGAAATACTTACTGGTTGTGACTGAGCTGACAGCTTCTATCTCATTCAGATTTTCATTGTAATATGTTTGCTAAAAAAAGCATATTAAACATATTATTCTGTCTTGTATAGCACTGAGAAGGACGTGTTGTTTTTATTTATCACTTATTTTTAATTAATTAATTAAATAAATAAAATATTTTTAAAATATTAAATTTTGTTTGTTCTGTTTAGTCTTAGGCCTGCTATTAGTGTAGAATTTGAAGAGACTCCTTGGCATTCCAAAGGGAGGGTGTCTTCAGAATAGTTGGTGGCACCAACTACAATCTATCCCATTAATTTCATGTAAACCATTATTTCATGGGTGACAAGACAGAATATTGTGGAACATCATAGCATGAAAATCTTTACTGCACTGATATGGCTCTTCCACATATGCAGGCTAGGCAGTCACCATAGAGATTGCACACTGATTACTGTACATGATTCACTTGGGACACAGTTGCTGACAAATCTAGAACAAATCTAGAGCCACTACTACTACCTCAGTATCAACTTCTAAGAAGTAACATGATCATTGTGACATTGAACCTTCTTCTATGTCATCCATTTACAATTAATAGTACTAAAAATTATATAAAGATCCAGCACAACCAATAGATGTTGTGTACAGTGGTGGGATTCAAATAATTTAACAACCAGTTCTCTGCCCTAATGATCGGCTGGGTGGACGTGGTCAGCGGTGTAACAGACAACAAAAATAGGTTGTGGGGGGAGCACCACCCCCCATGCCCCATTTTGGGCCCTGTAGGCCTCCCTGCAGCCTCCTGGGAGCAAAAATAGGCCGCAGGGGGACTTCTGGAAGGGGAGGGGCGGGGCCAGGCAGCAATTTAACAACCGGTTCCGCTGAAGTGGTGCGAACCGGTTGAATCCCATCACTGGTTGTGTAATATGTAAAGGAGATATTGCACTATATAAGATGTAAACTAACTATACTAGCTAAATAAGAAATGTAGTATCCTTTTTTTAGTTTCTGATAGTTTAGTATCCTTTATAAAAGCAATCACTCCCTGTTCAGTGAAACTCACTCTTGTGTGGGTCTGTACTTGCAACCTGAATTTCTAACCAAAATCTAAAATTTGTGCACACCAGGGACAATTTCTTAGAATATTACAAAAAAAAGCAATTCTTATTTTTTCCTCTGACACTTCTATTTATACAAATAGAAATTACTTTCTATTGTGAAAAAGTTAACCTATCAAATCCTAGGTACCCTCTGTTTTACCTTTTCATGCTGTGACTCAGCCTCCAATTGCATTTTGCTATTTTCCGATGATATCCGTCTTTCTGGATCTGATAGCTTACAACTGCAATGCATTTATAAAGAATAGCTGTGTTAACTGACATCAACAAAATGAACTGTATCAGATACCACTAGTATTTGTATATCCTTAGATAATGCACCACTGAATGGTTGAATCGTGCTATTTTATCTGAATGTTCTAGCTGGCACCAACCAGTCTATTTGTCTTAAGTTGCTTTCTTTTTTTCAGACAAATAAAACTATACCTCTATACCTATATCACAGCCTAGGATCCATCAATAGACTATGTGGTCTGCTCCAATCTAGAACCATTTGTGATGGCTGAACTATAACCATCACCAATCCTAGCTTTCTGTATGTTGTTCTAATGAAGATGATAGAAATGATAGCAATAGCACACAGATTTATATACCGCTTCACACAGGAGTGGGTTCTAGTTACCTTTACTACCAGTAAATTCACTAGAGTTAGAACAAACTCCCTAGGACAGTGATGGCTAACCTTTTTGCCATCGTGTGCCAAAAGCGGGGAGAGCACAGGGGGGCCGTGCATGCATGTGCCCACACCCATAATTCAATGTGTGTGTGACACCCCCCCCCAGTCTCCCTGCTTTTGGCACGCGATGGCACGGTGGGCCCAGTAGGCACATTTTTCACCCTCCTGAGGCTCCAGAGGCTTTCTTGGAGCCTGGTGAGAGCAAAAACAGCCTTCCCCACACTCCCAGAGGCCCTTCAGAAGTCAGAAACAGCCCATTTCCCAACTTCTGATGGAACCAGAAGGCTTGAAAATCAGCTGGCCAGCACGCACATGCCTGCTGGAGCTGAGCTAGGGCAATACTCGCATGCCCACAGATATGGCTCCACATGCCATCTGTGGCACCCATGCCATAGATTCGCCATCACGGTTCTAGGAGGACCCCTCAGTACAATTTAGAGAGTAATTTAACCAACCAATTAAAACATACATATTTATCCATATATTTATTTTTATTATTTATTATTTTATTCATTTCTACAAGAGTGGCAAGTATTTGTAACTTATAAACAAACAATTATATCATGTTTATGAATTATACTTATAAATATAATTCAGATATCTATAATGAGATAATTCAGTACAATCTTCACTTACTGAGGGAAAAATTTCACATGTCCTTCCCAAGGATCATCAGTTTCTTTCCAGTTGTTTAGACATCCACTGCAGTAAAAACACTGTACAATATCGCTTTTCCCTACAAAAAAGGCAATAGCAGTTCAATATTGTGGGGTATGTGTGCGTGTATACACGTAGTATATGCACAAATACATGTGGGGAGAGAGAGAGACAGAGAGAGAGAGAGAGAGAGAAAGAGAAGAATACTGTCATCAGTGTATGATCAATATTTTTCTTTAATTTTTATCAGAACCTGTAATACTTCCTTTTGTTTCAGTTGACTTGTTAACACTACATCAAGATCATTAATAATAGATACAATGCTAAATGAAAATCAGAAAATGAAAGCCTTCACTCTCTTACTTATAAGTAGAAGGAAGGGAACATCTATCAGAATGCATAGAATTGGTCCTTTTGGGGTGAAATGAGGAGAATTATTGATACTGTAAGGGAGGGTGATATATGAGAATGATTATGAGAACCTGGCTGCTACTTGGAAGGACTAACTTGTCAGACAATATGAACAGATGATGACACCTAGTTTGCCAGGAAATGGGGATTGGAATGCCATTGTTTGGTCCATATATCAAGTAGGATCAGTTTTGTTCTGATTGACTTAGGTATAAATGGAAGACGCGCTTCTCATTTTTAAATGTGTAGCTTTTCTTGTAAATAAATTAAACCAGGGGTCACCAACCTTTCGGACCTCAGGGAACACTAAATTCATAATTGTAAATCCTGCAGACCACTAATATGATCTGCCTAATGACTCGGCGGTCATGTGACTGGGTGGGTGTGGCCAAGTCAATGTCACTCACGTCAAAGAGCGTCTCGCCAGCCTCTACTCACCCCTCCCCTCCCAGCCACTCCTTGCCTCCCGGCCCAGGCACCTTACGGCCCCAACAGGAAACAGTTGTGGGAGCTAAACAACCACCACGAGAAAAAGTTGGCAAAACGCTGCTCAGTTCAAATTGGATCTGACCGAGAAGGAGGCTCAACAGAAGCACCTCACTGATGACTACGAGCATAGGTTTTCCAAGCAGAGGGAAGACCTGCGGGAGTGCAAGGCCAGGTACCAGCACCTGGAGGCTCAGCAGGCTGAGATGATCAGCCAGTTCCAGGCCACGATGCAGTCCCACTGGAACAAGTCCCTCCAGCTCTTCACCACCAGCGGCACTTCCCTCCAGCCTTTGCCCAAAGCCTCAACCCAGGAGGCTGAAGCAGACCCCAATTCAGAATTTCTCCCCCCCTCCTACCCAAGACCCCTAAGGGGGAGAGACTGCAACAACACAAACATTCATTGCACGTATCTGTCGCAGGGGCTGTAGTTTGAGGATCCCTGATTTAGTGCAATATAAAAAATGCAAATATTTTTTCTGTAGACCACCAAAATTTTCTCACGGACCACCAGTGATCCACCAACCACCAGTTGGTGACCGCTGAATTAAACAACTTGAGGACCTAATACAGGGAGCTAACAGTTTTTGGTCCTGGGAATACACTTTATGATTTTGGGACTGAGAGTTATAAAAAGTATGTCTAGGAATGCCATAACATCATCCACTCAATGAGGCAAAATGTTGGTTGGGGTAGTTTTACAGAACAGAATGAATATATTAAGGTCACAGAAGCTTAGGACATCAATGTTGACTTATATTTTAGAAAAACAATAATCATTAAAAACCACACCATTAATAATTAACAGTTTCCCAATGTTCTTTCAGCAATTTTGTGTAGTAAAGGACTGAGAAAGATAGGTGCCCAGCTATGAGGCTATGTGGATTCCAAGAATGGAATGAAATGGAATGAAATGGAATGAAATGGAATGGAATGGAATAGAATAGAATAGAATAGAATAGAATAGAATAGAATAGAATAGAATAGAATAGAATAGAATAGAATAGAATAGAATAGAATAGAATATTGGCCAAGTGTGATTAATCACACAAGAGCCTCTGGACAGCTCACAACAATAAAACTATAAAAACATAAAACCATGAAAAGTATAACACTAAAAGCTAAAAACCAGGTTCCTTAGTCATCCTAGAATGTCTTGACAACATTCCAAGGCTCCTATCACTTTACCCCAGTGAATGAGTGAAGAGCTAGGTCTTCATGGCCTTCTATTAGGCAAAACACCAATTCAAGAAAATGTATATATAACAAGATACATCATTTATGTTAAATTTCCATCTCCTTTTTTTGACACCTTTGTACGTGCTTCCTTAAACACTTAAATACAACATACATAGAGCTAAGCCTTCAACCAAGCATAATTTATTGGTTTAAATGAATAGGCCATGAAAGCCTGAAAAAAAGCATGCTGACACTTTAAGGAATATATTATTTAAAGCTGAAGTGTCTCTTAAAGTAACTGCTCCTTTGTTGAGGCTTTCATAAAACTTGAAAAAAATTGAGCTGCTTTAATGAGAACCACAAAAGTGCTGTGTTCACATTTACTCACAGCTGAAGTTATTTTCCTCTGAATCATTTTCCAAGCATGCAGAACTTCATCAAACAGTAGTAAGATTAAATATTTAGAGTAGTGTGCTTAATGTACCAGTGGTGGGTTTCCACCAGTTCGCCGGTAGTGGCGGGAGGCTCCGCCCGCCCGGACATCATCATGGATGCTCTGCGCGTGAGCATGCACACATGCTCACAGTTCCGAACCGGTAGCGAATGTAAGTGAAACCCACTACTGAACTGTACATCAAAGTTTCTCAATCTCGGCAGCTTTAAGATATGTGAACTTAAACTTTCAGAATTCCAGGAACTCTGGGCATTGAAGAGCACATATCTTAAAGCCACCACACTTGAGAAACACTGCATTATATACAAGGAATTTTAAAAAATTAAAAACAAGTTTCCTAGGTGACTGAATTAAAATTTCATCAATATAGCCATCATTTCCAAAACCTGTCTTTTGATTTGATTTAAAATAATGTACAAATGTTTCCAAAATATTATTTGAAACAGTAAAAGAATACTAAGATGTGGAATTAGAAAGAGAATGTTATTAATAAGAACTGAATGCAAATACAAAAATTTAAATCAAACTCCAATAACACTTTGCAGACATTGGTAAATAAGGATAAGATTATTGAGGACTTACCTGTATAGAAGAAACCTGCTTTAGCCAGAATTGCTGGATCAGCATGCGCATCTTGTGGCCACATTTTGAAGGATTCCAGCCGAACCTCTTCATCCTTATAGATGTTCAGAAAGGGTTCTAGGTCCTCTTTTGCAACCAAAAACATCACAGAGTTTAGGAAGAAATGCCTGAGATATTGTCAAGTAGACATATTTTCATGATTTATAGTAGAGAAGAAAATGTATGTTGTTTTTAAAAGATCCACAAAACTGTAAATAAAGAAAACTGAAATGTCTTTGAATATTAGTAGCTCGGGTTGGTAGTTACCATATTTTTCGGAGTATAAAATGCACCGGAGTATAAGACACACCTTAGTTTTTGGGGAGAAAAATAAGAAAAAAGCTGATTGGTGGGTGGATCGGCCTCCCAGAATATCCCTAATCAGCTGTTTCCAGAGGTGAATTTTAGCAACAGGTTTATTGGTTGTGAGCTCTGTGCCTTGCTTTTGTTTCTGCCTCTGAAACTTCTGAAACTCTGTTTCAGAAAAAAAAAATTCTGCCTCTGAAAGCAGTGGTGGGTTCTAAAAATTTTTTCTACCGGTTCTGTGGGTGTGGCTTATTTTGTGGGTGTGGCTTGATGGTCATGTGACAATTATTTAGGATTTAGCAGAGGTACTGCTCTACCAGGCTTTTAACTGCTTGCAGAGCTGTACCTGCTCATGTATTTTTGCAGGCACTGGTCTACTCATTTATTTTTGCAGGCACCGGTCTACTCATTTGTGTTTTTTTTTCACACTGATCAGCTGTAGGGTGGCCCTTTGAAGCCCCACTGCAAGAGTTTAAACAGTTTTTTTCCCTCTAGCCATCAGCTGGGACTCAGGAGGCAGCAATAGATTGGGGGTGGGGCCAAATAAAAGGTAAGAATAACGCGAGGATGGGCGGGGTGGGCAGGGGGCGGGGGCGGGGAGGGCAGAACTGGTTTGGTAACGTCATATTGTCACTGCTACCGGCTCAGCAGAATCAGGCTGAACCGGGAGGAACCCACCACTGTCTGAAAGCCTCCGAAAGAGAGCTTCAGAAAAAAAGGCTTTTTTTCCTGAGGCTTCTTTCAGAGGCTTTTTTTCTGAAGCTTCTTTCAGAGGCTTTATTCTGAAGGACTATCTGTATTCTGTTCAAACTCCTTTCTTTGGTATTGGTATGCAGATTAACCTCTTCTGATCTGTTGGTTATTGTGTCATTCTCCAGATTTGTTAGCATAGTTTGGTTAGAACCTTTACTGATTCTTCTTTTGTTGCTTGCCATATTATTTTAGATAAAAGCCTTTCAGAGACTTTTTTTCTGAAGCATCTTTCAGAGGCTTTTTTCAGCCTCTGAAATCTTCATTTGCAAAGCTGGGCAGGGCTACATTTGGAGTATAAGATGCACCCATATTTTCACCCTCTTTTTTGGGAGAAAAATGTGCATGATACTCCTAAAAAAACGGTATGTTGCTGGTTTGAGTTCCGAGCTTGGCAATTTGGTTGCAAATGTTTCATCCCCATTTGAGGAGACATCTTCAATGTGCTTACCCAAAGTGCACTGAAGATGACTGTTCAAATGGGGATGAAACGTTTGCAACCAAGTCGCCAAGCTCAGAACTCAAACCAACGACATGAAGAAAACTGAAAATCATCAACTGTATATCTTTTTTTCATGTGTACAGAGACATTTATACAGCATTCACTATTTATGCATAGGATGGGATTAGAGAAAAAATTTATTTTGAGTTAAATTGTACTCCATCATGAGCTCTTAATGAAAGGTGTTTAAAATAAACACAGTGCTAAGTAAATAAATAAAACTCAGCAGATTTTGAAATGTTTCAAGCTTTGACAAAACAATTAATTGGACAATGTTATCTGTTGCAATCAATTCCTGCCCTGTCCACACTGAACTGATATATTTGCTGTGCATAGACATCTACATGATCACAACCACTGATAGCAATTCTACTAGTACAAGCATAAGAACCCAAAGAAGCATGTGATTCTATAGAAACTGATTCGGTGTTCACAAGCAAATAATTGAATTTTCATTGCGGTGATTGCACTTTGCATCATGATGAAGGTCTACGAACACTAAAAATTAATATTAGCAGGCTACAATAGGAAAAGGGAACTCATAATGCAGATCATATGGCATTTTGGATCTTGTGACGATTAGCATGGTCTTGCAGTCTCATATTCTTCAGATGTTTTTGATACCAAGATCCATAATTGGCAATGAGGCCAATGGTCAAGTTTGAACGTCCAAAATATCGGCGCTGCTTCCTTGTGATTTAAATCATATGCCTAGAATTCTATTTCCATTATTGTACCTGGGTCAGAAGGTAAACATTTCCTGGCAGATGCTGCAAAATGCTTTCCCTAAAAAAAAAACAAAGAAAAAAAACCTGTTAGAATTAGTTTTATTCATGTTTCTATTTCTTCTATTATTTTGATAATAAGTTACACTGATGCTTTGAATTCTTTGAATTAAATACTGTACATAAATTGCTCTAAGGACTCTGTTGAACATTTTTGTTCAAGTACCCATCCTTTGATCTGCCATGAGTTTATACTTTGACAAATAACTATGTCTTGAACAGGTGCAGTTTTCCTCCCTTTGGTAGTCCTCCAATTAGGATTGTTCTGACTCTCCCCCCCCCCCTCGCCAAGATCTCAGCATTAGCTAACTGCTGCTTTAATTTCCCATAATACTCAAACATTCTAACTTTTAATTTTATAAAGGAAAAGAACCGAGAGAAATATTTTTCATGAGGTTTAGTTAGATTTCCAACACAAAAATTAAGACCTTGAGGATTATCCCATTAAGAGTAGCTCCTTAAACAATCAGGTTTCAATAAAATAAAAATGAAAAAAGAATACCGTAATGCCAAAAAATCCACAATAACTTTGAATATACTGTTTAATTTCATCTCTGGACTTCTGCCTTTGAAGAAATTCACATCTATAATATAATATAATATAATTAATATAATATAATTTAATATAATATAATATAATGGTAATTTATATATTTTAGATTAACGCAACAGATATGAACAATTAATAAAATTTCAGTCTGTCCTGGCATTTGACCAAGAATTTAAAGCACAATGTAAACATGTAGTAATGGATACCCTGTATTGTGGAGATTTTCTTCAATGAGCAAATTGAGTTTCATATTATGAAATAAGAAGGACGTGTTGTTCTAGTTTTCATTCTCAGGATTCTTACACTTTTTTGCTTTAGAACTAGCATACAAATATCCAAGAACAATGTTCCTCTAGCTGGCGCCTGCCAAAAATGTTGGCAGGCGCCACTATCTGCTGAGCAGGTTATTGGCAATGCTAACTGGCAATGATTATTATAGTCCAAGATATTTTGAGGGTATCAGGTTGGAATTTTGCCTACTAGAAATGAATGCATAAATGTATCTATTCATAGTATTTATAATGTCTTTCTAGTAACAAATATATACTATATTGAAATCTGACTACCATTCCAATTTCCCGAATGGTGGTGATAGAAAATGGAACAGTGATAACTTGGGATTGTTGATGGTGAAAAGAGTTGTTTCTTCTACTTGTTCATCCCAAGCAATCCAGAGAGAGTCATTTGGTATTTGGGAATAAGTCAAGCAGCACCCTGGAAGGGCAGGAATCGATTAGGATAGCCTAAGGCTTTCAAGCACCCCTTCAGTCTACCTATATTATGTTTTCTCATTCAGCATTCCTTTGTTTTTACTTATAGGTAATATGTTTACATAATGAGATAAATTTCATCATTGTTACTGATATTTAAGATATTGGGTTGGAACAGGATTTGGTGCCTTAGAAACCTCTGACCAACTCTTATCTATAATCCAACCACGATGGAAATTTAGTTTATATACTCAGTTTATTATGCTCTTCGCCGGCTGTTTTTAATATTGCTAAAGCAATAAATAGCATTGTTCAAATAAAAAATAATGCCAGTTTATATTAACATAAACATATGTAAGTAAACATTTAAAAACCTATTAAAACTGTTCGAAATGCTACATTTAAAAGATATTCTTCCAGGATGCAGAGGTTAAAATTCTATTTCATTTCCAAAGGGAGAGTGTTTCACAGACACAGAACAATGAAGATATTCTAACAACATTTTTGCAACTGAGAATGCGTATGGAATTTGCATTTTTCTATACAAGTAATTAACACACACACACCCCACTGCAATGGCCCTGTGGTGGATGAGTATTGAATTATGTTGTTCTGAGGCCATATTACTATCATCCTACAATGATTGGTGCTTTCCTTTGAAGATAATCTGGAGACATGGTCAGCAAACAAACCTGTGGTTGGTGATCACAGATCAAAGATACTGTTGGATCTTCTGTTCATTTGGCTATCTTGGATTTGCTTCAAGGGATCTGGTAGTGGGGGGGGTCACAGCTGCTGGGAATATAACCACAGTACTGCTATCTTCAATATTAGAACCAGGAATATAAAGGGATTGTGAACTTGTCTCGTGTATTACTCACTCAGGAAACCATTTTGCATGTTCTTTCCATGGATCATCACCTTCTTCCCAATTTCCCAGACACCCAGAGCAGGCAAAACACTGAACTGTATCTTTTATGCCTGCATGAAAGACAATTACACAGAGCTGAGCTATTCATCTGACTTTTGGTACTTTGAAGCTATCCTTCTGGAAGGCAAACCAGTACAATAAGAATGCCAAACAAGCAATTGTGAAAGCTGTATTAATCATCCTTGTTTATGAAACCCAATAGATTCATCCTGTATGCATAGTATACATACAAAATGCTAAATTGAATTTATAGACTTAATTGTAGCTTCTACTGGATGCTTATGGAACAAAACATGTAAACTTCTACTTGGCTGGCCAAGGTAAAATAGCAATAGTAATAGCACTTAGACTTACCTACTGCTCCATAGTGCTTTACAGCACTTTCTGTGCAGTTTATAATGTCAACATACTGCCCTCAACAATCTGAGTCCTCATTTTACCTCCTTCGGAAGGATGAAAGGCTGAGTCAACCTTAAGGATTGAAGTCCAGGCTGTGGATAGAGTTAGCCTGCAATTCTGCATTATGTTCCACCAGGGCTCAAACATCAGGACTGTTTATTTATTGGACTTGCATTGTTGCCTATCTTACATACAATAACACTGGGTGGCTTACATGCAGCAGTCAAAAACATAAAAAAGAATAATGCCACCATTTAAAACAACAACAGCAATCCTCTTGGTGCCCCGGACAATTCTTTTGGTCCATCGGCTTATGGTCCAGGCACCTCCTGGAGAAAATGAGTAAGGACCCTACATTGCCAAAAAGCCAAGTTAATATGAATGAGCTGCCAGAAACACCCCTAAGAAGGCTTGTTTGGGTTTGTGGCTTGGTGTACAGTGGGAATAGTGCCACTGATCAACATAAAAATGGTAATATTTCTCAACAGCAAAAAGTGTTGGAAATGTGGTACAATCAACGGGCAGCAAATGGTGCAGTGTTGTTAAGCAGCCCATTAGCCAAATTTTGCAACTCAACCAAAAACTTGTAATGTTTTATGTTCTCTTTGCAGCATGGAAATTTTAGAAATTAGAAAATAAATATGCTTTAGGATTACCTGTAAAGAAAAATCCAGCATTAGCTAGTAAAGCAGATTGTATCTCTTTGCAATAAAATGGCCAGTTGGTGAAGGACTTGAGTCTTGACTCCATTTCTTTGTGCATATTTTTTACTTCTAACGAATTGTTCTCTGGATTCTGTACTCGAATGTCATATTTAGAGATGTTACCAACCTCTTTGCCTAAAATAAATTCACAAGTGGGCCATAGTTTTTTATGTTCTTCAAAAGGTGACCTTTCAAGACTTCTGGCAAGCAAAACTAATCCACAGCAAAAACACTGTACTGCGGTCTTAACACGGATGTAATAGAAGCCAGCTGCAGCCATTTCTGAGGGTGCCCAAGATGATTTACAATCAGTAGGTAGGGAGAGGAAAGTTTTTAACCTTTTGGCTTCACTTCTCATTGTAGGATTAAACCCTCTTTGGTGTTCTTTGCGAATTTGCCGGTATTCTAGCTCCATTTCTTCCATAATTTTGCTAAAATTAAAATTTGCCTGAGGGTAAAAACTCTCAATATAAGTGGAATCCAGCTCTGAAATGTTACTGATATCTTCAGAAGTCTCTTGGGCAGCCATTCTATGGTATTAAAAACAAAACAAAAGTGTAAGTCAATACATCATAAATGATCTGGGCTCTGAAATTACATACTTCATTGCACAGAGTAATAATAATTATGGTGGGTTTTTTTCCCCAAGGAGTCACCTGAAAGTAGTGTGGGTCTGCTATCACAAGTAGTACATTTTGCTACTTTTTTAGAGCATTACTTATTACATTTTTCAGTGCAAAACTAGATTGATTAATCAAGACCTTTTTTACTGCTGGCAACCGGATAGATTGATTTTCTCCATGATGGTCTAACCTTAACCTGTTCTTTCAAGTCTTCTAATGATACACTCATTGCCACTATATATGGGATAGCCAGATAACAAGGTTAAAGTATACTGTAATCCAGCACTCCTTGAGGTGGCATAAATCTGACTGGTCTAAAATTTGCTGCCCTATCAGCTGATTCCTATTTCCAGGATGGTAAAGGATGCTATCTTATAGTTTTAATTCAGAAGTTACAGAGGACAACTGCTTGGTTTCCTTCCCCTCCAACTGAACCTCAAACTGCTGGCTGAAAATACAACTACTCATCTCTACCCATAATATCTACTAAAGAGTGTCTAGGTGAATGGAGGTTAAAAGGTAAGGGTACAGATTTCCCATCCAGTCAAATCCAGCTCTAGGGGGCAGTGCTTATTGTGTCTTAGCCTTAGCTGAGGGAGCCAGCATTGTCCAAAGAAACTTCTGTGGTCATATGGCCAGCATGACTGTACTCTGAGGTACACAAAATGCTGTGACCTTCCCACTAAAGTGGTACCTATTTATCAACTTGCATCTGCATCAGTGATGGGTTGCTCCCGGTTCGGCCTGGTTCTTGCGAACCGGTAGTAATGGCAGTGGGACGCTCCGCCCACTCACCCTGACATCATCACTGATGATCTGCACATGCTCCTGTTGTGAACCAGTAGTAAAGGTAAGTGGAACCCACCCCTGATCTGCATGGTTTTGAACTGCTAGGTTGACAGGAGAATGAATGTTGGGTTTGGCCTATTATCAAGTTGCGCATCTAGCAGGCTGCTGGATCAGAAGTGCTCCATGCCTCCAGTTTGTGAGCAAGACTATTTCTGAATGTGTGACAAATTGTCTTTTCAAAGAGCTTGCTTTCTGTTTCATTATGTGTTCATCCTTTACTTTTGCAATGTGACAGCTGGGTCATTTTTGGAAACAGATTTAGCAATTTTTGAAAAGCACACTAGAACTGTGTTCAGGATTATCCTGGAGGATAGATTACAGGCATGAAGGACTGTTTCCAAGTAATATCAGAAGAGCATCTACCCTTCTACTTGTATCCATCCTCAGCACCTGAGGCTACCAGTCTAGGAAGAAAGGAACAGGATTCATTATGGACTACTCAGAGGGCTGAAAAAGTTATTTTTGACTGGTCCTCCCACTTTTGACCAGTCCTCAAACTTACGACTAGCCTCACATTTTACATTTTTTGCCCTATCTTATCACCATGGTGAAGAGAAGCAGTTGTGAAATGAGTGACATGGTTGTTAAGAATGCTGCACGGGGATAAATGTGAGAATGGTTGTAAGTGTGAGGACCAGTCATAAGTGCAACAACCTGTTAGAAATGACTTTTTTCAGCCCTCTGAGTAGTCCCTATACACATAGCCATGGCCACCCGGTCACATGACCAGCTAGCCACGCCCACCCAGTCACATGACCTCCAAGCCACACCCACAAAATAAGCCATGCCCACAGAACCGGTAGTAAAAAAATTTAGAACCCCCCCCCCCCGATTCACAGACTTTACAAACTCATCCAAAGCCAGGAAATTGCTCAAGATTTTGTTTATCCCGGCATATTATGAACATTCACTTGGTGGACGACAGCCCTCGGGTTCTTCCACCAGGCAGGATGTCAATTATTAATCTGAAGTCAGTTTCTGCTAAAATGAATTTACAAGTTACTTCCTCCTCTCCCTTTTCCCACTTTTTGAACTATTAGAAAAAAATATATAAAAATTTCTGTGCCTCATTTTTCTAGTGAGTCTAGTATGTCCGAGTAATACAGCTATAGCAAAAAATAAAAAAAATAAAAAACCTAAAAAAAATCAATGAAATATCTTTTAAAAAGAACTTACATTGATATAGAGGTAGATTTTGTGCACACAATATTTATGCATGTTCTCTCACAATTTCTTCTTGTAACTTGTTCAATGCAAAAACAAATTTCTAGGACATTTTCTTATGTGTGAAGGTGAAATGTCATTTGCAATTCAAATTTGTGTAAATGGCTTGGAAATGAATAGAGTCTGAATTCAAATAAGAAATTAAAACAATCTTTAGGCTCCTTGCTCTGGTACTAATAAAATCATGATTCTGGCATTAAAAGAAACTTTTATTCTCACCAATGCAGGCAGTGTTCACTATTTTTTGATATCTACAGGAAACACTTCAAATTAACATCGCCTCTTTCCCTTTGAATTTGAACTGCAGAGTCTTGTAAAACTCACAGCTCATCAGCTCAATTGAAGTTGAAACTTTAGGAAGGATAAGGAAAGATAAAGGAATATCTTCCTTTATTGATAGATTAGCACTGGAACTTACCTGCTTCCAGGTCCTGATTCACAGACAATTGAAATGAAATGCTTCAGGGAAAAAAGGTTCTCTCAGCTCACAAGCCAAAAGAAAACTCTTCCTTTACAGGAAAGAGGAAGTAAGAAAAATGGACTTTCCTCAATTGAGAAATATATCTGTGGAAAGCAAAACAAGGGCAGAGCAGTTTCTGTAGCAAAATGATTTTATTGCTGGGTGGGATGGGAATACAGAGATTCTTAGGTGAAATTGAATATCTAAATCAGTTTTCACATTTTTCCAAGCCATAGAATTTGTTAAAAAAAGTCCCGGAACCCCTGATTAAAAGTTATAGTGTTGATGATACAAATTTGCTAATAAAATGAAAAGTAAACTGTTTATTGTACATGCCAAAAACAAAAGTTGAGTTTCAGTTATCAGGGTGTGTGTTAATGTTTTAAGCAAATAACTTAAGTTTCAATGATTACAATGTAATTGTTTTTCTTGGATAAAAGTTGAAGGTAAGAAACAATGTAAACTAGATTTAGCCTATTTCTAAATTCATTTTTTATTGCTGCATATAGATGGTCTTACAAAAATGTTTCAATACTTGACTAGCAATTTTGGGTTTAAAAAAAAAAACCATACTCAAGGCATTCACAAATTCTGAAGAAAGAAATGTTAATAAAATCAATCAAATCTAGTTTCTGAAAATGTGCCAGAAGCAGCAATATCAGTGGCCCTGGAATTTTTTTTTTCTTTTATTTTCACCTTTTTGTATACTATCTGATATTATGCCAGGCTGGTAGCCAATTATCTATAACTGAAAAAAAATGTTCTTTTTAAATAGATACTAGACATAATAGAAAAACAAAATAAATATATATACATATACCTTAGGGGCATATATTTAGGATGGGGGTTAATGGGATATGAATATCTAGCTGAAGCCACATTAGCACCCATCTTCCTCGTCTTTGCAAATCTCATTAAATTCCCCACACAGCTCAATAAGCCTTACACCTAAATAGGTATGCACAAAATATCAAGTATAATAATCAAGTGGGCCTCTTGGGGACTTATAGACTCATAGACATAAAGACTGTAGAGTTTCCAATGTGGAAAGTGAAGACAGATGGAAGGACTCCCTGTGATTGCTCTTGTGCAGCTAGGAAAGTGTGTCAGAATTTGGTGGCAGGCAGAAAATCAAGTTTTGCATGGATACATACATATGGTGTGGGAAAGGCAGCCAGTTGTCTCCTGCACAGAGTATTCCCAAAAGCCAGTGCTGAGGCAAGTGAGAAGGGAAGAGTAGCACTGAGGTGGATAGGAGTGTTCTTTGTTTTTTTTTCTTCGTTTCTTGCAAACAGGTTTTCTTCCCCTTATATCTGTGGAACCCATTTAAGTCTTAGTGAATCTCCAAAGTTCCTTGGAGCGCTGTTTCAAAAACCCTAATCTAGATCCTTTTCAGCTGGGATTCAGCCCAGGGCATGGGATAAAAACACTCTGGTCATTCTGGTGAATGGCCTTTATTAAGTCCTGGGAGACTCTTAAATCTTCCAACATCTATTGAGAGCATCAACGATAATATTCTGCTTGCTTGATTGACTGATTGCTAAATCACTGGAGCTGGAAACTATTTATGTACTCTGAAAATAAAAGCCAGGATTTTAACAGTGACTGGCGGCATACTAGGCTATGCCAAATGAAAACACATTTAGGTTTTATTTTTTATATACAGAACATATGATTAGATAAATTACAATAAAAAATTAAGAGGACACGTTTCTGCAAATAAGCATCTGCTTTGCTGCTAAAACTATAAGGTATGACTAAAACAAAACAACATTAGTGTCTGCAGGTGGAGGAGCAAATTAATACACATTTTCAGAAATGTAATAATGCAACTGCCCCAATTTACATACATAAGCCAGATGTTTGATGTAACTATATAAATACATAATTTCCACGAGAGCAGGTTTGGTGTAGTGATTAAGATGCTGCCCTAGAAACTAGGAGACTATGAGTTCTAGACCTGCCTTAGGGCCAGTCATTTTCTCTCAGCCCAACAGAGTTGCTGTGGGGAAAATAAGAGGCAGGATTATTAAATACATTGACCTTGAGTTCACATTATACATAATAATTACATAATCACATATGTCATCATTTTAGTATCATAATGAGTTGCTTTGGATGTCATTGGGGACTCAACCTTTACTCTACATATTAGCAGAACTTGTTAACAGATTTAAGAGTAATTTTTAAAATTATATTTCCAGTCTCACTAATTACAATCACATCTCTAATAAAAGATTCTGCATAGAAAAATTACTTTAAATAGATCTTGTGCTTATGGAGGGCAGCTTTCTCTTCTGCCTATGGAAGCTAAAGAAGAGTTGGACATTTGTAAATGTTCATCTTTATAAACAACGTCACCGCAAAATACATAGTACTTTAAAATTATTGACATGGAAGAAAACTAATTATCTGGAATCAATCTCAACTTTTCCCTACCCTTAATGGAATGGACAAAGGAAGCTAAGATACACAGGGGGCTATCACAGAAAAGAAACTTCATGTTCTGTAAATTCAGACATAGTATAAAGGTAAAGGCTCCCCTGCACATATGTGTTAGTCATTTCTGGCTCTAGAGGGCGGTACTCATCTCCGTTTCTAACCTGAGGAGCCAGCGCTGTCTGAAGACGTCTCCATGGTCATGTGGCTGGCATGACTAAATGCCAAAGGCGCATAGCGTGCTGTTACCTTCTCACCGAAGTGATCTCTATTTTTCTACTTGCAATTTTTACCTGCTTTTGAACTGCTAGGTTGGCAGAAGCTAGGACAACTAACAGGAACTCACTCCATTATGTGGCGCTAGGGATTTGAACCGCTGAACTGCCAATCTTCTGATCGACAAGCTCAGCGTCTTAGCCACTGAGCCACTGCGTCCCACAGACATAATACACAGGTACATAAAAATAAATGCCATGAAATATTTCCAATTAAGTGTCAGATTATAGCCTTTATAATTTCAGAAATTATATTTAAGAAAAGCAATATAAAAATAAGATTCATATTTTAAGTGCATATGTCCGGTTTAATACTTTCAAGATATATTTGGCACATTATTCCATATTATTACAAAAGAACATTAGCAAAAACAAATACATGTAACACAGAGAATTATGTCTCCATTAAATACATCATAGAATGGGTGCGCAGATTCATATTTAGATATGCCTCCAGTTGACTTATCTTCCTTATCTTTCTCTTTAATTTAATTTATTGACGATGTTCAATAACTGGAGAAGATTCTCTGCTCAGAGGAATGTACAAGAAGTAATATTTAATCAGAAGCATCAAATGCAGGGAGGACCAGGATGGCTGTGAATGCAACCTGGACAGCAGTGCAAGGTATCATGAGCAAAAAGATCACATTCAACACAAAATGCACTATGACAGACTTTACAAATGTAGACCTGAGGGGGGAAATGAAAGTTAAATGTTATATCTTAGCACATCATCGTACTGTTAATAAGATACTAAAGATCTCATATGTTTTTTAAAATTTTGCTAAGCAAATGATATAAGCAATAATTTTATTACATTGCAATGAAAGCTGGCGTATTCTGATGTCAAGATTGAAAATAATTATTTTCAAGGCCCAAAATCGAATGTGATATATATCATATTTTTTACACTATAAGACGCACCAGACCATAAGACGCACATTAACTTTAGAGGAGGAAAACAAGAAAAAAAATCTGCCTCCCAGCATCCATTTGGTATTTATCTGGCTAACATTCTTGCAACAAACAGCAAACAGCCTGGTCAGCTTCAGCATGTTATCGCAGCCCCAGCATGTGGCTCGTCAGGGCTCTGCACCTTTGCACCCCCACTGGTCAGCTGAGCTGAGCTGCTGCCGCTGGCAGGGAATGCTGGAGCCTTCACTGCTGAGCAGCTGAGATCAGTCTCCTGGAATACCGCTGATCAGCTGTTCTAGGTGGTGGTGATCGCTGTCACCTATCATTGCCATTGCCGATTGCTGCCGTTCACCACCGATCGCGATCACCACCGCCTAGAACAGCTGATTGGCAGTATTCTGGGAGGCCAATCCAACTGCCGATCAGCTGCTCGGGAGCAAAGGCTCCAGGGTTCCCCAGCAGTGGTGAACGGCGGCAGCAGTGACAGGCATCAGCAAATGCTGCCGCCACACCAACCCCCCGCAATATTTGCTCTATAAGACGCACAGACACTTCTACCCACTTTTTGCAGAGGGGGAAGTGAGTCCTATAGTGTGAAAAATACAGTATTTGAGGATGTTTCTTATTTGGATGGACATAAAATATGAAATTGTTTACAATTTGAAGTTAATAAATACTTACATGTTGATCTCTGATTTCTCCCTGGCATCCCTGACAATACCTGTTTAAAAAATATTTGCAAAGTTCTATTAGGAAATGTGTATTAATCTTTTTATTCCAATTGATTACCAGAATTAAAAGAAGATTGGTGGTGCCATTGTAAATGCCATATAATCTCTTTATTTAAAATAAATAAACAGAATACAATGGTTTCCATAAAGAAACCTTTAACCAAGTTTTCTTTAGGGATTCACACCGTCCAAAGAATAGGATTCAACTGCCTGAGATGAAGGTAGGAAAAGGCTTTGTGTACTAAAAAGTTAGAACTCTGCCTCAAATCTTTAATTACTCTAGAAACATTAAGTAATAAATGAAGAATCAAAATAAACCTTTTCATAAACTGAAAAAAAATAATTTGGAAATATTTACTTAGTAGTGAATATGTTGTATTTTAGACAAGGGGCTAGTCAAACACTTAATTAGAAACATTAAAGGATAAAGCATTTAGCCGAAAAACAATACTCCTGGAATTTTGGATTGGCAATCCTAAGTATTTTTTACATACCTTTCCCCCCTATACTGCTCCACTGGGACTTCCTCAAAGGCATCCAAAGGAAATAGGTGATGGTAAGATCGAGCCAGATGTGGTGCAGACACTAGTGTAAGCCCTGTATAAAATAGGTTCTGTTGATTTTCAAACCTCTGTTCCTCATTCCAAAACAGTATGTACAGTATATAAAAATTTCAATTTATTTTTAGCCATGTAACATTGAAAGTGAATAAGCTTATTCTAATTGCCTAAAAGGGTTGAAGTAAAAGTATGATAATGAGCATATGCATATGGAAGTTTAGTCCTAACAGAATAGCCACATCCAATCCAACATCTGTGATTAATTATGATTAATAGTTGAATCTAATTTCAGTTCTAGTGCATTGTGGAATTAATTTATTCAGGTGTTATCAACTAGGAATGTCTTGCACACAGGAATGGAATTAAGTTTCTAATGAAACATGACAGATACAAATGCACATGGACTTTCCATTCTAGTAAACCTATCTTTTTAATAGACCAGCAACAATTTTAAAATATTATTTAAAATACTTACACAGAGATGTAAATTACAATTAAGTCTTTATCTCAACTCAGGCCATAAAAAACAGGACAATAAAATTATAATCCCAAAACTATAAATGTCCATTCAGGTATCTGAAAACATTCTTGTATTCAAAACTAGCAATGCGCTAAACTGCAAACGATTAATAAACTAAGTATGCTTTAAGCATTAATATATACTCATTAATGGAGCATCAGATAAACAAACCACAATCTTAAGTACAGGAAGAAACTTTAATCGGCTCTACATTGTTAAGTTCTTGTAGAAGTAGTAGTACTTCAAATTACATCTTACTTGAAACTATTTTGTATTCATTCCATAAACAAATTCCTTCTACCTTAAACTGCAAGAAATCTTTAATCACTGGTCAGACTCCAGGAGATTAATTATATTTGAGTTGGATTTTATATTGCTAAATAAGTCATAATAATAACAGCCTACTTGGGACCCATGTAACAGCTTAAAGGTACTATTTTCTAGGGAATGTAACACAATTGAAGCAACTGAGATATAGATCATTTATGAAAGATGGAGGAAGTGTCATTTAACCATAGTAGAAATGCTGTAACTACTTTGTGGGAACAAGTTTTTATCCCTCCTTGTTTTTAACTATAAGAACAAAAAAGGAGAATATACTATTATGCTCCATTTATGATAGCCAAGTATAAATGCCCTGATACTCACCACACACTTTGCATTCCACAGGGAGCTCACAATATTTGGCTCTACACTGGGGACAGAAATATCCTCCTAGTGTAAGGCCTGGGTCATTGCTGTTTTCCAGATGCCTGTATAGAAACATATTGTTTCCTGAATACTTGAACTGAATGTGCTTGAATTATTTGAACAAAATTAAAGGGAGATATGTTAAGCTTATACAAGTAATAAAGTAATACTTACAGAAATTGCCATACATCAAAGAAATCATGACTATAAAATGCTTCTATTTTATAATGTATTTTTCCAGCAATTATGCTACATTTTATAGGGAAAATGTTAGTGCCCTGCAATGGATAAAATGCTAAAAATATATCAGGATTATTTTCACTTGCAAAATAGCAACGGAATTATTGGCAGTTAGTACATCTAAAAAGATAAGTTGATTAATACTTTTAAGAATGAACAAAAGAAGGTGTTGGTGAAAGCTAATTTTGATTAAAATTTTAAAATATGCAGGAAAGGATTGCATCAAAAATGTATTTGCAGTTTTCAATACATCATCCCCTATTTCTCGTGGGTGAAAAAGCAAGATGGAGTTTGCCTACATTTACAGAGAAGATGTAGAAAATGTATCACAAGCTGCTGGATGATCTGACATACCTTAAGATTGTGCCCTTATGATATGCAATATCTAATACGTAATCACATATTACTTACGCCATGCTAAAAGATGGTTTTGCATCTTGGTCAGCCATTAGTGCAATTGTGTGCTGAGGAAAGCCTATGTCAGAAAAAAAGATACTTAAAAAGTTTGATGTTGTCCAAATTTGCGTTCAGGCAAGATACAGGACATAATATCAAAAAATGTTCCAATCTGTGCAAATTCTCAATGAACAGCAGCATGCAGCTTCTTTCAGTACAGCTGTTTCTTCTGATAAGAAACAGCTGTACTGAAAGAAGTTGCATGTTGCTGTTTTACATTTGGTAAAACAAGCTACTATTAAGCAGAGGTGGATTTCAGTAGGTTCTGACCAGTTCTGGAGAACCGGTAGCAAAAATTTTGAATAGTTCAGAGAACCGGTAAATACCACCTCTGACTGGCCCTGCCCCATCTATTCTCTGCCTCCCGAGTCCCAGCTGATCGGGAGGAAATGGAGATTTTGCAGTATCCTTTCCCTGGATTGGGGAGGGAATAGAGTTTTTACAGTATCCTTCCCCTGGAGTGAGGTGGGAATGGAGATTTTACACTATCCTTCCCCTGCCAGGCCCACCAAGCCACACCCACCAAGCCATGCCACGCCCACCAAGCCACACCCTCAGAACCGGTAGTAAAAAAATTTGAAACCCACCACTGCTATTAAGACATTGCATGCTGAACCTAGAGACCAAAAAGACTTGGTGGAATTTTACCTCTGGGTGTCCATAATATGACCTGCATTTCTCATGTTAAAATGGAATAAACAGAATTGCATAGAACATTTACAGAAATGATGTGTGTTCAATACTGAACTCTTAAAAGGAGCAGAATTCTTACCCATTCGAATAAGAGAACTTTCAGAACTAGAACTGGCTGGTGGTGGACTGACATGATGCATCAGGAGTTCCTTGTAATGGCTTTCATCTAAAATAACATGGTAAGTTCCTACCAAACAGAATTAATACAATGGAAGTTGCAACCACTGCCAACATATGTATCAAAAGCTACCTGCCTGATTGCCTGGGAGGAGTGAGAAGTGTCCTGCAGACTTAAAAAAACGACTCTTTGCAAGTAAAGTTTTCTAAAAAAAGAAAGGTACTGTTTTCTTTTTTGGTTTAGCCCAGCAATCACCAAGCTTTCAGGCTCAATGGCCCAGCGGTGGCAGTCGCAGGGAGGGGATCGTTTTGTGCACAACATAATCCCATACATGCGCAAATGGAGCTTCGCGCGTTCAGCCACCACTTGCCTTGCCCAGTTCCCACCAGGCCATGGACCAGGGGTTGGGAAGCCCAGTCTAGCCAATACATAGAGAACAACACACAGCAGGAATAGTGAAACCAATTATGCACTTAACTTTGAATTTTTGTAAAGCTGATTGAAAAAAATATTAGTGAAGCATTGATTACATTGATTGCCCCTATTACAATGTGACAATTTTAATAATTTAATTTTGATTAAAATACTTAGATCAAATTCTATTGTAATTGAAGAGTGTGAAAGATCTGGTCAATTGATTGCCAGATACACAATTAATAAGAAATACTAAGAAATGTTCACCTTCTTTTTTACTTTATTAAAGTTATCATATGCTTCTTATTTATTTTCTTGTGTTATTAAACGGAAAATAGGAGTGGTGCAGTGGCCTAGAGGTGGAGCTCTTGCCTCACAATCAGGAGGCTGCGAGTTCGATCCTAGGAGAGGCAGATATTTCTCTCTCTGCGCACACTGAGAATATATCTGCTGAACAAAACTCCACATTGGTGACAGGAAGGGCATCTGGCTATTAAAACACTCTGCTAGGTCCATTCAGTTGCTCAGACTCCGCCCCACAAGGGATTATGGGGGATTATGAAGATGATAATTAAAACAGAAAATATATCAATAATCTAAAATTTGCTGCAAGGCAATTGTTTGAAATATATATATTTTAAGTTCCTTGCAGCTACACTGAACACACTTCCCATCATGCTGTTGCTGTTGTGTCCTCTGTCTCTCTAGGCAGCAATAAACCCTCTTTGTAGCTTCTTTTTTATCATTTTGAAGCAGAATACACTTTTAAGAAGAACTCTGGAGTATAAACATTAAAATAGCTAACATAATTTAAACCAGAACAAGCCCAGAATTTCCCTCTAAAATGAAAGGAAAGAACTCTTTTAAAATCACATCACCAACTTCCTTCCACTATCACCCTGCAGTTGTCAGAGACTCATTACATGTTTAGTGTTGCCCACAACCATCAAAAGATTTCTCACCCATGCTTCAAATGCACGACAGAAAGGGGAATTGGTGTTGTGAATGTTTTCCAGGGAACAAAGAATTCAACATTTTACAATGGTTACTGAACACAACCAGAAGCATATTAAAGATATATTAGAGAATGGTTACAAGTAACAATTCTTTATATTGCATGGTCAGGAAAAATAGAGAACTTTAAATATTTATATATAATTTTTCTATAAAATGGTGATCATTTTCTTTGGTAAAAATCCATATTTATATTTATGAATTCATTTTATGTATATAAATATACATACCACCAGTTTCTCTGGCAAGCACAGTGCATACTCGAACTTCAGCAGAAAGACCAATAACAGACACTCTGATCTTAGCCGATTTTAAGGACTTTGGATGAAAAAAAGACAGAAATAAAAAAACACACACCATCAGAATAGAAAATTATAAAAGGAAAGAAACTTCCAATATTTCATAACACCCCAATTAATTATTTAATTATCAAACTGGCCCAGTATGACAATTAAATAATAAAACAGAATAAATTGTGTACCTTTATTAAATCATATATATTTGAGGGATCACATGTTGTTAGGCTGCTGAGTATTACTAAAACTTCTCGGCTTGTATGTCCTGGCATGTGCCTAAAGACAATAAAATATTCACTTCTAACAGTTACAAGAACAAGTTCCAAATGTATTTGTGATTATATTGAATATGTGAAGTCTGTTTGAACCTTCAGTTGCAAACAGATGAATAAGGTTTTATTAAACCCTTTCTTATTAAAAGAAGCAAACCCAAGTTTCTGATACAGATAGACAAAGTTATACATATATCTAGTTTGAAAAAGTATGGCTATATACAAATGCAAAGTTTACTTTGATAGTAATAAAAGATAAAAAACACAAATGAAAAAAAAATCAAGACTTTACAATTTTCCAAAATCATTAATAACAAGACCCAATTTAATAAAGCTATCATTCTAGCACAGTCTTAGCTTATTTCAATAATCGTGCAAGACTACACACCAACAAAAGTTACCAGGATTGCTGTATGTTGAAATCCAACAGAGTTAGAGGAAACAGGTTTAGAAAAGCCATTTTAGGATCCTTATATTTCAAAATGATTGGAGGAACAAGAACAAATTAAGGCAGCCAGTTTGGCATGCAGGCAAGGCATATATTTACTCAGTTTTAACAAGAAATTATGATTTTACGCTGAAAGCAAGTCAAGAAAAGGACCATTTTGCATGAGACAAAAATACATATTCATACTCAAAATTTATTAAATTGTCCTGTCAATTTTTTGCTCTTTTAATTAATGCAATTGTTTACCGCTATTTTAAAATAAAAATTTAAAAAATCACTTATGTTTCCAACATATACTTACTTTAATGTTTGGGTGGCTAAATTTAAGGCATTATATAGCGAAGGCTCTCCTAGGCAGGACATATCTGCAGCTTTTTTTAGAGCCGTTATATGTTTCCTTGGATTCCCTATGAAAAGAAATTAACCTGTCATCACATATTAGTGTTCTAGCTCGCTCCCAGGCTATGGAAAATACTCCCTTAGGAGATGTATTTGGCTGTTACTCTATCTGCCTTTAGGAAATTAAAAATGCATTTTAATGTACATGTTTACAAGATCAAATATATCTATATTATTTGTATCAAAAATAATGGCCCTTTCAGGAAGAAATAAGAACTGAGGAAACAAGAGAATCAGTACCTGAAAGCTCAGTCAGTTTTTCAGCTCTTTTACTCTTAGTTACAACGATGCCAATCTGCAAGAAATTTGTTTGCCGTTAATAGGATTAATTGAGCAATGAAAATTATATCTCAGAAAAGATATGGCTATATTTACATAACAGGATAGCTTCACATACAAACACCATTGCTTCTCTTGTATTACCACAGATTTTGCTGAAAAAGACTTAGTCAAAACAGTTATTGCAAAATATTTACTGGAGCAAAATGCTTTAGGAAATATTTTGTAGTCTGCATCTTAATTAAGTTACGTAAAGAAGTTATTTATTGCTTAATTGTGCTGTAAAACCATGGAATCTGATAATGCAGATTTCAGAATGATAGGAATCATTGCTCTCCCATCCCAACTTTTTTTTTTAAGTTTCTAATTTATTTGGCTACATTTGATAGATGCTGCCTAATGAAATTGGAAGCCCAGGAGCGAAGGAAATCAGTTCTAAAAGTTAGAGCTTCAGGATTATCTTGCGCTATTTGTCTATAATCCAGGAAAACAAAGATTAATTACATTTATGTAGATTGCAGAACCAAACTGGCTTTACTCATTCTGAACCACGCCAAGAATCCACTTGCGACAACTGGGAAAAAAGGAAGTATGCTTGCTTCCCCAACTCCGCATGGTTAACTAATCACTACTACTTTACCAAACATAAAGAGAAAAAGTTAATTACTGGAATGGCTGCTCTATGCATGCAGCATCCTGCCCTACATAATTTCAAATTCTATATAATCCTTTATCTTCCATTATTAATTCCATGCTGCCTTACCCAATAAGAGTGTTAGTACAGGATTAATATGCACTGGAGCTTTGATTTTTCCTAGGACAGAATTGAAACTTATGCTAGTGGTTTTTAATTCTATTTTTCTACAACATATATATTGCTTAGACACTAGAATCTTTTTCCAGGGCTTCAAACTTCAAAATAATTTATTACTACCATCAACATTACAAGAGAATTTATTTAAACAGATGAAGTTTAAGCAACAACTGTTAAACTTTATTGCTTTCAACAGTGCACATACCTGGCTTATAGGATTTTGATCAAAATATTCTTCGACAAAATATTCCAGTAGCTACAGAATGAGAAACATTAAAACAATATATCAAATACTATTTTATATTGGACAAATGTATTGACTTCTTTGCATCTCTTTAGAAAAATTTTCTTCAAACTAATTTCTAAACTATAGTGGCTTAAACATATATCTAGGAGTTAATAGCAAAAAATACTATGAAATCTGATCATTATATTTATATAAATAAATACACTTCAAGGTCAGCTTCTTTTCAAAGATGATGATCCCAGTTCTGCAGAGTCCACATATTTGGTTAAGAACAACTGTAAGTGGAATCTATGTACATCTTTTGACTACAACACTTGTTGAGTTTAGCAGGACTTGAAATTGAACTGATGTATTTGTAATTATCTGCACTCTGGAACACATTTTCTAGGGATTAATTCCCAATGAAATCAGAGGTTGCTAATGTGTTTGGGATTAAATTGCATGCTAATTCACTGAAACAAAGCAGGTTAATGCATGCTGATAACTCACATAATGGAAAACTGCTACAGTGTAAATACTTTAATATAAGACTCCTATATATTCAGAATAGGAAAAATAATAGTGAACAATGTATTATATTTATATATTTCACTTTTCAAATTATATTATTGTTTCCTACCATTTTCTATTAGAATAATTGTGCAAATTCATTAAATTAAGAAATGATCAACCATAGATGTGGTCTATGGTCAACAATAAGAATTTGGGTCTCCTATACAAATCCTACATTATCTTTGCTATACAGATTTGGAGCACTTTTGAATTATTTCAAAAATAATCACCTTTAAGGTACACGTTAATCTAGTAGGTTTTAAATCTTGATCTTCCATTGTTCTTGATCCATCTACTACTACATACAGGTGGCGCATCTATAAAATTAAAAAACCATAAAGTGAATATTATATTAATGTATTCAAAAACAGCATTAATTACTTTTATATACAACTTAACGTAAAATGACAAAGTTTTATACTCTAGTTTTCAAAAAAAAAATTCTATAATTCCTTTAATGTAGAATTACAAATTGCAAACATACATAAACTTGTTTAAGATCCACTGAACTCAAATTATACATTTATTTATTTATTATTAAAACTTATATGCCACCCTTCTTCCATAGGACTTGGGGCGGCTCACAATAAAAGCAGTAACAATGGTAACAACAATACAATATTAAAATCCAGTCCAAAATTTAAAATCCCTGAATTAAAACCCCGTGATCGGTCAGGGAATTTGATGAAAAAGCCATGTCTTCAGGCCGGTGCGGAACGTGCAGAGATCAGGAGCCGTCCGGAGCTCGGAGGGTAACCCATTCCAATGAATCAGTGCGGTCTCTACATAAGTGTAGAGACTGCAGGTATCAGATTTTTTTTGAGGCTTCACCCTAATCTCTTTGCCTGAAGCATTATAAAATATACTTGAACTAGTCCAAGTAATTTATTACTTACCACAATTAAAGGTAAATGGATTTATATTATATTATATTTATTTACTTATTAACTTGCCTTTATTTTTTATAAATAAGGTGGCAAACATACCTAATACTCCTTCCTCCTCCTATTTTCCCACAACAACCCTGTGAGGTGGATTGAGCTGAGAGAGTGACTGTCCCAAAGCGATCCATCTGACTTTCATGCCTAAGGCAGTACTAGAACTCAGAATCTCATGATTTCTAGCCTGGTACTTTAACCACTGATTCTCCCTCACCGAAACCCAGGCAAGAAGCTGTCATCCACTTTGTCTTACTTCATTTAATACCTAAGTCTAATTTAAGCAATTTTATTTAAAGCAAAATGAGAAAATGAAACTGTACCATCCCAAGTCGAACTTGTCCATGATGTTCAAAAGTTCTATAAAATAAGAAATAATTGTTGTAATGTTTATGATCTGTAGGTAAGCTGTTTGTATATTTCATTTTGTACATTTTCTAAAAGGTATAATCCATGCAATTCAAGCAGTGATCATTACCCATCAGGATTACTGTAACACATTCTATGTATCCTTTAGATATTAACAGGAACCTACAACTGGTCTAAAATAGCATGACAAGACTCCTAAAGGGTTAATTGTCTCATTGTAGGATAATGCTTCTGAAATTACTGCACAGGCTACCAGCTCCAATTCAAAGCAGTGTATGATCTAAAAAGCCTTATGTGGCATAGCGCCTAGTTGTATGAAGCATCTTGACAGAATAAAATCTGTCGGTCTAATGAGAATAACTTGCAAGGAGTTAATTAAATACTTAAATACTAATAAGAAAATACTAAAACTCCCTCCTGGTATCATTAGTACAGAGCTTTTTTTTCCTATCCTTCTTCTCACAGAGTGTCCATTTCACTTTGAAGCTGTACTTAAGGCACCTGGGGAAATTGCATCTCCTAACATACTAACAACCATATTCTGCCCTAAGGTTTTAGTTACTGGCTTTTTTTTAAGTGCTTATTTGAATTATGTTTTTTTACGCTTTCTACTCATTGATAATTCTGAACAATTTACAAAGGATTAAAACAATAAAAAAATAGCTGTATCCAAGGCACAAATCAGATATATTACATTTATGGTGCTTAGGAGAACATTATACAGTATAAAAGTAATTCACAGCACATATTCTTTCCTAAAGGTCAGCAAGGTGAAGGTCACATAGATTTCAGAAGCTATACTGTTTTATAGGACACACATGGCAACCGAGAAGGCATGTCCCCTGGGTCCTATAAAGTGCCATTGTTTAAGTGATTGGACCTGGAAGATACCAAGCTTTCCAAACCTTATCAGGCAGATAGATACAACAGGAGAAGCAGTCCTGCAAATATCCAGCCCAAGTACTATGAAGGGCTTTATGAAAGACCAGAAGCTCCTTGAAGCATACTGGTAAAATAGTGCATCTCATGACATAACATTACACTGCTGTACTGATGTGCACCCATACCTACTCACACCACTGCATTCTGAACTAGTTATAGCTTCTGAGTAGTCTTCAAGGCCAGACCCATTTCAGTATCTAGTCACATAGTGTCTAGCATATCAATTACTGTGAGAAAAGCCTCCTATTCTAGGAAAAGACACAAGGTTTAATGAACTGGAATTCTAAACCAAATGAACAGCAAAATTAGAAACTAAAAAAATAAATGTTGAGAGATAAAGCAATATCTAGAAATCTATAAAATTAATTTGCAAAAAAAATTAATTACACGATTTACATGAATAGTTAAACTTTTATGATACTAAAAACAAATTGAATAACTGTATCAGGCTGTGTTCCATTATTTGTACTACTATATTTACATTAAAAATGTATAAACAAATTGCACCTTAATTTTTAACTATAATGAAATCAAGAACATATAGCATCAACCTTGTGAACTCTCAGGTTTCCTCTTTCCATTATGTATTCAAAATGGACAGTGATTAATACATATGTACCATGTATATATGTGTATTATGTATGTGTTTAGGTAGATATATACTTTCTCTTGAGAGCAGGCAACAGAATTTTATTTTTAATGTGCCAGTGTGCTCACAAAAAATGACAATAAAAGTTATTTATCTATCTTATCTTAAGAACATCACATTACAGGTATAGTTTTGTGTTTACTGAGATATACTAGGGCATATTTTGGAATTTTAAAATAAAGCACTAAAGATAAGAACAGTGTTATATTTCATTTATCTGACTGAATATAACTTCAAACAAGGGAGAGCTGCATATTCCACATCCCAAATGGAATGGAATTAACTACCTTTAAATTTACACATTTCTTGTAAAATTATATCAATATAGTGTATTATATACCATACTCAATACATGCTTACCTTTTTCTCTTGGCCTTAAAGAGAATATCTTCTATAGACGCTTTTAATGATCCAGATTCATCTTCTTTAAGAACTTCCCTAGAAACAAAAGAAACAAAAAGAGTAAGAATTCTGTACTGTACTTACAGCAGGATGCCACATTTTTTTAAAAAATGGAGGAAAACTTAAGTGCTGAAAAAGCAAACTTACCATGTTCTTTCATAACCCCCTTCCCACCGTTTGGTTCTTTCAGGTTCATCATCCATTTCTTTGAGTCAATGTTTTCCTAGTTAAGTAATAAAAATAATTATCACAATCTAATTAAATATTTTAAAACACTGTACTAATAGCCACACAGATGAACATATTCACACACAATGCATACATGAAATGATATAAAGCTAATATAATCACATCCCTGAATAGCGTTCAGACTAAATTTATGTAACTGTGTTCCCCTCACTTCTGAAAAACAGTTTTGTGTACACCGAAAACATCCAGCTAAGACTTAATAGAGGCCACAAAGTTCACCATCAGCTTTCATATCCTTTCATTTAGAATTCTGCAAATCTGTTAATTCTTTTCCCTCCATTCCAAGGCACTTCCACATCCTTTTTCTATTCCTTCTGTGGGAAATCAGCCCATTTTCTTGCTTTCTAAATACATTCTGATCCATTTAGGTTAACATCACTATTCCTATGCATCTTGGACATTTGATTTAATTCACTATCAAAGGGACCAATTTGTGAATAATCATAAATTTCAGCTATGTTTTTAAGCTGTTGTCCCTAATCCTTCACTGTGTACATAGGGGAAAAATACTTTTTACAAGTATTTCCTTGGAATTTATGTAACTTAATGTGTAATACGTTTTTTGACCTATCTGTTTATTCAGATACGTTTGTACAAGATAACGCAAAAAATAAAGACTATATAACCAGTTATAGCCAGTAATCTCAAAATATGATTGATTAGAGAGGTAAAGACATGACAATCGGACAGCGGGCTGTAAGGTGAACTTCAGAAACTGAAAACAATAACGCGGTATTTGTAACACAAAACACGAAACCAAAAACTTTGACCAAAGACTGCTACAGTCGAAGAAAAGCCAGCCTCTGTCATGTCTGAAAAGGGAAGGTTTACTTTCCTGGAGCAGCAGCAGCAATTTTAACAGAAAAGCATTTTGCACTCACAGCGTTTCTCGGCTGACAGAGTTTTTTTTAAAAAAAAAAACTCGGAACCGGAGGGATTCACCAAGCCTCCTTTTCTTCGTTAAAAAATCAGTTTGGAAAAACGAGGAGACGCGCCCACCCTTCCCTGAAAGAATCGGCAACAACCCAACCAAACACCGCCTCTTCTCCCATTCCGTTCCCCTCTTTAAACACTCCGGTCGCAGCGCGAAAACGGTGCAGTATAGTTCCGCCAAAGAAAAAGCTCGAGATTGCGGGAAGAAAGCACCATATAGATACAGAATAAATATTATTTCTTACTATTAGGCAGTGGCTTGGAGAGGCTTAATCCTCGAAAGGGGACTTCTGGAGGAGACTTTCCAAGGTATCTTCTTGATAGCGAACGAGTTCTGCTGAATCGAAAAGTTGTTTTGCGTAGCTGTATCAAAGATAAAAAACCCAATTCTTGAGTTTTGGGATTTATTCCCTTCCAGATCAAACACCGTATCGTTATCTGTTTTTATGTGCAATATTTAGGCGTGAGAGTGAGAGCAATCTACTAAAAAAAATTATGGGAGAGGAATGATGCATGTCATAGTTTGCAGTACAATTGTGATTGAATACTAGTGTATCCCTGCTCCAACTCACTACGCAGCTACAAGTTATAGCAAAAGAGGAGGAAGGGTTCAGTTTGAACGAATAGTTACCTTTCTATTAGTTAGGAGGAAAAAGACACCACCAGAGTATATAATATACCCACATGCTGTCTGGGTAAATATGGAGCATTTTAAGTCAAGAGCACAGCTGGTTTCTGCAGATACAACTGATGGTTGGGTTGGATTGAATTGGCTAGGAGGGATCAATTTAAGGAAGTTGAATGGATATGCATAGGAAGGATTTGGTTCAAAAGATATTGTTTGCTTCTTACTGTGATCTGTACCATCAACACTGGAAAACTGTAATAAACAACTCTTTCTCAGCCTAAGGTTGCTGAACTCAGCACCTGCAACTTGCAGTGTGGAAACATACACTATAGTTGGACTTTCATAAGTGATGCTGTTTTAAAATATTTGCACAGGGGAAGGGAAAACAGACTTTTTAAGGGAGCTGTATAAAATCCTGTCATTCGCTGTAACAAAATTCCACTAGGCATACTTAAAAACAACTATTGCTAAGTGTATAGCAAATTGCCTATGAAATGCAATATTGATTTCAAGCAACATGATTAGGTGCTCTCGTCAAGGGATATTAAACTGATCAGCGCACAAGAAAAGACTATTTCCATGATGGTTTTCCGCTTTCGGAATGGTGACCATTGTACTACAAACATGTAGAAATATCTGGATACCCTCTAAATATTGCTACCAAACCTGCACATTTCTTTAAAACTATTCACAGCTTGCTGCTCTAGAAAAGCATACTTCTATTAAAAAAACAATTGCTTGCTTTGGGTAACATCTCTCCTCCTGAGAGCACTTGCAAGAAAGACTATATCCTGCCTCCTGCCATGAGTTATGGCAAAAGAATACTCGGAGATTAATATTCTCTGTTCATACTCCTATGAAGCCAGTTACTTTTAGAAATAAGAATTGCATCCTCATTATTAGCATTCACAAAGCTGTTAAAAATAGGGCTATTAAAGTGCACATTCAGGGATTAGGAGAGTGGTAAGAAGGTGCTTTGCATGTGCATGATACTACTATGGTTTTATGAGTCAGAATTTGTGCATGAATGGATACGTTAATTTATATCTCTTTGTTATGCCGTTTTATTTGTAAAATACTTAAGTTTTGTCAGTTGAAGTAGCATAAATATTCAAGTAAGGGAGGAAGGGAAGAAAAAAGGTAGGCTCCCAAGTACAAAACTGAAGCAACTTAATTTTTTAAAAAATTCCAATATAGGTAGTTCTCAATACGGGTAGATTGTAATCACAATTGGGATCAGAATTTCCATGGCAGCTGTTAAGTGACTCATGCCCATTTTTTTGTGCCTTTTGCCAGTGTTATTATAAAATAGGATAATGAAATTGTATATTAAAAAATGATATAAAACAGGGTCAGTCTAGATTATCTCTGAAGGTACCTTTCTTTAATATTGGGTTCAAAAGGTTAATCCACAGAAATAATTAACAATTCTCAGCTGTCAAGCTCAGGAAACATTATCAGGAGTAAAATATCACACTTAGCCAAGCAGAGGCAACCACAGACCTAAGGGCAGGAACTTAGATAAGGTTTGCAAGAACACCTGTGTTCCTCATAAAGAGGGAATACACGTTAGTATGCTTTTAGGAATTAGTAGCAAGGGAAATGGGGGGGGGTTTGTTGTGGTGGGCTGTCAGAAATGTAACCAATCATAAGATGTTAAAAGTATGTATTTAAGTTTCTGCATCATAATCTTTCGGGATTCAGTGTTTTGCTTCTTGTATTGCACTGAATCTTGCGCAAATAAAACCTCTCTGATCACCCACGGAAATCTTGTGAGTCTTAATTTCTATATCATTCAAGTGAATGACTGCAGTTAAGTGAATCTGGCTTTTCCCATTGACTTGCTGGAAACCAACTGGGAAGGTTGCAAATAATGATCATGTGACCCCAGGATGCTGCAACCATTGTAATATATACAACGTTGCCGAGTGCCCAAATTTTAATCATATGACTGTGGGAATGTTGCAACAGTTGTGTGAGGAGCAGACGCAAGTTATTTTTTTAGTGTCTTGCAACTTTGAACGTCGCTAAATGAGTGCTTATAAATTGAGGATTAGCCATAATACTTCAGTTGAACAGTATTGGATATATGATAACGTACATATACTTCACAAACTTTACAATGTGTTCTTGTAAGTAGTACACTCCCATATGGAAAAAATACATACAATTGCAATTTATTTTAAGATCAACACCCTGAAGTTCAGTTTCATAATTTTAATGAGACTGCCCTTCAGATTCCATAGGTCTTGTACTACTCGTCAGAAAGAATAGAGATATTTTCATCTATTTATTTTGAGGCAATTAATAGAATCTAGAAAATGTTAATGAAAATGTCTTATGAAATATTTGACTGCAATCCATGGCTCCATACCTACCGCCTTTTTTTCCTTAACTAAAATTGAAACTTGGTGTGAACCTTGTGTTCCTTTTTTTCTACTTTAGAAATTCCTTCCCTGTGGTATAGGGCAGATCCAGGTATTTACATATCCCTGTTCAAAACAGGAGCATCAGACATTACTCTTAATCAGATAAGTTTCCAACTTAATGCTCTTAACAAAACATTCTTCTAGCAGGAGATAATTTCTTGCAACACCCGAAGGGACAGGTTTGGATGAGTTTGTGAATCAGAATAGCTTGTGATTCTAATATTTAGCCTTCTAACCTATTTCTCATTTACTTCATTTGTTCAGGAAATCTTAAAAGACAATTATTTGGGCCAATGGAAATACACGACTATACAGTATATTCAATTTCCATCATGAATAAATTTGCAGATCCCAAGATTCCATGAGAGTAGAAATAAACTATCAAACTTTATTTGATATGAAGTACGGTAGATCTTATATTTGCATTAAGGTAAGTATCTTTTATTGCCGACACTCAAATGCTTAATAGAAATGGACTGAATGTACAAAATACTAAAATATTTGTTGTTATGGTTCATGTGATTAGTGTAAATTAGTTTAGGCTTGAGTTACTGAGCTTTATTCTCCTTATATAACCTGTTCCCATTAGTTTTAAAGTGATAGTGGACTGCTATCAAGTTATATATAAGTTGCAGACAAGTTACAAAAAATGAAATTATAACAATATTCAGTTCATTAGTATTGCTGAAAACAGACTGAAACTGAAATGAACAGTCTCTTGCCTTAGATTTATTTAATGCATACAAGGTATATACAGTACTTTGAAGTTTTTTTCTTCCCTCTTTTTGCAATATACATACAATTTTAAAAACCATCTTTGTACAGTATATAACAATTTATTAAATTTTATTAACTCTCAGCAACTATGAGCCATTAATACAGTAATAGAAATTACAAGAAAATCAAGAAAAGATAAAAGATTGCAAGTGACTAGATGAAATGAAATGAGGAATCTCTTTATCTCACTAAAGGCCTGGGTGAAGAGTCAGGTCTTCTAAGCTTTTTTAAACAATAACAAAACAGGGGCCATCTTGATCTCAAGGGGAACAATCCAGAGAATAGGTGATGGTACGAGGAAGGCATACTTCTGGATTCCTGATATATGACACGTATCCATTACTTTATTACATCTATAAACACATTGGCAAGCAACATCTAATGCAATATCTTTTTTTAAAATTCTTTTAAACAGTTCTTTAATTCCATTTTATCTCCAGGGATCGACTCCAATACCATATTACTTATCAAATGAGTAGACTAATATACATATTAGGGTTACCAATAATAGAATCCCAAGCTGTGTTACCAAATTGGTCTGATACAGTATTGCATTTCCAATTTGGCAGGTAAATATTTCAAGGACATTTCTGTAGGTGCAAGAAATCGGGAACCAGGGTTGTTCAAATGATTACTAGTTTACTCCATGGTATCGCTCTACAAAAATCTGAACTACTAATGGTCAAGGCATATTGGCAGTAGATAAAGAGTCAACAACATTCAAGGAGGGCTGGACGTTTTAGATCTCTTGTGGGCAGGAAGGGACTCCAAAATGATTATGTGCCTTACCCTTCCCTTGGACTCAACCTGATTATCTCCTACAATTTATTTGTTCCCCAAGATAATGCTTCTGAACAGAATCTTGGTTATTTTTCACAGACAAAAGGATTGATGAATTTTTCTAACTCTCTAATCATCATTCATGAAGAAACTTGAGATAGTCCAGAAATGAAACTAAACCTAATGTTCCTACACATATGATATGAAACAAAACACTTGATTTGATTGTTTATACATTGACAAAGTTTTTATTTTTATTGACACTGTATCACTGTATCACAAATTACAAAATGAAATCGTCTTTCAACATGCAGGTATTGCATTCTAGAAACCTATTTTAGACATAATTTCCATTATTTAAAAAAAGTGATTTTAAAACAAAAATTATTATAGTGCTTACATAAATGTACAGTAGATAGATCCAAACAGTCACATTTTGTTGTATGGGACTTATTAGTCATGACAGAATCCTACTGATCTCAATGGATTTTTAAAAACATGGTTCAAGATACCCTGCAACAGAGTCTAACAGATCCTTGGACTGCATAACTTCTGGTATCCTTTCCAACTCTATGGTTCTACAATCAAACTTGCTTGCAATCCCATAGTTTAGACCAGTGGTGAAATCCAATTTTTTTTACTACTGGTTCTGTGCGTGTGGCTTGGTGGGCATGGCTTGGGGAAGGATACTGCAAAATCTCCATTCCCATGCCACTCCAGGGGAAGGATATTGCAAAATCTCCATTCCTACCCCACTCGGGGGTCAGCCAGAGGTGGTATTTGCCAGTTCTCCAAACTGCTCAAAATTTCCACTACGGGTTCTCTGACTGCTCAAAATTTCCGCTATGGGTTCTCCAGAACCTGTCAGAACCTGCTGGATTTCATCCCTGGTTCAGACTCATCACATACCTCTGCTAATTGTATGGCATGCATTCCTTTTATTCCCCAGCATCTCTCCCCACCTCTAATCTAAAAGAATTCTGGATACAGCCACTGTCAGAAACCTAAAATTGGACAGTTTTAATGATCCACCAAACGAAAATACATTTCCCAATTCCATTTATGAGGTACAACACTGGAATACATCTGAAATGAATGCATCTGTTTTTTCAATTCAGTGCTTATAATTTTTACATCAGGGTTTGTTATCAGCACCAGTGTTCAATCAATTATCACCAGAGATAATTGTCAAAAGAGTGCCTGCATTTAAAACAGAGAATTAGAATTATTATAAAAGTTAATCTTGCTTTATAGTACTTGTTTTCATGGTAAAATTTATATCATAAAATATATGAAATATTTTAATATTTCAATATTATTATTGCATTACGACATTAAATATGTTACAGGTAGTCATTGGTTAACAATGGTGATTCGGACCAGAATTTCTATTGCTAACCAATGTGGTTGTAAAATGCAATGTCACGTGACCACATCATTTCCTTACAACGCTCCCCCATTGGTGGTGTTAAGCCAGGATGAAGATTCATTAAGCAAGTCCCAGGCAGTTTGCAAGCAGGCAGGGAGGGCATATGGTTTGAACATGGCAGGGCCAGAGGTAGTTTCTGCTGGGTGGGGAGGGATATGAGCAACCTACCAGAGAAACTTGTAACCTTCTCTGTTGGCTTCCCCATTGACTTTGCTTGGGGGAAACTGTCAGGGAAGGTTTCAAATGGCAATCCCATGACTGCAAGATACTGCAACAATTTAAGAGTGTGAGCCAGTTGGCAACTACTCAGATTGCAATCACATGACTATAGGGGTGTTGGGACAGCCAAAACTTCAAAAGGACTGGTCAAAAGTACCACTTGTTCAGCACCACTGTAACTTCAAGCAGTTGCTGAATGAATGGTTGTTACACAAGGACTACTCATAATGTGAATACATTTACTTTTACTTCTGTTTTGTCATTTGGCCATGGTATCGTATGTCTTTACAGAATAGTCTAGATTTTTTGGCAATTTAAAAGGATCGGTTAAATGTGCATACAATATCAGAAATAAACCCCATTGATTTGGGACTTCCCATTAAGTTTGTATAGAATTGTAGCTGCTTATATAGTCAAATATAACATACAGGCATTTTTATAAGAGTTACAAATTGGACAGTCAAGTTAAACACACTAGCACTAAAAATTATATTTCTGTAATAAAATGATATTTAAAATACAAGTTGAGATTTTAACAGAATAAATTTACATTGTTTCACATTGTCAATAATATATTATACTGGCTAATCAACAATGGGTCCATTTAGACACCATTTAAAAGTAAAGCCTGCTAGTTTTTTTATTTACAAGTAACCTAGATATATAAAATTGGTTAAAAATAAGAGAGGAAGACAGGTGTTTTAGATAAAGGACATAGCTTATACCGTACTATATAACATGTAATGAAAAACATAATTTTTTTCTGAAATTAAGATTGCAATATGCTGAGAAAAATGGAATGAGTTAGCAAAGACAAGGAAAGCAAATGCTCAAGATGTCCACTGTTGATCCTGATAACATAGGTGGTAAATTCCTTGACTCAGTGAAACTATAAAAGATCCCATATACTAAATTCTTATTTCATGGTAAACATGGCACAAATATTATGAAGTATATAAAAGTATACAAAGGATCTCTCCCACTATTGTCCAACACAAAGGTATTCCAGCTGAATGAAAATTGGCATTCTTATGCAACCAGATTTGTTTCCTTCTTGTTATGACTACCGACTGTCATAATCACTGACCATCCTTTTGATATGGGACAGTTTACTCTTCAGCATCTTGCAGTGTGCTTTTCGTTTCTTATAATCTGTGGACTAAGGACAATGTGCAAAGCAGTATTAATGTCAAATTTATTGAAATTAATGTTAAGAATACAATGCTAATGTAACTAATAACTCCTATTGTAATCCATAAAAATAATCACAGCAGATGGCAGTAGCTAGCCAATTTTAGTTTATTGTAAAAAAGCTAAGCAAAGTGGGACCTGATTAAGAAACCACCAGGACTTACTATTAAGGACAAAAAAGAAATTGAATACTCTTTGACATGGGACTTATTTTACCAATGGTTAGACAATAAAAACAGAAGTTAGAAATGCAGGGACATAAAAAGGATAAATGTTAAAATGGAAATTTGATAAAATAGACAAACAAAATATTGTTATTATAGTATCAATGTTATTGTGATGATGTTGTAAACATTTTGATTACGATTGCCTCAAAACAACTGTACCCAGACAACCCACTGTTTGATTGAAATGGAATTTTGATATATGTTATTCAAATAAAGTAAATAAAACATGAACAACAACAACAACAAAAACCACCAGGACATCTCAGGGCTTCTGGGAAGTCATAAAACATCCCAAAGAACACAATGAAAAATCACTCTTATTTTGAGGTCAAGAAAACAACAACATTTATGTACCCATGAAATCACCAGGAATGAAGTTTGACTTGAAAAAGGCTATTTATTTCACAACCGTAATGCCTAGTAATAAAATTAAATTGTCCTATATTTCAAAATTAAGAAATTATAGTTCCTACAGCCGTAAGAGCACAAAAGGTACTTAAATAACAATGTGCTGAACAAACTAAAACTGTTTGTCTTTATATTTGGCTTAGATGCTTCAGAATGCAGAGAAACTTGAAAGCAGCATATGCTGTGAATTATTGAAGCAACTGGATCTATTTCTAGAAGTGGGCAATCCCACTTCAGTTATTTTAATAAGTCCTATTTGTGCTCTTGAGCATTGTGAAACACCTTTTCCAAATTGAATCCAAAGAATTGTACTGCCTTTAAACAAGCAAAAAATATCTCTACCTATGCTCTGTTCTTACAAAATGTGTGAGTTAATTTGCATCATCCAAGAAGAGTCATTACAATTTTCAGAATCTTACAGTCTTACACATTACAACCTGGTAACTAATTCCTGCTTGTTTTTATGGAATTGTTAAGTAAACAGATCCAGAATTGAGTTTAAAAATCAAATTAAGTAACTATATTAAATAAAGCACTTCTCTTTTATTAATGGAATAGCACCCATCACAATGGACCAAATATGCTCTCTGTTATCACAATTGCTTTAACTCTGGCAGCTTTTTCTATACATTTAAATCATCTACCTTAGGCATGTCCTCCTTCCACCATACAGGCTTTGATGGTCTTTACAACCACCATCCCCTTAAGGATGAAGATAGCAAATGCCCTTCCAGCTTTCCCTATCTGAGATGGACTGAGGGTTAATTCTTTAAATAACAACACACAGCAGTTAGCACAACAATTGTATTATTGTTTTTCAAAGTGCCCTAAGAATAAGAATATTCTTTTCCCCAACAGGAGGAAAGTTGGGATTCCTAAGGCGAGCCATCTGCATTTCCTACTACTGGTTGCAAACTCTTTCTATGAGAATATCAAATTGTTCTTGTGCCCTTTCTCTATGAACCCTATACAGTATAAGATTGCTGTAATCAGTCTATACATTCTTAACATCTTGAATCACTGTGATTACTGTAAATTTGACTACTATATAACTCTTCACTTTGACTTATTTCTTAAGGTTTGGTGTCATAAAGCCCTAATAGATAGAGAATTAGCTCTGGGGATAGTGCCCAGTCTTTGCCGGATCCAAAGACTGTTTCCACAAGATGATCCTATCTATCTGGAATATTTGGGAAATGGGAAGCTACTATTAAACAGGAGTTATGATGAGTAGCTCACATAGCAGCCTGGAGATGAAGAATGAGTAAGGAAAGAAGAAAATAAAGAATTTGAAAGGTAAATGAGGGACCTGAAAAGATTCAGCAATGAACATTTAAAGTTAAAACTGAATCTTGCCACCTTAGTTTTCAAAACCACTTACTGATTTGATATCCTTCAATCTGTTGTATTCATCAGCTGCAGCCTATGGGGAAAAAAAAACCCAGTGTCAAATTAGACAATCATGTAGTAGTTCATTACTTTCCAATCCTTTTCCTTCATTACCCAAACCACTTATCAAACAATCCTGCTTATCACTAGTAAGAAAATCCTTCTTTAAATTGGGTAAGGGGTTTGTGTGTCATTACCCAAAGAGAAACGACTTTTACCTAATTTGGGGTAATTTACCCACTGAGTTGAAACCCAATGTATTTAAAGGCAAATTACTACTAACTTTTTACATTTGAAATACATATAGATACATTAAAACATGCAGAACATGAGCATCTCTTTAAAGCAATTGTGCCTTTTTTTAAGCTTTCTTGCAAGCCTGAAGAAATCACTTTCAGCTGGCTGAGACTGCCAAAGGCCACTACCTCAAGCTCGACCCAGTGCTTCTGCCTACTGCTGTACTGTGTAGCTTATACTGTACCTGAGGCACTCAGGCACTCCACTTAACAACCCATGCAATTGCTTAACAACCACAACTGTGAGTGCTGAAAATGCAGTCATTGAATAAAGGAGTCATGTGGGTCTCGCTTAACAACTGCAATGACTTACTAATGAAATTCTGGTCTCGGTTGTATTTGTATGGAGAGGAACATAAAAAAAAGATGATTGGCAGAGAGGAGCAAGAAAAACTGCATTTGTGAAAAGATATTCTAAAAGAAGCCCAAAGCATTGTTCTTAACCATTGTTGAATATACTGGAAGGATGTCTAAACCAAAAACTAGTGAAGCGATTTCCATATTCTCAGACTAAATTCAGAATATGATCTTTTAAGAAGGTTAAGTTTTTAATGTGTCAGGAAGGAAGACGCAATAAGTATTGAGACACAAAACCTTCCTCATATGAAAGTTGAACTCCTGAATACTTTTTACTTTGTTAACCACCATAGCAAATAGACAACTTTATTGTCTGAATAAATTGTAAAAGTTTCCTTAATATGCCATTTCCTCTAAATCAGGGATGCAGAGTTTATATCAAATGCTGATAGACTCCAATCGGCGATTGCTGGTTGATCAGAGATTGCTATCCAGTCCCCTGCTCAAAAAAATAAAGGATTTTAATCACAGGCAATCTTATTTGTTAGATAAACTCCACTGTTCTGTGAAATTCATAAACAGAAAAATGCTTGTAAGCCTTTTAAAGTATGGTAAGACTAATTTCTAGAAAACAAAATTATAGTGATTATAAATTCTAATATGTTTTTCCCTAGGTCCTTGTTTATAAATGAAATGTTTTCATCTTAATTCTGAGAACAAAATAATTTAATAGTCTTTAACCTATTATTGATTTTGCAAAAGTATATATTGCTTCATGTTTTAGAACATTTCAAAAAACAAAAATAGGAAGCTGTGAAGCAATCCCAGTCATGTTAAAGAGTCTGAAGGTGATTCACTCAGTGAGACAGCTGAAAAAGGTTTGGGTAATTATTGCAAATTACTTCAACCTATTTTCTGGACATGACCTGAATAAAAGTAGTTGCAACATCCTTAACACTATGATCAATTCTAGGGCCAACTTCTACAATAACTTTAGGACCAACATTAAATACAAACATAGTAATTCCTTATATATTTTAAAGTGGAAAATACATGAATTATCAGTTTGCATCAATTTAACTTTAAATAAAGAGGCTACCTTATATTCTTCACTGCCTTCAATATAGTCATCCAGCTCTTTGTCAAGACGAGACAGTTCTTTACTGATCTCATCAAGTTCTGCTTGCAATCGTTTGTATTCTTGTAATCCTGCATCAAAATCTCGCTTGTACGCTTGTCTTTGCTGGTCTGATGATACAGATGGATACTCTCTAGATGACAAATAATTTAAAATGGATTTTGTAAAATGATTTGGGTCTATAACTACGGTCAGATTATACTCAAAATAAACCGATTTATGTTTGCAAAAAAAAAAAAAAAACCACCAAGTATATTAACATAGGAGTTAAATTCACTTTTCATTTTTGCTCTCCAATATATGTATTACACTTACATTTAATTATTATTATTTTATTTGATTTATAAACCGCCCTACTCCTGGGGGACTCAGGGCGGTGTACAGCCATAAATAAAACATATAAATACAAAAGTTTAAAATAGAATAAAACGAATTAAATAATTTGGCTGACAATTCCTGGTGGAGCAGGGAGCGGGTCATGCTAAACAGGGCGGCCGGGCGGTTGTCTGATGATGCAATAAGAGCAGCAAAATGAGCACACTTTGTTGCTTTTATCGCCACTAGGTAATTCTTAATGTGAGATCTTACTAGTGTCCGGTTAGATCCAGCATGGCTGGCCCTCCAACTACTCTCTAGGCGTCTTTTCTGGCGCTTCATCTCCCTGAGCTCCTCGGTAAACCAAGGAGCCAGGTAAGATCGGCGCCGGGTCAGAGGCCGCAAAGACACGACTCGATCCAGAGCTCCGCCTATCCCAGGCGGCCACTAGGTCTCCAGTCAAGGCATGAGCCAGAACCTCAGGAATTGGCACAAGCTCCGTCTGGAACCTATCAGGTACCATCAGACGCCTGGGGCGGTACCATCTTGTCGGTTCCGCCTCCCTGCGCTGGGGTACAGCAGTTCAAAGGTCAAGGCGAAGGAGAGAGTGATCCGACCATGACAAGGGCTCAGTAACTATATCCCCTATCTCAAGACCACTCAGCCATTGTCCAGAGACAAAAACCAGGTCCAGCGTGTTTCCCCCCACGTGTGTAGGGCCATGAATTAATTGGGTCAGGTCCATAGCCGTCATGGAAGCCATGAACTCTCGAGCCACTTCAGACGTCTCACCCACGGACGGCAAATTGAAATCCCCCATGACCATAAGCCTGGGGGTATCAACCGCCACCGCGGCGATAACGTTGAGCAGCTCGGGCAGGGCTGTTGCCACGTGGCAGGGAGCCAGGTACGTGATCAGCAAGCCCATCTGAACCCCATGGCCCCACTTCACAAGGAGGGACTCACAGCCGGCCGTCTGAGGAACAGTGGCCTCCCTCGGCCTAAGGCCTTCTCTTATATCGCTACTCCCCCACCCCTCCTCTGAGACCTCGGCTGATGGAATGCATGGAAGCCTGGTGGGCACATTTCTATCAGAGGGACCCCTCCCTCCGGGCCCAACTAGGTCTCCGTAATACCCTCCAGGTCCGCTCCCCCCTCCTGAATAAGATCATCAATGAGGGGGGCTTTGTTTACTGCAGACCTGGCGTTGCATAATATCAGCCGGAGGCCCAGGCCCTGAAGGTCTGTGCTACTTGGAGAACGAGTGGAGCCTTGGGGACCGGAGCGCGCTACCGCTTGGAGACAGCAGGCGCGCGCTCCCTTAACATGATATGGCCCCCTACTCCCGCCATATCTACCCCTCCCACTCACAGTACAGATGATAACAACACAATTGAATACTCTTTTGCATTAGTACTCACATAAGTATAAACATGCAGTTTAATAATAACAATTTGCAATTCCACATCTTTAATACATATTATAATGGAGGCAGAGCTTCTATTAGCTGGAGGGCTACACTGAAATTACACAAAATGTATCTAACCAAAAAATATCTGTGTTTTAAAGGAAGAAAGTTGTATTTAGTTCAGTGGTTCCCAACATTTTTTTGACCATGCCCCACCTAAGCATCTCTAAAATCCTGATGCTGCCCACACCCATCCGTGCCATATAATTCTTACTATTCAAAAAATGACTCCTACTCACTCTGAGGAAGCCTAAAAGGCCTTTAACTTGGTTTAAACAAGGTTCCAATTGCCCCCATTAAAAGTCAAATTGCCTTCCTGTGGGGCGTGGGGCATGAGCCGCACGTTGGAAACCACTGATTTAGTTTGTTTTTAAAACACTCCAAATTCCACCAATTCTTCAAATGTACTTGACAGGCTATATTTTCTGTATCCTTTCTTCAATGTACTACACACAATGAGTAGCATATTGACCGAACAGCAAAATATAATGACTAATTTGATTTTCTACAGGCAATTCTCATCTTGGCATAGGCATTTGTGGTTGAAAATGATTTCTACAAAATAAAGCAACATTTTATACTCAGATTGCCTTCTTTCCTAACCCAACCCAACCCAGCAAACTTTTTTTTAAAAATGTTGACATGTGGGCTAGTTAATGCTAATTAAATAATTAAGATTTCCTTAAGTTTCTATTTTTATAGTCACATTTTGTGTGGGTGATTTTTTTAAAATGTATGGAAAGAAAATGAACTAAATAAATACTTAGTATGAATGAACATACTGTTGCAGGTTAATGCAATACCAAACAGATATTAAAATGTGAACAGATATATTTCCAAAATGTAGAGCAGTTATGGCTTTCCTTTTAAAAAAATGATACTACATTTTGTCTTAAACAATTTGCTCCACTTCTTTTATTTACTATATTCATACACTAAACACTCCCAGTTAACCCAGACTGATTTCTCATAAAACTCAATCCGAAACAAACAATTCCAGACATAATCAAACATCATTTTTAAAAAATTATATAGTCAAAAACAAAAATCACTTAACTATAATAACAATTATATAGACATAGTGTAAATACTGCAAGCCAGTTAATAGATGTTTTTTAAAAAATGCAGATTGTGTCAATAACTTTTTAAAATTTAGATTTTTTTACAAAGTGCCAAAGGGGCAGACTGAAACATCACGGGAGGGAATCATCATCAAAATCGTCACCATAATTCTATAATCAAACATTGATACGTATAAGTAGCATCTCAAAATAAAGTTGATGGTCTTACATTTTCAGTGACTGCACTTCAGCATATAATATTTGGCTGCATTTCTCTTCACTGTTCTACACTTATACACAAATGATATCAAATGACACTATGTCAGGGAAATACTTTAAAAGCTGACCAGCTGCTACAATAATATAAGGCAGAGAATGAGTCAGCAAGGTTTTTAAGAGGCTGTATACATAATTTAGGCCCTGTGAGTGTGTCTCTCTCCCCGTGTGTGTTTCCGTGCTAAAGTTGATGAATGATTGCCTGACTTTGCCTAGTATGTGTATGTATATATTCCTTGTAGATAAACAACTGTTTGAAAGACAAACTTCTGTTTACTGTATTTTGCTCCTGGGTTGTCTCAAAATAGTCACACTGTGCACACTCTGACACACTACTAATATAGCAACTACACCTAACCATAACTTTCACTTCTACTGAATTCCAAAATCTTAAATTATTGTGCACCTGCTTTCATAAAAGGTATGAGCTTCATCTCAAACATAGATAGCATTATTATTTTTCTTGGTAAAAGGAAAGGAATTTCATCCATTTTTTGACAAAATATTAGCTGATGATTCCTAATGTGAGACTGAACCCCAATTTTTATTCCTTCCTCTTTCCATAGCACATAAACATCTCCCAGAGCTTCTGGGAATTAGGCAGCATATACCTTTAGATCATCATCATCATCACCCCCATCATCATCAACTGTCATACAGTTATAGATATTGCTAGAACTAAAATCTTCTATAGACCTCACTGGCTATTAATGCTATATCAATAGCCAAATAGGTGGAGTAGCCAATACCTGTCCCAATTCTCATCCAGTTCATCACAAGATTCGCCACCTGTGGTATAATCAGCATCATAATTATCATTGTTGGCTCTTCTTGTTCTTTCTCTTTTCTTTTTCTGTTGGGGCTCCTTAGCTGACCCATTGTAACTACTGGTGTTCACATACTGGGACTGTTTTAGGTCTTTTGTTAAGGGAGCAACAACTTCAGGTACCCTGTTCAAAAGTGAAGATAATAAATTCTCAAGTTCATGCCAAAAACATCAACAATACAGGGGGCTAATTGGATTATGCAGGAAAAAAACGGTATAAAAGAACTATGTTACATGGATTTACAACATGGCAAATTTTTAGTGGCAAATGGCGTAATATTCTTGTTACCTGTATTGTTTATATTCTATTTTATGGTATAAGCCGATATCTTTTTCCAAAGGCACAAATAATAAACAAATTATTAGTTGTATATCTAATAATTAGAATTGCAATTATACTTTAACCAATAGGTGTTTAAGTTATTCCTCTGTTTGTAATTACCTAATAATAAAAATAAAAGCAAAAGAATGTACTCAATTGTGAATATGAATTATATTTGTATTGAAAATATTTATATTTTGGAATGTTAAAATAGAATGAAAAAACATTAACTGATTATTAAAACTAACTGATTATTATAGGCTTCTATAAAATTGAAACATAATTAGTTGGCATTAATGACTGGGCAAGTCACTTCCAGAATCTGAATGACTAAATACAATTGTTGCCCATTACACCATGGCCAGTCTACAAAGCCTATAGCCTACAACAGTTTTCAAACTTGGCGACTTTAAGATGTATAGTATAAACTTCGAGTCCCAGAATTCTGGGAGTTGAAGCCCACCATCATAAAGTTGTCAAGTTTATTGTTTATTTTCTACTATTCAAGTAACCCTGTCCAACTGTTTTGGACAACCTACCATCTGAAAAGCAAATCTCAACCTTCCCCTGTATCATGTAGATCAGGGAGGCAAAATGTGACTATGCCCTTCCCTATGTGCATCAAAAATTTGGAGCATCTAGAATAGAATAGAATAGAATTCTTTATTGGTCAAGTCTGATTGGACACACAAGGAATTTGTCTTTGGTGCATATGCTCTCAGTACACATAAAAGGACAAGATACATTCATCAAGAATCATAAGGTACAACACTTAATGATAGTCATAGGGTACAAATAAGCAATCAGGAAACAATATCAATATAAATCATAAGGATACAAGCAACAAAGTTACAGTCATGCAGTCATAATGGGAGGAGACTAATAGTAACAGTAATGCAGCCTTAGTGAATAGTTTGACAATGTTGAGGGAATTATTTGTTTAGCAGAGTGATGGCGTTTGGGGGAAAACTGTTCTTGTGTCTAGTTGTCTTGGTGTGCAGTACTCTAATATCTACAGAGCATCTACAGAAGGTATATTTGAAAAAAGCAAATTGAGCGCTTTAAGTGTTTCAAATTCTTCGGTTACTTATTTCATCCCTTAAAACCTTCTCATAATGGACATCGTGTCGACCCTGAAGTTGACATGTGTAGGTACATTTTAATGTAGCCTTTTTCTATTCTGTCTATTCTTTTCTTAGCTTTCTTTAGCTTTTCTACAAAGGAATTTAACAGTGCTTGAGGGTCGCCACATTCTAGCAGCAGGAAGCAGGGTTGCAGAGATAAGGGGGGAATGTTATGGTTAGGTGGCATTCCTTCTCATGGGAACTGAGATGGTGCCTGCAGCTGGAGGAAGGTGGAGTTTGGAGTCATCTGACTATAGACTGAGAACTGATTGGAGATTGAGACTATGGGGGGAAGTTTCAAACTTTTGCTTTTTACTGGGTGTAATTCCGAAGTCTGGCCAGAGTCGGAATTGCACCAAGACCGTGTCAATTTGATATGTTCCTAATAAACAGACTTTGAAGACAAATGGATGCCTTGGACTTTTATTCTGAAGACGTATTACTTGGAACCTTGACACATCAGTATACCAACCACAGTGTAGCACGTGACAAGACCTGAAAACTATAACAAAGATATATCTAAATTGCATATTCCTGATTAAAATGATGCAACAAACCAGGAATCTTCAAGATCAGCAGGCAAATCTGAAAATTTTAAAGTGTTGAAGGGCACTCTAAAAACTCATAGGACAAGTAGCAGGGCTTTCTGTTTACAAAATAGCTCCATGGTACTCTCAAAATATTTCTTTATCAGAAAGCAAACTCGTATAGATGCCTCTTGGCAGTATAGCATACATTACTGGGAAGCTAATAATGGAAGTAAGAAAAAGGAAGTCAGAGTTGTAAACAAATGGAAATAGCTCAATATACCTCTTTGAAATGCCCTGCATCTCTCCAATAATCTAAATTACTGATGTTTCTCATATAACGTTCTTGCAAAAATATTACTTTGTAAAAAACATGGGAGAAAATGAACTAAAAGAATCTTTCTAACATTATCGTATTTATCCCAAAGGACGACAAATTCACCTCCATCTCTAATGGAAAAGTAAACAGCAAGAAATATTTATTTAGGCAAAAATCCTGTGTATTATCTATTTTGCTCCCCTTTACTAATTTATGGTCACCACGTCCCACTGAAACCAATTCTGGAATATTTTTCTGTAAAAAATACATGCATGTGAAACACTTGCATCTGCATAGTGTGTGTGTGTGTGTGTGTGTGTGTGTGTGTGTGTGTGTGTACATATTTATTTATTTATTATTTATTTATTACATGTATTTATATGCCGCCCTTCTCCTGAAGGACTCAAGGTGGCGAACACAAGTTAAGAAACATGTACAATAAAATTGCACTTTAAATCAAATAACTAATTAATGATAAATAATAAACCCAGAATCAAAATCAGCCTATTTGCTTGAACAGCCAAGTCTTCAGCTCCCGATGGAAGGAGCGGAGATCAGGAGCCATCTGGAGCTCGGTAGGTAATTCATTCCAGAGGGTAGGAGCACCCACAGAGAACGCCCTACCCTGGGCACCGCTAGATGACACTGGCTCGCCGACGGAACCCTGAGGAGAGCGGCCCTATGTAAGTGAACAGGACGGTGGGAAGCAGGCAGGAGAAGGTCCTGTAAATAACCTGGACCTAAATCATGTAGGGCCTTATAGGTGAGAACCAGCACCTTGAAGCGGACCCGGAGAACCACTGGTAACCAGTGCAGCTGACGCAGGAGGGGTATTATATGGGAGTAACGAGGGGCTCCCGTAACAACCCGTGCGGCTGCATTCTGGATCAGCTGGAGTCTTCGGGTACATCTCAGGGGCAGGCCCATGTAGAGGGAATTGCAGTAATCCAAGCGGGAAGTAATCAGGGCATGAGTGACTGTGCGAAGGTCATCTCGGTCCAGGAAAGGGAGCAACTGGCACACCAGGCGAACCTGTACGAAGGCCCCCCTGGTCACAGCCATTAGATGGTCTTCTAGGGACAGCTGAGCATCCAGGACACCCAAGTTGCGAGCCCTATCAACAGGGGCAAGTTTTTCTCCATCCATCAAAAGTGATGGGGCTTCTGAAATCCGAGATGCCAGCATCCACAGTCACTCAGTCTTGGAGGGATTGAGTTTTAGTCTGTTTCTACCCATCCAGGCCCGTACCACCTCCAGGCAACAAGACATCACGGAAAGGATATCTCTGGGGTGGTGATGTATAATTGGTTATCATCAGCATATTGATGATATCTCACCCCAAAGCCACAAATGATCTCACCCAGTGGCTTCATATAGATGTTAAAGAGTAGGGGGGAGAGAACCGACCCTTGAGGCACCCCACAATTTAGGGGCCTCAGGGTGGATCTCTGCCCTCCTGCCCATACAAATTGTAAGTGACCCGAGAGGTAGGAGGAGAACCATTGTAAGACAATGCCTTCCACCCCCACCCCCAACCCCTCAAATTGCTGCAGTAAGATACCATGGTCGATGGTATCAAAAGCCGCTGAGAGGTCAAGTAGGACGAGGATGGAGGAACAACCACCATCCCGAGCCCGCCAGAGATCATTCACCAGAGCGACCAATGCTATTTCCATGCTGTATCCCTGTCGGAAGCCCGATTGGTACGGGTCAAGGTATTCCGTTTCCTCCAGGAACTGTGGGAGCTGTTGCACCACTACAGTCTCAACAACCTTCGCGATGAAGCGAAGGTTGGAGACGGGACGATAGTTATTAAGTGAGTCTGGATCCAGGGAAGGCTTCTTGAGGAGAGGTCAAACCACCATTTATACTGCATGCATGCAAACGCACATACACATCAAAAGCCTACTTAAAAAAAAGAAGAGCCAGAACTGGTGGTGGTGGGGGAGCATAAATTGAATTACAACTAAATGCTGGATTTAACATACTAACATGGGAAAGTAGTATATAAGAAAAGAATAACAGTTAAATCTAAATGATACTATAAATGTCAATGTTTTATGCATGGGAACACAATTTTACGCATGCATATTTTATTCATTTTATGTATGCATATTTCAGGCAGTTATATATGCATACAATAGGGAATAGGTTTTAATGCATGCATAAAATGGCAAACAGGATTCTACACTTTGAAGGAAATTACAAGTTACAGATTTTATTCATAGCATCCAAAGTCCACTAAACAAGGCTGTTAACTCAAGGGTTAACTTGTATTAACTACTGGTGATTCAAATGATCTCATTTAGAAAACTAATTGGCCTCTGCACCAAAGAACCTCTGCCTCTCTCACATACAAATCAGGCTCCTCTGCAGAAATACACAAACACACACTCTCTGACATATTTCTCTCATCTTTCCAGCAGAAACAGTATAAAGGAGATAAAAAGCAGGGAGAAGCTGGGAGAAAAAAAAATTGCTTTATTTGGAAAGAAAGGAATGAAAAGGGAGGAGAAAAAAATGGGTGGAAATGATGGGACGAGATAAGAAGATATAACTGGACAAGAAAAACAATTCTGTACGATAGAACATCTTGTTAAGGATTAAAGAACTAGTCAAATCTGGCAGGCATGTAGTCCCAAACAACAAATCAGGATGACATTCTCAATTCAGAAATAATCATCTTTCCATTAAGTATAGACAAATGAAGGAAAACTGAATATTACTGCCAAGCAGGAAGCCAAAGTAGATTGATTGCCTTAAGATCCAGAAATATTGGCTTTATGCCTTCTGTTTACTGTAACTTTCATCACAGCTTCCTTTAATCATATTATTCAATCTAAACTGCAACACAAAGACGATGCTGTAGTAGAAAATACTACAAGAAACAAAGACAATATCATGACGGTATAACTTCTTTCAGGTGGAAAGATTGGGGTTCCAGAAAGCAACTTAAGCAAAAATTAAAGCCAGGGGGGGAAAGGTAAATTTAATCATTTACCATTGTGTAACGAACTCTGGGAGGGTTCTGTCGGCTACACCCAAGACTTCCAAAGGTAGTTATGTGATCCCGGATCGCAAGACTGTCTGTCTCAGCTCTACTTTCTTACCTAGGCCTGGCTGTCTCACAGAGCACAGAGTTCGCCATAATTGTGTATTTATATACTACATTATCAAAAGGTAAATTGACTATTCTTATCCAAACAATGGATATCTTATACAAATAAAGATTAGAACTGGAACAAACATATAAGACAATCATTTCATTAATACAAAACTATATTTGAATAAACTGCAGTTCTCCCATCCCTTATTTAGAACTTTTAAAAAAGTTTGGTCATTAGGTCTGCATAACCTATAGCTTTTCAGTGTATTGAATATGCTTGTAGAGTACCATGTATAACTCGATTTATGGATTTAATTTTAAATACTACAATTAATAAATAAAGCACAAGTGTTTGATTTAAACAAAAAAAAAAGATGAGTCTTCAGAGCAAGCTTTATTCCTGGTGAATGTGGAGATGCCCATGTTTTTTCCTTAGAAAACATTACAAAATTGTTTGCTTCTTTTGGGTTAGTTTTCAACTAACCAGTCTAGCTGCAGCCTGGAAAATCTCGGAAGCCTCTCATTCTAGAATTAATTAGAGCCAATTAATACCTCATATTTATGATATTTATTAGAGCCAGTTATTTAGTGGAATACAGGTAGTCCTTGACTTACTAAAACAACTGGACCCAAAATTTCTGTCATTAAATGAGAAGGTATTTGCCCCATTTTATGACCTTTCTACCACTGTTGTTAATCACTACAGTTGTTAAGTTAGTAACAAAGTTGCTGAGTGAATCTGGCTTCCCCACTGACTTTGCTTTTAAAAGATCGCAAATCATATGACCCTGAGACACTGTCATAAATCCGAGTCAGTTGCCAAGCGTCTGAATTTTGATCACGTGACCAAGGGGATGTTGCAACCGTTGTAAACATGAAAAACAGTCATAAGTCACTTTTTTCAGTGCCATTGTAATTTCCAATGGTCAGTAAACAAACTTGTAACTCGAAGGCTACCTGTATATGCTGCTCTTATAAAGAAAGAATAGGATGATTTACAAAATTAGAAAAAGAGCAAAAGTAAATTTGGTACACTGTAAATCAATCAGTAGCAGAAAAAATCTCTGAAAGGACTGAAAGCTAGAACTGATTTTAAAAGTTTCACCAACAGCAATATAATGAGGATTCATGGTCTGTAAAATTGCTCTAGGAAGGAGAAAATTCTCATAAAGCTTGCACCAGTGGTGAAATCCAGTTTTTTTTACTACTGCTTCTGTGGGCATGGCTTGGTGGGCGTGATGTGGCTTGGTGGGCATGGCAGGGGAAGGATATTACAAAATCTCCATTCCCTCCCCATTCCTGGGGCCAGCCAGAGGTGGCATTTGCTGGTTCTCCAAACTATTCAAAATTTCCATTGCCGGTTCTCCAGAACCTGTCAGAACCTGCTGGATTTCATCCCTGGCTTGCACCCATGTTTTTGCCCTCTCTTTCAAATACACTGCATTCAGAATTCTTTCTTTATTGGCCAAGTGTGATTGGACACACAAGGAATTTGTCTTGGTGCATACGCTCTCAGTGTATATAAAAGAAAAGATACATTCATCAAGAATCATAAGGTACAAACTTAATGATAGTCATAGGGAAACAGTCAATATAAATCTTAAGGATACCAGCAACAAGGTTACAGTCATACAGTCATAAGTGAGAGGAGATGGGTGATAGGAACAATGAGAAGATTAATAGTAATGCAGACTTAGTAACTAGTTTGACAGTGTTGAGGGAATTATTTGTTTAGCAGAATGATGGCAAAACTCTTTTTGTGTCTAGTTGTTCTGGTGTGCACTACTCTATAGCGTCTCTTTGAGGGTAGGAGTTGAAACAGTTTATTCATTCAAACAAGCTAGCAGAAAAATGGGAATGATTACTCACGGGCTAGCTGTGTAGTTGTCCTTGCGAATCTGATGTGCAGGAGCATCAGAAACTGAGTATCCTGTAGAACTGGCAACTCGATCTGGATAGTCAGGCCCTGGGGAAACTGCCACAGGCTCTGGACTTACATTCTTAACCTGGAAGAGCACACATGAGATAATGTTTAACATGGAAAGGAATAGTATTAATCTAGTACTTCAGGTTTCAATTGGTTAGATTTCGTATGTTTAAATATTACATAACACTATCAGGAAACAAACAAACAAAAATAACTTATTGGAATGCAGAAACAGTATTAGTTTCTGCAATAGAAGCACACCACTAACAAAGATATGGGGTTCCAGCGATAGGCCACTGTGCTCCAAATGTAATTTTTCACTAAGTTTTCTTTGGCACAACAGGAATAAACAGGAATCACTGCAATTTAGCAGAAGAAATAAACACAAGAATGTTTGTTTGTTTAACATAGCCACCCATTTCAGTTTTATGGGACTCTAGATGGGATCGGCCACCAATGGAATTTCAACATTCATGGAGAATAAGATCAACAATGGCTTCAGTCATATTGGTTATACCTACTATCTCTAGAATCAGAAGTAGCACAGCTCTGAATACTAGCCACAGGAGAACACTGGACTGCCATCTCTATAACCTTATCTACTTCTACTTTCCATCTGATGAGGTGATGTGACAAACTTGATGGGTTTTCCCTTCATTCATCACACCATTTCTTCTAGGACAAGGGTGTCAAACTGAAGGCCTGGGGGCCGAATCCAGCCTGTGGGATACTTATATCTGGCCTGTGGGGTTGCCCTGGAAACAGCAAAGGAGCAGTCCGTGATGCTTCTGCCATCAAAAATGGGCTCCCAAGCTCCATTTTCAGCTGCCATGGCCTCCTGAACCCTCTGCCAGTTAAAACGGAGCTCAGGAGCCTGTTTTCATTGGCAGAGTGCTCGGGCCACCAAGGCACCTCTGAAAGGAGTGACATTGAGCTGGCCATGCCCACCCCAGGCCCCCAAGATCAAACACAATCCTGATGCAGCCCTCAATGAAATTGAGTTTGACACCCCTGTTCTAGGACAACAGTACCCAAACTTTCCAACTGGTGGCCCAGCAAGGGGGGGAGGCGATAGTTGTGTGTGAGTGGCAGGCATGCGTGACTGTGAGTACCTGCCACTCATGCAAGTGAAGCTGCAAACGTGTGCACTTGCCTGCCGCTTGCACAGGCCACAGCCTGGTAGCGGGCCGCAGCCCGGGGGTTGGAGACCCTATTCTAGGAGAACCAGCACTTATTGATGTTATCTTAGGAATTTTCATATGGGCTTCAGTTAGAAAAAAGCATGTAGTAATTCTTGACTCATGATCACAATTGTGACCACAATTTCTGCTGTAAGTTGTTGGACTCGTAAGTTGAGTCAGACTCAATTTTACAACAATTCCTTTGCCAGTCATTAAGTGAATCCAGCTTCCTCAAAGGGCAATTTTTTTTTTGCCAGAAATTGGTCAAAAGGATCATAAATCATGATCATTTGACTAGTCACTGAACTGGTTGTACATACAAGCTGGCTACCAAGTGCCCAAATTGTGATCCTGTGATTACGAGGGTGATACAATAGTTGTAAGTGCAAATAAAAAATAAGTAATTGTAAATCACTCCCCCCCCCCCGCAGGTGTAGCTTTAAAGTGACCCTAAACAATGCTTTTAATTAGCATATGTGTCCTGGAGGACTGAGCTTTTGTTGAATTGCTTTCTTACCCTAGCATGATAATTGTTTACACTGGTTTAATTGAGATGTTGTTGCTTTACATGCTGTTATGTGGTAAAGAATAAGACTAAATGTCTGTTTTTGCTCCTTTTTTACCTGATAGGAAGAAAACTTTCTAGTAAAACTTCTGTTCTTAGCGCGAGCAGCTGCATGCAAGGATTACTACTGAAAGATTGGGGTTCAGTGACACATTCAAATATTGCTGAAGTAAAACTCACTCAGTCCTCACCATTGGTCATACTGTTTAGAGTGGCTTGGAACTATGATTCATTGATGTCTGGAGAACAGATTTTCTACCTTTGCACAATCATAGGAACTATTGTGTATCAGTATGAGGTACTTACCCATGATTAATTTACACAGTGCATTAGTTACCCAATCTCTGGGTTCATACAAATCTCTGAACAAGAAACAAATTACACAAGCACTTGGATAAAATATGGTTGCCTGGTTTTTTAATGTAGCATACAGCGCTTGCATTTTTCTGGATTACAGGTAGTGTTTGCCTTACAATCATTTGTTTAAAAGCTTAACACACATGCCAATCAGCCAATTGAAGAGAAAAAAAAGGTCTTAAGAGCTACCACATTTTTCAACAAAAAGAGAGCCAGCAGGAAATGCACTCTTTTGAAATGCATTCAACAGAGAAGACATAATTCTGCATCTGTTTTAACTCACTGTTCAAAATAGAACTTAAGGACATTTTCCTTTCACTTAAGGATCCACTTACAAGCCCAACTCCAGCATTTATGGGGACTGGACAGACTGACAGATCAATAAGTCATACTCAAAAAGAATTTCCAGATAAACGTAAGAGTGACACATATTTATATTCAGGAATACCTTGCCCAAAATATTAGAATTAGTTAACAAGAATGATTAGCAATCCTAACTGCATGGAAAGATGTCACAGAAATAGATATGGTCAGATAAATAATGTGCTATAACTTCAGGCTAAAACGATTATGTGGCTGAAGCAATATCTGGTAACTAAAGACAGTGATCCATATATTCCTTCAAGGTACAGCAGTGCTTAAAAATTTGTGAATCCTTTTGAATGTTCAATATTTTTGCATAAATGTGGTCTAAAAACAATCGATTCCCCTCAGTCCTCTTAAAACTAGATAAAGAGAACCCAATTAAATAAATGAGTTAAAAACATTGTACCGGCAAATTCTATAGAAGAATGTCATGAACTGAAATTCAAGAAAGTGTGTCATACAACCCAAAACACACACATTGTATAGCCAAAAAAATGGCTCAATTAGAAGAAAGTTAATGTTTTGGAATGGCCAAGACAATGTCCTGACCTTAAACCTATAGAAATGTTGTGGAAGAACATGAGTTCCTTAGGAAGCCTATCAACATCCCTGAGTTGGAGCTGTTCTGTAAAGGCTAAAATGCCTCTAAGCTGATGTACAAGGCCAACAAGTTATCAGAAACATTTAATTGCAGTTATTGCTGCCTGGAGTGGGGCGGGGGGAGAGGGGGCGACTGGGCAAATTAATACTGAAAGCAAAAGTTCATCTACTGTTGCCACACACAATTATGTAACTTTGGACCATTTCCCTCCAGAATCAGTGAATAAATGTAATGATTTTGACACGTTTGCTTAATTGGGATCTCTTTAACTAATTTTAGTACTTGTGTAGAGAATAGAACTCATCTTAAATCATCCTTATGCAAAAATATTGAAAATTCAAAAGAATTCATAAACTTTTTTTTTATTGAAAAAGTTTTACAATACAATTTTAGCCCCATATCCCCCCTCCCATCGACCCACCCTCCTTTCCCTCCCTTCCCCTCCCCTTGACTTCCGCTACAAATTAACAGAAAAAAAGAAAAGAAAAAAAAATACAAGTACGTATAACAAATAAGTCTATAAGTGATAAAATTTTCTTTAAAAAATTAGGAAGATTAACAATATTGTAATAAGAAAAAAAGTGATAATAAATTCATAAACTTTTAAGCACCACTGTATACTGGGGTAGATTTGTATATGTTAACTATGTAAGACTGTTGAGCTTCGTGCTGAAAATTATTGCGTCCTTGGAAAAATGGTAACAAGCTGTGGAGGAATCTTCAATCTTCAAAGTAACTTTGTGTCTTCAAAGTAAATCTGAATTTTATTCTACTGTAATCAGAAATTATCCCTGGATTATAATTTAATTGTTTCTTATATATTCTTATTATTGTTGTGCCATATCCATCATCGAACATTGGCGATCATGTTGGCAATCCTATTTTTATTAACAGCCGCACGAAAAAATGCTGTTGAATTTTGTTCAAACCAGTCCCTTAGATTTTGAAGCCATGATGTTCTTTCTCTGCCTGGACCTCATTTGCCTTCAGTCTTTCCTTGGAGGATTAAGTGAAGTATGCTGTATTTTTCTGGATATCCCATCACATGTCCAAAACTTTTTTGTGGTTTTGATTACTCTCCACTTCGTAGATACACCACTCCATAAATTTGTTTTTCTAACATGTAGAATTTAATATATAGAAAATAGATATGTGTGGTTCTACTTTATGGGAAATTAGATGCTGGCATTCATTTAATTCATTATTAAGAGTGATTTACACTCTTTTAACTATGGTTCCTAATAAGTAAGCTTGAAGCTTAATAGTGATTTTTAGGGCTTTTTAGAGTGAAATATTCCTTTATTTTTCTAGTTTATATTTTTTTATTCAAATGTTTAATTACAGAAAGGCAACAATCCTGAAGCCTTGCAGTTTTTTGTGTCTTAATATTTTATAAAACAATTTATCACAAGACTCTAAAGGCAAAATATACTCTCCATGAAGAGAGAGCTACAATTCATCTATCATATAAACCATTGTTTAATAATTATTGAATAAATCACAATTGCCAAAGTTCAAAAAACAGGTTCCAAATACATAATTAATACACTACACAAATAATATAACGGCTTAAGGTTTTTGTGCACTGTGCTGTGCCAAATATTTTCAACAAAATCATATTGCCAGATGTCCGTTTATTGATACAGGAAGTCCTCAATTTATAACCATTTATTTAGTGACCATTCAGAATTACAAGGATACTGAAAAAAGTGGCTTATGATCATTTTTCACACTTACGACCACTGCACTACCCCAATGGTCACATGATCAAAATTCAGATGTTTGGAAATTGGCATTTATTTATGAGTTACCGTGTCTCTGGGTCATGTGATCACCTTTTATGACCGTCTGACAATCAAAGCCAATGGGGAAGCCAGATTCATTTAACAACCGAGGTACTAACTTAACAACTGCAGTGATTCACTTAACAACTGTGGCAAGAAAGTAAAATGGGGAAAAAATCACTTAACAACTGTCTTGCTTAGCCGTACAAACTTTGGGCTCAGTTTGTGGTTGTAAGTTAAAAACTATTGTAGTAATTTCTTTCTCTAGTTGCTTTAGAAGATCAAGGATCTCCTGAGGTAAGTAACTAACGTTTCAATTATGTTCTCACATTAAAAACAGAGCAAAATATTTCTTGCTGACAACAGTATTTAGGTTAAGATTATTCAATAGCTGCTTAATATGTACATGAACCTAAGATACCACTAAGAATATGGCTTTAGCCTACTATATTTTATAAGCTAGTATATGTTATAAGCATAACCACATAGAACAAAGGCATATTTTCAAACTGCAGCTAATATTCAGTGTTATATAGACTTAACTCTCAAACTGTTATCAGTCTAGGTTCACTTTAGGATTTCCTTTAACAGAAAGGGAAAACAAAAAAGATAGCACAACTGGTTTTTCAAGCTTTTTATGAAGCTTTGTAGAAATATTTTTTCCAAAGAAAAGGGGGAAGGTATTTTTAAGTGTTTGACATTCTTCTCTGATTTGTTTCATGACACTGCCATCTCAAAAAGAATTGGGACAAATTTAAATTGAAAAGGACTTGCTAATAGCCTACAAGTTTCATATACACAGGACAGCACTTCAGATTTCCAGAGCACAGCAATAGAAGCAGCCAGCTCTGGTGAAGTCTTGTATTTTGCTAAAGCATACCAGGTTTGGTTTGATTCTGGGTTAGTGTGATATATAAAATGAGCTATCTGATATGCAAATTGTACTACATGTAATATGGATTACATTATATGTGAATCAGCTCACAATGTTTCAATAAACTATAGTTAAACAATATATAACAAGGTAAGTGCACTCACCTGGGGTGAGAGGAAGAAAACTCACACTACATAGGTTTATCTTTTTTACTCTGTGAAAATGAAATTACTCAAAGAAAAACTTAACTATATAGTGCTGGGGAAAACTACTTTATTGTAAAGGTTTTTCTAGCAATAAGTTTTTCCTGTGTTCCCAGCACTCTGCACTGAATAAAACCAGAATACGTAAGTGTTTTTATTGTTTTTGTTGTTGATCTTTGTGGTGGGAGTATTGCTACTATAAGCAAATAGCCCAAATTATGAAAAAGTCATTTTTTGGAGAGTAGCCATACAAATGGTATACAATGTTTTTAAAAGAGTAAAGGAAGACTGTGGTAGATTACATTTTAACACTTAGACTTTAAAAATATAAAATCTGAATGTGAACACAGTATCATATAACTATTCTTGGTAGATCTATCTACATGCTCAGGTGTAAGTTTATGCTGAGAATCTGTCATATATGAAAGAATTCTAACTAAATTGCTTGGGATGTGTTTATGGAACACTGAATCATATGGATGTTTCTTACTGTTCCCAAATAACAGAAGAAGGCCTATTTATATATAGTATGAACTAAGCAATGGTTTAGCAATCTGGGAATCCTTGTATAGACACCCACTCAGAGCTCCTAATAACATATTCTGTCACACAGCAAATGACATTTTTCTGTTAAATATGCAATCACCAACTATAGATGGTCACAAACCAGGAAGTATTAATAAACAGTGCTGTTTAAGAAGAATTAGTAAAATAAGCAAAATGTATCAGTTTAATGATAGACTTTTTCTTACAATGCTAGTCTACTAAATCAATAAGTAGTATTAGAATAAATCTACATGCTAAATTTATTGCTAGATTACTATTTTTACATTTAAATCCTGTCCATGCCCCCCTGGAACTCAAAGATGGTGTATATGGTAGTTCAACAATGACATCCTTGTAAGATACATTGATCTGACAGCCTGCATAGGTGCATGCTTGAGACTGAATTTCAATCTAGGTCTCACTGGTTTAATCTAATCTTCAGGTGTGTCCGGCCTTATGATTTGCCTGGGCCAAATGAGTAAACAGGAATTATTTCAGGCTGGGCATAAAATATATAATATAGTTAATGTATATAAATAACGTGTGTGTGTGTGCGTGTGTGTCCATGCGTGCGTGATCTTATGGGGCCACATTACTAGCTGTCCAGAACCGCATGCGGCCCATGGGCCACAAGTTGGACACGCCTTACATACAACACCACAATTGCCCTGTATAATTTAGCATTATAGTGATTCACTAATTCTGGCATTAGCTGAAGACAGAACATTATCTAAGAAATAACAGTAGGTCACAGACCTTTGTTTTGGGAGCGGGGGTGGTGGTGGTGTATGGTATAGGCACAGTATTAGATCTCTATGGACTAAATCCAAACAAAGATAACAGTCTCACTTTCATAAGGTATTTTTCAACACCAAGGGAATGCATTAGAGAAACTAAGGCCATGATGGCATGCGTGCCACAGATGGCACATAGAGCCATATCTGTGGGCACGTGAGCGTTGCCCTAGCTCAGCTCCATCAGCATGCGTGCACCAGCCAGCTGATTTTCAGGCCTTCCAGGCCTGCTGGAAGTCAGAAAACTGGCTGTTTCCGGCCTCCCGGGCAGGGGGGGGAGGCCATTTTTGCCCTCCTCAGGCTCCTAGAAAGCCTCTGGAGCCTGGTGAGAGATAAAAACGGGACTTCTGGTCCCACCGGAAGTTGGGAAAATGGTTGTTTCCAGCCTCTGGAGGGTTTCCGAGGGGGTGGGGAAGGCCGTTTTTGCCCTGTCCGGGCTCCAAGAAAGCCTATGGAGCCTGGGGAAGGTGAAAAGCAGGCCTACTGGGCCCACCGGGCCATCATGTGCCAAAAGCGGGGGAGCATGGGGAGTTCCGTGCACATGCGCAGGACACATTAAATTATGGGTGTGGGCATGCCCGTGCGTGCCCCCCCCGTGCTCCCCCCCTTTTGGCACGTGACAGCAAAAAGGTTAGCCATCACTGAACTAAGGCATTACCATTACTGCATGCAAGGAAGAAATAGAAGCATATTCTGCTTGTTCTTATCCTCAAAGAAACTTTTTTCCCTTTCCAAGTGAAAACTACTCATTCTTATTTGAACTGAAGCAAGTAACAGTGCTTGACACCTCTCAATGAGAAAAGTTTTTTTTAAATGATATTCCATTCTGCTTTGAAAATGCTATAAAGCAATGACGGCGAACCTTTTGGCTCCAATTGCCCAAACTGGAATGCGTACATCCTGGAATGCTAGAAACTGAAAGACCAGGTGGCCAGTGCGCATGTCTTCAGGTTTTTGGCATGCGCATTCCAACTGGTCTTCATGCACGCCAAAGTCCTGTGCATCAGCCACCTGGTCTTCCGGTTTCCAGTGTGCACAAAGACCAGGTGGCCGGCATGCACATGTGCACCAGCCACCTGGTCTTCCAGTTTCCGGCACTCTGGTGCGCTCAAACACCAGCTGGTGCTCCAAAAATCCAAAGACCAGCTGGTGATGGCGTGCATGCCCACAGAGAAGGCTCTAGTTTGCCATAGGTTCACCATCACGACTCTAGAGAAATTACTATGTCCAAAAAACCCAGCCTGCTTAAGGGGCTCAGAATTATTTGGGACATTTCAGAAGCAACTTCTAGCAGCTTCACAGACTCAGATTGACCTGACAATCATGGCTCTGCCTCAATTGCTTTTGGGCTCAAATGCAGTAAGGGCATAGTCAGCTCCAAACTGTGGGAAATGACTTTTGTGCAGATGCACATAAAGCACTTTATATGGTTTGACTATCTCTACTGCAAATCCTGTGACAGCTCACCTCTCCAGGTTTTACAGCTCAACACACTCAGCACTGCTGAAGCCATTTAATGTTTTCATCAGTTACAGTAACTGTATTTAGTCTCTGTAACCAAGGACATTTAGTGGACACAAAGAAGACAACATCAATCTTGCGATCTTCTGCTTAATCTTCAGGCAATTTTGGTTAGCAATTATAATCTAAGAGAAATGGATTAATGCCCTATAAATGGCTCCGCATACTGAGTAATTCTGAGTAAGTTGTTATGTACGTTTCAAAGTCCTCCAAGAAACAGGAAAAAAAATGACACCACAAGTGCAAAGAAGCAGTAGTGCTCCTCCCACCCTCCATCAAGCCTCTTGTGCGGACAGATTTTCTCCAAAACATTTCTTTACATAGCCTTTGCTATGGTTTCCACAAAAGGTAGGTCCATGATAAACACATAAACCATAAGTAAAAGTTAGTCAGCAGAATGTGGTTTTCTTCCCTATTTATCTTGCAAAGCAAAAAGCAAAACAAGAACAAAAGTGTCAACAGAACTGAAAGAAAACTACTATCAAGACCAAAATTATAATATGAGAGGAGGAACTAATCAAGAGTCTACACTTACGCACAAATACAAATTACTGTTCTGTGATAAATACAAAAACCACAGCTACAACTTATTCACTAGGATTTGATTTGCTGTTCGGTGTTACTCTCTCCTCTATCAGGTGAAACATGAGTAAACAAGTTCATTAACTAATAAAGTACACGCCCTGAAACTGTCTCACCGAAACATTCACTTTGTCTCATTTAAAGCCCTAGATGAAGTAATCATTCTCTTTACAATAAGCTTCTTGATAAAGGTCAATGCAAAAGCAAAGTTAAGTCATAAGATGCCAGGATACACAGTACAAACATAAACAGGCAATTTATATACAAGATTTATGCTACTATTTTTAGTTTCCAAGTCCTCTACATATTGGACAATTAAGAAAGTAAATTATCTCATTATTTCTAATACTATAAAAATTTTGATTTCAATCTATAATGCCTATTTGTTTTTAAATGAAAAGGCTGTAATGCCAATCTTTTAAATCCAGGGAGGGAAGCCTCTTATGTTTTGAGGTTGTGAGGCAGCCTGTGACACAGGAAATAACATGGGGATGGAAGCAAAATTGGCTTTACCTAAGAGCTTGTCTACAGTGGCACCTTGCCTCATTTAGGCCAATAATCAGTTTTGGATAGCAGGGCTGCCACAGAGGGGAAGGTCGTCAAGCTATTTTCCAAAGCACCTAAAGGCCAGACAAGGAATAATGGATGGAAACTGAACAAGGAGAGATTCAATCGGGAAATAAGGAGGAATTTTCTGACAGTGAGAGCAATCAACCAATGGAACAGCTCACCTTCAGAAGTGGGAGCTTCATCACAGGAAGCTTTCAAGAAGAGACTGGACTGCCATCTGTCAGATATGGTGTAGAGCAGGGTTGTCAAACTCGATTTCATTGAGGGTCACATCAGGATTGTATTTGACCATGGGAGGCTGGGGTGGAGTGGCCAAGGTGGGCGTGGCCAGCTTGACATTACTCCTGTCAGGGGCGCCTATGGTGGCCCAAATGCTCCGCCAGCAGAAATGGGCTCTCGAGCTCCATTTTCGACGGCCTCCACGGCCTCCTGCCACGATCTGCCAGTGAAAATAGAGTTCGGGAGGGAGGTGTGCAGCCTTCCCGAGCTCCGTTTTCACTGCCAGAGAGTTGAAGGAGCCTGTGGTAGCTGAAAACAGAACTCAGGAGCCTGTTTTTGCTGACAGGACTGTGGGCCTGTCCTTCACTGTTTCCAGGGCGGCCCCGTAGGCCAGAACTAAGTATCCTGCAAGTCTGAGGGCTTATTTTCAGGGGAGGGCTTATTTTCAGGGAAACACGGTAATAAAATAATGAAGTGCCTAAAGTGTTCTCTCATATTCATTATTTTCATCCAGGAATCCATTGAAACCAATTTGACCAGATTTGCATGCGGCTGGATGGATGTATAGATAGGTTGACATCTGCCCAAACCTACATTCCTCCTCTCAAATAGAAGCAAGGCCAAGATGCAAGATAAATTAAATAGCTACTTATTAAAATGGATTGCCTATAAAATAACATATAAATTCTACTTATAAAAGCAATTGCTTATTTGCATACTTTATTCTGACTGATCAGAGGCCATAATAAAAATTCATTCATTCATTCATATAAAATTCATTTTTTCTCTCATAGAAAACCATTGATGTAGATACATTCAACCATTGATGTAGCTGCCTTCCAGCAGAGAAAAACAGTGATGTATTAAGGTATAATTGGCAGAGAAGGAAGGAGAGACGCTTGATTTAGCCATTATAAAAAGCACTAAAATCAATAAAGAAGCAGCCACCACATATGCTCCCACAAACTGTCAGCTGATCCTAAAGACCACCATATTTTTCTCCAGCAAAATTTAGTTTGCTGCAGAAATATGCTAAATATTGCTAAATATGCAGCAATATTTAGTCATTCTCCTCTTTTCACTCTCATTTATTTGTCTATAAACTTCCCCCTTCCAACAATTCAACAACTATTTATTGGAGAAATAACTATTACGTAGATCAGTCTGGACCAACTCCCAGTATTCCTCAGTCATCTGCCACTTGAAGTTCACACTTCTTACACTTGTTGTTGTTAAGAAAAACGGATATTGATGAATATTCACAATTGGCTATAATGTAATTCCAGTAGGGATAAAAAGTATTTCTGCCTTATTTTGAGTAACATCACCACCTGCACATTACTGCAAAGCATATTTCAGCATGGCACATATTTATAAAACAAACACAAATGTTGCAACACTCCCAAATAAATATTAAATAGTTAACTTACCCATTCTTCTACATTAGGAGTTTCATCATAACCTTTTGTGTTATCCCAGAGTATACTCATTTTGCCATAGTAACCTATTTTACTTCGGGTTTTTACTGCGAAAAATATTATTATAGCCAAAGCTGCAGCAATCAGGAAGCCTAATACAATGGCAATAGCCTGGGGAAAAAGCAGATTAGTTTGTTTAGTCTATTGCTTTTACAACCACAAATAATCTTAAATAGAATGTCTGTCTTTTTCAAATTACAAACAAACAACATGGAATCATTATATGGTAACTGAAAAATGCAAGATTCAAAAATATATTCAACCTGCTGTTTCCATTTTATTGGGAAATTTTGATTTATACGGAAAACTAAACAAATTGGGGAAGAGCTTCTTAAACACAAAAATAAGCATTATTATTTACATGAATGCACACAGCATGCACTATTTTAACAATAATATTTATGCAGTTAAATAAATATGTCCCTCATATTTATTTTACTGAACTCAGTCTGATGGAACACTGCTTTTGCAAAAAAAGAACCTAATCTTCTCCATGTTTAATCTACAGTATATTTTTCCAGTCAAATACATACATTTTGAATATAGTAATCAAAATATGTAATAAAGTTCACTTTTTTCAATAAAATTATAAAAAGCCTTTTAATGATCAGATAAATTCCAGATTCAGCACTCATATTGGTTTGCTTACAAAGAATTAAGCTTGCATAAATTGCATTATATCTAAAATTCTTATCCATTTCTAGAATTTTCCTTGGCAAGTTAGTGTATTCAAATAGATACAACTGCAGCCAATATATTTAGCAAAAAGTTTTATATATGTAGAATTTTAATTGAGGGACAAAGAATTGGACTGAAAATGTAAAGATACAAGTTTTGATACGTCAAACCACTGTTGGAATCCTGCACTTATATGATTTATAGGTTTTAGTTTCCACCTCATCATTTTGTAGGTTAATTCTTATCTAAACTGGATAGCTATGGAGGTAGTATTCTCCTAATGAACTGCACTAGAATTTCAATAATCCCATAGTTAATGGCAGGTATTATGGGTGTTCTAGCCCAAAACATCAACAATGATGGAGCACTGATGATGCTATCTAGTTTGGGTCATGAACTGTCTGCAAGAAAACAATCAAGCTTACAGAGCACACCAAGATTCCCCCCAAAACAACTAGCAAGCATTGTGTCAGAATCTGTTTATAAGGAATGAGAACCAAGACATTTCCATTTTTTAAATTGTTTTTTCCCTATAGTAGGAATAAAAAAAAATCATACTACTACAAAAATGGATGCTAACATTCAGTGTCCTGGACAGACCAGTGAAATCATTTCTGCATAAAGCTAAGTTTTAATTCTATTTTTACTTCCAATACAACTAATATTTTGCATTGGGGATCATACTAATTTATTTACATACCTCCTGAGGTTCCACCACACAGTAGTGATATAAGTATTGATTCACGTAGAGCCCAGTAGTTGCGGGTGAGTAAAACTGACTGCACAACATATAGATCTGATTGTAGATCGCTGATCCAGAAGACTGTGCAGTTGGGTTGACTGCTAGTGTATATACGATTGTAGCAATGAACATCAAGAAGAGCAATATAGAGCTTGCTATTATCACAAAGAGATAATATTTCCTTGTCCTGGCAATCTTAGTCTTTGTAACACCAATCACAAAAACCATCAATCCAGCAATAAAGCAAAAAGCTGCCATTGCAAGTAGAAAGCCTTTTGCTCCTCGTGGATCAATATAATTTCCTCCAAGGCCATATCCACTATTATAGCCACCATAACTTCCAAAACTGCTGCCAATGTATCCACCATAGTTGGTTCCAAAACCTCCATAGCTAGGATACCCCAAACCAGTTCCTAGTGCACCTCCATACATGTCCATATCCCAAGCCAGAGTAGAGGCAACACAAGCAAAGACCCCAATAGACATGACTAGTATGAGAATTGACATGATCTTGATTATTCCTGGTGGGGAGGACCACTTGTAGAAACGTTGCACTTCATCTTCCGGATAATAAGAATATGCTGGTTGAGAGTGCATAAGCTGAGAATGGAATTCACCACCAAATGTATTGTTGCTTGGTAAATAGTGTGAAGGTACGCTACAAAGATTAAAGAAACTATTAGACACCATTTTATCAAAGCAAATAACATTAAACACCAAGTTTAACTTCTTTACATTTCTCCAGAACATATTTATATATGCTACATATTCACACGCATAATCTGCGATGATCAAATACAATATGCATGTAGAAAGTCCATAAAATTTCTTGCTGCTTCCAAAAAATGCTTATCATTAGGTAGTGTTCAGCTGATAATGTCTAACCAAAAGATTTAATGAAGTAGAGAATTATGTGGTGAGATGGAAGTCATTTCCATAAATGTTACTTTTTAGACATATGGAAGAAAATTAGAAAATGAGACAGAAAAGATATTTTATTAACATATTCATTAAATTGAGCTGTCAGTCCAGATCAGCAATGAATATTTCTTCCATTAAAATAAATACCTTAGTTAAATGAAGCTGTGGCCAATTATTGTGATATTTCTGTCACTGGAGAAGTACATTTTATCTTCCTTTCAGCTCAAATTTGTATTACATGAGATTCAAAGATCCCAAACATTTGTGTGTCTGCTGTGAAATATTCAGCTATTTTGGAAATATATATGAGTTTTTTACAAAATGAGCAGACGCTACAGGGTATCTTAGCTTTAGTTATAATACGCTAATCATTGTACATACTTTTTAATAGTTTTGTCATTATAAAGAATTAAGAAATTATATCAACAATGGAAAAAACAGCCAGAATCCATATTTTAATAGTGTATTTTGCTTATCTATAATAAATGAAATAGATATTTACAATTCATTTGGGCGATAGGGTGGAGGACTTTCAAAAGGTCTTGGTGACATAGTGGAACTTTGGGTTGTGACGTTTTTACCTATAAAGAAAAATATACCAATAAGTTATTTAATAACTTAATTGAAACAAAATGCTAATGAATTTGTGAAATGCTAATTTTCAAGATTAAGCTCAGGGTGCAACACAAATCTTTTAGCCAAGAATACCTGGAATGACGAGTTAAATTATTATTCTCTATATTGCAATCAGCTATTTTCAGTTACTTATTTTTAATTGTATAATTGTATAATGTATTCTGGTAATTCACAGGCAACTATTTAGAGTCACTATGCAATCTAACAGAAATGCTGGCACTCCTCACTCAATGACCATAATTGAGACCAATTATTTCAGCACTTCAGTGGTCTCTAAGTGAAACTGAACTATGCTCATGATCTTATTTCCTTTGCTTTATGCAGTTGCCAAAGTTGTACCATAAATGCAAGGATAGGTTTAAGGTTATTTTTCCATCACCATTGTAATGGTCACTAAATGAGATAGTTCCCTAAATGAAGTATAATTTGAATATTAATTCTTCTGTATTCTCTGGTATTTATTTCAAACATATATATAGACTTCCACATTATAGATTATAGATTCCTCTTCCTCAAAGCTTTTATAGTAAGTAGTCTTTTTAGTCTAGATAAAACTGCAGTTTCGCATTCTGAACATATTTTATAAATAAGATCGCAGGAAATGACAAAGGAGCTCCATTCATAATGCTGCTTTTATTAATGAAAATTTTTTTTCACTTCTTTCAAGAAAGGTAACAATCAGAAAAACTTATATCACACTGTAGACAAGGCATGCACTTTTTTTAACTTCAAGAACAGAAAAATAGTTCAAATCTACTGAAAAATATTCTTGCTCTCAAAGCACCTGTTGTTTTTTTAATAATAAAATGTAGTAAAAAAAACAATACTGTGCAGAATGCTTTACAACAGTGAACCAGAACTAGGATGATAGTAACATATAAATTGCTATATTACGTTAATCCACCAAAGTATTAATACCATAAATGTGTTTATTTAAAACATATCTGAATAAATTAAAGGAAGATTATTAAAGGAATCACATTAATGGACAGAATCGCAACATTGGCAGAAGCTGGGGTTATTGTTATAGGTAACACAGCTTAATAGTAAAGACTATTTTTTAACAAATTTCTTGAAGATTTTTCTTTGGTTCTTTAAGAGCAAACTTGAAGTTTAGTTTAGTTTACTTTATTGTCATTGCACGTTGCACATGTACAACAAAATTAAATGCCATCTTCAGTGAACATTATAACTATAAAAATAAAAATACAAACATACATCCTTTACATTCTATATAATTGAAATTGAAAATCCAATATTGCACTATACCATATAATTCAATATGGTTATCACACTAGGACAGATAGAAAATAAAGATGTTCACAATCATATATTGGAAAACTCCAATGTAAAATACAAAATGACTTCATTAAAGAGCAGAAAGACCCAAGTACCTGCCAGATATATTTAAATTGGACACACTTGCAAGTCAAATTAATACTAAAGGAAATAGGCATTAACATTATTAGAATATGTTTTCCAATGTATCAGTAGAAGAAAAAGGCACTTTAAAAACTGGCTATGGAATCAGTTTGTATGCACTATGTTTATCAAAATGCTTAAACTGTTATCAAGAAATTTATGTAGAGTAGGTATAGTACAAAAGTTATGGTAGCATAAAATTTTGGATGTTTCCTGACAAGACTTTCATTTGGCATAATCTTCTCAATCGTAAAATGCTATGGAACATGTAGGAAATTTTTGTAACTTCTCATGATATCACACTGTTTTGGGGTTTTTTTTCTTACAAGAAAATAAATAACAGGGAGCAGCAGAATAACTACAGAGATATTTGCCAACTTTTAAAAACCATCTCCGCCACCTGCGAAATGCAGCTATATTTGCTACAACTAAGGAGCATAGTAAGTCTTGATAAATGGATATTTAACAGAAATTCTTTCCAGAGGAAAAGTAGACAGATTGAGGCTTAGCACACATAACAAGCTAAGTCAAAAATGCAGTTTGCTTGTTTGAAACGCAGCCTCCAACTTCAAAAGTATAATGTTGATTGTCACTTAGCATAAATATCCCCGAGGGATCCTTATCAAGGGATAAATAAATATCCCTTGAAACTTAAGGAGAAAAAGAAAAAAGAAAAAAACCAAGGCACATTCCACCCCCAAACCCCCATTTCCTGCGTTCCTTTCGGCTCCCGCCCCCCCACTCCTCCAGCCACTATTGCTCAACTTTAAGAGAAGCCTGAACGAACTAGTTTGATCCAGAGAGATCGGAGCTATGCGGCTCAGAGGCCGTGGGACCGACATACTTTTCCAAGCCCTAAAATTAGCGCGACTGCGACAGGCACAGGGACGCTTAGCTCAGATCAGAGTCAATTCAGAGCAAAAAGAATTAGGGAAAGAATTCCTCCCGGGCTCCCCTTTACGCGCTCTCCTCTGAGCGCTTCTAATGCTGCTCAGCCCTGACCACCATCTCCGCTGAAAGCCAACCCTTACCTCGCCTTCACGCAGCTCCAACCACCTGTTGCGCTTTCGCACTTCTTTAAGAGGCGCATCGCCTCCTTCGGCAGCCCAGGCAGGCTATCGCGCGCGCGCCACACCCAAGCCCGGAGAGGGCATGCGCAATACCTACATACCTGAGCAAAGGGTGGGGAGAGGCGCCTTCGCCCCGCTCGGCTCCATTGGCCGAGCGCTTTCTTCCAGGCCAATTCGGGGGCGGGGCGCGGAGGCACCTAAAAGGCTAAGATACGAAGAGAAGCGCCTTTGTCTCCCCGTGTCTCTCCCAAACACCTGAAACTCGCCCGCGGCCAACCCGTAGGTTGGTCGGATGAGTCCTTCAGGGCGGGAGAGTCCCATTAAACGCAAGGAAGATTTGTTTCCAGGGATTATTTCGCTGCTGTTTGACAGTTTCAACCACAAGCACCAGCAGCCCGGGTGATAAATAATTAGACTAAGGCTCGTCCAGCGTTTTCCTCTTACTTTAGCCATTCTAGATAGCGAGCCCTTCCAAGGGGAAGCAATTTATTTTCCTGCCTGGTTTCCGTGGAGGCGGGATCTCAAAGAAAGATGAGGCGCTCCTGGACAGCCACTTCGGAAAAGTTGGTACTATATACCTTTTTGGGTGATCGAAAGTTTCAGATGGGGTTTATATCTTCTTTACTTCTTTGTAAATTACTTTACTTCTTTGTAAATTATTACTGGAGTCATAATGCGCAACTATCCACTACACACACACACACACACACACACACACACACACACACGTTTTGTTGAAAAGGAATTTTCATCTTTAGGGAGGCAGCCCCCATCTCAGAATTATAAGATGTGAGATGCACTGTGTGTTTCTCAACTTTAGCCATGTTAAGATGTGTGTGCTTTAATTCTCAGAATTCCCCATTCAGCAAGAGAAACACTGCTGTAAGGAGAGGTGCACATCAAGTGGCCTGGAGAAACGTTGGAAGTGGCTCCTAGACAGACACACCAAATAATGTTACCAAACACTGATTGTTTAGTGTGACAGAAGAGAAATATTTAATACATGGTTGAAGAGAGATCGTATCTAATTTTAAATATAAATGAAAGAAAACAATTTCAGGGCTGTTGTGCCATCACTCAGTACTTTCTGGAACTCATTTATTTATTTATTCAACTTGTATAGCTATCCAACATCACTCTGACTCTGGGTGGAGCCTAGCAATAAAAACAGCATTGAAATCAAAACAAATGAATAAAAACAATAAAAGCAAACAGAAGGCATGCAATAAAAACTACATTAAAACACACACACTACAATAACCATAGACACTAGCAAATCCAACCAATACATCACATTCAAATTGTATTGTACAACTAGCACATATGTGCGAGGGGAACCTTTACCTTTTTTATTCAAGATTCTGATATCACTTTTAAAGCCCTGAGTGGCACAGGAGCAGGTTGTTTATGAAACCTGAGTGTATCTGCCACTGGAACAAGTCCAATAGGGTAGCTGCACACAGGTTCCTTCCTTTAAATGTTACCATACCATCACTAGCATCCGTTGCTCCTCTTCTAAAATCTGGCAGGTCTTTACCCTCCTAGCCATCTGAAAAGCCTTGGCTGGAAGACCTGACTATTCCTACTAACACATTGGAGTGTTGTTTTATGCTTTTTATTGTTTTATTATTATTTGTAAACTGCCCAATATACATGGTGGGCAGTTTAAATCAATCAATTTTGGACCAAATCAGTGACCGCTTACAGTATTCAATATCATCCTGGACCACGGATTGAGAATTATTCTTTTAAGGAGCATTTGAAAAGTTGGAATATATACCCTTGGGAACTTTTAACACTGTTTGAGCTTTGAATAGTAACAGGGCTGCATGGCACTTTTCTATTCCAAAGAAGGTACCTCAAAATATATGAGGGTAGCTGTGTGGTCCCAGGAAAAGAGGTAACTTAAATAGAGCCTGAGTAGTGTAGGGGGCTAATCCCTCCTACTAAAGGCAGCAATTAACATCCAGCTGCCTGCAATTTCTGCGAGTTCAATCCTAACCAGGCTCAAGGTCGACTCAGCCTTCCATCCTTTCTAAGGTGGGTAAATTGAGGACCCAGTTTGTGGGGGCAATAAGCTGACTTTGTATAAATATACAAAAGTGTGAAGGCTATTGCTTTACGCACTGTAAGCTGCCCTGAGTCTCCGGAGAAGGGCGGCATATAAATCAATTTTTTTAAAAAAACTTCTATTAAAAGTTCTAAGAATATGCTTCCTTCAAACTTCCATTTGCTCCAAAGCATCTTATTTATTTATATTTAATGTAACTTGCTACACTGCCTGCCAATTGTTGAATAGTCTCATCAATTTATAATGGAAAAGGTAAAATGACAAATAACAACAAATAACAGGTGAAATTAACTGTTCAAATTAGCAGCTGAAAGTCTATATAAAAATACGTGTTTTGAAGGTTTTTTAAAAGCTCATAAATATCTTAGGTCCTTCAGGTCCTAAACTACCAGGAGCCATTAGGAATTATAGCAATAGACAAAACCAGTAAGTGCACAGATTCTGCAGGGCATGCATTCCAAACAGCTTGAATGGCAACAGAGAAAACTTGTTCACCAGTTGTTACAATGGCAATTCTCAGTAAGCTTGGAAGTGCATACAGAAAACACTGTTCTCTCAAATAATCTGGATCTAAATAATGTAGCATGTTTAAGATAATTCAGTGTACTTTGTATTTTGCCCAGAATTGGCAAATAAATTTGGCCTTGAATGCAAAGCCTTGCACAGTCCAATTATTACAATTACCTGCTTTGCCCACAAGGCAGGCACAATCAGGTGAACCGCACAGCAACAGATCTATTTTCTGATTGCAGTGTAGCACCTTTCTGAATTTCAGAGATACTTCTTACACTGCAGCGTACATACAACATAACCACGATAAACAATGACAACAACTTTAGAACCATTATTGGATCTAATTACATAATATTTCCACCCAATGAGATAAGATATAATACTGGCAATCGGACAATTATTTTTTGGAAGACACTGGCATCTGAAAAAATAAGCCAGTTTGATGTATAATACTTTTCAAACTTGGCAGCTTTTAATATATGTGAACTTTCAACTCCCAGAATTGTCCAGTCAGCACGCTTACTCTATCCATTCTGTGACTCATTTATTAAAAATAATGAATTATAGAGATTGATATATCCCAATGATTATAGATAGGTTCAGGTTGCTGTCCTCCTACAGTATTTAAATCTTTTCTTTTCACTTCACATTCCATTGCCTTGCAATGGAATAATATCCTAAATATCTTTCTCTGAACCAATTATCTTGAAAAAACAGATGTCAAGCATTTAAATAAGTTGCTAAAACAAAAGATTAACATTTGGCAAATGACAGAATATAATATAAAGCTGTTTGCTGCCTCAGGATACAAACCTCAAATGCAGAGAGGTTTGATTAATACTTAATTTAGTGGTGATGGTTAGAATATAATCACTTCAAAACACTTGCCGCTTTTGAATTGTAAACGCAGTGTGGTAGGAGCAGTTTGCAAAAGAAACTGAATGAATAATAATAAATCATTATAGAATGCAATTACTATATTTGGTCAAGCACCATACATAACTGCTGTGTTGTCTAAATTCACTTACTCATATGCAGTAGAAAATAAAAGGCAAAAGATTGCGACAAATCACACCATATACTAATTCATTCTGATCCACTAAACAGAATACATCTTACAACTGTTCTGAAGCATTAGCATTCTGTACCTTTTCTTAAGTACGTTACCCAAATTGGAGCAGTTGTCACTTCAACTGCATAACCAGAATGAGATTTTACGTGAAAAGACGCAGTGACTGCATTTACACAATGTGCTAAGGCAGTATGTGGTTTGCTCCCTGGCAGTTTCCCAGAAGAAAGGTAAATGGAGAAAATGGCAGGAAATTGGAAATTCCAGGTTAACAGGCAGTTGAGTGATTGCTATTGGGTGGGAGAAGGAGCAGGGTGTGTCTGGAAGTGCAGGAGAGGGGCCGAGTAGGAAGAAGGGAGGATGCAGTATTTGTAAGTAGGTGTGGAAGAGTGCAAGGGCAAGGATCAGGTGTGTAAGGGTGTGGCATCGGTTGGTATGTGTGAGGGAGCACAAGAAGGACAGTGCAGATCAGGAAGGGTGTGGAGGCGTGAGAGATGTAGTGTCGGTTGGTGGGGCACAAAAGGTGCCATACACATTGGGGAGGATGCACAAGGGAGTGAGAGTATGTCAGAGAGGCACTGTACAGGTTAGGGAGATTTCATGGGGTGCAGATAGATGTGTGAGCGGCATGACTTGGATCATGGAGGATGTGTGAGGATGCACATGTGGTAGGTAAGTAAATATGTCTGAAAAGATGACACAACAGATCATGGATTGTCTAGTATATGTTTTATTCATTATTTTATGAAAATATACAATTCAGTATTTCAGAAGGTTCATTATGACTTAATACTATAAAGAAACCAAAGGAAAGTTATTTGCATTGTACTGCATGTTATTTGAAAATTATTGTTTTCCTTTTCTATGTTACTTCAACTTTTATTTTCTTGGATTTTTTACTTTATTTTTTTCTTCCTTACTCTGTATTTGTTAGTTTTTACCTTCTTGTTTAAGAATTTTAATAAAAAATTAGATGCTAAAAGGAGATTGTTTTGAAGTTACACCTAGAATAGAAATTCACTACAATGTGCTAAGGTTCTTCTGTAAAAAAAATATGATATACAATATAGAAATGTAGAAAGATATATGAACTTCCCACCTCACTTATAAAAACATAACTCTGTGGATTTTCTATTTTCTAAGAGCTGTATTTAAAAACTATGCTGTTTAATGCCCTGAATAATTTTTTTGCACCTGCCATTCCAATCAACATTTTAAGTTGGTTTAGAAAAAGACAGCTATAATCACTCCTCCAATCTGAATTTAAGAGGTATTTTAGTTGAATGTTGCTTTTCTTCGACAGTATTTACATTCTCTTTTAACAATTACTTTCCTCATGATATTTTCCCAAACAAAGCTATTAACTTTTTCTGAGAAAGGTTGCACTTGTATACTCAAAATGCATTACCTATAAAATAAATTAGGGGTAGATTTTCAAATAAAATAACATGTATCTAAATCAGTGGTGGGTTGCTCCCGGTTCTGTCTGGTTCTATAGAACTGGTAGTAAAACCGGTGGAGTCTCCACCCACCCACCAGGTCATCCTGGGTGATCTGCACATGTGCAGAAGCTTCTGTACATCTGCAGAAGAGCTGCGCTCCCGCTGCGAACTGGTAGTAAAAATAAGTAGAACCCATCCCTGATCTAAACACTTAGATTTAGGTCCCTTTCTACATCAGAATCAATTTTAAAAGAATATTCATCCCAGACTTGTTTCCACATCCATGATCCAGCAAGAAAACATGAAGGTAACTACTCCTCCAACAAAAAGGTTGTACTTTGCATAATTGTGATGTTTTCAAATACCACATCCTGTCAAATGGAATCTCATATATCTATTTTGTTGCAAAATAGATGCAGGTCACAAAAATACAACTCCAATTTTTGCTTAGAATGTCAAGATTTACAAATTTTAAACTTTCAAAATTATTTAATTTTAAAATATATGGTTATCCAAAGGAAATTGCTGAACAAGATGACTGTATTATATAAAAACTTTGTTATATAACTGAAATATTTATTAGTTCATCTAAAGATGTATATACAATTGTTTTTGTTAATCACCTATGCAAAATAAAACTCAATCCAATCTTCCATGGATGTGAATCTTTCTCCTAAACACAAACTATGCAAACTTCATTAGGAATTATTAAAAGGGCATTAAGAATTGATATTCCTAGCGCTGAGCTCACCAAACACGTGGTTTAGGTTCTGTAGAACCTGAATCCAAGTTCCTGCCTGATAAAGAAGGAGATGGCTAGAATCTGGTTCCCTGTCCTTCCAAGTAGGTCATTACACATAAATAGTTAAATGGCACCCTAGCATAAAGCAATTTTTAATACATACAGATCTCTGAAAAACTGCATTTAATGTAACTGAGCTATACATGGAATTAAGGAAGTCATACTTATTTACAGTTTATTCATATTTGGGAAAATATCTCACTGACAGAAATACAAATATTTTGAATTTAAAAAGTAAAGATGCTAATTTTATCTGTTATTTTAGAATAGGATCATCAACAGTGCACATGGCTTAACTACATTCTTAGAACATTTTCCAACTTACAGTAGATAAAATTTTTCCTTAGTTCACAATATACATACTAGATTTTAGTTACTAATTTTACAAGAAAAATGTACAATAATGGCAATAAATATTTTAAAATGGTAAAAAAAATATTGTTGGTAAAATAAAAGTCATTCTATGTATTCCAATTGATAATTTTGTCATATTCCTGAATTCTTTGTTTTATGTGAGAAAGTTTGTTCTTTAGATATTCACATCTTTCTTTCTTCTCTTGAAATGTGGGATCCTGAAATATAAATGATTCAGTAAGTAAATATACAATGTTCATCTCTTTGGGTTAGCTGGGTAAGTAATAAAATATATGATTTACAACCACAATTTACCCAACATTTCTTTTTAAGAGATTGACAATTGTTAAGTGAGTTGTGTCCCATTTTGTGACCTTTCTTGACACAATTGTTCAGCAAATCACTGCAACTGTTAGATTAGTAACATAGTTGTTAAGTGAATCTTGCTTCCGAATTATCTTTGCCTGTCAAAAGTTCTCAAAAAGTGATCACATGACCCAAGAACACTGCTACATATGAACTAGTTGCCAAGTTTCCAAATTTTGATCACGATCGTGGAGATGTTACAATGGTCATAAGTGTGAAAAAAGGAAATAAGTTTAATATTCTTAATAGTTCTTTCTTAGCTTTGATGTTCATTTCATATACAAAGTATATTATTTAATTTTATGCGTATTAAATCCCTACCTTATTGGGAGAGCACTTGATACATAGAGCTCAATTCTTGGCTCAAATATGTAATCCTGGCAGCCTCTCTAGAAAATTCTTAAAATATACTGTGATTTGGTTTGATATAAAACACCTTAGGCATGGCAGAGTAGCCAGGCCGTTATTGGACAACTGGGGAACTTATATCTGATGCTGAAATCCTATTTCCATTTATCAGTAAAGACTAATCATTCCACTGATTTCAGTATGAGAGAACACAGGAATTTATAAAATCCATTTTATATTGAGTCGGACAATGAGTCCATCTGGTACCATATGAACAATAGAATTACCGACAGGCAATATTTCCAAACGTCTTTGAAAATGTCAAGAACTTAATTTGGGAACTACTTCATTTTAGAAATGGTTTTACACCAGACTAGGGTCATATGCAGATTGGATCAAGCAAGATCAGAAGCAAAAAGACTGAGAGCAGACTGATTTGTTGCAATAGCAATGAACAGAGAAATTGTTCTTCCTGATGAGGAGCAAGTTCTTAGCATATAGGGTGCACATTTTGTAGAAAGATTCATAAGGTTTGCATGTGATGTGTAAAGACCGTATTTTTTGGAGTATAATATGCACCTTTTTTACCCCTAAAAGTGGTTGAAAATTTAGGTGCGTCTTATAGACTGAAGGTGGTTTTTGGCCTCCTGAACGTCACATTTTTGCCCTCCCTGGTCCCCAGAAGCACTCTGCAGTGCTCTGCATGGCCCGTTTTTCACAAAAACAGGCCCGTTTTTGGGCTCCCAAGCCCTCCATGCATTGCGTTTTTTCCCTCCCCGGCCCCCAGAAGCAGTCTGCAAGCCAAAAATGGGCGTGGTTTTGGTGAAAATGGGCCATGCGGAGCATTGCAGAGTGCTTCGGGGGGGAGGGGGTGGAAGGTGAAAACATGACACATGGAGACCAAAATTATTTTCTTTTTTTCCTCCTGTAAATTATAGTCCAGTGCATCTTATAGTCCAGTGCGTCTTATATTCCAAAAATATGGGCTGTGTGGGGGTGTGTATATACTCACATTCACACACACACATCGGGCTTTAATCTTATAATCAGTCATTGCTGATTTTCTATGCAATAATGGCTCTTTTAATATCAGCAAACTGGTGTAAATCCTAAAAGCTCATAGATCCCTAGTGCTGTTTTTATTATTGCTCTGGACATCAAAGTAATTGACAACATTGAATACATAAATAAGACAATACTCACATTCTTTTTCTTTTTATACTGTTGGAGAACGTTGGCGATTCTATCATGTTCCTAGTAAGAAAAAATGTAAAATATCAATATGTTTCATTTACTGATTAAACTTACATTCTATATAACTGTTTTATTTTCTATTTTGTACAATGTTTTGTTCTATTACTGTTTAACTATTTGTCGACTTTTTAACATTGCTACCTTCCTTATAACCAACAAAAAAGAATGACAGATCCCCAGAAAGAACAATATAACCTGTCCTCGTTTAGCAACTACAATTCCTTCCTTACATTGGAAGCAAAGTGGTCATTAAGAGAACATGACAGAAAGAGACTGCAAAGATTATTGATTGCTACTGTCTCATTTAGATAAAGTTCTCTCATAACAATCACACCAGCCTTTATTTTTATTCCAGCATGCACGGTTTGTAAGTGCTTGCACTGTTCGGAAAATGATTTTTTTTAAAAAAATTACTGTTGTATTCAACAGTATTAATACTTCATTATTAAACAAAGTAGCTACTTGAGGAGTATAGCAGTAACTCTCAATGCCACATGTGTTCTATTCTAACATTTAACTTTTAACTTGATTATGGCAAAGTTTGAATGTCACTTGCTTGTTTGATCAACTTTGGTAAGAACTGCATAACCACCGAGCTCTGTTAGAAGCTGGTGTCTCTGACAGATGAATCTGTATCACAAATACCAAGAAAGTAGAGCAGGCATATAGTGGTTACTTGTTCCAATATGTTAGATAACAGTATACAGTTATGTACAGTAACCAAGACCTTCTTTGTGACATGTCTAACAAGTAATGGAACGTAGTAAGAAATATAAAATATATATGACTTCCAAAAATGAAGGCATTATCATGATTAGACCACTGATCAGGTACCTTATCTTTCAATATCTACTTACAAACACAAACTTTAAATCCATACTTACAAGAGTATTTCCAGGATGCTGAGGAAGCTTGCTCATAAGTGCATCTAACTCATCAAATTTCTTCAAAACTGCCTGAACTTCGGAAGACAGTTCTTTATATTCAGAAAACTGATCATTAAATACAGCTTTATAACGGTCTCTTTCCTCATTTGTCCGAATTGCTGGGTATTTTCTATAAGCAACAAGTTTCCAATCAGTGCTAGGTCAACAATTCAGTAAACTGTAAATGTATGTATTATGGAATACTGAAAATTTAAGATTAAAATGTGTAACATGGAAAATTCTTTACAGATCAATAAAATTGATTGCATCAATAAGACTAGAATCATTGGTTTCCTTGCCATACAATATTTGGATTGCACAAAATCAGGACAGTCACTTATCTGGAAAACATTTGGTAGAATTGACTGGATCAGATATTTTAAATATTCCAATAAATTCATGGATTTACACATCATATGATTAAAGTACGATCTGACAAAGTAACCATTGGTTAAACCCTAAGATATTTAAAAGTAATAGCTGAGTTCACATAAAGACTAAGACAAATCTAAACAAGCCACATTACAGTTTGTCTGACTCCAAAGCTTAATAAAAATTAAAGATCAAAATCTAAAGTGTACCTTTCTATTTAAAAAAAATTAGGAAGTCTTCTTCCAAACTGGTGGCATTATAGCTTAAGCAGCAAACTTTTTAAGAAAAGAGTCAGTTTGGTCTAGTGGTTAGAGCACCAGGCTTGGAAGACTCTGAGTTCTAGTCCTGCCTCAGCCATGAAAATCAGCTGGGTGACCTTGTGCCAGTCACTCATTTTCAGCCCAACTCACCTTACAGAGTTGTTGTGGGAAAATAGGAAGATAAGGATGTGTTGCATTTGTACACCACTTTTGAGTTATTTGTAAAAGTAAAGGTGGCAAAAAAAATTAAATAGTGAATAACAGACTAACCTTCACAGTAGTTTGGATTTATATACTGCATTTTTAAATCTTATATATGGCCTTGTTTTTAGTTTATTATTGAAATCAATCCAGTGTGGTTTGTAAATTGTGGTTTTGGGTTTAACGTAATGGTGATCTTAAATGCTATTTTGCATACTAAAAATACATATACTTACGCTAAGTAATCTGGCATCACTATTGGTTTAGGAATGTGTCCTGCTGGTATATGACCATTAAGTACTTCAGGCTTCATTTCTGTACCCTTCAGTGTCTTTATTGCTACCTTGGATGTGTCATTTTCATGATCTTCATACTGTGTAAAAAGAATTTTTAAGTTTTACTTTTGCACAAGTTTGTATTAAGTAACTAAACATACAATTCTCTAGTGCTATTTGTTGAAATGAACAATTGTGTTAGATACTCTCTAAATTCATTTGGACAATAAATTTTGAAGCCAAAATAGTATCACTTGCATCTTGTATAATACTATTGTTACAGAGGCTTAAGGTACTACCTAGTGCCTTACCCCATACCATCCTATTTGAACAACTTGGGAAACAAATTATGTTTAAACTTTTGAAAACTTTCACGTTGCCTTTAAAACCCATAAAAATCTTTCATGCTTTTCCATTGGGTTTTTCAGGTGGCAATATCTGCAAGATACTGCTGTAAAAATTCAACATCAGGGCGGGAAATCATTTACTGGAAAATAAGGTGGTGTTAGTAATAGAACACCAAATCGACATTTAACAAGGTAGACTGGCGACCCCCAGGGGGAAAGCCTTCTCTGTGGGGGCACCCGCCCTCTAGAATGAACTTCCCCTGGGGTTACGTATGATTCCCGGCCTGCGTACCTTTCTCCGTGCCCTTAAGTTTTTGCTATTTCAACAGGCTGGACTGGCTTAAAAAGAATTTGGATAGGGGAGGGGTGTCTTAAAACTGTGGGTTTTTTAACGGACCAAAAGTATTTAATTTGTTTTAATTGCTTTTACATTTTGTATCTTATATTGTTTTACTGTGGCTGTACACTGCCCTGAGTCCTTCGGGAGACAGGCGGTATAAAAATTGAATAAAAATTGGAAAAAAAATGTGTGAATTTTCACTAAAACAGATTTTTTTTTTCTTTTAAGAATATTTTTCATGTCTTTTTGAAACAGACACTTTTGTGAGATAACTCAAATTCAGTAACTACAAAGTAAACAGAACAGTTCTGGTTCTTACCATTCTCTTTGGGGCAAATGATTGTGACTTCATCTAATAAAAGAAACAGAAATAACAGTATTAAATGTATACATTCAAACTATAACTGCTGATAATGCTATTATGCACATTCATTTCATTTTGTATTGACAGAATATAGATTGTAGTGGTGTATATTTTTATTTAGGCAGACTTTTGAAATGTTAACTGTTTTTTCCTATTTTATTTATTATTAAATTTATTTGCTGGCTATCTTGAGGATCGAGGCTACCCCGAGTGGTTTTATTGTTGTTTTAATGCATATTTTGTTTTAACTACAAAATTTCTATTTTTCCAGTGCTGCTGTATTCAGTGACAGAATAAGGAGTGATTTCCATAAAGCTTTACCTACATAGGAATTGAGGAACCTGATATAATAATCAAATGCTTGTAGAATAGAAGAAAAAAAATGGTTAAGATTAGAGATGAAGGATAATACTGGTTTTTAAAAAAATAGAATAGAATAAATATTATGGCAAAAAGGAAGTATAGAAATTGTAATTTTAGTTGAAACGACTAAAAACTGTTTAAATTTGTGAAGCGGCCAAATACTCTGTTCAGAAAAAATACATTGTATGTTTGTATGTGTGTTTGTGTAAAAAATTAAAAAAAAACTTCTTTAAAAAAACTGCTTGTACACAGAAATTAAAATGATTGAAAATCTTTTGATAGCAAGCTTATGGATATCACTTTCTAAAACTAAAGCGCAATTCAGGAAAAAAAGTTGTGAGACACTCCATGAAAACTCAATATAATCAATATATATGGCTTATGTTTCTAGTTCTATTTTAAAACATCTTTGGTTTCAACTACAATTTGTGGCTAAGGACTCATAGATAAAACAACAATGGAATGTTTACTAGAAAAATCCAATTACTTATCTACTTGGTTCTGAAGATACTATATTTTGCTTTCATTTATCAATGCAGAAAATTCAAAATATTTTATTTTGCAGATTACCCTAAAATAAAATTTGAAGGATTGTTGTGGGAAGAAGCAATTACATAGGAAATCTTTTCTGTCTTTCCCTAAATCCAAGTATTAAAAAAAATAGCTTTTTAGCCCTTTATTGAAACTTATTTAGGGATCTGCAATGATTGAAAATGTTCTTTTAACTTTCCAAAAGCTCTATTTCTCCCTAGCTGTCTTTGTTTGATGTAGTTTTTTTCTAAATCTTAAGAGAGAAAAAAAATGAAGGAAATAACCTTTAGGGAAGCAATATACTCCATCATTCTTTTAGAAGCACATATAAAGTACAGCTTTGTGACTGTACTTGAAACTTACCCGCTCTTCCATGAACTCTCTGTGTCTGCGTGCAGTCTCATGTCTCCATAATTTTAGGCAAACTATTGCACCGATGAGATATATAATCATCGTTACAAACAAAAAAATTATTCCTGCTGTTTGTCCCCCTTCTATACGGCAAAAAGCAGCATTCAGTGGTGTGTTAAATAATGAATATGAGCAAAGTCCTCCTCTGTTTGCATCATTTACATAGACAATAGCAGCTGACATATATAAAATAAACAAGGCCACATTGATTCCAAATTCAGTTAAAGGCCACCAGTGGGAATCCAGAAGAATAGTTCTGTAGTACATTGACATACCAAGTACTAGAAGTATGATAGTCACTATCCAAACAAGTGCTGCTACAACAAGAACAAAAGGAGTTTTGGGTCCACTGTAATAATAACCACCATACATGCTGCTTGCACCATAGCCATATGGTTGTGAAAAGCCAAACATGTTGTACCACTCATTGTCTTTGTGAATGTAAGCTGTGACACAGGCAAATACAGCTGCACCTAAGAGCAGTTCAACAACAGCCAAGATTCTAAGCAATCCTGCCCAAGATTTCATATAGGAATATCTCAGGTTAAAAGCTTCTACTTTCTCACTGTATGTCAGAGCCTGAGTATGCCTTCCCAGAGAGCCATATGGATCTGTGGGGAGAATTCCTTCAGCTTCTTTTCGTGAACTGTAAGTCCCTCCTGATCCTCCATATGGATCTTGATAAGTACTTGGTGTTGAAGTATGGTCTGCTTTCACTGGAGTAAGTGTTGGAGATGATGGTGGAGAACATTGAGTTCCATCTGAAATGGCAGATACTGGCTTATTCCATTCAGGATCACCTCTTTTTCCTCTGAAGAAGTTTTTCCATGAATCAGGAATGAATTTTCTCACTGGTTTGATATCAGGCGTTTCAGCCGACTCTTCATCGTCAGTTGGATAAAATTCAGGTCCAAATGGTGGCTGTAATGGAAGAGGTGGTGGCAAAGGTTCCGAATTTAATATCTCCTCAGCATCTTCTGGGGACTCCACATACACTTTATCATAATGGACAGAACGAGTTTGCTGCCCACTTCTGTGCTCCAATGATGTATTCCTTGAAGACATTTGTGACCTCTTCCCCTGTTTCAGAAATAATTAAAAAAAAAAACCTGAAAATTGGTGACAAATAGTTCAAGTGAAGCTTAAAAAAGGAAACCAACTAAATTTCTGCATTCAGAACCAGGAAAAAAATATGACATGCAATCGTTGAGCTATAAATCCTTCCATAATAAGGCAGTTCAGAACTGCCATGACACTTGGATTGCTTTAAGTTTGATATTGGGTTTATCGTAATTTAATGCATGAATTTCTTCTGTGAAACTGTGAAAGAGTCTGTGAAACCAGTAAAGAAGGCAAAAGTTTAATGCCTTATGTACAAGTTCAAAGTCCAGACCGCTACACTGTGATGCTTGGATAGCTTGAGTGAATCCAATATATATGAACAGGAAAAAGCAACACAGTGGCCATATTTTAGAAAAGAAAATGTCCACAAGCTCTAATTCTCTGGTATTCCAGTGATTTTCAATGTGGACTATATATCACCTTCTCCAGATGTCATACCATATTTCTAAAAGTTCACCTTCTTTATATGATCAGTTTAGATTAATAAACTGTGTGGATAGAAAACAAAACTGAACCTATTTTCCCCCCAGCTAACCACCAGAGCAACTAGGATTTATAAAGAGTAAATAAGCAAAAAAAAAAAAAAAAGATTTAAGAAACCTTGCTCTTATCCACAGGTTGTTGAGGAAAGTTTGTACTGCCTAGAGAGCGGGAGAGAAGGGGGAAAGCCTGGAGATATCCCACACATACGTAGCTACTATTTTCCAGTATCAAAGTGCAAACTTTTAAATCTACACTCGTATCCCATTAAACTTAGTGGGCCTTACTTCCAAGGAAATATTCCCAGGATGTCGCCAGAAACACGAATTCCACCCAATTCCGCACTGCTTCCCATTTCTTTGGTCCCAACAAATCACGCAACTTGCGCGTACTGCCGCTACCACACCTTGCGCCGCTCCGCCTTCACCCCAAAGCCCCGAGCGGGATAGAAAGCGGCGCCTTTCTGCCCACGACCCCGCTAGCCACGCCCGATCTGTTGCTGGGACCGGATTTACCTTCACTCCACTCCCCACCCACCCCCTCCGACAATAAAATGCCCCACTCACTCTTTCAGACAAAAAGGGCGGGCAGAAATACCCTGCTACGGACAGAGGCGCAACGGCCAGAAGAACAATCCCGTTTCCGTCTCCCTTTCCCGGAGGCGTTACTTTCGGGGGCGTCTCAGCCGCAACCCATCGTTCCGCCCATCTGGTCATGCGCGAAGTCCTTCGGGCTGCAAATGCTGCCCTCCCTACCTGGCTCGTTGGCTCCAGGTAGGCCTGGGTAAGGGCTACACAGGTGGCTTGCTTACGCTTTCTGCGTTGTGCACCCCGTGGCATCCTCCCGTCCCTTCCAAATCGTAATCGGTTTTGTGATTTTACACCGCGGGGAACGAATCTGTTTCAAAGGACGCCGTCCAAGTTTCAAAAGAAAAAACTGTTAGGGCAGGTCAGCTTTACTGGCAAATGTGGGTAAAAACTTGGGGTATTATTACCGGCCAGAAATAATTAGCAGTTGGCAAGAAATGCGAAGTGGAATAGAATGCAGAACAGTCTCACCCAAGTGTCTCCTGGAAGTTTATTTAAATGGTTTTGCCATTGCAGATCCTGCTGGTGTGGTGGTAGGAAACAGAGGTTTAAAAAAAAAATTAACTAGATGTTTTAGAGAGAGAGTATAAAACATTTTTTTAAAAAATAAAGTTCTAATAAGTAAACCAAGAAAATGTCAGATATTAGTTTTTCCAATCTATCATTACTTATTTATTTATTAAATTTATATACTACCCTTATGAATTATAGACTGTTATATCTCTTATTTAAAAGATTAAAATTGTCAAATTTTGAGCCAAAGAGCTGTGTTGAGGCTAATTATTGGTGCAAAGTAGTACCTGCAACAGAAAAAAAAAAAGTAGAGACATTTTTTCAATCAAAGTGTCAAGTAGGCTGGCTTTATTCAGTGCCATGGGCACAGATAACAACTGTGGTTGGTGATTTGCCTACTTTTGTCTGATGCGGTAACATATCTGCTGCATCACTTACAGTTCATTTTATGCAGCAAAGTGCTTTGCCAAAAAGTAACTTGAAATAAAATGCCCTATAGGCATTGCATAGACCTAGCAATCAGTCATAAAAATACATGTTTTGCAGAGAGCAAACTGATAAAACTTAGGCAATTAGTGCATCTGACAGTATTCTTGCTAATAGAGATTACAGCGGAGGCAGGTACTTTCCTTCACACTGTGAAGGAGTTGTGTCAATGTTAGCTATGAATACAAGGACCACATGTGTAATTAAAACTGATTTATTGCTCATGCCTATGAATAGGAATCTACTAAACTAATGGTTAGTTGGTGCAAGATAAGGATTAATGGAATTGGGGGGAGGGGGTTGGACTTAATCTGTTGTGGCTATGTAGAGATTTTAGGCTGATTCCTCATTTGACTCCAGTCCCAAATTCTGCCATTCCCTCTTCTACAGTTAGTCTACTGTTTGGTAGCAACAAACTCTGTCTACTCTGCCCCCACATCTACACAATGTGTAGTATCATCACAATCAGCATCATCATAGGCCTTACAAATACCCAAATAAGATTAGAGTATCTTCAATGTTCTTCAGTCATTTGAAAAAGAAAGCCCAGGGGGAAAACCTGTGAGATCTTATAGGAAATTAAAAGTAAAGAAAAAGAATTGAAGAAAGCACCTGCAAAGATAAATATTCTAAATCAAATTAAAATTCTTCAACAATTATCTATGTACAGTTGGAAAACTAAAGAATAAATTGAACCAGTTTAAACAAAAGAACTTTGAACCTGCTAATAAACTAGCAGGGTGATTAAAGAAGGAAAAAGAGAGGATTCTGAAACTTCAGGAGGGTGATAGGATAACAGGCAACTTGGCAATACAAAAATAAACCCATCCACATTACTCCCATCTATATAAAAGATTTGATATCTGTGTGGGAAAAAAAACACAAAAGTAGAACTTGCCATACCTTACAAACATGCAAAATCAATTTATGAATGGACCAGTGTCTAGCCTAGAGACAAGGCAATAGCTATCTTGCTGACACCAGAGCTGAAATGATATTTCATGGATTTGTATATATACTTTGGGGCAAAAAAGTATTTAGTCAGCCACCAATTGTGCAAGTTCTTCCACTTAAAAGGATGAGAGAGGCCTGTAATTGACATCATAGGTAGACCTCAACTATGAGCGACAAAATGAGAAAACAAATCCAGACAATCACATTGTCTGATCTGGAAATAATTTATTTGCAAATTATGGTGGAAAATAAGTGTTTGGTCACCTACAAACAAGCAAGATTTCTGGTTCTCACAGACCTGTAATTTCTTCTTTAAGAGGCTCCTCTGACCTCCACTCATTATCTATATTAGTGGCATCTGTTTGAACTTGTTATCAATATAAAAGACACCTGTCCACAACCTAAAAGAGTCACACTCCAAACTCCAGTATGGTGAAGACCAAAGAGCTGTCGAAGAACACCAGAAACAAAATTGTAGACCTGCACCAGGCTGGGAAGACTGAATCTGTAATAGGCAAGCAGCTTGATGTGAAGAAATCAACTGTGGGAGCAATAATTAGAAAATGGAAGACATACAAAACCACTGATAATCTCCCTCGATCTGGGGCTCCACGCATGATCTTAGCCCGTGGGGTCAAAATGATCACAAGAACGGTGAGCAAAAATCCCAGAACCACCTAGTGAATGACCTGCAGAGAGCTGGGACCAATGTAACAAAGGCTACCATCAGTAACACACTACGCCACCAGGGACTCAGATCCTGCAGTGCCAGACGTGTCCCTCTGCTTAAGCCAGTACATGTCCGGGCCCGTCTGAAGTTTGCTAGAGAGCATTTGGATGATCTAGAAGAGGACTGAGAGAATGTCATATGGTCAGATGAAACCAAAGTAGAACTGTTTGGTAGAAACAACTCGTTGTGTTTGGACGAAAGAGAATGCTGAGTTGCATCCGAAGAACACCATACCTATTGTGAAGCATGGGGGTGGCAACATCATGCTTTGAGGCTGTTTCTCTGCAAAGGGACCAGGACGACTGTTCCGTGTACAGGAAAGAATGAATGGGGCCATGTATCATGAGATTTTGAGTGCAACCTCCTTCCATCAGCAAGGGCATTGAAGATGAAACGTGGCTGGGTCTTTCAGCATGACAATGATCCCAAACACACCGCCCGGGCAACGAAGGAGTGGCTTCGTAAGAAGCATTTCAAGGTCCTGGAGTGGCCTAGCCAGTCTCCAGATCTCAACTCCATAGAAAACCTTTGGAGGGAGTTGAAAGTCCATGTTGCCCAGCGACAGCCCCAAAACATCACTGCTCTAGAGATCTGTATGGAGGAATGGGCCAGCATACCAGGAACAGTGTATGCCAACCTTGTGAAGACTTACAGACAACATTTGACCTCTGTCATTGCCAACAAAGGATATATAACAAAGTATTGAGATGAACTACTGATATTGATCAAATACTTATTTTCCACCATAATTTGCAAATAAATTCTTTCCAAATCAGACAATGTGATTGTCTGGATTTGTTTTCTCATTTTGTCTCTCATAGTTGAGGTCTACCTATGATGTCAATTACAGGCCTCTCTCATCTTTTTAAGTGGGAGAACTTGCACAATTGGTGGCTGACTAAATACTGTTTTGCTCCACTGTATATGAGATGAGACAAGCGATGAAGAAATCATTGGTTATAAATTAAGAGATGAAAAGTTACTAAAATTGTACATGTGATGAAGATTGGAAGTCACTTCTTTATAAGAGCTGTGGCGACGCAGTGGTTAGAGTGCAGTACTGCAGGCTACTTCTGTTGTTTGTTGGCTGCCAGCAACTCAGTAGTTCGATTCTCACCAGCTCAAGGTTAACTCCGCCTTCCATCCTTCCAAGGTTGGTAAAATGAAGACCCAGATTGTTAGGGGCAATATTATGACTCTGTAAATCACTTAGAGAGGGCTATAAAGCACTGTGAAGTGATATATAAGTCTAAGTGCTATTGCTATATGTTTATTTTCTATTACTTTATTATCCTTCCTCCCTTCCTTTTTTTTACTATTTTTACTATTGAAATTTTAATATTTAATAAACTTATTAAAAATAACTTAGTAGTAAAAATGAATGATTTGAAAATAAAGTTCAAGAATTAACTTTACAAAATATTAAAAACTCATGTTATTCTCCTACATCAGTGTTAATATTTTTCAAGTTACAATTGTCCAAAACATATGAAACAAAAAAATTTTGTTTCAGAAACTATGATACAATTTATTAATAAGGCATTCAGAGACTTATTTACATATTAAATATTACACAGCCCAGGTTAAACATTTTGTGCAATGTTTCATCATCACAAGTTATATCTAAACTTGTGAAACAGTAACAAAATAGTTGACAATGCCTTCAGTATCTACAAGATAAATACAAGTATAAAATATCAAAGTAAATATATTTCTTCTCATTTATTTCCATTATTCTGTATGGATGAGAAGTGAAACCTTGAGTTTTAACTGAAGCTTTTCAGTATAGGCTTAAAAATATAAAGACTCTGTACTCATTTTACTCCATATTAATTGTTATTCATGACAAATTTTAACAGCTTGCAGAAATAACAAAGCTATTTCTATCTTTCCTGTACATGTGGATATAAAATATGAAACAAAAGTAAAATTATAATTTAAATATTATCACAGCTTTGGAATTGCTATTTATGTTATTCACTGTCATATTCTTCTATATTTAGGTCATCTGCTTCCATTATTGCTTGTGCTGCAACTGGCTGAGGTTGACTAGCTGGTAGTTCATTTTCATTACTCTGACTAGAAGCAGGAAGGAATTCATCCAGTTCATTTTCATCACTAAATTTTATTTTCTCCCCTTGGATATGCAGGACTGTAGGTTGCTTCTCAGAAAACTCTTCATCATCATTGTCCAGGATTTGTATTGCAGATTCCTTATCAGTAAGAGTTTCAAGTTTCAACCTGCAAACAACAATACAACATCAGAAATTTTCTTCTTTGGAGTGAACTAAGATACCCAATCCTCTCAATAATTTATCACACTGAATGTTTGGACAAAAAAAGTGTTCCAGTCACTACTTAGTGTTCAGACAATTCATTTTATTGGGGTTCTAGCAACTGTTAAAAGCTGCATTTCCTCAGGGGAGAACAGTAGAGTAGAGAGAGTGTTGAGAAAATTACAACTTCGGTATCTGTTCTGCTGTGTATATTTGTCTGTATAAATAAATGAAAGTCAAGAGTTACTAGCATATTTTCTCCTTCTGCCTGGCAATTCTGTCTGCCAATCAGTTCAATTACTTGTGTGTGCCAGCAACTTGTGATATGAAATGGCAGAGTCTTCTGAGCTTCAACCATGTTTACATTCCTAGCCAGTGTAAGGGAAGTTATTTCCTATTCCAGTTCCTTTAAAAAGAACTAAAGAAAAAAAAAGTTCTCCCATTGGATCCATCTATGTCAGAATCAGTGTATAGTTTGTAAGGAGGTATCCATTGCCTTACTTATGTCTCACTCCACGGATCCATCTGGGAGCTTCTTCTCTGGTAATATTGTACTGCTAACTAGAGCACACAAAACATTTGCTAGACCAATTCTCGAATACAGCTCATCTGTCTGGAACCCGCACTGCATATCAGACATTAATACAATTGAGCGAGTCCAGAGATATTTCACGAAAAGAATCCTCCACTCCTCTGCTAGCAACAGCCTCAAATAGTTCAACAGGCTAGATAGCCTGTTATTAACATTCAGCTGTCTGCAATTATTGCAAGTTCGAGGCTCAAGGTTGACTCAGCCTTCCATCCTTTCTAAGGTAGGTAAATTGAGGACCCAGTTTGTGGGGGCAATAAGCTAACTTTGTATAAAAATATACAAAAGTATGAAGGCTATTGCTTAACGCATTGTAAGACGCCCTGAGTCTCCGGAGAAGGGCGGCATATAAATCTAATTAAAAAAAAAAAACAGAATATAGTCTGACCTAAGCATAGTACATAAAATTATCTGCCACAACATTCTACCTGTCAATGACTACTTCAACTTCAACCACAACAATATAGGAGCACACAATAGATACAAACTTAAGGTAAACCGCTCCAAACTAGATTACAGAAAATACGACTTCAGCAACAGAGTGGTCAATGCCTGGAATGCACTACCTGATTGTGGTTTCTTCCACAACCCCCCAAAACTTTAACCTTAGACTGACTACTGTTAACCTCACCCCATTCCTAAGAGGTCTGCAACAGGCGTGCATAAGCGCACCAATATGTCTACCGTCCCTGTCCTAATGTTCCCATTTATTTGTATCCATTTCATGTATTCATAATAATGTTTATACTTATATCTATAATCTTATATATGTTTGAGAAATCAAAACAAAACCAAACAAAACCTGAAATGACAGGTGAAATTATGGCTCTCAAGAAAGCCTCCACTTTAACTGGTGTGTGTTGTGCAAATCAGACCACTGAGTACAGGAATTAAATTCAAAACAGGTGTTTCTTAAAGTAAGATCAGTGGAATCTTTTCTGTATAAAGATAAATCCCAGTAGAAGACAGAGAAAACAAATGCTGTATACATTTAAGTTATAACAGCAGGCCACCAGTTTGATATCCCTGGTTTTAACAGATGGATAGGTTTTCACTTTAGGAATCAATGTCAGGGGCCATTTTGATCTTTATTTACTTGACAGTTGGAGAATGACAGCAGGGGGGCTGGATTCAATAAAGCTTTATGAATAATATCAAGATTACCTTCCAAAGTGATTTCTTAAAGGAAGTTTCCCAACATCCTGAATAAAGGTAATCTGAGCTGAAAAAGACAAACAAAAATTATTCCTAAAAGTAATTTCAATCTATATATAGAATGTACTTTGTAGCTATTTTTAAATATATTTCTGTTCTAGTTTGACTGGACAACTAGTCCTATATAGGTATATAAAGTCAATATATGATAATATATCACAAAAACTGATTTAGACTTTAAAATATAAATCCTTTTGGAATTCATAAATGGCTTCATAAGACCATTAAATCACATTTTTTTAAAAAAACAAATAATTATTTCTATACAAAACATACCATCAGGTTGTTGTCCAGATTAGTAGTATATGTTCAGAAAACAACCTAATACATGTATTACTTCAAGGAAAGTTGTAAAGTAACATTTACAAAGTAATTATATACATGTCAATGTTTGAGCACAGTACCATTGAGATCAATTTGTTTTACTCTCTCAAGTAAGTTGATATAGCATTGAAATCTAAAGCCCCCCCCCCCCCAATGTACTTAGTTGTTCCTGCTGGGATCTAAGCCAATCCCACCCCCACACACAAGGAGGTGGAAAATGCTTAGGCAGCTGCAGGAAGCAAAAAAGCTATTTTCTTCTAGCAGCAAATTCTCAGACAGTCTGAAGAGGTGGCGGGGATTGCTGGGAAAGGAAACTGGGCAGTAGTTGGTTTTTTAATTCATTTAAGATCCTAGCTAATACATTCAATTCGCAACCTTAATAATTGAAAATATAACATGGTACTTCACTTCTCTCTAAAGCAGAGATATTTAATACATTCAGTGCCATGTCCTCTTCCTCTAGAAAGAAAAGCAGTATGGAAATATAAATGAGTATCTTTTTTTCTTCTAGGGTAAACATTTTGCATAAAAGTTACCACTTTTTTCCCCCAAGCAACTGTAACTGATGAGTTAAATTTATTAGGTAAAATAGATTTACCCAGGCTTCAAGGTTGAGCTGGATGTGAGAGTCGAATTCTAACTGCTGTACATACTATTAGACTATACAATCCAAAACATTTCATACTTTCTGACATAAGAATTGAAAATACTGTTTACTTTTTAAGTGCTATGATGAGTTACACAAGCAATAATATAAGTAATCCAGTTTACAGGTAATACATATAACTTAAAATTCTGGCAACTGTGATCAAACAGAGTAGTGTATGGTGCTCATTCATTTTTCCCACCAACAGAAACATTTGAACAATGCAGAAAGACACATCTATGGTTTTGGCATTACATGCAAAGTCAAACCCTTGGATTGTTGACCCCAAATATGTCAGGAATGTGAAACAACAAATCTTTCAGACATTTTTATTGGTTACTCGTTTTTTTAAAAAAAAATTTTTTAAATTACTTACATGTGTATAGGATTTCTTTGAGTTTAATGTGTTCATATTGTTAGGAGCCTACAGGGTGCAGGGAATGTACAGCATAAAAGAATTATATGTATAAAATATTTGCTACATCCCATTTATGTCACTGGGACCTCTTAAGTAAATATTATGAAATTACACTGAATAATATTCTGTTCTATAACTAATCGCTCTTCTAAAGCAGAAACAGAAATATGAAACATTTTGCATATGTTTAAATATACCTTGGTTTCTCATTGGATTAGTCAGCATGGTAAGATAAGGTATTAGCTCAGTCTGAAGGCACAATGGTGATAAACAGAAACTTGAAAAGAGGGATTTTGCAGCAAAGCAGTTTTCTTGATACTATAAGGAATCAGAAAATATAAATCTAATGTGCAAAAGCACTTTTTCAGTTTTATCCATTAAATTACAGAATTTCTATTTACACACACACACACACACACATCCTAATCATCTGCATTTAACAATATAATTTCAATGATATTCTATTAAACTGTTCTGTAAAATTGCTGCTGCCTGATGTAATAAATACCTAATTAAATGCAAGATCCTAAATCTTCACATTATTTATTTTCTGTCTGACTGTTGATTAGTTTTCTATATATTACATAAGGGGGGGATTCCAATTTTGATAAAACTCATTTTTACTTATAGGTAATCTAAATGATGTTTAAGATCATTTTAATGTTTCAGAGGAAACTATAATGCAGAGGTGTCAAACTTGTGACGATACATCATCATGTGACATATCATAACTTTTTTCCTTCACTAAAATGGGGTTGGGCGTGGCTGCGAGTTTGATACCCCTGCTGTAATGGATATATTTCTCAGATCAAAAAATGCTTCATTGTAATCCATAAATATATTTTCTCTAAAATGTTTTTTGTAGTCAACTTGGTGCTATATTTTACTGATTTATTTAAAATATCTTACTGTGCTAGTAAGAGCAGGGCTGTTTCTAACTGAAGCCTAAATCTTTGTATGAATCCTAATCTTGTAATAATGTTCATCACAAATACAAGGTAAGTCAATGTTACTTCACTATTGATTCTGCCATGACAGCAATAAATGTTTTAGACTGATGCAAATAACATTAGTAACTGAGAAAAAGTAAATTGTTATCGATTACCTTTCTATTAATTAGGAACCATTGTGGTTTATGAAGAGGTCTAAAGCCCATTCCTCTTTTGCATTGTGCAAAAGCTCTGGCTCGGTTTGAGTGCATCACACCTCTTGTGGCTACAGAGGCACTATACTTTTGAAGTGTAGCTCGTGCCTATAGGAATTTGTAGAATAAAATGTAAGAGCTCCATAACAGTCTTAAAAACTAGGTACAGAGGACCAGATGTAAATTACTAGTATATTACAGGTATATATTAAATCTTGCTGAAATAACAAATTGTAAATTCCATAAACCAGTCAAAATCTTGGTTCCATAAATATGCTTGATTGCAGAAACATCAAGTTTTCTTCCCATTTGAACAAATCCAAGTAAATCCATTATTAAGAAAAAAATGTTCTGTTAAATCTATAAGCAGACTTCTACTTTGTCATTAAAAACAATGTAAGGTCTAACATTGAAAATTCTTTTTAAAACAGACAAAAACTGATATACTTCACAGTATGTCAAGATGGTGAGCAGAACACTATCTGGCAAAACTTCCTGGATGATACTACTCATGTTATCTTTAAATACAAATGCTAAAAGTTCTTAAAATATAGAATTACTCAAATTGAGGCGTTATTAATAAGCCATGGTGGTTAGAATGCAGTACTGCAGGCTACTTTTGATGACTACTGGCAGTAATTCAGCAGTTTTCAATTCGATTCTCATCGGCTCAAGGTTGACTCGGCCTTCCTTCCAAGGTTGGTAAAATGAGGACCCAGATTGCTGGGGGCAATATGCTGACACTGTAAACTGCTTAGAGAGGGCTATAAAGCACTGTGAAGTGGTATATAAGTGTAAGTGCTATCACTATTCCACCCATGCTTATAGTTGTTATTACTGTTGTAAACATTGTTTGGAAGGAGAAAAAGGATAGTTTTCTATCAGTTCTGACCCCAAGGCAGAAGTGATATGACAATTGTATACCAGGAGACCCTAGCAGTTGCAAGGAGTGCTATTTCACAGGTAACAGATGTGAGACACTGCTTATGATGCTGGGCTGAAAGGACAAACTGGAGGTGCTACAACTGTACTATCCTTGCAGCTATATAAACACATTCCTCAAGCTGGCCAATATCATTGGAGTACTAGCTGTAAATTTGTCCATATTATTAGTAATGGCAGATTGCACCATCCCCTCCTTGGGACTAGAGACAACTCAGGAATTCATGACTGCCATGAAATTATGGGTCGGTCCCAGATTGTTTCCAGGCCACAACACTCATGGCTGGCCATGTATTAGATCTAGAATTCATTCTGGAACAGATGTATTATGATCCAATTCCAGATAAATTTTACATCAGGATCCGATCTGGGTTAGTCATCAGGATCAGATATTTAGTCTTCTGAGCTATCATACTCATGCTGGAGTTCCTCAGGGAACTTCTCTCTCATTAAAATGTATCTTACCTCAATCCACTATCAAGGACAAATCTCTTTCTCGTAACTGTAGATTTAACTGAGGCACCAACTGTGCAGAGATGAGGGACCCACTAAAATTATTTGCCCCAAATATCTGATGAATCCAGCAACTTTTCTCATGGATGCTCCATGAAATTTCTTAACTACTGGAATACAGGGGTAACTAGACACATGAAAGGATCATGCAGAGCATCTTCTATGTCTACCTGTGGAATCTCATGCAGTTCTTTACTTACTGAAGATTTTCATGAAACAACCAGGGCAAAAAGATGTCTGGAGGGATACGGACTGAAAACAAGAAGCAAATGTGATTGGACAAAATAAGAGTCTATGTTTGAGCTTATTCTGATAAAATACAGTGAAGCATAATCATTGTACTTACTCCAGAATCCTGACCAACTACACTATTTAAAATGTCCTGGATCCTTTTGGGAAGGATGGACTGGAACATTTAGTCAATGTTTGACTAAGTTTTGATTATCTGTGTTACTGATATTTCATGGACATTTCATGGACAAATTGCCCACATTCGTTCCAACCTGGAAGCGGGACATGCAGAATGTACTGAGAAGACAGAAGTGATGTCCTGTGGCAATATTTGTGAGGTTTTTAAGTCTCTACATCCCAAGGAGATGGACAAAGTCTCTGGAATTTCAGCTCAGCCTATGAGATTGAACCCATGCCACACATCTAACCAAAGCAACAAGGAATGGACTGGGAGCTTGATGGATTTGAAATTAGTGTCTGTTTGAAAGACAGGGAAATGCCAGAGGTCCAAGAATCACTAGTTTGCTCATAATTTAAGTACTAGATTTGCACTCAACAAACTGGACAACTATCACCCTATTTCTAACCTTTTATCCTTTGAGTAATTCAGGGATAGTTATTGAGAAATTGATGAGGCTTAAGGTTAGATTACAGGTAGTCCTCGATTTACAACAATTCATTTAGTGATCAAAGTTACAATGGCACTGAAAAAAAGTGACTTATGACCATTTTTCACACTTATGACTATTGCAGCATCTCCATGGGTATATGATCAAAATTCAGATCCTTGGCCACTGACTCATATTTATGACGGTTGCAGTGTCTTGGAGTCACGTGATCAGTTTTTGCAACCTTCTGACAAGTGAAGTCAATGGGGGAAGCCAGATTCACTTAACAACCATGTTACTAGCTTAACAAATGGAATGGTTCAATAACAACTATAGAAAGAAAAGTCATAAAATGGGGCAAACTCACAACAAATATTTCACTTAGGAACATAAATTTTGGGCTCAATTGTGGTCATAATATGAAGACTACCTGTACTCTGGAAGAAATGGAATATCTGGACTCTTGGCAATCTGGGTTCAGATGTTTATGGAACTCAAACTGCAGTGGTCACTCTCATGGATGACCTTTGATAAGGCTTCAGTGGAGACGATGTGGACATATTTCTCCTTCTAGATTTTTCAATGGCTTCAGTACTATTGACCACAATATTCTTTTAGAGAACTTGCAAGGGCTGTGAGTTGGATTCACACTGCTACAGTGCAAAACACAAATTTACAATATGGAGGCCTGCATTCACAGTTTCTGCTTGAAGAATAGGTGGAGACTGTAGCCGAAAAGGCTTTTGCAGAATTTTGCTTTCTGCACCAGTTGTGGCCTTACCCAGGACATTCACTCCGTTGGCATTTTTTTATTAATGTATTCCAAATCACTCTATGAGGCTACCTTTGAAGAATACCCAGAAGTTTCATCTGCTCCAGAATATAGCACATGTGTTTAGTAGTTTAGTAACACAGCCATGTTACACTTATATTAGACAAGCAGTGTTGGTTATTACTGGTAGTAGGTTTCCAAGTGTAATATAAGGCATGCTTTAAACATTGTTAGTTTTGGATTTGTAGATTTTTTAATTGTTTTGATTTTTATTTAATGCTGAAAGCTGTGCAAGTCTAGCTGGATTCAGTTGGTCCAATAAATCAAACAAATAAATCAATTTGCACTATATGATGGAAAAATAGTTCACCTTCAAATGTACAAATATGTAAATAGATAGCTAAACCTGCTTCCTGTCTAGAATCAAAGGTTTACTGATAAACTCTGGGCTTTACTGTGGAATAAATATTATGAGGGAAAATATTTTTGACAAATATGAATCTGGGAATCAAACTCTGGATAAAGTGATTCAATAGATCATTTCCCTTTGGAATAATCATTTTAGTGTTGTTGTTTTTTACTGGCTTTCTTCCTTCTGTTAACTACAAATAACGAAGCACCATAATATAAACAAATGAAGAAAATCACATAATAAAGGAACATGGAAGAAAACTGTTCTAAAACTGACAGGCACCTATTGGAAAATAGCACATATGAGCCTATACCTGTAAAAGTGGGGGGTTGCCATCTGTCTCTCTCAGGGTGTTATATGTTGCAAATGACATGGTAACTGGAAAGGCAATCCTGCAAATATACCAGTCTAAAGCTGTGTTTGGCTTTATAGGTTAAATCCAGTAATTTGAATTGTATTCAAAAGCAAAGAGAGCCATGCACCTACAGCAGACAGCCTTATGCTGGAGCAACTGAAACTTTTGGATGATTTTCAAAAGCAGTTTTGTGTACAGTTCATTGTAGCAGTCTCACTTATGCTGACAAAAGCATCAATTACTGTCAGAAAGTCCTTGTGCTCCATGTCAGCCACAATTGTTCCACTAACCAAAGCTCCCACCTGGACAGAGCTTCCATTTGCCTATTAATTCAGGAGGACTCCCAAGCTGTAGACCTGCTGGGCCAGACACAGTGCTACCCCATTATCAGAGATAATGTCAGAAAAGATAAATGAACAAACAGCAACTGTGTCTTGCTTAAGTTATAGAGCAATAAGACTATAAACAGTAAATATAATTAATGCTGCCTTATTTCTTGGTAAGATTCCAAATTGTAAAGATTACAGTATGCATGTCACATGTTTGGTTATATTTAAATATATATATATTTAAAAACTTACATCCCAGTTAGTGCAAAGAAAATCTGCAGTACTTAAATATTCACTGGCTCTTACAATATCATCGATATCAGAGAAGAACTCCAAATAATTCTGGTGAAGGTATACATTAAATAATTCCCCAGGCATATGTGATTTTTCTATGACATCCTAATAAAAGAAAATATACACAGAATATCATACCACATAGAAAAATTATCTGTATTTCTTTAAATTAAGAATTTTGCTAAGTGTATACGAGTCCAAAAGCTGGGGACGGGACAATAAGGGGAGGAGTCTTCAGCGATTGGACTCGATCTGGTCAGCGTCACAGTCATCGCCCCATCAGTGAACACTGGCCTTTCCCTCGCCTAGAAATAGCAAACATTTTTACCTCAGGTTGAACAAGCAAGGGCTGTCGTTCATATTCTGATAAATGATGAGGTAACCGAGGAAAGTCCATTTCTGTACCTGGTTGTCCTATAAAATTATTTAAATGATAACTGTAGTTTCATCAAACATTAGATGTCTAAAAACAGAATCTTGGGAATGGAGACACGTATTTCTTCAGAAATAGTTTATAGTTCAATCCTGACTCACATGGTTTGCACTGCTTATTATGTATATTGTTATCTAAATTCTAAGTAATGTATTGGCGAATTAGCCTGTATCAAAAAGGCAGCACGTCTATTTTATTGAAGATTTTCACTATTATACTTCCATAGGTTTTGTTTTTTTAGTAGCTTCACAAAGTAACTATACAACATCCTGTTCTAAAGTGTCCAACTGTTGAGGTGAGCAATAGTTCCTGAGAAAGTGTAATGTGTATGACTATTGCATGAAAGCCCTTGTTAGTATACAGAGTACATGGGCTAACTTATGGATATCTGCAGATACTATAACAGCTGAAGCTGGTGAGGAAATGTTCTGCAATGTCAAAGAAAATGTTTTGTAAATCAGGGGCAGAAGCCATAAATCTTCAAAGCTGCAAAGTAAATAGCTTTAGACTGTGGACTCAAAAACATAGGAAGAGTCCTATATTTTAAGTCTTGAACTTAAAACTGGTGACTAACATATATATAAATACACACACACACACACATATACACACACACACACACACACACACATATACAAATATATACATACATACATACATACATACAGAAAGATTTAGATGGAGAATTTCTTCAAATGTATGGCTCTCTCGTTTTCTATATACCGTATTTTTCGCTCCATAAGACACACGCCCCCCCAAAAAGTGGGTGGAAATGGTGCCAGTCCTTTGGTGAATAGCAGCTGGGCTGCAGCAGCGGGGTCCTTTTATAGTGCTGAACCCAGCCTCTTCTGTCTTCGTTATTGCCTGCCTCTTCTACCTCTTTTCCGCAATCAATAGGCAGAGCTGGCACATGAGGGGAAACCTATCTGTGGTCTTCTCAGGCTCCATCTGATTTTGTTTGTTTGTTTGTTTTCCTCCTCTAAATCTAGGTGCGTCTTATGATTAGGTGCATCTTATAGTGCGAAAAATACAGTAACTGAATCTACTTAGTTCATCTTCATATATCTGCTCAGGAATGTAAAGTGGAGAAGAGTTTAACTGCTGTATCTGGTATTGATAGGTGGGGTCAGAAGTTTTGATCCACTGATACAAATTACATGAGTTTCCTTACAATGACAGGGCAAGTTAAGGACCAAAATTATTATAGAAATGAAATATCAATTATATATGCATATATTTAGATACAGTCAAATATAGAAATTAATAAAATAAATGTTAGAATTTTTAGATATATAATACAATAAAGACATGTAAATTGTCTTACTTTTGCAGTAAAGTATTTTCCCCAAAGCATGGAAAAGGAAGATGGAAGTATCCTTGCTACCAACAGCTGGTATTTCTTGGTCCTCTAAAAAATTATGGCATAGGGTTTTTTTCTTTATTTTAGATGATGTATCACATTTTAAAACAGATTTTTTCTTTCTTTGTGACCATAGGCTTTTGTCTGAAGGCCTCTCTGAAAAATAACCAAGAGAATTAATAAATAGGAAAAATGGAAAAAATTGTCTAATAGAATAGAACAGAACAGAATTCGTTATTGGCCAAGTGTGATTGAACACAAAAGGAATTTTCTTTGGTGCATATGCTCTCAATGTACATAAAAGGAAAAAAAAGAAAAAAATAGTAAGAAACAACATAACTTTTACAGCAAAGTTCTGTCTAGAATGAATATATATTACTTTTATTTCATTCTATTCTGGGTAAAAATGCATGCACATTTTGAGAGTACTAAAAAGTTTCAGTTTCAGTTTCAGTTTATTAGATTTGTATACCACCCTTCTCCCGAAGGACTCAGGGTGGTGCATAGCCAAAAAAAAAAAAAAAAATTAAATGCTTTTAATTTTTCAAACGTTTGAAATTCCTCCAAAGGGGAATTTTTATTCCATGTATCCATGATTTTGATTCTTTTAATTACTTTTTTATGTACTGCATATGTGAAGAGGACTTTTTAAAATTTTTAGAAATTAAAAAGTCTTCCTTTATCCTTTCTTACGTTGTTTGAATTATTTATGTTATTGTAATAAATAAAGCCTACTAATATACATATAATATATAATATATAATATAATAGCCTCCCACCGGCCGGTGCGTTCCCACAGAGAGGGTCTCCTCAGGGTGCCGTCAGCCAGACAATGCCGGCTGGCGACCCCCAGGGGGAGGGCCTTCTCTGTGGCAGCCCCTACCCTCTGGAACGATCTTCCTCCAAAACTGAGAACAATTGCTGACCTCCGGACTTTTCGTCGGGCCCTGAAAACTCATCTCTTTCAGCTTGCTGGTCTAGCCTGACCCCGCTGAATTTTTAAGATCTGTATTATAGGGTTGGGTATTTTAAATATTTAATGGTTAATGGTTTTAATTTTTAGCCAAAGTTATATGCTTTTTTTAAAGAAATTGTTTAACTTTTGTGTACTATTTTTATTTGGCTGTTCACCGCCCTGAGTCCGCAAGGAGAAGGGCGGTATACAAATCTAAACAAATAAATAAATAAATAAATAAATATACTAATATACTGGTGTGATACTGGCTATAATAATATTGCAACAAATACAATTTTTTAAAAAATTTGTAATATCCGAAAGACATTACTGTGAAATAAGTGTAAAATACTAGAATCCCACATTAATATAGCGTGTGGGAATTTAGCTAAAAACAGAAAGAAAACATAAAAAATAAACAAGAAGAATGATAAAAGAAAAAATGATAGCAAAAAGGAAAATATTTTTTAAAAAATCAATCTGAATTAATATAAAAATAACACTGCAATTTTAAGAATTCAATGAATTTAACTCCATCCATCCAGAAAAACAATTAGGATAGTTTGTCAATAACATAATTAAAAACTAACTAGATATAAATTAAGCATTCCTTAACTGGGCTACTCTTCAAAATTCTTTTTTTTTCACGCTTTTAAGTATTAATAAAATAATTAATTTTAAGTATTAGTAATGCTAAAAAGAAACAGCTTTTGCTATATTTTAAGATAAATTGTTTTTCTGACAAATTCAAAACAAAAACGTTCTAAGAAAGAGTAAAGATTGTTATTTTTAAATCTTAGTGCTAAGCACAATTTAAATTAATAAGAATATTTTCTTACCTTTTAGAGAAGAAAATTGAAGTGTGTTTATTGCACTTCTAATGTCCCCTGAACATCCACTGCAAATCAGTTCTAAGAAGGGTTTGTCAGGGACATCAATTTTATCTCTTCTCTACAAAGCAAATTGAAAAAAAAAATCAAAGCTAATTTGAGTAAATCTACAAAAAACATTAAAAAAATAATACTTCACAGATGCTTCCTGCTTCCATTTCTATGTCTCCCTTATACCAAAAGTTCCAAAGATTGAGCTGTACTTTCCTATCCATTTATTACTCAATATTTTCACTACTTCTACAGAATCATTCAAAACTGTCCATGATTTATCCCTATTTTATTTTCACAGCAATTCTATATTAAAGTTGGACGAGAAATGCTAATTATGGATGAATCACTCACTAATGTTTAGAACTAAGCAAAGATTGTTGAGGTCAATACTGTCAACCATTATTATACACATTTTTTAAACTTCTAGGAAACCATCAGATGAAATGTAATAATAATGTTTCCATCACCAACTTTTGCTTTTTGTATCCCTTACATATAACAATATTGTAATTTCATTTATCTTACCATACTGATCTCCCCTGTGATTATTCGATTTAGGGCTTTCATCATCAGTGTTGGTGCCACTGGGTTAAAACTGAGAAAATTGAAAAAAAGAAAATGGTCAAGATAAATTCAATATGAGAATTTCATCATGATCAATGTAGCTGTCAATTTATTTACCTAATGGTTGCTATACACAGCTCTTCCTGAATTGCCTTTGGGAATAGAGACCTTTGGCTGCTGCCTGTGCTGAAAATGTCTGATATTATAAATACAAGAGGACATCTGCTTGTCCGCAAAAAACTCCTACAATGAAAAATTGAAAATGAGCAGTTCGAATTTAACAGCATCAATTCTGACCAGCAATCAATAGAATTGCACTAGCAAAAATGCAAAAGGTACATAACTTGCAACATGCCATTTTCCCTCATTCACCACCCCAATTTAGCAGCAAGAGATGGATTTTGGTAGTGGACTATTCTGCACTGGAGAACCTTAGGCTTGGTCCAACCATACCCATTAATTTCTGAGTGATCCTTTGGCAAAATGAGATATTGAACATACCTCAGAATGTCATGTAAACTGCTAGGGTCATGATAAAAATGGTTTGGCATATCCTGTTGAAAAGCAAATACAATGTTGTTAGTCTAACATATCTGCTAAATTGAAATAAAATCTGTTGGAACCAATAATATTATGCATTAAGGGTATTTACAAGTATAAATGTTACAAACATGTAATATTTATGAGATATTCCATAATGCAATATGGTGCCAAGGTTGAAGATGGAGAGGGAGAAAGCTACTTTCAAGCCAGAAAAAGTTATTATGTAAACAAAGAGTTGTAGCTGTTTTTCATTGCCTTGCAATGAAATTGTATTTAACTTGGAAAAATGGAAATAAAAAACGTAAATTTAACACCATGAGCCTAGTTAGACAGACACATCTATGCAGGCCTTAAAAGGCATTATCTGCATTATGCTACTTATCTGTCAGTAAGAGTCTATGCTTTGGACTTATCTATCTATAACAGATTCTGGATTTATTTCATGCCTAAAAAAGAAGTCCAACATATAAGTGGGTAGATACTTTTGTTCATATAAGTTCAAAGTGCATCTGAAAATCACAGAAATAGATATGGGATTTATTTTGCTCACAATAACTAGCTTTAGAACAAAGAATCTAAATGCCACTGTTATGAATATCCTTATTTAATTATTCAAAAATAATTATTCTTTGGTATTTTGGGCACCAAGAAATATTGATTATTGAATTTAGAACCCAGCATTCACAGCTAATGCTCTACCATCAGACTGCAAAATTTTCAAAAATGTTTGACAATAAAATAAAGCTCAACATATTGAAAAAAAAATTCAGGCCATTATTTTGAACTTTCTGAAAACTGCAGTTTTAAAATCTTAATTGAAAAAAGTCAAATATTTGTTTTATATTTGTAAGCATTTTTTATCAAAGATTATCACTATATCTGTTTGAAATAAGCTATTAGTTATTATTGTAGAAAACTGAAATTTTACTATTGAGCAACTAAATTTGGAAAACCTAATTAACAAACTGTTATACTTAAAAATTGGAAGAAAATAATAGAACATTTCATTTTAATTATTAAAACACCTTAATGGAGTTAATTCAACTACTTCAACTTACTTCCACAAGAATAAGTCTTTTGTCAGTTTCCATGGACTCTCCAACCATCTGAAGCTTGATATACTTGTTTGCTCTTAGAAGAAATTCTTGAAAGATAGCTACCTGGCTCTGATAAGGAAGTACCTTAAAATTCGATTCTAAAAAGGAATATTTATTTTACAATATGCACTAAGTACTAAGAAAAGTGAGATAATATGCTATATCTTATTGTTTTGAATTCTGTTATTATATTTATTTGCATGGATTATTACTGGTCCAAAATCAATTGACATGTAAATTACAGAAACTGGACAAGCTGTACAGCCAGAGACCTTAGTATATATTAGTATATATTTTGAAACAATGGGCCAGATAAATCAATTACTGAATTGCAATTTTTCAAAAAAATCAGATGTGCTTTAGCACTGAAGGCTTGTCCATCGTTATAGTGCTGCATTTCTGGCCAGAAAAATGGCCTGAATTTTATTTGAAAGGTTAAAAACTAGTCTACTGAAAATTAATCATTATGTTAGTCATATTCTCTAGATCAGAGATGTCCAACAGTCAGCACACAGGCCATATATCACAGCACTTCTGGGTGCAGCCTGAACCTGATTAAAATACAGCGGAGAAATTTAAAAACTAAGAAAAAAAGAAAATTCAATTAAACATAGATAATATAACATTTAAAAATTAAACAATAATATATTTATTCACCAATCACCATCACACTCTGGACTTGTGGCTCATGAGGTCAAGCTAGTTGCCTTAATTGCAGTAACAAAGATTGTTTAGTATGGATGGAGCAGGAGCATCATGTGACAGAAGTTCCTTCTCAAACTGTGCTGTAGCAGGACCAAGTGACCTAGATACTGCAATTAAGCTGAGGCAGCAAACTTGCGCCTTTTTCCCAGGACTGCTGGCGGACAGCTTTGCATTAGTAGCTGACCTTCCCTGAACCCTGGAGCCTCTTTCCAAAACACATTTTAATATATAGATATTATATGCATTTGCAATTTATTCAAATGCATTATGTTCGTATATTGTGGTGCACAAACTTGTACTTGGTTTGGAACAAGCTGCACAAAACCTTTATTTTTTTGCACACAGAATAGCAGAAATTAGCAGAAATTAGAGGGAACATTATAGGAAAGTTTTAAGTGGGAGTAGGAGGTGAAGGGGTAGTTTGCATATAGGCTGGGAAGAAGCTCAGAATGGAGTTCTGGAGTTCTGAATTCTCAGAATGGAACTGAACACTAACCATTTAATCCCTAGATTAGAACAAAGCTTTCACTTTGTTGTTTTAAACAAAATGCAGTTTATCACCCAACTGAAATCAAATAAACTGCAGTTAATCTTAAATATTTTAATGAATGCAAACCAAGCTTAATCCCCTATCTTCAGAGCTGGCTTTTCTTACTAAATAAATATAGCTAAGAATAAATTATGGTTCAGACATAATGCAGACATATGGCTAGAATTTCCTTGCAGTCATACTAGCAAAAAGGAAAACACAGCAAGGAGCACATGTACCTAGGGCTTGCAAGTAGTCCTGGACACCGCCTGCAGTTACAATTTTGAGTTCAGCTTGTATTTTCAACTTGACTGAAATCTCCTATCAGTCTAAAGTGCAGCAGTTTTAAAACACATGAAATCCTAATATAAAGGAAGCTGAGAATAAAGAATGCCTTTATTCTCAGGCATTGTGTATAGACCCTTTAGAATTTCCTCAGCAACTTACTTTCGAATTAATTAGAAGTTAGTTCCATTTATTTTAATGAAATTTGCTACCCTCTAATGGTCATCCTACCAGAAACAGATATGCCAAAAATATATTCTAATTGCTCAACAATGAAGAAGTGAACATTTTAAAATTTTACCATGATTGAAAGCAACTTGAAAGTCGTGTTTTTTGAAATCTAGCGATACAGGATTTATCCATTCTTGTATTTGAATACCAAGGTCCTTCGCTAATATTTCCACAGTTGCCGATTTCCCACATCCTGGAGGGCCAGTTAACACTAGGATGGAGCCTCCCTACAACAAGATACTTATCATAAGGTGAGTACGATATTTAAAGAAAAAAACAATATGGGTTTCTTAATAAAACAAATAGAACTTTGGTGTCAATAATATCCATTTTTTACTATTTCTAATAAATACAGTACCCATAGTTACATTCTCAGTAATTCAGTATTAGAGTAGCCCACTTCCTTTATGCTACACAACTTAATTCAAACAAATTGTTTGGACTGCAGTTCAGTTGGCCTAATGTGTGTCAAATGTTCTCTAAATGGAAGCAGATATTCCTTAATGGAAACTTGGGCATAGATTAATCCCAACCTGTTCACTCATTTAGTAAGCAGACATAAAACTTCAGGATATTCAGGAAAAAAAAGAAACACAAACGGAATCATTTCTCTCAAAGCAATCTTTGTATAAATCAACTGCAACTTGCTTTATCTTTATCTATCCAGACAAATAAGTTTATTTTATTCTAGTAAATAAATGTTGCTCTAAAATTATATTATATAAGATTTTGATAATATTCTAATGTCACTTCATTAATTATTCAGCAAAATAAAATTGGTAAAATAAAAATAAAACTATTGATTGAAATTAAATAAAAGCTTCAAAACTAGCAAACTGGCAGGTAAAAGTATTAGGTTCATAATATTACCTGTCTTGGCTGATTTTGAAATATGTGATCTTTTAACCATCTTTCAACTTCTTCAATTTTTTTCTTGTGAATGACAAGATCACTCTAACAGACAAAAATATGCATGTAAGCCATAGTTATGTAGCAAAGTATTAAATTATGCATTATCTATACTTAAATTCTCTTAGCATATATACCAAATGTAAACAAATTAAAATATTAGGGAAGATCCAATCTCCATGACAATTACTTCACTTACAAAATGATATACAAATGATATAATTTTGTTCATTTGCAAAGCAATAGCATATGTATAGCATGCCTTATTTTACCTACATGCCAAAAATATATAAGGAAAGTTGAAATGGAAGATGAGAAGAATGGTTTTAAAGTCAGAGAAGAAACAATTTATGCTACGATGACACTACTCAGACAGCAGAAAATGCAAATGATCTGCAAGCCATAGTATTAACTAACTTAATGCTAACATCAAAGAACACAGTGAAAAAATGAGACTAAAATGAAATATAAGAAAGGCCAAATGACAATAGGTAGAATAATCAATGTGTAACTTTAGAGAAAGAGGTAAATTTATAATTGTATTTATAACTGCGGTTAAGAAGATGGAAAGTAACTTTTTTGTATTCTTTTCTATTTTTATTTTTATTTCTTCCTTGCACTTTTAGCTTTGATTTTTTCTTTTCATTTCCTTAACTCTGTATTAGATTGCATTAGTTTATGTTTTTTATAAATATTTTAATAAAATTATATCTATGAGGGGAGGGGAGGGGAGGGGAGGGGAGGGGAGGGGAGGGGAGGGGAGGGGAGGAGAGGAGAGGAGAGGAGAGGAGAGGAGAGGAGAGGAGAGGAGAGGAGAGGAGAGGAGAGGAAAGGAAAGGAAAGGAAAGGAAAGGAAAGGAAAGGAAAGGAAAGGAAAGGAAAGGAAAGGAAAGGAAAGGAAAGGAAAGGAAAGGAAAGGAAAGGAAAGGAAAGGAAAGGAAAGGAAAGGCCAGCATGGTGGATGGACTCAATTACAGTGGTGATAAGGGCACTACTGGGAGATCTGAAAGAATATATTGTCATTAAAAAAATCTATGTGGTTGCTTGGAGTCAAAATTAACTTGACGGTACATTATCAATCAATCACTTAAAAATCATGCACCTTCTAATTTAAGAGACAATTGGGAATAAAACATCCTCATTCCTACAAATGGTCCATTAAATTACAGTTTCACTGAACACTTATGATCAGGACATAACATTTTTATAATAATCTTTAATTTAGTATTTTGTATATTTATTTAGACATATTATTTTAACAAGAAAAATAGCTTATTGTATTAAATATATACTAATATGTATATATTAATAAAATATTACTACTACTACTAATATACACTATATATTAAATTGCATAGAACTGTACCTGAGTTTTTGGTTTGTATTTATCTACCCATGGTTCAATTTGGCTGTGATTTTGTTTGAAGTGTTTATATTTCTCATCTACAGAAAACGGTTTTCTTATTTTTCTCCCACACTTGTAATTTTCAAGCAGAGGAAAATGCTCTTTGCTCTTGTGATAATTGTCAGTATCTGTGAGCGATTTTTTATGGCGAACACTAGATGACAGTTTTGCAGTCTCACAGAAATCTGGTTCCACCCAGTCAATTTCCTGATGATATAAGCATGTAGAAATTATTGTAGCCCAAAAATTATCAATTCTTAAACCAGTTATTATTTTATTGCTGCCTTTATATACAGTAACCAATATTTTAGTTAATAAAATGAACATACAATATATGTAAACTATCATACAATATATGTGAATGCAGTAAATGCAATCATTTACTGAACATAAAACAATTTAAACACACATAAATCACTTCTAAACATTTATTAACATTTTGCTTATCTTTAATAGATTTTACATTTCAATCTTTAGTATAAAAAAATTAGTGCAAGTTTTAAACAGGCTGAATTCAATTTAAACAAGCAAAAAATCCCCAGATTTTTTTCTCCACACTCAGTATTACACAATTTAGTCTTTTAATTAAAAGTGTAGTTATGATTTCAAAATACTCCACTTGGCTACAAGGGTTTTGATATGCCTGCATCAGCCTGAATTAAACACATGATGCAATAAATAATAATTTAAGAGAATAAATAAATAATTTACTTTATTTGGAGCTGTCTTTCTTTTTGAAGATTTTTTTGACATCATCAGCCTTTGCAGTTTCCATCCAAAATGTATGATTAAATGCCTTTAAAAATAAAGTACCTAAAAGATAAAGACACTTTTATATTAACAAAGCCTGCAGCCCTGAAGATAATTTCTGAAAGAGGACTTACATTTGTTTTGTTTCTCATTTGTAGAACTTTTCTTTTCTTTTCTACATGCTGTTACTTTTACTTTTGTTTCTTTTTTAAAAAGCTATTCTTAATGAGTACAGAACAGGAACACACCACATCCAAAGTCCCTAAAGTGCTGCCCTCTGTTGAAGAGAGCACACTTATCTGACAAAGATACTGTAGTTCTAAAATTTTCAATTATAGCAAAATCTGTTTAGTCCATAAGTAGAAAAATATACGTAATATTATAATACTATTACACATGCATCATGAGATAACCTGCATATTTAATTTTTCACAAAACGTTAATGTCTTGGTATGTACAATTTACACAAATTACCCTGTGACATTGAAATTGTAATGCTTTATATCTATAATCTCCACTCTAATTCTGAACATACATAAACAATTTCAGTACAGAAGATTCTCATTTAGTGAAAATTGGACCAGCAACTCAGTTCTTAAGTGAAGCAGTCACTAAGCGAAACTATAATTGAGTTTACAATCTTACTTATTTTCTTTTGCTTTACAGACCTGTAAAGTAGCTGTGAAGCTACTTTTTATTCCCACTTAACTGCAACTGTTGCTATATGAGGTAGTTGCTAACGAGGACTACCTCTATATTAAGCTATTTTTATTTTGAAGCTAATCAGCTAAGGGAAACCTAATCTAAACATGCTCCTAATCAGAATATACCATTGTAATCTATTTGATAAAAATATAAATTTCAAGCTTTTGAGAAAAATTCAAAAACAGAGTAACAATGTATCTACAAAACTGGCTATTGGGTTTATTGTCAAAAACAGAATATTGTCCTGATAATTCAAAAGTAGAACAGCCAAGACTTCATTACTTCTTATAGTGTTACCATTACATATTTGCACACATAAGTAAAACCTGTAATGAATAACATACAGATAATTGTTCAGTTCACCCACCGCCCTGAGTCCGTAAGGAGAAGGGCGGTATACAAATCTAATTAATAAATAAATAAATAGATAGCCAAAGTTTCTAATGATTTATATTACACCTCTGAAATGAAGGCGACAAACACCTTCTCTGACAAATACTGCACATAGTGTGGATTCTGTGGCTCACTATGGATTATGTTGAAGGATTTCTACAATTTTTCAAACTTTTCAACTTTTAAGATATAGTGACTTCAATTCCCCAGTCAGAAATCAGGGAGTTGGTCCACACATCTTAAAGCTGACAAGTTTGAAAACTAGTTATACCTTTGGGAATCCGGCTAAGGAAAAAAAAACATGATTATTTGCAAAAGAAACACCTATTCAATTAAAGGAGAAGCATTCAAAAGAAGTAACAAAAATCGAATACAGGTCACACGACACATAACGGTTTAAGCAATGGCCACCTAATATTGACAGGGTACTTGTTGAGGTCTTCAAGATTCAATGGATAAGGATTGGTAGTATGTCTGCGCTTCTCTAGCCAACTCCGTCCATCCTTTCTATGAAAAAGGCATGCGGTGGGGTTTATAAGCAACAGCCCCATATGTGGGATGGGCAGCTATATAAAATAAATAAGCAATCCAGCGAAGTGTGGGTCGGGGGGGGGGCAGGCTTTGTTATTTTATAGGGGACACCTCCCAGATGGAAGAAGACTTCAGCGGCCATGCACTTTTGGAATAACAACCCTCCCGACTGCGCTCAGAGACGAAGCCATGGCTCGTCCCCAAGAAAGCGGCTCCATCCAGTAGCTGTGGTGCACGGGCACCATTTAGCTCTTGCCACGCTGCAGCCCACTTATTTCCGTCACTAAAAACCACACCCAGCCCTTCACACTCCCCTCTTTCTCCCTACCCTCTCTCATCCGGCCAGCTCCATGCCGATTGGGGTCTTTCATGCTCTTCGGCGCTTAGCTGTTCGCCGAGCGCCTTAATACGGCCCCTGCTTTGTCCCCTCTCCCGCTTTTAGTCCAGGCCCTGCGAGGAGTAAATATGACCGAGAAAGCTTCCGGGTGGGGGGGAAAAAACAAAAACCCTACAAGGCTTTACCAGTTGGCGCTTTTCCACCCACCGTTGGACCTCAAGGGAGGAAAGAGGGCCCGTCTGACGTCTTAGCCTGCTGCCAGCCGAGTAGGACGGCTCAGGTCCCCACGAACTGCTGCACGTGGCTTCTTGATGGCAACTTGGAAAGTGGCTGTAGGAGCATAGCTATGAAGAGGCCTAACATTTTACTCACAGGTAAAAGAAAAACAGCGAAAGGGTCAGCGGAAACAGGAGAAAAACAACGGGAGGTTGTTCGGGTTAGTATAGCTTTAGATCGAGCGCAGTCGCGCTTTTTCCAAAAGGAAGGAAACGAATGGGGAGTTTGAAAGAGCGTAAACAAATCTCCGATTCAGTCTCATGCCAGGATAATAACGCAGATCCTAATGCTGCCGCGATCACAATCGATGATGGGAGAGCAAAAGTTAGCTTCATTTGCTTTGCGTTATGCTGGTAAGCAAACAGCATAATGCACAGCAAACGACGCTATAGAGCAGTGCACATCAGAACAACTAGACACAAGAACATTTTTCCCGAACGCCATCACTCTGCTAAACAAATAATTCCCTCAGCACTGTCAAACTAGTTACTAAGTCTGCATTACTATTAATCTTCTCATCATTTCCATCACCCAACTCCTCCCACTTATGACTGTATGACTGTAACCTTGTTGCTGGTATCCTTAAGATTTATATTGGCTGTGTCCCTATGACTATCGTTAAGTGTTGTACCTTATGATTCTTGATGAATGTATCTTTTCTTTTATGTACACTGAGAGTGTATGCACCAAGACAAATTTCTTGTGTGTCCAATCACACTTGGCCAATGAAGAATTCTATTGCTCTCCCATCATTGATTTTGATCGCAACAGCATTGGGATCTGTGTTATTATCCTGCCATGAGACTGAATCAGAGATTTGCATTCAAAATTGGAAACCTGAAAGCAAAATTAGATAAAGCAAGCTAATTTTGCTTTCAGACTTCCCCAACATTTTGAAATCATCGCTCTTTCACTCTCAAGAACATCAGGTAAAAGTACCCTTTCGTGTTGCTTTTTTATTTGCATTAAATTTAATATATAGAAGCATTTGAAAATGCGATTATCTACTTTCAGTTGGAAGTGGTTCTGTTACTTCATAAACATTAGCACCCCTTACATGTGAAGGCCAGGCTTATATAAATAAGCACTTGTTCTCGGATATGTGTGTGTGTGTGTGCATGTACTTTTCTATATGCTAGGACTAAAGTGATCATATTTTTAGAAACAAAGAAGCACCCATTGCAATAAATACTTTGTTTAGTCTTTCAGGTCAATTTTGCAATGGAAGATTATTATATATTAATATTTACTACAGTACTTTCCTGATTGTTTCTTTATGCCTTGTTTTGTAGGGACACCTGGTGTTGGGAAAACTACACTAGGCAAAGAGATAGCCCTGAGAACAGATTTTACGTACATTAATGTGGGGGATATGGCTAAAGAAGGTAATTTTTAAAATTTCTTAGTATCTACCATTTTATTAACATTTATATCCCAATTTTTTTGTACATGGGATACATGTTGTAATTATATCTATAATTAGTTTAACTATATATTTTAATAATATTGATATTCCAGAAGCATTTCTAAAGTGGAATTCTGTACAACAAATGAGAATAAAAATAAATATGCAAATCAACTGTATGATCAGTGGAAAAAAATCAAGCTGAAGAAATAATTCTTTTCCCAAAAACCAAATGGATGCTATCTAATAGATGAAGGGAAGGTGTTCTATAATTCCAGAGCAATTAATGAGAAATTCATTGTTTAAATAGTTGACTATTATAATTGAAATGATTTGATTGTGGCTGGGGAATACTTCATGAAGTTGGCAAGTTTGAAAAACACTCATCTAGAACATATTATGAGATTTCTGAGAATAAGTTGTCTAAATAAATATAGCTTCTTATAAATTAATAACAGGTTTCCATTTTTTTAATCAGGGGAATTGTACGAAGGTTTTGATGAAGAATATGAATGCCCAATATTAGATGAAGACAGAGTGAGTTTAAACTGAATTATGAATTTCATTATTCAATTTTTGTAACTAAGAATCCATTGTTTAGTTTTCTTTGCGTTATTTTCTATATAGGTTATTGATGAAATGGAAGATAAGATGAAGGATGGAGGTGTCATAGTTGATTATCACAGCTGTGACTTCTTTCCTGAACGCTGGTTTAATATAGTATTTGTGCTTCGTACTGAAAACTCTTTTTTGTATAACAGATTAGAAAACAGGTAGGTCAGTGACACAAAACTAAATAAAGTTAAGTTTCAGTTTAAAACAAACTTTATTAATGCATAATATCAAACTTTAATATTTTTACCTAAATAATTGAAATGTTTCACATTTTTATATTTTTCTAGAGGTTACAAAGGAAAAAAGCTTCAAGACAATATTCAGTGTGAAATCTTTCAGACAATTTATGAAGAAGCCATGTCATCCTATAAAGAAGAAATTGTACATCAGTTGCCTAGTAATACTCCAGAAGATATGGAGCGGAATTTAGATCAAATTTTACAGTGGGTTGAACAGTGGATAAAAGACAACAACTGATTTTTGAAAAGAAATATATTTAAAGTGATAAATAGAAGTTACGTTTTCATTCATGGAAGAAACATTAATAGTTCCTTCAAGGTGAAAATTAACGAGGCCACTGAATTTTCTATTTTATGCTGTGTTCTTTAGACTATGAGAGCAGATATCAGAATAAGATACAAATCAGATAAGAATTTTTAAAAATCTGAATTTAAAGAATTTAAATTTATAAATCTGAAATATATTGGTCACCCAACTAAATTGGGTGACCAATATCCAATAATAAGTTGTTTTTGAAAAGATGAAAAATAATAGTTCCCTAGTTAATATGGTTGCCAAAATCTTATTCCTGTACAAAGTTTTATTAATGCAGCGGATATTCTATGATTCATTTCTAAATGTGGGACCATGCAATTTAATATATGAACATAATTTTAGTTATTAATTTATTAACATGCTGTAACTACACAGGCAAATTTGTATCTGAATGTTTTTGTTATTTATAAGTTTTGTTGCCATTAAACTACTTTTTGTTCAGCTTTTGTTCAGTTTAGAAGGTATCCTCAACCCCAAATTTATGAACTCATCTCTCTCTGAATAAATGCTGATGGCATTTTGCAAGATTTTTGAAACAAGTAAATAGGTTACATGTGGCCATTACTACAGTGATCCAAGAAGCGTCTGATGCTATTGCTTGTATCATATTTTTCTATTCTCTGAGCTAGCATGGTTCATAATAAATATTACCATAATTTATTATCTTAATTTTTTCTAAATATTGAGTAACTTAATAAAAAGTGAAGTTATAGTGAAAAGACGAGAACATTGATTGGTGAGAAAGTGCATTTTGTCATGTAAAAAATACCTATATAAGGTACATAAAGTATATACAGTTTTCTTAGCAGCTCCCAAATTTGATATTAAATGTATCGATAAGTTACAACTTTAGTCCTAATCATAATCATATAATCATATATCATTGGATACCATCCAGCATATGAGCAGAAGATCATATTCAGATTTTCTTCTCTTTCCCATGCAGGATCCAAAGCAGAGTTTGATTGCGTAGGAGGAGCTTCATGGATATAGACTCTTCTGCCTGTTGTACTATTAATGAAATGACTTGATTAGAAGCATAGTTGCCTTCAGTTTTATATTTTGGTTACATTCTGAAAATGGTTACCAGTCCCCCTTAAATTGAATTAACATGAGATGGATTTAAAATAGGGTCACACATGCTTCCTTCTCCATTCCTAAACTGGGTCAATAATATTACTTTACAGTATTCCTATAGTGGTAGTAATACAGATGGTCGTCATTTAGCTACTGCAGTTATGATTGTGATGAAACAGTAACCATGATCAGTTCTTATACTTATGATCTTCACAGGTCTATAAAGCAAACCAAAGCTGAAGTAGATGATAAGCATAGTAGTAGTTTCACTTTTGACTGCTTCACTTAATGACTTGAGTTGTCGGTCTCAGTTGTGATCGCTAAATGAGAACTACCTGAAAAAATATTTTTCAGAATCTCTTAAAAGAAGCATAATTTTAGTCACCCTGCCTAGAGTATTACTGTACGTCATTTGTCTGAAACTAAAGTTCTCAGACAAAGTTACTGTTAGTTAAACATTAAATATTTTTAGATTGCAACTGAACTGATTGAAAATAGTCATTTCTATTAGGTGTTGTGTTCATGCTATCTGAAAAGCAGATGCTTAACCAATTGCAAGATTTAATTTACCTCCTGTATATTAAACACAGTGATTCTTGGAATCTCTTCTTTGATTTTTACAAATATTGCAGTATTTAGGGAATAATGTTTTGAGCAGTCAACAATTTGGATCATGCATCTTTTGTTATTTGGTAGTGTACAGATTATTTTCAAAATCTTACATTCTTTTGTATTACATTTTTCTGTATGTAATTAAGAACAAAGATTTAATTTTTTTTTTGAAAATAAAAGATACATAAAGCAAAGATTTAATAACTTTCATTTCCATCTCAATACAATCAGTTTGACTTAGTGGCTTACATACTGGTAATACAATACAAATTTAAATTTATGACTTAATTTATAACTGTGGCTTAATTACAAAATCATCATTTCACAGACATCTGCCTGAACCTGTATTATTTCTAGTACTAGTATATTATTTAAAGAAAAGTTTCAGTAACTTACCATTGTTGTTAGTTGCGAAGTCTGTCCCATTAAAGTAATTTCAGATATCTTACGACATAATTAAATCTAGAATTAAGTTTGTAGCTTTGGTTATTGATTTGCCTGGTGGAAATCTGGTAAGGATGTTGCTTCTCCCCACCCCATCAGAAAAGAAAGCCTTGAATTCTTTTCTGCAAACTATTTTAAAATATATGCCATATATCGGAAAATACAATAATTGGGTGCACAGTTTGTAGGAAGACTCCAGAGCATCTGTGGATAGAATAGGGGGGAAAAATTGTCGCTCAGTCAGTGAGATAAATCGACTGGCTATCTGAGTCAGTAGAATGGAGCCGAACTATACTCTTTAAGACTTATTAAGTTCTTTTAAAGTTACCGCCTACATTTCCTTCATAATGAAGTCCATCAAACTGGAACCACTGTCCGGACATTTGTTCGTTTGTTTCCGTCTTCTGACGTGGTTTGTGGCAGAGGATTGACCCTGACTTCGCGAACAGGAACCTGCTTCCGCCTTTGTTGGATCTAGCCAAGTGAGCAGCGCTCCACCTTGAAGCGCGGAGGCGGCGGCGTTGCGGTCAAAAGCCGGGCGAAAGTTGAAGCTCTACCCTGCGGAAGGAGGAAGGGAGAGCCGCGCCGGGCAAACCAGAATTGGGCTGGCAAAGGAGGAAGTGGAGAGAGCCGTATCGGACAGGTGGGCGAGAGAGGGAGCTGGTTCTCCCCGCTGGATCCGACGCTTCGGTGTGGGAGCCGCGACGGGTAGCTTCGGGTTGCCGGGATCGTCGAAGGGAGAGGAAGAAGGCGAGGAGCACATTGAGGCGGAAGCCCGGGACTTTGGCTCTGTGGAAGCTTGCCGTCCATTTACAATAGGAAACCTCTGGGTGGCCTACTAAGGGAGTTTGTGGAAGAGTTTGCATGTCGTGTTCCGCTGGAGGCTTCTAATGCACTCGGCTCTGTATACCTCTCAGGAGCTTACTACTGGGTTGGATTAGTAGGCGTTTGGCTGTCTTTCCCGACCAAGTAATCCAACAAGGAACAGGTTTAATTCTGGTCATCGTGGAGGTGATGGGAAAACTGCACCTGTTGAATGTTTAGTTGCAAGGTGCTTATAAGTACAGCGGAGCCCTGCTCCGAACAAATGAAGCGCTATTGTGTTTAACAAATAAGGTTTAAAAATGCATGTAGTATAAGAAGCAGAATGAGTGCATCCTACCGAAATGACAGTATAATCAGTACTGGTAATCTTTTCTAATGGTAGATTACTGTAATAGGCCATTAAATGTTAAAATGGGTTTTATGTTATCCAGGGATAAAAGAAAAGAGTCTGATAATGCATATAGAACAGTGAATGTGACAATTTAATAAATTGTAATATATGAATGTTTGTTAACGATCAATACATATTTAATTGTGCTTAAATCTGCAAAAAAATCAAACTTTCAGTAAAAGTTGTAAGAAGTATGGAGTAATATGAAGAGGATGCATGCATGCTGTTAATAATGGTTTTAGCTCCTGTAACGATTACTTGTAGAAAAAGGATAATTTACTGAATTAAAGGGAAAGGGAAAGAGATGGTATTGATTGACTTAAAAAATCATCAGAAAAAAAGTATTGAAAAGCATTGGGTGTTTCTAGTTTGTAATTTAGGTCATACTGCTGACAGTACTTCGATGATCAAATTTTCTTTTGTAGAAAAAATAAGCACTTAAATGTAGAACTGGATGATTTGTAGCATAATTAGACACATATAACTTGGTGCCCCTTCTACAATTGGTGACTCGTTAACAAAACCAATGCTTTGTTTTTTCTCTGATTTAAGTAAACAAAGCGCCTGGGTGTGTTTATGCCAGCAAAGCCCAGTTTTATAGTGATAAGCTTTTGTAATCTACATTTGCAATTATTTTGTTTTATATGCAGTAAAAACAAAATGTTTTACATAGCTAAATAATTTTAAAAATTGAAGGTCTGGATCAATTAGGAAACATGAATATAAAAAATATATTGTCTAATACATCTGTAAACATGTTAGAACTAAAAGTTGGAGGCATCTTAAATCTAAACACTATTCTAAATTTTTGTAAACTTCTTTTTTTTAGTATACCTTTACCTGAAGATTTTAAGAAAGTGTGGAAACCTGGAGTAAGATATTATTGTATTGCCAATGTGTGAAGCAGGCCTAATGCATAACAAACTGTGTGATGCCTTAGAAGGTGAAGATGACATGATATATGGAGATTTGGGGAATGGATTTAAAAAACATAATGGTATTTATGAATCAGAAGGCTTCCACAAATATACAGTTAGGTCTAGAAGCGGTTCTGCAAGGAAGAGTTTGCCAAGTGATGGAGAAGAATACGATGCAGTATTTTTTCATTGCTCAAAATGTAACAGTTTGAATGATGTGCCAGTCAAAAAAATGGAAAGGAATGGATTTGCTCCCTGCAAACAACAAGCCAGTTCTGGTAAGTCTTTTAATAATGTTATTAAGTGATGAAAGTCTAAAGTTTTACAGAATTAATATTGGTAAATGTTTTGATCCTAAATGCAGACTTAAATGTGGAAGTTCCATTTATTAAATAGCCTTGATTAAAACTGGTGAGTGAAAGTTTAATTACAATTCTAGATGTATATGTTCAAAGCAAAATAAATAATACATTAGCGTCAGAAATAATTTTGACCAGGTGTATGTTCTTCAAATGAAAGTACCATTTTAGCTTAAATTGATGCTGTGATAGCTGGATTATAAATATTTGGGTATGTATCATTTTATATGTGCATGGGAGTACACAAAGCAGTCTTATTTTGGCTAAAAATACTAAAAATTAAATATTATTTATATGAATTTGAAATCTACTGAATTTGTACCTTTAAAAGAGATAACTCTAGAAGATTTTCCCAGGGGAACATTTGGCTGGGACACAGTGTTAAAAGCATAGAGAGGCTTAAAGAGGGGAGGGGTAACAGCCCCTCTTTATAGACTCATGCAAATTTGAATATACAAGTAACTGCATAGAGCAGCAAAGTATTTGACTGGATGTAGCCCAACATGCATCTACACTAGTAAGATCAGTGAGTCAATTAGGATGTAATTAGAAGTAATGGTGCAGGAATACAAAGACACTACAAGTTTTGAAAAACAATGAGGCAGTATTCTATGAACTCAGTTTCTTTCTGGAGAGTTATTTTCTTTTGAATTTTGCAGAGCTCACTTGCCTTTTCCAAGTTTATCAGTATTTCTTGGCCCTTTAAATGTTTTATGGTTGAGCTGACAGTTTACTTTCCCTGAGAAAGTATATTTTAGGTAAGAGGTTTTCAGCTTGACTTCCTCCAAGTTATCCTTCCTGGCAATGGATCATAAGAAAGCAAGTAGTAATAAAAAAATGTAATAAAGTGATAAGGGCTGGCATGTAAGTGGGCAGTTTCTTTTTACTGACTCAACCAGTTAGATGCAAGACTGCAATAAATATGGACAAATTTGTAAATTCTGAGCACCCAGGAGTTAACGCTGCCTATGTGTATCTATAAGATAGATTTGAATGACACCATGAATAGAGTTTAATAGGCCTGTCTGGACAGTTACAGTGTTAGTCAAAGAAATAGTTTTGCCTGATCCATAATTTGGAAATTCACATTTTCCTAGTACTGTACACCATATTTCCAGATTTTTGGAAAAAATATTGTTCGCTTCTGCATGATAAATAGGGTTTTTTATGAACAGTAGTCATGCAAATTTTACAGGCAGTAATTTTGAAATGCACTGATATCAAGCATTGCTTTTTAAATCTTAATATTTCTTTCAGGTTCAAAGATAAAGAACTGACTATTATGCTATTATTTTAATATTAAAATAAATCTAGGAACATTGATCTCAAGCATTAAAATGCATATGCCCTTCGAGTTTGATCTTAGTTTTTATTACAATAATAATATTGCTGCCAGTAAATTTTATGAGTCATGATAAGCAAGTATTGTTACCCTTTAAAGCTCTACTCTTATTTTATTAAGTCTTTTTACTCAATTTTTTTCCTGCCATCTGAAATAATTAAGCAGGATTATGTTTTCCTCCCAATTACTAATTGTTGTCCAATTTAATAAAGATGCACAAATAGTTTGTTTTCTGTTGTAATTCAGAGTTCAATTCTGAGGCATCAAATGAAGAATTAAAACAACGTCTCCAAGAAATTTTAGAGGTAGGTACTTAGTACTGTATTAGACTTTTGAATGTCACTATTTTCAATGCAAACACACGTGCGCACACACACACACAGAGCATTGTGTTTAGATTTTGGGGTTTATTCCGAAAGCAAAAAAATAGTTGTTTTATAAATTAATAATTTAATTTTAACTATTTTTACATTTAATATTTAAATTAATTTAAAATATTCAGATGCCTCTAATACAGTAGTTTCCTTTCCTTAGACATGAAAAATATCCTCTTCTTCTTTCAGAAGGAAAAAATAAAAACACAATACAGATCGCCTACAGAGTTCTGTAAGAAATAGAAAATGAAAGTAATGATTGCTATAAAGTTAAAAAGAGCCATGATTTTATAATATATGAATTTAAATAAAGCTATTGTGGGTATTATTTTTAAAATGTCCTGAAGTTAGAGATGTACTGTATGTAAAGAAATTGTATATGTGGGTAATAATTCATATTTGATTTTACTGGCATGAGAGATTATGGTGTTTTCTGCTTTCTAAAGTACAGTTATTGTGTGTATTGTTATAATAGATAATAGCATACATATAGTATTATGATAAGTGACTTGAAACATAAAGTTTGTTTCAAGCTGACAATAGCTGGTGGTGGATCTTCTTTATAGAAAAACATTCCTTTCATTTTCCTTCCACTTCCTCTGATAATTGAAACTCTCCCCAACTGCTTTGTTATAGGAATTACAGCATGCAAGTATCCCATCTTATCTCTGGGGTTGTTCACAGTTTCAAACTGAATTCATTTTTTTTTTCATTTCAGCCTTTAATGACATGGAAGATATCCTGTATTCCAAATATTGGTGGCCTACAAAGAATATTTTTGTATAATAAAATGTAATAGATAAATCATTTTTTGATATGGTTTTGAACTAGATTTATGGATGCACCCAGGAACTGACCATTTTGGAGGATTACAAGAAACCATTTTGAGTTAATAGCACATATTGACTAGTTATTGTAATTATGTGCGATTTGGTTTTTTGGGATTTTTGAGATTCTTGATTTTTATGGTTGTATTTGTGGAGGTATTTTTTTTATATTACTGAGAGTAGCAATGATTACAGTAATATAACTTTTAATTAATAATTAATAAAATGGTTAATATTTAATTAATAAAAGTTAAATTCCAAAATTAAAAGTAATTTCCACTAATGTACGGGATTCCATACTTTATACCTAGTTTTTTTATTAATCAAACTTATTTTTTTTCTTTCTAGGAAGTAGAAATTTTAAGAGTGGAATTAGAAGCATCTCAAAGGCAACTTGAAGGCAAAGAACAAGCTTTAAAAATTTTGCAGAGCATGGTAAATCGAGCAAACCTTCAAAATGTTATAACAACTAGATCATAATTTGTAACTAATATGTAATATTAACAGTACATTAGAGTTTTTTTTATATGAAGATGAAATGCTAACATAATTTTTAATATATTATGTCAAACTATATAAATGTAACTGTTATATATACCGTATTTTTCGGAGTATAAGATGCACCGGAGTATAAGATGCACCCACCTTTTTTTGGTGAAGAAAAGAAAAAAAATAAATCTCCCCCTGCCTCTGAGCAATTTTGCCTCCTTGCAGCAAACAGCTTGCTGTACTTTCATTTTCATTTTCAGCATAGCCTGATTAGCACAAGGAAAAAAAAATTGCTCCAGCAATTTACCTCTTTGCAGCAAGCAGCAGAGCCCTGCTCAAAACAGCTGAAAGCAAATCAGCTGAGTGTCGGGAGGCCGACCCAATCAACATGTGCTAATTAGGATGTGCTGAAGCTGAAAGGAGCTGTTTTTTCTTGCTGTTTGCTTGCAAGAAGGTAACTGCTGAGAGGCAGAGGCCAAAGGGTGGGAGCCAGTGGGTGGGCGGGGCTACATTTGGTATATAAGACACATCTAAATTTTCACCCCCTTTTAGGGGGGGAAAAGGTGTGTCTTATACTCCGAAAAATATGGTATATGATCTATTCATACTGATACACCTTTCATTAAAAGAGTGTAGTCTCCCTAATCCTTGCTTCACCTGTTTGAGCCCTAAAATTTTAAAACTGTCCCTTGGACAGTAAAATGTCACCCCTGGGAGGAAGGACAGTAGTTCTGAATGTCAGTTTACAAACTCTGCCTTTTCCACTGTACCTTAGAAAAAATGTTATGAACACTCCTAGGAGCCTGGATTTTGTTTTGTTTTTTTGTCTTAGTCTTTTATCAAACCTAATCAAGTTTTTGCAAAAACTAGGATTTTGGCAGAATACAATTTGAAAAACCCTGATGTAGAGCAGGCTAGGCAAACCTTTTGGGGACAGTGAAAACATCTGGAATGTTTGGATTATATCTTTGCTGCTCTCATAAATGACTGTCACAGAGAGGGATAGAGAGTCACAAAGCACACGTTTACCAGAAACGTGTGCTTAACTAGGGTGTTAACCCTAGTTTTTATTTTTTGATACCTTGCACTTTTATAATCTCTGGCATCTCTCCCCCCAATCTGGGTTTTTTTTTCTGATAATACATTTTCTTTCAAAGCAAGAAGTGACTTCTTGTCTTCATATAGTCTGTAATATTGCACTTGCAATAACATGTTTTAATTTTTTAAATATATATTTTTGTCTTATGGTAGAGCAACAGCTTTTTGTTGATTGTCTTATACGCACTGATTGCACATTTAAGATAATTTGATATTGAATATTTCCAATTTTTGTTTTATATATATTTGTCAGGCTGTTTTGGACAAAGCTACCACTCATACTAAAGCAGTATTTATAAAATCAGAGCAACAAAAGCGAGCCTTAGAAAAGGTAAGACTGTATCTAATACTGTTCCTAAAAAAAAGAAAAAGAGTAGAAATGTGGTATTGCATGGGACGGTAGCATTAATTACAAACCAATGCAGGTTAAGCATACTTAAGTCCATTTATTGTAGTGTGCTAGTATTGTTCTGTAGCCATTGACCTGCACTGAATGGTCTGATATACTTTTCATGTTGTGTTTTTACATATTACAGCTCAGATCTTTGTATTTTATATACTTTGGTAAACCTATTACAAGCAAAGGGTTCATCATTATATCTAGCTTACCATAGTATGAACCCTGCTAACTTTGGCATAGCTTCAGTCTCATAGCTGGTTTGTTCGTAAAGCAGGCTGAAATCATTCTAAAGTGTTCTAGTGTGAAAGTAGAGTCTTCCATATTACCTCAATACATGATCTCCAATGCAGACATTCTAGGTATATGGAGAAGGAGCCTTTAGAGGTCATATTTAGGATCAGCCAATCTGCTTAGCTCCAGTTATGGGAGGTATTTTCTTGGACTGTCCACTCTTCTAGATATTGCTGGACTCTGTATGTCCATTACCTTTTTGGCTATAGTAGTGAGAAAGACTGAACATCTTATTTTAGCAGACTAGTATTTCTTTTGGGGGGCTTTGGACATGGGAGTATAGATCTCATCAAAGAAGGGAAATTATGTATATATAACTATATGAAAAAATCAGAATGTTGGGAGAAATCTCTGGCAAATTGATCAGCTGAAATCTAACAAGATCAGAAGAAACTCAGCTATGTGTTGCCACATAGATAACAAGTATTGAACTGACTCTGGTTGCAGGGACCATGATTTCTCAGGTAATAATTGAATATTGTTTATCATCTAGAAGAGTCTGAACCAAATAAGATTTGTCCAGCAATTGATGTACAGTCTAACATCAGCCAGAAGCAATGATTACTAGTTTTAAAGATGTCTGAAGTCTATAATTCTTTGTATTATATTACATATTAAAAATGACGGTTGGAACACCAAAGCTGCATTGCCACATATTCAGGACAGCAGTTGGCAGTTGGGTTTCCTAGTGGTAGATGAAACTGAGTAAGAGATAAAAGAAAGGATGGCTATGAATATAGCAACTGCCTAAAAAGTATGTTGCGTTACAGTGTGAGGTCAGTAATGTTGACCAGGCTGAAGTGAATAAAAATAGGCTGTGGGGCTGCCCTTTATAACCCTCAATGGGGTTTCTTCCTAAATCAAAGACAGAAAGAAAGCACACTATTGTGGCTGTGAGGAAAAGCCCAAAGATAAGTGTAGATAATTCTTGATAAACTTGAACATGTTCTTTTTTCTCCAGGTAATGTACATGGTGATGCAATTTAAGTTCATACATCAGGGATCTGGTTTGTTAGTCCATGTAGTTAATTGGCTACTCAACAGTGTAATCCAGAGGATCCATTAGTTTTTTTAATAAAAATGAAATATTTTTTATTAAATAGTTTTGCCTTTTGTCATAATTAACTACGATTATTGAGGTAACATCCACATGTGTTTTACACTACTTTCGAACCAGCTGTGCACTTATCGAACAAGCTCAGCTGGTTTTGAGAATGAAAACTTTTTTCCTGGCTCTGCTGTAGTTTATTTAAAACTGGAGGAAAACTATTGGTTTCTTTGCAGAATTAATCTCATCTTGTGGGTGATCTATTTTTCTGTTGTCAGGAACTTTGACTTCTGGACACCCATCGGTTTTTTGTTGTGCCTGCCTTCACACATTTCTTCACTTCCCCATTCTAACCTCCACAGAAGTATGCCACAGAAAATGAAAGTTGCAAAATATGTAGCATACTATCATTTTACTATCACAGCTCCCAAGAAACTCTTAAATGCAAGAGGAAGACCAATTTTGTGGTTGGAAGCTTCTTTCATAGCAACTGCTCTGAACTTTTTGCATAGATCCAGATAAATGCATACAACATGAATTACGCACAAAGAGAGAGGAATGTTATTTATTTATTTATTTTAGTTCTTTTTTATGGAGTGTTGGCTATGGGAGGATTTTTGTTACTGAAAAACTGGCAGCAGATTTGGCACCAATTTAATTATACTTTAGTGAGCCGAAGAAAAAACAACAGATAAGGTTGTATTGATCTCTGCGAATCACAGCATTTTCCAGTTGGCAGATGCAAAGATTATGGATTTAGATGAGAGAAAGTGTCTGGATTCAGTAATTTTAAGCTTATTGTATTGAATAATGTAATGTTATTAAGAATTGTCAAAAGGTTTAAGTATTTTAAACAGCAATTGAGATTGCCTTAGGAATCATAATGGGAGAAAGTGAGCACATAATTAGAAAAATGTAGAAATTCTTTTGCCGTTTGTTTGTTCTGCCAGGCAATTGGCTGTAATAAAAACATTCCATATATCTTCTATTATGCATTAATATTCTTTTCTTACAGAGCAAAAACAGTATCATATCCTGAATAATACATATCTTAGATAACTGAATCCAGTTTCACTAACAATGTAATGTTTAAAATATGAAAAAAAATCTTTTATATTTATAGGAAATAAATGTTCTCCAGTGGGAGATCAAAATTAATCAGGAGAAATTAAAAAATATAGATGAGACCTGGGCAGAGAAATATGAAAGGTAAATTAAAGTATATTCTTTTAATCAGCCAGGCAGAAAGCATATTAAAGGTGTGATTGAAATGTGTTATTTCCCATGTCAACAGAATTTATTGTGAAAATGCTGCTTTTAAAGAAACACTTAAAATGAAAACTGAGGAAATTAAACTACTGAAGTCTGAAAATCAACGTAAGTAAGATCTGCTATCTAATATTAGAATTAGATAGAATTACTATCCAGGGCATCACAGCCTTTTTGAGGTAGTAAGCAAATTTGAAATTCTGGTATCATGTTTTGGTCACTTCCACAAAAGAAGTGTCATGGTCACAAGACCAGTAACACCCACCACCACCACCACACACACTTGATTTATCAAAAGGGAAATAGTTTTGTTCCCATGACATACCATCTAGTTTCACAAAATGCTTTCTATTGATTCATCAGATCATCAGATTTTTTTTCTAGACATACTTTCCAATAAAGTACTGAGTTGAAGGTCTATATCCTTTTATTGTCTAAGAATATCTTTGGGATATATACAGAGCCCAGCTGTATTCTTGGAATGTAAAGATTATGTCTGGTACTTTGCATGTTGTATTTATTTATATCCTGCCTTTATTATTTTTATAAAAATTCACGGCAGTGAATATAGTAATACTCTTTCTTCTTCTTATTTTTTCCACAAAATGCACCCTGTGGATTGAGTTGGGCTGAGAGAAAATGACTGGCCCAGCTTTTATGCTTAAAACTCACAGTCTCCTGGTTTCTAGCCTGGCACCTTAACCACTAAACCAAACTGGCTAAGAGGAGGAACTTGAATTCCTCCAATCATTAGTCTTAGGCTATACTTTTATGCAGTACTGGCTTTCATAGTGTGCATTGATAATACTGCCTTTTATGGAAAAAGGCTAGAATAATCTCTATATTCTTTCTATGATGTGCAGTCATAACGCAAACAATAAACATTTCTTTCTATGATGTGCAGTCATAACGCAAACAATAAACATTTCCGTCCTTGTGTATTTTGATCCAGGTTTACAAAGTAAGAATGTTTTCAAGCCAGAAAATTCAGCCTCTAGAGAAATTAAAGTTCTAATTTTTGAATTTTTTTAGATAAGTCATGTAAGCTACAAATAATTTTCCCCCCAAACTTTTTCAGTTTTAGAGCAACAGCATTTGGAGATGGTGGCAATGCTTGATGTAAAACAGCAGAAGTTTGTTCAGGACAATATCTCTCTTAGCAAGAGTGGTGTTACTGAGGTTACAAGTCTAGAAGTATGTATTTTAAAATAATCTTATTTCTTTTGGCAAGATCTTATGGCTCATTCTAATGGTTCATATTAAAAGCAAGAAATACCCAGATTTATTGTGACATTAGATTTCAGTGCACATAAAGAATGGAGAAGCTAGCAACTGTGGTTCTCTTTTCATCTATTATGAAGAAGCAGGCTTGTACACTAAAAGCATTGGAATCTTCTTATCTTCTCCCATGTGGCTGGTAGCGGAAGATGAAGTTTTGATTAACTGAGATAATATTGTAGCATATGTATCAAGAATTGTCATCCAGATAATTAGCCAGCTATTGTTAATCAAAAACAGAAATCACTGAATTCCTCTTTTGAATTGTAAGAAGAGTTAGTGGGGAAAAAGTGGAGCTGAACGATGTTATACTCAGGAGTGAAATGCTACTGGTTTGGGGTGGTTCGCCCAAAGTAGTGAAAATGTTACTGGTTCACCCGAACTGGTAGTTAAAAAATGCTTTAAAAAGTAAAAAAAAAGTTCAGACGATCGCGCAGTACTTTTTTTTACTTTTTAAAGCATTTTTTTACTACCGGTTTGGGCAGTAGGTAGTAAAAAATGCTTTAAAAAAGTAAAAAAAAGATTCCAACAATCAGCTGTGCCGCGCCATGGTAGGAACTTTTTATTTTTAAAGCATTTTTTACTACCTATTGCCCGAACTGGTATTTTTGTGTAAAGTGTGATAGTTTGTTTTTGAGCTCTCTCTGACTCTGTGAGGTTCCTGCTTTTTGCAGGGGCCATTTTGTGTGAAGTCCAGCTGCTTTTGCATTGTGTGTGAGTCAGTTGTGTAGCTTTTGTGACATTTTGTGTAAACTGTGATAGTTGGTTTTCCTGGTCACATGACCACTAAGCCATGCCCACCCAGTCACATGACCACCCAGCCACGCCCACAGAACCAGTAGCAAAAAAAATTGAATTTCACCACTGGTTATATTATATTTCAGTAAGATTTTGCTTGGAAGGTGTAACCAATCTGAAGGTCTCTTCTGCAACAGAAAACCTTGCCAAACATAAAAGAGCTCTTCTGAATGCAATCTAATCTGATCATAAGGTGTCAGTCCATTTAAATAAAACTTAATGTCCAATTTTAAAAAGAAAGTTAAGAGGAAAGCCAGGAATGCAGAACTAGGGTATTTTTGAGCAATCACACTAGTTAATCCATGGAAAGCCATGATAGAGAATTTGTATATCCTATTAAGCTCCAAGTATGTGAACCAGCTGGTGTGTATTTGTCAGTTTGAGTTGGATTTTAAAATAACTGCTGGTATTCATTTGAATTGGAAGTTGGCAGTTCTTGGAGCCTGTGCTTGCAATGGCCCTGAAGGAGACCCCTGTGTCTGTGCCAAAATGTCAGCAGCAACTCGAAAGCAACTTCTTCAACTCAAGCAAGAGGTATGAGAACTTGCGTTCGAAGCATTCTTTTCCTAACACATAATGTGGAAAAAATATCAAATGTTCCTGTTGTAAAAATGTAATAGTTAGGCTGCTAATACATCAGTATGTTTTTATTTTGTTTTTAAACTTATTGACCTATTTCAAGCTTTAAGTGGAATAGTTAGATAAATAATGGCAGGTTTATATATTTAAAATATTTTTCAAATGGCTATGTTTTAGATGGATGACCCGTGAAAATGTAACACCTTGAGACTGATGGAGGACAATTAGCAAATTTCTAGTAATCTTACCAAAACTCCTTTTGTGCATCCCCTTTTTAGCCCTCTTTCAGGAACACTTCCTGTTCAAACTTCTGTTTTTCCAGTCACCCAACAGAATTAGTATCAGTTAATACAGCCACAAATTATGCTAAGACACTTTCATCCACTCAGTCTCTTTGCCAGAAGAAGCCAATTCAACTAGTTTTGTAGGAGATGTATCTACCCTCTCAGCAATGAACTTGCTTAGCTTTAATCCTTTTAAGAAGGTGGGCTGAGTGACACTGTCTGTTAGAAGTATAAAGACATTAGAGAGATGTATCACAGATATAGCAAAATCCTTGTTTCCCTAATAATGATCTTTGCTATTCTACCTCCTTATTTCACTATGTTAAATGTTTCAGATTTACATAGTCTGGTCATGTAATGAAATATATGTATTCATCAACTCCAGCTTTACTAAGAAAATTAATTGGGAATCAATAGAGAATAGAACTGAAGATAGACACTGCATAGACACTAGTTAAATTTAGTAGATAACTTGCCTGTTGAGTAGCCAAGCAAATGATTCTGTTTTCGTCAGGTTTTTTTTTCTAAATACATTGCCCAGGAAATGGCTCATATGGGAGGATTAGTAACTATACTATTCAAATTACAATATAAAAATGATTTGTTAAAATGACTTTGTTTTCTCTGTACTATCAACAGCTTTTTTTAAGTGTCATTTGGGGGCAGAGTATACTCAAATTCTATGTGGATTTCTGCTTAAACTGAGGAAGCAATAATCTTACTGTTGTCCAATAACCATAGATATGTGGATTTCATTCATATTTTAAAAATGCAATCTAAAATTTATCTTAATTGAAAAAAATAACAGTTTGAACTTCTGAAGAAAAGTAAAGAAGAAGCTTATATAATGGCAGATGCCTTCAGAATAGCTTTTGAACAGCAGCTGATGCGGAGGAAGGACCAGGCTTTCAGGCTTGCACAAATGAGTAAGATCTGCAGAAAAGAAACTAAAACAGTGAAGTGGAAAAGCAGCAAAGAAGATGGTAATTCTTTCCATTCTTTATTTATATATAAAGTGTGTGTGTGTATATATATATATATATATATATATATATATATATATATTTCAGTGATACTGAAAATAATCCCTATTGACCATATTGCTTAGCATTTAAACTTTTGTTTGAAATCATTCCCTTCATTATCCAAATGATTCATGTAACTATCACCTATTTTATTTCAATTTTTTTTGTCCTTGATAAGGACAAAGACCTTACCAAGTCCATCTAGAAATATATATGTATTAGTGTTCACCTTACTGAACATAGCAATAAGGAGACAGTTCTACCAAGAGAGATAGAGCTGATTGACATGTGTAGTAGTAGTTTATTGATTGATTAGTCTTGTGACCTTATCAATAGAATAAAATAAAAAAAATATAGTACATAATCTAATTCTGGAATAAGATAAGAGGAAATAGAGTGATAAAATATATGTATGTTAATACAAGGAATAAGTAATCAGATAAATGAATATCCCTTACAGGGTACTCAATGCATTGGGTTCTTAGGACCACTGCCTTAGTTATAACTTAGCAGTTCTGTGCACAATACAACAGAAGGTCTTGATTTCATCAAGATAAGTTCTTCCTAATTCAATGCACATACAAACATATTGTATTTTAATTGCTTTAGTCACCTAGAGTCACACTGGTCAGATGGGCAGCCATACAAATATATAAAGTTTTAAATATCTAGATTTTTTGTCCTGGTGATACCATATCTATTCCCATATTTTTTTCTTTCCTTGTTTCAAGAAAAAAGAAAAAGCTTGGGAGCAAAGCTGATGGGCATGCTTGCTTCTGGCCCTGAGAGTAAGAAAGTAGAAGAACTGGATAATCCACTGGAGATCATTAGGACACTAACAGACCTGGTTGGTATCTCTTACACGGTTTCAGTGTCTAAATTAATAATATTATATGCCTCGGAAGAGAGACAGACTGTTTGATAGCAATCTTTATTTTTATTTTCTTTTTTGTTATAGCTGAATGATAAAGAGGAGATGTTGGCTCATCAAAGGAAGGTTAGTTATATGCTTGCTCGAACACTGGAAGATAAAGAAAATGCTTTGCAGCAAAGGAAAGGAAATACATTTTCAGAGGAAAAGGTTACTTTTAAGAACAGTCAGTACAAAAAAGATTTAAAACCCCAAGAATTGATTTTTCCTGAATGTTCGTGTTGTCATGATGGCTTTTCTTCGGCTCCCAATACAAACCACAACAGAATGCCAACTTCTTGTTCCACAGGATCTAAAGAAAATAAACATCACAACTTCAAAGAGACAGTGAATATGAAATAATGTTTCACTTTTTAGGAAAATGTAGATCTGTGTGTAAAAATTGATGACTTCCTTAACATTTTGTGTCATAATTTAGGACTCTTAAATTCAGTCTGTGCTCTGTTGAATATAAGGAACTTATAAAGGAGCACCTTTAAAAGACTCCTTCATAATTTCCCTATCAGAAACACAGATAAACACAAATGCAAAAGCTGCTTATTGATGGAAAGCAGAAGGAAGAGCTGAAAATATGCAAGGGCTTATGAATTTGTGGAATACCTGCAATAAACTATAATTGAACCTTAATTCAGGAAATTTTATCATTTAAGTAATTTACAATTTCTGTGCTGAAGATAAGTAAATATATAATTTATTGTATTTAGCAGTTTCTGTCTGTGAAGAGAAGGCCTTAATTACATTTTTCTAAAGACTTCCTCCAGTTTCTGATCTCACAGAATGCTTTGCTAACAGAATCTACTAATCCCCCTTCTACACAATTCTATCACTCTCCTGCTGCTGTTTTCTGAAAATGTTCTCCATTTTAAATTCCCTTTTCTTTTCTAAGCTGGCCTTTTAATTTAGTTCATTGTCAAGATTGTTTCTGTAGGATTCTGTAGAAAACATTTTTTATTTGTGTGTTCAGTGTTTTGCACGCTATTTACCTTTCAGCAGAGAACATTTTCTCTTTTTTAAGACCTTTTTAAAAAATTAGCTGCTTTTATCAGTGCTTTTCCTCACTGCTGGGAGCACTAGAAAGAAGTTTTGCCTAAATCAAAGCTCATTCATTCCCTCTTAAATTGTCTCTCCTTGCTATTTTGTAACATGAAAATAATACCTTTCACTTTCCAGATGCAGTTAGACTTCAAGTCCTGTCAATGTCAGACACCACAGACTATATTTATATGTGATGGAAATTAAAGGTTTCAGTTTCTCATCTTTTGATATATTTTATAGCTCAGGTTCCTTTTTAAGTATGAGGAACATCTTAGGATTTGAATTAAGATCCAATCATTTAGTAATTCTCTGCAGCATTGAATGATTGCTGAAATGTTTTTCTCTTGGATAAATGTCTAGCTTATTGATTTCCATTTCTTCTGGACCACATTTTCATAGGGCACAGATAGAAAAAATGGTATCATGTATCATCCTCTGTTCATGTAGACTGATCAAAAAGAGGACATAATGGGATTCAACCAGATCTTCATAAAAAATCAATTGCCTTATGTATGTATGTTTTTGAAAGAATGATTTCATGATCAAACAAAACTTGTTGCCTTAGAAAATGGGAGGTCTTTTATACATTGATCTACATTGATAGAAAATATTAAACTGTAGGTATGATGGATTAGAACTACATATGTATAAAAACATTGCATGTTACCATTTCTTCACCAGATCTCTTTATCAGAAAGTTGAAGAATAATTGTAAGTACCTTATACATGTGTGCACAATATAAATTAGTGTTGGGTTCAACTGACTATTAACTGCATTCAGGCAAATACTGCACATACTGGTATAAATGATTAGGTAATATGATGTAAAGTTTCTTTTGCTGAGAATATCAAATTTATGGAAAAACAGTTCTATATTTTTTTAAGTGACTAGGTTCACATATCATATTAAGCCATGGTTCACCTTTAAACATACTTTAGTCCACAGTTTACAAGCCAGAATAAAGGTTCATATAACATACTAAACTACTGCCAATTCACCTTAAACAGATATGTAAACCCAACCTTTTTTATCATTTTTTTATTTGAAAGCCTTGCTTTGAATAATTATGTTGCATGTGTATGTTGTCACAATAATTTGATTGAATCTCTATTATAATGCTTCTTAAATATTTTCTATGATTTGAAAACTATAAATATAACATTATATAATTTCTCCCCAAAATCTGTAAAATAAGCTATTAGAATGTTTTTGGAACAGTGGCCATATCTGAAAATTTTAGATTGTACTATGGGAATTCTTATAGATTGTCAGTCTAGGGGCTTGCCCATTCACAAAATATTTTCTTTGCAAGCATGGCCAAAAATAAATTGTGAGAGACTATTTCCTGCAGGTCTTTTATGATACTTCCTGTAGCCTTGAAGGTATTTACCTCATCTCACTCTTCAAACTATTTCAGATAAAATGCTGGTCCATAGCAATTAACATTTTAACTTTCAGTGAAAAAAATCCTGAAAATGTATCTTTAGTGTAGCACAATAACCTCAGTTTTCAATCCAATGGTAACTGAAGGGACCTCTGAATTGTAAAATTCCTTTTAGATATAACATTCAGATCAAACCCAGCATTGGAAGAGTAATGATCTGACTTCACTGAGACTAGTGTTTCTAGACTAATAACTTTTTGGGCCTCTCTGTTAATTGCATCATATCTGAGAACAAATGTTTATCTATAGCCTTTTCTCTTGAAAAATCAGTAAATTCCCAGGTAGAGACTATTTCTTGGACAAATGGTTCCTTCCTAACTGAAGAAAATTTAAATATATGCCCACAGTTGTGAGTTCACACATTATTTTAACATTAGCTTTTGAAGTTTGAACTTCAGTAATACATTTGTTACCTCTATGTGAACATTATTTATCTCTGATTAGTGAACTTCTGAAATACTGACTACAGTATTATAAATATTTTTATCTGAACCACAGATATTTCAGTTTGATTTGTGTAATTAATATGACTTTGATCATTATCTGCATATTTTAAAAGGCAATATTAATCAAAAACATTAGAAATGATGTGCATAGTAATCAGTTTCTTGTGCACTCCACAAAGTTTATTTTCAAAATATGTTTCTTTGCATCAGCTTTATCCACAATTAAGGAGTTACACTAGCACCATTATTAACCAGATAAATGGATGGAAATATGTAATGGGACATATTTTCAAGGGATGCAGTGGCTCAGTGACTAAGACGCTGAGCTTATTGATAGAAAGATTGGCAGTTCAGTGGTTCAAATCCCTAGTGCTGTGTAACAGGGTGAGCTCCCATTACTTGTCCCAGTTTCTGCCAACCTAGCAGTTCGAAAGCACATCAAAAATGCAAGTAGAAAAACAGGGACCGTCTTTGGTGGGAAGGTAACAGCGTTCCATGCACCTTTGGCGTTTAGTCATGCCGGCTACATAACCACGGAGACATCTTTGGACAGTGCTGGCTCTTCGGCTTTGAAACAGAGATGAGCACCCCCCCAGAGTCGAGAACAGCTAGCACATATGTGCAAGGGAAATCTTTACCTTTACCTATGTAATGGGATTGTGAAGCATTTCTGATTTAGATCTCTGAAAGGTGCTCTGGAGAATTCAGGAGTGCAACATAGCACCTACATGCAACTCTTAAAATAGTTGTCTCTTTTCCCAAAATGATACTTTCTCAACTTTTTTACCCCAGAGAGAGAAAAATCCACTTTAACAACTATACAGCATATGGAATGTGACTTCAGCCTTTCTCACTCATAGTTGTGTTGTGTAGCCCTACCCACCTGGCCTTCATGGCCAAACCCAGTCAGCTAGGGGCTCCTATGCAGGTGAGTTATTTGTGTTAAGTGTCTTGCAAACATGACGCAACTAAATGTATTAAGTATTTCAGAAATTAGTAAAATACCTTGAACAAGGGACAAAGGCATTCTTCATGCTCCAAGGTTCTGGGCACTTTCCAGTTTATGTGTCTATGGAGATTTTCAGTCTCCATATGGTTGTCCCAAAGGAAGTCCCTTCTGAAGAAACTTCTTGGATGAGAAGTGAAACGTTTTCAAGGAAAAACAGTCCAGTTGCTTTTTGAAAAAGCACCTTTGAGATTTCCAGTCTATAAGCATTCTTTACTTTTCTCAGCAAAATCGCTTAGGAACCTTGGATGCACTAACCACATTTTAGAACGTCTTTCTTCTCTTGCCAAGCTGCGATGTAGCCTATTTATTATCACAAATAATTACGTGGAGTCTGCTAATACCGAAGCTCACAAATCAGCTCCATAATTCCTTCTACCTACAGTCCAAAACACAGTTCCCCAAAAAGTTCGGGGAGCAAGGAAAACAAATCACATCCGTTTGTCCATCATCTGTACCACCGCAACCAGAGTCCGAAACGCAACTCCTCACGGGAGCCCCGCCTCCCGCAATTAACACCCGAGACTCTCCCGAACACACCCTCCGGAGGGAGGGACGGGGGTGGTGACGGCTGCAGGCGGAATGAAGAACCTCGCATAGCAACTGCGCAGCCGCAGATGAGTCCATCCCGGAGATTGGTAGCAGACGTCTCCTTCAAGTGGGTGGTGACCTGGCCGCCTTCCAGCGCGCTTGCGTGGGAAGGCCAGCAAGGAGAAAGGGCTGGTTTTCAGGAAAGACTAAAGTCTAGAAAAAGTGCTGCCGATGCCTTCGCGCTCGGGGCTCGAAGAATGACTTCGAGACGGCACCCAGGCGCGGAACTAGCCCAGATCCGAGGCTGCTCGGAGTAGGTTCGGCTTCCGCTCTGACGGAAGGTAAGGAGGGGGCGTGTCCGGCTGAGGTGTCAGTCTTACGAGGGGCTCGCGCGCCCCCCTTTTGTGCCCTTCAGCCACCTTCTGGGGGTTGGGAGGGGGGAGGGAGGGAGATCCTGGGAAGGCTGAGCGGTTTTCTTTCTGACGTGTTGCGAGAAGGGCTTGTGGGGGGCGGGCATGGTAGAGACCCCGCGCAGCCTCCCGCCTGGTGGTGTTTTTTTTTTTTCCGCCGCGAACTGAGGCGAGAATGAAACCGCCGCGGTGAGGAGAAAAAGCTGGTTGGTGGCAGAACCAAAAAATGTAGCTGGAAAGCCCGGGCCGGCTATCCCGATCCTGCCTAACCTCATTTCTAAACCCTTCTCTCCGCCTCGTTTCCCTCGAATCTCACTCCGGTTCTTTCCCTTGTATTTCTCGTCCTTCGCTTTTACTTCCTCAAGTGTCTCGGGCTCTAACTTCGTGTCTATCTATATAAACCCGGTCCCAGCTTTGCCCGGACTGACTGACTCTGAGGGATTTCCCTCTGTCTCTATCTGCTTGAAAGCCGGACCGGGGTGGGTAGGGGGGGAATGGGACAACTTGCCACAGCCAACTTGCTGCGGCCAATTTACCACGGGGAAAACTCGCCTCGGGTCAGTTTAACAATTCGATTTAATTATTTAAAATAAATAAAAATAATTTTATTTGTTGCCATTCACATTTCATTCTATCCTCACTTTTGCACCCTGTCTTTCATGATTCGTTCCACCATTTCTTTGATATTAGTATAACTCTTATCCCTGTAGTGAGATGGTCATGGCAAGTTGTCCTGCAGTATGTTGGCCATGGCAAGTTGGCTGTGGTGAATTAGCCGTAGTGAGTTGGCCACAGCGAGTTGGCATAGTGGATTGTTATAGACTTGGACCAGGGATCTCTGAGGCCGTATCACAAAGGCTCAATGACAGTGTAGGGTGACCAGGCACAAGGTTAAAGTAACAGGATAACCTCTAATTACATTCAGGAGCATTTTCTTCCTGCAAAGTAAAAAAGTAAGTATAATACATAGGTCACTTTTCCCCAGTTTCAACTCATTATTGTGCTATCTTGATTGTGGATGATGCATTGTAATCCAGCATGATCATATATCTGCCTGAATTGATGGTTGTATTGCACACATCCTGCACGTTCCACTAGGCAGATTTTTTATAAACGTACAAATACTGGGTCAAAACAGCAAAAATTGCAGGATGCTTATAATGTGCTCCGCAAATCTTTTGTGGTGCGCTTAAAGTAGCCCTAATACTATGCCTAGAAAAAAGTCCAAATACTTGGTTGTTTGGATACTAGGATTGGGAATATTTTATTCATTATAAAAAATATCTTACTGCGACTTTGCGTGATTTAGTTTTAGACAGGGATGAGGGGAGAAGGGAGTTTCAACAATTACCACTCAGAATATGTTGTGCAATTATTTCATCTTTTTATAACATTGGGGAAAGAAAAGCATGAGAATACAGCAGATTACAAACATATAGCAATGTGTAACATTTGATAAATGAGATAAGACAATTCCTTGCTTAAAACTACTTTTTTAGAAGCATATTTTTATTAGGTATACTCTTAGATATAAATTTAGTAAAAAACATATGGGCATCATTTCACCAAGACTGACAATAAATATTCTTTAAAGTTCTAAATTCCTGCTTCTGTCAGCAGTGATAATATCCTGATGATAACTGCTGGCCTGGTTTGGATTGCTTTCTATTTTGCCAGGTTCAGTGTCTTTTCCAATAATTCTTCTTTCTTAATTACTGGTAGTGAGCTTTTGAGTTGACTTTATTTAGTATTGAATTTGAGATTAGAGAGTTAAAGTCTGTTACTACTAGCACACTGACATAATCTTGGGGAGTGGGAGTTGTTTTCATATCTTTTCTTTAGCCGTCAACACAAAAATATGTTCTAGAGGAGATCTGCATGGAGGAATGGGCCAACATACCAGCAACAGTGTGTGCCAACCTTGTGAAGACTTACAGAAAACGTTTGACCTCTGTCATTGCCAACTAAGGATATATAACAAAGTATTGAGATGAACTTTTGATATTGATCAAATACTTATTTTCCACCATAATTTGCAAATAAATTCTTTCCAAATCAGACAATGCGATTGTCTGGATTTGTTTTCTCATTTTGTCTCTCATAGTTGAGGTCTACCTATGATGTCAATTACAGGCCTCTCTCATCTTTTTAAGTGGGAGAATTTGCACAATTGGTGGCTGACTAAATACTTTTTTGCCCCACTGTAATTAAAGCAAAAAAACCTGTTGGTTTGGAACTTCCTTGCCTTTTTCATTATTAGCTGATGTTAGCAATGTGATCTTGGATTTTCTTGCCTCTTTTGAATCCACGTTGTAAGTCTATCTTGTGTCATGTTTTGTTGAGGACTTGACTTCAAAGTCTTGCACTTTCTACTAGCATTCTTCTAGCATTGTTCAGTTTCAAAACTCTTCAGCGCTGTCCATTTTTGAAATTGAAATATAAACATATCTTTTCCAGTCTCCTGGTTATTGCTATGTTTTCAAAAAGGCTTACAAATCCCAAATACAACTTTGAAATACTACAAGATGTAATTAAAAGTTCAGCTCATATTTCATCATTGAATCCTTCAGCTTTCTTGTTAGCAGTATTTCCGGAATCTATTTAACTTTACTACCAAAAGTGGTTGGCTTTAGTTCAGTAATCAAAGAATTTTGTGTATCAGCAACTTTTAAGATTTAAGTTTAATATGTTTTCTGTCTGTTTGTACAATCTTTTTTATATTTTCTTTTTCCATTAGTCTCCTTTCTGCTTCATTTCATACATCAAGGTAGAAAAATTGTGTTATATTGGATAGTACTTCATTTCTTCCTGTAGTATTCTGTCATTTAGAGGGTTGTATCTAAACACTGATAATATTATTAATGATTATTCATGACTATTCTGTTTCTTCCATGGTTTTTTTGTCTGGAGTAGGAGATCTCATTCTACTCTCTTTTAGTCAGCTGATTAATGTGATAATGTGATAATAATGTGATAATAATATATCAAATCATATTGTTTAATATACAGCTTTCAGAATGGCTTGTTTGATCATGACAACATAGCAATATTTTTCAACTCTTTAGAACTCTATCAATAATATGTTTGAAGAAAAGTTAAGTTGTTGCTGTCTTTTTACTCTAATGTTGCAACTATTGATGTTGTTTTCAATGTGCATTATTTTGAGTATACTGCTATCCTTTTCTGGAGTATGCTTATATAGTAGATGATAAAAATTGCTATCTATCCTGTTACACGTTGATCCATAATCTGTAAGAGGAAGACTGTTATTTAAAGCCTATATAGTTTTTAAGATAACTCAAATAATATAAAATTGTATAATTTCAGGTATAACTAAACAGAAATAGTATAAATTCAATGGATTGATAAGAATGGGCAGTGAATAGCCAGTGAAATAACCAGTTTTATTTTTTTCTCCTTTCGTATTCTCAATTTCATTTGGATGACAGAAGTGTCATTAAGTGCAATTTTGGGGCACTGTTATATCTAGTTTATTTTAAATTCTTAAATAACTTTTTTTAATGTAGAAATCATAGTTACTTTAAAAAAACTGAATTCATAGTTTAAGAACTATGGAAGTCTTCCATAGTGGCTGAGATCCCAGTCATGCTAAACAAAGGTTATTTAATCATGTCTTATTGAATAAGGCAAAATTGCCAGGGTTCGCACATTATAAAGTATAGTTCATGGGTTTGCCAGCAGGATTAGCATGAATTTGAACTTAATCATTACATTACATTTGATCAGAGTATTCTAGGCTTAGAACACTGTGGCAGTTCCTGAAGTCCTGCCTTTTGAAAAGCAACAGGATAGAAATGAAAAGGATTAGTATTTGCTATCTCCTTGTTTTGAGGGGAAATGGTATGAATAAGTACCATTACTTTCGCTTATAATAGAAGGCAATATATTTACCATGTTTTTTTGCACTATAAGATGCTCTGGACCATAAGACTCACCTAGCTTTTGGAGGGGAAAACAAGAAAACAAAAAAATCTGCCTCTGCCTCCCAGCCCCAGCACATGGCTCATCAGGGCTTTGCTTCGTTGTGCCCACCACTAGTCAGCTGAGTGACAGCCCATAGCCCTGCTAATCACTGGGCTGGCTTACCAGAAACGGCGTTATTGCTGCCTCCTCTGTGTCTGCTGCCTCCACTGGGAAATGCTACAGCCTTTGGAAGCGTTTCCCGGCTATCGCCACCACTTGCCACCCAAAAAGTGGGTGGAAATGTCTGCGCGTCTTATGGAGTGATTATTGCCTATTGTCACTGCATATTGCCACCACCATTCGTCTGCAAATGGCAACAGCAATCCTTGCCACCTGAAATAGCTGATTAGCTGTATTCCGGGAGGCTGATCCAACCCCCGGTAGGCAGAAGTGGCAAAGGGTGGCAGCGAGCAGTGACAACGGCAGCAACAAACGGCGGTGACAGGCAATATTTCCACCCACTTTTTGGGGGGAGAAAAGTGTGTTTTATAGTGCAAAAAATATGGTATGTAAACTCAGATGTTTCTAAGAACATGCTATGATATTGTTTTGATTACTAAAGCTAAGCTTTATTCCTGATTTCCAAGTGTCCTTCCAGGCAGTTTAATTCAGAACTATAAGCACATTTCTTTTTATGAAGAGTCACTCTTAAGGACAAGGAATTGAGTTTAAGAATAATTTTAAGTTAATGATGTGCATCATTTAATTTTTTAAATTTAATTTAAATACATCTATTTTTGCTTTAATTCATGTCATTGTTCTCTACAGGTGTAACAGGATAAAAGAGTTTGCTGATCAAATCTTAGAATGGACAGTTATTTTAAAGCAGCTGTCTCTGATTTGGACAAATTACTTGATGAATTTGAACAGCATCCAGGTTGGTTCATTCTTTGTGACTTCTGCATGTATGTGAGCAGCAACTATAAAAATAGATAAAAATATACTCTTATGGTATGTCAGTTCATTGTGATATGTAGTGTTTTTCAAATAAATTTAAATCTACAATGGACAAATAAGGTGATGGGGAAAATATAATTAGTGAGAACGTAGACAGCATTTGTAATTGAGAGAACAGTGTATGTAGTAAGTTTATGGTGAAATTCCTAATAATATGCTTCTTCTTTTTTTAGATGAACTTGAAAACAACAGCACTATAAATCTTTGTAATTCTGAGCAACACTTAGTTTTGTCAGATTCATCTTGCCAGCAGCCAAAATCCTTTGAGCCAAATGTGGAAGAAAATGCCAGTTGTGCTATATCAAATGTACGCTCATTATCTTCTCAAACTACAAAAGTAGCAAATTTTGAACAATTGAACTCTGACCAGAATGAGAAAAATGTTACTGGTTTAGATCTTCTGTCCATGGTGGCTGGTGATTCTTCAGATAAAAATCCGTCGTCTTGCTTGAAGGGATGCACTATACCTGTCTGCGATCTTATCAGTGACACAGGTGGCTTGAACCAGATAAAAAATAATTTAGGATGCATTCAAAAGTTTCAGCCAGATGAGCCTCAGTATGGTCTTTCAATTGATGGCTTTGATTTAGCACTTCTGTCAACAAAAGCTAATAATTCAGTGGTTGCTGATCACATTTCTAATTCTGGTACACAGCAACAGATTGATAAAACACTGTACAAAATACAAAATAATGCAGCAGGAGAACTTAATCAGTTGGAATTAAAGACAGACACTCCTTTTGAACCAAATATAACAGACTCTAGTGAAGATCAAGAAAAAACAAAATGTTTGAAAAATAATAAAATACCTGACCAGAAAGAACAAGTGATAGGAACTGAAGGAGTATCAGCTTCAGTAATTCATCTTTCACCTGTTCTTGGATCCAAAGATGAATCAACATGTGAAAAGCTGCCTTGTGAGACACTAGTGGATGAAAATAGTTCAAAAAGTCAAATGATATGTGATGAGAATGACAAACAAGGCATTTCAGAAGACATAAATGAATCAGAAGCATTGCATTTGCCAAAGATCCATGAAGTGAATAATCCCAATGTAATGTGTAACAAAAAACCTTTATGTGATTCTGCTCTTCAGACAGAAAATGTGCCAGCTTTAAATAAAGAACATAGCACAACTGACAAGTTTTGTAGTGCACAGCAATATATTGATACAACTTTAAATACGGTTTCAGTACCAGAGATTTCTGAAGACATACAGACTTCACTATCCTGTTTTCCACTTGCAGTTTCTATATGTACATCATTAGTTAATACTGATGACACAAATGCAAAGATTACTCAGAAAGAAGATGGCATTAGAGACATAGCTCTGCACAGTGAAAATAGCTTTGCAGAAGGCGATTCTTTTGGAAAACCAGAAACTTTAGAAAAGGAGAGCAGTCTAAACCAAACCAATGAATGTGAGATAGATAAATCTTCCTTAATAAGTAGAGAGAGTGTTGTTTCTAGTAATTGTAAGCCTTTCCAACAGCAGGATTCTGTTGTGACTACCAGTCCCTTTTTGGCTAAAGATACCGAAATGTGCAGCAGTGTTTGGCCTATTGATGCTGATGAAAGACCTTTTGTTGATCTAGCTTTAGAAGAAGACATTATTGGAAGCAACATGCTCATTAGTGATAGTGAGCTTGATGCCTTTTTGTCTGAACATTGTCTTGAAGCAAATAATTCAAAGCCTCTGAAAGAAGACACTAGCAGTGGACTTTTGGAATCTGATGTAATAAATGACAACTTACTGGATATAAGCAATCTGAATATCAATAGAGACAGCATACAAGCAGAATTGGAATTTAAGAAAGCAAAAGCCTGTAATGAAAATAATTTTATCAGTATTCCAGAATCTAGTTTAGGGATCCTAGTGAAAACACACATACAGCAGGTTCAAGAAGAGACTGTAGATAACGCAATTGAGATTGGAAGTGAAGTTTCAGATTCATTAAATGGCCAGCCAACAGTGCACAGTGGAGGAGCAAGACCAAAGCAGCTGCTAAACCTTCAACCAAAAGCCCCAATTCCTTCTGAGTTTAGCAGTAAAAATACACCTGGAAACAAATCTCAAATGATAAATTCCACAGGCTCAAATACCTTTGTCTCTGATAGTAAAATGTCTCCTGAATCGGATGCTAGCCGTAATAATGTTGATGGACAAAGATGCTTGGGAATCATGAAAGAAAATGTCTTACCTATGGTTTCAGAGCCAAGGAAAGTAGTGGGACGAGCTACAGCCTTGGGACAGAAGCAGCCATCCTGGCTTCCTGACTTAGAAGCATCAAAGTGCATGAATTGTCAAGCCAAATTCACATTTACAAAAAGAAGACACCACTGTCGTGCCTGTGGAAAAGTAAGTAGGCAAAACCATATTTTCTTGATTGATCATCTTTATCATTCTCCATTTATAGCTGAGGAAAAGGGATGGGTTTCTTTTTTTTTTCCTTTGGCCTGCAAAAAATATTTCCCTTTACTAATAGTTTTTCTTTATGTCATTAAAATCCAGTTTAATCAGCATGTAAACTTTTTGGTCTGATTTATTGAAAATGTTTTTGGATGTTGGCTAAAACATACACTTTGCTAATTTTTATAAGTTTTGTGATTTTTCTAAAGCCCATATTTACTGATTTCTTTAAGATAATTTTATGCTAAAATAATTTATTGAAACTGTCTTGAGTTTTATCTCTGCTGGTACTAAATTATAGTTGTCAGATGCCTTTATTCCTCTAGTTTCTGATTTTTCTAATTGGTATGTGATCTTAACTTTTTCTACATCAAAATATATCCATCCATATACTTATAAAATCTTAATGCACTTTTTGTGCTAAATCTAGATTTTTTGTGCTCCCTGTTGCAATCGAAAATGCAAACTCCAATATCTGGATAAAGAAGCAAGAGTCTGTATAAGCTGCTATGAGTCCATTAACAAAGGTAAAATGTAGTTGTAGAAAATTAGAAGAAACAGAAAAAGTAACTAGAGTAATTTTTGAATGTTGGAACAAGTATTCCCAATGTGAACATCATGATGTGAAATATTTAAGATGAAATAAATATGAAACCCTTTAGTGGCTGTTTCCATATCTTCTATTTGAAAAGGGAGTATAGTTTAAAATTATTTGAATGTAATGATTAATTTGTTGCTCATAATTACTATTAGAATATGAATTATTTCACTTGATTAGACAATGCTTACTTATCTTTTTAATTATTGTGTAAGGCTGATCAGTTCCATATTTGCACAAAAGTTTTAAAGTGCAGTTAGAAATTAGAATATGCACCTGAAAAGTAATATATATATAATATTCCAATAAAGTTAAGCAAAGAAATAGTCCTCAATATGTATTATATACATTGTGATTGAGTCATAGGTAGTCCTTGGTTTATAATCATTCATTCAGAGACTATTCTAAGTTATGCTGGTACCAGTGGTGGGTTTCAAAAAATTTTGCTACTGATTCGGTGGGAATGGCTAGGTGGGCATGGCATGTGATTGAGTGGGCATGGCCAATTTGATGTCATTCATGCCCACTCAGTCACATGACCCTCCCTCCCTAGCCATGCCCACAGGAAAAGGTAGGAAAATGTTTGGAATTTCCACCTATCTACCCCCACCCTCCCTTCGCCGGTTGCCCCCGTTTTCCCTCCTTTAGTGGCCCGGCTCCTTGGGCTTTTTACTCCGTCCTTAGAAGCTTATTTGTTGACTTACGGCTAGTGACTCTCTTTTAGCATAATCTACTAGATGAGTTTTTGTTATGGGAAAATGGGAGGAGAGTCCACTGTGTATCCCATCTTTTTCCCCCAGAACAAAAAGAGAATATAAATCTTACAGAACAATTCAGATGACAATTTTAGATAAGAAACTTGAATATATGAACCTTTCTAATTGTATATCCAGACAGCCATGGAAGCATGTCATATCAATAAAACACAAAAAAGGAGACAAACCAGTGGTGAAATCTAAAATTTATTACTACTGGTTCTGTGGGCATGGCTTGGATGGGGGGGGGGGTAAGGTGGGTGTGGCCAATTCTTTTTTCTTTTAAAACCATTTTTTCTACACCCTTTTTGGCGAAGAAGTTGTAAAAAAATGCTTTCAAAAGGCTCTGACGATCCCAACTGAATTGCCTGATCGGCAGAGGCTTTTTTTCTTTTAAAAGCCTCTGCCAATCAGGCAACTCAGCTTAGATCGGCAGAGGCATTTAAAAGAAAAAAAGCCTCTGCTGGTTAGGCAACTCAGCTTGGATTGTCAGAGGCTTTTAAAAGAAAAAAAGCATCTGTCGATCAGGCAACTCAGCTGGGACCATCAGTTGACGATCCCTTTGATGATCCCAGCTGAGCTGCACGATCATCAGAGGCTTTTTTTTTTTTTACTTTTAAAAGCATTTTTTCGGCGGAAGAGGTTGTAGAAAAAAATACTTTTAAAAATTAATGTGATGATTGTGCAGCTCAGCTGGGCATGGGGGGCAGGCAGGGATTTTTGCTACCGGTTCTCAGAACCACCCATCTCCATCGCTACAGGATCGGGCGATCCGGTCCGAACCGGGAGCATTTCACCCCTGAGACAAACTAATAAGCAACTAGAATCGAATATCACAAACTAAGTGTTAACCGTACCATATATCAAAGGGAATGCTCAGATATTACATTGAATGATACTATGCAGATGTATGGGTGATCCATGCTTGGTATGCTTAATTAATGCATTATTAATTCTTATACTGGCAATGGCTAATGGATATTGTAGGAATTTTGTCCAGGAAATAACAGATTATTTATTCTACAGTTGTTGTTGTCCTCCTGGAGAAAAAGAGTTTAAATGTATCAATATATTTTTCGGTATTTCATTTCAGTGATAAGCTATAATTAAGATTGTACATCTATATAATCGTAGTTTTTATGTTTATAGCAGCAGTGAATGGGATTTGTGCATATTCTACTCAAATAAGTCCCCATACCCAAATTATCAGTGTGACACGTTGTGCTGCAGAAATATATTCATTGAAATAGTTTCTAATTGTCTATAGCTATAGCATTTTTAGTAACCTATAAATATTATTATTATTATTATTAATTAAATTTATATACCGCCCTACTCCCGAAGGACTCAGGGTGGTGAACAGCCAAAAGATAAAATACATATAATACAAACGTTAAAAAACAATTTAAAATACATTAATACTTTGGCCCAGAAAAACAAATTAAAACACCCCAATTTAGACAGATTTAAAATTTAAAAAACAATTTAAAAGAGATGTTAGGCCAGGCCGGCCTGCTGGAATAGGAATGTTTTGAGGGCACGGCGGAAAGCGCGCAGATCCGGGATCCTCCGTATCTCCGGGGGGAGCTTGTTCCAGATGGCAGGTGTCCCCACAGAGAAGGCTCTCCCTCTGGGGGTGGCCAGTTGACACTGTTTGACTGATGGCACCCTGAGAAGCCCCTCTCTATGGGAGCGTACTGGTCGGTGAGAGGCTACTGGTGACAGAAGGCGGTCTCGTAGATACCCTGGTCCTAAGCCATGGAGCGCTCTAAAGATGGTAACCAAAACCTTGAAGTGGCTTACAATGCGTTAAGCAATAGCCATGGTCAATGGTATCAAAAGCCGCTGAGAGATCTAATAGGACCAGGACAGAGGAGCAGCCCCTGTCCTGAGCCCTCCAGAGATCATCAACCAATGCGACCAATGCTGTTTCCGTGTTGTATCCAGGCCTGAAGCCCAACTGGAACGGATCCAGATAAGCCAATTCATCCAGGGACTGAGGGAGCTGTCGCGCTATCACACTCTCAACAACTTTCGCAACAAAGTGAAGGTTGAAGACTGGACGGTAATTAGCCAACACTGCCGGGTCCAGGGAAGGCTTCTTGAGGAGAGGTCTCACCACCGCCTCTTTCAAGGTGGCGGGGAAGACACCCTCACTCAAAGAAGCATTTATAATCCCCTGAAGCCAGCCTTGTATAATCTCCCGAGAGGCAGGCACCAACCAAAAGGGACACAGGTCCAATAAACATGTGGCCGTGTTCAGTCTGCCCAATATCCTGTCCATATCTTTGGGAGTCACAGAGTCAAACTCTTCCCAGATAATATTCTCAAGACCTGCCTCCATCATCCCCCCCGAAACTGCCCCGTCAGAGTCCAGGTGTTCCCGAATCTGAGCGATTTTGTCATACAGATACTATACAAAGTCCTTGGCTCTGCCCTCCAAGGGTGTTGTGGCCCCGTCCTCTGAGCCTATCCCTTTGGAGGAAGGCAACTCTGAGCAGGAGGAAGAGGAGCCAGCCAGATCTCCCAGCCCTCCCCCTCTGGCACCGGCTCAGGTGCCAGCTGAAAGAGAGCCAAGTAGTGGGGAAACAGGTGTCTCAGATGAGAGTGAGGGAGAGACGTCATTCCTGGACGCACGCCAAAGAAGGCGAGAGAAAAGGGTACTGCAGCTGCGGCGTATGAGGAAATCCTGAGTCATTGGATTGGAGTCATAGGATCCATGACTCACTGGACCACACCCAGAAGCATATCTATTTAAGACAGTACAATGGGTCACGAAGTTCGTGACGAACAAAGCTAACTGCACAGCTAAACAAACGGAGCAACCTCGTAGTCTTGGAAGCTGGATGAACGGCAAAGCTACGTAGGTGATTTTCTTGTTTGTGTAAACCAATAAAGTCCTTGGCAGACGGTGTGCATATCGCTGCCAAGGTTGAGATAAGAACTGCAGAGTGTGCCAAGTGAGTCTTAACCCTCGGCTGGCTGTGTTTTTGTGGGTCTCTGAAGGGGGGGGACAGATCATCTTGTTCGTCACCCAAAACTCCATCGTTAACCCACGATGGACCAACAGCTGCAGCAGCAGGTACAGCAGATGCTGGAGGCCAATCAACTTCTGCAACAGCAAGTAGCACAGCTAACTGCACAACTTGCTTTGGGAAATGCTCCTGTAGCAGCTCCACCTGCTCCCCTTCCCCGTCCAAGATGCCCAGTGAACATGCCAGATAAGTTTTCTGGACAGCAGGAAATGTTCCCGGCCTTCTTGGGACAGTGCCAGCTGTACATGACAATGCGGCCGGAGGATTTTCCGGATGACCGGGTTCGGGTGGCTTTTATTATCAGCTCCCTCTCTGGCACTGCCGCCCGATGGGCCACGCCCCTGTTGCTGCAAGACAGCCCCTTGCTTCTGGACTATCAGGGCTTTTTGCAACACCTGCGCACCATGTTTGAGGACCCCCTCCGGGTGCAGACGGCAGCGAGGCGCATCAAAGACCTCCGCCAAGGCAAGCGCCCCCTGCAGGACTATATTGCGGAGTTCCGATTGCTAGGCCAGGATTCGGCCTGGAATGAGGCGGCGCTGATGGATGCCTTCCAGGACGGCCTCTGCGATGAGATGCAGGACGAGCTGGTTCGGGTGGAGGCGCCACAGACCCTGGACACGCTGGTGACCCAATGCCTGCGCATCGATGCCCGCCTACAACGGCGACGGCCCCGTAGGGCTCTTCCGGAACCACCGACAGTGCCGGCACCCCCGCGTTTCGTACCAACAGCGCCCCGGACCGTACCGCGTTTGGTGGCGACGGCTGAGGAGCCCATGGAGCTCGGAGCAGCCAGACCTCAACTGACGGCCCAGGAGCGGATGCGGAGACGCCAAGGGGGGTTGTGCCTCTATTGCGGCGAGGCTGGACATTTCACCGCCTCGTGTCCCCGGAAGCGGAGTGGATCGCTCAAGCCTGTTCCGGAGCCTCGGCGTGACCAGCCGGGAAACGGGTCAGGCCTGGCCTAGGGGAAACTCTGGGTCAGGCAGGTGACCATGCCCCGCCGGAGGCGGCGGCTGTGGACTGTGAGCCCCCTCGGCACCTGATTTTGAACACCCGGGTGTTGTTGGCTAACCGGTCGGAGGGGCTCCAGGCGCACGCGCTGGTGGACTCGGGGGCCACCACGAACTTTATGGACCAGGCCTTTGTGGCCCATTACAAGGTTCCCTTGGTTCCAGTGGACCCTCCGTTGAGGGTCGAAACTATTGATGGGCGGGAACTTGTGGCGGGGCCCATCAACTTCGCTACTCAGCCCTTGCGCCTTGCCATTGGGAACCATGAGGAGGCGATCCAGTTTTATGTGACGGCGGACCTGCACTTCCCCTTGGTCCTGGGGATGGCCTGGCTTCGGGCGCACGACCCTCAGGTGGCGTGGTCGAGAAATGCCATCTCGTTCCCCAGCCTGCAGTGTGTCGACCACCTTCGCCACACCTGTGCCGGCCAGGACGTCTCTGCCCCGAACGTCTCCTTGCCTCCGGAGCTGACATCCTTCGCCGACGTGTTCAGCGAGAAGGAGGCGGATCGCTTGCCCCCGCACCGACCCTACGACTGCGCGGTGGACTTGATGCCCAACGCGCCCCTGCCCTCGGGACGCCTGTACTCCATGTCGGAGCCCGAGCTGGCCGCCTTACGGGACTTTCTGGACAAGAACCTGGCCCGTGGGTTCATCCGGCCTTCGACCTCCCCGCTCTCGGCCCCAGTCCTCTTCGTGAAAAAGAAGACGGGGGACTTGCGCCTGTGTTGCGACTACCGGCGCTTGAATGCCATCACGGTACGGAATCGCTATCCCCTGCTGCTGATCCCGGAGCTGATGGAGAGGTTGCGGGAGGCCTCGATTTTCACCAAGCTCGACCTCCGGGGAGCCTACAACCTGGTGCGGATGCGAGAGGGGGACGAGTGGAAGACGGCATTTGGCACCCGATACGGACACTTTGAATATACCGTCATGCCGTTCGGGTTGACCAACGCCCCCGCGGTCTTCCAGCACTTGATGAACGACGTGTTCCGGGACATGCTGGATCGGTTCGTGGTGATCTACCTGGATGATATTTTGATCTATTCCCGGACCCCGGAGAGTCACCTCCAGCATGTCTGCCAGGTCCTGCAGCGCCTGCGGGAGCACCAGCTCTATGCGAAGTTGGAGAAATGTTACTTCTTCCAGACTTCCATAGAGTTCCTCGGGCACATCATCACCCCCGAGGGCATCGCGATGGACCCACACAAGGTGGCGGCCTTGCGCAGTTGGGAACCCCCGCGTCGGGTGAAGGACGTCCAGCGTCTGTTGGGATTCGCCAACTACTACCGGACCTTCATCCCGGGCTTTGCCACCCTGACCGTGCCGTTGACCCAGCTCCTTCGGAAGAAGGTTCCGTTCCAGTGGGGGCCCCCGCAGCAGCAGGCCTTCGAGGTTCTCAAGCAGGCCTTTGTCACGGAGCCGGTCCTGAGGCACCCCGATCCACACCGTCCGTTCGTGGTTGAGACAGACGCGTCCAACGTGGCGATTGGAGCGGTGCTGCTACAGGCTCCGGTGGATGGTGGCACTCTTTTTCCCTGCGCTTACTACTCCCGGAAACTCACTCCTTCCGAGCGCAACTACACCATCTGGGAAAAGGAGTTGCTGGCTATCAAGGCCGCGTTCGAGGCTTGGCGACATCACCTCGAGGGGGCCCGACACCAGGTGGAGGTGCGGACGGACCATCGGAACCTGGAGCACCTCACCACGGCCAGGAATTTGAACCAGCGGCAGATCCGGTGGTCGTTGTTTTTCGCCCGGTTCAACTTCCACGTCACATACATTCCGAGCCACCTCAACCAGAGGGCGGACGCGCTATCCCGTAAGCCGGAATACTTTTGCCCAAAGGACTCCCTTTCCCCCCGGACGGTGCTGCCAGCGGACTCCTTGGCCGCGGTCCAGGAACCGGTGGACCTGCGGACTCAGGTGCTGGAAGCGCAGCGACGGGACGACTGGTCGCAGCAGCGGAGAGCGGACGTCGGCCCCGCGTCCCCATGGACCGTGGAGGAGGGCTTGCTCAGGCACCGGGGTCGGCTGTACGTGCCCACAAGTCCGCTCCGAGCCCTCGTCATGAACCAGTGCCATGACAACCCCGCGGCGGGGCACTTCGGCTTCTTTAAGACCTTGAACCTAGTGACGCGGACTTTTTGGTGGCCTCGGGTACGGCACGACGTGCACGCCTACGTGACGTCCTGTGTGCCATGCCGACAGGCCAAAGCCGCGTCCGGCCCCCCTCCTGGACTCCTCCAGCCGCTGCCGACACCGGAGAGACCGTGGGGAGCCATCTCCATGGACTTCCTGACTGACCTGCCCCTGTCCGCTACGTTCACGACCGTCCTCGTGGTGGTGGATGCGCTCACGAAGATGGCACATTTCATCCCGTGCCGCGGCCTGCCCTCAGCTCGTACCACGGCTCGCCTGTTCCTGCAACACATCTTCCGCCTCCACGGCCTGCCGGACCGGGTGGTTTCGGATCGCGGGGCCCAGTTCACGGCCCGCTTCTGGAAAAGCCTGATGGCTGCGCTGGAGGTGCAGGTGTGCCTGTCGTCATCACACCACCCGGAGACTGACGGGGGCACGGAGAAGGTCATTGGCATACTGGAGCAGTACCTCCGCTGTTTTGTCAACCAGCAGCAGGACAACTGGGCCGAGTACCTTCCCCTGGCGGAGTTCGCTTTTAACAACTCCCAACATACCTCCACCCAGATGACACCGTTCCATGCCAACGTCGGGTACCATCCACGTTTTTTTCCGTTGACCATCATGGACTCCCCTGTTCCTGAGACCCGGGACTTCCTCTCGGAGCTGCAGGCGGTGCAGCAACTGGTGCGGCGGCAGCTGATCCGGGCGAAAGAGGACTATAAACGGTTCGCCGATCGCGGCCGCCGGGCGACGCCACCGCTGGAAGTTGGAGATCGGGTGTGGCTGTCCACGAAACACCTCCCCACGGACCAGCCGGTGAGGAAACTGGCCCACCGCTTTATCGGTCCCTTCCCCATCGAGGCGGTCATCAACCCGGTGGCCTATCGGTTGACTCTACCCCGCTCCATGCGGCTCCACCCCGTTTTTCATCGGTCCCTCCTGGTCCCTGAGACTCCCACTAGCCGTCTCCGCCGCCCGCCGCCGCCTGCCCCCCCAGCCGCAGCCGACGAGGACGACGCCTCGACGTATGAGGTGGACAGTATTCGGGACTCCCGTTGGCTGAAGGGGCGCTTCCAATACCTCATCGCTTGGAAAGGGTACGGGGCCGAGGATTTCACCTGGGTGGACGCATCTGCCGTTCAGGCCCCTGACCTGGTGCGGACTTTCCACGAACAGTTCCCGTCCCGACCCCATCCCGACCGTCAGACCCGGGGGAAGGGCCCTGCGGTGGGGGATAGTGTTGTGGCCCCGTCCTCTGAGCCTATCCCTTTGGAGGAAGGCAACTCTGAGCAGGAGGAAGAGGAGCCAGCCAGATCTCCCAGCCCTCCCCCTCTGGCACCGGCTCAGGTGCCAGCTGAAAGAGAGCCAAGTAGTGGGGAAACAGGTGTCTCAGATGAGAGTGAGGGAGAGACGTCATTCCTGGACGCACGCCAAAGAAGGCGAGAGAAAAGGGTACTGCAGCTGCGGCGTATGAGGAAATCCTGAGTCATTGGATTGGAGTCATAGGATCCATGACTCACTGGACCACACCCAGAAGCATATCTATTTAAGACAGTACAATGGGTCACGAAGTTCGTGACGAACAAAGCTAACTGCACAGCTAAACAAACGGAGCAACCTCGTAGTCTTGGAAGCTGGATGAACGGCAAAGCTACGTAGGTGATTTTCTTGTTTGTGTAAACCAATAAAGTCCTTGGCAGACGGTGTGCATATCGCTGCCAAGGTTGAGATAAGAACTGCAGAGTGTGCCAAGTGAGTCTTAACCCTCGGCTGGCTGTGTTTTTGTGGGTCTCTGAAGGGGGGGGACAGATCAAAGGGGTCCTCCCGCACTTCCTGTAGGAGCAGGGAGCGGGTCACCCTAAACAGGGCGGCCGGGTGATTATCTGATGATGCAATAAGAGCAGAAAAATAGTTACATTTTGCCACCTTTATCACCACTAGGTAGGTCTTAATATGAGACCTTACCAGTGTTTGATCAGATTCAGAACGACTGGCCTTCCAATCGCTCTCCAGGCATCTTTTCCGGCACTTCATCTCCCTTAGCTCTTCGGTAAATCAAGGAGCCAGGCGCCGAGTCAGAGGCCGCAAAGGCACGACCCGATCCAAAGCTCCAGGGGCCGCCCTATCCCAGGCGGCCAAGAGGTCTTCGGCCGAGCTGTGAGCCAGAGCCTCAGGAAATGGCCCAAGCTCCGTCTGGAAACGATCCGGGTCCATCAGGTGCCTGGGGCGGAACCACCTCATTGGTTCTGCCTCCCTGCGGCGGGATGTAGCGGTTCGGAGGTCAAAGCGGAGGAAAGAATGATCTGACCATGACAAGGGTTCAGTCACTATATCCCCTATATCAAGATCATTCAGCCACTGACCAGAGACAAAAACCAAGTCCAAGGTGTTTCCCCCCGTGAGTTAGGGCCATGCACTAACTGGGTAAATATGTGCCTTCCACAAATGTTTTTATTTATCTTAAAAAAAAATAAAAGTAGGGTAAAACTCAAAACTATTTTGATATAAGTATACTTGCAATATGTAAAAGATAAAGCTTTTAAAAGGTTTTTTTAAGTCAGTAAATACTAAAGCAACTCACATTCAGTAAAAAATCTTATCTCCTTCAAAATAAACAATAGTTATTTCCAATTTCACTTTTGTACAAAATGTAATAACAAAACCAATTGTGGTATATTGGTTACAGTGTTGAACTGGCACCAGATAAATTGATTATGGCTACAACGACTTTTTTTAGGGCCAGTGACTCTCTTTTAGCCTGACTTATCTCACAGGGTTTTTCTTCTGTGTGAGAATGGAAGGATAAATATACCTTGCATAATAGTTACATATAAGTACAATATAGTTACATATATTGTAAATATCATCTACAAAATAGTTAAGAAACATATTTAAGAGAAAGCAACAGTAAATAAATAGATGTTTGGAACCATTTTGTGTTGTAGAATGGTGGGACCTCTGTGTTTATTGCCAAAGAGATTTTTGCCTTGTGGCCATCAGCCTAAATGGTATTAAAAATGGACCAAATAAGTAGTATCTCAGGATGCATGAAGATCTTAGAGATAAAGGTGCTCTTTCAAGAATATCAATTTGATTAATCTAGTTGTCAAATTTCATATTGCACCATTCCCAGCGGAAGCTACATTCACTTAACATTTTTCAACTGTTCTTATAATAAGGCCTATATATAATGCAGTTCAGTCCAGCTAGATGTCACAGGACCAAGAATAACTGAAAGAAGATCGGTCTTATTCAAATAAGGTTGCAGGAATACTCCTAATTCTGCAATTTAAATGTGACCTTTTAAAAGTCATGGATGAGAATTGTCAGTGACTATGGAATGTCATTATTATCTTAAATAACTTTCCAAGAAAGAAGACTTAAAGAATCTATTTTGTTAAAAACTTAGATTGAATGTTTTGTAAAACAAAATTATGTTAAAAATTATATATTAAAATCTCAAACAAAATCTCAAACAAAAGAGCCTGAGTAGTGTAGTGGGCTAATGCCTCCTACTAAAGGCAGCAATTAACATCCAGCTGCCTCCAATTTCTGCGAGTTCAATCCTAGCCAGGCTCAAGGTCGACTCGGCCTTCCATCCTTTCTAAGGTGGGTAAATTGAGGACCCAGTTTGTGGAGGCAATAAGCTGACTTTGTATAAATATACAAAAGTATGAAGACTATTGCTTAACACACTGTAAGCCGCCCTGAGTCTCCGGAAAAGGGCGGCATATAAATCAAATTAAAAAAAAAAAACATTGCAGGATTTGTTAAAACAAAATTGTACATAATATATCCTGAACTCACCTTGATTACTATTAGGCATATGAATATTGCCTCCTGCAGACATTTGTGAAATATTTCTTGTATATAATTTTGACACTTAAACTTAAATTTTGTTCATTAGCACAGGCATTAGAAAAAATGATGACCCCAACTGGTCCAGCATCTAATTCTGTATTGCCTGAATCTTCAGCTGTTTCATCTCTGCATGAAACCCAGACATCTGGTACTTTTTATTCTGTTATTATCTAGCCTTATTTCACCACCCAGAGCCTCTTTCAACCACCCCTGAGTGGTTTAGAAATATGAGATATACTATATGTAAATAAATAATAAAAAGTAATGGTTAGTTAAGAAAAAAAACAGAAATGGGCCATGAGTGGCCATCCAGATTTGTATTTTAATTGGATGCACTGCACTGCCTAGTAAAGGTGGGTAATGATGATAGGAGTTATAATTCAACATCTAGAGGCCATACAATTTAATTGATATCCATATCAATTAAAGAAATCACCCAAGGTACACTTCATTTACTGCCCAAGCATTCCTACTGTGTTTCTCCAAAAAGAAAGCTGGGTCTTATTTTCTTTTGACCCCTGAAAAAATGGCTAGACCTTCTTTTTGGAGAGTTCTAATTATTGACTCATCTCACCACTGTTGGCGGTGGCATCAATAGCCCTGCCCAGCAGGAGCCCACTGCTGGCCCACTTCTTCTGCGGCCGCTTGCCACCACTCGCATGCATTGCCCTGCCTCCGTTTCACCTTCAGATGCCTGCTGGATGTTATGCCCCTGTTGGAGTCTGATTCTGAGATAGAAGAGGAACAGCTGACAGCGAGCAAGAGAGTGGCTCCATTGGCTGTGGAGGAAACTGGGAAGGGAAAAGTCAGGCTGGGCAGAGCAGGGGAAAGGTAGAACAAAGGGTTCTGATGAAGACCAAGGCCCACCCCCTCTTCATCCTAGGGCACACAGGGAAGAATGGAGAAGAGAGCAACATGCATTCCGTGGCTTACAAGGGAAGAGAGGGCCCCAACGCCCTTCACAAGATACACCTGGAGCTGGAGTTTAAAAGGGAGGCAAATGGGAGGGGCGGTTGTCAGGAACAAACACTGAGTTTGTGTTCACTGCTTTACCTGAGTTCCTGGCATACTCCCAACTGGCTTGATTCACTGCCATGCTACCTCAAGTTTGGACTTCTTATCTTGCTTGCCCTGCCAGATTAATTACCTTATCTTGCCCTGTTGGATTTATAGTTGGAAGTTTTGTCTGCTTACAGGTTTGTGGAAGAGTTTTTCTCCAGATCAGAGAGTAAAGGGACATTGGGAGCAAAGTTTGGAGCTAATAAAGGGACTTGTACTTATTCTCTGGCTGTGTTGCCTTTGTGCCATGCCCCGGGTCATCACAGCACCTGCAGCCGATAACAGAACTCTGGATCAATCCAGAGCTCCATTATCGGCTGCAGATGCCTTCTGGAAAGCCCTCTGCAGCTGATAATAGAGCTCCAGACCGATCCGGAGCTCTGTTATCGGCTGCAGATAACAAATGCTGGGAGGCATCTGAAAGCAAAACGGGGGCCAGGGTGATGCATGTGAGTGGCTGCAAGCAGCCGCTGAAGAAGGCGAGTATTGGGGTGTGCGAAGCCTGGTAAGTAGGACAGCTCCACCCCTCATCCCCACCCTAGCTTATTTTTCACCTGTGTGCCTCGCCCTCTTAATTAGGTCTAATTTTGTAGGTGGGCCTTAACTTAACGCGCTCAAAAACATGATAGGGCTTCTTTTCAAGATGGGTCGTCTTTTTGGAGAAACATGATAGATATTTATTGTTGCACAATAAACTTGCAGACTGTATTGTTTGTTAGGTGTGTAATTTCTTTTAGGGCGATTATTTTTTGCTCGGTATACAACTTGTGATATTTGTTAGTGGAGAATGGAACTTCCCCTAAGGAATTATTCAATATCTATAAAATAACACTTCCATACCTGAGATGGGAAAAATGAAAAAGGACTTATATAAGTTAGACTTGAGAAGTAAACTCTTCTAGCTGCTTGGAAATTCTTCTATTTGCATATCCATCTCTATCTTCAAATTGTATATAAAGTATTATACAGGAGTTGCTTGACATTATTAGTTGTAGAAATCCAGTGTTTGGGGTACCATGATATTCATCACATTTTGTTTGTATCTACTTATTAGATTTCAGTACCATCATGTAGATTCTAAATGAATTTTTGTATGGGGAAGAGAGGGAGGTGACTTTGGTGTTAGCTAAACAAGTATCGGTGGTGTACTCATTTGTTTCTTCTCCTACAGGATTGCTCCCTAAAGACCAGAGAAGAGTTTGGTTTGCAGATGGAATTTTACCTAATGGAGAAGTTGCAGACACAACAAAATTGTCATCTGGAGCTAGGCGATTCCCACAGGAACCTGTAAGCCTTATTTTATCTGAAGTTATCATTTTAGGTTCTAAATACAATTAGCTAGTTGATAAATGTGTCATGCAAAAAAGTCTGTTTTGTCTTTTTAATACAAAAAGTAGAGAGGATGGCAACTCTGTCTGGGAGTGCCTTTGCATAGTTTAGGGCCGTGATGGTGAATCTATAGCACGCGTGCCGGAAGTGGCACACAGAGCCATCTCTCTGGGCAAACCAGCTATCGCTTGTTGCTCTTCTGGGTTTTGGTGCACACATGAGCGCCAGCCAGCTGGTCTTCGCGCCCACAGAAGGGCCAGAAACCAGAAGAGCAGATCCCTGGCACGGATGTGCGCACCGGGAAGCTGCACCTCCTGTTTCCAGCATGCACATGCACGCCGGCCAGCTGGTCTTTGCATGTGCCGGAAACTGGAAGATCAGATGACCTGCATGCATGCGCAAGCTAGAAACTGGAAGCTCAGCTCCCCGGCACGCATACATTCTGGGGAACTGCTCTTCCAGTTTTCAGTGCTCCCCCATGTGTGTGTGCTCCCATTTCAGCACTCGGTGCCAGAAAGATTCACCAACACTGCCTTAGGGCATTATGTCAGTTGTGCAATTCCTAGATTGCTGGGCCTTGCTTAAAGTCATTCATACCCATGTGACTTCCAGATTGAACCACTGCAATGCATTTTACATGGGACTGCCCTTGAGTATTCGGAAGTTTCAGCTGGTGCAATCAGCATTGCACACAGTTATTGGTGTCAGTTATTTGCTATATGTGATTCATGAGTTGCATTCACTTCCTGTATGCTTTCAGATGCAATTCAAGGTGCTGGTTGTCACCTTTAAATCCCTTCATGGCTTAGTAGTGTGTTATTTATAGGTTGTCTTTCTACAATTATTTCTACCCATTCTCTGATCTGGCAAGAAGGGCATGCTTTGGCTATCGTCAGCTAGGTAATGCTGGCTGGCAGGGCCCAGAAGGAGAATCTTTTCTGATATGGAACATCATGGTTTATGAGATTAGATCAATGCTCTCTCTGTTAGCCTTTGAAAATTGGGCTTTGTACTCGATTCTGTGACCGTACTTAGGCTAGATACATACATAACGGTTTAGATTGTGTCCAGCTTCTATGTATTATTATTTATGTTTTATATTACTTAGTTTTTGTTTTATGACAGACTGCCCAGAATCACATACAAGTGAGATGGGCAGTTTTATAAATCAAATAAATCAGTAAAGTAATAGTTTCTGCTTCACTGCATTTAATTTTTGGGGGTATGTTTGAGAATGCTGCCTGATTTTGTTTTATTAATTTCTTTATTCATTTGTTTTCCTGGCAAAAGCTCTCTCAACCCAAAGTTAAAGTATTGCTACAAATTTTGCTATATTGTGCATGCATACATAAAATATATTTATATGTATATGAAATCTTAATCTGTTCACCGCCCTGAGTCCTTTGGGAGAAGGGCAGTATAGAAATTCAATAAATAAATAAATAAATAAATGTCAGATCTAATGGAAAAACTTTTGTCATAGGTTGGAAGCCCAACAAATAAAACTGTCTCTGCAACTGATACCAAATCAAAAGATGAAGTGCATGTAGCTGAACACACTGGGATTGTAAGGGGTTCCACTTCTGTTCCACAGGAAGACATATTGCCTAGTAATGAGCAGCTTGACTTATGTGATTCTGACTGTCTGCCCATTGAACAAACTGAAGTGCTGTGTGACTCTGACTTTGTGACCGCAGCTGTTACTGAAGTTCCTACTGTTTCTGAACTAGCAAAGGAACCTCTTCCTGCTGCAACTGATCAAGCAAGTGATACTCCTACTAGTATATTAGATTATAGGATGCTTTGTTATATTGAAAACTGTGTTGGTAAGGAGGTCAGCCTTATTCCTGGTGATGGATTTCCACCTATTCTGCTTGCAAGAGGAGAAAAAGGTAAAGGTAATGTCTTGCTTTTAAGGTATTATGAAAAGTAGGATTGCTTCTTACCCTTCCAAATTTTTTGCACTTTAGAAGTGTAACATTATAAAATAAATCATATAAATACACCATTATTATTTATTTTGCTTTTATAGTATACTACTTTCTGAGAAACCCAAAGTGGTGATACTAATAATATACATTTAAGGTAAATATGTAATATGAAATACAGAAAGTTTTACATATGCCAATTCTTAGGCTAAGGATTTGAGTTTAGAAATTGGGTTTGAACTAAAATTAATTAGTGTGATTCTGCTATTGTGCAGATTTTTTTTTTGTTTTGTTATAATGAAACAAAAAGACAAATTTAGATATCAGTATACATTTCTACTAGATTAGGGTATATGAATTGAAATACAAAACTGTCAAAATGAAATGCTGTGAGATAGGGCATGTTCTGCATAAGGTTGTTCTTTTTTTGATGGGACTAATCCAGAGCTATCTTTAACATGCACAATGACTGGTACACGCTTGACTTCAAAAGTTGAGGATTTCCTAGTTATCCATATCTTACCATTTCATGGTTATATTATTGCAGAATAATTGAAGCTATCTTAAAGATTGTCTAGAAGCTGCAGAAATTCGAAGTGTAATTGCTAGTTTAAGTGTAGCAGCTAAGCAACTAAATGAATTAATTGAACACTATTGCATTAGTTGCTAAAGAGCAACTGAACTGGATTCAAGATTCATATCTTTCCAATACAAATACATTTATGGATTGAGATTGTCAAAGAAAACCTTATTCATGGTCACAATTCTCGGTGTAGCCTAATAGAAGTTTATGAATTAGGCCATCATACTTATCAGTGGTGGGTTCCTCCCGGTTCCGCCAAGCCGGTAGTGGTGACAATATGATGTCACCGAACCAGTTCTGCCCCCCCACCCTCCACCCCCTGCTTTATTTGTACGTTTAATTTGGCCCCACTCCCAATCTATTGCTGCCTCCTGAGTCCCAGCTGATGGCTAGAGGGAAAAAACCTGTTTAAACTCTTGCCACGGGGCTTCAAAGGGCGACCCTACAGCTGATCAGTGTTAAAAGAAAACAAATGAGTAGACAGGTGCCTGCAAAAATAAATGGGTAAACCAGTGCCTGCAAAAATAAATGTGTAGACCAGTGCCTGCAAAAATACATGAGTAGATCAGTGCCTGCAAAAATAAATGGGTAGATCAGTACAGTTCTGCAAGCAGTTAAAAGCCTGGTAGACCAGTATCTCTGCTAAATCCTAAATAATTATCACATGACTATCAATCCACGCCCACAAAATAAGCCTCGCCCACAGAACTGGTAGTAAAAAAAATTTAGAACCCACCCCTGATACTTATGGTTGTTGCATATAGAAGTTTTTTGCATATATATTTAATTTTTGCTAAATTAAAATAAATGTGTTCACTGGTTTTACAAATTATAAACTTCAAGAGACAATGGTATATGTTTACCGTTGCAACACAAATAGGAATTTACATATCTATGTTTTAAAAGTTCCAGAACAGAGAAAATATTAAACCATTAATTTGATCTAGCTTTAGTTCATTCACACTTTATTAATTTGGACTACATCCCAATCATCAGTTCCCTCAATGTAGTTTGTGTTATTAAAGATTTTTTTTCCAAAATTCAACGTTGTAATTATCTGTCTTTTTACTTTCATATTTTCTTCAGAATCCTTAGTAGAAGAACATCCTTCTAATGAGCAAGTTACCTTATTGCTTGAAGAATCTAATCCATTGACATTCATTCTAAATGCAAATTTACTAGTGAATGTCCAGATATTATCTTGTAAGTATTAGCTTATTAAATTTATAAAACCTTGTAAAATCTTATAATTATAGTTGCAAATGTAAACTCTGATCAATGAACATTAACTGGCCAGTTCTAATTAATTTTTTTAAATTATTGTCCAATTATTATTTCTATCTTATAATTAATTGCCTTAATTGATATAAAATAGGGTTAATATTTTGTATAAAATCGAGTATGAGTGCAGGATTCCCTCCCTTGCAATTTTTTTATTAGGCTAAATTAAATGGAAAGATAGTGGTATAGAAAATCAAGTAATATCAAATCCAAATAAAATTTTTAGATGCAGTAATCTAAAGTTTGTTTCATTTCATTATAATATGTTTAACCTTTATAATAAGGTTTACATAATTTAATAACTTCAACATAATGTGATAAAGAATAGCTATTGGCCCTACTCAACAGTGGCCACAGGATTGGAAAAGGTCAGTTTATATTCTAATTCCAAAGAAAGGCAATGCCAAAAGATGTTCAAACTATCGCACCATTACACTTATTTCACATGCTAGTAAAGTTAAGCTTAAAATCCTACAAGCTAGGCTCCAGCACTATGTGGATTGAGAACTACCAGAAGTACAGGCAGGATTTTGAAGAGACAGAGGAATCAGAGATCAAATTGCCAACATACGCTGGATCATGGAGAAAGATCGGGAGTTCCAGAAAAACATCTATTTCTGCTTCATTGACTATGCTAAAAGTTTTGAACGTGTGGCTCACAACAAATTGAGGCAAGTTCTTAAAGAGATGGGAGTACCAGGTCATCTTATTTGTCTCTTGAGAAACCTGTATGCGGGTCAAGAAGCAACAGTGAGAACTGGACATGACACTGATTGGTTCAAAATTGGGAAAGGTGTCCGGCAAGACTGTATACTGTCACCCTGCCTATTTAACTTACATGCAGAGCACATCATGAGAAAGGTGGGGCTAGAGGAATCAAAAGTTGGAATTAAGATTGCCAGGAGACATACTGACAACCTCAGATATGCAGATGATACCACAGACTACAGAAAGCTAAGAGGAACTAAAAAGCCTTTTGATGCGGGTGAAGAAGGAGAGTGCAAAAGTTGGCTTGAAGCTCAATATTAAGAAAACTAAGATCATGGCATCTGGCCCTCTTAATTCCTGGCAAATAGATGGGGAAGAAATGGAGATAGTGACAGATTTTATTTTCCTGGGCTCGAAGATCATTGCAGATGGGGACTGTAGCCAAGAAATTAAAAGATGCTTGCTCCTGGGGAGGAAAGCTATGGCAAATCTAGACAGCGTTCTAAAAAGCAGACATCACCCTGCCAACAAAACTGTGTATAGTCAAGGCTATGGTTTTCCCAGTTGCAATTTATATCTGTGAAAATTAGACAATAAGAAAGGCTGAGCGCCAAAGAATTTAGGTGTTTGAACTATGGTGCTGGAGAAGACCCCTGAGAGTCCCTTGGACTGCAAGGCAATCAAACCGGTCAGCCCTAGAGGAGATCAACGTTGACTGCTCTTTAGAAGACCAGATCCTGAAGATGAAACTCAAATACTTTGGCCACTTAATGAGAAGGAAGGACTCACTGGAGAAGAGCCTAATGCTGGAAAAGATTGATGGCAAAAGAAGAAGGGGATGACAGAGAATGAGGTGGCTGGATGGAGTCACTGAAGCTGTAGGTGTGAGCTTAAATGGATTCCAGAGGATGGTAGAGAACAGGAAGGCCTGGAGGAATGTTGTCCATGGGGTCACGATTGGTCGGACACAACTTCACAACTAACAACAACATTGGCCCTACAATGTACTCCTTCATTGTATTTCTAGATTTGGAAGGTTTCTTTCAGTATATTAGGTAGGGAATGATCCCTGATTAAGATTTTTTACATGTAAATGGAGAAGGTTGACTTTGGAACCACTGGATTATAGTTTCTCAATTTCAAATAAGGACTAGGAGTCAAATTACACCAAAGTTGACTTAAGTAGTTACTTTCCCTGTCATTGAAACCAATAGAGGGTTGGAACTGTTACAATTTTACTTCTGGCAGTGATAATGTATTCTGGCAGAGCTGTTTCCACTACAAATAAATTTATGCATTGAGACAGTAACAGTTCTGTGCCAAATTATCTTCTTGGATTAGGTTGGAATTGGTCTATGGATACATTGCAAAAGATATAAAAATTCAATTTTTTTGTACAGGTAGTCTTCAACCTATGACCACAATTGAGCCCAAAATTTATGTTGCTAAGTAAAAAATTAATTAAGTGAGTTTTGCCACATTTTACGACTTTTCTTGTCACATTTGTTAAGTGAATCACTGCAGTTGTTAAATTAATAACATAGATGTTAAGTAAATCTGTTTTCCCCATTTACTTTGCTTGTTAGAAAATTGCAAAAGTGGATCACATGACTCCAGGTCACACAAATGTGAGTCAGTTGTCAAGCATCCAAATGTATCGTATTTTTTGGAGCATAAGACATACCTTTTTCCCCCCTAAAAGAGGGTGAAAATTTGGGTGTGTTTTATACACCGAATGTAGCCCCGCCCAGCCTCTCAATCAGAGGTTGAAAAAAGTCTCTGAAACTTCAGTTTGAGTGGCTGAAAAAAAAGCCTCTGAAACGGAGGTTTCAGAGGCTTAAATAAAAGCAAGGTGCAGAGCTCACAACCAACGAATCTGTTGCTAAAGTTCACCTCTAGGAACAGCTGATCGTTGGTATTATGGGATTCTGATCCACTCCCAATCAGCTTTTTTCTTATTTTCCTCCCCAAAAACTAAGGTGCATCTTATACTCTGGTGCATCTTATAGTCTGAAAAATACGGTAAATCATGTGACTATGGAGATGCTGCAATAGTCATAAGTGTAAAAAATTATCATAAGTCACTTTTTTCAGTACCATTGTAACTTTGAACACTCACTAAACTAACTGTGGTAAGTCGAAGACTACCTATATTTTAACAACATAAAAAAGCTTAATGTTTTTTTTTTGTCATTTAGATAATTCAGAAAAATGCTGGTATTTCTCCACCAATGGAATGCATGGCTTGGGGCAAGCTGAAATTATCATACTATTACATTGTTTATCAGATGAAAGTGATATTCCTAAAGAAATATTCAATTTATTTATCAACATATATAAAGATGCCATGAAAGGTATGAAGTTTAGCTAGACTTCTAATACAGTATGTATTAGAAAGAATGCTTGACTATTTTAAATCTGTGTTTAATTTGGTCTGTTTCTCTTAATATTATATGTACAGAGAGAGGGTTTTCATAGCAAATTTATGGGAAGGGATGCTGACTTAGCACTTTTTAATTATATTTTTTAAAAATAAATTGAAAATTGTAGATGATGCTATATTGTTGCTTTTATGAAAATCATTTTTCCAATATAATTGTACATTCAGAAATGGCTTTAGTCACTTTATCCCTCCTTATTTATAGGTGTTTGCATATTTAAGCATAACTCCCACCTCTTACCCCCATAAGCAAATCTTATTGGGTATGTGTTGGATATTAAAAGAAAGAGAGAAGTAACATTTTAGATTTTCTATTTAATGAGTAGATTTGCCTGACATTGATCACCAGTGTATAGTAGTATTCTGAGGTATTAGGCTATGCATGATGCATTAATCAAATTTATCATCTTTCTAACTTGTTGAACCTAGAAATGTTGCTGATCCATAACTCATCTGCTTTTCTTCTATGTAGATATTGGCCAGGTCAGTGGGAACCTCAGTAAATTCCCACTGGGAATTTTTGACTGGGCCAAAAATTTATGGCCTGGTCCTCAAAGGCTAGGCATAATCCCACCCCTTCTGTCCATAGATAATTTGTACTCATTCACTGTGATTCCTGTGATATTATTTAACACTATTTTGGAAAGTCTTCCAAATGTCAGTTGAGTTAGGGAAGTATTAAACTGTATTGAGGAAAAGAAGGCAGCTCCTCTGGATCCAAAACAACATAATGATACTGAGAACATTGAGATCAAGAGAAAATCCAATCCAAAATCAACCATTAAAATGGGAACTCTCAAGTTCCAGCAATAATATATACTTTAAAATATACCAATATTAAAAATTTATAACTTTATAAAATCACATCTGGCAAAAACATACTGGTTTCATCATAAAGATAATTATACTTGTAGAAACATCTTCAAGATAGGATAATTATGCCAATATTCTAATAATTAACAGCTTTTATATCTGAACTTAACTATGCAGAAAAACTTCTACTCCACTTAAATGTGATTTTTTTAAAAAAATCACCCAAAATGGTTAAGAATATTTTACTAGATTTACCAGTAATTGCAAAGAATATTAAAGTTATCTGTAAAACAGAGATAATTCCTTAATCACACATGCTAACTCCTTTTTAGAGAAGATAGTTGAAAAGTTGATAGCAAATCAACTACAGAGAATCTTAAAGGAAACAGATTATTTTGATCTTTCCAGTCATGGTTAAGCCCAGTTATGGACAGAAATGGCATTGATAACTATGGTGGATGGCCTTTCTGGGACCTAGATGGGATAAGTATGTCCTTTTAGACCTCTGGCCTCAGTGCTGGTATTTGTCTGGGCTACTAAGGGGCTACCACAAAGAAGAAGAGGTCAACCTATTCTCCAAAGCACCTGAAGGCAGGACAAGAAGCAATCGATGGAAACTAATCAAGGAGAGAACTGACGAGAGATTTTCTGACAGAACAAATAATCAGTGCAATGACTTGACTCCAGAAGTTGTGGGTGCTCCCAACACTGGAGATTGTTAAGAAAAGATTGGACAACTATTTGTTTGAAATGATATAGGGTTTCCTACTTGAACAGAGGGTTGGAGTAGAAGACTTCCAAGGCCCCTTCCAACTCTTGTTATTTTGTTACTTGCAACAGATGGCAGTTTGGATGCCATGCTATGGTTCTGTTCTACTTGAGTCACAGTCAACAATGGGGGAAAGCACTCAAATCCATGAATATTCTAATGTAATTCCCACATGACTGAGGACTCTCTTCCATGTTATCCAATATCAAATGACAGTAACTCACACCCTGATCACAACTTGGTTAAACTATTGTAAGACATTCTAGTTGGATTATCCTGAAACTGCAACTAGTACAAATGTGATGGTTAGATTTTGGGTCTGGCAGTCTTGTTAGTGCAGAGTTAGACTGAACTTAAATAACTACTTTTTGAGGCTTGGATTTAAGGGGATGGGAAAAAAATCTCTTCCTCCTTATGTAATGTCAGTCTTGTCTTGCTATGTACAGGTAGTCCTTGACTTATGATCACAACTGAGCCCAATAATTCTGTTCCTAAGAAATTTTGCTGAGATAGTAGTTAAGTGAGTTTTGCCCCATTTTATGACTTTTCTTGCCACAGTTGTTAAGTAAATCACTGAAGTTCTTAAGTTAGTAATGTTTGTTAAGTGACTCTGGCTTCCCCATTGACTTTGCTTGTCAGAAGGTCACAAAATGGAATCACATGATCCCGGAATACTGTAATCATAAATATGAGTCAGTTGCTAAGTGTCCAGATTTTGATCACATGATCATGAGGATTTTGCAATACTTGTAAGTATGGAAAATGGTCATAAGTCACTTTTTCGGTATTATAACTTTGAACTGTAAGTTGAGTACTACCTGTACTAAAGGTCATACCTGAGAGCACCTGAGATGTGTATCTCTTGTCTTGAATCAGCTGATAGCCCAACAGAAACAGATTCTTCATAGTATAAAATAGATAAACAAAAATTTGGGGTAATGAAATATCTGCAAGAAAACAACCAATCTCAGAGAGCACTAAGGACCCCTCATTAAAACCCCGGGTTACAGATATTCTCCTTTATTAGATTAAAAAATATTCTTCAAAGAGCCATCTGTTTATTTCTTTTTGCATCAGAAATTTGGTTCACTTCCATCTCTTTTTGTTACACTTTTGATTTCATGTGTTCTTTTGTTCTCAGGAAAATTTATTGGAAATTTGGAAAATATTACATTCACTGAAGACTTTTTTGGAAGCAAAGAGCATGGTGGATTTCTATTCGTTACACCCACGTTTCAGAAGTTAGATGATCTCATGCTACCTTCAAATCCCTTTTTATGTGGCATTCTTATTCATAAACAGGAAGTACCTTGGGCAAAAGTTTTTCCTATTCGCCTGATGTTGAGATTAGGAGCTGAATATGGGAGTAAGTTTATTTAAATTTTAAATATTGAAACTATTGAATTTATTTATTGAATTCAATATTGAATCTATTGAATATTCATATAAAGATAAATTGTGTGGGTTGATCTGAAGTTTATACTTTCTCTTAGTCTGAAAGACTTATCTGTTTCATTGGTCATTTTGGTTATGGCGGTACAATCATTTCTTTCTTACTATTAGACCAGAGACTGAAAATAATATGTCATGCTATTTATATAAATCCACAGTTTAAATTTTGTTACTCAGGCTTTCCCATTACAAAAGAACAATAAAGGGTTTGGGCATTATTGTGTCACTTTCTGCCATTATCCTCACTTATAATTGAAAAAGAATATTTCCATTAAGCATTTTTTTCCAAAGGACTTTATTTGCTATGATGCACTTAAGGCTTGTGTTTAAAATACTATACTTTTCATCCATCCAATTTAGTCCATTTTAAATGCAAATACTTTTTTAAACTTGAAACTTTCAAAGAGAATCAGTAAACTCTAGGCATTTCTTGTTTTTTTATTTCTTAGTATATCCAACTCCAATGACAAGTATCAGACATAGAAAGCCACTGTTTGGAAAAATAGGCCATACAGTCATGGATTTACTTGTTGTAAGTATATGCTATTGCTTGTATTTCGTTAGTATCTTCTATACCAAAAGAGCAATGTAAGAAAATAGATGAAGCTTATTATTACAAACATTCTAATACTGCTTAAATATCAGTGAAATATAGTTATAGAAACTATCAGTAAATGCATGAAAGGAAAAAAATTAAGTGGAGTTAACAAGGATAATATTCTTAGAACTGTGTGGTTCATTGCTATGAAACTACCCAGTTTATTAGAATTAAGCTTATTTAGCAGATAATTCATTACCATTGTTCATAATATAAAAATTAATAGTATTTTTATATTATGAACAGTAGTAATGAATTACTCACATGGTTCAAAATTAGAGAACTAGATTAATCTATTTTTATTGCATTGCAGGACCTTAGAAACTATCAATATACATTACATACAATAGATAATTTATTTATTCATATGGAAATGGGTAGAAGTTACATTAAAATACCTCTGAGGAAATATAATGAGGTAAGTATAATTTCTATTAACGATTTGGTAAGAGGTGTAAAAATCAGCAGCTTCATGAATATATAGAATTTGAAGTGGGTTGTTCTCTTGCAGCGAAACATTAAATTTCTAATGGCACGACCCCTGTTGCAATAGTTATGAACATTTATTCTAGGATTTGAACTTGAAGCAAGTTTGTGGTCCAGTGAAGACATAGCAGAGATTTCTGTAAAAGCTTTGTTTTCCATTTAACATTTCATGCTATTTCTGAGTAGACAGAATATAGGCTCATATTCTCACTAGGTGATTTTTTTCAGGGTGTTTGGATAGATGAGAATGATGAATTGTTGTCCTGACTCCTTTGAGAATGGATAAAATAAAATGTAGTAAATTATTAGCCAAATAACTACTCTGCTTTCAAAAATATTGTAAACTTTATATTTGGTAATATACATTTTATTTAAGTGAAAATGTAAAGAGGGCTTCATAGTACTGGAGAAAAATCTAGCCTATATTATTTTTGTTCTATTAATAATATTTTCCCAAATATTAGGAAACCAAATAATGCTTCTATACACTCACAGCAAGTCTGGAGAAAAGAGATTTGCAGTGTAGGCACTAATCAATATTGTACGAGAGAGAAGTAGCAGCACTGGGGGGGGGGATTCTGGTGTGCTAAAAAAGGGCCATTGAATGAGTGAGGAAAAGGCTATTTGATTGAAATGGTTACATGTAAGTGAATATTACTGTATCAATATTTTGAATTTAATCTTGTGCATGTTCAATCAGGAAAATAAGGAGCCTGAGTAGCGTAGGGGAGTAATGCCTCCTACAAAGGCAGCATTTAAGATCCAGCTGCTGCAATTACTTGTGTGTTCAATCCCAGGCAGGCTCAAGGTCGACTCAGCCTTCCATCCTTTATAAGGTGGGTAAATTGAGGACCCAGTTTGTTGGGGGCAATAAGCTGACTTTGTATAAATATAAATATACAAAAGTATGAAGGCTATTGCTTAACGCACTGTAAGCCGCCCTGAGTCTCCGGAGAAGGGCGGCATATAAATCAAATTAAAAAAAAAAAGTAACAATATTTATGACATTGCAACTAATATAGTACAGCATAGTATAGCATAGTATAGCAATATATTATGATAATATAATATAATATAATATAATATAATATAATATAATATAATATAATATAATATAATATAATATAATATAATATAATATAATATAATATAATATAATATAATATATATATTGGTCTTCTAGGTAATGAAAGTAATAAACACTTCTAATGAACATGTCATTAGCATTGGAGCAGGTTTTAATTCTCAAGCTGATTCCCACTTAGTTTGTGTACAAAACGAGGATGGAATATATCAAACACAAGCAAACAGTGCCACTGGACATCCTAGGAAAAGTAAGTATCATGCTGTACAATATTGAGCTCCTGTTTTCTAATTTCTGATATGGTACGACTCATTTTAAAAAAAAATTAGAAGAAAAGAAATATCTATACTGAATATACTATAAAAGTTATTATCTTATTATAATTATACTTATTATCCTTATACTAAATATTTATTTATTATTGTTTATTTATTGGTTCGATTTGTATGCCGCCCTTCCCTGGAGACTCAGGGCGGCTTACAATGCGTTAAGCAATAGCCTTCATACTTCTGTATATACCTGCTTAGTGGGGCTTTTGGCCCCCCCAAGCGGTGTTCTTTTTCAAACAAAGTCAGCTTATTGCCCCCACAATCCTGGTCCATGCGCTGGCTGCATAAGCGCACACCGTTTATTTAATTCAGCAGCAGGTTGGGTGTGCGCTTGCGCAGCCGGCGTGTGGACCAGAGTGGTTCATTCAAGAAGGAGAGTGAGCGACTCTGGTATCTTTTGGGCACTTGCCTTCCCTGACAGCTAGCCACGGGAGAAAGGTCAGCAGTAGGAGTCGAGAAATGGTGCATTCCCTGACTCTGGGGAATGAGGTGGGTGGGTGGAGCTGCGTGGCGAAGGGCGAGCAGGCAGCGACTCTGCAGCAAGGCTGGAGTCAGGGAATGGTGCATTCCCCGACTCCGGGGAATGGGGCAGGTCAGTGGAGCCAAGGGAGAAAGGTAAAGACATGCTGGCAGAATAAAAATTTTAAAATTTTTCCCTACCGGTTCTGTGGGCGTGGCTTGATGGAAGGGGGTCTTGTGACTGAGTGGGCATGGTTGTGAGTGAAATCGAGTTGGCCACACCCACTCAGTCACAGGACACCCCACCACCACCACCAAGCCACGCCTACAGAACCGGTAGGGAAAAATTTTAGACTTCACCCCTGATTTGGGGTCAACATTTCTTTTCTGAATTTGTAATAGATTAAGAATAGCTGCTGAATGTTATGGTTTGTAGACTTTTTTGCATGCAAATCATTTCCTGTCTGTCTCAGCTTTGGACATGTTCAGTAAAGTTAACTTAGTGGCATTTGTTACTTACTCTGAATTACATAGGCATAATTTGAGTAGAAATGATTGAAGTGTGATGCACTTGTCTAGAATTAAAGGAGTCAAAAGTATTTCATATGTAGCTTTCTGTGTGAAATATTATGCCTAGGATGAACAATTAAATCTAAGCTGTTTATTCAGTTACAGGTGCAAGTTTTGTAGTATTTAATGGGGCACTGAAAACATCTTCTGGATTCCTTGCTAAATCCAGTATTGTTGAAGGTATGGATTATCATGCTTACCAGAATCAAAAGATTGGTTGAAATGCAATAAATTACATTATTTAATGTAATGAAGCAGAATTGAACTTTTTACATGTGTAAATTGGCAGTGCTGGACGAAATGTTAACAAAACACTTTTGACTACAGGTCAGAAAATACATTTTGTGTGTGTGTGTGTGTGTGAGAGAGAGAGAGAGAGAGAGAGAGAGAGAGAATGATGATCATATAATTTGATGTTATCTGTTCAGTTGTGACTGACATTAAACCATATAAACTATTATTCCATGATTGAAATGCTATTAACTATGAATTAAAAGCTTTAAACTATGATATAAAAATATTCTTTTGCCAAAAATTCTCCTGCATTTTATATATTTTATTGATAATCTTTGCTAGTAGCATTAGTCAAAATGATGTCTGCCACATTGTGATAGTTTTGCCAAATCCTGTGGTCTATCAGCTGGTAAATCTCAACAATAGGAATGCAGTTCAGTTGTTAAAAATTCCATAACTTGGGTTATATGCTTATTAAAAGGGTTGTGTTTCTTCATAGATGGAATAATGGTACAGATCACTCCAGAAACTATGGAGGGCTTGCGTCAATCTCTGAGTGAAAAAAAAGACTTTCGAATTACATGTGGGAAAGTGGATTCAGGAGACTTCAGAGAATATGTAGACATTTGTTGGATAGAAAATGATGAGAAAACAAACATGAGGTATTTATTGTGTATTCTACTAAGCAGAAGTATCATATGTGTTAAGATTTTTCTGCAAAATGCCAACGTTTTTTGTAAAATGGCTAATACTTGGAAATTGGCCGAAACACTTATTAATAGTGCAAAAATGTGTTAAGTAACACATCACATGGCCGTGCTAGATTTACGATATCAGTTCTGTTGCAGTTGTTAAACAAATCACCCACAATCATTTAATGAGAATATTACATGACCATAACTTGCAATTTTAACTTCCAGGTTCTCCATTGATTTTGTTTGTTTGTTGCTGGGCAGCACGCAAATAGCAATTACATAACTGTAGGTCAATGATGTTTGTTGTAAATATGTGGCGATTACATAGCACACAAATAACAATTACAGGTAGTCTTTGACTTATGACCACAATTGAGCCCAAAATTTCTGTTGTTAAGTGAAGCATTTTAAGTACGTTTTGCCTCATTTTACGACCTTTCTCACCATAGTTGTTAAGTGAGTCACTGCAGTTGGTAAGTTAGTAACCCAGTTGTTTAGTGAATCTGGCTTCCCCATTGACTTTGTTTGTCAGAAGGTCATAAAAGGTGATCACTTGCAACGATCATAAATATGAACCAGCTGCCAAGCATCCAAATTTTGATCACATGATCATGGTGATGCTGCAAAGGTCGCAACTGAAAATGGTCATAAGTCGTATTTTTCAGTGCCGTTGTAACTTTGAACAGCCAAACGAACTGTTGTAATTTGAGTACTACCTATACATAGCTGCAGGGAAAGTAACAGTTCTAAGTTCAAGGAACAGTCGTAAGGTTATTTTTTCAGTCTGCAGTAACTTGAAGCAATTGCTAAACAGGACTATCAATAACCAAGGACGACCTGTATATTATCTATCCATGTGGTTTCCTTGGTAAAATATAGCAGTGGTTTACTATTAACTTTTCTTGTCCTGTATGAAATATTGTCTTAGGGCCTAAGACTTAGGCAGTTTTACTAAAGTGGTAATTCATCTTCAGCAGCTTATATGTGCTACCCAAAGGTGCCTGTTTGCTTTAGTTGGGCAGACACGCTTGGAGTAAATTCTTTTGAAGTTAACTTCTGATGTTCTGAGGGTATCAGAACAGCCTGATTAGTCCTAATAATATAATTTAAACCTTGAATCATAGAATTACAAGCCCGATAGATGGGAAATCTATGGAAGGAGTACAGAGTGAAAAAATAGTTCAAGAAGAATGTTTTGAAGTGGATGGAAAACTTGTAAAATGTACCGAAGTAAGTTAACATTGCTTTTAAAGAAACATCTATGCAAATTAAATGAAGTTAGGTAGAATATTAAATGTCCTCTGAATGTGAAAGAATACTGAATTAATCATGCAGCTGCTTTCATCTGCTGTCATTTCATTTTGCTTTCATTTTGTCCATTAAATTAAACAGTTTTCTTTGGGAAGATTCTGCTCAAGCTTTATTTTAGTGATCACTTATCTTAAAAAGGTTAAATTACATCCTCCCCCACCCCCAAAAAGCACCAAAATACCTGGCCATGAAATCTAAAAAGTTGAAACTTTCAGCCATTGGTATTTTGATGATGACAAGCAAGACTGATTTTCCCCCCGTAAATTAATGAAGATAATCGCTTTTCATTTTTAAAGTTGACATTATTCACTCTGATATAGTACCAATAGAAGAAAAGGCTTCATAATTTGAACATCTCCTATATTTATTTATTTATTTATTTATTTATTTATTTATTTATTTATTTATTTATTTATTTATTATATTTCTTTTTTTTAATAAACTTTATTGATTTCAAACAAAAAATGTATAAAATTTGTCCATGCTGTTTACATCGGAGGAGCAGCGTTCATACATATTTACAATAATCACATAGGTGTCGCTTAGTAACAATCTCTTATCATATCACTACCTTTTTAAATTACCTTTTTCATTTTCTCATTTATCCATTTATACCATCTTTCCCAGACAGAATAGAAACCTGAGTTATCTTCATCATTAATTTCATATGTTAACTTGCACATCTCTGCGCAATCCAATATTTTCTTAATTATATAATTTTCTGGTGGCAGATCTTTCTCTTTCCAGTGTTGCGCAAATGCCAACCTGGCCGCTGTTATAATATGTGTCAATAGATATCTCTTGTCCTTTCCAAGTGCCCTCATTCCCATTCCCAGGAGAAATAATTCTGGTTTCATAACAATATCTTCCTCTAATATTTCCTGTGCCCAATTCCAGATTTTTTTCCAATACTTTTTCGCTTGGGGGCAAGACCACCACAGATGGAAGAAGGTGCCCTGTCCATGACCACATTTCCAATAATTAGGGTGTATATTTGGATATATCTTTGCTAATCTGGCGGGGGCTAAGTGCCATCTGTGCAGCATTTTAAAATGATTTTCTTTATAAGTTACTGCCCTTGTTAATTTATAATTCTTATTCCAAGTTTCTTCCCACTCATTTAGATTTATTTCATGTCCAAAATTCTTTTCCCAGGCGCTCATTTGTTTTTTCATTAAGTCTTCTGTACTACCCTCCTCCAATAGATAGTCATATAATATATATATTTGAATATATGACTATTTATTATATTTCTATATCGCCTTTCTCCCGCAGGACTCAAGGCGGTGTACAGTCAAGAAAAAATAAAAGATACATAAACATCATAAAATTGATAATTAAAATTATAGCATAGTTTATCCCAAATAAATAAAACCCAGAATTATATAATATTTTAATCATTCCCAGTTAATGTGCTTAGCCCTGCCTGATTCAACATCAGGGTCTTGAAGGCACAGCGGAAAGCACGGAGATTAGGGATGTTTTGTATATCAGGGGGCAGTTCATTCCAAAGGGTTGGAGCCCTTACAGAGAAGGCCCTCCCCCTGGGAGTCACCAGTCGGCACAATTTGACTGATGATACCCTGAGTAGTCCCTCTCTGTGAGAACGAACTGGTCGGTGGGAGGCTATTGGTGGCAAAAGACTGTCTCGTAAGTACCCAGGCCCTAAGCTATGGAGTACTTTTTAAAGGTGATAACTAACACCTTGAATCGCACCCGGAAGACCACCGGGAGACAGTGCAGCTTGCGTAGGAGAGGTGTTACATGGGCGCAATGAGATGCACCCATAATCACCCGCGCGGCTACATTCTGGACCGGAGCCTCCGGGTGCTTTTCAAGGGGAGCCCCATGTAGAGAACATTGCAGTAGTCCATACGGGAGGTGACTAGGGCATGAGTGACTGGGCGCAAGGCATCCCGATCCAGAAAGGGACGCAACTGGCGGATCAGGCGAACCTGATAAAAGCCCCCCCTGGCCACGGCCGTCAGATGGTCTTCTAAAGATAGCCGTGAGTCCAGGAGGACACCCAAATTGCGGGCCCTCTCTGTGGGGAGCAAGGTCTCATCCCCAGTTGTCAGTGATGGTACCAGCTGACTATACCGGGATGCTGGAAGCCACAGCCACTCAGTCTTATGTTCCTTACCCTTGATTTTTCACATTTGTTTCTTCATATGACTCTGCCACCCTCATTCTTGTAATGGTTATTGTATTATAAACATTTTTGTCCATTGATTTCTTGAGAAAGACAGTATTTCTGTATTCTAAATATGAGCCCTTTAATGGTAAATAAAAGGGATAAATGATACTAAACAAAAATGGAAATTGACAACTCTAGTATATACCTTCTTTAAAGTCCAGGTACTGAACTCTCAATACCTCTTTACTTTCTGCTCCCTTATCAATTGTAGCTGGGTTTCTAATATTATAAACATGATTAAAAACTATACTAATAGCAGTGTAAGGATTATCAGGGGATGGGAACGGTGGTATGGGAGTTGGGGATGCTTCAAAATGCAGTAGTATAAAAGAGCAAGGTGAGGGGGGGTCAATTAGAAAGTTCATAATTTCCTCTTTTGAATCTTAAATCAATTCATTATAGAAATTTAATTGTTTTGGTCTAATGTTGGTCCTTTATTGCCATTGTCGCCCTATTTAAATATTTATCTCATTTCTATTGGTTGTCTGTTTCTAGTGATTAGATCATATAATGCACTGCTCAAGAGAAGCTGTATCATCTTATTTAGTTTTGAAGGGAAGTTTACTGTTATTAATGTTTTACTTTTTAAATTAATATTTTAGGTATTCTATCTATCAAATGTTAGTGAGCTACACGATAGTGTTCATCAGCTTGCTAAAGAAATTGCATTGGCTTCTTATATTGCACTTGGAAAGCATCTCAAAACACTGAAAAAGAATGGAATGAACAAGATAGGCCTCAGAGTCTCTATGGATGCCGATATGGTAAGCTTTTAAAATGTTGCAGCCGTTGAAATTTAATTATAATTATTTATAATAAATTAATAATAAATTAGTAATTACTAATGTATTTTTTTTCTTTTAGGTAGAATATCAGGCAGGATCTGGAGGCCAGGTTCTTCCACAGCATTACTTAAATGATTTGGACAGTGCTTTGATTCCAGTAATTCATGGCTGGATATCCAATACTACAAGCCTACCACTGGAAATTGAATTAATATTTTTCATTAATGAGTCTCTTTTAATATAACTGGCAGGTATATTATAATGTAATGAACTGAATTGCTCTATTGACCAATACCAAAGCAGTTAACATTACATTATAAATGAAATATTCAAGTGTTTTTATGCCAATGATTTAGCAGTCTTCTAAGAGAGCTTTATTTAATTAAAAGTTGTTTTTCCATCTTTACTTAAACAGAAAATTAATTAAACTGTACACTTTCTTTATGTTCTGGAATGTTACATTTAATACAATTAAGGCAAGGAAGGAATAGAGTTAGCATGTGTGATTAAGGAATTATCTCTGTTTTACAGATAATATTCTTTTCAATAACTGGTAAATCTAGTGAATTATTCTTAACTGTTTTGTGTGATTTAAAAATATCACATTTAAATAGAGTAGAAGTTTCTTGCTGCATAGTTCAGATATAAAAGCTGTTAATTACTAGAATATTGGCATAATTATTCTATCTTGAAAATGTTTCTACAAGTATAATTATCTTTATGATGAAATCAGTATGTTTTTGCCAGATGTGATCATTTTATAAAGTTATAAATTTTAATATTGGTATATTTTAAAGTATATATTATTGCTGGAACTTGAGAGTTCCCATTTTAATGGCTGACTTTGTTATATATTTATAATGGCTTTAATGAACATAAAATTAATACTTTTTATATTAAATACTTAATAATGTTGTTTTCTTCTGTGCTCAGATATACAGTTGTTTCTTGGATTTTCCAAGAAGAAATAAGAAGTCAGATGACCCTTAAAGTAGTCATCCTGTAGCAGTAAATCAGGCACGAAGCCTGTCTATACTCCTTTCTCTACTTTTTGAGACCTCTTGTATCCCTGTTTATGTTCAGGGAGAGCAATGTGTTAGTTTGAATATTAATGAACAGTTTGCCATAAAATACTTGAGGCTCTTTATAGAAGTCTTATTTTTGTAATGGGTTATTTTCAATAAGTAAGCATTTATGTACCAGAAAAATGATTGAGATTACTGCTCAAATAATCTAAATCAAGTTTGATAATGCCTGCATAATGTTGCTGTTTGTTGTGTATTATAGGAAATTGTATGTCTGTGTGTCTTTGAATTATTTATACTTATATTCCTATAACGGCAAGCATATATTCTAATTATAACTAAATTCCTTGACATTAGATGCATCCATGAACTACAGTTACAAAGGCAATTTATTGCTCAGATATTTGACAATTACAGATTAAAGGCACAGAAGTGTAGAAGACTCCAGTAGACTAGTCCCATGGACCATTGTAATAAAAACATTGTACTCCTTTGTATCAAGAATTGGACATTTGTTGTAGACTAAATGTTACATAATATGCATTTGTTTCTCTGTTCTGCTACTGTTGAGTGTATGATGGCAGCAGACTGTTAAATGTTTGAAGCATTGATCCATAATGTATAAACATGACTTCTTAAAACACAATTTTGTATAGCACCAAGCATTACTCTGTTATAAGAACTTTTTGTTCTCCGGAGGATGATCCTTTTATAAATAATTAATAACATTAGGCTTTTATTTTAGAACATAAGTATTACTATATAAACATAAAGATTATCAAAAATTTTGTAAATTAAGCTCATGATGCTTTAACAATCCAGAAGCAACATTTTTTTTCTATTTAGATCACTTAGATACTTCTTTTCTTTTAATGGTTCAGTTCAGTTAAATTTCATCAGTTCCTTATCTGTTTTTAAAAGTTTTAAAAAAGGCATTCATGAAAATGTTGGCAGCTCTTTTGATAGCACTGATTAGAATAACATAGAATAATAGGGTTGGAAGGGCCCAATCCCCTGCTCAAGCAGGAGATCTTATATAATTGCAAAAAAAATGGTTGTCCAATATCTTCTTGAAAATCTCCAGTGGTGGAGCACCCACAACTTCTGAATAATTGCTGTCATTGTCAAGAAATTTCTCCTTAGTACTCAGTTGGCTGTCTCTTTAATGATCTTTCACCCATTATTTCTTGTTCTGCCCTCAGGTGCTTTGGTGAATAGGTTGATCCCCCTCTTCTCTATAACAGCCTGTCAAGTTCTGGAAGACTGCTATCATATCACCCCTATGCCTTCTCTTTGTTAGAATAGACTAGACAAACCCTTATCTTTGTTGCTCTTCTCTGTACTCTTTCTAGGGTCTCAGCATCTTTTTTGTGTCATGGTAGCCAGATGCAGTATTAGATATAGTATTACAAGTGTAGTCTCACAAGTGCAATATAAAGCGGTACTATCACTTCACATGATCTTGATACTATCCTTCAGTTGAAGCAGTTTTGGACTGCATTAGTATTTTTGGCAGCTGTAACACGCTGCTTGCTCATACCTAATTGGTGGTCCACTGGGACACTTAGATCCCTCTCACATAACTAGTGTTAAGACAGACACTACCTATTCTGTATCTATCATTTGTACTTAAGTGCAGAATCTTACTTGTCTCACCACTGAACTGCACCTTGGATTTGGCCCAATGCTCAAGTCTACCACGATTCTTCTGAATCTTGAGTCTATCTTCCAAAGTATTGGCTATTTCCACCAGCATGGTGTCTGCAAATTTAATGATTTCCCCTTCTATCCCCTTGTCCACATCATTTAAGAAAATGTTAATGAGTACTGAGCCTAAGACAGAACCTTTGAAGTACTCTACCACATTCTTCCGCCAATGTAGGTATTGTTCCAATGAGGACTACACACTGAGTGTGATTGATCAGCAATTGTGAATTCATCTAGCGGGGGTACTGTCTATCCCACATTGTTCTAGCTTACTAAGAATTAGGCTACTTTGTCAAATGCCTTACTGAAGTCTTAAGTCTGATCCACTAATTCAGTTTAAATTAGATGTTTCTTTTAATTTAATGTTTCAGTTAATTTAATGGCTCTTTCTATTCACTAAAATTGGGAGTGATATCTTACTTCATATTACCGAAAACTTGTTGAATATCCTATAAAAAAGCAAACTTATGACTGTGATGAAAGTATAGATAATGAAATGTGAGATTGCAAGAACTTCACATCTAATTTTACATACCTAAAGGAATCTTGGTATTTTCCTTTAAATAAAAGTGTTCCTTCACTACATTGGAATATTCTTTTTAGGCTTATTGTGATATGAAGGTTGGATGGAAAAGAGCTAAATAGCCCTACTTAGAGGCCCTTTAGGATTGACAGCTTTTTTATGGCAAGTCTTCTTCTTGTTGCCTATAATTCATCTGCAGTTCATATGTGGAACCATCCAATGATGTCCTCAAGGTATGAACAAATCTGTTAGGCATTATCACTCAAAATGACTAGAACCAGGATTGGGAATAACAAATGTCACAACAGCATAATTTTCTGCTAAGCATGGATGGTATCATAACTTAGTGGTGAAAGCTCTGTCATTATGTGGTTTATTTGGTTTTGTTATGTGAACTATGATTTATTTGGTAAATGAAGTTAAATAAATCAGCACTGTGTATGAATTCAATCATTATGATTACCTTGCAATATTTCATAATGTGTTAGGCAAGCAAAAGTGTTTATTCTTCAAAATGTTTTTCAGGTTGAGCTGAAATTACCAAACATAGTTGGCACAGTCACATACACTTCTGACCCAGTGGTATTTTGGTCCATGTTTCAGATTACCTGTAAACATTTCAGCTGTTCTCTGCCTAACAACGTATTTCCCCATTTTCTCTCATTCTCTTTGCTTTAATCTTGTGTGGCGTTAGGTCTGCTATAGGCTATTTCCTACTGTCTCTTGTACTTTCTTCAAACCCTTTTATAATATTTTTATGACTATTTAAAAAAAACCTGACTATATTTTCACTGGTATGAACATTTAAAAATCTACAACTACTGCATAGTAATTGGTCACGCTTCTTCTGGTCACTGACTTCAGTTCCCCAGCATTTTCTTCTCAAATATATTACTGTTAATACTCATCATTTGCCAGGATTGCTGCTACTTCCTAATAAAGACACAAATGTCTGTCTCTTGTTTTTAACCTAAGTATAGCTTTAATTAAGCATTGCACATTCTAAATATTGTTTCAAATCATCCTTCTATTCATGAGTAGGGCATTATATACAGTATTCCCCTGTTTTTAAAGATTTAAGGCAACTACATTCTTACTATGATTCTTTATTGATTAGCATAAGGAGGTAGCTCAGATTGTGGTTCCAAATTATAGCAATATGAAATAAATACCTAATGTATCTTCCCTTTTCTTTTCCAGCTATCCCAAATTTATGGTTTTAAATACTTCATTCAGCTCAAGGATTTATAAATGTTATGCTAAACTTTTTTTAAAAAATGCTTTAGAAGCAGATTTAATACCATGCCCCACAGGGTTAATTCTCTTTTTGGGTTAGGGTTACTGTAGTCAAAGAAAACATTCTTGTCCTTTCTATCTTATGATACCAATGGTTTGCTAAAGATTAAAGCATGTTTAAAATTCAAAACAACTTAAAATGTTTCTGGGGCCTTTCAAACCTTGACAAAAAATTCTCAATCTGTGTTTAATAATTTAAAATGTATACTTAAAGTTTAGATTAATTTTGACATTTCTGTTATTTCTGTTTGTTTTGATTTTGCAGTCTGGTGGGTAGGATTTGTTGTCCCTTAGTACTTAATATAAGACATCTTATATTATTTTACATCTTCGAAGTAAAACTAGCATAACACATGACCCTGCCCACTATATGACTGTTTATTTTGTGACCTGAAAAAGCCAGGGTTAATTGGGCAAGTAAGCAGTGAACTAGGGTTTACCACTTTTTAAGTTTCTTTTCTTTTAAGATTTTGCCTCGTGTGACTAATGACTCAGACCACAAAATAAAACAGGAATAAGTAAGAAATCACAACTGAACTTTGTATAATGATTTGCATATCACTAAAGCATATGCTGTGAGGAAGTCAGCGTTTGCTGCTTACCATGCTTATTCACTGACTTCATTTGCAAATCATGCTGAGCATTTTGAAATAGCACTATCATAGCAGTATGATAGAACTACTGCTAAGGAGAGGGGACTGCTGCTTTTCATAAAATGTTTATTTTTCAAATTATAATTCTATCCATTCTTAAATTCCACAAAACATCCTAACTTTATGCATAAACGTTTACAGGGGCTATTTATTTCAAGTCCACATTACTGAATGTTTATATCAAAAAACCATGGAAACTAATATATAAATCAATATTACAGCATAATAAAATATTGTTGTTCAGTCATTGCTGATTAACTTGATAAATATTTTTCTATGGTTAATAACTTTTGAGTTCTTGTAAATTTTTATCATAACATCTAGCCACCTTGTATTCTTTTGCCCTCTTTTCTGATTTCTTTGATTTTTTCATTTTTGGCTTTATTATTAATGCTTTCAGAGAACAGTTTAATTTTACTTCAGCTAGTATTGTTTTGGGGGTGGGGATGGAGTCCAGTGTTCAGTTTTCTGCAGCATCAAAATTCACAATTATTTCTCTATATTGCAACTGGGAAAAGCCATAACTATAATATGTTCCTTTGTTGTCAATGTGATGCCTTTGCTCTTTACTTAGATTTGTCATAGTTTGTCCCAAGTACCAGTGATCTTTTTCAGGTCTAGAATCACTGTCCCTCCCTAAGTAAACTTACTTCTTCAGCTACTTGCCTTGAGTTACCATTGCCTGTTACCATCTTGAGTATTTTTAATATTGAGGAGACACTAGTTTTTGTACACTTTTTTTCTTCATGGTCAACTTTCCTTGCTTCTAGCCATTCAAGAGGCATCAGTATATCTGTGATTGATGTTTCTCCCAGAAATTTTAATTACAATTGTTTTTCAAATCTGGCATATGATGATATATTATGCATAAATAATTAAGAGAGATTCCAATCTTAGCCCACCCCTTTCCCACTTTTGAACCATTTAGATAGCCAATATGATTACATCCTGATCATCACACAGTATATTTTATTCCCTAGGCAGGTAGCCTTATACCTGCATGCTTTGATGGACTGTCCACACCTTGTCCTCACAGTTGAAAGTTTTTATAAAATCAATAGACATTTTTGTTGAACTCATCGAATATTAGCAATAGGATCCTGGGTCCCTTGATTCTTTTGCATCAACAGTATCTGGCATCTGTACAATATCTGGCACTTTTCATTCTCAATTACTATTATTAAATAAGCAAACTGGAAAACATGCATGCAAAACGCCCTCCTACAAATAGCATGGGGAGGTTTTCTCAAAGATGCAGGTTACAGTTTTAATTGCAGAGATCATCATTTACTAATCCTCATAAACTATGAAGCACATTTTACAAAAATGGAATTTTTGACAAACGAAACTACTTCAGAGTTCAGTTTCTACATTTCCATAAAACTGGAGTAAACTCTGAAAGTCAGTCTGTAAAAGGCAGCGGGTGCCATGCGCGTATCCCTCTTGAGCTTTATTTAAGCTCGGATGCATCATAGAGATGGCGTCAATTCTGCCAGTTGGGAACTGGCATCAAGACGAATCCGTAATTTCTAAATCTTGTTGATTTAGCTATTTCGCGAATAATAAATCCCTTAACGCAGATTTTAAAGGTGGTCAAATTAGAACAGTAAGAGCAGCGAGGCAAATTCGAGAGCAAGTCTCGCCATCGCTCTGCGGGAAGCAAACGGGGAGGCGGGCGACGGGCAAAAGCACTCGGAAGTCGGACTCGGCGAGCCTTGATGCGGAGCGCTTGCCGGAAGGCTCCGTCAATACCGCGAAGAGAGCCGGTTGCACGCCTCAAAAAAGCAAAGGCCAACTCTGCGGGCGCCGGCGGGGTCTGAATAAAACCCGAGATCGGACATGGAAGAGGCCGAACGTGGAGGAGGACCGGGCGCCGGAGGGTCCGCGCTTGGCGAAGTGGAAGGTACCCGCTCTCCCCTTTCCCCCTTGCAGTTGGTCTTGGAGCCCCCTAGAGGGTGTAGCCGTGTGTAGAGCTACCCCGGAGCGGCTCTGGTTAGCTAATTGGTGCGATCTCATTGAAATTGCTCTTACGACCTGATCACTGAATCAGGCTCATTTATTTTCTCCTTTATATTGGGCTATTAAAGCCAAATACCCCAAGTAGCAGAAGAACTTATCATACACTAAAAATAATGCAATAATTCCAGCAGAGACTGGAAAGAAATGCAAGAGGCTTTCACCCATTGAAAGCCTCTTGCTAGGCAGACTTCCACCCCAACATTAATAAGGAAGGGATTAGAGACACCTGGGGATCAAGGTGAACTCATCTTGACTGCCCATACCCTGCTGCTGAGCAAGGGAAGCTGGCGCCCTTTCTCTTCATTGTCTCCAGGTGTGGGCAAAATTTTCATCACCCAATGCCCAGAGGGAGATTATGACACCTCCCTTCCTCCCTCCCTCTCAGTTTATATTGTTCACTTTGAAACAGATCAGACTCCACTATCTTTGTGTTTTCAGGGCTAAAGCAGAGCTTTAATTATCATTCGTTGTTCCTGAGATTAAAACTTTCTACTGCAGATCTCTATAATGACAAGATCCTGTCCTAGAGAAAGTGAAGGATCTGCTTGCACACTGTTTCTCAAACTTAGCAACTTTAAGATGGAGAGATTTCAACCTTCAGCATTCCAGCTAGGGAATTCTGGTAGCTAAGTCCACTCATTTTAAAAGTGCTGAGTTTGAGATGCTAAAGCGTCTCTTCCGGATAACAATTGAACCTCTGTTTGAAGGCCTCCAGTGACAGAAAATTCATCATATCAAAAATTTGATATTCAAAAAATATCAGGATTTGAAATACTTAAAAAAGTTAAATATTTGGGTGTGTTTATTGCTGGGTCAAATACAAAGTTATTTAAAAACAATTATGAAGTCTTATGGCGAAAGGTGCAGAAAGAAATGGAGGATTGGAAAAAGTTACAATTATCTTTATTAGGTAGAATAGCAGCAATTAAAATGAATGTATTACCTAAGTTTTTATTTTTGTTCCAAATGATACCGGTGCTGAAGAAGGATGAACAACTGAGGGAATGGCAAAAAGGTCTTAACACTTTTATATGGTCAGGTAAAAAACCCAGAGTTAAATTAAAAATTATACAAGATATTCGGGAGAGAGGTGGTTTAAAAATGCCAAATTTAAGATTATACTATGAAGCTTCGGTATTAGTTCAGATTAGTGATTGGTTTAATTTAACAGAGGATAGAATTTTGAATTTAGAAGGACATGATTTACTTTATGGATGCATGCTTATTTATTGTATGAAAAGAAAGTGGATAAAGTTTTTAAAAGTCATATGCTTAGAAATGCCTTGTTGAGAGTCTGGAAGAAATATCAATATAAATTGGATTATAAAATACCTATTTGGGCAAATCCCAGACATGCAATAGAAAACATAAGTATAGAACAAAAGATGGAGGTGATCACATATAAAGAACTTTTATTTAAAGAAAGGGGTAAACTACAACTTAAACCCTTAGAGGTTTTGAAGAAGGAAGGGATAATTTATACCTGGTTTCAATATGGTCAACTTCAAGCAAGATGGAGGGAGGATCAAAAAACAGGTTTTATGGAAAATGAAGAAAATTTGGTAAAGCAAATCAGGGACCAGGGTATTATGCATATTAAAAGATTATACAATGTATTATTAGAGATAGATTCTGAATCAGAGCTGGTTAAAGACTGTATGATTAAATGGGCTAGAAATTTTCAGGAACCAATAATGATGGAGACATGGGAAAAGATTTGGGTTAGAAATGTTAAATTTACTCAAGCACAAAACCTTAGAGAGAACTTTTATAAGATGTTTTATAGATGGCATTTAGATCCAAAAAAGTTGTCCTGTATGTATTCTAATGTACAAGCTAAATGTTGGCGGTGTGATTGTGAAGATGCAACTTATTTTCATATTTGGTGGACCTGTAAGAAGGTTAAAGCATTTTGGATAAAGATCTGGTGGGTAATGCAAAATATTTTGAAAAAAAGGTTGGAATTTACACCGAAACTTTTTTTGTTGGGTATTATAAATGAATATACATTATTGGAGACTAAGTTGATTTTAAATTTAATAACAGCAGCTAGACTGCTGGTTGCACAACACTGGAAAAAAGACTCTTTGCCTACAGTAGAAGAATGGATTGTAAAAGTAATGAACTTAGCTGAGATGGCTAAAATCTCAGCATATTTGAAGGATCATACGCAAGAAAGATATATTTTGGAGTGGAGGAAATGGATTGACTATGTTCGGAACAAATACCATATAAGAAGACATCAAATTGCGTATGAATGAAGAGGAAGAGTTGTAATTTTTGTTTTTCTATTTTATTAGATTGGAGTTAAGATTTTGATAGTGTTTGTAAACTAGAAATTGGATAGGTTAATGGTTGGGTTAAAATTTTTGTTGAAGAAGAGAAACCCTGTATTTCACTCTGGGAAGTCCGGGGGGGGGGGGTAGGGGGGTTGAAGGAGGGGAGGGGTGGGGGGTGAAGGGGGGAAGGGGGGGTTTATATGTTTGTACTTTTATAAAACTTTTAATAAAAAAAAAAAAGAAAATTCATCATATCATGTGACAGCCTGTTCCACGGGCTGACAGTTCATACAATCTGCAAGTCATTGGTTCCGATCCTGCTCTCTGAGACAGTAAATAATAAATTAATAGAAAATAGAACAGAAATAAAACCACCAGTTTTATTGTATGAAATTATTCCTGCCACTGTTTTCCACATAGGATTTTGGAGTCAAAATATAATAGATTATTTTCTGAATACCAAGCAAATTAAAACAAGAGATGGAGCTGAAATCATTTGGTATCACAGAGCAAACAGCAAGCAACACATGAAAGAGGCAATACAGAGTAAGTATTGGAAAGTAATGCTTGAATGTAAACCAGGTAAGTAATTTTTTTTTTACTTATTGTGTACTTCATAATATAACATTGCAGTATTTATTTCAGTAATTCTAAAAAAGCAGAGTTAAATCAGAAGAGTATTGAATTTAGTTTGATTCAATAGCAGGGTTGAAGTGATGGGTTTTTTGGGGGGGAGAATCAGCTTTTTTTTTTTTTAAGAGTAATCTGTTATAGAGATACTGAATTTCCTGGCAGTACCATCAGAAAAAATATTTATGCTTTGAATAAATGCAAAATCTGAAAATGTGCAGTGCATTTATTCAATGCATTTAGGCAAAAAATATGTAATGTATTTATCCGTTATATACCCTACCATTAACCTATTTCCAGGCAAAAAATTCAGATGACAATGTGGCATATTCACATAATAATTTTAGCCAAGGTTAAAGTAAACATGGTTCACTCAATCTAATTTTCTCTAATTACACAAGCCATTGAGTCAAAATTAATCCCAATTTGGAACTGTGTAACATGTTAATTTCACTAAATTCTTGATTGGTATGTTCTACAAATCCACCCTCTATTATATATTTCATATTTCAAATTGATCAACTTAATCCAAAATTGTTCCAAAACAAATGTGCATCAGACTGACTTCCTTACCACAGCAGTCTTCCAAGGAAGAAAAAGCAAACTGCAGACTGGCTCAAAAAGCAATGCATTCCTTTGTGAATGCCAAAGAGTACAAATAACCCCAAATAAGAGACTGCAGAGTTCTGAACTGGATAGGAGAGGGAGGAAGAGGTTCAGGATAAGCAAATAAAGAATTGTACTTCACTGGATTTCACTGTGTTGTTTTTGGACTTGGGCCTGACATAAGCAACTAAACCACTTGTTCTAAAAACAGAAATTAAATTATTTGATACCCAAAGCAGAGAGAACAGTGTTTTTTTTTAGTTAGCTTCCCTCTAAGCAATTATTCTTTTACTATTTCATATTTTAAAGCAATAGATGTTTAAAGTTCATATTTTAAATTTTTCTATTGCTTTCTTAACAGGCAACATAAGTAATGAGATTAGAATGTATACATATTCATGGGAGAGAGAAATTATTCTTACGTTCTTTAGTTCATATAATTACCCCAGGGCGTAAAGGGGGAAAATAAATTTAAGAGATGCAAATTTTCTGATGATTCTTTAATGATTTATTTCCATGACTCCTTAATAAGTTGTGAGTGCCACATAGCTCCTTTTATTAATTCTCACGTAATATATAAATAGAAGAAAATAAGCACTTTGCTACAAATGGCTTTTTAGATATGACAACATTATTGCTATTTTTCTTTTCTTTGTCTCTTGTTTTGGAAATTAATAGGTGCTGCTCACATGATAGAAGCAGATGTCCTTCTTTATGGTAATCACCCAGTCATGGCTCATCCGCCTGAAACAAATAGTGATAATACACTCAAAGAATGGTTAAACGAAATTAAAAACACCAACAAAGGGATCAAGCTTGATTTTAAAAGGTAATTTGGAAAGTATACACACATACATTACAGACTTTAAATAATCACTATATTATTGAATAAGGAATTATTGATCAAACAATTACCAACACATACATTATGAAGTGTAATGACATCTGCATAAAATGTGCCAAGAATCATATTTTTAGTATTATCCTGCAGGACCTATCATTAAAGTGCTGAAAGAAACCCTAGTAATAAAAAGCTAAAATAAGGTAGCTGGCTAATGCCAAAATTTTGGGAAGAATTAGCCTTATGGCAAGTATTTAATATATTTTACAATACAATAATTCATTTAATGATTCTGTGTACATATCTAGAACATCCATGTAATAGTTACTTCACTTGATCCAATTCTTGTCTTTCCATTCACAAGTTATAAATGTGGATTATTTTTATTATAACATTCTTTTGTGTAAGGTGTATTTGTAAATTTGTGGCCATGGCAGTACAGTCATGGGCATCCACAGTCATGTGATTATGATTTTCAATGCTCCTAGCCAGCTTCCCACAAGCAAAATCAATGGGGAAGCTAGCAAGACGTCAGAAGTTGCTCCCGCTCCCATGCTTTTTTGCTTACTTGTGGTCATTCTGCTTAACTCTTTAGGTAAGTAAATACCGCAACTGTCAGTATTTGTCTATTATTTAATGTATTTTGAAATAATTCAAAATAAAAAGTTGGCAATAATTAGAATAAATGACACTATAAATAAAAAATGTTTCTATATATGTAATCATGTCTCACTTAATATGTATATGAAGGTTCACTATGCTTCATGGATTTGAAAATCCTTTGAATGTGTAGACCTGGGTGTACAACCTGTCACCTTAAGGACTACAGAGCTCCATATAACTAACTGACAGCCTCACTGCACAAGTTCTTTTACCTTATTCTTGTTATCTTTATTTGCTATTTCATTATTTTGTTAAGTTTAAAAACTTAATAAAGAAAATGAAATAAAATAATAGCAAAATTCTCAGTTATTTTGAACAATCTTTTTTTCCTGATCGGTAGAGGGTGCTACAACCCTGAAATTCTTTTCCACTAATTTTTTTTAAAAATATTGTCTTTGTCTTTGTGTGTGTGTGTGTGTGTGTGTGTGTGTGTGTGTGTTAATGAAGAATTAGTGAACATGGAAGCCAAAAACCAAGAAAAGCATTTTAGAATTTAAATCCCAGATTTAAATTCATGATACAGTACATGCATACATGAATAAAAAGAAATCCCTGTTCTTTCCTTTGCCAGCATCAAACTTAACATTCTGGTATTGTGTGCTTACATCTCTCTGTCTTGCTATCTCTGTATAGTGTCCAGGGTCATAGATTTTTCTGTTGTTTGCAATAAAGCAACATACCTAGCTGTGCCATTTTGTTAATTTTTTGGTGTAAACAAGTTCCTGTATATGGGTGTTGAAGATTTATTGCCACATATGAAATGCAAAGTAATTGTTTTTTTTTTAATTTTAGGAGCTATGTGGACATGAAGAAGAGAAAAATTACAAATTACAAAAAAGGGGAGAATTGTCCTGATTTTTTTTTAACCATTTGTATACTTAAACCACCCAATTTTACTATTAACTCTTCCCTCAGTTTTAAAACTTAAAAAAAATCCAAACATTTCTTTCTGCCCAAGTTGCATTTACAGTATTTTGATAATTAGTGAAAAATATAAATATTTTTACCAGATACTTTAAAATGTATTGCTTGTTATAGTCTAGAAGCTGTGAATCCCTCAATGAAGCTTCTTGGAGACCTGCATTTTAGGCAACCTGTTTGGATTAATGCAGACATACTTCTAGGACCAAAAGGAAATCACCCCATAGATGCAAAGGGTTTTCTGGACACAGTGATATCATCTTTTCAAGATGTAACTTTATCTTTGGGATGGACTACTGGGAGAATTAATTCAAAATGCAATACAGGTAATGCAAATCTGTGCTAATGCTTTAAATTCATGTATAGATAATACTGTGCAATTCATTTTGTCCTGCAATCAGGGCAAGACATTTTTAGGTAGCTATTTGTATAAAAGGTTATCTTTTATACTGAGGTCACTGCACATAGAGGACCAAAATTCAACACATGGAGGATAACCAAGACGGAAAAACTATTACTACAATCATGATTCCCCATTTCCTTTACTCATGCAATTTTTAAGAGATGCATATAAATCTGACATGGCTGATATTTATATCAAAATCATTCTTTGACCTCACAACTGTAACATTAATTTCAAAGGCTACAGCAAGGTATTACAATTAAAGCCTTCACCTATAATATATTTTGAAAAATATTATACACAGCAGCATCTGTAGGAAGGCAAGGGGAGTTAAAATAATATAAGCAGGATTGTACTGAATTGACATAATTTATCATGTCACTGTGATGTCACTTGTACGTACAAAAGGGACAGAGTTTGTGGAATGGAAGTGATGCACATCCATTATTTTGACAAAAACAATGGGTTCTCTGGATATTTTCAGTTTTGTTACATTACACCTTATCTTTTTTAAATGCAGTGAAGAACAGCAATTTACAAGAATCAAAGTTTCTCTTTCCCATTCTTATCTCTTTTTATTCTTTCTCATTCCAGAAAAAAAGGGTTTTTAATTAGAGGTGGACAGTTTAACTATCAGAAATTCAGCTTCCATATCTGAGTACTATAGCATTTGTTCCTTCTTTAGGTTATAGTCTAGCCATGGTACAAGAAATGGCAGAAATATGTAGAGATCGTACTCAGCCAATCACATTTGCTGTAAGAGCTGATTTGGTTTGTCGGTCAAAATCTGAACTTCTGTGGTTACTACAGCAATCAGACAGGTATGGTTTGTACTAACTGAATTTTGTAATAATGTATAAAAGACTTTAAAAATGATTAAAAATAAATTAACAAAATAGAATGTGTCTGCTTCAACAAAGCTAATACAGGAGTGTTTCATTTTCATTTACTATTCTTGTTGTACCTTATATAGGGATGGGCAACCAGCCATCCTCAAGTCCTCTTTTATGGTTTTCAGAGTCTGACTATAGATTCTGAGAACTAATAGCAAGGTACCACCATTTTTGCACGGGGAAATATACCAAATCCATTAACTATGCACCAAAATAGACGTATCACTAGTAAACACAAACACGAAGAAACCTCAGCTTCTCTGCCCAAATGATGCAACCTCATCTTCCTTATGGCTTTAAGCTACTCCTACCCCAAAATTATGACCCATGATTTATGAAGATGGAAATTATTGTCTGAAACCAACCTTTATATTAATGAGGCAGCTCACTTTATTTCAGTAGATTCATGAATTTTGATGATGTGACTATCATGAAATATGTGGATTCAGTGAAACACTTTCCTCAGAAAGCTTTCATTTCATAGAACCATCATTATGTGAAAATAACATTTATAACACAATTGAAGTTGTGGCATTTACTTTTATTGCAATACCTATTTCAGATAGGTAGATAGGTAAGTATCTGTTAGATATTTTAGATACCCGTGAAATAATTCAACTTTGGTGACTCTTCTTCCAGGTACACGTTAACCATTTGGACTGGAAAAGATGATGAATATTCCGTAGATGATTTACTCTTCATCAGACACAGCTTTGATAAATGTAGAGTTTTTTATGATATCTTGGAACCACAAAATTCTGAATTCAGAAAAGCCATAGGAATATAAAAAGGACAAATAAAACAGCCCAGTCAACAATGTATTTAGGCTTTAGACTGAGTGTAAAAATGCATTAAATTGAATTGTAAATTTCTATCACAGATGGAACACAATTGTAGTTATTGAAGTGGATGTTTTCATCAATTTCCCTTCTACAGCTTCCTTCGTCTTCTGCCTCCACAAAAGTTGATCTTTTGAATGGTATGGAATTTTGGAGGGCAGGAAAATAAATGGAGGGATGTAATGGGAGAAATTATTTCCCCTTGCATGAATAAAAACAAAACTAAGATCAAAGTTGATTTTTTAAAAAGTCAAAATTTTAAAATCTGCTTTGATTTCCAAAGCTTATTTATCCTCATTACAGAGTGAGAGTCTTAAAAGTGAGAAGAATTTTTAAAAACTTTACTGAAACCTTCTACTAAAGTCACTCGCACTCCAGCATTTGAAACGTCTTCCTTGGGCTCTACCTTCTCTCTGCTTATGCAGATATCATATCCATGTATCTGTAGTTAACTACAGTGTAACTGTAGTTACTACAACAGTTACTACTATATGAAACTGTAATTACATATCCCCATATCTGTACTAACTACAGTGTAACCTGCCCTCGTGTTACACTGAGGAGATAACAATGGTCTACAGGTGTTTCACATTCAACTTCTATCTACTTTAGCCAACATGACCATTAGGAAAGAATGCAGGGGACTGTAGTAAAAAATAAGCAGATAGAATTAGATTACTCCTGGTTTAGACAACTGATACTGCCCCAAATTTTGTCACAGTATCACAATATGCTACATATTTAACTGACTTGGAACATAGAATGATACAATTTAAGCCAGTGATGGCAAACCTATGGCACGCGTGCCACAGATGGCACACGGAGCCATATTGGTGGGCACATGAGCTGTAGTGTGCATTTGTGTGCTGGCCAGCTGATTTTCAAGCTTTCTGGGCCCACCAGAGGTTGGGAAACAGGCTGGGGGGTAGGGAAGGCCATTTTCCTAGAAAGCCTCTGGAGCCTCGGGAGAACGAAAAATGGGCCTACTGGGCCCATCGTGTCATCGCGTGCCAAAAGCGGGGATCACGCGGGTGGGTCATGCGCATATGCGGGGGGGGGCACATTTATGGGTATGGACAGTGGTGGGATTCAAATAATTTAACAACTGGTTCTCTGCCTTAATGATTTCTTCCAACGACCAGTTCATCAAACTGCTCAGAAAGTTAACAACCGGTTCTCCCGAAGGGGTGCGAACTGGCTGAATCCCACCACTGGGTATGGGCACATGCATGTGTGACCTCCCCATGCTCCCACACTTTTGGCATGTGATGGCAGAAAGGTTAGCCATCACTGATCTAAGCCATAATAATATTTGGTTTTTCTTTAGAAAGTTTTTTTCACCACCACATTATTGTACTTTAGCAACAGATTCCAAGTTTCCCTGAGATACTAATACTTCTTATATTTTTCATTCAAGCAGAAAATTTCTAGAACAATTCTACACAAAATGCAAGACATACCATAATTTATAACTCTATTCCTTTATTTAATAATATAGAAATTGTGTTAGTATTAATTGGTCATATAAATCATCTTACGGTGCATTGAAGTTAGTTTAGTACCTATCTCTAGCCTTAGTGAATCCAATCTTTATCTTTATCTTTTATTAGATTTATAGACCGCCCTTCTCCTTACGGACTCAGGGCAGTGAACAGCCAGAAGAAAAAACAATTGTACAGTAAAGTTAAAATAATTTTAAAAGTAACTAAATAAAGTTTGGCCCATAATTTAAAACATTTCAATTAAAATTGATATCAAACTTTAAAATTGTCATAGAATCAGGCCAGCCTGGCTAACTGAAAGAAGTAAGTTTTTAGGGCCCGACGAAAAATCCAGAGGTCTGAGATCGTTCGTAACTCTGGGGGTAGTTCGTTCCAGAGGGTAGGAACTACCACAGAGAAGGCTCTCCCCCTGGGGGTCGCCAGCCGGCATTGTCTGGCTGATGGCGCCCTGAGGAGGCCCTCTCTGTGGGAGCGAACCGGCTGGTGGGAGGCAATTGGTGGCAGAAGGTCCCGTAAGTACCCCGGTCCTAAGCCATGGAGCACTTTAAAGGTAGTCACCGACACCTTGAAGCGCACCCGGAAGTCCACCGGAAGCCAATGCAGCTCGCACAGGAGAGGTGTCACGTGGGAGCTATGGGGCACTCCCATAATCCCCCATGCAGCCGCATTTTGTACCAGTTGGAGCCTCTGGGTGCACCCCAAGGGGAGCCCCATGTAGAGAGCGTTACAATAGTCCAGACGAGAAGTGACAAGTGCTGATGGGTTGAGCACGAACTGGAAAAGCCTTGCCTATAGGCTTTGTACTTTCCTTCATAAATTTGTCTATGAAAATGAATTGGAAATGTTAATGAGCATCATTGAGCAGGAGATGTAATGTGTGTGTGGCACATGGGCTACTATTATAAAGGATGTAGTCCTTTATATGGAAACACAAACATTGCCAAATCATCCTTGAAGATATGTAATTACCCTGTTAACAGTTGCTTTCCCAGTATTACAAGAGACTCACTAATGTATATAGGCATTACTTTATTTTTAAACACAGGACTTAATTGCTGGCCATCTCCAGCTTAGGTAGTTAGTGAGGTATCCTTCATGAGTCCTCCACAGATACATTTCATAGGAACAGTTAAACCTATTCCTGTGGTGGTGGTGGTGGTGGTGGTGTTGATGGTGCTTTTTAATATGGAGCAAACTGATGCAGAAGGGCCTCCTTATTAGTTTAAGAATGCGCTCCAAAATAATTTATTTCTAGATTGTTTAGTTTTATATCGTTGTAGATTTTACTGTGCAATTATTGCTGCAAAGAATCCAAAAATGTGGAGTTGAGAAGCATATACTGAACATTTTTTAAATATAGAGTCAATGCTTAAATGTCTTAATCTATTCTTACTATGATTTTTATAATATGGCTTTGGGGGTGGGGTAGCATCAAAGCTGTTGAAACCTTTTTCCTCCTCTCAAAATAGTTTCCAAACGTTTGAAAGCTGATTTGTCATTGTTCCTTCTGTGGAATTTCCAACTGTTAGAAAAAAACCAATACTATAGCAGATGGGGGAGTCTTAGATCAATTATTTTAGTTTATATAGAGATTGTACCGTTTGGACATCTCTGCAAGTTTTGACATTTCTACCAGTCTGTTATTCTATTCCAATTTAAGGTCTGCTGATTTTAAGGTCATAGACACCTTTCTCCTCTGCTGTTTTTCCACAGAACATATCTATGCAAAGAGTAGAACTAATGGCCGACTGGTTTTAAAACAAACAATAGAAGCAGAGTTTAATTTTTCAACAATGCCAAAAAAATCCCAGAAGACAGTATAAGTCACCCCTATATTTTCCCAAGGAAACAAAATGGGCATGTCAAGGGTCAAGCTTGACTTGAAGGAGACTTCAGTTTTATATCCCATTTCGACTTTTCTGTGTTTAATTTCCTAAAACAAAAGTGTCCGCATAGAGATATAGTCTACAATCCTAAATGATCTCTCCACAAATGACTCTTTGTCTTTGTATTGTACAAATATTATATGCACATTGTCTTTCCATTCCTATCTAACCCAAGTCTTGGTTCAATAAATTATTTCAGTATCCTGGATTCCCATATTATACTGAACCATTGGTATAATATGCTAGGATAAATTGTGATTGGCTAGTAATGTTTAATATATTCTGAAAACACTGGTTCTTACCCAAGCAAACCAAAGTCTTTAACACAAATACATATTTTCCCCCCAATACCCCAAAGGGTATTGAAAATAAATATTTCATGAAATTTTATTTTATGTATATTACTTTTTTTCATTTAAATGGAATGATATATGACTGAACTGAAACTACTCTTACAGTTGACCTTAATCTAAAAGAAAAAAATAAAGCTAGCTGTAAAAGAGGTATCAACTATAATTAAAATTTAACAGAGTAAAATGAAACATTGCAAATTTTGGTAGGAAAGGCATACTCAAATCTTTTATTTGCCTCAATTCATAACTAATACTTTAAAGAAATTATAATAAATGAAAAATTTTGATTTGGTTCCATTTTAAAATAGTGGTTTGAAACTACTGTATCATTGAAAATAGTTATTCCATTTTCATTAAGTACAGAGAGCCAATCTTTTTGAATATTTGCAGAGAGTAAATACAATAGCCTCCCCTTTCAAATGTAATTTATCTTAATTGGATATTAGCCTTTTTTCATTTTTTCCATTATTCAATTTTTTAATCAGGGAGGCTTTTACTAAAGTTTGACTATGTTTATTTAAATATTTTCCATAAACCCTTTTCATGTTATCTTATAACTCCCCAACAGAGTTGTATTGAGGTTGGAAACAAAAAAATTTAATCGTTTCGAAATGCACATTATCTGTTTCACATTGCCAGTGGTTGTGGGTGTATCAGAAGATACATAAAGGAAACTGTAATAAGTCTACAATGATTTTATACTGCATAATCTTGTTATACAACTCTGAAAAAGCTGTTTTAGTGCTTACCAGTATATGTTATATATAATTTCTTTCATGTTGTTAAGACAGATTGACTGACCCCTTGTACATAAATTTATCATCTAGAGCAGGTTGTATATCATGGAGTTGTACCTGAAAAAACTGACTATATGCATAATACTAAACCATAACATAATAATGCAGCAGAAGGTACACGTATCAAATCAACATGCCAATTTATTAGCAAAACTAATTTCTTACTAGGCTGTATACTTTAGATTTTTCTAATTACATTGATTAAGACAACAATTTCCCAATAATTATTGGCTGCATACTGAAATTACATACAATAGTGAACAATGGACAGTTCTGGAAGAATTATTTCTAGAGGTATAGACAGTCATTTAGGAAAAGTAGTTAAATCTTTTGGTATTTTAAGGATTAACTAATTTTGATATAAATTTCTTCATCTGGCTTTCCTGTTCCTTAGTTTGCCCCTAATTAGTGCAGCTAATGATAGTAGTCTGAAAAGTAATGGAAGTTGTATAAGGACAACACAATGGGGAGATACTATTAGAATAATGGTAATGAGATACTATAGTAATAGTAATGTAATAGTAATTACAATAGTAATAGTAGTGAGATACCATAATAAAATCCCTTTTCACATTAAAAGAAGCCACCCTACAATCCCAAAGACTAAATGAAGATCTTGATACTCAGAAGAATCTGTAAAAATTGCATAAAATTGCAGTCTTTTTTATACTATTTTAGGATTGAGTGTACCAAAAACTTTAGAACAAAACACCATCAATAATTCCAAGGTTTAAATCTAAGTATATACTTTTATTGTTGCAAATCCTGATCTTACTTTAGAAATTGAGAGACTAAAAGCTTAAAAACAATTTTAAAACACCTGTTAGTGCTCAGCGCAGAGGTATGACATTTCTTCACAGGAATTGTTCCAGCACAAAGTTTAATTCTGACATTTACAGTGTTCATATTTCCTTTTTATTCCCTTAGAACAAGAGTCAATAGCAAAGTTATTTTTCATAACAGATATCTAAGGGGCTTAAAACACGTAGTGGAAACATAAAAAGAGGACCTACCACAGTCAGCAAGGCCTAACTGTACATGAAAGCTATCGTTCCCATGCAATGACACTGTAGATCCAAATATCCAATATAACAATTAGCAATAGCACTTAAGACTTATATACCACCCAATGGTGCTGTATAGCAGTCTTTGGGAAGTTTACGTCAGCATATTGCATCCAACAATCTGAGTCTTCATTTTACCGACCTCGGAAGGATGGATTAACCTTGAGCCAGCCAACCTTGAGCCACAGCCAGGATCGAATTCCAGGCTGTGAGCAGAGTTGGCCTGCAATACTGCATTCTAACCACTGCATCACTAGGGCTCCTAACAACCTTTGGGTGTGGTAGACTTCAACTTCCATAATTTTCAGACTGGATTATTGGTTAGATAATTACAGAAACTGAAGCCTAACCCATCTGAAAAATATCAGACTATATGAACATTCCCAATAGTTAATGGCTAAACTGGTCCTACTGAAATGTCTGGATTAGTCTTAATGCATTTTGATCAAGATCTTTGTTAGAGATGGGGCTAATAAACACAATATTACTCAACAATTTTTAGAGAAGTGGCTTTGTTTTTTTAGTATCTCTAAATTTCGTATCTCTTAATGTGAAAGCTAAGCTATCTCTATCTGCACATAGAGATCTCCTTTTCTTTCTTTCCCTAATGATATTTTATTACCTGTGTGAATATATTATACAGGGCATCCTTGACTTATAATAATGGAACCTGCCATTATTAGGTGATAACTTGTGAAACATAAAGTGGGTCACCATGACCAGACCCATTTTATAACTTTTTTGTGGCAGTTGTTAAGTGAACCCATTGTTCATTATGGGGCATTTCTGCTAAAAATCAGAAGTTTTTGCTGATTTTCAGCAAAAACATCATAAATTTCATTCATGTGACTAAAGGCCACTGCAAATGGCCATAAATGTGGCTCAGCTGCTGAGTGCCCAAAATGCAGTCACATGACAACAGGGGGTTGAGCAGCTGATGGATAGTCGTAACACACACGTCTAGGAAGCTCTACTGGAGAAAGATGCAATAGACGGTATAAAAACACTTGCTTAACACTTGTTAATGTTAAAAGTGTTCTATGAACAATTTATAGTTTAAAATACTTATGCTAAGCAAGAATATCCAATATTTCATGTTTATAATGGAAAGTATGATGAGGGCAGCGGTATTTCGTAGCTCATAGGAGATGAATTCAAATAAGCTGCCAAGTCACAGATACTGTTTATAAACTACAATGGGCTGGGTTCATACAATGTGCTAAGCTAAAGCTAAATAAACATTAAGGTTTACATGTGTGATCCATTTATATATAGACATATATTTCTCCAATCAAACATGACTTGGTTCTTTTTTGCACCTTCATTTCAATATCAATTTAGAAAAAACAAATGGCTGATGTAATTGTTAACAGAGATGCTTGAGCAGCTAATTTTCATACAAGAAAAAAAAATTGAGGGAAGCAGACACACGTTTCTCATCATTGTTTATCATTTGCTAAAAGTTCACCAGCTGCTTGATCTGCTCTGTTTGTAATGACTGTCTTCTTGTCAACAGAGTTGTGTTCTTGAAGTCTTTGGGATAAGCTGGTGCTGCTGGAATTAGGGGTTTTTGTCCACAGGAAGATATGTTATTTATCTTATAGAGATCAGAGATTGGAGAATGAAAGTTCACATTTAAAGGAGGAAGAAAGTTAGGTCTAGCCAGGGTAGTGTGATCTGAACCCCGTCTCTCTAGAATAGTGTGATTTCTCCTGCTTAAGAAACTTGGAGGCATATTTTCAATCAATTCTTTAGAACTTGAAGATAGTGATGGAGATGGTGAAAGAAACTTTTTCTTCCCTAGAAGTAATTTGCTGTCTTCTGTAACAGGGCCTAAGCTAGTTAACTGTGAATCAGAACTATAGTGGTTTACACCCAGGTTTCTCCTTTGAACAATGCTTTTCAGGGTGGAAATGAAGTTCATATGGGTCAAATCCATATTTTGGTCTGAAGGGATTTCACTTCGACCAGTCTCACCAAAAAGTGAATTAGAGTTTATTTCATCGCATGACATCTTTCTTGAGGCAGTTTGTTCAAAGCTCTTCAAGAAATTAAGGGTATCCTTAATATCAATGCTGTGATGCCTAGTGATATATCTCTTAGACAGGGCTAGATTATTGATTTTGAAACATAACTCTTCTTCTGGAGTTATATCATGAAGCTCTTCTTGTAAACAAGATATTTGGTTCTGATTCAAGAGTGAAGAGGAAGTTTTCATCCGAGGTTCAGAGTAAATTTTGGTGCTTGGCATTTGAGGACCTGTGTGTATTTTTCTAGAAGGAGAATGCTGTTCAGATGCACCTTCCTTTCTTCCAGGATGACTCAGTTCTTTGAAATTAAAGAGAGACTCATTTGTGTCATTTGAATCTGTAGGAGGGGGCAAAGTTGTTTTAACTTCTACTTCTGATGGAGAAGTACAAGAACTTGAAAACTGGTATTCATCAACATCAGGAGGAGGTACATTTAAGAACTGCCTAGTTCTTTTCTTTCCAGATGGAGATCTGTCTTTGGTGATTATTATAACTTCTTTTCCCTTTGCTTTACAAGCATCTAGAATAATTTTTAGAGTTTCCTTATCCTCTGAATTCACTGAGTATAGAAGAACTGTGTTTCCTGAATGGTCTTGTAAACTTAAATCAGCTCCACTTCTAATGAGCAAAGAAACCACTTCAGGACCAGCTTTTTGCAAGCAGGCGTGCATCAAAGCTGTCTTTCCAGTTTTGTCTTGTATGTTTGGGTCTGCATTATTTTCCAAAAGGTATTTTACTATTTTGAACTTGCTAGCACTCTGATGGTCTACGTGTTTTGTTTTACAAGCAACCATTAAAGGTGTTTCACCATGGTCATTGCTTTCATTAATGTAGGCCCCACCTTCTAACAATAATCTTGTAAGGCGAAGTCTTCTGTGATAAACAGCTTTAATCAAAGAGTTGCCATCTGATGAAAATTCTGTGGCTTTTTCCATCCTTTTTTTTCAAGTGATGGTTAGAGCAGTTGAAATGTGACCTAATTTTAAGAGAAGTTAAACAGGAAAAAGAATAGAATATTAATATAACACCTAAACATTTAAACTTCTATTTGACAAGGGAAAATAAAAATAAAAATAGACTCTGTAAAATAGAGCCTAATTTTTAATTTTTAAAAAATAATTATATATATCCTATATAGAAAACTAGCTTTTAGGTAAACAGCAATGCTGTAGGCAATTTGAACATGAGGAGGATCCTATGAGCAGAATTCAAGAATTGTCCCTAAAGCCTGAGATAAAACCAGCATCCCAGAGGAAAAGTAAATTGGCACATTTCCATTCTCTTTAAAAATGTGATCTTATGGAGGATGGAATAAAAGCATAGGCAAGTGATATTCTAATAAACACAAAATTACGGGAACTGTCTGTCTTTCCCCACCACTTATTTTTCAATAATCCCACTACATGTTCCAGGGATGTCTGCAGGGGCATTAAAAAGCTCAAGATGGTGATTAATACCATGCAATAAAATCCTGCTCCGTTTTGACATGCGTCGTAATCTCATTGCTTGCATCTTGACTTTTCAAAGCCACACTTGCTGCAGATAGCCTGATAGTGTCTGAACAGTATATCTGTGCCTACCAATCCTAACAGGTTAGATACTTTGGCTCTAATTATAGACAACTTTTTAATTTTCCATAGGTATCCTCGCAAACATGTAGATAGAAAATGGTAGAAGTGAAAACAGAATAGAGATATCCCTCTCTAAAAGCAGAAAAAGAAGAATGCTTAGTAATTTTTATACTATAAGACAATCCTTCCAAAATTAGCTTTTCCTAGAAGCTACAAAAGCAAGTACAAAATGCAAAAAATAAGGAATCTGAAATATCAGACAATTGCCATTTCCACTCAATATAAATCTTTAATATTTGGGATATATAACTGTATTTAGTTAATTTTTGTTTTATAATATTGAAAAATAGTTCCATTAATTCTAGACCAGAATTAACTAAAGTAACACATGTATCAAGGCTCGCAGAACAGGGGCAGATGACAATGACCAGTCTAGAACATTGATATGGCGTACAGAATTTAGAAATTGCTAGGAATTGCATAATAAAGTTATACTTTACAAAAATCTTGATTTTCATTAATTACTTAGATTACAATACATACTGTAAATTCAGAATTAATTCAACATTGGCATTAATTTTTGCATATTATCAGCATTCTTGTCTAATATTATTCTTTGCATTTTAAATTTGGAAATAGTTCCAGACACAGAGAAAACCAGTTCTCCATGCCAGATATTTTTTCCTAAGTTTGGAGCAGGATGGGCACAGAATGGAAAATGTTTTTTATTTGAAACCTGGAATAAATCATAATTTTCCAAAATCTCATAAACCATAGGTCAGTCAAAGCAAAACCTGGAATGTTTGATTTTGTTTTAGATTTTGGGGGGGGGGAAATCTGGAGAGATGTTATTGGATTAACGGAGCAAGTTTGATGTGTAACTCTCTCTTTCATATAGGAACTCCCAGTGTAGCAGATCCTATCAGCCTACCCATTACCCCGTCTTCTGTCTATGACATGTCATTCTGTAACAGCTAACTTTTTTGGACCTTCCTTGTTTTCCTCCTCTCTCAAAACCCTTCTATTTCAAACAATTGTATTTCTATCAATGCCTGAACAAAGCTATTCTATCATATTCCAAGTAAGAATCAATATATCCGAAACACTCATTTTGCTTCAGATACACAGCACCTGAAAGTATCTCTTCTACATATAGAACAGTTTGTGCACAAAATGTTTTCCCTGTTCCCTATTGATACTGAAACAATAATGTTCTTGTGGCCAAGCTTATCTGAACATTTATGTACATTGTTCAATAAAGATATTTTTTTCCATTGTAGTCAAACAAGCTACCCTATCAATTACAGCCATTGTATGGTGCAGTTCTAAACAAAAATATTAACACACTGGTGAAATAAGAATTCCACTTATGTTCCCAGTTAAATGGGCTGTAGTCTATTAAAGAATGGGGGTTTTGAAGAGGCAACGGAAATATTAAATAATGATTTTTCCATCTATTTTTCTGCATTCCCATAAGTGTTATCTTTACAATGTACTAACTGCCTCAATATTTTTCTATATTTCTTTTTTACTGTGTGAGAAGAACTGTGTTGCTGAAATTGTTCTCATAGTTTCAAGTCATACAATAGAGTTAATAGAAGAACAAGTTATTGTCAATAACTTGATGAACCCCAGCTGTACAACTCATTCTGACTCAGAATTATATCTGGGAACATCTCTAGATAAAAATTTGCCTATCCCATATGTGTGACTTGAGAAACATGGTGTGCATCTTCACACACCCTGAAGCAATGCAATGGAGTGCAGGAAACTCATTTTCTTGATAACAAACCCAGAGCTGTAGAAAAGTCTACCTTTCATATGAGGATGACCTGCTCTTTGTTGCCATTTAGGACAGAAGTTTAAACCACCTTCTTTCCCTGAGCTTTGGGGTTTCAACTATTGGGGGTTGCTGCCACTTTGAATTACTAACTACGGTAGATTTATTTACTCACTTTTGTTTTGTCAATTGTGATTTTCTGATGTTATCATTTATATCCATGATTTGTAGTTTAAATTTTTGAATAAAATAAAATTTAATACCAAAAGTAGAAAACAAAATTTCTATTGCAAAGCAAGACAATTGTTAAATAAGTTTTGCTCCATTTTATGACCTTTCCTGCCATAGTTGTTAAGTGAATCACTGCAGTTGTTAAGTTAATAACATGGCTATTAAGTGAATCTGGCTTCTCCTTTGACTTTCCCTATCTGAAGGTTGCAAAAGTTGATTACCATCATAACCATCTTAAATATATGCCAGTTGCCAAGTGTCCGAATTTTGATCACTTGACCATGGGGATTCTGCAATGGGAATGCTCTTGGAATTTCAATCCTAGGTGAAGCAGTTCATGCAGCAGTTATCCTATGTACAAGGAGAATGGGAGTCAAATCAATTCTATGGAAAAAAGATTGCATTGTCTGGGACTCATTTAAAAGTTCCTCTCCTATATATTGTCCTTTACAAAAATCTTGATTTTCATTAATTACTTAGACATAAGTAATTAATGCATACTCTAATTTCAGAATTAATTCAATATTGACATTAATTTTTGCATATTATCAGCATTCTTGTCTAATACTATTCCTTGCATTTTGAATTTGGAAATAATTCCAGACACAGAGAAAACCAGTTCTCCGTTCCAGATATTTTTTCCTAAATTTGGAGCAGTATGGGAGATTTTCTTCAATGAGGGCATTTTCCAAAGCCACTCTTATAATGAGCAAAATAAACAGGTAGATATATAAGTTGATTTTGAAGAAATTATGAAGAATATAATTGTTTCAGAAAAGGGAGGTGATTGGCAGGATCACTACTGGGATATGCTGGAAAAGACAACTATAAGACAACTATAAGCATAGTTGTGTGGCAAAAAATGATTGTGTATTCAAAGCAAGAGTTAAAGTTGATTGCAATCAAAATTCAACAATACACAATATAAAGGTGGAAATCTTTAATGTAGTCAATTGCACAATTTCATCACTAAGCAACAACTCCATTCCAAAGCACTTCTAAGACTTTTGCATTTTGTAGAAAATGGAATTTCAAATTACATTAATTCTAGAATGACAGACTGATCATCCCTAACAACAACACAGATCTTCATCGAGTTTCCAACAAAACAAATTTGCCATTTTTATTTCATATATACAATGTGCCTACTTAAGAAAACTTCAAGAAAAATAAATATTATAAACATCTTAAGAGGTTAGAAAATAACACTCTAACAACTAGAGGAAAATTATTTTATTGCCAGCCAATATTTTATTTGATTGCTCTGTTGTTAAATGAGTATATATTTTGGGCAATGCATTCAAATGCCTACACCTCTACTCTTGACAAGCAGTGTTGCTGATTTTCTACAAAAAGGCAGGTCCTGGAGAGGCATTAATTTGAAATCATTTCAAAGCATGCATAATATTCTACTAACATCTGTGACATGTAGAATATTAATTTCATCTTTGCTGAAGTTTTCAATTAAGTTTTTGAAGAATAAAACGTAGAGAATATCTGCTTATGATCTCTTAGAATTAGTGATGTTTGAATATAGCATAGCTATTCCTTTCTTTCTTTTTAAAAAAGAAATCAGAGAATTGGAAGGATGTATTTAGGTTAATGAGTCCAATTTTATTAGTGATGTAATCCTAATTAAAGCTCCTCAACAGATGGCTGAACTTGAACACATCTAGGGAAGAGGAGCTCCAACCTCCCTTAGAAATTGATTTAACTGCTAAATTTTCTAATATTCAATCAGAATCTCCTTCCTATAACTTAACATTAATTCATGATCTTCACTCTGGAACAAAAGAGACAGGTTTTCATTTTCTATTTGATCCCTCTTCATGCACCTAAAAAGGTGCATTCCATTAATTTATCCTCATAAAAATAGGTCCAAATCATTCTCACGACCCTCTTCCAGTATTACAGTTTGTCTGCATCTTTCGCAAAACCTTTGACAGAGGTTTCTTGTTCTGACAAAATCAATGATTATATGTCATCAAATTGATGTCAACTTAGAACTAATGATTTGTACCCTATAGTCACTACGAAAAGTTGAAATAGTTCAAATCTTTAAACAAAGAAACGGACATCAATACAATACAGTAGTTTGTAAATACTGCAACCCAATATAGCTCAAATACTATATGCGACAATCCATAGATTACTATAGATTCATTCACTTTGAATAGATGAATGTAAGATTCTCTAATTCTAGGTTTAAGAACATACTAAATCAAAAATATTTTAGCCTAAAATATTGTGTGCAAACAACCAAAATAAAAGAGATCACTAAGCTAGCTAAAAACAACACATTTAATTACAAGATGACTTATAACACTCTGTACGGTACAATTAATAAGGAAACTTTCAGCCATTTAATACCTGCATAGTACAAAGCCAATTTCAAATATAGGTGATATTAACTTGTGTAGACCAGGTTATCACTTTGTTATATAATATGGTTTGTAAAACATGGCTTAAAGTTTAGCACTATGCTAAGAATATTGAAGCACCTTAAATATTTTTATAGCATTGCAATCCATGAAAACCAATCTAATTCAATATAAATTTGGGGTATCCTGTGACAGGAACATACAAACATTCCTAAGCGGATAGGTGGATGAGGAAAGGTTGTAGGCTTATATTTTAAGTCATAGAAACATCAGAGTAGCTCTGCTGTAACAGATGTTTATTTCTGCATCACAGAGTAGTGAACTGGATGCATTGAGAAACTTACAAGTGTGTATTGAATAATTAAGTCCTTCCACTATAAATTCACAGCAATCAGTACATAAATAATGCTTTCTGTGATTGAAGACACAGCAAATGGCCATCAATACTAGGAGCTGATCTTCCATTAAACTATTTTTAAACTTTTTAATTTGACTGCCAAAAACCATCCAAACTGCAGTTGGTGAATTTCAGTTTAACTACCCACTGTTTATTTTTATTTATTCATTATCCATTTGCTGTCCTTTATTATCCTTTATTACCCATTTGCTATCCTTTATAGAAACAAAAATGAGACATGTTTTGAGCAATTCCACTTTTATTTTGGTTCTGTTTTACAGACCCTACCATATAGGATGTTATGCAGATCTTACTGCATGCAATTGATCCTTATGATACACATTCACCATTAAGTTTCAAATCTGTATTCAGAAATTAACTGGTCCTAAATCAATAGGCACCGAGTAAGGTTCAGGGCTATAAAAACAGGCCATTCCTAATAACTCCTAGGAAACAACGGTACAACCTTTATCAAACAGATACTTGTTCATCTTTAATACGAGTCATCCCTATATCAACAGGCATCACACTGCAACCTTTTAAAGATTATCTATTAATATTTGTTTGAACCCAGGCATGTAAGCCACTTAGAGTAACTTCAGTGACTGAGGCAATAGAAAGATAAACATTTACTTCAATGTGCATGCTGTGCATGAAATCTTTGCAGAGCTTTTAAAGAGATCCGACCATGTATTTGGAGTTTTTCATTTTAACTACTTATATAGGAATCTTAAAATTACCATTGCAGAAAATTAGAACCTTTCTCACCCCTCCTACACTACTTTGTAGCAATCTAACAGACTTTAGCTGGGATAGGCAGAGTATTATCACCAAATACTCTGCCTATCCCAGCAGAGTTACTTGGGCACTTTACATTCTAGCTGAATCTTCTGCTTTTAATTAAGTAAAACTACTGTATAGTATTCTATAAAGTACAAATATGACACTTTGTACAAATTTCTCATACACTGCAGTGAACTATAAAATGACAACATTAAAAACAAACAAACCCCTTTTCAAAAAAACCTGTTCTAACACAGGATAAATGCTACTTTCAGGTTGCCACAGTTCCCAATAAACCCTATCCAGCAGTTGGGCTCTGCTCCCACAAATCAATACAGCAAAGGACCCCAAGGTTGAGAAAATAATTCCCCAACCTTGGGCCCTTTTAAGCCTGGTGGACTTCAACTCTGAGAATTCCCCAACCTTGGGCACTTTTAAGCCTGGCAGACTTCAACGCCCAGAATTCCCCAACCTTGGGCACTTTTAAGCCTGGCGGACTTCAATGCCCAGAATTCCCCAACCTTGGCCACTTTAAGCCTGGTCGACTGGCTGGGGAATTCTGGGAGTTGAAGTCCGCAGGCTTAAAGTGGCCAAGGCTGGAGACCCCTGTTTTAGGGCATATCCATAGCGCACGCTGAGTGAACCGTCCGGGGCACTCGAAGGGCAACAACCCAGCCGTCACCCTACGAATCCATCGCAATGACAGACAAGCGAAGGAGCCCAGTTCCTAAATTGCTCCATCCTCTCTTCCCCCACATCCCCACTTCCCCGACGACAAGGTTCGCCTGCCGGCCCCGCTTGAAGTACTTACCCGCTTGAAGAAGCGGCCGTCTAGGGACCTTGGAGAGCGGACAGCTGCCTTTTCTATAGTCTTGGGGCTCTTTGGGCTTCTCCTCCGAGCAGGAGGAGAAAAAGGGACGGGAGGAAAGAAGAATGAGAGGAGCCTGGATGGCTTACGGTCCTCCCGACGGTCACACGGTCCGGAGCAACTTTCGCCTCCTCCTCGGCCCGCAGCTTCTATGAGGAATGACGATTGTAGGTAGGTAGGTGCTGCCAGACGCCGACGAGCGGACGACAGTCGTTTTGCGCGCAGAACAAGCCGACTGAGGGAAGAAGGGGCGCTTCCCGCCAGAAAGCAACCAGTGGAGGGGGCGCGAACGCGCGCAACCCCCCCCCCACAAGCCCGCTTAATTCAGGGGAAAGGTCGTTCAGAGCTGAAAGGGAAGCAGATTTTTAATAGTAGCTGGATTCACACAGGTGAATCATGTGAGCACGTGGTTTCTTCTCATTGTGGTGATTGAAAAAGCTAGATTTAGTTCAGCAACTCCGATGGCTGGGAATCATGCAACCTCCTCAGCCCTTTGATGATTTAACTTGATTTGTCAGCTGGTCTGCCTTATTACCTGTGGTTGCTACACAGCCAAAGGAGCTCTATTCCTCTCCTTTTACATTTGAAGCCGAAATTTCCAGATTGGCATCTTCCTATCAATTCAAATTCAAATCTTTATTGTCAATGCACAACATATGCACAATGAAATTGGTTGAGCTCCCTCAGAGCACACACACAGACCCAACACAATACAACTCACAGTGAAGACAGAAAATCCCTAATCCAGTAAATCATATTAACAAAATACTGAGCCTTATTGCACCATGTTACATGTTGCGCCGGCCCTGCAAGTCGATCGTACTACATAGTTATGTTATTTCGCATACAGGAGTCTGACAGCCCACAGATAAAAACTGTTCTTCAGCCTGTTTATGTGGCTGGCTATGCTTCTGTATCTCCTTCCCAATGGTAGGAGGATAAAGAAGTGGTGAGCAGGGTGAGAGATGCAGATCTGGGCATTTTGCTTCAACTGTAAATGAAAGGAATAGAGCTCATTTGGCTGTTTAATGGTAAGTAAGCATTAAACTGGCCAACCTACTTTAGCATGTTGATAGGATCCTAGTCCTCAGGATTAGTTTGTGGTTCAGCGTGTCATGTAAACCTTCAGAACTGGTTCCTTGGGCTAACCATTTTAAAGTGATCCATAAATAAGCCCACTGTATGAATCCAATAATATAATTTATATATTGCAGGGAAGAAGTCCTGTGTTTAATCCTTGATATCTTCAAAGTTCAAACCATATTTACTATGTTTTATACTAACCATGTGCTGGGCTTACCTGATAAAAGAAAAGCAAGGCTATGGAATGAAAGAAAACTGGGTCGCCTGTATTTGTGGAGTCTGTCTGGAAAAGAACAAAGACTGTTTAGTTAGAATATGCAGATGTAACACTTGTATCCATTCTAGGGGTTGGAGAAGTGATAAACAATAACTAAGAGTTAGACATCCTGCATACCTCAGCTAGAAGTTAGAAATAGGGATCGCCTGGACCAAATAGTAAGTGTATTAGATAATTTTCTGGAGCACTCATTAGCCAAGATTTAGGAATAGAGACAGCTAGAGATCAATAGAACAAATTGTTAGATCATTATAAAAATGTTTATTAGATGATATTTCTTATATATCCCATCTTCTCCAGCCTTTAGCTTTAGTAAAATTGTATAAAGCTTTCTTAATCTTTTGTTCTGGGTCCTGGCATTTTGCAGGTTAAGACCCCTTTTGCTGAAGCTTCAATAAAAGGTAACAAAATCTGCACCTGGTGTTTTTCATCAGCTTTGGCACCAGGCTCAGACCTGAATTGGGGACAACACATGTTTGCTTTTCCTTCTTGCTGACTTATTAAAAATCTTGGTTAAAAACTATAGCTTTTTGTAATATGTCAACCAAGTTAGATCAGTTATGCTGCATTACATGGATTTTACAGGAAAAAAAAAAGCATGGTTTGCTTACAAAGGCGTTAATGAGTTGTGTGAAGCCAGCGGCTTGTAAACCATCTTATTTATGAATCCAACCTTTGAGGTTTATTAAATAAAAATTAAGACAACTATAGTGCATTATATAAATATAATTTGTATAAGGCAGCTTTCTATATTCTATAAAACACACAGAAGTTTGAAAGAGATATTTGCAATGATATTTGAAAGTATCTTAGAGGATTCTGGACTGAAATCAGATAAGTTTCTGCATGAATTTTATTTACAATGGAGTGAATTTTATAATATTTAATTCTTAAGCAAATAATAAGAACTCCATCCTGGGTTAGCCAAGTCCATTGTTTTTCTCACAGTGACTAGTTAAATGTCCGGTGCTCACAATCTCTCTTACACCATTTTTTCCTTCAGACTAGTATTTGTAGGTTTTGCGCCTTTTGTTTAGAGATTATACTGAAGCTCAAGATCAAAATTGCTTGATAGAACAGCCATCCTTGAATTTACTCAGTCTTCTTTTAAAACTACCAGGCCATCACTGTGTTGTGGAGTAATAAATTCCACAGGTTAATTATGTATGGTGTGACATTTCCTTTGAGCTATTTTTTATTTAATACAATTATTTATTGTATTAAATAATTGTATTAAATCAGGACAAAATAATAGAATAGGAAAAGGGCAGCTGAGACGCAGCATGATGACATATACCAGTATCTTCCATGGTTTCTGCACTGCTGATAAGAGGTGACAGAGTTGGCGTACTCCACCTTATGGAGAAGGTGGTGAATCTAATAAATTTGTGTGCCTTCTGCTTTTTTTCCACCAGTGAAATCTTGATACTGAATAAACCCTCCCCCCAGATAAGGGCTTGGTCTTATTTTCAGGGAGGTATTATTATTTTTGAGGTGCAGGAGGCAGCAAGCCCACTGGCCCCACCCTCTCCGTCCCACCACCTGCTTGCCTGCGGTCGCAATGGTCCAAATTTTCCGCATGAACCAGAAATTCAGACCTTCCAACTTCCTGCAAAAAATAAAAAAAAAGACCTCGCAAAGTTGGAAGTAGTTCCACAGACTACTTTTCTTGCCCTGCATGTGGCAGTGGAGAATGGAGCAGGAAAGCAGGTTAGTGGAGGGATGTGGCTGCCTTGGGAGGGGTTAGAGGTCTCTTTCTCTCACACACCATCTTTTCCTTCAGAAAAGGATGAGAGGCAGAAAAATTCCCCCTCCCCATTTTCAAGATTCCCCAATTCCCCCTCCCCATTTTGCACCTGTAAACCAGCTGTTTCTTGAATAGTGGCTTGAATGTCTCAGCTGATCCCATTAAGGGGGCAAGAAGCCCTGAGATGATGGGGGAAGGGAAGGGCTGTCTCTTGTGCTGGCCATGCCAATCCCCTCACTAGGCCTTATTTTCGGGACATGTCATATTTTCGGGGAAACATGGTATAATCTTGATATAATAAAACTTGGTGGAGGGAAGAAATATCTATTATTCTTGATAGTTAGATCAGAGATTACATCATTGTGATGATGTCATTACATTGATGACAGATATTAATCATCTATGTTATTTTATATTATAACATTTGTATGATATCATTTGTATAATAATATAACCCAAATGAAATAAATTCAAACAAGCGTGACTTCCAAAATCTGTTATATTGAGATTTTGTTGTATATTCTTATTTTCAAGTGCAGCAAGTAGAATTTCACTTATTATTCAGTATGGAAGTACCATAGATTAGTATGAATACTTTATTATCATCTGCAAATTGGAACATCTTACATTTTACCTCAGATTATTTACATAAGAGCTAAAGCTAATGAGATGAAAATAAAAAACCTCAGCCAGTAAGAGTCTTTATATCAATCTAAAAGCTTTTTGTTTATTTATCAATTTTTTAGGGCAGCCTGAATCCATAATGACACTCAAAAGCATAAAATATTATTGAGTATGAGGTTGATTTTCAATTGCTGTGCATGGCAAAAAATCTGACAGTTTATGAACATATTAAAAAACATTGGTCCCAACACAGATACTTAAGGGATTCTGTGGCTTAATTCCTGATGTTGAAAAATTTCCTTTGTTGCCTTTTCTAACCAGTTCACAGTCCACAAAAGAACATATTTATTAATCTTAGTTATGATGTTGGAGAAAACTGTTGAAAATATCTTGGGTTCTAAGAAAAAATAAATAATTCAGTAGCAGATGAAATAAATGTCAGATTGGTCACTGGAAGCTAAACCTGGAATACTGTACCTTGTTCATATAATATGAAGACAAGAGTCAGTTATATGACATGACTCACTGGAGAAACTTATCGTAACCCAAAGCTATTACAAGGGAAAGCTAACTTTTTCTTTCCCCGTTGCTAATTTGGGTTTGTTTGTTTTTTTTAATTTGATTTATATGCCGCCCTTCTCCGGAGACTCAGGGCGGCTTACAATGCGTTAAGCAATAGCCTTCATACTTTTGTATATTTATACAAAATCAGCTTATTGCCCCCACAAACTAGGTCCTCAATTTACCTACCTTAGAAAGGATGGAAGGCTGAGTCAACCTTGAGCCTGGGGAGATTCGAACTAGCAGTAATTGCAGGCAGCTGGATGTTTTTTTTTTTTTTATTGAAAAAGTTTTACAATAAAAAAATTTTCCCCCTTTTTTCACCCCTCCCCCCTCCCCCACCCTCTCATGCCCCCCAACCTCTCCCCAACCCCACCCCCTCCCTCTCCCACCCACCCCTGACTTCCGCTACACATTCTTAAGAAAGAAAAACAACAAGAATTTATAACAACAAAAAAAACAAATACTATTATATATTCAGTTCTAAGTTAAGAGGAAGAGGAAAGAAAGAAAGAAATTAAAAAAAAAAATAAAAAAAATAAAAAAATAAAATAAAATAAAATAAAGTAGTACAAAGAAAGACCCATAAACATAAATATTTGTCTAAGCTTAACAGTATTGTAATAAAAAAAACACCAGAAAAAATAACCATTATAATATTTAACACAATTTAAAAACAGAGAAAAATAAAAATGAAAGAAACATTACTAACATTACTAATCATATACCATACTCAATCACTCCAAAATTATATAACTTACTTGTTCATATTAAATAATGCCACATATTTTAATCCGAACTGCTCCCCCTAATTCAAAAGCCCAGAAATCCCCCCTTCAAAGAAAAAAAAAATAAAGTATACAATATAATATAATTATGCATATATTGTTATAATTTTCCATAACTCGAATTACAATCTTCTCTTCTTCCTGATTGAAGTTAGGTCTTCTTTCTTCACCTGTATCCAATTCCAATACTCTTCATCTTCTATCTGCCCCCATCAGTAAAACAAAACATTCCACATGAACCCCCCGTGTGACTTTATATAGATAACATCCAACCAAGAAGATAATCACTCCTCTAGGTAGAATCATTCAAACAAACGTGTTCTATTTCAATGAGAAAAAACCCCAATGCAGCTCCTTAGAAACAAAAAAATCAAGCAAAAAGAAAAAAAATCCTATAGACTGCATTCCCAGATGTTCTTATAAAAACTGTTTCAGATCCTGCCACCCTTTGTCATTCACTCTTGGTTGTAAGACATTTTCATTTCCATTCTTTGCTCTTGGATGATAAATTCCAAAAAAAAACTATGATAGGGTAATCACAAAACGCTACTACTATATAGATAGCATCCAACCACGAAGATATTCATTCCTCTAGGTAGAAACATTCAAACTAGCGTATTCTATTACTACAAAAAGAAACCCAATGCAGCTCCGCCAAACCTTAATGACAGAAAGAATCAAAAAAAGAAGAAAATCCTAGCAACTGCATGCCCAAATGTTCTCATAAAGTTGTTTCAAAACCTGCCACCCTTTCACTCCTTCTGGTTGTTAGATATTCTCCTTTCCATTCTTTCCTCCTGGATGATAAGTTCCAAAAAAAAAACTATGGTAGGATAATCACAGAACGCTGCTACCATTGCAGCCCTCTGTTAAGCTTGCTCAAGATGTTAAATCCAATTCAAAAATAAGAAAAAGAAACTCCAAATCAGGATGAAGTCTTTATAATCCTTAAATCCAAATCCATATAAACTTTAGGAAGTTTATAACCAATTTTCACAATTATCCAAGCTTTCTGATAACAGCTGCATCTGATGAAGGACTCTACGACACTCGTTAGTTACCTCTCGAATTTCCTCGTTAAAATCTGGTTCCTGCTGCTCGATATCACCATCCTTTTCTTGCGGAGCGTTGGACCTCTGCTGCTGATCATCTTGAATTATAGTATTTTTTAAATCTTGCTCCAGCAGTACAAGGTCCGGTGCTCCTAGTCTAGGTTCACTGGTGTGGTCCATAATAAGATCCTCAGAGAAACCAGATTGCACTCCTTGTGCTTTTAACATTCTTTGATTCATTCTTTGAGTCTCATCCTTCTGTTTACCTTTTACAAACTCTCTTTCTTGTTTCTTATTCTTGAGGTCTTCCGAAGCTCCCTTAAAAATATTTTTATAAAAATGTTCCGCTTTCTCAATAGTATTCAAACAATATCTCACGCCATAATATCTAAAAATTATGCCAACTGGTAAATCCCATCTAAATGGGATATTACTTTCCTTCAATTCTTTAGTTAAGAAAGCAAATTCTTTCCTTTTCTTTAGAACCTTCGGTGGTAACTCTTTAAAGATATTAATTTGTTCACCTTCTACTTGCGCTCTGGCAGAATAGGACCTTTGTAAGATGTCATCTCTCAACCTTTTATCAGTAAAGTAAACAACAACATCTCTGGATAAATTCCTTTGTTTAGCTACTCGTGAGTTGACTCTGTAAACTTTCTCTATACAACCAAGAATTATCTCATCCTCAAGCTCTAGTAGTTCAGCAAAAACCTTTGCAATAGTTGCTTTTAAATCTCTCTGGTTTTCTTTAATACCTCTTACTCTGATTGCTGAGGCCATAGTTTTAATTTGAAGCATGATAATATCATTCTGTATAGTCTGATTACAAATCTCAGCTTTCACAAACCTTTCTTGTATTTCTTGAATCTGGGAGCCAAATTTACTGCTAATTTCAGTTACTTTCTCCTCCATTTCAATCACCACATTTGAAAGATCTGAAATTACTTTAACAATAGTTTGACTTAATTGGTCATGCTTTCCAGCAGTCAAATCCACAAGATTCTTCTGTGAGTTTTTAATTTTGTCAACTACACTCGATAAAGAAGTTGTTATAAGTTCTTTTAAGTCCCCTTCTGCCAATCCAGACAATTGCACCATCTCAGCTTTGCTCTTCAGCTGGCTCAAGGGGGAGCCCCCCCTTCCTTTAGTCATCTTTATTTTACTTTAAATGGCTTTACTATGCTTTACTTCACTTTGCCATACTTTACTTTAATCCTTGTTTTAAAGAAAAATATCCAGAAAAAAGGAAAAAAAAATTTTTTTTTCTTCTTACTTTAAGTGACTCTCCCATAGCAAAGTATTCATTTCAAAGCCTCCATTTTCAATCACTCTGGCATTTTTTTCAATTAAGATCAGTCGCCATCTTAAAAAAACTTTTTTAGAAACTTTCACTTCTCTTCCTCTCCTTCCCCCCTCCTCTCATTCTTCTTCAATAAAAAATTAGTAAAAAAAAAAAAAAAATCCATACTTGCTTCATCTTTGCTTCTTTCTTTTTCGGCTTGCTCCATAGACGCTGTGGTGTTGCTTCCAGCGTCTGGCTCCGCTAGTTAACTAACTAGCGGAGGACAGTCTCGTCGCGGAGCCTCTCTGGAGGTATAGAGGGGGCCATCCTTCTGAGCCCTCCCCAGGACAAACGAGACGATCCTGGGGCGACTCAGGGGGCCCAGCCTCATCCCCAGAAGCTCTGCCTGCTCCTCCCGCTGAGGAGCAGGTTGTTCGAGCCACCTGCCAGCTGTGAGGCGGCTCTATACGCAGCGAGACGCCGGCGGGCATGAAGGAGCCCGCCGACGACGAGGAAGGCGCCACCGGAAGTCCAGGCAGCTGGATGTTAATAACAGGCTTTAGACTGCCACGCCACCAGGCTCTTGGTTTTGCTTTCCAGCAAACATGCTAAACCCACTCTTGATCCAGTTAAGTGTTGGGAACTAGGAACCTAGAGAGAGTACCATAACTGATCTAGTAGGACTACTAGAACTACAGTTTCCTGGTTTCTAGGCCGACACCTTAACCACTATACAAAACTGACTTTAATCTTATATAAGCTTATTAAAAATAGGGTGTTAAATTCAAGGCCAATGTTTCTCAACCTTGACCATTTGAAGATGTGTGGATTTCAACTCCCACAAATCCCCTACATCAGTGGTGGGTTGCTACTGGTTTGCCCCTGATCAGGCGAACCAGTAGTGGTGACAGCGGGAGGCTCTGCCCACCCACCCGGATTCTTCTGCGCATGCGCCCACGAGTGAACCAGTAGGAACGGGTTTTGAAACCCATCCCTTCTCTTCATATCATATATTTGTGATAGCAAACCAATGGTACATGTGCCACAGGTGGCCTGCAGTGCATGCGAGTCAGCATCCCAATTCAGCTCTGCTGAGCAGGCATGTGCACCTCCCACAAGCCAGCTGATCTTTGGGTCTCTGCATGGATACGTGGGGGGCGGGGCGCATGTAGGGGGGGCAAGGTGCATGCATGCGGGCCATGCACACATTGCATTTTGGGGGTTTGGGAGCACACATTTTGGACACTCTGTCCGGAAAAGGTTAGCCATCACTGTCATATATCATATCATATCATATCATATCATAACAGATATTGTAACATTCTGAATTTTATTCTAAGTCAGGTCCCAAAAAAAGTTGCACATACAAGTACTTTATTTCTTGGTTGTGCTTAATTACCATACTTAGCAAAAGTAATGAGTTATTAATTCAAACTTAAGACCTATAGTAGTTGTAAATATTAATAAAATTTTAAATGTAACCGATCTAGAAATAGGCTGAATTGTGTTGGCATTATATCAATCTATATGCTTTTTTATTTATTTATCAACTTTTGCAGTAATCTTGAAAGAATAAGAAAAACCTTTCTAAGCAGACTATATTCCTATTGATTGTTTCCACAACATGCTAAACCAAGCATAAACAACATTGTAAATCTAGTAATTTGCTCTAGCATTTAATTCCCATAATAAATTATGAGATTCCTCTAGAAACTACATAAGCCAGGAATGAGTGAAACTGCTGATATATAGAGGCGAAGTGTTACCTCTTGTAGCTAATATAATGTTGGTAGTTTTTTCCTTGATTTATAGAAAAAATTAATTGGCCAGATATACTAAATAGAACCATAATCTCTAAGAGCAGAAATATTTTCTCTTTGTTTAAGTAGCTTTGTGGACCCCAGCACTGTCTCCTTGACAGTAGCTAGTTTCAGATCTTAATTAAAAGATCTGAAATATAGAAAAGGTACAGTTGTTCTTCCAAAGTTCTGAGTTTCTCCTAAAGGTACAGAGAAATATGTTTTATACTTCATACTAACTTTCAGTATAATTCAGTATAACATGGAAGAAAATAACATTTGATCCTATATGTGTTTCTTCAGGAACATTTCCTTCCAAGTGGAAAGGCCTGAGTAATCACAGTATAACATACTGTGTAGTGTGTTTCTTATTTGTATAGACTAATCTAATCTATATTTCATTTTTCTACAACTGTGGTGCCTTCTTTATATTTCACCTGACAGAATTTGCAGCAATAATGGAAAATTGGGTGAGCTGAAAGTCAGACTTCTGAAAGACACATTGAAAAAGGGATTTAATGTAAGCATTGTTGGTACATAAAGAGTGTTGTTTCCTATATTCTTTATTAGCAAGAGTATAGGATAGGTAGGACAGTATGACTGAATGATTATGGGCCACCAGGTCAGCATTGATTTTTAGTGATCATATATAGATGTTTTCTTAGACCTATCACCATTGTAACTGAGTCCATCCACTTTGATGTTGGCCATTCTCCTCTCCTTCCTTCCAACTTTCCCAGCATTAGAACTTTCTCCCGGGAGCTAGGCCTTTGCAAAATGTATCTGAAATGTTGTTGCCATAAAAAGTATTAAGGATAACCAAATCAAGAGAAATCTGAGGAAGCCTTTCCTTTTTAAACTGTAGCATGTGAAACAAATGGTTAATACAACTCTAATAGCTGAATCATTGATATAAATAAAATTGTCTGCAAGCAAATCATGTTACCATGACTCTAAACTAGCTAGCTGAATAAACAATAAGCATACATATGTATAAGCATACATATAAACAATAACCCGGAGAGGTCCATACTATGAAAACATCCAAGGACAGTTATGCCATCCCATCTCTCTCTCTCTCTTTTTGCAATCCTTCCTGCTTCATGTACCACCCACATTGTTAATATTGTTTCTGTATTGAATAGCCTGGAAAATGAATGTGCAACACACCTACTCTTTTTTGAAATGTTACTGCTCTTCTATGACCTGTTGCAGCCTGGCTTACGTAAGGCATGTGGGTGGTGTACACTTCTGAATGGTTTTTATCAAAGTTCTTATAGTAGTAGGGAGAGCATTACCACTACAGCTGAAATAGTTTTTCTCCATATTTACTTAATATACTCCCAATGGCTTTGCATTGCTTATAAAATACTGTAATAGGAGAAATTGCAAAGGATCTGATGTGAAAAGGCTTTCAAATATTTTTGAAGCCTGTATTTTCATGTAACTGTTCAGACAATTTACGCATAAAATGTATTTTACAGTTGTGAAACTCTTCTGCAAATATCCTTTTTTAAAATAGAGTTATTCGGGATTACAGTTACTTGTTTACTAAAGTTTATTACCTGAAGTTGGATTAGTTGGTGTCCAAGAATTTGCAGTTATGTTTGCTTGTTGATATCATTGTAAAATTATAGCAATATCAATATTTCAGCAATCTGTCCAGACTTAATTTTCCATTATATTTTCCTCGTGTCACTAAATTGAACAAATCAGTCTTTTGGTCCCATTGGGCCACCTTAAATCCACTAAGTAACCCTTTACAGAACAAGATTCCATTTTTTTTAAAAAGTATGTTAACAGAATGATAATTGTAAATACTCCATTACACAGACCAATTTATTAATTTTATTAATTGTCTTTAATCATTTAAAATGCATTATGGGGTTACAGTAACATTTTTCTTCCCAGTATTCATATTTCTTAAAAGTAACAATGGATTTTAATTTGACAACCTACGTATTAGAGCTGTTAAATGGTTTGCATTCAACTCCAGAAAAGTACATCATACGATATCCAGGTGGAAATATGTACTGTATTATACTGACTATTCAAAGATACAGTGGACTCTCCCAAAAGCTTATGACCTCAATTTGAAATTCCAACAGCCCCCACACTCCACAGTCATGTGACTGCTTTCTAGACACTGGGCAACCAGCCCACATTTAAGGCTGTTTACAGCATGTCATGGTCATGTGATCACCAAACTTTTAAAACATTTTTGCAGAAAACTTCTGGTTTCTGGCAGAAATGGCCCATAGCAAACAATGGGCTCATTCTACAACTGTTGTGTTCACTTAACAACAACTGCAAAAAAAGTTGTAAATGTGATGATGACCCACTTTACAACTGTCATGACTTATGATTATCATTGCCAGGTTCAATTATGGTAGTAAGTTGAGGACTATCTATATCTTCCTGAAACTCTGTAAAGCAAATGGTTACTTTTTGGAGTTGCAGACAAATGCTCTGTTCATATCCTTGAGGCCGCATAGTACCTTCTCATAACTACCATATTTTTCGGAGTATAAAATGCACTTTTTTCCCCCAAAAAAGAGGGTGAAAATCTGGATGCGTTTTATAGTCTGAATGTAGCCCCGCCCATCTTCTCAAATGGAGGTTTCAGAGGCTGAAAAAAGCATCAGAAACGAAGCTTCAGAAAAAAAGCCCCCAAACAGAGCTTCAGAAAAGAAGCCCCCAGACTTTCAGAGGCTTTTTTTCTGAAGCTGTTTTGGAAGCTTTCAGAGGCAGAAAAAAAAAGCAAGGCACAGAGCTCACAACCAAGGAACCTGTTGCTAAAATTCACTCTGGGAACAGCTGATTGGGGGTATTCTGGGAGGCTGATCCATCTGCCAATCAGTTTTTTTCTTATTTTCCTCCCCAGAAACTAAGGTGCATCTTATACTCCGGTGCGTCTTATACTCCAAAAAATACGAGAAATCTGAAGCACCGTATAGGTTAGTAAGTATTGGTATGCTGATTTAAAGTTTTTTTAAAAGAAGGAAACAGTTGGAACAGAATTTGTTTAATTAACACTCTGTCTTAGTCATGTTTATGTTCAGCCAGTAGCAAATAATTTTGTGCGGTACTATATATGTAGGAGCACATTGATTCTGATGGCCTTGGATCAACCTTTTTTGAGCGCTTCAGTGAGTAGCAATATGATATAGTGACATCACTTCAGGGATTGTATTTTAATAGGGATTTTTTTGGGAAAGCTAGAAATTTTAAGTAGTTTTAAATACTTTTAAAGATACCTATGTCTATCTGTTGTATTATGCATATCCTTTGGTTGGTTTTCTAAGAAATAAATGGAAAATCATAGCTTTAAATGTTTTGTGGGTCCCAAAAACATTTAGGAAAATTGGTGTTATTATCAGCTCCTGATGTAATTATTTATATTTCCTGTTTCTTAACCACCCAACTCCCTCAGAGAGGGGCTCTGGATCCTACATTATGATCAATAATGTATATTATGGTACTTGCACTAAAATATTGCAATTCAGTAATATGCTTGCTATTACAACATTGGAAAGATCTATTTAATAGAAACTACCCATGTTTCTAAACACCAGACTTGTATGATTGTTTTTAATCTTTAATTGAACATTTCTCAATATTTTAAGATTGCCATCTGCATTGGAAGCTTGAATTTAAAGTCCACATAAAAGCATATGCTCAACATTTAATTCTAAAGCTATATTTACAGCTTTAGAATAAATATGAAAATAATTAAATGAAAAACCAGTTCAGAACATTATACAAGAAACAATTTATTTCTTCTAAAAGTATATGAAATGGTGAACTGAAATAGTCAACTAATGAACTGTAAATGTAGTTCTCCCTCTTCCTATAGCATTTAAAAAGGAAATTGGAATTTTTTCAAAATAAAACATTTCTTCAAGTTCTTTGATTAGTGTACCTGACCTTCAGTCTTGTATTTTCTTGCTTTTTAATGAGCAGCAGGAGTAGATGTTTGCCAGTTGTGATATCTTTGAATTTATGCCAGTTTGATTTTGGATACTGTGTCAAAAGTTGACCTGAAATCAATAAATGCTGCATAATAGGATTGTCCTGAATTATGGATGTACTTTTCTTCTAGGTGTTGCAGCACCAAGGCATGACAACTGTTGATTATCCTGTTCTAAACTCAAAATGTCTTCACATTAAAGCCAAGCAATTATCTTCTTCTACAGTTGTTTACCATATACTTTGCTGATTTAACTTATCAAAGTGATTGAGTGCTAGTTAGCTGAATCATCTCTTTTACTCTTCTTAGATATTAGGGGAGGTGTTTGTATCAAAGCCTCAAATCTATGGTATCATATTTGAGTGATCTATTGCTGTAAAAAATGAAACTATGCAGCTGAAGAAGGAGCAAGGAAGAATGTCAGGAATAGCACAGTGGCTTTCCAGGGAGAAGGAACACATTCCAAGGAAGGAGTCAAGACAAGAGCCTGTGCAAACTTGAATTGGATGGGAGAAGGAGGAAAAAGTTCAGACACCTTAGAATCTCCCAGGGTAAATTTAATAGGTTAAAAGATAATAGCTTTAGTCTGCCAAGATTCTGTGTATTAGGTATAAGCAAATAAACATCTGGACTCTATTAGATCTCACTGTGTTGTCTGAGTTTGGGACTGAGAAACTAGGCCTGGGATTGACCATGCAAATTGTTTTTTTTTAATTATTTACCACCAGTGGTGGGATTCAAAATTTTTTACTACTGGTTCTGTGGGCATGGCTTGGTGGGCATGGCAGGGAAAGGATACTGTAAAATCTCCATTCCCTCCCAATCAGCTGGGACTTGGCAGAGAATAGATGGGGGCGGGGTCAGTCAGAGGCGGTATTTACCGTTCTCTGAACTACTCAAAATTTCCGCTACCGGTTCTCCAGCAGTGGTCAGAACTTGCTGAATATCACCTCTGTTTCACACGTAATAAAATCTGAACCTTGGGCTTTATCTGGTTTAAATGGTTTAATTATATTTCTGATCCCTGAACATGAGACTGGAGGCCAATGAGAAAACAGTTATTTAGGTAACGGGAAGCTTTTACAGATAAATCTTTTAACATTAAAAATATTTTAACATTAAATATATACATATAGGCAAATGAAGTAATTAATTAATGAAGTGAAATGATCTCCAGGAATAAGACTTTTGGCAGAGTAAGTAACAAAAACTTTTGGTTATCTGATCATGGGAGAACTTCACAAGGATAGTAGCAACAAGCCTGTGTAGATAATCTGTTCATCCCTATCGTCTTAATTGCTTGAATTCTTCTTGTTTGTTTTGTGAGCAGGAATTCAGTTTGAAGTAACTCATCTAGGCCTATATAGCAACTGAATATCAACTGTTTCCTAGCAATACTGTCAAGGAACAAAACAATTGAATTAATAAAATTACTCATAATGGAAAAGTACATTTTTAATGTTGTATATGCTTTATCCACCTTCTTTCCTGTACATAAGAATCTTCAAGGACATTATATAACAGACGTTAGTCATCATTCCTCAACAAAAATAAATTCAAAAACCTACTCTTAACAGGAACCCAATGGAATTATTTAATATTTTTTTTACTGTGAAATTGATTAGAAAAAGGCTAGGAATGCCTAGCTCTTTTAAGAAAATTATTATCTTTTACCTCTAAAGTTGCATTCATTTTGTTTATGTCTATTAACAGTCTGTGGCATTTAAATAGGAATGGCTAGATCTTATATTTGTTTATATATACTCTGGAGAAAACAGGTGAACCAGCACAACACTGAGCCACATACCCCTAAACCTCTGAGCCAATCCAGAAAGATACCAGGATCAAAAGCTGCATAGAAGTTAAGTAGAGCAAGGATGGAAATAAAACCACTACCCTGCCCTTGCCAGAGATCATCCAATATATATCCTACTTATACCTAAACATCCAAACTGTTTCACTACTATGGCTCGCTCCATCTCTCTTTTTCCTAAAAACAATTTGGCTGAGAGGACCTCTTTGAGACCCATGTCTGAATTCTCACTTTGGTCCTGTTCTTTGTAAAAGACTGTGAGATATGCTATTTTGTTGCCCATACTTCTACATCTTATTCTTTGAATTTATGCTTCTCATTATGCATCAATTTAATGCTAGGTTAACAATTGATTTCAAATATTGTTTTATAAATCTTACAATATTACAAGACAGTAGGATATTCCTCATCTTTAGAATGACCCTTGTTTCTGCAGTAGTCATCACTGTATACGTTAAAAATAAGTAGGAATGAAACAATCTCTTGTAGAACAGGAGAAAAAAATTCTCCCAGGTACTATGTGGCTAAGTGCAATGAATAATATAGCACAATGAATGACAATTTAATTACCAGTCAGAAAGAAAAGTATAATACAGATATAATTTAATCCTCCTCATTCATGCTTTCTTGGGAACAAAGTGTTCTAAACAGCTTAAATATTAAATATTGTTTAATAGTAGCACCAGCAAGAGAGCTGAAACCAGATGGCCTCCATTAGAGTTCCAAAAGTAGATTGGTGATTCACCTAAAATGCATCAGTCTTCCACAAAATCTTGGCGAGTGTAATTACCACATATTTTAATTTATGCAATCATGATGTATTAGTGACTATAGCCGTCCTGGTCAGCCTACTTCTTTTGTCAATGTGGATAATCTCTTGCTAACATAGAGTAATTAATATGATGTCTCTTTAGTTGTATCTCTATGATGAAGTGAATGAAGAAAATAGTTACTGTGGTTGGTGTGACCAGTTGCAAAATATAATTTAATGGAAGGAAATTAGCAAGATTATTGCCAATAATCTCATTTTAGCATCCCATGATGCACCATACTATTCCACCGTAGCTTTGTCCTTTTTTGAAGTTCATATCCAAATGTAGCAATAGGCTACAGTAATGCTCTCTATTTTTTATTTTATTTTTTTGCAAGAATTAATTGGGCAATAGGAAGCTCAGGCATCCTTGTTGTTCTGTTTGTAGTATGATAGATGCTATCTATTAGCATCTAAACATTTAAAAATCTTAGGTAGAGTAGGGAACTGATGAGTAGAAAATACTTTGTGGATATAACCACAAACAAACATTATGTTGCTTATTCCTGTGCCAAATGAAATCCTTTCCTATCATAGGATAGAATTTGAGAAAGGGAAAAGATCTAATTGTATAATTTCAGGAAGTATATACTCCAAGGTTCCAGAGAATCTCGGCAATTAATTTTGCTGCAGTAATGATAGAGTTTCTCAGCAGAGCCCAATAAAGTACCTGATACAATTTCAAAATGCAACCGTGTGTTGCATGGTATACTTGTACATTCTGGAGATAGGAGGGATAAATGTTAATGCTTATGCTATTTAATGTTATTTATTATGCTATTGAGTAAATGGGCTGGAGATGCCGTTACTCTTAAGATGCTCTAATATGTTGGAAATACGACAGGTAGAACTGAGGGAATCATTCTTACAACTTGACACTTGACAAGGATTTTAATACTGTAGAAGGCAAAATGCTGCTTCCGCTCTTAGCCAAATGTAGGCATGTTTGCCTACAATCATATTCCATGTCTTAGAATAATTAATGAAATTAAATACATATAATAAAGTGCAGGTAGTCCACAAGTTACAACTGTAATGGAGGCTGCCCATTATGGTCGTAAATCATTAAGCAAACAGAACAGGGCCGGGCTTCAAAACCCATCGCTCTTGGTTCGGTTGTGAGTGCTCGTGCGCGCGCACAACACTTCTGCACATAAGCTTCTGCGCATGCGCAGAAGTGTCCAGGTGGGTGGATGGAGCCTTCCGCTGCCACCGCTACTGATTCGCCCGATCCAGGGCAAACCAGTAACAACCCATCACTGGAACAGAAACAGGAAGTGCAGGTTTTCAGTCAAACCAGATGAATTGTGTAAACAGTCATACAGTACCAAATGATTGCAGGAATGAAGGCAATTGTTTGAGCTTTGGATTTGGTTATAAGTCCCCTTTTATAGGTAAATTGTAACTGGTTACTAAGCGATTGGTTATAACTTATAACTTATAAGTCAAGTTATAAGTCAAGGACTGGCAAGTGCAAGACATTGTGAGCTGGGATAGGGTTCAAAAGTTTATTCCATGCTACCTATACACAAGAATATGATCTACTAATGGCCCCAGCAAATTGTGTCAGATAAACCTCAATGTTTTTTTAAGGGGGGCGCCTGGATTTAGGTCTCTGAGGGGAGCATAGAGACTTAAAACTGAAGATGTATTTGACCCCACCTTTGGGCTCACACTGATCATCTCCTGCAAGGATTAATATAATTCATAATTAAAAATTCAGAATAATGATGTATTCTGTTTAATAAATCTATTATTTTTAAAGGCCATGGATTTTTTTAAAGCCTATTTTTGGATTATCATAAGTAAACTAGAATTCTATGTTTAAAAGTTTTGGACAAAATGGAAAGTAATGATGAAAAAGAAGTGGAAAAACATGGTTTAAAAACAATTTAACACAACCATTCTGAGGTAAAAGGTAATTTATAATATATTATCACAAGAATGCTGAGTGCAATTTCATTTAGTTTTTTTTTCTGGAGAAAATTAAATTATGTCCCAAAATTATAAGCTGAATTAACTTTTCATTTAAAATAAAATCAATTACTCATACAATTCCATCCCCAAATACTTAAATTTTAAATAACAAATTGTCAGGTTTACAGTTTGAATAATTTGTAATAAAAATTTCATCAACTGTCAGTTGGTTAACATGTACTCAGCTCTGAGTAGAGAATTTCAGTTAAGGACAATAGATGGCCATTTTGAATAGCCTATTATACTCTATTATAACCTATTAAATCCCATATTATATAATGGATATTTAAACTTAAATAGGGTATTTATTATTATATATACCCTACATGCCGTATTTAAGTGCATACCCTTAAAATTAAAAAAATTTAATTTTAATTTTACGCGGGAGAAGACCCGAATAACCAAAGACCTACATACAAACACCCGTGAAAACCTCAGAAAACAGATACACACACACACACACACACTTTTATTCTTTTAAATAAATATATCACTAATGCTCTTTTGCTTCTACTATGGAATACAAATATGAATCCAAACGGTCAGAGTACTGGAAGGATTTGTTAAACTTTTATTTGATTAATAAAATAATCCCAGAATATTCTTGATTTCTCTGACTCTTTTTATTTCTTTAAAGTTGGTTGTTGGAGTAATGTAATATCCTTCACATGGATCTTTAAACCTATGCATTTGGAAACCCAGAGGAAAACTCATAAGTCTACTGTAAAAAAATATTGGTAAATTTTCCAGTAAGGCAAAACTCTAAGCACATTATCAAGAACATGGTGCTGCTGCCATGAAGGGGAGGTGGGTGGGATTTTTTTATGGGTCTGTATTTATGCTGTGATTTTTAATGCTGCAAGCCTCCTAGAGTCACCTATGTATAAGTTGGGCAGCCATATACATTTGTTAAACAAACAAACAAACATTCCAGTTCCCCCTTGAAAATTTCAGATGACTTGAACTGGGAGGAGCTAGGTGATATCAGATAGTAACTCTGTGAGATGTTCATGCTTACTGTTATTGCTCTTTGATCCTGCCCTATGTGGTACTCTGAAGTTGCAGTCCCTTAGCTACGAGCCTATTGCATCATGTATCATTTTGCTATGTGGATTCGGAAGTTTCTCTAATAGTCAACATGACACATTTAAAAAGGAAACATTATTGTTTAGTAGGGCTAAAGCAATTTAAAATGGTGGTGTTCGGAGCATTAAAGTAGGAACCTCATGTTTTACTTAGTGCCCTTTCAATTTACTAATACAGAAATTATATATACTCTAACACTGAGCTAGCAGGTGATTATTTATATTTTTTGTATTTTAGTCCTGAAAAACACTAGCTTCTAATGCAGCCCAAACAGGCATATGGGTCATTTTCATATAGTACTTAGCATGCTACAATCTATTCAGCCAAATCTTCACCCTTAGTCCTAATGTAGGTTGCCTAATTTTGTATGAATTTAGCCAGCTCTACCTTTTTCAGCAAGCCATGGCTTAGTGCAATCTGTGAATCTTCTATGCATGTGGATCACTGTCACAAAATTCTGCATAAATATGTGTTTAGCCTAAATACATGTAATAAATATTTATGTATCGGTATATAAATCTGGAGTATGGCATTTATAACTTTCCAGAACTTTTGATCTACAATTTCTGTCACCTTAATTCAAATGACAGCACTACAACACTTGGAAAATTTCCAAATTATTCTTGACACAAACAGATCAAATGTTTTAATATGATAAATATATATATAAACCAGACAAGTAGACTTATCATTCAAAAAGCAGAATTTTAGAATCCACTATTTTATTAATGAAAAATAAACATGGAATGTATTTAATAGTACAAATATTTATGAACATGAAAGAGCTAGAATTGAACAATAGAAGAGAAACTTCTTTTATTTTTTAATTATTAACATTAATTCAGAAATACATCTTACAACCTTCAAAATTATAATTTTCACCTGCTTTCTGGCATGAAATATGTAATACATATGTTCCTCTTCCTGATTTTCAACAGCTAAACTGAGCTATATTTGCAAATAAAGCTTTCTTTGCTTACAGCAGAGGCAGCAATTCTCAGTAGAGCTGCTATAGGGAAAATGTGTTTTTTTTTTTGCACAATAGCTTCAATAAATGGGGGAAGGATGAGTACAAAGGCACTTTTTTTCTTCCTGTGGAGAATAAAATGCAAGCAAAAGTCTTGATTAATTCTGCAAATAGATTTAGATCTACGGGGTAATTTTGCTCATATCAAATAAAGTCTAGATGATATTTTCATAAACTTCAAATTTATACTGAATTCCATTCTCTTCCTGGATTTCAACAGGGATACCTGCATAACTTGAGAGACAAATAATAATTTAGTGGATAAATACTTTTTAAACTGTATTATTAAACCAAATATATTTCTTCAAGTTTTACTTCAGTAGAGATAAATCAATGAAATGTTTTATATTGCTAGTATAAATAAATGGAATTGATACAAGACATTTTTGTCTATATAATACTTACTTAGGTAGAAGTCTGTATTTTTTAAGATCAATTTCTGGAAAAAATGTATCACTTTCAAAGTCATGCATAATTCTTGTCACAAACAATTGGTGATAGATTGGCCTCTCCATTGCTTCCTTTGAAAAGAGCAAGACACAGTGAATGAGTTTTAGTTATTTAGCAACATGAAAAATATTTGTTCCTTGAACATTAACATTATTTTGGGAAGCAGTTTTACTAATATGTTTAGTTTAAAGAAAATTTTGGACTTAAATATCCAAAGAATGAAAAGTAAGATGTATTCCTAAAAACACAAGAATAAACTTGCTGGAATAGAAAAACTGCCCATTCTAACATTAGTTATGTAGTTGTATCTGGAAGTAACAACAGGACAGAAAATAAAGCTCACTAGTACAAAGATTTGCTCCATATTTTGCATTATATGGCTGGATCTTCATATTAGAGTACACTAAAGTGTAGTTGGCTAGTTTGTAGCTCAGAATGGCTATAAAAAGGATAAATGTTAAAACAGAAATCTGATAAAATAGACAAACAAAATATTATTGTTATTATTGTATCAACGTTATTGTGATGTTATTGTAAACATTTTGATTACAATGGCCTAAAAACAACTGTACCCAGACAACACACTGTTTGATTGAAATGGAATTTTTATATGTTATTCAAATAAAGTAAATAAAACATGAAAAAAAAAAAGAATGGACATTTAGGCAAATTGGTTGAGAAAACAATGATTAAGGGAACCATGAGTTAGCATGGGCAGGATATACATTATTATAAAGTAGAAAATGTTTTCATGACTCAATAATATATTCTTGCAGACTGATATCCTATCAAGAGTTTATTTCGTAGGAGATTGCTTGGTGCTCTCTGATCTTGGTTGTTTCCTTGCAAATGTTTTATAACCAAACTTGATAACATCATCAGTGCTAGAAAACAACCAAGCTCAGAGAGTGCAAAGGAAACCTCCTATCAACCCTGAGCTACAAATATTTTCCTTTATTGTGATAGAAGTAAACCATTTTAAAACAATGTGTCTCTTGATCAGTGATTTTCTTTAGTTTCTAGATGCACAGGGAAACATTTCTTGTAAACTAGTATGAAAAGTAGCAGATGATATAGTCTTATCTGTTAAGCTCACTTTCCTGCTTTTCTTCCACTGAACATTTAATTTGAAGAAAATTCACTTAATGCATTATTAACTACAGCTTTGACAAATGCCAGTTCATGCCGACCTAATCCAATTTTTTAAGGAGAAGCACAGGGAATATGACTGTTCTAATTATAAATGTCTTCAGGTGAAAAAGAAGAAAAAAATTTTCACTGGCTAATGTTCTATCATTTACTAGCCAAGAAAAAGTATCAAATAAGATTTGCCTAGGACAGTGATGGTGAACCATTTCGACACCATGCCCAAATCGGAACAGGTGCACGCACATTCATGTACGCCGGACCGCTGGAAACCTGAAGACCAGCTGGCCATGTCACTGCGTTATTTGTATTTGCCAGCTGAGCTTCCATCCTAAAACTTACGCTAGCCTGCCAGCGTAAGAACCTTATTCCAGAGATAAGACTGTCTTATGATTTCTGAGCTACTGCGCATGTCTACATTCTTTCTTTTTTAACTTCCAGACTTACTTCTTCCTTTGTTCATCTGATGACTGCCGGTAAAAATGTAGTTAGCTATTTTTTTTTACTTTTATAATAAAATGTTTCTTAGAATACATTCAGGTTTTCTTTCTTTAAAGTATACAGCATGGAAAAACAAGATCCGTCTGTCTCTAATTTGGTGCAATTACCCCAGGGGGGCAATGGGGCTGATTTATGCTCCGACATGCCAGTGTGCATGCGTGTGTTGGAAACTGAAGACCAGGTGGCTGGTGTGCGTGCCCACAGAGCGGGCTCTACGTGCCACCTCTGGAACAGATGCCTAGGATACAGAATCACAGGCCTAGGATTCACTAATATTCTCATTACATTCTTCTAAAACTGAGCAATACTATGACACTTTAATATACTTGGTTGGTTTACAATCTATGCAAATCCAGAAAATTTGCTTAATTCAATAATATATGGTAGGGCCATCTAACTGATAAATGCTGTTAGGAATAAAGACAGCAGCAAGAATGCAACTTAGTTTACATAACACAACTGAACTGGTTGTTTACCTCAGCTATGTGTTGATTAGTTTTTCCTAACCTGATGGCATAAAATTCTACAATTGTAGCCAGCATGGATATTGGAGGGGCTACCTGGGAATTGAGGTGGAATTGCTGTGGTTTACTACAATATCCCAGTCCTCAAGAGTCCTCTCTTGAAAATGAGGTCAAGGCAAAATACGACTTTTGACTCTGTTGGGTGAAGAACCTGAGATCACCAACATTTTGGCTAAAACTTTAATCCTATGATCCTTGCTTCTTTTGTCCAGCAGCAGAAAGATACAGCTACTGCTGGATGCATTATCATACAAAACATTTTATAGAACTGTAATATTTGTTTATATATTCAAATCTCCAATGTAATTGCTCTAAATTTATACAAATCATTTTAGAAAAAGGTTTCCTTTATTTAAGCAGAGCTATCATTAGAATTTATCTATCTTATAAATATATTACTGATTTAGTTTTAGTATAACATTTTAAAATTTACAATGTTAAAGTAATTTTGTATAAATTATTAAGAAACTATTAATAAGTCTTTAATATCTTTACTTATGAATTAAAAACAGCATTCTCAGTGCTAATTTATATGGATAAGTGATAAAAACTATATCTAGATATTGCTGTACATAAATGCAAACAAAACAAAAACATTACATCTTGGTATTGACTCAATTCCAAGTGAAACTCAATATTAGTGAAACTAATAATTACAATCATATTTGTTAAAATATATGGGTTATATTCAGGCTGCATCTATATTTAGGTTTTTGCTTCTTTGCTCAAATTTATAACACTTCTCCCATAATTCCTACAGATTCTGGCTTTAGGCTTCTATTCAATGTACAGCCTAGTAAAAATGCTTTCTGCAATATAGCAGGGAGTAAACTATTTTGTCACAAAATACAAATCTGTCATGTGTTTGAGATTTATTATATTAATTACATGAAAATATGGAGGAAAAGGTCTAAAGCCATAAATAGAAAGAGAAAAATATGTTTTTTGACGACTTAAAAACTGCTTTTTAGACGAGGAGTAAAGTATTTTGTTAGCATGGGTAACAAAAGACTTCATTTCTCATTATTCACTAACTGATAAGTTAAATATCACATCTCTTGTTCTCCTTACAAATGAGTAACGCTTTGCACAATGCATTAATCAAAATGAGTCAGGTGATGTTCTCTTTGGAGTGTAAAATAAACTTGACTAATTATTTGCCACTGACAGCTGTTCATGAATTTCTGCTCAAAAAAAATCTGTTCAGCAGTTTTGAACCAGGTCATTTAAACCTTTAGCTTTTTGCCTTTCTGCATGTAATATTTGTAAAAGCTGCATAAAAAGTATATGGATATTTTCACAAGCTCACTGAAATAGGTGGTGCGGTAGTAAGTACAATCTATATATTTTCAAGTCATACTAAATGAAAGCTCTAAATGATAATCCGCATTGAAACTGTATGTACATATGTATTTTCAACCCAAATAACATTTTACAGCTAGAGATCTAGAAATTGGTGAGATTATAATTAAATAAATGTAATTTGGGTGAAAATTTCTGCTGCAAGCTAACCTGGCAATGGTTTTCCTAAACATTTTCTGCAATTTTATTAAGTGAAAATTTTCAAAAGCAAATCTCTATTGGATTACATCAAATAAATGAATTCATATCCAAGGAAAAGAGTGTAAACAGAAGTAAAATAATAGAACAATAAAATAAACTGTGAAAAAGAACATAAGAATGCATCAGTATGGTATCAAAAAGATGGACAGGTGAAGAGTAGAAAGCAGGAAGGGGACAGACCTTATCTTAGAGAGTAAAATGTCCCAAAGGGCTTTAGTTTAGATATGAATATTTGGAAACATTTTATTGATCTTAGTGAAACTTTTACATATATAAGAAAAATAAATTTACAAGATACATGTAATCAGTTTGAAAGAAAGCTTAAAAATATTAAGTATGCATATCAATAAACCATAAACAATATTCTGAGAATGCAAAATTAGGTATGAACAAAATATTTAGATTTAATAGAAGTCACCATATAACAATATTTTGTTACCGATTATGATTTTATTTGTTATATTAAGGATATAATATTCCAAACAAATAAAGGATTTGTAATAACTAGATTGCTGTGACTCAAAATGAAAAAAGCAAAAATGACATCATGGCACTTGACATCATTATATTTGATAATTTTCATGCACTTCATAGATTCCAGGTAAATAACAGAATCAGTAAATAGAATTAGAATATTTATAAAACGGAACCATTTATTGCAGGAATATTTTAATCAAATTGTAACATTGGATCAGTTGCAGTTTAAATTGTATTAATTTATCTTACTGACATTTATGTTCTTTACAATTCAATAATGATGATTTGATTTTTTGTATCACCATTATGAATTTTATCCAAACTGATTTAACTTTATTAAGTTGCAAAGGAAGATAAGGGGAAAAATGCACATATTCTCTGAAACCTGAGAACTGTTATAAAACAACTAATGAGTCCCAAAAAGTTAATCTCTGATTATTAGATTATTTAAAGATGTTCTGTGTTTAAATTATACCTTATATATTGAACTTCCTCCAACTATCCAAACCTTGTCTACCTTTCTTTTCATCTCTGGTGTTTCAAGATGATCTAGGGCTTCTTCCAGACTTCTAGCCAAGTAATGGGCTCCTTCAGGAACATCCCTTAAAGCATAAACCCATGATACCAATGAAAATCCAAGGACATTGGAGGCATAGATGTAGCATAACATAGTAGTTGGACTTACTTTGAAGCATCGTTCTGGCCACCAAAAGACAAACCTATCAGGAAAAGTCTATGGAGATTCATCCAGGTCATGGTTATCCCAAAGGTGCTTTTTCAAGAGGCAACTGGACTTTGTTTTTCTTTGAAGACAATTCACTTCTTATCCAAGAAGCTTCTTCAGCTCTGACTGGATGGTGCGGAATGGATTTATATTCCTTGCAAACAGCTGGTATTTGCCTTCTTTTAGAGTGTCGCTGAGGCCAATTGGAGCTTTATCTGTGTCCTCAGGGTCAGCTGAGTAATGCAAATTGGTGTGGAGCCCTCTTGGAATTGCTGAAAAGACTGTGTTGTAGAAAGGAGATAGATGATGTCATATCTCTCCCCCAATGTTGAGAGAGGGCTGTTCAGTTTTGACATAGATGGCCTCTTTGACCCTCTTTCAAACCAGCAGTCCTCTCTGTCCAAAATGTGAACTTTGCTGTCTCCAAAAGAGTAGCCTTTGTCTTTTAAATGCAAATGGACTTCTGCATCTTGTGCCGTTTGGTTTGTTTTCCTATGTTGTGCCATGTGTTTTTGAGGTGGTTATTTTGTTTCCCAACGTACAGATCTCACTGCATTGTACAGCATGCACAATGTCTCACTGCACTGTACAGCATATACCATATTGCTCAGTTTGTGTCTGGATGTTTTATCCTTGGGTGTATCCAATCAGAGCTGAAGAAGCTTCTTGGATGAGAAGTGAAATGTCTTTAAAGAAAAACAAGAAAACCCAGTTGCCTCTTGAAAAAGCACCTTTGGGACTAACAGGAAAAGATTAGGGGCAAGGCTCAAGACTTCATTATATTCCATGGAGGAAACCTCTTATTTCAGATGCATGTATTGACTTCAGCTGAATATAGTTCAATATTTTACTGAAGAGATGTTATATTCCAAATGTTAAGGATAACTGAAGAGGAAGGTATATCATGTGTTCTGTTTGGGTATCAGCTTTCCCCTTTTACCCACAAAACCGCTTAAAAGAAAGAGTTCTGCCATTGTTCCTAATTTTTGAGATATGGTCCCTGAATTTGGAGTGTTATTATTGGGTTAGACTGAGACTCATGTTGTTGTCACCATTTTATATGGTGAAAACTGCAGATCCATGAGGATGGAAGTCTCCTTTACTGGCCTTTGAAATATGAGGGATGGCCAGGAAGCAAATCCACTCTTTTATGTTGCAGGCTGCGAGGGAAAAGACAAGGCTGGTTCCAGCGACAGTATGTGGTGAGAATTTCTAGGCCCTAATGCAATGATCTATTTACAGGACTGCTCAAAGAGAGAAACTGTAGAGGCAGAGGCAGGGACTGTAGCTAATCACAGGTCCACAGGGCAGTCCTATTTCCTTGGGAAGCATATCATTGTTGGGTCACTCACTACTATTACAAACAGCAAAAAGCAACAGGATAAGGCACTGCCTGTGGTCCTCTGGAACAAAGGAACCAGCCAAGACCTTGCTCTTGTGCTACCTAACAAAAGAGAGACAAAGGGAGGAGTTTCAGCTCCCTGTTTTGATCCGTTTCAGTGCACAACAAGCATCCACTCAGAGAAAAGAAATAGCAGACGCCTCAGAAACAATGGCAGCTGCTTCATGCAAGTTTGTTGTATTGCCTCAGACAGTATTTAACCAAGGCCCTCCCAAAGCAATTGAGCCTCATCAAGTATCCAGCAGGACCTGATGGCTTGTTTGCTCACTGTGCAGACTATCTATTGCCTTCACTATATTTAAAGTTACACGAGGTGCTGGCTACCAGCCAGGTTGGTCTCAAAAAAGGGTTGGAGCAATTCATGGAAGTCATAGGAATCAACAGCTATTAGCCTTGATGGTAGCAAGATTGCCTCTGAAGGCTAACTTGGGAAAATAGAGGGCTTCCTTGTACAGTTGGTTGGCACTGTGAGAACAGATTGCTAGACTAGATGATCCAGTAGGACATTTCTTATGTTCTTAAATAAAAGGTATTCAAATCAGCTACGTACAAATTATGAACAGCAAATGAAAATGTTGCCTATTTTTTAAAAAAATAGTGGAAGTGGGAATACTGTACAAATTATCTTGACACATGAATAGAAATATTAAAAGCAGCTTTTAGAAATAATTGATTATTGAATGCACAGTCTGTTCATTCTTGGGACAGAAGAACTGGCTATCTCTTATTTTTACTTCCAATATCATATAAAAGAATTTTAGTCTTCTTATGTAAATTTATATTATTTATTTATTCTTCTTTACCGATATATAACCGCTCATCTCACATACTGTACATACACTAAATAGCTTACAATAAAATAAAAATGCATCCAATAAAAAAATAAAAGACATAGTAGCCAAGCATCAAAAAAAAACAAAAAAAACAACTCTTAATAAAGTTTGCTTCATAGAAGGTTGGGGTTTTTTTTTTTTTTTGCTTCTAAGATGGGCTTCATGTATCTGTAAGTGCATCTGATTCATGTAAAATTTGCTCTCCCAATCAAACCAGCAGAGGGCATACCCACTTTCTAGAATACTCTACTCCACTGTTCACCAACCTTTCCAGCTTTGTGGACTGATGGGGGCAGCAGAGGGGATGTACGTACAAGCTTGCTTGCCGTTTCCGTAGCCCAGTTGCAAACGGCTCACTGTCACTTGTGGCCTGCAGCCCAAAGGTTGGAAATCCCTGCTCTACTCTATTCTGCCTAGGTGACTTAAGGTTTTTTTTTTTCAAATTTAAGTTAGTTAAAATACTGCTCATCCATGAAAGTCAGGCAATATTCAATTTTAATACAATAAAGTTAAAATATTAAAGCTTTAAAACAAGATATAAAAATTAAACAAGCCAGTATAATCCTTCAAAATGCTTGGAAATATACATTAATATAATAAACTCCTAAAATTGATAGCAACATCAACATTAATTAAACTTGAATTCCAAATGTATTTATTTATTTAAAATTATGCTGAATATTTTTTAGGTCTAATATGTTGTTTTTGTGCCTTCGGCATGAAATACATGAATTTATGTCAATTACATATCTGCTTTAGGAACCCTACATGAATTACTGCACTTCGGCAATAGATTTAGAAGTTATAGTGAAGAGGGTAGGCACTTTGATTTGGAATAGCAAGTAACTTAATCATAACAACCTGCTGATATATTAGTGTGGGGTTTCTCCAGATTATACAAACTGTTTTTAAAACTCAAAGAAATAATACACATATTATTTCTAATAATACATATATTATTGGGTTAAAAACCAATAATAATGAAATCTATATGCATTATTAATGCACTAAAATTAACATATATATTTATTTATTGGGGATACTAACTAAAAAACCAAAGTTCTTTTCAATCTGTTCATGAAATCAAAGATATGTGAAAGAGGAATATCCATGAATATCTCACATTAAAATGAAAATAAATTATTGCTGCTAAACAATTCTGTGACAGAATGACTGTATGTATTTCTGAACAAGTAAATGATAGTTAATCAAATATAATTATTTTAAAATTGGTGTGCTACCATATTAACATCACTCTCAACAATCAGTTTACTCACTGTAGCCAATTGTAAGGAAATCAGCTACAATACTTGGAAAAAAAGTCAACACTGGTACTTACTTCAGTCCTTTGCTAAGTACTATATTAATTCTGTTTTTTAAAGGACGATGTTTCTCAGGGATGGAGAACCAAGTCTTCCTACCCATTATGACTACATTTTGCTTTCCTGTAAAAGGAAAATATATTTAATGTGATTATGTAGTGACGCCTAGTGGTTATAGTGTGGTATATCTAGTCAATCTTTTCAAGCAATACTGTTACACTTTTCAAAACTTTGGAGAAAAGCTCTTGGTATCAGTGGCTCACTGCGAGAAGCTCAGCTAGAGAAGAAAGTAAAATTTGGATGGCTCTGATGAAGAGTGATTCCCATTTTTTTTAAAAAAAAGATCTCAGTTGTGATTTTTTCTGTGATTCCTGATACACAGCACAAAACAGTAGAGGATTTGGATTGCAAATGTATCAAGAAAATGTAAAGTTCTGTATGAAATAGCCATCTTTATATTTTATAGTCTATTTCATGGCTAATTGTTGGATTTTACATTTTTTATTGATTTTGTTATGATACTGTGATGTTCTTCATCTGGTGTGGGGATTGTTTCCTAATTGTTCTATTGGTTTTTATTGCTGACACAAAATCTTTTCCTGATTTGAAAATTATTTTGTTGTAAAATGGTGGAAGAGACATGTCCCTCCAACAGCGTCTCCTAAACTTCTTTCTCTTCTGATGCAACCCAGTTCCAGCAACCTTTCTCCTCTGTTCCTTCTCTCCAGAATATAAACTGAGGCAAGTCTCTGCATGACTGACAGTTCTAATATCCTATTATCACATGGACTGATGAATTCATTCTTACATTAATAAGGATAGAAATGAACACAAAGTGCACTTAATCGTGCAGCCTCTAGTCGAAAGAATTACATAAGAGCTAGGTGGTTCCTTATTCTCTAGGTCAGGGGTGTCAAACTTGATTACATCATGTGACATATCATGATATATCACAATGTATTTTGCCTTTATGGAGCCAGCATGGACATGGCCTGTATGTGATGCATCTGGCCCGGAGTCATAAAGATGCCATAGTTCCCTACCTCTGTTCTAAACAATGACAGCCATCACCCAATCCAGGAAAAATTAGCCACTATTACCTTCTTCTTTAGTTGTCATTGTCATTTTCTGAAAATGCTTATACTCATTCCTGCACAAAAACAAAAACACATTTTGTGATTATGTAACTTTCATGAGCACTCTCTATCATTACTCTCAAGACCTGGACACTTATTTGAATCATGGACAATGGTTTAATGAAGCAAATGTGTGTGCATGCGCACACACAAACACCCCCCCCATCCCATAAAACATTTTTCTAATTCCAGGATGCCTGTCCAGATAATAGAAAAACTCATGAAATGTTAAGATCTAAACTCCCTTTATGTTCTTTGGTTCGGCTCTTATGTCAAGGTGTCAAACCACAAAGGAATAGTAATGCAGTTAATTCACACAGACCAATTTTAATTTTTACAACTGTCTCTACACTGCAATTCTCTTATTTACAATGTTCAGTTCTACGCCTTCAGACAGTATAGGTAGTCCTTGACTTTCAACAGTTCATTTAATGAGTTACGACCATTACACGTGATTTACATTCAGATGCTTTTGACTTTTACATTTAGCCAGTTGCAGTGTCCCGGAATCATATGATATCCTTTTCCAACTTTTTGCAACCTTCTGACGAGCAAAGTCAATGGGGAAGAAGAAATTCACTTCGGGTGCAATTTAACAATTTAAAAACTGCAGTGTTTCACTTAATAAATGTGGCCAGAAAAGTCGTAAAATGAGGCAAATACTTAAATTTCTCACTTAACAACATAAATTTTGGGCTCAATTATGGTTGTAAGTTGACGACTATCTGTACATCCCGAAGGACAACACAGAACACAACCCAGCCCAAAACGTGCCCTTTATTCCACTTAACGCAATGTGTAAGTTTGCTCTCCCAAAGGTCAGTGATCTGCTGAAACATTATTTAACTGGGTGATTTCTGCCTGAGGGTGGGTGGGGAGACATTTTATCTCTTGCTTCAAGCTTTTGCCCAGTACTGGAGTATCAAGCTTTGAAAAGTAAGAGGATTTCAAGCACTTTCTAATTATTTGGCTGGCGGCAAAATAATGCTGTTCGTTGAAAACCGCTTCAGATGAAAAGGGCAGATGCTCCATATACCCAGCTAGCAGTAGTACTGGTTAAGGGCTGGCGGAGGGAAAAAGCATTCAACAATACACTATTGTTAAGAGTTCACTGAAGAAAAAACTTGCTCTAAAAAATATCTGCTAACAAGCCTCTGGGTTAAAAAAAAAAGTCTGGTCTTATTAACTACAACTCCCAAGCTACGCCACACCGTTTCAGAGAAATAATTCAATGCAACTTCCAATGCAAGGCAAGCAATGCACACTGGGAGTTGTGGTTTTTCTCTTTCGCGGTAAAGCGCGGGATGAAAGAAAAGAAGCCGGACTGTACCTGAGCGGAGGCCAAGGAAGCTTTCCGTCTTTTCCAATGCCCATGTTGTTGCACACAGCAACGATCGAGTACAGAGACGCTACCATCGTTCTTTTTTCGCTGCAGCAGCTAGGCGAACCCCTTTTCTCGCTGGACTTCTGAGCAAGGGAACCCGCGGAGCATGCGCAGACAGACGCGCCTCCCGCGCGGAGAGAAGGGCGGGTGGTCGTGGCAGCCATGATGGTGGGGTCAGTTTCGCTGACTGGCGAAGTCGGACCTCTTCTCTGACCTAACGACGCCTGCACTTCATCCGCCGCGGGAAGGAAAAGCCCGGGAAGCCGCCGGCAGACGGGTCTTCCTAGAGCTCTCCCGGCGACCTGCGCAGCTCGTCTCAAGCGGCTCATCGCAGGCAGTGGCTACTTTCTTAATATCTCTGCTCTTGCACCGAGTCTGCGATGCTGCCTGGGCGAAGAAGGAGGCGGCCTAACCCCGGTGACCAGTCTCGGGATCAGCCCGTGTTAAGTAAATTCTTCCCGCCGGTGGCATCTCTGCAGAGCAGCGGCTCCGCTGAGGAGGTGAAAAAGCACTTTCTAACGCCTGACGCCACTGCTCAGCATATGGTGCGGTCCCGATGGCTGCGGGGCGAAGCTGGGTCCTTGTTCGTTAAAGCTCCTGCACTGACCCTCTTGCTTTTTTGTGGTCCTCTTAATGCACCGTGATCGGGTTGGGTAATTTCGGCGATAATTCCCTCCCCCCCCCATCCCATTTTAGCCTTAAGTAATGAGACAACCCGCTGAGCCTGGCAGGATTGACCTCTCCAATGGTTAATAGAAGTCAGGCTGTAGTAGTAGTTGCAGAACTGCTAATCCTACTTGGAAAGCTTTCCCTTCAAAAAATTAAATGCATTTTTTAAAAATAATATTAAGTTTGGGATTTTTGCATTTTACTCTTTCGTGCTCTGACACATACCTATTAGAATTCAAGAGCACCCAACAAAGTTGTTTTGGTCGCAGCTTGATAGTAAATGGAGTCAGACCAATTGAAATATACTGAAATTTCATTATGGTAGTTGAAAAAAAACCAACCTCAAAGCAGGAGTATAAGGGGAACACTGAGCCCCAAATAGTACTTACGGAATTGATGAATAAGCACCCTGCTTCATTCCTTCCCATCACAGCAGCAGTGGGATTAGGACACCCAGGAATCTCCTTTCTGTTCAGTCATTCAAAGTACGGGTAGTCCTCAACTTATGATCACAATTGAAACCAAAATTTATGTTAAGTGAGAAATTTGTTAAGTGAGTTTTGCCCCATTTTACGACTTTCCTTGCCACATTTGTTAAGTGAATCGCTGCAGTTGTTAAATTAGTTTTCCGATGGACTTTGCTTGTCAGAAGGTCGCAAAAGGGGATCACATGACCATGGAACACTGCAACCGTCATAAATGTGAGCCAGTTGTCAAGCATCTGAACCTAAATCACATGACCACGGGGTCACAACGGTCGTAAGTGTGAAAAATGGTCATAATTCACTTTTTTCAATGCCATTGTAACTTTGAACAGTCACTAAACGAACTGTTGTAAGTGGAGGACTACCTGTATCCCCAAATCCCTCCTGCACTAGATTCATGTCGGGAGAAAACATTCTCTTTTCCATCCAGAATATAGCTGGCCACGTGCACTGTACTTGCGGCTCCTCTTTCATGTCAGTAGCCTCCTGAGTCTCTCAGGCATAATATACCTGAGCTGCAAAAAACTGAATAAACACTGGGATGGCAATTTTTGGTATCTTTCCTTACTGCCATTTTGTTAAGAGTCAGCTGCTGAGCTATAGAATCCCTGCTGTACTTAATTTGGCTTGTGAAGCATAGGTAGGCAAGACCCACAGTCTCTCAAGGCAACTGCCTCTGTTGAGTGATGCTAAGAGTTGCTTGTTAAAGCAGAGAGAGAGGAGACATATTCTCCAGACATTGAGTTAGTGCATTTTTCTAAGAAATTGATTCAAAGAGATATGTACGTTCTTATAGAAAATTCATGAGGTAGGAAGAAAATGTGAACAATTTGATTGGGCTACTGATGAATTTAATGGAGTAGTGTATATGCTTGTTTTGATATAACCCAAATCTAGTATATTATTCCAGAAAATATAGATTCATCTTAACCTGATTTGGTGAATCTGATGTCAGGATCATTTTTGTATTTATAAGATGGAGAAAGTTGGTACTGTCTCATATTTAAGCAAGAAAAAGTTAAGTTGTTATTGAATTAAGACCTTGGTTTAAGTAAGTGCATTTGAAATCATTATGACAAATTGAGATACTCTTTGCATATTCAAAATGCTGTAGTTATAAAATTTGTTCATTAATAAAGGTATGAAATGAAATATAATGTACGTTTTCTCAGTATGGTTGAATGCTGATTCAAATAGTTCCTATTCCTTATGTATGAGAGAAAACATATAATATCTCAACATCTTTCCAATAGAACCAGATAGGCATTGGTTCACATAATTCATTAAGCTATCCTATCTGGATAAAAATAACCTAATAGTCTTCAGATGATAAGAATCAAATTTAAAATCAGTTATCAATCTTGGTTTCAAGTTTAATTTTCTGGAAACTAGAAAGAGTTGTCAATCTGGTTATGGATGATTAGTACAAGTAAATAGCTTTATGTCTGTAATCACAGATCAAAAGCAAGGATGATTAACTTCAGTAAGCCTCAGTTGTTTTGAATTTTTTTGGTTTTTATTAATTGAATACAAAACAAATTATTTCACAAACATGTTAAAAATTTTTTATTTAGATTATTGAACCTGATAGGAAAAAGAAAAAACTGGTAAAGAACAAAGAATATATTGACAAATCCTCAAAGTCTCTACAGTATGGAAACGAAGATAATAATTCATCTTCTGATATGCAGAACACAGGTATGTTCTAAATACTGTAACTTCTTTCTGCCCAGGAGTTATCACAAAAATTGGGAAATATTCTGTAACTGCGGCTTTTGTGGTTATCTAGAAATTTAGGAGTAAAATAGAATTAAGGAACTTTCCTTGGATTTTTATTTTGTTATTTACAAAGTTCACTGTCTTATACATTAGTATCTACCACCTAATTGAAAATTAACCACAATAAGTTTCAACATTTATACCTGTTGTTTGATGTTCAGTCATTTTTTGTAAATATTTTAAACTGTTAATATTTGTGAATCTATATTTTCTGCCACTTCATTTGTTTAGATATTAGACTGCCATAAATGTGTACTCTTCGAAAGGAGCAGAACAGGAGATTTTTGGAAATTAATGAGAGCATTACATTTTCAAAGCAGCAAGGTATATGAATGATTTTTGGTAACAGACTTCTGGATAGATACAAGAAGATCAAGAAATAACTAGTGCATAAAACAGGATGTTTGTACACTTAAAAAATTCCCTGTTTTTGCACCGTTGTCAAGGGAGAAGCAATATAGCTTAAAGATTGACATTATATAATATAGCCAAAGCTATGTGCTATTGAGCAGGATAGGTATCAGCATAATTATTGGATAAGAAAAGTATATGAAAGAACGATGAAAAATATTCCTTGTAGTATGTAGTATGTTTGAGATAAAACATTTTATTTATATTGCTAATGAAGGAAAATCAAAGAAATGTATGCACTCTGAAATATGCTCAGAAACCTTTGAGAAATTGAGAGCATTTAGCCGTTTGGAGCCTCCAAGAAATAGAGTTTCTTCAGAAGCTTTTCATGGAAAAGAGTCAGTAGCTTTGAAAAAATGTCAACATTCTGTGATTGGAACCAGTGAAACAAATGATACTTTACATTCCCCAGATATAAGTAAGGTAATAAGTTCTTTGCTATTTTTTGATTTAGCTGTTACAATTTGTGACCATTGACTGAATTTGAAGATGTTAAGACAGCAGTTTACTATTGTTAATCTTGTATCACCATAATTTACATTACAAATGAACATATGACAATGGTAGTAATCTGTAAGATTCAGTAATGAAGATAGTGCATCTTAAGTGGTGCAGTTAGTTGTATCAGCATTTGATGTATTGGTAGATATGGCAATGTGCTGGAAATCGGTGAATGAAGTCTAACTATAGTATATCCGTATGTGAGTATGTGTATACATATATACAAATACACTGTATATAGACTATATTTCTGTATATGTGTCTGGTTGGTAGCCTGGTAACATGTGAAATAGCATGAATAAGCATGAAGTAATTGTTATAGATGCAGCTCTTTGCCGAGTTTAACTTTTTTTTTTTTTTGAAAAGTTAACACCATAAAATCCCAGGGTTGTGTGATAGACTGGAAAATGGATACTGCTGCTAAGAGTATTACATTGACATGTCTGAAATTCCCAGGAGTTGAATTCCTCTTGAAAATTTAACTTTTATGTGTTGATCTTAATTGTCTGCTTTATTTAAAATGTGATCCTAAGGCATACCTCAATTGTTTTCTGATGGACATTCCTTCTGCCAGGGTAGAAATGGCTTTGCATCAAAAGTTGCTTTAAAATTGTTCCCTAAGAAGACGTAATTTACATTCTTAATCTATGACAAATAGAATTAGAATGGGAAAATTTCCTTTTAGAGTAATTTATAGGAGGAAAAAATATGTTCCAATAGGGAAAAGGGTTAGGAAACTAATTTTCTTCTTTCCTTTTTCTGTTTTAATTGGGAATAGCTGATAGATTATATAAAAAGTAAGAGACGTGTTCTTGCACCAATCTATCATGAGATTGCTGTGCTAATCCTAATGGATTTAACTAATGATTTTAACAGATCTTGGTGTTTTCTAACACAAAGGAATCTATTCCTACAAAAATAAATCATACTAAGTTAAACAAAACTTATTCTGAGAATTATACATGTAGGATTGCTAAATAAATCATTGATTTTTCAAGTTACTATGTTACTATGTAACTAAATAGTTCTATATATCTATTGAAAAATGATTGCAATTTTTCTTACTAGTACAACTTTTATCGTTAAAATTTGTTTATTTTAGTTTTTGATCTTTAAAATACATTATACATTGTTAAGATATAATTGGAAAACAATACAAGCAAAGCTAGAAAATTATCAGAAAAAATGCTAGAAAATTTTTATAAATTTGCAATTTGGGTTAAAATAGCTAATGTAGTAAAATGCATCCATTAAATAGGACTGTTACAAAGAGAGCTTAGTTTCTTAGGAAAAAGTATTAATAAACATGGGTATGCAGTTTCTCTTTGAGGATACAGACTAAGTACTATCATAGTAGTACCTGGTAATAATTTGAGTTCATTGACTTTAGAAGATGATATTTGTAGCTCAAGAGTTGAACTGTGGGGTCCTTGGTGCTCACTGAGTTTGGGTTTTTTTGCAGATGTTTCATTACCCAACTAAGTAATATCATCTATGTTAGAAGACAGACCAATGTCTGCAAGAAAACAACCAAACTCAGAGAGCATTAAGGACTCCACAGATACTTGATTTTTCATCCTTATTCTAAACAAAACATTTAACTGTCCTTTATACCCTATCTGTTGTGTCTGTTTTTCCAGGCCAAATGCTTCTTTAAATTGCTTGTATACTTTACGCTCTGTAACATGTCTGCTATGATAACATTTCTAGTTGCTCACCAGGTTTTTGGCTTGTTGTCTTTCCAAGTAAACACCTCTTGGTTTTTCTGCACGGCTGCAGTGTTACTTTGAGAGGGCTTCCAATTCTGTTTGCTTCCTGCGTTAGATTTGGCATTCTGTCACTATTAAAAGGAGGATGAGCTGGAATTTAGTTCTATATATTCCTGAAATAATTTCTTGTTCCTGCCTGAGTAATGATACTTTTGCTTAACATTTTCTTGTTAATATTTTCATTTTACATATAGGGAAGAAATGTCTGCCACTTTTTCACCGTGAATACAAGATCTGAAAATACCCGAAATACATCAGATACAACTTTAAAAAAACCAATCAAAATTGTATATACACCTCTTGAGCTCCAGTTCTTAGAACTTAAAAAACAGTATAAGGATGCTATTTTATGTATTGAGTGTGGTTATAAGTACAGATTTTTTGGAGATGATGCAGAGGTAAGGCTCTTCTCTGAATGGCATTGTGTTATAGTTATATGTTGCTGTTACTAATATTGTGCATAATTATTGAAAAGCTTATGTGCAAAAAGATAAAATATGATACTTTATAAACTTCCAAGTGGGACAGGAACTATAAGCAGACATTGCTTTATATCTTGGTAGAGATGTTACAGCTACCATAGCAGCATTCTCTTTTAGTGGCTCAGATAGTTTCTTTTTTTTTCCTGGCTCCAAATTGTACTTTCATATTTATATTAACAACTTATTTGCAAGTCTGATTTTTACCAGGTATTTGATATGAATTTTTTTATATTTGTGTGTGTGTTTTAAATTTAAAATTTGCTTTAAATACAAGATAAGTATTGACAAAATTACAATTTAAAAAAATCCCTTGTTCCTCTTTTATGCTGCAGCATGCCTAGACAGAATTACACAAAATCATAATATATTAATAAGGTTGAAGTATTATTTAATCTTTTTAGACTTTTAAAATTATTTAATATATTTCAGTAAATGTCATTAAATAATTATTATATAAGTAGTCCTTTACGACCATATACTTAACACCGTACAAAGGTACAGTAATACTGGAAATATGACTTACGACCGGTCCTTGCACTTACAATAGTTGCAGCATTCTGATCCTGTGATCAAAATTGGGGCACTGCTTGGCAACCAATATGTATTTACAAGTGTTGTAGCTTCCTGGAATTACATGATTACCATTTATGAATTTTCCAGGGGGCTTCCAACATGCAAAATCAATGGGGGAAGCTAGATTTGCTTAATGACGGTGGCAAAAAAAGGTCGTAAAATCAAATGTGGCTCGCTTATCAACCATATTGCTTAGTGACAGAAGTTTCAGTCCTAATTGTGGTTGTAAGTCAAGGACTACCTGTGTGCACATAAGAATTTTGTAGTATCTACATTGCTACTAGAATATTTTTTTAATTATCTGTAATTATATTTTATAGGTTGCTGCTAAGGAGTTGAATATATATTGTAATAAAAATCACAATTTTATGACTGCCAGCATACCAACGCACAGACTATTTGTTCATGTTCGCCGTCTTGTAGCAAAGGGATACAAGGTTTGCTTCTAAAGCTACATATATAATTCTAGTTTTATATTAGCTTGTTTTTTAGAATTGAATGCTTTTAAATAAAATACTCCAAACCAAGTGACCTTTCCTACTTCCTAATTTAAACAGTAGTTTGTAATTATAATCCCAAAGTAAAACTATTGCCGAATTTGGTTTTGAAGTAATCAAAGCATGCATTTAATTTTCACTGAATTTATATGCAATCTTCCAATATTACTTGTGTACTTTTCCCCTCTATTTATTTTGTTGTTTGGTATCATTTATGATTTATAACTTTGGCTTAGAATTCAGGAAGCTATTTTATATCATTAGATAATTGATCCATCTGTCCTAGTATACTATTTCCTTTGTTTGTTGAAGACTTCAGGATTTTAGGCAGGTGTCTCGAATGTCTACAAGCAAAACAAATGCTCTGTCGCTGAACTGCAATTCTTTGCTTCTTGTTTAAAATGATTAATAATGGGAAAATTTCTTAACTGTGAATTGTTACCCTTCAGAATGTCACAAGCAACTTAGGGAAGATCACAGTTTTTAAAAGCTAATTAGACTTATGCAGGCAAAGCAAGAAACAAGGTCTGGAGTGAATTTTAACTCTGCTCCCATTTTACTGTACAAACCTAACAAAGCAGGTCTGCAAAGGCAAAAAAAGTGTGCATGATATGAGAGATGACTAAACCTATGGGTCTGTCAAAATCATTAGTTACATCAGCATTTTCATTTGTTCATTCATTTATTCTGGCACCATAGTTATGGCGATCCGTGTGCCTATTTAACATAAATCTAGATGGAGATTAGGAATATAATCACACTGTATGACTCCAATCATTATAGTGTGGTGAAAATGAACCATGACTTAGTGGTGTGATGTGTTGCCCTAAATGTAATGTCATGACCAGAAGTAGGTTATTAAGTCAGACCACAATGTTATGATGGTTAAGATATATTTCCAAGGAGTAAAGTCTGCTTCTTGATCATATGTTATACTTATAAAATGTGGTACAAAGTAATACTTCAGTGTTTCTTGCTGTTTCCCAGAGTAAAAATTAAATGGATAGGTATGATTTCCACCAGTTTGTAAAATAATTCAATTTAGCATTAGCATTAGAGCCTATGTAGGATATCGGGCAAAGGATCTCCAGCATTTTCAGTCTTTGGCAACTACTTCAGCATCTTTCCAGATGATGTTTAGGTCTTTAAATCTTCTACGAATGTTCTTTGCCATTTATTTGGGGGGCATCCTTTTGAACATTTGGCATCTGGGGGCGGGGGGGTCCATCTCTTTGGCATCTTGGGGATTTGATTGTTCTCCATTCAGAAAATATGACCTGCAAGTTGGATCTTCTGTGTATGACAATATTGTGTAGTTTTCAGGAGAAATTCTTTTGGACCACTTCATTAATAACATGATCAAAACAGTGAATCTTTAGAATTTGGAAAGACATCCTTGTTAGAAGATGTAAAATCTCTTGTTAATACTTGCTAATGCCTTCTCGCTGGCCATAAATAGGATCATTATAGAAGCAAACAAATGGAGTTTAAGCTTTACGTGATAAAAACGACAAGGATCAGATTTTACAGTATTTATCTTCTGGAAAAAAGCTGTTGCTTTTCCAATGCAGCACTTGATGTCCGTCTCTGCATGTCCATTTTGACCAATTACTCTACCAATTTCTACTTCCTCCAGTTGCTGTGATCCTAGTGTGATTCATTATGTATCTGTGCAGTGGAGTTCACATACATGATTTCTTGCCACTTATCCTGAGGCTAATTTTGGTTGCTGTTTCATCAAAGACAATCGTCCACTCATTGTAGTTTCAGCTCAACTTCTTTAAGTAGGGCAATATGCTGGTCCCAAGCCAATACTTCTGATCCCAAGCCTGAATGAGAAAAGAGGATGGTTGCGTGTTGGGCTAGCAATCTGTCCCTGTAAAAATTATATCTGCTACAGAAACAGCAAGAAGGATCTCAAGAAAATTTAGTCAATCAAGCAAGAGTTCTGTTTCAAGCCATATCATTTATATGACAACACTGGAACATCTTGGTGACCATAATTTGCAGATAATATTGTCCTACTTAAAGAAGTTGAGCTGAAACTACAATGAGTGGACGATTGTCTTTGATGAAACAGCAACCAAAATTAGCCTCAGGATAAGTGGCAAGAAATCATGTATGTGAACTCCACTGCACAGATATATAATGAATCACACTAGGATCACAGCAACTGGAGGAAGTAGAAATTGGTAGAGTAATTGGTCAAAATGGACATGCAGAGACGGACATCAAGTGCTGCATTGGAAAAGCAACAGCTTTTTTCCAGAAGATAAATACTGTAAAATCTGATCCTTGTCGTTTTTATCACATAAAGCTTAAACTCCATTTGTTTGCTTCTATAATGATCCCATTTATGGCCAGCGAGAAGGCATTAGCAAGTATTAACAAGAGATTTTACATCTTTTCTCATTCAGGTTTGGGACCAGCAGTGGTGCAGGTATAATAATTAAGTGAAAATAATTAAGTTAAAACCATTCAAGATTTGATATATTTATTTTTATTTAACGTCATGTTCTTCATGTTCTTTGCTTCTCTTGCAGGTAGGAGTAGTAAAACAAATGGAAACTGCTGCTTTGAAGGCTATTGGAGAGAACAAAAGCTCTCTTTTTACCCGAAAATTAACTTCACTATATACCAAAGCTACATTTCTAGGAGAAGATATCCTTTTATTATGAATATTAAATTATTTTGATGACATTTATTTTCATATACCTTTTATTCGTTTATATACCTGCTTCTTCTGTTTTGCCTCGAATTTGCCCACATTAGGGATAATGGTTATCCTGTTGTGATGTTCTATGTATTAAAATAGCATTTTCTATACAATAGCACTGTATAGATTATTGTACAAAACTCATTACATGAATATGATGTAGTTTTAATTTTAATTCTGTTTGCTTCAAAAAGTCTGTCACAGGGTTAGGGGAAAAGTGATTTCAGGGATTTAAAATAATCTGTGAAAATAAAAAAAACAATCTATGAAAATAAAACAAATCATTTAGAGATTCTTGGTTTTTTAAAAAATGACATTTAAAAAAGGAATAACATTTAGAGGTTTGTAAAATAAATTGGGGGAAAATCCCCACATTTTCTTTAATAATGTAGAATTTCCATACCAACTAGATAAAACCTTCAGAAAATGGCCTTGTACAAAAGTAAAAGTTTCAGACTGGCATATTGTATTGGGGTTATGTAAAAATTACATATAGAATTAATTTCCTTTAACACTTTGCTACATTTGAATCCCTTGTTGCAATTAGATAATTCAATGGAGGCTGAGGAAATCTCTTCAAATGTCTGGGATAATTATCTTCTCTGCATCTCTGAAAATAAAGAAAACTTAAACCATAAGAATCACAACATTGTTTTAGGTGTTGTGGTAAGCATTTCTAAAAGGTTTTAATTTATAATTGTAGCTATAGAAATTTTAATTGTTCACAGTGTATCCAACTGTACTTCAATACAAATACAATACAGTGGGTATCTTGGTACTCAACTGCTTTGAAACTCATCAAATTTGGTACTCAACGTATTTTGATACAAACATTTTGTCCTGGTACTCATTGTTTGTTTGGTACTCAATGCACAAGCTAGAACTGGTTGGTGTCAGTTACCTTGTATATACTCGGTATATTATTTCTTATGGTAAAAATTTCTTTGGTACTCATCATTTTTGGTAATCATCACACCTCCCAGAATCAATTAATGAAGTACCACTGTAATTTGTTTTACTGCAGCACCAGCAATGAAGGGGACTTTCTCAGCTGTTGTTTTCTGTTGGCTCCACAAGAACTTTAAGGGTCGGAGTACCTTCAGGAATGGATTGGTTGTAGAGTGGATGAATTAAAAGCTTAGTGTTATTTTGTCAACTCTACTCACCTATACTTCAAACCTATCCCTTTGCCCAATATTTTTGAAATAGTTTTGGGGAGACAGATAGTGGGAAGAAAAAGTGGAAATACTGCATTCTAACATGCTACTGAGTAGTATAATATAAGGAGTAATAGATGCAACCCTGGTTGGTTGGTTGGTTGGTTGGTTTTATACGTAGCTTTTATAGATTGGTAAGGGCTGATACATTCCACTGAAGCCTTGTTGCTTTCAACAGGAAAAAAAAGTGGAATTAATTCAGGTCAAACCCAATTTTATATAAGAAAATCTGGAGAATTATTAAAATTTGACAGTTTATACCAAGATTCGTCAACTGATTTTACCTCTCCCCTCATTTATTATATTAGAAAAGGGTCATTGACTTAACTGGCTATGGTTCATTTAAGTCATAATCCAGAATATCTATAAAGTAGCATCTTGAGCAACACCAAAACACCAAAACATCCTAGACTAGCCTCACAGTGAGATAGGTGGCAAATAAATTTAACAATCAAGCAAACAAACAAATACTGGATCCCAGAATTTGGAATTTGATGAAACTAACTAAAAGCAGGATCATAAATAAAAACTGTGTTTTAGTACATATATGAAACAAATGTGTGATATGAACTATACCATGTGCAGTTTAGCAGTTTTAAACAATTAATGCTTAATAATTGTCAGCTTAATAATGGTCTTAGTTGGGAGAATTGAATGCTCAATTGCTAAGTACTTTGGCAAATATCTTGAGATGTATGGCTGAAGACAAATAATAACTACATATTGTATGAACATTTGTTCATGTAAATAAAAAATAAACATTCTTTAGAATCATTCTATGTCTAAATTGGTTTATTAAACTCAGAGAGAAAGAGAGAGAGAGAGAGAGAGAGAGAGAGAGAGAGAGAGAGAAGTTGCCTTAAGGTTTCACAGAGTTATTCTAACTGGAAAATAATTTAAGAAGTTGCTATATCCTTTTTTTCAGGCGGTCCAGCCTACTACAGGAGAGGTTCTGTTTGACAGTTTTCAAGATTCTGTAGCTCGTTTAGACTTGGAAAATCTAATATTACGCCTGCAGCCAGTTGAGATTATTCTTCCTAGAGATGTGTCAGATCAGACTGAGAAGCTTATAATTAGAATGACTTCTGTATGGTAAGCCTCTATATAGTAGAACAATTAGGTATTTGTTTATTCAAAACATTAAAGTCCTTTTCAGATTTTTGTAAGTATGAGAAGTGAGCAAGTCCTTATATGTACCTTTCTTGAACCTTTGTCTTGATAATAAGTAATCATTTGATGGTGTACTAGGTTTTCTGATCTGGAATCCTACCATATTGATTTATATGGCTGTTACTTCAAATATAGATAAGGATAATAATATTGGGATAGGATGGGATCATCAAAGATCGTATATTACTTCCATAGTATGAAGACAATGCATTGTCAAGCCATGAAGATTTCTAGATCAATTATTGAATGCAATATTTATAAAATAAAATAAAAATTCTTTTTAGATATTAATGAAGACTATCACCACTAATTCTCCAGTCTCTTTCTTCTTTTCTTTTTTCAGTATGTTCCTCTCCCCCCCCCCCCCCATATATAGGACATGTACTCTTGAAATGTTTGCTCACGACTAGATTTAGCTTTTTAAAAATTCTACAGAATTATTAAAATAGTGTGCTATGTTTGTATTTAAGATCAAATAATAAAGAAGCACAGTGAAAAATTAGGGTAAAAGTAGAATAAAAGTAAATACAGGTAGTCCTCAACTTATGCCACAACTGAGCCTAACGCTAAGCAAAACAGTTGCAAAGTGGATTTTGCCCATTCTATGACCTATCTTGCCACAGATGTTTAAGTGAATCACTGCAGTTAAGTTACTAACAATATTGTTAAGTGAATCTGGCTTCCCCATTGACTTTGCTTGTCAGAAGGTTGCAAGAAGGGATCACAGGACCCCAGGATACTGCAGTTGTCAAAAATACTTGCAGTTGCAAGTGTCTGAATTTTGATCACATGAGTATTGGGATGTTGCAGTAGTTGTAATTGTGAAAAAGGATCATAAGTCACTTTTTTCAATGCCATTGTAATTTTGAACTGTCATTAAATGAACTGTTGGAAATTGAGGACTACCTGTATAATGGAGACCAAACTAATGACAGAAGGTAGAACAACCAGCCTTAGAATTGACAATTAAGATATTGAAGTGGGAGATAGCTTCTGCTTTTTAGGATCTACCATGAACGGTAAAGGAATAAGCAGTCAATTCTGCCAACCTAGCAGTTCGAAAGCACATAAAAAATGCAAGTAGAAAAATAGGGACCACCTCTGATGGGAAGGTAACAGCGCTCCATGCGCCTTCAGCGTTGAGTTATGCCGGCCACATGACCACAGAAACTTCTTCGTTTAGAAACAGAGATAAGCACCACCCCTAGAGCCAGAAACGACTAGCATGCATGTGTGACTACCTTTACCTAAGTAACTTGCTGCAGACTGGCACTTGGTAGAACAGCCATGAAGGCCTTGGAAAAGATATTCAAATGCAGTTCTCCCTCAAGAAGTAAATGACCAGTCCTAAATATTTCCTACTTCAGACATACTGTGCAAAAACCTAGCTCTCTGGAGAAGTCTATGAAAGAATACTAGAGAAGGTAGAAGCAAAGAGAAGAAGAGAACTGTTAGCCTTGCATTTTATATCAGACAGGAAAGGGTGCCAGATGAACTAATTCAACTTTATTGTTACGATCATGTTAACAGAATTTTGCAAGTCTGAAAATACATTTCTCTCACTGTCCCATTTACAGCCATCCAAATTAGGGAAAGGCCATGGCCTTTTGAGCACCTTGGCTCACCCACATTCCTATTGCAGCTAAATTGCCTTTTATCTGATCGTTCTCTGTGTATCTTCTCCCTGTTTCCCAACAGAATGATTAAAGGCTAATAGGCCTTTAGAAGATAACTTTATGTCTCTAAAGACCCTTGGATTCTGACCAATGCAATGTATCCAACCAATGCAATGTATCTTTAACATTTTAAAATCTCAGTTTGAAAGCTGCTCCAAGTAGGCCTTATTTAGGTTAGCTTTCCACAACCTGCTATTTTTCAAAGGTTAACTCCATGCTGGCTAACAATCTTAGGAATTGAAATTCAGCACATCTGGAGGAGGATGGGGAGGTCTAATTTAGACTCAGGCTATTTATACTGTCTTGTATCTAAATAATTCTAGTACTGACACAAAGTTGTTGTGGTCTTTAATAAAAGTGGCAGAGACCTGGAATTGGGGGGGGGGCATCTTTTTTTTCTGTTATAGAAGTTTTTTTTTCATAATTAGGAGAATCAAGACATAATCATTTAGACTAGGGCTACATGTTTCTATTGTTACTGCTGTTCCAGTTCTTAGGTCACATATTTTTCACATTCTGTTTTTGAATCAAATGAATGAAGCACTTGGAAACCAATGAATTAGAGGATTGAGTGAGCATGTGAAACTATTTTAGAACTCCAATTTCAAATGAAATATAGACTGTTATTTATTTATTTTTCTTAAAAGTTTTCCTTTCATGTTTCTTAGGAACTTTTTATTATACCTGTCATCTTTCATAATATTGAAGCAGTGAAGCAACATGAATTACATTGCTTAGGAATTTTGTCTTTTGTAAATGTAGGGGACTTGAAAATAGATATTTTATTTTGTGGCATTGCAAAAAATTAAAGGGAGGTAGAGGACTAACAAATCTCATTCTCATTGGGGCTGAAACTGGTTATAAGGTCCATAGGAAGTGAATAGATTTCTATACAGAGATACTGAAATAAAGCAGTGCTTCCATTTTTTTAGGCATAGTTCAAAGATATCAATAGCAATAACTTAGAAAAATATGTTCAGAAAAAAAACCCTAAAAGTTGTAGGTAAGCATGTCATTTCCCCTTCTCATTAAAAAGGTTAGGTAAAAAATGATTGTATGATAAAGAACTATATCTTGCATTCCAGGGGTGAGTAGTTTGCAGAAAATTGAATATTGCCATTTGAAGAACATCAATCATAGATACTACTAAAAACAAAATAAAAGTGTTTCCAAATCCAAGTCTTTGCACTACAAAAGGGAAGCAAGTAATAATAAAGATGTATTAGCTATAGCATTGAATCAGTTCAAAAAACAACAAACAAAAAAAATTAATTTGCTCAGTTTTAGGTAAAACATGAATAACTATCAATGGAATCTTTTATGTTAAATGTTGACATTCAAAAATTTGTGTTCGGTGTTTGAAAGCTTGTAGGCAAATTGTGGTGTTGCTTATTCATTAGTTTAGAGATTTTGCTGTTAGAACTGTTTCATAGCATATCGAAATCCAATAAATACTCATATTTCCATTCATAGTGTTTTATTTGTTCTTTTACTTGTTAAAACAAATTAACCTCCTTCATTCTTTATCTATACAGTAGAAGTAACAAAGTACTATATTACAGTACTATATTACTGTATGTTGCATGATTCTTTTTCAAAAGTGTCTTCATCTGTTTCTTCTTACTTGTATTTTAAACATCTTGTACAGTACTAGTTTTCAAATGATCCTGGAACTTGTGTCTCTATCTATTTTCTGCATTATTATTTGTAATTTTAACAATTATTCAAGTAATATTTTTGCTTCTCTTTCCTCTTGTAGAAATACAGGCTTTTGGTATATAATTGGAAGAATAGTTCAGAAGTGTTAAAAATGTCAAACTGAGTCTAATCGTTAGCTTAAGCAGAGGTCATTTTTATTCCACAGCTTCATCATATGATTATAATCCCTATCTGTTATAGGAGTATGGGGTCTTACTTATTGGTAGAGCATAATTAGAATTAAGGATTATTGGAGTGAGCTAGAACTGGTCTGCAAAAATCTGTAAAGCCACTAGATGGCATTAAGATTTGTGTTGCGCTTATTATCTAATTTTCTGCGGCTCAGATGTAGTAACTTATTTTTACCTCTGGACCCTAGGAATGGGTCCAAGAGCAAGTCAGCAGTGGCGACCTGTTAGTAACATAATTTTTGTATTCTGGATTAACTGTTTTGTGTCTTCTCAGCTGTGGTAGGCCAGAATTTTCAATGTTTTTCATTTCTTGGAATTTTGATAGATGAATAAATGGCAAATGGATAACTTAAAACTCTTGTGATGAAATATTTCAAAGTGACTTTGGACTGTTGCTTGTATTTGCAAATTCTCTTTTGGTATTGAATCTTCTATGGCTCCGAAACATCTTTCAGTTGAGTGATTTCTTCTGGGCTTAATTCAGAAAGGATCTTGATGCCAACATTTAATCTTGGTTTCATGTGAGGACCATACATACATACCGTAATTAATTACTGTTCATGAATCTTTATCTGTCATATGCATGAAAAGCCAAAATCCCCACTTTGCATTGATTAAATTGATACATTTGTTAATAATTATTTTTTGGACTTCTTAGAATTCAGAGTTAAGCAAAATGTTTTAAATGTCTTCTTCAAAAAATCATTAAAAATAGCAAACATGGCATGGCAAATCTTTGTTCAACCATGTAAGGATGTCTTAGTTTCTAAAATATAGCTGGCTACTGGTCAGAAGAAGGACTTTTAGGAGATAATTTTAGGAGATAATTTAATACCTTTTATTTACAAATGAAAAAAAAAAGGCTTTCATTTCAATGGTGTGAAAACAATTTGGGTAACAAGATGTTCCTATCCTGAGTCTTTCACATCAGGCTAGTCAAACTGACAAAATAATAGTACAATTACTGCCATTCTTTTAGAAATGTAACTATTGCAAGACTTAGCTAAAGGAAAGAGAGTAACATTTAAAGTCCAAATTCAGAACTCTAAATCTTCCTCGGAATTGAATTTATAGAAAGTGAATCCTTTCAAAATGCATTAAGGAAAGGTCACCTTTCAAACCAACTTGATTTTAAAAGATTCACTTGGAAAAATAGTCAGTTGTGTGAATGTTGAAGTAAAGTATGGAGAGCTTTTGCTATTGTTCTGCTGTATGTAACAGCATAGTAAAGTTAAAAATGTCTATTTTTTACAGTTTACAAGATGACAGAATACGAATTGAAAGAATGAAAAATGAACATTTTGAGTACAGAAGTGCTTTTAAGATGATTACAGATTTCTATGGCAATCAAATACCTAATGGCACAGGTACCTAATCCATAAAGATTTATTTGATTAGCAGTTGTGTGTATTACAGGTGACTTGATTATTTTATGAAACTTCTTTGTCATGTTATTTTGACATAATTTTCAAAATATTTGTTTACATTTATGAATTAATAATTTTTAAGATGAATATATGTACTTACATATTATTTATTTTTCATACAACAGTGTTTTAGTAGCAGAAAAAAAATATTATTTCCTGTTTTTTTGAGCTGGTAAAAACTAATTCTAAATTAGCAGTGCTTTAAATCAAAACATAAAGTTAATTAAAAAATTCAAGTTTACACTAGTAATTTGAACTGTATGTTGATCCTTATTTGTTTCTGATCAAAGTAGTAGCATTGAGAAGGAACCCTGTCTGTTTTTTAAGAAATGTTTTTAGTAATTAATTTGACATAAAATTAATTTGTTAGCATTTTATGGTGAGTAAATAAATGAGTTTAATAAAAATCCAAGAAAAGGTAAATTTGTAGGAACTTAGCTCTTTGGTAGTCCAGAAAATAATTCTGTGATAGTAATGATTAAGATGCCACTTTGGAGAACTGGCTACAACCTGCTGCTTTTTTTCAGGTTCTCAAGCATTGTTCCAGATTTTAAAGTTTGATAAATCAGTGTTGTGCTCCTTGGCTGCTGTAATCTTGTATCTTAAAGAATTTAATTTAGAGAAAATACTCTACAACCCCAGGTAAATAGTTTTAATTTTAGATAACTAAAACTGTTGTTACATTGATTTACATACTGTAGGAAATATTGTTTCACATAATAAGTGCACTATAATTGTGATATCCAAATTATCATGAAAATTATATTTAGAAGTAGAAAAAATTTAAGCTATGTTTCCAGCTAATGGCATCAGCAATTCAGTTAAGTTGTACATGCACAATGTATACCTATATATCTATATAAATATCTACTTCAGTGCAATCTGTAAATTATTGTTGCAGATTCATGACAACAATGTTACTAACAAATCATTTCTGAAAATACAGCCTAGAAAACTGTTTGGACTTGCCTGTGTAGTTGCCAGTAGTCAAGAATGATTCAGAGGCAAATACGCACATATGCCCAATTTAAAATCTTCATTGTCAATCCAGTAGTAGGTCAGAAAAAAAGTAACCATAAAAAGCATATAAGAAATAACAACAACAAAAGCAACATTATAATAGAGGACTGAAAGTATCACTGAATTAATATCTTAATAAATAATAGGTATTATTAAGTAGGTGATGGGATAAATATTCAGCCAAACTGTTGAAGTGAAATAAAAGCACAAGATATTTTACTGTGCAGACTGTAATAAACAGTTTGGTAGGAAAACAAAAGAGTTAAGTAAATTTTGAAAAATAGCCAAATGAATCTGTTGCTTCTAATGGTACAGAATTCAGGTGACATATGCTCTAGCAAAACCTCACATTCATCTTCCTTTTGTTGCTGCTTCTTAAGGCTGCTATGAAAAAAACTTACTGTTGTCAGACTTCCGGGTGGAGGCTTCGTCGTCGCCGGGCGGCTTTTGAATAGCTGCCGACTTCGACGCGCGTTAGAGCCGCGCTGCAGCTGTCAGGCGGCTCGTAAAATCCTCTTTTTGTTTAAAAAAGGGGACAGAGCCGGCGAAGCCCAGGTAGAGCCCCCAGAAGCACCTACAGGGTCGTTTTCTTGCCCTGGAAGGTGCTCTTTGTGAAGGCTCCCCTTCTACTTTGCCGAAGCTCCGCGCGCCGAGGGACCTCTGTCAAGCGGCAGAGCGAGACGACTGGAGCAACCCCACCCCTTATCTACAGATCCTGCATTGACTTAAGATTTGGGTGAGATTTGGATTTTTAAAAGCTTTTAAGCCTGCTGAGAGTCAAAGGAAAAAAGTTTGCAGTTTAAATTCTGGAGTGAAAGGAACAGAAAATGGCGCCTGGTTAAAAAGAAGGAAGTGAAAGTAGAAAGTGAAAGTCCTAATTAAAGTGTTTTAGCCTGCCTGGTTTTAACTTAAAAAGACTTTAAAGCAGAAATATAACTTTGGCTGTTCCCCCTTTCTGCAAAACTGGGGAGAAAGATTGGAATTTCAGGAAAGGGAGGAAGATTTTCTTTTTTTTAAGAAACTAAGACTGTGTCCAGGCATGGCTTCAAAGAAAGCTGATGGGGATTCCCCTTCTCACCAGACAAAGGAATTATCAACTAAGCCATTAACCCAGCCTCAGAGTCAAACGCAAGGAGGAGGGAATGAGAATTTGAAAGCTTTTATGGCTAATTTAACAGTAACTCTTGCTAATCAAATTAAAGATTTGAATGTGAAGATAGAAAATAATCAAATTGAAATGAAGCAGTTTGTAAAGGAAAAAAGTGAGAAGTTTAACCAGGATGTAACTACAGTAGTAACTGCTCTCACTGATGCCTTGGTGGTGGTGGAAAAAAAAGTGGATGATCTAAATTTAGAAGTGGAAAAGAATAAGAAGGATGCAGAGGAGAAATTTTTTAAAGTGGATGTGAGGAACCAGAAGATAGAAGATGAAATCACCATGTTACAATTTCGCACCATGGAGTTCGCCATAAGATTGAGGGGATTGAGGGAGAATAACAGAGAAGACCTGTGGGCTGCTTGTGTGGAGATCTTGGCCAAAATTTCGAAGTTGGTACCTGAGTTAATTGATAAAAGAATTGATAAGATCTACAGGGTTAACTCACGTGTAGCGAGACAGAGGAATTTGCCCAGAGATCTTGTGATTTATTTTACTGATAGAATGCTGAGAAACGATATCTTGCAAAGTTCTTTTCATACTACTATTCAAGCTGAGGGCAATCAAATCGGAGTTTTTAAAGAGTTACCACCTAAAATGTTAAGAGATCGGAAAGACCATGGTAAATGAATTGAAAAGGCGACAGATCCCATTTAGATGGGATGCACCAGCTGGAATTATTTTGAGATATGAGGATGTAAGATACCGTCTAAATTCGTTGCAAAAAGCAGAACATTTCTATCAGAACATTCTTAAAAGATCTCCAACACCACCACATTCATCTACACTGTTATCAGTTGAAGGAGTTTCTCAAAACAAGGATTATGAGGAAGGGATTTTAGAACTCCCAAGGGAACAAGAACAACAGGCACTTCAAGTTATGGCAACGGAGGAAATTTTAGGAGCAGAAGGTGGCTTAACAGTGGATTTTTTTGCTGACCTCCCAGAGCCTAGAACCAAACATACCAGAGCGACAAGAGAGGTGGATCCGGACCTTGAACTGTTGATGCAAGAACCAAAAGATCAACGTATAACTCGTGCAGCAGGAAAGCAATTAGAGAAGCAAAAACAGCAGAGGTCCGAGGTGCCACAAGAAATGAAGGGGACGAATGGGAGAACACAAAAATCTGAAGCAGTGGGAGGAGCCAGACCAAAGACTTCTGTCGTTGAACAGGGTCTTAGGCAAATGCTCGGTAAGCTTCGCGAATCTTTAGATGACAGTTAGATTTTTATCGTGGAATGTGAATGGTTTGAATTCCCCGCAGAAAAGAAGGAAAATATTTCATTATTTGAAGCAGTATAAAAATGAGATTGTTTGTTTGCAAGAAACTCATATTAGAACCCAGGACCAAAAATATTTGATAAATTCAAAACTTGGAGTACATTTTATGTCTTCTAATTTGGCGAAAAGAAATGGATTAGTGTTGTACATTTCTAAAAGAAGCTAACACGATTAGGACTAACATTTTTCCAAGAACTTTGACTGATCATAGTTCTGTATGGATGGAAATGGACTTTGGTAAGAAGGAGAGAAGATCCTGGAGACTGAATGAGAATTTATTTAGGTATGAGAAGAATATAGATGACCTTAAAAAACACGTGAAGGAATTTTTTCAACTGAATTTGAATAAAGGTACACCTATTAAAGTTGTTTGGGATGCAAGTAAGGCTTATATGAGAGGTATACTGATTTATATGAATTCTAAGTATAAGTTAATGAGACAAAAGACAAGATTGGATTTGGAGTAAGAAATAAAGCAGAAAGAACAATTGCATATTAAGAATCCGGCTGATGAGAAATTGCAAGTTACTATAAAATTTTTGAAAGATCAATTTCAGATGCTTATGGCTGATCAGACGGCAACTGACTTACAATTCGCCAGGTATAATACCTTTTGCAATGCCAATAAGCCGGGCAGATGGTTAGCATACACTTTAAGAAAGAAATAAAGTTCTCGTATAATAGATACTATTGAATATAAAGGCAAATAGGTTTTTCAACAGACTTTAATTCATCAAGCTTTTCTAGATTATTATTCTAATTTATATCGTACAGATAATATTCAAAAGGATCTTATTGATGAATATCTTGGAAAGACGAGAGTTACCAAAATTTCATCAGAACAAAGAGAAAGATTGAATCAATTAATAACATCTGAAGAGATTTTATTTGCAATTAAACAACTGAAAACAGCTAAAGCTCCTGGGACGGATGGTTTGACAGCAGTATATTATAAGAATTTACAATCAGAATTGGTAGAGCATCTTAAGGACTTATTTTGCAGTATACAGCGGGGGTGGGGGTGGTAAAATACCCCCCTCTTGGAAGACGGCTTTTATCTCACTTATACCAAAGGAAGATGGTTCTTCAAAACCAGAAAATTTTAGACCAATATCTCTCCTGAATACGGATTATAAAATTTTTGCTAAAGTTTTAGCCAACAGATTGATGCCAGTTATTCAAGAGGTGATTCATAGTGATCAAGCAGGTTTTATAGAGGGGAGATATATGAAGGATAATGTGCGGCAAGTCATAGACTTATTGGAATATCTTGAGAAGAGTAAACAGATCCCTGCAGTGCTGGTATTTCTGGATGCAGAAAAAGCCTTTGATCGAGTCAATTGGGACTTTCTAGTAAAGACTTTGTATAAAATGGATTTTGGAGATCAGTTTATACAAGCAATTGCGGCAATCTATCAAGAACAGACAGCACAAATGGTTATTAATGGAAGTTTAACCACCAATTTTCATATACAGAAAGGAACTAGACAAGGTTGCCCGTTATCACCACTGTTGTTTATTTTAACTTTAGAAGTCTTGTTGAATTCTTTACGGGATTCGGACAAATTGAATGGAATAGTTGTAAGGCAAAAAGATTATAGGACAAAAGCATTCGCAGATGATCTGGTTGTAACCCTAACACGACCTCTGGAATCAATCATCCAGATGAAAAACACTATTGAGGAGTATGGTTTGGTCTCAGGTTTTAGACTAAACCAAAAAAAGACTAAGATGATAGTTAAGAATATGTCGGAACCACAAAGGACTGAACTGGAAAGGTTGGCAGGCTTTGAAATAGCTACAAAGGTGAAATATTTAGGAGTTCAGGTTGCAGCGTCGAACATGAAACTTTTTCAAAACAATTATGAGGTTTTGTGGCATAAGATTCAAAAGGACCTTGAAACATGGAAGAAATTGCAACTATCTTTACTTGGAAGAATAGCAGCAGTTAAGATGAACGTTCTACTTAGATTTCTGTTTTTGTTTCAAATGATTCCAGTGCTTAGAAGTGATAAAATATTGGCTGAATGGCAGTCAGGTTTAAATAAATTCATTTGGAATGAGAAAAAGCCAAGAGTTAAATTTAAAATTATGCAAGATGTTCGTGAAAGAGGTGGCCTTAAAGTTCCAAATCTATGTTTATATTATGAAGCTGCAGTGTTGATACAAGTGGGTGATTGGTTTGGAATAACAAAAAATGACATTCTGAATATAGAAGGCCACGACTTGGATTTTGGTTGGCATGCATATTTGTTTTATGAAGATAAGTTGGATAATGTATTTAAAACTCATATATTGAGACAGGCGTTGATGAGAGTTTGGAAGAAGCACCAGTTTCAATTGGATTACAAAATACCTTTGTGGTTGGATCTTGGGCAGATTATGCCAAATATAAAGTCACTCAGGGGGATTTTATACAAAGATGCTTTTTAATGATGGGGGTAGATGGAATTTGAAATCTTTGAAAACTCTGTTGGAAGACGGGAAGAATTTAACTTGGTTGCAGTATTCTCAACTTCAATCGAGATGGAGAGAAGACCAGAAAATTGGACTAATGCTATATGAAGAAGACTTGGTGATACAGATGAAACAGAAAGGGCCGATGCATATTAAGAGGGTGTACAATTTATTGCTAGAAAGAGATTCAGAGAGTGAATTAGTTAAGGATTGCATGATAAAATGGGCACAAAATTTTGCAGAACCAGTGATGTTAGAAACATGGGAAAAGATCTGGGTCCAGAATGTTAAATTTACACAAGCACAGAATTTGAGGGAAAATTTTTATAAGATGTTTTATAGATGGCATTTAGATCCTAAGAAATTATCATGTATGTATCCAAATGTTCAACCTAAATGTTGGAGGTGCGATTGTTTGGATGCTACATACTTTCATATTTGGTGGACCTGTAGTAAAGTGAAAGCATTTTGGATTAGACTTTGGTGGGTTATGCAGAATGTTTTAAAAAAGAAGCTTCAATTTTCTCCGCAACTGTTTTTGTTAGGTATAGTTAAGGATTGTTCACAGAGTGATACGAGATTGATTTTGTATATGATTACTGCAGCTAGGCTACTGATTGGTCAATATTGGAAAAAAGATAGTGTGCCTACCATAGCTGAATGGATGTCAAAGATGGCTAGTCTTGCGGAAATGGCTAAGATTTCTGCATGCTTAAAAGATAGGACCCATGAAGTTTTTGTTAGGGAATGGAAGAAGTGGGTTGATTATGTGCGGAATAAATATCAAACTAAGAATCTTCAGTTAGTTTTTTGATTCATAATTATTAGGGGTTTGAAATTATTAGTATGGTATAATATATATGTTGAAGATTATATATATAGAATTATTTTAAAGTCATTATTATGTTAAATATATATATTATATTATTGTTTAGATAATTATTAAGTTGATATAAACTTATATATTTTGGTTATACTGCTGTCTTGACAATGATTTATGTTTGAGTTAGGTTTAATGGGGCATTTATAATTCTTATTTGTCTAAGCTTTTCCTTTTATTAGTAAAGAATTTTGGATTAACTCTATTTTACTTGTTGTTAAAGTTAATGATATATTTTTTGGATCTCACCTATATCTAATGTTTAATAATGATTGATATATAAAATTTATGTTCTATTTGTAACGGAAGTCAGGGGGGGGGATGGGGGGAGAGGGTGGGGGGGTGGGAGGGTGGGAAAATGGGTTTAAAATTGTATTGTAAAACTTTTTCAATAAAAAAAACTTACTGTTTATTTATTAATTAATAAATTAATTAAATTTATTTAATTATTTAATTTATCTATTAATTAAATTTATATTGCCACCTATTCACCCATAGTGAATTTCCATGGAGGCCATGGAGAATTTCTTCTCATTATCTCAGATTTTCAAATTTAGCTGAAAGCTCCTGATTCAGGCAATTTGCCAAAGTCCCAAGGACAGGAAGAACTATTGATTATTAAAGGACTTCCTATTAATATATGTTTGGTGAACCAGACATTTCTAAGTTCTGGAAGAATCTCTATCTTAAGATGTTCTTAGGGCAGTCTTCTTCCTTCCCTCTTCAGTTGAGTTTACTAGCTTTGCCTTTTAACTCTTGATTTCTGATTTTAGATTCACAGGGTCTTTGGCATAGCATGAATGTATTTTAGGAATCAATTATCTTCAATCCCATATGAAATAAATTAGCTCAGTTAATTCATCTATGAAGCTGTTTAAATTTACTATGAAAATCAATAGCAATAGCATTTAGATTTTTATATCCCTTCATAGTGCTTTACAGCACTCTTAGTTGTTTACAAATGTAGATTGCTCCCAACAATCTGGGTCCTCATTTTACGCACCTTGGAAGGATGGAAGGCTGAGTCAACCTTGAGCTGATCAGGAGTGAACTACTGTCTATGAGCAGTTAGCCTGCAATATTGCATTCTAACCACTGCGCACCATGGAAATATATAGGAATGAGACATGAAACATGATATCTACGGTACCTAAAAAGTGAAGAAAGCATCACTAAATTTTTAAAATTTATAACAAATTTTAAATTAGAATTAAGTTTTTTAAACGAAAATGTATGTATTAATGTAAATTTATTATTTATTTATTTATTTATTATATGTATTTATATGCCGCCCTTCTCCCGAAGGACTCAGGGCGGCGAACACAAGTTAAGAAACATGTACAATAAAATTGTATTTTAAATCAAATAACTAATTAATGATAAATAATAAACCCAGAATCAAAGTCAGCCTATTTGCTTGAACAGCCAAGTCTTCAGCTCCCGACGAAAGGAGCGGAGATCAAGAGCCGTCCGGACCTCAGTAGGTAATTCATTCCAGAGGGTGGGAGCACCCACAGAGAATGCCCTACCCCTGGGCACCACTAGATGACATTGGCTTGCCGTCGGGACCCTGAGGAGAGCGGCCCTATGTGAGCGAACAGGACGGTGGGAAGCAGGCAGGAGAAGGTCCTGTAAATATCCTGGACCTAAATCATGTAGGGCCTTATAGGTGAGAACTAGTACCTTGAAGCGGACCCGGAGAACCACTGGTAACCAGTGCAGCTGACGCAGGAGGGGTGTTATATGGGAGTAACGAGGGGCTCCTGTAACAACCCGTGCGGCTGCATTTTGGATCAGCTGGAGTCTCCGGGTGCATCTCAGGGGCAGGCCCATGTAGAGGGAATTGCAGTAATCCAAGCGGGAAGTAACCAGGGCATGAGTGACTGTGCGAAGGTCATCTTGGTCCAGGAAAGGGCACAACTGGCGCACCAGGCGAAGCTGTGAGAAGGCCCCCCTGGTCACAGCCATTAGATGGTCTTCTAGGGACAATCGAGCATCCAGGAGGACACCCAAGTTGCGAGCCCTATCAATGGGGGCAAGTTTTTCTCCATCCATCAAAAGTGATGGGGTTTCTGAAATCCGAGATGCCGGCATCCACAGCCACTCAGTCTTGGAGGGATTGAGTTTGAGTTTGTTTCTACCCATCCAGGCCCGTACCGCCTCCAGGCAACGGGACATCATGGAAAGGGCATCTCTGGGGTGGTCTGGGGTAGAGATGTATAATTGGGTATCATCAGCATATTGATGATATCTCACCCCAAAGCCACGAATGATCTCACCCAGTGGCTTCATATAGATATTAAAGAGCAGGGGGGAGAGAACCGACCCCTGAGGCACCCCACAATTTAGGGGCCTCGGGGTGGATCTCTGCCCTCCTGTCCATACAAACTGTAAGCGACCCGAGAGGTAGGAGGAGAACCACTGTAAGACAGTGCTTCCCACTCCCAACCCCTCAAGTCGCTGCAGTAGGATACCATGGTCGATGGTATCAAAAGCCGCTGAGAGGTCAAGTAGGACCAGGATGGAGGAACAACCACCATCCCGAGCCCGCCAGAGATCATTCACCAGAGCGACCAATGCCGTTTCCGTGCTGTGTCCACGTCGGAAGCCCGATTGGTACGGGTCAAGGTATTCCGTTTCCTCCAGGAACTGTGGGAGCTGTTGCGCCACTACAGTCTCAACAACTTTTGCGATGAAGCGAAGGTTGGAGACAGGACGATAGTTATTAAGTGAATCTGGATCCAGGGAAGGCTTCTTGAGGAGAGGTCGAACCACCGCCTCCTTAAGAGAGGCGGGGAAGTTCCCCTCTCTCAACGAAGCGTTGACAATTGCCTGGATCCAGTCTCTAGTCACCTCTCTGGCAGCCGAAACCAACCAGGAGGGACAAGGGTCCAATAAGCAAGTAGAGGAACTAAGTTTGCCCATAATCCTGTCCACTTCCTTGACAGAAACAGGGTCAAACTCAATCCAGATATTGTTCTCAAGACCCACCCTAGTCTCCCGATTGGATTCTGTCCAGTCAGAGTCCAATCCGATCCGGATCTGAGCGATTTTATCATGCAGAAACTGAACAAAATCCTCAGCTCTGCCCTGTAATGTTTAATGTATTAAGTAAAATGAATCATGTTCTTTCATAACTATTACTCTTGAGTTTGTCTTTTTCTTGCAATGTATAAAGGTAAATGCTATTTTTAGCGTGCCAGCGACTGTTTTGTATCTTTACTATGGATGCTTTTTTTCTTTAAGTAATTTTAAGAAGTTATCAAGTGAAGATGAATATATGACATTAAATGGAGCTACATTAAAGAATCTTGAAATCTTGCAGAATCAAGTAAGGAAGAATTATGTGTTTATGTGCTTTATGAATTAAACTTTACATTATTCTTTCCAGTCCTTTTTGGTCTGTAAATACATTTCATCCACCTTTCAGTTAAATAAAATTAAATCAAATGCCACATCCGAGAAGTTGGTAATTCCATTGAGAAAAAGAAAGATATTCACAGTGGAGTTACTGTTTCTGAAATGAGTGTAATTAAATCCAAATTTATATCTGGTAGCAAAGAGGCAAGAGAATGAGTCTGAAGTGGAATTTGAAGACTAAAGGGATTTTTCATTACCTATTAAGTAACATTTAAAAATTAGAAACCAGACATTAATAGCTGTAATTATGCTTTTACTTTTTAAAGTTATGAAACATAGGAATATATAGAGGAAGAATCAGAAAGTAAATGAATAAATGGATTGGAAATGAAAAGATTTAGAAAGAATTGGAAAAATGGATTAGGAATTAGTTCAGTGGCTATGCAACCAGAGAGGGTTAAATATGCATTAATTTCACCAATATTCTCCAGTGTTCCTGTTCAAATTAAGGAAATTAGAGTAACAAACAGACTTGGACAAAAAATTTCATAAGATTTTACCTTCATCTAATCTTCTGTAGGTTTCATATAGTGTAATGTAAGATTCATTACATAGCTCCTAGTCTCCCTTCTCCTCAGAAACAGAACTAAGCTGATGATAGACTTATATAAAGTATATAAAATATCACCAGTGTACACTATTACCAGTGTAAACTATTTTAAAGGAACTAAAAAAAGGGAAGCAGATGTTTAATTTGGATTATATAATTTTTGATACTGTTTTTATATTTGGTATGTCTAAAAATATTTCTACAATGCATTCATCTCTTTAGAATTAACAATTGGAGTTGCTTTCTATTTTGGATTCATATTTTATATTGAACTTGTGCACCAATTTATTAATTTAATGCCTATAAATGATTTTAGACTGATATGAAAACCAAAGGCAGTCTTTTCTGTATCTTGGATCATACAAAAACTTCATTTGGACGACGAAAACTAAAGAAGTGGGTCACACAGCCTCTCTTGAAATCCAGGTATTTGTTACCAAGCAAATCACTGATGTCGATCAGCTCAAATGTATTTAACTTTTGAGTACCATTATATAAAGAAGCTAGATGAGTTGAATAATACAAATTTAAGAGAAAAAAATCTTGGCATTCAACCAACTTTGTCACATGATGTTTCTTAACGGAAAGAATTTGCAGCAATGTTATTTGTGTGTGTGTGTGTGTGTGTGTGTGTGTGTGTTATTTCCTTTAAAAATATAGTGATACTGTTTCACTATTTTTATTTTACTCAGAGTTGGGCAGTAGTAGTCAGACAACTGCATAAAATATTTTTGTAATAAATTGCTGTTATGCTTCCTCAAAGAAAGTTCCATTAATATCTTCCAAGTTGATGGAATGTAAACTGGAATGAACTGATCCTTAAAGGGAAGACTTTAGTGCCTCATGGTTCCTATTTGATTGCTAAATTTTCAAACATGGAATGTTATGTAAAATGCTGAGCTGTCAGCAATTTATCTACAGTGATATATCAGAAAGGCTGATTTTTCCTCCTAATCAGTGCGTATTCAACCAGCTTCCTCTCCTAACATTATGATGGATTACTATGGTTGCAGCTAAATGTGCTGTAATTGTAGTTCAGAATCATTCTGATAACAGCTTTTCATTATAAAACCATGCTAGATGGCTCATCTTTTCCCAAGAGGAATATCTATGACTAAAGCCTCTTCTAGATAACAGTAGTAATTTTGCTGAAAATTTGAAAAATGTGTAAATGGGCTATTAACAGAGAAGAAAGGCCAACATATCAATATGTTGTATATGTGAAATGAACCATTGCTGATCCACTGTTGGACTGCGTTTATCCAGACAAGCATTTAATATTTTCTATTGTGAAATGTATAGGGACACGGTGGCTCAGTGGTTAAGACGTTGAGCTTGTCGATCGAAAGGTTGGCAGTTCAGTGGTTTGAATCCCTAGTGCTGCGTAACGGGGTGAGCTCCCATTACTTGTCCCAGCTTCTGCCAACCTAGCATAAAAAGTTCGAAAGCACGTAAAAAATGCAAGTAGAAAAATAGGGAACACCTTTGGTGGGAAGGTAAGAGCGTCCCCTGCACCTGTGGCATTTAGTCATGCTGGCCAAATGATCACGGAGACTTCTTCAGACAATGCTGGCTCTTCGGCTTTGAAACTGAGATGAGCACCGCCTCCTAGAGTCGGGAATGACTAGCACATATGTGCTAGGGAATCTTTATCTTTTACCTATGGTGAAATGTAAGGATTTTTAGATCAGCAATTAGTATCATATAATATTTTGATGTAGAAGCAAAGCTGGGGTAGCTATGATAGCTATGAAACATAACAGAGATAATGGAATCGTATAATATGGTAGTTATAAATTTAATTTCATATGGGTGAACCTCTTCTTATGCTAGATACTGTAAACTGATCACTCTATCTATCTATCTATCTATCTATCTATCTATCTATCTATCTATCTATCTATTTAAGCTTATATGCGACCCTCTCTCTGGAAAGGACTCAGGGCGGCTCACAGCAGCAAAAACAAATAAAATCAATATTCAGTGCTAAAAACCATTAAAACTCCCCTTAAAAACACCTTCAGTCCAATCCGGCCTGGCAGAATAACCATGTCTTAAGGTCACGGCAGAAAGAGTGCAGGTCAGGGGCCACCCGGAGTTCCAGGGGGAGTTGATTCCATAAGGTAGGTGCACCCACAAAGAAAGCCCGTTCCCTAGGAGTAGCCAGGCGACACTGCCTGGCCAACAGCACTCCAAGAAGGCCCTCCCTGTGGGAATGCACCAAGCGATGGGGAACTGTCACTAGCTGCAGATGGTCCGTCAGATATCCCGGGCCTAGGCCATATAGGGCTTTATAGGTAATAACCAGCACCTTGAATCTCACCTGGAGGGCAACTGGTAGCTAATTCAGGTCGTGCAAGAGGGGTATAACATGAGAGTATCAGGACACTCCCATCACTATTCACGCGGCTGCATTCTGCACCAGCTGAAGCCTCCGAGTAGTTCCATTATATGAAGATAATGGTAATCCAATATACATAGGGACTAAAATATGGTTATAGTCTTTAGGATACAAGAATGATGCTATCAGTACAAGTTGTGGTAAAAAACCCTTCTGTGTTCAAACTGTTCTTCACAGAATGCTTACTTATGTTACATTTTTGTATTTTTATCTATCTGCCTGATCCATCTAATCAATTAATCAGGGCTTTGGGGTTTCTCTAATCAGACTAATTCTGAGCAGCAAACAATTCTCCCTTTGTTATTTGGAGATATGCAATATCTCCAAATATGCAAAATAGTTGCAATCACTCCCTCAGTTAAAACCATTTCTGAGGCACAAGCATCTTATTCACCTCCCACCCATCCCTCTGGGCTTGTTTGAGCAGGCAAGTCAATAGATTTCTGAGTGCTAATGGGGAAGGGGCAACATGAATGTCCAGAGCAAGTTTTAAGAGGGAGAGCAAAAAAGAAGGCAGGTTTCCATGACCCTACAACTGTCACTCCTGAATGATGAGAGAGCCTATTCTGCTTTGTTGCATAGGCAGTTGTTGCTGTTCTAGAACAAAGATCTGAAGATCCATATTAAAAAATACCTCAGGTGCTTTATCTCACTAATGTGAACTAGTTCAGAAAAGGCAGTACAGATTTTCATAGTTATGCAAAAGCTTTATGTGCTGTAAATGTTTCATCATCTTTCAGAAGCAGTTTAAAAACAATGCATTTGGCTAGTCTGTTGTATTGCGTTTAGGGAAATTTAATATTGTTTGAGCTTGCTGACATAAAGTCATGTAATCTGTTGTAATAAAAGTGATGTGGGAACAATGAAATTCTATTTTAGGTAATATATTAAATTGCTCAAACAATAGTGTTTTAACTGAATTATAGGGCTGAATGAATCCAGCAGTACAGAAATGCAAATCTAGGAGAGGAAAAGCATGATTAGAAGATTGTTTTTTATAAAAAGGACATGGAAGTATCCTGGATTGTGGCCTGCCAAGAGTCTTTTTATTTGTAGTGGATATAAACTGAACAAAAAAACAAACATGCAAACATATTCCTTGTTGTATAAGGCTACTGATATAAAAACCAGAACATTTAGGACTCTGGATTAGTACTAACTTCATAGAAAATATATAGTGATTCAGGTAAAATCCAGGTTGTTACGGTCTAGTTACTTCTACATTCCTCAGAGATATTCACTAGTTGTTTATAGATTTTCAGTGGGTAAGGATTCAGATAATGAAGTCTTTATTGTAGAAAATGCTACCAAATTGTTTATTTAAGGGCAGTGTTACATTTCAAACTGGTCAGAAACACAGCCCTCTGTAGATGTTATGTTTAAGTTATAGTTAATTTGAACTCATAATGCTATGTAAGTATCAGCACATCTTTACTATTCTGTTTTATCTTCTATTGTATTTGAATCAATACATAAGTGAAGCAAGTATTTAATAATTCATCTTTTTTCATTGGTTTACTCATTTTCTTGGCACATGTTGCTGAAATTGCACTTCATTCATGCATAACAAAAGTCCTTGATTGTCATTTAGCTGGCTAGAGTTAAATTTGCATTCTACACATAATCACCCTAAATGCATTCATGAATATTTTCACTAGTGTTATTCATCAGCTCTGAAAACGTTATTTCATAAAAATAATTCTAGAAGGATATTGAGTGTTAGCAATAGAAAACATATTAGTAACCTCACAGAATTGTCAGAATTTTAGTCAGATGGTTAAGAAAAGAAGAAATCTTTCGGCTTCCAATGAAAATTGGAAGATTTGGGGATGGGGTGGGGGATGGGGGTGGGAGGAGTTAATTTAACTTTCTTTTACATGCAAGTGAGATCAGTTCCTGTCACTTCCATTGTAATTCAAATTCGGAGATTTATTTACTAATCTCACATATATGTTTTATTTTTCTAGTAACAAAAAGAAGCTTATTTGTTCTTAAAAACTAAACGTTTATGCCATTTGTTTTTATTTCTGCAAAATGGATTTTTGGCTGATACCAGGACTAAAAAAAATATGCTAATTTGTTGATTTGTTTGTAGATAAAAGATGAGATACAGGTAGTCCTCAACCTACAACCATAATGGGGCATGGCCACGTTGTGATGTTTGTAACATTAGGGGTTGTGAAGAGTCACTAAATTTGTTTGTATTTGTGATAAATGGAAAGTTATTTCTTTAGATATTTCCTCTTATTATATTCCTTCTTTTTTCTTGCACTTTTATTCGGTCTTTCTATTCTCTTTTCTTTAAGTTTTTTTTAAGTTTAATTCACATTAAATCTTACTATTATAATAATTCTTAATAAAATTATTTATGTTATATATGTGTGTGTGTGTATATATATATATATATATATATATATATATATATATATATATATATATATATATATATATATGTGTAGGTAGGTCTTTGGTTATTTGGGTCTTCTCCCGCATAAAATTGGAAGTGTCTTGGCGACGTTTCGACGAAGTCTCATTCGTCATCTTCAGGCTGGTGTTCTCGGCTTCGTGCACGAATGAGACTTCATCGAAACGTCGCCAAGACACTTCCAATTTTACGAGGGAGAAGACCCAAATAACCAAGACCTACATACAAACACCCGTGAAAACTTCAGAAAACAGATATTTATTTTTATATATATACCTGTATACATGTGAATACGCACATACACACATACTATATAAATTATTTTTATGAAAATTTTTTGTAAAAAAACCCCCACTTTTCTACTTTAGATGAATTTTCCTCTTGGGACATGCAAATTAATTCTCTTAAGATTGAAAGGGCTGACAAAAGTGATCTAGAACAATTGAATCTAATCTTTGAAAACTCATAGAAAACTGGTAAGATATCAAGACATTGGAGAAGAGCGAGCATAGTTCCAATATTCAGAAAAGGGAAAAGTAGGAACCCATTCATCTTAAAAACCATGCAAGACTTCATATCAGAATTCCCAAATTCTATGAATAGCAGCCAATAGAAATTTCAAGGACATGTTTTGGGTAGATTAATCAATCAGCTGCAAAAATAAAGGCCGGAATTTATAAGCAGAAGCTAAGAATACAGAAATTAAGCATTCTATATATCTGTGTAGGCCCCAGCCATAATGAACTGGCTATTTCTCTAAGGTTATGGACCAGAAGGCTGAGTTATTTCGCTCTGGTGAAATATGTAGGAATTGAGATTTTTTTCCTTGGCCTTCACTAATTTTTCCTCCTACATGTTTTTAATTCAATTCCATCTCCATGAGTACCTCATTTTGTCCTTTCACTGACTTCCCAAAAATTATTTCTATCAAAATAATACTGTATTTGCTTTCTTCCTTTAATCTTAACCGTACCTTGCTCTCTTTGAATATCTCCTTTATAGCTTCACTTCTCTATATAGTTTAAATAACATTTTTTCTCATCCTCTTGTGCATTCGGCATTTTCGTATATGCATTTTTTTCATCCACAATATTATTCATCAGTCAAGTAGAATTTGTTTTGCTTAAACATTTATGAACAGAGAATATCATTTCTTTAAAACTATCCTATTTTATATGGAACATCTTGTTTTCTCTAATATAACAGAAGAAGTTTGCTCAATTATATAAATATCTATAATAAGTTATAAATATTGCTATACAGTTTGATATGCAAATTTAGTTTCTGGCTAAATCTAGATTACTCTTAATAATAGTTTATTCCTACTTTTAAGAGTGAGGGAAATTAGTATCGCTCACCCCATGCTGCATCGGTTTGCTACCATTATATCCATTTATAGTGTGAGATTTCTTTACAAAAACTTCATTATCCTTTGTTAGCAGTGTCTGAATCCTTCACTAAGAGGTACCATGTTCAGTTTTTTAGTAACAATTTTATTCCCCAAAGATATCTAGCCTTACTTTGACACTATGTCCAGTTTGAAATCAGGTTAATATTGCATTCAGTTGAATAAAGAAATGTGTAAACAATTTAAACTGAATATCACAATTCTGAATAATTCAGTTTTATATTAAACGCAGTTTGTTAAAACATAAATTATAATAATGTAAGATAACACCAAATAAAATAAAAATAATGTCTTTTGAATTGCTAACATCTGATAATATTTGTGATAGTCTATTTGTCATAGAACTATCCTAGAACTGAAGTAAAAAAGCATTTAAAACTGCCTTTTATATTGGTATGTTCCTTCTGTTAAGTAAGCTAAAGATAATCCTCTATGATTTTATAGTGTGTAATTCTTGGGACAGTATTTCAAAACATGATTCTATGAGAAGTAGAAAAAATAGGTCACTTGATATCAGATTGTGCCTATTGACCCTTTCCATCCTACTCTCCCTTTTTAATACTGAGGATTACTGCAGGCACAGTGTTTTGCCATGTTAGTGTTAGATTATTGGAACTGTGTATCATAGCCATATGTGAAAATGATTAAAGTGCAGATTAACTTTACAGCAAAGGATCAGAGCCTTTAGACTCTGTCATAATATGTTATCACACTCTAATTCAAACTGGTATACTACCATATATTGTAAATTGCATAATAAAATCTGCATGTTTCTGCCAGTACCTACTGTATATAATGAATTACTGATAAAAATGAAGAGGTAATGACTTTTATGAAACCAAGTTGATTTACAAATTGTAAATTTGGATAGAGATTAGTTCAGCTCCCAGTTAGGTTAAAGAAACAGCCTCAGTGTTTGTGCCCTCCTAATTAGCTGACTGGTACAGGAAGCAATGAGGTTGAAGATGGTGACAGCAGCAGTAATAGGGCTCACAAACCCCTTAATGTAGACTTGATCCTTTGAGAAACCATATTTCTCTCTTCACAAATGGAAGTAATGAGACAATATTGAGGCATGGGAGGAAGAAACGAGGGAGATTCAGGAGATGTCAGTAAAATTTTTCCATTAATATAAAGAGACAAATTTTGAAATATTTTGGTTGGAAAAAAAACCTGTGAATAATGGAGTTGAGAACCAATCTAGTTGCTTCCAACAGCGATAGAAACAAAGCAGGTTTGCCTTCCTATCCTTGGGAATCTCTTGTTGGCAGTTTCCTCCTAGCAAAAAAATTAAAAGCCTGCTTGTTTGGTAACAACAGCAAAAACTTAATGATTTTAGGATGTTTGTGATATAGAAGACTAAGTGGTCAGATCAAAGTGCATCTTGGACACAGGGAGAACTTTGAAGTCCCATTTACGGTATTTCTTGCAAAGGTAGTTTGATTAATAATTTCATATTTTTTTTAGTATCAAAATAAGAGAGACTGTTTCTTCCAGGCATGTTATAATATATCCATAGATCATTATTATTCCCCTTTGGTGTCATTATTGAAAATGCAGAAAAGGAGTTAGATTTTATTTACCTAATTTATCCTCTATTTTACAGTGAAATTAATTGCCGACTTGATGCAGTGTCTGAAATTCTCTTCTCAGAATCAAGTGTTCTTGGTCAAATCAGGTCTCTATTGTATAAGGTTCCAGACGTTGAGAGAGGAATCTGTAGTATTTATCATAAAAAGGTAAGACTACAGATAATTTTAAAAAACACATTGCTATTATATTTAAATGCAGGCAACTTTTCCTGAAATGTGTTTTATACATTGTAAGGCAGAACATAATTTGAAATATCTAAGTTTTTAATAACGGCAATTTTAAACTCTTAAAACTGTCAATGTTTCTTATATTTCTGGTATGGCTAGCTTCTTAAAATTCATTAACTGTTTTTAAGCTATGTATTGGTATTTATAATTTAAAATTTTATTTAAATTACTTCAGTTTTAAACATTTAATAACTAAATCAATTCTCTTCCTACCATAACAATTGAAATCAGGATGCATATATTTCAGTGTATATCCAAAATTAAGGAGAGAATAAAATAAACTTTGTTTGTATAATCAGAGTATTAGAATTTATACAACAGACTTTTGTGCCATCTTAAAGAACTTCCTTTGGAAGTTTTGCAAGATTATTGTAACCTCAAGACCAATAATTTAAATGATATTTGTTTATGTTTTAAGTGTTCTGTTCAAGAATTCTACTTGGTAGTAAACACACTCTCTAACTTGGAAACAGCAGTCAAAGCACTGGTTCCAGCTATACAAGTTCAAATACGGGCAACCTTGCTGCATAAAAGCCTCTTGGAAATTCCTGAATTGCTTAGTTCAACAAAAAAATATTTAAGTAAACTTAATGAAGAAGCAGCAAAGTAAGTAAATTAAGCATATAATTTGTAACTTGCCGGCTACTGTGTAGGTATAATGCAGTGACTTCCTTTTTTTACCGAATTGTGATTGTACCGAAACTTTGGTTCTTTTTACCTTTCCCAACTTTTCTCAAGTTGTTTGTAAAGCAATTCATTCACACATACACATGATCTAACATAGATAATAGATACTTTTTATTAAAAAATATTAGGTAATATGCTCCATTAGTTTTTTTTTTTTTTAGAATTCCCATTAAATTCTGTAAGACTATCTCAGCCTAATCCAATTTTGAACTGATATGTCAGATTTTCCAGATCTGGTTAGAGTTTGGATGAGGTCCATCTTGGGTACACCATTCCTTTTTTGGCTTTTCCAAAAATGAAGGGACTTTTATCTCATAGTTCGCCTCTCACACACACACCCTCACACCCTTATACATAAAGAGTTAAACTAACTGTGCAGAAGTTAGAAAGAATTTTTTTTTTGAATCTTATAAATTTTTTTCTACAATTAAATTATAATGCCCTAGATCATATTAATATTATTATTTGTTTGTATTTGCTCATTTTGTTAAGAGTTAAACAAATATCTATGGTATTGAATTAAAAGTTAATTTGAATTTTCTTTTAGAATTGGGAACAAAACTGAACTATTCAAGGATCTTGATGATTTTCCTTTAATAAGGAAGAGAAAGGATGAGATTCAGACAATAGTCTGTCAAATCCAGAATCATATTCAGGATGTACGAAGAATGCTAAATTCCTCCTCTGTGGACTACGTATCAGTATCAGGGCAAGAGGTAAAATATATCTATGTTGACTATGTTATGCTGTATGTTAGTCTATGCAACATTAAATGAATTTTATCAATCATGAAGTTCTGATCATGTTTTTACAGCAACAGTTTTGTTGTCCTTTACTGAGTAGATTGGAGCTAAACAGTTTATCGCCCTTAGGTAATATGGAATACAAATTCCACAATTCCTTATCATTAACCTTACGGCTTTTGCTAACAGGATTAGGAGTTAGCATGAGTTGTTTTAAGGCTAGTAACATTTACAGAAAAATGTGTTTAGTATGTAAATTTACTAACAATATACCAGAAGTTATATTATAAAAAATAAAGTTTTGGGTAAACTTTATTAAAAGCGTCAACTGTCATAATATAAGTTAGAGAATGCCAACATCTATTTGTAAGTGTATCTTTGCTAATAATTGAATGGTTAGTTACAGTAATTATAAGAACTAAGCACTATAAAAGTTCATTTGCTAATTTATGATACAGGGACACAAAAAGAGTACAATTTTAGTAGATGAGCTGAACTGAATAAATCAGCGATAGTATGTGACTGCAGAAAAGACAAAAACAGTCATATACTGCTATAAAACATGCCACCTAAATAATGGAAAAGTAATATTTCCATTCCTTTGTGTATTATATAACTACCTTGACTACTGCGTCCACTGTTGGATAATCCTTGTTAAGAAAGATTCATATGGAAAAGAGAACAGCAAACTCTTGAGGGAGCTGGATGGATTAGCCATAATGGATGATTTTTTTAGGACATGATGGCATTCTAAAAGACTTTAAAACTTCTTAAACTTAATTTAACTTTAGGGAGTTACGTTGAAGAAGACCATTCTACGGTTCAGGTCATAAAGCAGTTTCGAGATGAATTTTAAGAAAAAATTCCAAACATTGTAAATGGTTTCACAGTGGAATTGTGAAAGTGAAGAGCTCCCATTTTGTAAACATGACAAGAGTAATCTGATTTCATCTGGATTCCTGTTTGCATAGAAAATGGAACCAGAGAGCTTTAAATGGTTCCTTCTATTCCTTGAATTTGATACATAGGCTTTTGTTATAACTATCATAAATTTTCAAGGATTATTTATAACCATAATGGCAGTATTATTTATTATGATTAAACAGAAGCTTCATTTTCAAATCAATGCTTTCTGCCAGATTCTAAATTTGTGTCTCAATCTTGGGAGATAATATGAGGCAAATAGGTAGGGAAGACTCTCCAGAAGTATTCTGTGGATTGGTGCTTTAGTTTATCTATCCAAAGTCACCTCCATTTCTCCTTTGGGTTTTTGAGACATTCTTATGTCTCTTATAGTTGCTTGACTATTTCTTCTATTGCTGTACTGTTTTCCTTATACATACTAACATTTATGACATTATGACATCAAATGCATGATTGATAATTATGAAGAACTTCTGTTACCTTTTCAACTACTACAGAATTTTGTTCTAAAAAAGTATTAATCATTTGATATACTTCATTGTTCGGTGTTTCAGTTTCAGATTGAAGTTAAAAATTCAGTTGTATCTTCTGTACCATTAGATTGGATTAAAGTTAGCAGGTATGTAGTTTAATATAAATCCTAATTACTATTTATTTTATTAATTACTTCAGTGATGCTTATATAGTGATGTTTCTGATGACAGAACTTATATATATTTACTTCAGCATTTTATAATATATCAGTATCACTTTTACAATATCATTTTTGGTTTGGTTTGCGCCTAGCAACAAAATAGACCATTCAGTTTTCTTGGCAACATTTTTGGAAGTGGTTTGTCATTGTCTTCTTCCTGAGAGAGAGTGTAAAGTTATTTACAGTTGGCTTCATGCTTAAGATAAGACAAAAACTTACGGTCTCCTGGTTTCTAGCTCCGTTCCTTTAACCACTATGCCAAATTGGCTGGCATCAGTATTATAGATCATAAGGACTTGGGGCAATATTAGAAGAGTTATACAAACTTATTGGAAGATGTAATTGTTTCATTTAGTTTCAGCACCCCCTCCAAAAAAATAAAAAAAGAAATAGGGCATTAGGAAGTAGAAAGAATATTATGGAAAGTAAAGGCCAAAGTGGTTGCATTGATAGTAAGGACACTTGAGGCTGTGACTCCAAAATTGGGAGAGTGACTCCAACAGATCCCAGGAACCATATCAGAGCTCTTTGCCCAGAAGTGTACAGTGTTAAGAGCAGCTCCCAGACCTATGGTAGAGGAACTGAGATTTAGAAAGACACAAACCACCCATAGGGGTAAGAAGGGTATGTGTATGTTTGTGTATATTATATATATATTATAATGAACTCTCAGAAATATTAATCCTAAAAAGATACTGACCTAATTTTTTGCACTGCTGAAAAATTTATTGATTAATCACATTTATGTCCTGTTTGATTTTTTCTTCAAGCACAAAGGTTGTAAGCCGTTTCCACACTCCTTTTATTGTAGAAAATTACAGAAAGCTAAATCAGCTACGTGAGCAACTGGTCCTTGATTGCAATTCTGAATGGCTGTGTTTTTTAGAGTAAGTTTATAAAGTCAATTTTTGTTACTGTAATAAGTAGGTTTCGGAATAGAAACTGATTACGATAACTGACATATCAAAAGTTAATGGATTTTGTATACTTTACCTGAAAATATTCTTTGCATTTTTAATAGGAATGTATTTAAAATTCATAAACATAGTATTTTAGAGGAGTTTTGATATTTTTGAAAACTTAGATTACTGATAAGCAACATATTGCTCATTGGCATTTACTGGATGTGCGTCAAAATATACTTTTTGGTCTTATTAAGATCTATGATTAGTCTCGTTTTTTAAAAAAATACTTTCTTAAATTCACAACATACACAGGAAGGGAGCTTTCTTCAAAATAACTGCTTTCTTACATCATATTTATTTCCAGCATATTTTGGCCCCAGGGGCCATGAGATAGCAGAAAGCATTAATAAGTTTTCTTTTGGGAAATTTTCTGTCTTGTGATGCTGATCATGACAGCCATTTTATAATAGCATGGCAGTAATTTCGTGAATATAACTAAAACATGCTTTCATAATTTCAAATATGTCGCCAGTTCAAAATGTTTGTCCACAAATAGCTTAATTTATTATTTTGAAGACTCTGAGAACAATGTGGATGATCTGTAATTTGAATAAGTAGCAGGACATAAACAATTGCACCAAAGTAGTCTAGATGATATCAGCTAAACATTACACAAGGGTTGCCAAATTTGTGCTGCAAAATCTTGCTTAAGTCCAGACGAAACTCTTTCTCTGAAATACTTTGGTGCCATTTTATAGTTGTCTGGACTTTTCAGCCTAGATCAGCTATCCCTAATTAATCACACAATAAAAGCCTTTACAGCTTTTAAAAAAATTATGGTCAAATGTAACAAACAAAATACAATTTAGAAATACAGCAGTATTAATACAATCATAAAAATACATAAATGTGTCTATATATGCATTGCCATAAAATTCTTGAGAACTGAAAATTCTATATAGCTATTTCTCGCTTAATGAATCATGTCCAAAGTTATGGCCATTGCAGTTTCCTCAGGTTCACGTGATTGCAATCCTAGTGCTTGGCAACCTGTTCACATTTATGACTGGTTGAAAAGTGCCTGTGATCAACTGACCATCATTTTCAATCTTTTCTGCCTGCTTATCCAGAAAGGCATAAGGAAGCAGGCAGGGAAGCTTACAAGCTGCCACCAGTTGCCGACATGAGTTCCTCTGATTTCTATGTTTGGCCAAAAAGGCCCATTCTCAAATCCATGCAAGAACTTAGTACAGAGCATTTGAGCCCTGGGTATTTGCAGTCAGCCTACAGCAATGAGAGGGAGTTCTCTTGTCTTTTGGGGGCTGGCTGCATACAACCCATGCTGTAATCACTCTGTCCCAAAATCCTGCCTGTATTTTAGTGAAGACCTTTTTCAGTCAACCTCTTTGAGAACAAAAGAGCTGCTCACCAGAGGGATTCATCCAGCGGTGAAATCCTCCACGGATTGCCACTGGTTCGCTGCCCGCACATGTGCAGTGTGCGCCAAACGCACACTGCATGCGCAATGCGCACTAAATGCATGCTGTGTGCGCATGTGCAGTGTGCACCAAATGCATGCAGAAAAAGGCTTAAGGTAAGTAGAACAGTGGGGGGGGGGGAACAGCTGTGCCGCATGATTTAGAACATAAATCACACGGCACAGCTGATCGTTGGAAATACCTGTTCGGACGAACCAGAAGCTTTTTTTTTTACTACTGGTTCGCCCAAATCGGTAGCCTTTATCACAACCAATTCGCCCGAACCGGTGCAAACCAGTAGTATTTCACCCCTGGATTCATCCCAGTATGAGTGCGAGTACTTCTGGCAGGCAGCTCTTTCTCCCATCCCCTTAACAACCTTGGTGATTGCTTAATGACTGCAGCTAGGATTGTGACCTTTGAGTGAAGCAATCACGCGATGTGTCACTTAATAACCTCTTCATTTAGTGATTGAAGATTTAAGTCTCAGTTGTTTTCATAAGTACTACCTGTATTGACAGTTTTACTGTTATTTTCATAGTACTCCTTCGTGATGGATCATTCATCTCTTCCTCCTGATCACATTGCTGTACCCAGGCAGCTTTTGACAGACAAAAAATCCCTTTGGATAGTACTACATTTCCCTTTCAGAATTTCCCAACCTCTTTGTATCATCTCTCAGTATTTCATCATAAATAATCAAACCAATCATATTTTTTAAAATGTGTATGTGTAACTAGATGTATGCTTAGACTATCTACTGAAAACAGACAATGTATGTAAGAAACTTTGTATGGTTGTAGCATTGCTGACTGGTTATTGTTTATTTGTATTAATATTTCATTCACTTTTTGTTACTTCCCAATGTACTTCTCTCTAGTCATTTTAATGAGCATTATCATGCACTCTCTCAAGCTGTGGGTCATCTAGCAACAGTGGACTGTGTTTTTTCCTTGGCTGAGGCTGCCAAACAAGGAGATTATTGCAGGTAATCTTTAAAAAAAAACAGTATTGGAATATTTAAAGAAACATTGTAAATTTACAAAAGTGCTGATCAATTCTTGCATGCCATGTTTGAAAACCTACAGATTCTCTTCCAGATCAGATTGTTTCTGGGTAGAATTGATGGAGCTTCATTTATTACCAGTGGGCTGGCTCGTTTCAAGCTCGATAAGGCAAATCTATGATTAGGGGCCATTATTCCACATTTAGTCTATAAACATATTTGTTTTTCAGACCTGTCATAATAGATGAAAAATCAGAAATAATGATAAAAAATGGGAAACATCCTGTGATAGATGTGTTACTAGGAGAGCAACAACAATATGTTCCGAATGATACATTCTTGTCAGTAAGTAAACTTTTAAGAGCTAGGATAATCATACGATCATAACATTGTTTTTAGTTTGTAGAAAATTGTTAAATAATACAGTGACGGCATCCAAACAGCAATTCCCATGACAGATTCAGAATATACCATTAAGATGCCTAGGTTTTTAGATAACTATACTTAAGTTGTAGATTTAAAAAATGAAACAAAAAATTATAGTCTCACATTTATTTCTGTGTTGGCTCTTTCTTTTCTGCATGATCTAAAATATATTCTAGACTTTGGGTGTTTCTAGGGAAGATTTTGAGGCATGTGAAATGGTAGGGATGAGGAAAAATCATTTAGACTAGTCATTGATCTTTATTACAGAAAATATTGTAATATCATCCATCCATGTTTAGATTTGAATGACAGAAAATATGTATGTACATAAATTCAGGTAAAGGATAGTAATACATATAAACAAATCCTTCAATGCTGCTGCTTCTTCCTGTTTGGAGAAGTGCTCTTTTATATCCAACACTCCAGATTTTTAATATTAAAAAATCTTTTTCATTCCGGGATGACATGTTTTTTTTAAAAAAACAGTTCTATCAATGCCATATAGCATTGTCAAACTCAAATCTGAGTTTAAATCTGGCCTGCGGGGCCAGCCAGGAAATTGCAAAGGACTAGCCCATGGTGCCTCTGCCAGCCAAAATGGGGCAAAATGTTTTGGCTGGCAGCGTGCTATAGGAGACCATCCAGGCCAAAAAAAAGGGCATGGGAGACCAACTTGCGGGCCCCCCTCCGCACCCTGTTTTGGCCAGCAGGGTGCTGCAGGAGGTATCCATCCCGTCTCCACAGCCCCCGGCCGGCCCACAAAAAAGACTACTACCCTAACCCTCGAAGAAATCCAGTTTGACACTCCTGCCATATAGCTATTACATTTGTTATTACGGTTTCATTTGAATTTTAAATACTTTTGCAAAGCAATGGTGATAAAAGAAGTGAATGAAATCTTACCAAGGCACCCTAACTTAGAATTTTTGGGAGTAGTAATTTGGAATCTGTTTAGGTGATCTGTATACTATCACTAGATGTCTGAAACTTTTGCATGAGCTTTGTTTTAAAATAGTCTAATTATGGTGTTCATTTTCCAGGAAGATAGTCAAAGAGTAATGATAATCACTGGACCTAACATGGGGGGAAAGAGCTCTTATATAAAACAAGTTGCATTGATTACTGTCATGGCACAGATTGGTTCTTATGTACCAGCTGAAGAAGTAAGAATTGGTATTGTGGATGGTATATTCACCAGGTAAGATAAAAAACACATTTTTTGGGTAGCTCTTACTTTTCAGTTTTAATATTACATGTTTTTTCTTTTTTAGGATTATCACAAAACATTCACTTTAACAGTTTAAGATTATAGCAGTAATCTCTTTTCCTGTACCTCCACATACCTATTGTGGGTACTTTTGTGAACAGGCTATCTAATTCTAATGTAGAAACCAATTAAAGAATGCTGCTGTTTTATGAAGAAAATCAGCCCCAGTTGCACATCATGTAATGGAATTTAAAAAATTATAGCGGTAGCATAGCTCTATTATAATTTTAATAAAGAGAAAATGAATTTCAAAAAAAGTTTGATATACTCAGATGCAGGTAGTTCTCAGTTAACCACCATTTATTCTGTGACCATTCAAAGCTACGATGGCATTGAATGAGCGGTCTTAACAACTGATCCTAAAAGTTCTGGTTGTCTCAGCACCATCACCACGGTCATGTGATTGCGGTCAGGGCACTTGGCAACCAGATCTGGACACTTGGCAACCAGAAGCTAACAGAATAATGAGCTCATTCTAATGATGTTGCAGTGTTCTGGGGTCATGTGATTGCCATTTCTGACCTTTCCTACCAGGTTCTCCCACAAGCAGAGTCAGTAGGGAAGCTGGCAGGGAAGATTGTAAGACATTCCTGTAAGTCATTTGAACTCCAGTGCCTTTTTTTTCCTGAAGAACTTGGCTATGGAATACAGAAACCTGGAAATCTCATACTCCATAGTCCCATGTGCCTACAGGTTCCACTCATGGTGGTCCACCTATGCATCCTTCCCACCCAGCAGCAGCTATCCCAACCTCTTCTGTGCTGCAGAAGTCACCTGCAAGCTGAACTGATTATAAATCATCTAGGACTTGCAACTTCCTGCCAGCTTCTTTATTGACTTCGTTTATTGCATGCCAACAGGTAGTTGTGAGGAGGTCTTCGCTTAGCAACCCCGTGATCCTTGCTTAATGATGGCAACAAGGACTGCTGGGATTACTGTCATTAAGCAATATGTCATGTGATATAACACTTTACAACTGCATCGCTTGGTGATAGAAATTCCACTCCTAATTACTATCATTAAATGAGGATTAGCAAAAGCAATAGCACTTAGTCTTATATACAGCTTCATAGTGCTTTATAGCCCCGTTAAGCAGTTTATAGAGTCAGCATATTGCCCCAACAATCTGGATCCTCAGTTTACTGACCTTGGAAGGATGGAAGTCTGAGTCAACCTTGAGCCTGGTGATATTTGAACTGCCAAATTGCAGGTAATCAGCAGAAGTAGCCTGCAGTACTGCATTCTAAGCATTGTGTCACCGAAGCTCTTACCTGTACAACATATAGTGGGACAAAAAAGTATTTAGTCAGCCACCAATTGTGCAAGTTCTCCCACTTAAAAAGATGGAGAGAGGCCTGTAATTGACATCATAGGTAGACCTCAACTATGATAGACAAAATGAGAAAACAAATCCAGACAATCACATTGTCTGATTTGGAAAGAATTTATTTGCAAATTATGGTGGAAAATAAGTATTTGGTCAATATCAAAAGTTCATCTTGATACCTTGTTATATATCCTTTATTGGCAATGACAGAGGTCAAACGTTTTCTGTAAGTCTTCACAAGGTTGGCACACACTGTTGCTGGTATGTTGGCCCATTCCTCCATGCAGATCTCCTCTAGAGCAGTGATGTTTTAGGGCTGTCGCTGGGCAACACAGACTTTCAACTCCCTCCAAAGGTTTTCGATGGGGTTGAGATCTGGAGACTGGCTAGGCTACTCCAAGACCTTGAAATGCTTCTTACGAAGCCACTCCTTCGTTGCCCGGGCAGTGTGTTTGGGATCATTGTCATGCTGAAAGACCCAGCCGCATTTCATCTTCAATGCCCTTGCTGATGGAAGGAGGTTTGCACTCAAAATCTCACGATACATGGCCCCATTCATTCTTTCCTGTACACGGATCAGTCGTCCTGGTCCCTTTGCAGAGAAATAGCCCCAAAGCATGATGTTGACACTCCCATGCTTCACAGTAGGTATGGTGTTCTTTGGATGCAACTCAGCATTCTCTCTTCTCCAAACACGACGAGTTGTCTTTCTACCAAACAGTTCTACTTTGGTTTCATATGACCGTATGACATTCTCCCACTCCTCTTCTGGATCATTCAAATGCTCTCAAGCAAACTTCCGATGGGCCTGGACATGTACTGGCTTAAGAAGTGGGACACGTCTGGCACTGCAGGATCTGAATCCCTGGCAGTGTAGGGTGTTACTGATGGTAGCCTTTGTTACGTTGCTCCCAGCTCTCTGCAGGTCATTCACTAGATGCCCCCGTGGGGTTCTGGGATTTTTGCTCACCGTTCTTGTGATCATTTTGACCCCATGGGGTGAGATCTTGCGTGGAGCCCCAGATCGAGGGAAATTATCAGTGGTCTTGTATTTCCTCCATTTTCTAATTATTGCTCCTACAGTTGATTTCTTCACACCAAGCTGCTTGCCTATTGCAGATTCAGTCTTCCCAGCCTGGTGCAGGTCTACAATTTTGTTTCTGGTGTTCTTCGACAGCTCTTTGGTCTTCACCATAGTGGAGTTTGGAGTGTGACTGTTTGAGGTTGTGGACAGTTGTCTTTTAAACTGATAACAAGTTCAAACAGGTACCATTAATACAGGTAATGAGTGGAGGACAGTGGAGCCTCTTAAAGAAGAAGTTACAGATCTGTGAGAGCCAGAAATCTTGCTTGTTTGTAGGTGACCAAATACTTATTTTCCCTAATTTTCAAATGAATTCTTTCCAAATCAGACAATGTGATTGTCTGGATTTGTTTTCTCATTTTGTCTCTCATAGTTGAGGTCTATCTATGATGACAATTATAGGCCTCTCATCTTTTTAAGTGGGAGAACTTGCACAATTGGTGGCTGACTAAATACTTTTTTGCCCCACTCTATATCCTTATGATTTTAGTTGCATTGTTGAATTTAGCAAGACATACATCTTTTGACCCTTCAAAATGTATTTTGTTAGCTTTGAAATACTTTAAATTCTAATATCCAAATAGGTAAATTTGATATGTGTTAATGAGTCTCTCATTAATGAGTCTTCTGATTAATATTTGAGAAGAAATCCTTATATTAGATCAGTTCACTGAGTTTATAACGTGAAAAAGATGAAAAATTATTGGTAATAATTTTAGAAGGAGATTATATTAATGTTGACCAGGTCTATTGATGAATAACAATTGTGTCATAGTGGCTGTCTCCTTTGAAATCTGGAAGACCAACCTAGATAAACAGACGCATGCTTTAATTTATAAGTTAGTTATGCAGTGTCTTAATTACTGCGTTATGATTTAATTGTAAATCATTTTGTTTATAGCGTTTTATTATTTTCCCACCATGCAGACTAGTTGTTAATCACTCGAGTTGTTTTTTTAAGATGTGTGCCCATAAAAATTTCCTAATTAAACAAACAAATATACAACAGTTAAAAATAGACATGGAAGACAAATCTTGGTGGAGGAATTATACATTTTTCGGGTGGGTATAGGAAAGGAATTTTAGAATAGTTGTATCAGTCTTGGGTTTCCTTCAAATTAATTATTTAAATTAAGTAAAATGAAATTATTAAATAATGCCATTATATTATATTTACCAGTTTATATGTTTATTGAATCACAGAAGGAATTAGAAGCTGAAATCTTTTTATAATATTGGGAGAGTACAGTCATAACTCAAGCTTTGTCCTTTATGTTTTTAGAAAGATGTACCGTGTTTCTCTGAAAATAAGGCCAATCAGGCTTTTCGAGATGTGATAATATAAGCCATCCCCGCAAAATAAGCCCCCCCAACTACGCGCCCCACTTCCCCCACAGAGCTCCTGCTCCTTGCTTACCCATCCGCTCCCTTTACATTTTTTTTTACAGTGTGTCTCCCTGACAGAATGGTGAGGAACACGACACTGCTGGAAAGATAAGACGCACGTCCCACTTCTCCGCCCCACCTGCCACCCCTCTCAATAAAGAGACGGTGGGGAAGGGAAGCAGCCAGGCTGCTGTTGCCATTGGGGTGGGACAGAATGTGTTGGGCCATGAGACATGTGTCTTACCTTTCCAGCCCCATCACGTTCCTTGCCGTCCAGGGAGACGTGTTGTAGAAAAAGCCTTGCGAGTTCAGCCAAACTCCTTGAACTCACGAGAAAGTTTTTTCTACAACATGTCTCCCTGGACAGAACGACAAGGAATGTGTTGCTGCTGGAAAGGTAAGATGCACGTCTTGTGGCCCAACACGTCCCACCTGCCACCTCCAAATTGCACTCTAAAGGGAATGGGTGGCGGCGGGTGGCTAAGCAAGGGGCAAGAGCCCTGTCATGCTCGGCAGGGGGTGGGGTGGGGGAGAAGAGACGGCAAGGGGAGCCATGTCGCGCTCCATGCATCTCACTTCTCATCCACCCCACTTGCCAGAAACGAGTCTTTGTGAGATTCCTCGCGACCAGGACTCTACAAGGCTTGTGCCATTGCATGCAGGAACTGCAACCCAGCTGCAAAGTTCAACATACTGGCACAGCCGCGAGCGGCAGGATGCCAGCTGTGCCTGTATGATGAAGCTTGTGGCAGTACTGTAGTTCCTGCATGCAATGGCACAAGCCTTGCTGAGTCCTGCTTCACAAGGAAGCAGTGGCGGCAGGACACGTCACGGCAGAGGCCAATGTGAAGATTGGGGAGGGGAGGCGACTGCAGCAACTGGACACCCAGTCCCACACTCACCGCCTCCTGCAGCCCCAAAATAATAAGACCAAGCCCTTACTTGGGGGCGGTCAAAAGAAAATAAGAGCCTGTCTTATTTTCGGGGAAACGCGGTATTATTTTTAAAATGCTGAATACATTTTAAAAACTTTTAACATAATGAAGCAATATAAAATTTGCTGAAATGGTAAATTTCATTTATGCTTTATGTAGTGGTATACTAATTGGTTTTGAATAACATATCAATATCATGAGTATGCTGCATGAAATAGGTACTGATAAATAATTTGATATAGTATCAAATGCATTTAGTTTATTTTATATATTTTGATAGATAGAATATATGGCATCAGTGACCACATAGATAAATATTTTTCAGGTCATCAACACAATAATTGAGCCTGTTCCCCTTGCTCCTTGTCATCTTCTCCTTCTCTTTCTCTTCTATCTTCCCCAACATTAAGATCTTACTAACGGAGCTGGGTTTTGCATAATGTGTCCAAGCCTGATCATTTGTGCCTTATGTTGAGAACTTTTCGTTGATTTTTTTTCTATGATCCATTTGTTGGTTTCCTTAGCTATCCATGGTGTTATCAAGGGTCTTCTTCAGCTCCAAAATTCAAGATTATCAATATATTTTCTATTCAGTTTCTTCAAAGTCCAACTTTTGTTTCCATAGGTTTTTTTTTCCTTTTTTTTTAATGGAACTTTTGTTTCCATAAGGAAAAAGACATTAATGTAAAATTCTGATATTTCTAGGTATAGACATATGATATCATCTGAATATCTTTTCCAATAATGTTTTCATTGCTACCCTACCAAATATTAGTCTCCAGGGTATTTCTTGACTGTTAGTTCTCTTAGTTGATCTAAAAAGATGTTGGGTTCCAAAAACCAGGAAAGGAATGTTGTGATTCTTCCAAGCAAATTTCTTATTGTTCCACATCTTGCCAAACTTAAGCAAACTACCCACACACATGAAGCATATACTTTGGGAAAAAGGAAGGACTATCTTCATCATCTTTCTTTTACCCAAACTATCTAAACCAGCAGTCCCCAAACTTTCTGTCTCGACGGACCGTCAGCAGTGGCAGCAAGAGGGGAAGGTTCGCTTGGGCAAAATGAAGCTTTGCACTCTTGCCCATCGCTTACATTGCCTGGTTTCCAACGAGCTACATATAGTATCGGTCCTCAACCCACGGATTGGGGACCCCTGAGCTAAACTGAGTGGTTTTTGCTTCTCTGGAATGCACTCCCTTTCTCTTGGAAATCTAAACTACATTCCATATCAAAGGCTAAGTTAGCCACCACTTCAGTCTTCATTGTTAAGTCTAAGTCTTGATGTATTTGTCATCAGTTTAGTCTTTCTTTATCTAATCTAGTCCCCTTTGCGCCTTGATTTTTATTACTAGAACTTGCAGAAGCTTGAAAGAGCTTTTCATTTGCATTTTCAACTATCAGAATAATGTGATTGATATAGCTATGTTTATTGAAATTTCATATTCTGGTTTTAAAACCACATTCATTTTCTTCCAATCCAGCCTTCTGAAATATATAGGCAACAAATAGATTGAATAAGTAGGGGAAGAGTACATATTCTTGATTGACTTCTTTGCCAACCTAGAATTATTGTTCTTTAATATCCTCTGTCCAGACTTCCTGTCCTAGGATCTCATTAAGATAACAAGATATTCTGGAATTCCGATTTTTCTAAGCATATTCCACAGCTTCATATGATCAATATAATCAAAGACATAGACAATGAAGCACATATTGTCTTCTTTTGGGTATTTTTTTGGCTTTGTCAATTATCCAGCATCTATCAGCAACAATATATCCTAACGTTTTCTAAAACTAGCTTGAACATTTTTCTTTCTATGCAGGGCTCTAGCTGCATCAGTTGATCCTAAGCATTATTTTCATAGTATATGAAATGAATGAAAAGATATAAACATTAACACATTACATTAAGTCTTCTTTGACATTGGTTGGTAGATTGTCCAATCTCTTAGGCACTGGCTCCAGATGGATTTGATGGAAAATTTGCTGATTCTTCTTCTGATACTTGCCATATTTTTGTAGATTAGTCATTGTAAGAAATACATTAGTCCCTGTAACCTTTTAAGTTCATAAAATGCTGATCTAACTTTTTCGTCTCTTATCAGAGGTTCTTGTAAGTACAGCAGGTACTTTTTACTTGACATCTCTGTTGTACAGAATTTCAAGACACTCCTTCCATTTTTTATTTTCTTTGAGACTACTTTGTTCATTTGTTTTTGGATGCAGAATGGGTGCCTCAGACAATGTATTTAAAGGTCGCAGTACATTTATGGAAGAATTAACAGATACAGCAGCAATTATTCAAAAAGCAACTTCACATTCACTAGTAATTTTGGATGAACTGGGAAGAGGAACTAGTACACATGATGGAATTGCAATTGCTTATGCTACTCTAGAACATTTCATTAGGAATGTAAGTATATTATGTGATTAAGTATAATTATTAGTAAATTATAATCTTAAAGTAGGGAAAATAAGTATTATATATAGTAAGCCTTCAGCTTCTTATTGAAAGGAGGTATTTGAATTTTTAATCAAATTAATGTCAACATTTTTAATAGTTTAAACTAAAAAATAGTTTAAAAGTTTGAAAAACTTTTCAGATGTTGAGATGCTCAAAACAGTATACATGGGATGAAATTTAATAGTGATATAATTGAAATTATATTTATAGACTTGAAACACTAAAACAAAAATGCTCACACTAACACTACCAACTTAAAAAATATACCCATCTTGTATGAAAGTGAATGGCTGGTACAAATGGGTCATGTTTCTTTTAGATTTAGTAAATGCCAGAACTTCCGTTAGAAGTGAAGGGTACTTAACATAACTGAAATTAGATGAAGGAATTTGTCCTCTGTATAACCCAGGATTAACCTGCAAAATGAAGGATAAATTAGGGCTCCATTTTACAATGTATAAAAATTCTAAATATTGATGTATATTAAGGAACATTTTATGTTGAGGGACAAAATTAAAACATCAGTTTTTACCAGAACGTAAGATTTTTTTTGAGAGACGAGGCTTATTAAAATAACAATAGAAATAAAAAACTAATTTATTCTAATCTTTTTATGTTGCTTTTGCTGATTAATTCTGTTCTTCCTTTTTGGTTAATCCTCAGATACAACTCAGTTTTGTTTTATGTTTACTTACAAGTCTGTTCATTAACACATTTCCTAAGTGTTCTTAGGATTGGAGTGTATTTGCATTTTATTTTAGTTAAAGGAAAATGATAGCTAGGTTATTGGCTTGCTGAAAGTTGATGACATACTTTCAAATCTTAAATATATATTTCCCCTCTAGGTTGGTTCATTGACATTATTTGTTACTCATTATCCTCCACTGTGTGAGTTGGAAAGAGCCTATCCGACCCATGTTGAGAACTATCATATGTCTTTTCTAGTGAATGAAGATTATAGTAAACCAGAAGATGGTATGATATCAAATTGATCAGACTGATAAGTTCTTTTCAGTAATTCCTTAAAGCTGTTTGGTTGTCTTATGTCTTAATTTTAGTCATTTTAGTAAGTGTTAATATGATTAAAGCTAAACATATTCAGCAATAGAAGTAGAATTACTGAGAACTAGGTATCTATGGTAGGTACAAGGATATCCAAAACTGAACATTCAGAAAAATCTCAGAATTCTGTTTCTTCTCTGAGTGATACTTTGGCTTAGTTCTTTTTTTTTTAATTTTCAAAAACAAACTTTATTTAACTTTCAAATATATACAAAAGCAGTTAAACCCATATTAAAATATCCATGTCCATAAATCATATTCTATGATGAAATTCATTTCTACTCTCTAAAATATCTATATGTGATTACTATACATATACACATATATATACATACATTATATCATTCATTACTTGTCCCGTTTTCATCCTCATGCCTTTTGTCGGTGAAGTCATCATGGGTACTTATATAAGGTAAACATACAAATACCTTTCTAATTCTCCATTCTTAATTTGAAATTCACTAAGAACAAAGTAACATATATTGCTCATCCAAATTAGCTTTTATATTCAATTAAAAGTATCCTTATCCATTTTGTCTTTGTTTGATCCAGTCGTACCACCTATCCCATACCCTGGAATATTTTGAGCTTTCCTCATTTTTTAATTTCTGCGTTAATTGATCCGATTCCACACACAAATATATCTTTTGTATATACTTTGGCTTAGTTCTTATTCCAGAAATGAATCCTCTTTCCTTAAGGGATCTGTAGTATTCCAGATATGTTTTGTCCTAAACTGCATAAAAACCCCTAGAGCATTTCCAGTTTAGAGGATTAAGTTCCATAAAACTGCCAGACCATGTCTAGAATAATTGAATCAACATGGTCTAGAGAAGAAATTGAATGTTTTGGAGTTCTGTTTGTAGAACTTCGGGATTTGCATGTATCTGATTAAAAATAACTTCAAAAACTTACTAAAAGGGTTCATTGTAAAGTGATTAATAAATATACTTTCTCTTTTTAGATTTTGAAGAACAAAATCACCTTGACTGCGTTACTTTCCTTTATCAAATAACTAAAGAAGTTGCTGCAAGAAGCTATGGTCTAAATGTTGCTAAACTGGCAGATGTGCCAAAAGAAATTCTTAAAAAGGCAGCTTATAAATCAAAAGAACTAGAAAGATCAGCTACTGTGAAAAGGTTAGAAAGTAGATTGTCTCTCTTTGTTCTGTTAATATGGTATTTATAAATGTCAAGGATAAATCCAATTCAGAATTGTGCATGTTTGTTTATGCATTTGTCTGTGAGAGAAGTTGGACATATTTGCTAAATAAAGGTAATTAATTTTAGAAATAGATAATAGTATATGTTCTGTTAATATAATTTTGTTTGTTTTGGGCTTTTCTGAAATGTGATTTTTGGCTTGCGTGTATGTGGATACATGCTAATCCACATATGTGCAGAACTGTACTGTATATCTTGTAGACATTTATTAAGCATCTCTAGGATTGGTTTCAAGTGAGGTTGGCAGCTTCCCATGTTAAAAGCTGTGTATCGTGTAGATTTTTGCCTGTGTTTTCAATCTACTTTTACTTTGGAAAAATGCCTGAGAGGCTGCTTTCGTCTCAGATAAGAATAGTATGTAGTGATATGACATATGGAAAATCTTTTCTATTTAATTTTATTAACAGTATTGTGAAGAAAATATGAAGAAAAATGTATACTACTTTATTAAGCACATTACCTATGGCTAGGCACTAGAACTGGGTAGTAAACAGATTGTCTCTATGCTACATAAAAAAATTTAAACCAAGTAGGATAAAAGTAGTCTTTGAATTATCATAATACTGATTTTTTGGGGGGAAGTCAACTTTTCCATTAGAGTAGTTTTCCAATGTATTTGCCATCACTTAGAAATAATTTATAATTTAGTGTTTTAATTCCTATAGTATATTTTTTAATCTCTTTATCACATTTTCCCAATCTTCAAGATGTAGAAAAAAGTAACAGCCTAGAAATACATAGAACTAAGATATTTCTATATTAGAAATAGATCTTTAATAGAAAAGAATGAATAGAAAATTCATTGACCAGCTGACCAGAAAAGGGATTGATGACAATAAACAGAAAAAGAAAAAATGATACAAAACACAAAAATACATAAAAATACACGTGCTTAAAAATAAGTGAAAAAATACAACAAAAAATATAAAATAAAATATATCATGGTAAACAGTTACAATTCTATGTATAATTATCTAATACAAACCTTTTGCAAGTATTATGTGTGAAATGAAAATGAATATTCGTTTCTAATACACTCATGTAACTATCGTGCCTTTTAACCTACTGTATTTTGTATAAATGAGTCCCTTATTTCATTATATTTATCCATACAAAGTTTATGTCTATAAACAATCAGCTTATAAGTAGCAAATGAAATCAAGTGTTCAATATGTTGAATAAAAGTTGCCATACATACATCTTTCAGTGTTGCAATGTTAGTCTTTTAGCTACAGTAAGGGCACTCAGAATCCATTTTGTTGTCCAGTTGTCAAATTCTATGAACTAGATATATAATTCAAGAGAGTATTAATCTTTGAAAAATTCAACTTTTGTTACAATCACATTTATATAACAAGACTATTTCTCCTCAAATCTAATAAGTATAAGACATTGTAAGAAATATGTTGTAAGGAAGCATGTCCTTACATCTCTAGCAAAAAGCTGTTTTAGATAATCCTTTTCTATACAAGTGTAATAAGAGTCTCTTCACTTTTATCTGCCTGCCTACCTGCTGCCATTCCCACCACACTGTGCAAATACTATTATATTAGCCACAGCTTCTTTCACGAGCTACCGGGCCTTACACTCAGGCTGGAAGATTCATTTTTTGCAGCTAGGGCCACCTTTCACAAGGGAAGACTCTGGATGGGATGTGAATAGAGGCCCTGGCTGCACCAGTGTGAAAGAGCATAGCACAAAAGAAGGACATGGACAGTACAGTAGTGGTGCATAGTGTGACAGGACCCACTGGCAGCAAGATGTAGGCAGCTGACCAAAAGGTGGTCACAAATGGGATGGGCTCAAGTGGATCTGAATTTAGTTGATGTGACTGTAGGGCCGTGATGGTGAACCTGTGGCACACATAACCATATCAGTGGGCATGTGAGCTCACTTTCGAGGACCGGAAGCTGGCAAACAGGCCGTTTCTGGCCTCCGGGGTAGGGTGGAGAAGGCCGTTTTCGCTCTCCCCAGACTCCTAGAAAGGCTCTGGAGCCAGGTGAGAGAGAAACGGGCCTACCGGGCCATCACGCGCCAGGAGCGGGAGGGTCACGTGCATATGCCCAGGGGTGGGGAGCATAGAATTATGGGTGAGGGCACGCACGTGCGCGACAACCCCCCCCCCCCCCCCCCCCCGCTCCTGGCATGCAATGGCAAAAAGGTTAGCCATCACTGCTGTAGGGCATTGCAATGGCTGAAACTTTGAGGACTGGCCATATGTTCCATCATTCAATTAACTTTCAGTTAACAATCACTGAATACATTCAGTTAACTATCACCGAATGTATTGACACTAAGCAAGAATACCCATAAATAATAGTGATTAATAAGAAAGAAGGATATTCTGGCTTATAAAGGTCTGTAAAAAGAAGAGTATTAGAAGGGTGTTAGAGAGGGAATTGATTTCAGAGAGTAGGAGCTAAATAGAAAAAAGCACTAAAATATAAAGTGTCCATTTTTAACATAAATGAAAACTAATTGATCTTAATTACACAGTGAAGCTGGGCACTTTTAATTTAATTTAACTTTTAAGTTAACTTTTAAGTTAATGTAGGACTATTTCAATGAATTTTGTGCAGAGATTTTGGGGAGTTTTATTGCTGTTTTATCATCTCACTTCTGATACAAAGTATGCTATGTTCATTTTGCATTATCAAGTAGGAAACTATATTACTGTGTTTATCATTTATTGAATAAAAATATTTTATGCATATAAAATAAGAGTGGAGATACTTACCTGTTGTTGATTGATTAATACTTTTTAATATTGAACTGTTTGTTTTTTTTAGAAAAAGTTTGATGTATTTTGCAAAACTATGGAACACTGATGACATTGAAGAACTTCGAAGATGGAAATGTGCATCGGAAGTAGATAATGATTTCAGCCAATTAAAAAATTCCATAGAGCTCTCCAACTACAAATGAAAATAGCATACAAGGTTTAATAATATCTCACAAAAATAAATATATGTGAATAAAGTAAAATTTTAGATCATTTGTGGATATAGTAATAGATTTTAATAACAATGCCTGGTTTACATAATAACTAATGGTATTTAATTTCTATAAACTAACTTCAAGAATGAGTTATGCAGAATGAAATACATAAACTAAAATGGTATAGCTATTAGGAGCTCCTAGTATCCCCCACCCAAATTAAAAACATCTTAGAAGGCCTTTCATCTCGTTCTATTTTCATAATGAATATTACATAATTTCACCTAGATTAGCATTTGTGGAGTGGAAAGAAATGAACAGGTAACAAAAGGTACTTCTGTTTTTTTTCTCCTCAGAATAACAGCTTGTTTAAGAAAATACATGGAATATAGAGGTCCTTTTCCCTAGTGCTATGGTGTTTTTACTTTTAAAGCAAATATTTCACAGAGTTCTTGTCACCTTGTCAGACTCTTGTAGCTAGAAATCATTGCAAAATATATTTTACATAATATCATCTTGATGCAGTCATGGCCAGTTATGAAAGAAAAATGGTCCACGTTGCATTATTTAATATCAGTGGATATTTTTGTACTAAACTTCAATTTTTTAATTTTTCAGATTGCTTCCTAAAATCTGGTGACTTTATATGCTGAAAATAAAAATATTGTGACATTTTTCTATATTATGTATCAAGACATCACATTTCCCCCTTCCCCAGAACTGTATATATCTAAAAGATTAGTATACATCTAAAAAGCTTTTTCCTATCTGATGGATAATTATGATTGTTGATGGAAAAATGAAAATTATGTAACTAAATTATATTAAAATAAATTTCTATTTATACCTGGCTGTGAAAGATGCGTTCATTTCTAAAATAACTAAAATAGCAGAAGAATACATTATTTCTTTGGGTTTCTCAGATGCAAAATAATTCCTTATAGAACAGTACATAATGAAGTTTTCACTCATGCTCTTGTCACCTCACGGTTAGATTATTGCAACGCGCTCTACATGGGGCTACCCTTGAAAAGTGTTCAGAGACTACAGTTGCTCCAAAACGCAGCTGCGCGAGCTGTTGTGGGTGCACCTAGGTACACCCACATTACACCAATTCTCCCCGAGCTGCACTCCCGATTGGTCTCTGGTCACAATTCAAGCTGTTGGTTATTACCTTTAAAGCCCTACATGGCTCAGCACCAGGTTATCTTCGAGACCGCCTTCTACCGCATAGCTCCCAGCGACCGGTAAGAGCCCACAGAGTTGGTCTCCTCCGGGTCCTGTTAGCTAAACAGTGTTGGCTGGTGGGCCCGCGGGGGAGGGCCTTCTCTGGCTGCCCCAGCTGCTCGTGCTACATCAGGCTGTGCTGAAGCTGACCAGGCTGTTCGCTGTTTGCTGCAAGGAGACTGAAGGGTGGAGGCTGGTGGGTGGCTGGGGCTTTGGCAACATTTGCTGTATAAGATGCAGGGACATTTCCACCCAGCTTTCTTTGGGAGAGGGGGGAAGTGCATCTTATACACTGAAAAATGTGGTAAATTCCCTAAATAAATAAATGGATGGACGGATAGAAATATAAAATGGAACCGTTTGTGAACTTTCAAATGGCATTGAACTTTCAAATGGCATTCTATATAGCCGCCTAAGATAAAAACATAAACTGAAAAGCACTTAGTACTCAAAATTTTCTTTACAGTCTTGCCCATGATTTGTTGATGGTGTTGGGGGAAAAAGTATAACTTTAATGTTGCAGCTATTAATGAACATGAATTTACAAGCTCAAACACAGTTATTTTGAACACATCAAGGTAGAACGGATAACATTTATATGAGATGTCAAGTATCTCAGACTGTTAAACACGCACAGTGATAGTGGATAAATAGTGACTAATATTTATTTAAAAACCCTTGAGGTGATACTAAATTTTGTGCTGACTGAAGGAACCTCCAGAAAACCTTTCTCCAATTCCTCCTTAAAAGGGAGTTCAGACATGCCAGCTGGCTGTATGTAGCTGAACCTGTCATGCCATGCTAGTGTCTTGTTTGAGAAAAGCAAGCTACAGCAAACTGGGAGGTTGCCAAAAAGAAAAAAAATGCCCCAGATGGCTACCGCACTTTGCACACTTCCTCTGTTGATTATATCTGAGGGAGTTGTTGCCATGCAACTGCAAATATATGCAAATGATTGTCCAATTTTTAAAGTAGTGCTTACAAGTGATAAGAATGAAGGGATCTAGATTTCAAGAGACACTTGATTATGGGACTTGAGGACTTTCGTTAATCACAAAATTGCAAACTATTCTTCCATTTTATTGATACAAACATTCATGCATTTAAAATTATTAATGTTTCCTGAATCACATAATGGTTTGCAACAGAGAATAAAATAATAATAATAATCCTAAACTGACTAAATTAAAAAAAGCTTTTCTACCATCAATCCTCAAATTTTCTGAGGAAAAATGGGAGTACTCAATGCCGCCTTAAAGGAAAGAGATACATTTCATATCCACCAGGCAAAGTGTTTCTAAGTGTCCGACAGCCATTGTGAAAGCATATTGATGGGTTCCCAGCCATTACCATCCCATTTTGTGTAGGGTTTTGAAGACATCCTTTTTTTTCAAAAAAAGAAAAAAAGCAAGCTTACCCTTGCCAGAATAATGATCCTGCAAGCTCCTGGAGGATGTAGGTGGAGCCTTGTAAGACTTTTTAACGTTAATCACCAGCACTTTGAATTCAATATAGAAGCAATTTGGTAATGGAGAGCTGCTATGGTATTGGTAACATTGCTAAATTTGCCCTCCCATGTTTAGCAGATAGGCTGTTGCATTTTCAGCCAGTTGAACCTCACATCTTCAAATACAGTTTCATGTACAATATATTGCAATAGTTTAATTTTCTGACACTAGCTGGCAATAGCTGGTCTTTCATTATAAATCACAGAGAATCATTGTGACTACACTGAAAGTATGATTAATGAATAATTTCTCAAAGTTTTATCAGTTTGATGTAACAACCTCTTTGAACATTCTATTTCCTAGCTTCAAACTCTTTATTTATTTTGCTTCACCATCACTCAATTGTATATACTCTTGAAATTCTCCAATATTGTTAATCGCTTTTAGTTCAAAAGCTCCGATTCTCACTATATTTGTCAAGATTTATTTATTTGATAGACTGTCATTCATGAAAGCACAACTCTCTTTTGGGCAATGATAGGGATCTAAAACACGATCAAGTGTTGAAATTTTTAGTTCTTTAACCTAAATAACAGAATTTGGAAAAAGTGTACCTCAAAAATTTAAATCTGACTTCCTCAAAGGATAAAAATATTACTGTAAAGTAAATGAATAAAATGTACTGTATTATGCAAAAATTGAGTTTCTAATGGTTTGAAATTTACAACACTATACATGTCTTGTGACAAATAAGTGAAAAAAGATAAATAATGCTTGTTAGCTAGAAAGGCCAAGTACTCTACAACACATGCCACTATAGTTGTGACAGAATGTGGATTGTAGTATTTCAGTTTTTATTAGATTTTAAACTGGAGCTGAAGGTAACATATGTAATTTTCCCTCCTATTTTTCCCTATAACAACCCTACGAGATGGATTGGCCTGAAATACAAAATCATTCAGTGAGCTTTTGTAGCTGAGAATGCTTAGAAACTAGAACTTGAAACTCCTAATCTTTCTTTAATACGTTAACTACTATACCACCCTGGCTCACTCATTCTTATTTAGCATTTGAATAAGAAGTATTTATTCATAAAATCTACCTATCCTAATTAAAATTGAGCATTTTTATGTCTGTAGTTTACCAGGTGTAGAATGCCCCTTCCTTCCCTGAATAAAATATTCCACAGAGTAAGAAAAGAGGCAGAATAGAATATTTCTCCTAAAGGAGAAGAGGTGAAAAATCTTAATAAAGGCAGAAAGCAGTCCCAGTCTTTCCTCCACTAAAACAGCCTTCAAGCAAAGCTTATGGAAACTAAGTTTCATCCATGATAAAAATAATGTATACATTATAATCCAGACTTGGCCAAAGCAATCTCCAAATAGATAACAGTAGCTGAAACTGACAAGATTAGGCTGAGAGCAGAGGTGGGTTTCAGCAGGTTCTGACCAGTTCGAGAGAAATTTTGAGTAGTTCGGAGAACCGGTAGTAAAAATTCTGACTGGCCTCCACCCCCCATCTATTCTCTGCCTCCCAGGTCCCAGCTGATCGGGAGGAAATGGGGATTTTGCAGTAACCTTCCCCTGGATTGGGGAGGGAATGGAGATTTTGCAGTATCCTTCCCCTGCTATGCCCACCAAGCCATGCCACGCTCACCAAGCCACACCCACAGAACTGGTAGTAAAAAGTTTTGAAACCCACCACTGGCTGACAGGATTAGATCAAGGAAACAAACACCAAGGCTTTGTATTTCCCTTTTACCTCTAGGGCTGGTCATGACCTTGCAGACCATAATAGAAATCTTGCAACACAATTAAATAATAAAGGACACCCAGACCCAGTCATCTCAATTACAAACCCCCAAAAACATAAAAACTATTGAGCAGATCAATTTGCTAGCTGCCCCCAGAAACACTTGCTGTTGTCAATGCTGCTACTGGGCCAATAAACCTCCTTTCCAACTGCAGCCTGCCTCCAATTAATTATCCTTTGCCTGCATTTTTCTCCCATCTTGGAATAATACACAGACCCGATTTAACTTTCAACATATCTAAATAGGTTCAATTTTGTCTTTTGAATTAAGTTTTAAAACAACAATAAGACAAATTTTAATTTTTCCTAACTGTAAAAGTCTAACTTCTATAATCAAATTCTTCTGTGTATCTTGATTAGGCAGTATTTTGATTAGTCATTACCATTAATTGCTTTTCAAGTTTTGCTGTATTATTTTAAAATTAGAATAGAGACTAAAATCCTCCTGGGTAGGCATTAAAAACTAAACATGCATTAGATGTTCCTGCTTGGTTTAAATATGAAATTAATTCTGCATAGAATAAAAGAAGTGCAAGTCTCAAGAATTTACTTAGTTTATTCCTTTATTTGGGATAAACTCTATTCATATATTATTAGGAGCTGAGATTATTACCTGAAGTGGCCAAGGCTTCATCTTTTCTCCTGCCTCGTCCAGTTTTGATAACAGCTTATTTTTTTCTTAAATAGTTGCATCACACAATAAGAATATACTGTAGGTGTATTTGAGATTCACAATTGCCTCTTTTAAAGCACTGTTTTTTTTTAAAAAAACCCTGTGAAGTCTTAAAAGAAGGAGAAATACTTAATTTTAAATATGTATTGCAAGTTGTTATATTTGGAAATTTTATTATATCCATTTGTTGACATTTTCATCAAAGTTCTGCAGATAAAGTGGTTAAAGTTGATATTAGTTCTATGTTCCTTATATCACACATTGCACTATACATGGCTGCACAAATATGTCAAGTCACTTTTTGAAGAAACTTGCAAGGAATCAATGGCCAGTTAGACAAAATAACACACCAACAATCTAGAGAACACTGGCTGATCACTAGTAGACAAGTATGCTAGTAGCTGCCTCTTGAACATCCTGTCTAATTTTGTCTCCACAACAAGCACAGTCTTAATAATTTGGAATTTGCTAGGAAGAAAATATATCATTGGAATCAAACGGAGATACCTGGTTTATTGTTCCCTGTGCCTGAAGCAAGATTCCTCCTGGTGATTTCCTAATTACCAAAAGGAATTTGTTCTCATACAAGCCAAGCAAGAGCAATATTGTGCATTGGTGTGATAAATTATAACCACATTTTGTGCCAATGCAGTCTATCAGTGTGCCAGATTGTGAACAATAAAACATATTTTTTCGCAATGCAATCTTTATATCAGAATGCTAGTTTATGAATAAGTGTATTGTTACATGTTAAAGCAATTATTCTTGCAATTGTTAACTATTACAATTATATTAACACAACTTTAGCAATTACTCTTGCAATTGTTAACTATAACAATCATATTAACACAATAGATTTTCTGAATATGGAAGCATGTGTTAAAAGATGATGATAATGAGTCCAGTATGAAGAAATCAAGCATGATTTTGTTTTATATATTGAATTTGTAAAGCCACTGAAATATTTATGATAATGTGAATCTAATGCTTTTTAAAAAATCCATAGTATTTATTTATCTGAGAGTCAGTTTAGTGCAGTGTTAAGGCATTCCTCCCTTTCTGGATTGGGACTCCTTATGCACGGTCACTCATGCCCTTGTCACTTCCCGCCTGGACTATTGTAATGCTCTCTATATGGGGCTCCCCTTGAGGAGAACCCGGAGGCTCCAACTGGCGCAGAATGCGGCCACACGGGTAGTAACGGGAGCGACATGGCATTCCCATGTAACACCTCTCCTGCGTGAGCTGCACTGGCTCCTGGTGGTCTTCCGGGTGTGCTTCAAGGTTTTGGTTACCATCTTTAGAGCGCTCCATGGCTTAGGACCGGATTATCTATGAGACCGCTTACTACCATCAATAGCCTCCCACCTGCCGGTACCTTCTCATAGTGAGGGGCTCCTCCGGGTGCCGTCAGCCAAACAATGTTGACTGGCGACCCCTAGGGGAAGAGCCTTCTCTGCGTGGGCACCTACTATCTGGAATGAGCTCCCCCCGGAGATATGGAGGATCCCGGATCTGCGCACCTTTCTCCGCGCTCTCAAGACCTTTTTATTTCACCAGGTGGGCCTGGCCTAGCCTTTTCCCCTTTTCCTTTTTTAATACATAAATTTTAATCTGTTTAAATGATTGGGGTGTTTTTAATTGGTCTGGGCCAAATTGTTTAATTTGGTTTTATTTTGTTTTTAAATTTTGTATTTATGTATTTTATTATTTGGCTGTTCACCACCCTGAGTCCTTCGGGAGTAAGGCGGTATATAAATCAAATAAAGACTAAAGACTAAAACAGGAGACCAGGAATTCTAGTCCCCCCCACTCCTCCCAGACAAAAGCCAGTTGGGTGACCTTGGGCCAATCATTTTTCTCTCTTTAGGAAGGAGGCAGTGGCAAAAAAAAAAAAAAAAAAAAAAAAAAAACCTTGCCAAGAACTTGCAGGTACTGTCCAGGCAGTCTTAAGAATCAGATTCATAATTCCTCCATGACAGAATGGAAGAAAAAAACCCAGTATTTATTTAATTCGCATAAACCTCTTTAAAGACATTAAGGTTGGCTTTGTTCTGTTTTTTACTGAGAAATGAACTGAATTAATATAATTAGATGAAGTAGAAATTAACACCCATTTAAATGTCATCAGTTTATAAAATCTGTCCTCTTTTATTTTTTTTAAACGACTGATTTCCATAAAGTGATGCCAAGGTAGAAAATTGTTCCAAAATAAAATGCCAAAAAAATCTAATGTGTACTGAAATATTTAAGATTTTCTTTAATTTTAGTTTCGGATTTAATTTTAGTTTCGGATTTAAACAAAAAAGGTATAAATTGACTAGGCCCTACAAAAGTTTAGTCCTGTTCAAGATATTTCATCATTCCAAACAATTCTACACTGGGTATTCATAATTTTACTGACTACTTGCTATTCTCTTATCTCAGGATGATACTGGTTGCTGTCATCCATCCTCTTCTCCAGCAATGATACGTTTTTCATCCATCTATTGGCTTGCAGGATGAGTAACCACCATATTTTTCTTCAATTTATAGGAAATGGTTCCATTTACCAGCTTTGTTTTTTACCATCTGGTCTTGCCATGATCCAGGCAGCTTTTTTCCTAAAGTGTTCTGCCCCAGCTATGGACCCCAAAGAACGCAGCACACATGAAGTCCGTACAAACCTTAGTTTACTAATTATGGACTACTAATGAGCTTTCTTAGTAATTGTTCAAACCCAAGTACAATTTAAATCAGTCTTTTCTAAACAAGGGCTGTTAATTTAACTTCATTAACAGCTGACAAGAATTCAAAGAATAATAACTCAGTTCTGAGGCACAGTATTTCAGATAACCATAATCTTACTGTGGTTGTCAGAATGCCAGAAGCAATTTGCAGGAAAACTGATAAGAGAAAAACAAGAGCTGAAATCAAACGTTTCTGGAATCAAGACTTGAAAGAATGTGAACGAAGTTGTTTCCTGCAAATTGCATCTGTCGTCGTCCTTCCTTAAATAGGCTAGGAGAGTGGCCAATTAGCCCCAAAGCCTTACCCTCGAGGAGGCCTCCTCCTGACGAGCCACTCCTGCCTTTTCGCAGCTCTGTGCACTCATGCATCGAGAAGAGGCTCCTCCTCTTCTTCCTCTTCACTTATGGGAGCTTCTGGAGGTTCTGAAGGCCCTGGCTGAATCCCCGCCTCTGGCACCACATCTTCTCCAGCTTCCTCATTGTCTGACTCAAGTTCCCACTGCACAGGCTGCTGGCGCAGCACCACACCTGCCTCTTCACTGTCGGAGTCAGCTACTAACTGCATAAGCCGTTGATGGGCCATGATATAAATGTACAGTATGGTATGTGTAATTGTATACTTCCATATCCATCTTATTTATCTGAAAGACTGGCTGAAAGCTACATCATGCTTTTTCATTATGTCCCTTTCTCAAATGCTTCTTTTTCATGATGTGGGACTACAAGTCAATTACGAAAAGCCTTTCATTCTCTGTAGGTTACTCTTATCACAGGGGGAACAATCAATGTTAGAAAGGAGCCATATTTCTCCTGCCTTTGCTATGCCATTATCCAAGTTTTGGGCCACATGGTAGCCCAGGCTTAGTCATTTCCCCTATCCTTGGATGCACCCCTTATTGATTCTCTCCACTTTTACTTTGAAGCACTGGTTCCTCCTACAGACTGTAACTATTCTAGCAATCATAAGTCTGGAAACATCAATGACCAACTCAGCCATGCTTGGTGAGACATTCATAATAAAGTCTGCATCGTTCAATCATGACCCTCATCTGGGAAAATAGAACCTGCCTCTCATGTGCATATATCCTGAAAAAGGATATTTAGGGCCCCGGCTCCATGAGATCAACATTATAATACAGATTACCATCCGAGGTTCATTTCAACCCTTTCTTGCTGGCATTTCAAAAAGGTACAAAACCAATGTTGTTTTGACAGTATGTAATCACTGAGAAGAATGACAGGCTGCTTTTGACTTCAGTTTGCATTTAATTCTGGTGACAGTTTTTAATTCAAGAGATGCTGGTTTTATGGAGGTAATGGGATGCTTGGATTGTACTTTGTGATTTTTTTTAGTGCATATCAGCTACACTAATTGTGATCAAACAGTATATAAATCTATGTAATAAATAAGAATGGATCTTTTTGCACCTTGTATTTATCAGTGCTTACATTCCTGCAGCAGGGCCTGGGCAGAATTTCAGTTTCTAAGCTATACTTTCAGTGGTGGGTTGCTACCAGTTCTACCTGGATCAACGAACTGGCAGTGGCAATGGCAGGAGGCTCTGCCCACCTGCTCTGGACACTTCTGCGCAGAAGCATCGCATGTGCGCATGAGTGTGCGCACAAGAACAAACCGGTAGCAATGGCTTTTGCAACCCACTACTGTATACTTTCCTATCTTTTTGGAATGAACTCTACAATATTCCTTTTGATAGGAGTCTTCTGAGAATCCATCAGGACAGTTGCATTCTAATCGTAGAACAATGGCCTTGATAACCATAATTTATTCCTCTAGTACAGAGGTCTTCAAACTTGGCAGCTTTAAGACTTGTAGACTTCAACTCCCAGAATCCTCCAGCCAGCATAGCATAGCAGGCTGGAGAATTCTGGGAGCTGAAGTCCACAAGTCTTAAAGCTGCCAAGTTTGAAGACCTCTGCTCTAATACATCTTGCTTTAGAGTTATTTTTGCCTTCTGAACTGGCCTGACCTACTGTGCTGATCCCTACCCTGACTCTCCTTAATTCTGTTCATGTTGACGTCAAGTCTTTCAGACTTCTGGCCACTATTCCTAGTCATTGTATGTCCGGGAAGATGGCAAATTTAATAGCAGTGATGTTGATTTGTCAAGTGGAAGATTTATACAAATTGAAATGCTCTCTACTTTTCAGAGGGATACTTCTCAGCAGGGGTGAAATGCTACTGGTTTGGATGAGCCGGTAGCGATGGCAGCAGGTGGTTCAGAGAATCAGTAGTGACGGCAGCGCAAAGCTCTGGCCACCTGTCCAGTTGTTAAAACCAGGAAGTAACCTGTTTTTTACCCTCTGTGCATGCACAGAAGGGTTTGCGTATGCACAGAGGGTCCACACATGCACGTAAACGTATGAACCAGTGGGGAAGATAAGTAGATTTCTCCCCTGCTTCTCAGGCATATCTTTCTTCTACAATCTGTCTCTATTTTCCCCAATTTCTTGATAAAGAAATCACTCCATTATTTAAAAACAGTGATTGTCTTCTGCTTGGAGACTACAATAAAAAAGTGGTCAATTTAAGTAGGTATCTGTAAATTCACACAACCCACCCTGACATCTGTTTGAACTGATCTCTGTTCCTCCTTTGTTCCATTGCATCAGCCTTAGAAACTGAAGGTCTTTGCTATGGGTAGTACCAAATTATGCATAGTATGCAGACAGAGCAGGAGTCTACCCTGTTTCCCCGAAAATAAGACATCCCCTGATAATAAGCCCAAATCGGGCTTTTGAGCGCATGTGCTAAAATAAGCCTCCCCCCTAAAATAAGCTCTCCTCAAAAATATTTAAACATAGATCTGGAAATCAGGTAAGATGGCAAGAGGAGCCCATCTTGCTCCATACGCCCAAAATAATAAGACCTCACCGAAAATGAGGCCAAGCACTGATTTCAGGGTTCAAAAAAATATAAGACAGGGTCTTATTTTTGGCGAAACATGGGTATGAAGAATTTTGTAAGCTTCCAAAGGTCAGAATGGGCTCTCTGGAGATGCATGATATCAGTGCAGTTGTGTAGAATTTTCATACTACTATTAAAAGTAGAGGAAGTCATAATCTTACATTACAATGACCATCTATTTATGGGATCAAATTTATAATTCAGAGTCCTAATCTCTTCATAACATTTTCTGTAGAGTATCAGATTTAGTGGGAACGCAAAATTACCTGTGCCTCAAGCAATCAATTTTCTATCGATGCACTGCAACAATAAGCTATTTGTAGCAGAACAGTTTAGCATAAGGACTTTATCCAGCTGCAGTCCTGCCTGGACATATGTTCCCAAGTTTTGAGATTGAATTAATTCCTTTCTCAAATTGGCTTTTGATTTATCCAAGATTGGAAGAAAAGTGATTTTGCCTTTGAAGCCCACTATTCTGTGCAGCATGTAGGCTGTCCATCCCACTACCAGATTTTGGGCTTTCCACTATCCACAATTTTCATTAACTCTTTTTGGTCTCCCCCTGCATTGCTTAGGACCTTTGATCACACTCTACTAAATCTGGCTGAAAAACTCAGATATGGTTATAATGTTACCTTTAGATGCATGGCTTCAATAATTTCTTTCTTTGTTTTCTGTTGTGCCATCTGTCCTGTGGAATGACATCCCCTCTGAGATCTATATAGTTCCCATCCTGATGGTGTTCTGGAAGGCCTTAAACAGCTGGCTGTTCTCCCAGAACCTGTAGCTAGGGCTGATAGAACCCCCTTGCTGGATGTGTTTGTACAGTACATGATTTTTGAGTCAAGTGGCCAGATGCCCATCATGTTTAGATGCTTTGTGTTTAGTTCTTTTGACAGGAAGAAGAATCAAGGAAGTGTTCTGTTTATCCTCATAATTCAAATTATGGAAAAGAGTTGTCAAAAGAACAGTATGCAGTCTTTCCTGTTTAATGCCCAGTTTGAAGACATCGGTATCATATTTATGTAAGAAATAGCTATGAAATTCATATGATTTGGCCATGCAATTCCCCAATTAATTAGTAATTGATGCATAGTTGAATGAGTGTAAATGCCAAAATAATAATAATAATAATAATACCTGGGACAATTTAGCTATCTTTTCATTGAAATACTTTCACTGATAGGTCACCCTGATTCACATTTAAACAAATATTACAAGTAAAGAGACAGCAATGTACAGTACATTGAGCAGTAGTACCTAATTAATAATAATAATCTCTAATAGGTAATAAGATCATATAATTCAAATAAATTCTGTAAATAGTGTAATTAAAATTCAGCTAAGTTCTGCATAATTCTGAATGTTCAGTACTTGCAAAAAACACACACGCCCTTCTACAAAGATTTTTAGATATTTATATCTTTTGCACTTATGTAACATAGACTTTAGAATGGGGCTAGTAGAAAGGCTTTCACACTGCCTACACACTGAAGTTCATTTTTCTCTTCTTTGTAAGGAAATTTAGAATTCAGCTATTGTACAAGAGTTCTACAAAGCTCTTTGCATCCTAAAAAGTGCAAAGTGTTATTTATAGGACCATTACCATACTGTTACTTCACCAAATTCTAAAATTGAAGACTATTGGTAATTTTATGTGCATATACTGTACTTTCAGCAATCACATGTTAATTAATTATTTTCTGAAGACAATCCTTTTAATTTCAAAGTACATTTTTAGTAATTTTTAGTTACTCTATATGCAAATTAGGTTAATGCCATAGTATCAGTTAACTAAGTGGTTAATTAACTTGTCAAAAAAATCAACCTTTTTGTCCCACTCAAATATTCTTTTAATTCTAGGATAGAAGCCTTTCTACTGAAACCTATATAGCTGATTAATCATAGAGCTGCCTCTTCTCAATGATTTCTGTCAGCCTCACCAGTTCAGGTACAGTACAGTATCAGTTTCTGGGACCAGTGTCACTTAGTGGGCTTTAAGAAGTGTGTCTCCTTTGTCATGACCCTGTCTTGTGAAACAGCCTCCCCTCTGAAATATGAACAGCATCTACCCATAGGCTTTCTGGAAGACCATGAATGTCTGACTGTTCCTCTAGACCCGTGATGGCGAACCTATGGCATGTGTGCCACCTGTGGCCCACAGAGCCATATCTGTGGGCACGTGAGTGTTGCCCTAGCTCAGCTCCAGCACGCATGTGCACGCCGGCCAGCTAATTTTCGAACCTTCCGGAAGTTGGGAAAGGGGCCATTTCCGGCCTCCAGAGGGCCTCTGGGTGGGGGGGAAGGCCATTTTTTCCCTCCCCAGGCTCTAAGAAAACTTCTGGAGCCTGGGGAGGGTGAAAAATGTGCCTACCAGGCCCACCGGTAACTTTTTTGCTGTCGCGTGCCAAAAGTAGGGGAAAGCGTGGGGGGTACTGAATTATGGATGTGGGCACATACACCCCCGACCCTCCCTGTGACCCCTGCTTTTGGCACATGACGGCAAAAAGGTTAGCCATTACTGCTCTAGATATTGGGGCCAGATATTAATGAAGCTCTGACACAGGTTTGGGTGTGTCCAATAAACTGATTTTGTGATTTTCTTACATTTATTTAGTTGTGGATTTAATAATTTGGGTTTTCTTTCTATCTTTATTCACCATCCAGCATTTCTTTGATAACTAGCCATAAAAATGCGTCCAATAAATAACAAGTATCTGGAGCCATCTAAAAGTAATTTAAAAAGTGAAGGCCTTTCACTCCTGTACTACCCAACTTTTTAGTAGTCAAAATAGCCTCCCGTTCTTGACTTTTCCTTACCCAAAGAAGTCCCTATGTTGTACGGTCTCTGTTTTAACATCCATGAATAGGAAGACAGAGACTGGCAAACACAAAAAGTTGCTTTGGCAAGAAGAGGAAGAACATCCTTATGCAATCCCATGACATTTTATTTATTTATTTTTATAAATCACTCAAGGAGGAAAACATATGTAATACTCCCCCGTCCTCCTATTTTTCCAACAACAGCCCTATGAAGTGAGCTGGGTTGAGAGAAAGTGACTGGCCCAAAGACACTTTCATGCCTAAGGCAAGACTAGAACTCATAATCACTTGAAGATATGAAATCTTGGGGGGGAAATATCTTGAGTTTTCAAGGAGGAAATCAGTATTTTTTTTTAGCGGATGTTAAATTATTGGAACAAGAGTTGGTGAACTTTGGAACATGACCTCTACCAGTAATTGTATTATATTAAAAAACATGTAGAGTTCAGGTTCAGTATTCTGGATACTGTGTCATTTTTTATGATTTCTTAAAATGAGTAACTATTCTAAATCTTATGGACAGTCAGTCACTCAAATGCTAAAGAAACCAAATCAGAAACAATTGGAGCTGCACAGATTCCCTCTCAACACAGCAGGTAAATTGGTGTGCTTGGAATGGGTCAGTAGTGGGTTTCAAATTTTTTTACTACGGGTTCTGTGGGTGTGGCTTGGTGGGTGTGGCAGGGGAAGGATACTGTAAAATCTCCATTCCCTCTCCACTCCAGGGGAAGGTTACTGCAAAATCCCCATTTCCTCCCAATCAGCTGGAACTCGGGAAGCAGAGAAGAGATGGGGGCAGGGCCAGTCAGAGGTGGTATTTACTAGTTCTCCGAACTACTCAAAATTTCTGCTACCAGTTCTCCAGAACTGGTCAGAACCTGCTGAAACCCTGCTGAAACCATGTACTCTGGAATGGGTGAGTAAAAACAGTTAAGATAACAGCTGCATGCATTGTGATCATTAAAAAAGGCACGGGGCTTTAAAATCACATGGTTGCAGAGGCCATTTTGACTTTTTTGACTCTCTAGTCCTCTTCCTATGGATGCCCCTGCATGCACATATTGATTTCAGGTCTTTCTGATGCACCAAATCACAGCATAGCAGCAGTAGTGTGTTATTTCCTGGCCCCTTCGTTGCAAATGAAAACTGTCTGTTCAGTTGACCATATTAAATACATACCTTTGAAGTCCTTTCAACTCCGTAATGCCAATTATAAAAGGCATTTTGGTCTATATATTCTGTAATATTTAGTGTGTAGATTTAGGTGACTTCCCATTTGCCTTGAAAGAGACGGTGGTGAGGCCTGTCCTCAAGAAGCCTTCTCTGGACCTGGCTGTATTAGCTAATTATCGTCCTGTCTCCAACCTCTGGTGAAGGTTGTAGAGAACATGGTGGCATGACAACTTCCTCGATACCTGGATGAAGCTGTCTATCTAGATCCGTGCCAGTTGGGTTTCAGGACAGGATACAGCACAGAAATGGGAGTGATCGCATTGGTTTATGATTTCTGGAGGGCTCAGGACAGGGGTTGTTCATCTGTCCTGGTCCTCCTAGATCTCTCAGCGGCTTTTGATACCATCGATCAAAAGATGATACCATAGGGGGTGTAGGAGTGGGGGCAAAGTGATACGGTGGTTCTCCTCCTTCCTCTTTGATCGTACGCAGTCTGTGTTTATGGGGGAACAGAGGTCGACCTTGAGGCACCTTACTTGTGGGGTGCCGCAAGGGTCAGTCCTCTCGCCCCTCCTGTTCAACATTTATGTGAAGCCGCTGGGTGAGATCATCCATGGTTTTGGGATGAAGTGTCAACTGTATGCTGATGACATGCAGTTGTACATTTCCACCCTGGACCACCCCAATGATGCCCTTGACGTGATATCCCGATGCCTGGAGGCTGTGCGGATCTGGATGGGGAGGAACAGGCTCAGACTCAACTCCTCCAAGACCGAGTGGTATTTTATTGTATAAAAATACAATACAATAAATAAATAAATAAATAGTATGCAGATTTAGAATAGATTCTGTGGAAAGTTAGATGCTGATCACTAAAGCAGGGGGTATATTTCATCCATTCCTGCTTTTTTTTTTACTCAGCCTCTTGCAGTAATAACTGTGATGCAAAAGATTCCTTGTCGCTTTGAGTAGGTCACCAAACTGTCAAACTAACTTTGCTCCCGACTACTTATTCTTTTTAAAAAAATGCATATTATATATTTTTTAAAATCAAGGTTGCCAGTTTGAATTGTTGCTGTGGGCAAAATCTTCTCCCAAGCCAAGGTTTCTGCTGTGTTTTCAATGGAACTAATAATCCTACCCACAAAGAGGTCGTTCATTTGTTTTGCTGCCAAGGCTGTATTTTTCATTCTTCCTTCATTCATCAGAAATCTCATCTGTGCTATATGCCAAATGTATTTCATTAATATTCTGCTCTAAATGGTTAGTGGTCTGTTGCTAAGCTCTCAAGAAAGTTATTTATGGGGGCACTGTGAAATGTAACCTTTCTCAAATTATAAAAGGAAATTCATTTGAAATGGAAGGGAAATGTTGCCTAAGTAAGATGTAGCTTTATGAAAGGAAGGCAGAATCTTTCACTTTGTTGATATGTGACAAACCAGTGTTATTTATTTATTTATTATTGGTTCAATTTATATGCCGCCCTTCTCCAGAGACTCAGGGCGGTTTACAATGCGTTAAGTAATAGCCTTCATACTTTGTATACAGGTGAAACTCGAAAAATTAGAATATCGTGCAAAAGTTCATTTATTTCAGTAATGCAACTTAAAAGGTAAAACTAATATATGAGATAGAATCATTACATGAAAAGCGAGATAGTTCAAGCCTTGATTTGTCATAATTTTGATGATTATGGCTTACAGCTCATGAAAATCCCAAATTCACAAACTCAGAAAATTAGAATATTGTGAAAAGGTTCAATATTCTAGGCTCAAAGTGTCCCACCCTAATCAGCTAATTAAGCCATAACACCTGCAAAGGGTTCCTGAGCCTTTAAATGGTTTCTCAGTCTAGTTCAATAGGAATCACAATCATGGGAAAGACTGCTGATCTGACAGTTGTGCAGAAAACCATCATTGACACCCCCCATAAGGAGGGAAAGCCTCAAAAGGTAATTGCAGAAGAAGTTGGATGTTCCCAAAGTGCTGCATCAAAGCACATTAATAGAAAGTTATATGAAAGGGAAAAGTGTGGAAGAAAAAGGTGCACAAGCAGCAGGGATGACCGCAGCCTGGAGAGGATTGTCAGGAAAAGGCCATTCAAAAGTGTTGGGGCCATTCAAAAGTGAGTGGACTGAGGCTGGAGTCAGTGCATCAAGAGCCACCACACAAAGACGGATCCTGGACATGGGCTTCAAATATCGTATTCCTCTTGTCAAGCCACTCCTGAACAACATCAGAAGCATCTTATCTGGGCTAAAGACAAAAAGAACTGGTCTGCTGCTCAGTGGTCCAAAGTCCTCTTTTCTGATGAGAGCAACTTTTGCGTCTCATTTGGAAACCAAGGACCCAGAGTCTGGAGGAAGAATGGAGAGGCATACACTACAAGATGCTTGAAGTCCAGTGTGAAGTTTCCACAGTCTGTGTTGATTTGGGAAGCCATGTCATCTGCTGGTGTTGGTCCACTGTGCTTCATTAAGTCCAGGGTCAACACAGCCATCTATCAGGAAATTTTGGAGCACTTCATGCTTCCTTCCGCAGACGAGCTTTATGGGGATGCTGACTTCATTTTCCAGCAGGACTTGGCACCTGCCACCACTGCCAAAAGTACCAAAACCTGGTTCAATGACCATGGGATTACTGTGCTTGATCGGCCAGCAAACTCACCTGACCTGAACCCCATAGAGAATCTATGGGCATTGTCAAGAGAAAGATGAGAGACATGAGACCAAACAGTGCAGAAGAGCTGAAGGCCGCTATTGAAGCATCCTGGTCTTCCATAACACCTCAGCAGTGCCACAGGCTGATAGCATCCATGCCACGCCGCATTGAGGCAGTAACTGATGCAAAAGGGGCCCAAACCAAATACTGAGTACATATGCATGCTTATACTTTTCAGAGGTCTGATATTGTTCTATGTACGATCCTTGTTTTATAGATTTCATGTAATATTCTAATTTTCTGAGATTGTGAATTTGGGGTTTTCATGAGCTGTAAGCCATAATTATCAAAATTATGACAAATCAAGGCTTGAACTATCTCACTTTGCATGTAATGAGTCTATCTCATATATTAGTTTCACCTTTTAAGTTGCATTACTGAAATAAATGAACTTTTGCACGATATTCTAATTTTTCGAGTTTCACCTGTATATCTGCTTAGTAGGGCTTTTGGCCCCCCCAAGCGATGTTCTTTTCTACACAAAGTCAGCTTATTGCCCCCACAATTTTACCTACCTCGGAAGGATGGAAGCTGAGTCAACCTTGAGCCTGGAGAGATTTGAACTTGCAGTAATTGCAGGCAGCTGGCAGCTAAGTGCTACTTAAATGCTACTTAACAGCATTTAGTCCGCTTCTCCACCAAGGCTCTAAAACAGCCTTGGCGTTTTATAATCTAAAAACAGAAGTAAACGATGATAAGAATGAACATTTGTCAATACATTTGCAATCTTTTCACATATATGCATATTTTTGCAATCAGATTATCATGAATATTCAGATGTGTTCTGGTCAGTGGTTGAATGATCTAGACATAGGGGATTTAGTTATCAAACCCTTGTCATGGTCAGATCATTCACTCCTTCAATTAGACTTTCGAGCCGCTTCCTTCCACCACAGGGAGACAGAACCGACCAGGTGGTTCCGTCCCAGGTGCCTGATGGATCCTGATAGGTTCCTGATGGAGCTTGGGCCATTCCCTGAGGCTCTGGTTCATGACTCGACTGAAGAACTAGTGGCTGCCTGGGATAAGGTGGCCATTGGACCTTTGGACTGTATCGTGCCTTTGCGGCCTCTGACCCGGTGCTGATCCCAATTGGCTTTCTGGTTCTCTGAGGAGCTGAGGGAGATGAAGCACCGGAAAAGATGCCTGGAGAATGATTGGAGGGCCAGCCACTCCGAATCTGAACGAACACTGGTGAGGTCTCATATTAAGATCTACCTAGTGACGATAAGAGCGGCAAAATCTAATTATTTTTCTGCTCTCATTGAGTCTGCAGAGAACCACTCAACTGCCCTGTTTAGGGTGACCCGCTCCTTTCTTCATGTGGGAGTGCGGGAAGACCCCTTGCAGGATAGGGCTGAGGATTTTGTGCAATACCTGCATGACAAAATCGCTCAGATTTGGGAAGGCTTGGACTCCGATTGGGTGGGTTCAGATGGGGTGACGGAGGTAGGCGTTGAAAGTGTTATCTGGGAAGAGTTTGATCCTGTGACTCCCGAGGACATGGACAGGATTCTGGGCACGTTGAGCTCTGCCCCATGTTTATTGGACCCGTGTCCCTCCTGGTTGGTGCTGGCCTCCCTGGTGGTCACCCAAGGCTGGCTCCAGATGATTATTAATGCTTCTTTGAGTGAAGGTTTCTTCCCCTCTACCCTGAAAGAGGCGGTGGAGAGGCCCCTCCTCAAGAAGCCTTCCCTGGACCCGGCTGTATTAGCGAACTATCCTCCAATCTCCAACCTTCGCTTTGTGGCAAAGGTTGTTGAGAGTGTGGTGGTGCAGCAACTCCCCCGGTACCTGGATGAAGCTGCCTATCTAGATCCATACCAGTCGGGCTTCAGGCCAGGATACAGCATGGAAATGGCATTGGTCACATTGGTCGATGATCTCTGGAGGGCTTGGGACAGAGGGTACTCCTTTGTCCTGGTCCTATTAGACCTCTCAGCGGCTTTTGATACCATCGACCATGGTATCATGCTGCGCCGGCTGGAGGGGTTGGGAATGGGGGGCACTGTGTTGCGGTGGTTTTCCTCCTTCCTTTCTGGTTGGATGCAGTCTGTGTTGGCAGAGGGGCAGAGGTCGACCCCAAGGTGCCTTGTTTGTGGGGTGCTGCAAGGGTCAGTCCTCTCGCCCCTTTTGTTCAACATTTATTTGTATTTGTATTTGTATTTATTAAATTTTTATACTGCCCTTCTCCCGAAGGACTCAGGGCAGTGTACAGCCGTCGGTCAAACAATGTCGACTGGCGACCCCCAGGGGGAGAGCCTTCTCTGTGGGGACACCTGCCCTCTGGAATGAACTGTCCCCAGGGATACGTATGATCCCTGACCTGTGTACCTTTTGCCGTGCCCTTAAGACTTTACTATTTGAACAGGCTGGGCTGGCTTAATAAGACATTGGATTGCGTGTTTTAATTTTTGGGTTTTTAATTCTGGGGCCAAAATATTTAATTAGTTTTTAAACTGCTTTTAACTTTTTTATTCTATGTTGTTTTATTGTGGCTGTACATCACCCTGAGTCCTTTGGGAGAAGGGCAGTCTAAAAATTAATTAAATAAATAAATAAATAAATAAATAAATAAATAAATAAATAAATAAATAAATAAATAAATAAATAAGATTGTTCTTCTGCTGGCTCTTTTCTAGTTGCCCCTTTCTCTAAAATGGATTTATCAGACTATGGTTAGAGAATAGACAAACAAAATGGGGTATATAACTTACACAGATGGAGTTACACTATCTCCATTCTTGAACCAAGCATTGTCGTTTATAAATGCTGATTTTGATTTATAAAGCTGTAATCGCTCTGGGCTTGAATAATTGAAATATTGTCTTCTCCTGAATATCTCTGACTATAACCAACATCTTTATCATTTTCTGTTGTATGGTTCAGTATTTTAAAAAAATCTTAGGAGCTCCCCTTACAATAGCATCCCAACAATATTGTTTGCAGACTTTTAATAAAATTTAGTCTAATGTCTTTGAATATTACTTTTGTTTTGTTCTTACAGTATTATTGCTTTCTTTAAAATTTATATTACTTTGTATACTCCAGTGGAGAGTTTTTTGAAATAAATATTTTAATGAAAAATGATGATATAAATATAATGATATAAAATTAAAATATCTGAACCTTATTGCAAAGAATGTAATAATGTGGCTATTGTAAATGTTTATATAGAGCATAAGCATGCATCTATGAGTAAATTACAGCCATTTGTTTATATTATCAAATTATTAAAATATGAATAGTAAACTTGCTCTGATTATCATAGCAATGATTATATCTTTGATGGTGTATTAGTATATAATCAACCTGCAGTGATAGACAAATATTTTATTTGCTGTGGTTCCACCATATTATTTCAATAATAAAAAGCAGCAGCACCTATGTTATTTTTGCTGTTTAGTCAGTTGTTGATAAAGTGTTCAACATGAATCTGGGAAACCCAGATTCAGATCCCTTCTGACAAACAAAGCGAATTGGGAGGCTGAAGTAGGGCAGCGTTGCCCAACCTAATCTGTTTCACAGAGGTCTGGCAAGGATAAAATGTGGGAATGCCATCTGTTGATCTGCGCATTTTAGAAGAAACTCGAGATAAATATGTAATACATGCTTTTTTGGTACTTAGATAATTGTTATAAAATTATTATTACAATTTTATTGCTTATAACAATTGCAAAATTTGCAGAGTTCACAAATTCATTATTCTGAGAGAACCTCCAACAAGATAAGGGCACACTGGTATTACGGTTCTACCTGTTTCTGTTAGACTAAAGGTATTTCTTTTATTTACTCTTGCTGGTACCTTTGCTTTCATCTTAGCTGTGTTTTGGTTGCTGGCAAGCAATTGCCAATTGACCTTTTATGTGTCTGGCTCATACAGGTTCAGGCTACATGAGCAGCCTTGCCACATGTACAACATTTTCTCCTATTCAAATCCTTATCTTAGCTTTTTGCTGCCCCTTTTAAACTACACTGTGTCCTTCTGAATTAGTCGCTTGTGTTCCTCAGACACAGTGTTATGTTTTCCTTTTTCTCTAGCCCTTTATTTAAATAACTAACCAGATTTTCTTAGCTTCTTCTGTCCTGCAAGCAAGACAAAAAAAATCCTTATCCAGTTCTACTGTACAATGGTCTCTCTCTGGGAGGTGCTATTTTCCCCGGAAGTCCCTATGGAGCATGTAGAAACCTTTCCGGTACTTCCAGTGCAAGAGAATATCTGTCACTCTGCTAGAGAGAACTTCCCTTAAGATGGGTTCCAATACGAGTCTGAAAGTTCAGAAGATAAAACTACTGGTTCCAGTGACTGACCCAGATTGGATCCTACAACATTATCCTGGGACGGTGGGACATATATATTTGTCTTCATACATGAGAATATCTGTAGTTTTGGGATTGAACTGTGGAGTCCTTGGTGCTCTCTGAGCTTGGTTGTTTGCTTGCAGACGTTTCATTATCCAACTATGTAACCAGAGGTGGATTCTACTTACCTTTACTACCGGTTCACAACGGGATTGTGCATGCATGCTTGCTTTGTTTGCATGTGCGCCTTGCTTCTGCGCATGTCCAGATCGCCGATGACAACATCCGGGGCGGTCAGTGTGGTCTCCTGCCGGTTTTACTACTGGTTCTTGCGAACCGGTCCGAACCAGGGGCAACCCACCACTGTAGGTAACATCACCAGTACAATGTAACTATTATATTGTAATAGTATCTTAACACTGCTTGTTTCACTATTGAAACACTGCTTGTTTCACTAATTTTCTCTGGCTTCTTTTCTCTGGTTCTAGCTATTTGCTACCTAGGCGTGCCAATCAGTGGTGGGTTCCTCCCGGTTTGGCCCGGTTCCGCCGAGCCAGTAGTGGTGACGATATGATGTCACTGAACTGATTCTGCCCCCCTGCCCCCTCTACGTTATTCTTACCTTTTATTTGGCCCCACTCCCAATCTATTGCTGCCTCCTGAGTCCCAGCTGATGGGCTATAAGGAAAAACTGTTTAAACTCTTGCCGCAGGGCTTCAAAGGGCCGCCCTGCAGCTGATCAGTGGTAAAAGGCTATTTGGTGGTAGGCCAGTGCCTCCAAAAACAAATGAGTAGATTGGTGCCTGCAAAAATAAATGGGTAGACCAGTGCCTGCAAAAATAAATGGGTAGACCAGTGCCTGCAAAAATAAATGGGTAGACCAGTGCCTGCAAAAATAAATGAGTAGACTGGTACAGCTCTGCAAGCAGTTAAAAGCCTGGTAGACCAGTACCTCTGCTAAATCCTAAAGAATTGTCACATGACCATCAAGCCACACTCACAGAACCGGTAGTAAAAAAATTTAGAACCCAGCCGATGCCAATTGACTTTGCAGTTCTCTGACTCCTTCTTCGGGTACATACAGACATCCCCTAAATCTCTGCTTGGCTATGCCATTCAGTTGCATAGCAACTGACTGATTCTTCAGCTCCTTTTCTACCTGCATGGGATTTCAGGTGTCTGTGCTAAGTTTTGGGTATAGGTACAAGTGTGTAGTTTAATAGCCATGTCAACTCCTAATGTTCTACAATTTCCTGAACAGAGTTTTGAGTTCTGGATCCAAATTCTTTCTTTCACTGCAGCAAATTAGTGCCCTTCATCATGCATTAAGAATTTATTGTGTGTCTGGATTATTTCCAAATCCTACCTCCTATCTTCTTGGAGTTACTTGCTCCTGTGGGACCTGTAGTAGAACCTCCTCCTTGGTACAAAGCAAAGCCAGTCCATGCAATACAAACAGATAGGTAGGAATCCCTAAGTTTTTCCTCCTCTTTTAGTTAATGCTTTTGTTCTTTCATAGTTTTGCAGCTAGACAGCAGGTGTTTTAATTAAGCCTGAAACTTTTTGGTGTCTATTTGAACACTTTGCCTGATTTTGACCCACAAAAAAAGTCTTTAACCTTGAGATCATTGCATCATCCCAAGTCTATCTGGGTAGTAGACATACCACTCTTAGCCCAATAATAAAGCTGCATAAAAATCGGAGCAAAATTCTAGGCCTTTTATAAACTCTTAACCTTTTTTTATCCAAAGAAAGCTTTTTTTAGCTGTTTCTGTTAATAAAATTACATTTAAGTTAGTATGATTATAATGTTAAAGATTACAATTTTATAGAATCTATGCCAGGTTGGTAAGTTGCACTAAGCATTATCCCAAATCTGGTGTTGATGTTCCTGCCAAGCTCTAGACAAAAATAAAGCAACACTTCCCTCCTTTGTAATTAATAAATCGCTATGGCACTGTGCAGTATGGAGACACATTGTCCCTTTTGCTTATGGGAACAAAGGAATTCCACCCTGACTAAAATGATAAATGTTATTTCTCCTCTCTTCTATTTATTGTTTAAAAGTTCTTAACTCTTGGATGACAATACTCTCCATCACCCTGCATTAATAATGGCTCTTCGACTTTAAAAGTGATGACATCACAAATGACTATATATAATAATGTCATGAAGGGTGTTCACAAGATGTGTTAAAAAAATCTAGATGGGGTCATGACTACACAGTTGGAGCTCCCTCCCGCTTTTACTTATTTTGTATGTAAAAAGGGACAGGATGTTAATCAGATATTTATTTATTTATTTATTGGTTCAATTTATATGCTGCCCTTCTCCAGAGACTCAGGGTGGCTTACAATGCATTAAGCAATCGCCTTCATACTTTTGTATATACCTGCTTAGTAGAGCTTTCGCCCACCCCCCAAGTGGTGTTCTTTTTTATACAAAGTCAGCTTATTGCCCCCACAATCCTCATTTTACCTACCTCGAAAGGATGGAAGGCTGAGTCAACCTTGAGCCTGGTGAGATTTGAACTTGCAGTAATTGCAGGCAGCTGGTGTTACTTAACATCACAACCACCATCTCGACTTTTCTTTTTATAACCCTTCTCACCATGAAGACACTCCTGTCTATATGGCTAGGCCAGTGAACCACTCAGCTAGCAGCAGTTCTCCAAAATTCAGGGAATTTTTCTGTCTTTAGCTGCAAATGTACTTGCAAAAGATGTTTTACCACTCTTTAATTTGATTATTACTGTCTTTGTATAATTGGATATATCTATGACCTGAAAGGGTATCGTCATTCACAGAGTATTGTCTCATCCATGACTGATAATATTATTAGATGTGTTTTTTTAAAACTGCAGTTATTCTAGCATGCAGAAAATGCTGGCATTACAACACTGTCTTGTTTACAATACAAATGTATGTGAATTTGGATGTCCGTCCACTCTTTTTTTGGTACTTCTTTTGCTTCATGGGATAGTGTGGTCCAAGAGGCATTCTGTTTTGGCCATGAGTTGATCCCTATCAGACCCAGTGCTCCAGGAGTGGGTTCTACATACCTTTACTACCGGTTCGCATGTGTAGATCACCTATGATGACGTCCGGGTCAGTGGGCGGAGCCTCCTGCCAGTTTTACTACTGGTTCTTGCAAAACAGTTCCGAACCGGAGGGCAACCCACCACTGCAATGGTCATAAAATGACCACTGCATATAACAAACTAGCTCCCTTCTCTGATCCATTTTGGGATAACAGTCCCACAATACTCCACAACAATTTAAAGGAGCAGATAACCCTCGCTTACTGACCATGCATTTAACAACTCTTCACAGTTGCAATAGTGTTGAATAAGTGGTACTTGCAATCAGCCCTCAAAGTTCTGGCTGTCATAGGGCTCCTGCCATCTGTGACTTTCCCAATTTGGTTTCCACAAGCAAAGTCAAGAGGGAAGGGAAGGGTGGAGGTCACTTGAGTAAGTCCCCTCCTACCAGCTTTCTTGTGCACTGTATCTTTCCCTTGGCCTGCTTGTGCTTCCATGAACCTATGCCCTCTACACCCTGTTTCCCTTGCCCTCCCTGTGCTTGTACTGCAACACCTGTTTCCCAGCTTGCGTTTGGCCTGTGCCAGGCTTTCAGTGCTTTCCCCACCCCCACAGTACCCTTAAAATCCTTCCCTGGGACTCCCACGACTTCCTGCTTAACAACTCACATGCCTTGGGGATACAATGGCAACCAGGACTGCCTGAATTGCCATCACAAAGCATGTGATGTCATGCTTTAGGTCAGGATCACTTAGCAACAGTAATCCTGGTCCCAGTTACCATTATAACCCAAGGACTACTGGTACTTTTCAGTGAGAAATATGGTTGGAGAACACATGGCTCTTGATGAATATTACATAATGCTTCCCCCCACCCCCCGTACTTATACAGACAAGATCGCACAAAGGAAAAAATATAACACACACACAATTAATACTGATCTGAATTATTTACTATAATTTCAGAAGCCTACATTAAAAAAATGTTCCTTTAAAAATTCACAGCTTTATGACAGTACTAACACATTACACAATGTTATAATATCTGTTTGTTTGTATTTTTACTTAATTTAACCAGCTCTATGACAAGGCCTAGCCTCCTACATGTAGTTAACAATGGAGATTAGCACCTGAATATACAGTCAGTGTCTCGTCCTCCTTTCTTGTTATTCAAGTTGTTCAATTTAGATAACACCTGATTCCAAACTGACTCTATATAGCTGAAAACAAAACAATATTAAAAACACAATAATGGTGAACTCATTTTTCTTTAATTAAATTGTTTTGATTTTGCTTTTCAAATATTCTTATCTCACCTAAATAGGGAGCTGAAAGGGAGCAGAATTTCTAGAACAAGAGATATATGCAACATCTCTCAAGTGATTTTGTATACTTGAACACAATATTTTTTGAGATTTTAGTGAGATCTCACATATATTTTGACTCTTTTCACTTGTGATTTTACAAATTTTTGCAATGAAATGTTGATCTTCTTGGATAGGTTTAACTAAGAAGAAGAAAGCCATTCAGTTTCCATTATATGATCTTTAACATATACCCCCCATATTTCCAGGGAACATCAGGAATTGCTTTGAAGAACTGAATCTGATTGATAGAGAATCAGAGAAATTATGGAATGAATGTAAAAGAAATGGCTAATGAAAAAAGACTGCAGTTAGAAACGGGGGAAAAAAGCGTAAAGTGAATGTTAGAACAAATTGTGGAAATTGCCAAATAGAGAAGAAAAGATAAAGTCAAGAAAGACAAAAATCCTAGAAAATTTCAGAAAGCTCTTGGAAAAGACAAGAGGCAGTATTATAATGATATTTATAAAGACACTGAAGATAAAACAGGCATGGAAAACAAGAAAAGTCTTTCAAAACAGGAGAGTGAGAAATGTACTTTTAAGACTTGCAAGATTCTGTTAATGTAGCCTTATAATAAAGATAGAACTAGTACTCGTGGTGTGACTGCTTGTTTGAATTACCTTTTTTGGTAATACTTACAAAAAAGTAGAAGGAAAAAGATGACCAAGACCAAGATAGACTCAGTTGCACTGGTGATAAATGCACCGCTAGAAGACCAGGTCATGGAGGGATTGTCATGGAGAAAATTGTATGGTTGCTAAGAGTTGACAAGAATTTGATAGCACATATTCAATCAATTTCTATGACTAAAGTTGAATTCTGAATACAATTTTAGCTGTTCTATGATAAATGATAAATTGGAAAAGAAGCCTAGAGTATCATCAAAATTCTAAAAAATTTGGTGATCTTAGCAAAATAATCCATAAATTTATATATAGTGTGGAAATTATTTTTTTCCATTTTAATAGATTGTAAACTATTCTGGCCAGGGTTATATAACACACTAATCCTAAACCAAACCTTAATTCAAAGAATGAACCAAAGCTTTTTCTCTCAGCACAGATGTGAGATATTTGAACTTATAGATAATGCTAAACACCACAGTTTGTGGCTGACTGATACACAGATATGCACACACACAAACACACATATAAACATAATTCGAGTTTTCAGTTGTTTCTTTACAAGTTTTCTTTTTAATTATAATTTAAATGCACAGAAATAACAGAACATTAAACATCTTACAATTTTTAAAATTTTATGCCATCCAATTGTGGCTGTAGTGTATAAAATAAATATGATCCTCTTGATTTTTAAACGTTTTAATTTAATTTGGGGATTTAATATGTGTTTGCTTCATATGAATATATATATAGAATAATAAGAATATAACTGTATTATGGTCATAGACCAGCAATAGACATCACTGTTTACAATATATTAAAAAATAATACTGATATGAATAGTGGACAATAACATCCCTGTTAAGAAAATATATCTTCTCAAGCAGTTAGGGTCACTCCCTAGTTTATGTGAGTGGAGAGCGGATAAGTATGTGAACAAATATAATTTTCCAAGAATTGTTAAAGATATCTCCAAAAAATTGGACAAATTGACAGCTAAAATTCTGTAACCAATTTTTTTCTTGTGGACATTGCAGCAACACAGAATTTTGCCACTGCACGCGTGACAGCCGGATTTGAGTCCTGAGGAGAAAGTGTACATAAAAATTGACTGCCCTCCCTGGCAATCTCTCTAATAAGGGGAGAAAATATACTGACCTATAAACTCTCTATAACTCATAGTACAATAAAACGTGAGGTATCTTCAACTTCTCCTTTACCACATATGCATACCTGTTCTGCTATTTATATTCTCTTATACCTGCTGAGGGGAGAATGTTAAATCTGGCTCTGAAGAAAGCTATTCTTTGTTTTGGGAAGATCAGCTCATTTAGATATCTTGCCAATTCCCACACACCCTGTTTGATTCTGTCCCTACTGTGGAGCAGCAACCTATTTAGTTCTTCTTGGAACTCCATGTCCTTCATTCTATTGATTACTACTTGCTTTGCTTGGTCAAAGTCTAGGGACTAAAAATACCAGTGAGAGCCTATAAGAGCCCAGCTTGTGGTCTTTCGCCTGTTTCCAGGTGGAGGGTATCATATGAAGCTATGCTAACATAATGTATGATTAAATACCATTAAAATAGTTCTATTTTAAAAAGTTACTTATTAAAAAACATTTTCAATATGAAGTACATGTGAATTTACATATTACATCAGTCAAAGTTTAAAGTGCAACAAAGTAAAAATGTGACTGGGTTTTTTTCAAATAGCTTGAGAAGAAAGAGTACTCTCTCAATACTTTATGAATTAATTTATGTGAATCATATCTCCAATTTGTAAATAGCCATTTTTTATTACCATGTTTCTCTCCCAAAAAGATTTCTATTGTCCTTTCTTTTCTTGTAAAACTTCGCTCTGCATAATACATTCTCTAATCCAGACCACTTATTTTTCTTCCTCTCAGTCATAGTGCTTGTCAACTTGCATTACAGCTGAATAAGAGAGAAATACAAAGGCATACCCTTGGGTGGAAAAGTGGTTCAGCTTTGTAGGATGGGCAAGCTTAATCACATAAAATAATTACAATAGGGACTTATAATAAATATAACCATAAAGGTAATAACCTTGACTATCACTGACATTAATTTTAAGAACCAAAACTGAACAAAAGGGAACATGATAAGATTAGTTTAGATTAGACATTTGTTATGTTTTCAGGTAAAGCCCATCTATTTCCAAAAATACTGTACTGTTCATATAGGATCAACATATTTATTTAATCTTCAAAGGAAGTGGTCTTCTAGCACTTATTTCTTGATTGATGAAAGCCTCCAAGGAGATAACAAAAGGTTTTGTCAAAATGGCAGTGAATCATCTTTAACATGCAACATAATGCTGTTGGTCTTTAAATAGTAGTTTATTAATGTAATTTGTATATTATGTTATTATTTCTGATAACCCTTAATGGACTTTTGTTGATTTAAGATGCAGTGGTAAAGCCTTAAAGATCTGATTGTGGAAAGTGTATTTGAGATACGGGATGAAGAAGTGATTGGGTTTTTTTTTCATCTGAGAAAATGGTGGCAAGTTGTTGGTGTTGATTGCTCTTGCTGAGGAGGAAGAGATGGTTATTTTTTCCTTCGTTCCTTCCTTCCGCCTTGTTTCTTTTTATATATTTTTATTCTATGTAGACTGTATCAGTTTTATTTGTGTAATGTAATTTTTAATAAAATTATTGCAAAAAATAAGACATTTTAATGAAACAAAAAAAAATAGTGGCAATAGTTCTCCAAAATTCTAATTGGCAATAGTTTTCCAAAATTCCTGGTCAAAATCTGGCATGTCCTTTTTTGAGGTGGGCTTGCACATTTTTTTAAAGACCAACAGCATTATGTTGCATGTTAAAGATGACCAATCTTAGTTCCTTTGAGCTAAGATTGTCAAGAAAGCGATGGACTTGCAATTGTGGTCATATCTGGATGAGATCATACCTGGATATATCATTTTAACTCTTTCGAGTTGAATTTTAAGGTGATAAGAATTGATTTAACATTGATTATATTTTGATGGGACCAGGATAGGAGAGTACAGACTTTTTGATCCTGCTCAAGTGCCTCTCATACCTTTGATTACAGTATCCTTCTAGGCTACCTTTGATGGCTGGGAATAGGGCCACTGCTCTCCACTCTTCAGGGGGTAAATTGAGTCCTACATTATGAGGTGCCACAGGATTCATCTCTCTTGTTCCTCCAACAGCAGATTGGGCAGGCAGTGGCGGATTAAGGCTCACTGGTGCCCTAAGCACTGACAAATCTTGGTGCCCCCCTCCTTACATATATATATATATATATATATATATATATATATATATATATATATATATATGTAGGTCTTTGGTTATTCGGGTCTTCTCCCGTGTAAAATTGGAAGTGTCTTGGCGACGTTTCGACGAAGTCTCATTCGTCATCTTCAGGCTGGTGTTCTCGGCTTTGTGCTTCCTGGAATTGCTCCTGGAAGCACGAAGCCGAGAACACCAGCCTGAAGATGACGAATGAGACTTTGTTGAAACGTCGCCAAGACACTTCCAATTTTACGCGGGAGAAGACCCGAATAACCAAAGACCTACATACAAACACCCACGAAAACCTCAGAAAACAGATATATATATATATATATATATTACAAATCTTCATTGGGTTTTTTTCTTTCTCAACTTTGTGGTGCCTCCTTTTTGTCTGGTGGTCTATGCACGTCCTTCGTCTGCTTAATGGTTAATATACCACTGCGGGCAGGCAAAATCTATAGAACATAGTGGTCTCAAAGACACCAATTCCTAAGCCATATAAGATATCACTTTATAGATGATAAATCAGCACCTTGCTCTCAGAAATATATTAATAACAAGTGCAGCTTGGTTTACATGGCAATAACTTGATTGTGCAGTAACCATACATGTAAAACTATTAATGGAAGTCTCTTGAGCAGATGGCAAAGCTGTGATAAGATTGCAGTTGTAACATAGTACAATGTGGGCAAAGGCTCTATTCTCATTCTGTCTCCAACATATAGACACTATACCAACAATAAGTTTTGAAATTAATATATTTGTACGGAGCAATTTGAAATTGCTATCCCTTAATTTATTTATTTTAAAATTGTTTTTTGAAAACACAACTGATCTGAATTAAAAATCTGATAAAAAGTTTTCCAGAGTTTCATGTAAATTTTAAGGGACAAAACTGAAATTCAGTTAGAGAGTAAGATTAATACGTTCATATTTCAGTCTACATACAAAAGTTATACAGTGTCCTTGGCATTCTCCTTAATGTGATGATGAACTGAAAAGATATTTACTGCTATAGTGTCATAGTTTTAGTTTGATTGTTTAAAGAGTGTTTAGTATATAAATTATAATAGCATGAAATACATATTTGATTTATAATGACTGTCTGAAGATTAAAATAACCCCATGTTGACCATCCATTCTTTAGAGATAACCTTTCCATTTATTAATTCCAGCAATTATGACTGGAATATTGAATGCTACTTAATGTTGTATATTGCCATCTGAAAGACGCTTCAAATTTTCAGTTCTTCAAATAGTGATCCACAATTCTTGTTTGGCAAATGGAAAGGGATAGCAATTCAAATATTATTGCTATGATTTTTTTAAAAATAACTACATGATAAAATGGAATTGTAAAGGTTCTTGTCTTGTGAGATGAAACATTCATATATATCCACCAGTGACAATATTATGCAGAAATTTAACTGCAAACTAAAATTTTGGACAGCTTTTCCAATTACAATTTTCTGAACTAATACAGAAAATAAAACTTAGGTATTATATGAAATGTAACTTTTCAGTATTGTTTATCAATGAAAAATAAGTATTAGTCTTTCCAGAAATACACAATGAGTGTGGAGTTGTAAAGATAGAGGAAGATTAATCTGATAGCTCCAAAACAAACTGACAAATAGTAAAGTGCATGCAATTGCAACTATTTATTTATTTATTTAGTTTGTCAAACATGTATAACTATAAACATGGACATCAACACAGGAAATGAGTATGAATAAATGGGGACAGTAGGACAGTAGGCTGGTGTGCTTTGCATGCCCCCTTACAGACCTCTTAGGAATGGGGTGAGGTCCACAGTAAACAGTTTAAGGTTAAAGTTTTGGGGGTTTGAGGATGTAACAACAGAATCAGGTAGTGCATTCCAGGCATTCACCACTTTGTTGCTGAAGTCATATTTTCTGCAATTGAGTTTGGAACAGTTTACCTTGAGTTTGTATCTATTGTTTGCCTGTGTATTATTGCAGTTGAAGCTGAAGTAGTCATTGACAGACAGGACATTGTAGGAGACAATTTAGTGTACTACACTTAGGTCATACTGTAGTTGGTGTAGTTCAAAGTTGTCCAAGCCCAAAATTTTGAGCCTGGTGGCATAAGGTATTCTATTGTGAATAGACGAGTGGAGTATTCTTCTTGTGAAACATCTCTGGACTTGCTCAATTATATAAATATCCGATATACAGTGTGGATTCCAGGCAGATGAGCTGTATTTGAGAATTGGTCTGGCAAAGGTTTTGAATGCCCTAGTTAACAGTTCAATGTTACCAGAGAAGAAGCTTCATAAAATTAGGTTAATAACTGTTAATGCCTTTTTGGCAATGCTGTTACAGTGAACTCAGGGGCTTAGATCATTTGAGATGACTACTCCTATGTCCTTGACAGAGTGAGAGTTGTCTACGAGGTCATATCTGCCCAGCTTGTATTTAGTGTTCTGATTTTTACTGCCAATGTGTAAAACAGAGCATTTGTTGGTTGAGATTTGAAGTTGCCAATTGTTTGACCAAACTAACACATAGTCAAGGTCGCTTTGTAGGGTAGCAGTATTGTCGGTGGTGTTATATAGTTTTATGTCATCCTTGAAGAGGACGCAGCTGCTTATAATACGATTGCAAAGGTCGGTTTTGTTTTTCACCAAAGAGATTTTTTGGGGGGGATTGAAGCTTCCTTATTGTTATGGGTAATTTGTTTTTTCTGGATTTGGGGGTTACCAATGGTACATATAGTTTAATGACTCCTTTGACTTCAAGCAAAAAAGTGTTATAATGGTCTTCAGCAGTATTACAGCCAGTGAACAGAATGTGCCAATCAAGAGATGAGAGGTTGGCAGCTATGAGATCATAGTTAGCTTTTTTAAAGTTATAAATTGGAGTTCCATCATTATGACCCACTTTGCAAGGATGTAAATTGAGACAAAAGTCAATCATGCTATGGTCACTGTTGAAAAGGAGTTCTTTTATTTTATTTTATTTTTTCTTTTTTATTCCCTTGCTGGTGGATTTGCACAGATAGAGATGGTAATTTATCCTTCTTCTTGTGACTGGTAAAAAAAGCAGAGATATTTACCTTCACCTCTGCAATGACAACCAAGATCAGTTGGCAGTTATTCTGTCTAAAAGGAAGTTAGTTCCCTGCAGTCAGTTAATAAAAGCATCTCAGCTGCATTTGTTCTGAGACAGGGTCTCCAACCTGGGCAACTTTACAACCACAAAGCTACTTCTTTAAGAAGAAACTGTTAAGATATCTGCGGATTAGTCTTGTGCTGGTAGTTGTAAATTCACCAACGTGGATTCTGTGCCAGTTTGAATCCAGTTTTGTGTTTGCATTACATTAACTATGTATAAGATATATGGTGGGCTCAGCTGTTGTATGACTGATGCTGCAATACATATTTTCTTTAAAATGCTATGCTGGAACTATTTCCTCAGCCTATTTGCTATTGGTGGGTATAACTGCCCTGACTAACCTTACAAGGGGAATTTATATTTACCAACAAAGAAATAAAAGGAGACTAGTATAGATCTATTTCAAGCTATTTAGCTCTCATCTGCTAGCTATACACTTCTGGGATTCGAACCCGGGTTTGGTTAGATGATGAGAGCTAAATAGTTTGAAATAAACCTATACTAGTCTCCCTTTATTTCTTTGTTGGTAAATATAAATTCAACACAAAAATAGTTTGTTGTGAAAGTGACTGCCTCCGAAGGCTCCTGGATCGGGGCTGAAAGGTGAAAGTGGAAGCAGTATACTCCATCCCATAATTGGGTAGACCAAGTTGCCCTGATAGACCGGTCTCACTGGAAAAAGCACAAGGGGAAAATAGCTTGAGGGCTTCAGCTTTTAATTTTATAGGAACCACTGATTTTTATCTATCTGAATGGAATCTATGCACAGAAGAATTTATACAAGTATTGTCTGTTTCCATTGAGTTTAAACATTAGGGGAACAACATAGAATTGGGCATTGACAAATTAGTTTTATCTATATGCATTATCTATGTCTATAAAACTCCATCCATCCTAATTGCAAAAAATGGTGTTTCCCCAAGGAACATAAAATGGAATTTTTTCATGAGATATGTTACAATTCAAGAATTGGGTAATATTTTTATAAGGACCAATTAAAAAGGCATAAAAAGTGTATACAATACATTCCCACATTCTCCAGAACATAATAAAAAAATGAAAATATAAATTTAGGATTTTTAATTAAAGCCAAAAATTGTTCCAATATTAAACACTTATTGAAAATAAATCCTTATCAATCAAACATCAATTTAAGAGTGGCCTAGAGGTAAGAAGGTTGAGAATTCAATCCTAGGCAGTGGCAAATGTTTCTCTATCAGGCCACAAAGAGGAAATATCTGCTGTGAACTCTGTGTAGGTGTCAGGAAGGCATCTGGCCAGTAAACACTCAACTCCATTCAGTCGCCCCAACTACACCCTGAACAAAGAGATTAAAGAGTCATAATTTTTTTTTTTAAAATCAGACTTCAATTATTTGATTGATTCTTACCAGAGCCTAATCTGAAATTCTGGTATGACTTACTTAAGGTAAGTAACACTCAAAGTATACACTTGGAACTCAAAAGAATTTCTAAACATTATTGATGTTCTCAGTTAAATAATATATTAAATATTTTACTTGAGATGTCTATAGGGAATGATAGCTATCTGTTTTATGAATTTTGTTCCAATGAAATTAATTTCAAACCTTTATATAGCTTTGCATTTGCACCATCAATTATTTAATATTAGCAATTTATTCATGCTTGCTATTTTTTTCTGCAAATGTTGATGCTATTGACCAAAGACTTAGTGAGCTTTTCCCCCATAAATTGAAACTGACTTTGGATTCACATCTTAAAAAGTGAGTTCTTCTAATTTTTTAAACTGTTTTTTGGAGGTAGAGTTGCTGGAATACCTGCTCTAGGGCAACATTCATGCTGAATATAAGCTATTAGTAGTGAAATTTACCCCGTTATAACATGTTGCCTTAGTGTTAATTTTGTTGCCATAGTTACCATGTTCTTCTTGATACATTTAGCATTACCAAACATTTCCCTTTTCGAATTCTGTTGTCAGACCATCTCACTTGACTCATACTGGAGAATGCTGCTGTTCTAAGATTTACGCAAGCTTTTCATGAAGACAAAGAAATCTGGCATTGAAGTATACATTGATTGAGAATCAGGGGAATATGACATTGGTCTAATAAATTAATGACCAGTTTTTCTTCTTCTGGTTACTTTCAGTTATGTTAAACTCAATTTCTAATGTGTATCTGGGAATTATGAGAAATTGATCCAAAAGATCTAGAGAACCACAGGTTAGGGAAAATTGATTTTACAGTACACTAATTAGTAGCAGCACTCCATGGCTTTTCATACAATAATCATTCTCACTGACATTTTAACCAAATGCTATTTATAAAGCAAATGCTTTATCTTTGAATTTTCAGCCACTACACATTGGCTGCGCTGACACATCGTGTCAGCCATAACATGGAATATTTGGTCTTTTTATTAATTATGTGTGAACTACAGTATGGCTGGTTCAATAAAATATAATTAAAACGAAGTATAGTTAGAATGTTTGACATCTGAGTTTGGATTTCCTAAATCCATGCCACTGCTGTTGGCACAGAGCTTTTCTAGGATAAATGGCGATTTTTATTTTTTAAATATATGGGAGAATAATTACACCATTCATGTTGAAACATGTGTCCTCCTTTCCAAATAACAACATTTTCTGTACAATACCAAAGGAACATATTAATATGAAATCAGGGGATCATTTTGATTTTTCCAAAATGTGGTGTTCCCAATTCGGGACTGAACATGGTGCCAAAGTTGATGAAGAACACCACACATGAAGTGCATGTTTTTTTCCTTTCATTGAAGTACTCCAAGAAAAGGGGTCCTGGCTAGAAAATGCCAAGGAATCTCAAACAATAGAATTAAGAAATTTTATACATTTTCACTAAAGCGGAAGGTAGGATAAGGCGGGATATATAAAACAAATCATCTAATACACGTTTTAGTAATGATCTAACAATTGTCCTATTGATCTCTAGCCGTTCCTATTCCTTAGCCTTTGCTAATGGATGTTCCAGGTTGCCACAATGTAAAAAAGATGTTGAGACTCTAGAAAAACTGCAGAGAAGAGCAACAAAGATGATCAGGAGACTGGAGGCTAAAACATATAAAGAACGGTTGCTAGAACTGGGTATATCTTGTCTGATGAAAAGAAGGACTTGGGGAGACATGATAGCAGTGTTCCAATATCTCAGGGGTTGCCACAAAGAAGAGGGACTCAAACTATACTCCAAAGCACCTGAGGGCAGGATAAGAAGCAATGGGTGGAAACTAATCAAGGAGAGAACCAACCTAGAACTAAAGAGAAATTTCCTGACAGTTATAACAATTAATCAGTGGAACAACTTGCCTCCAGAAGTTGTAAGTGCTCCAACACTGGAAGGTTTTAAGAAGATGTTGGATAACCAGTTATCTGAAATAGTATAGGGTTTCCTGCCTAAGCAGGGGGTTGGACTAGAAGACCTCCAAGGTTCCTTCCAATTCTGTTATTCTATTTCTATTTCTCCAAAACACATTCTGTTTGCTCCAGGCCATCCCTATGTCTAACTTCTAGCTGACGAATGCAGGATGACTCTTTGTTACTGTTATCAGTCCTCTAACCACCTAGAATTGATGCAAGTTCTCTGTGAATAAACATTCTTTGTTCTTGCCAGAGACACTCCACAATTACAGGCACCGACTTTTCTTTCAAGTGGATGCCGTTGCCTTGCTTCCTTTTTGGGGACAGCATCAGTGGGAACCTATCTAACTATGTTTGGATTTAAATGAGCACCATTCATACATCTCTACTGATAGGTATTCCCCACCCTATATCCCCATGATTTGCATGTATCTAGAACTGTAGTATTCAAGACATAAGTCACAGCTGATTATCTAAAATGTTAATTGGAAATCAGCTTACTCCTTTGTCTGGAATTATATAAATCAGGAAGCAAAATAAAAGAGCCTTAGAAATGAATACTTTAGCATGTATGCAAAATAACTTATCTTTGTTTTATTACATTAACAATATTAATGAATAAGATCTGGCAAAAGTTCAGTGTGCTTATTAGGATCAACTAGCAGTTAATTTTATGTACAGGTATAAAATAGGAATTACTCAACTCTCAGGGCTACCCACTCAACAAATGCCTTATATTATGCTGCAAGCTACAAAATAGCCCTTGAACTTGGGCACATTTGCAGACATAAAACAAATTAAATGTTAAAAATAGTTTAGTGATTATGAGTCTCAATGAAAAAAGGAATAGCAATTGCAAACAATGTTTAGTTTAGTTATAGACACTGAGACTCATCAATATCTATTTTTATTGTAATGGTTATTCTGGATTTTTGTTTATGACAAGGCAGCTGACTTGATGCAAATTGAAATAATAAATTTTATTTTTGAAACATGCCAAACTATATGAAATGAATAAAAGCATGGGTCAAGGAATAAAAATATATTAAGAATAAACTATTTTTACTGAGTAATTTCTTTCCAAATTGATTGAATCTTCAGAGAAGGAAGATGTGATCTTTTAAAACGGAAAAGCTTTACAAACATATTTGCCATTTTATATAGAGACAAAAAGGAAGCATTATCTAGCATAGGAGATAAATTGTTAACCTGTTGCTTGATGTCAGCAGAAAAATCAGATTATAAATTATATATCCTGTTTAAAATGATGCAATATTATTTTAGATGGAAATCTACATAGTGATGAGAAATGTCTATGCTTGAGAGACTCCAATTACAGATTTTGGTTAACTCAGATTTTGCCAATTTGCCAAATGATCTGCAGTCGAATAGAATAGAATAAATAGATTAGAATAGAATTTTTTATTGGCCAAGTGTGATTGGGCACACAAGGAATTTGTCTTGGTGTACATGAAAGAAAAGATACGTTCATTAAGAATCATAAGATACAACACTTTGCAAATGTGACTGATCTTACAATTGTTCAGGCATTTCAACAACACTAAGACTTTCATTAGTTATAGATAGTCCTATTTTGCATAATTTTTGTATAAATAGCTGTAAAAGAATATCAAACAATTTTACAACAAACTTAATAACCTATGTTAATTTCTGGAGGCAGATAAGTATATAGTTGCACTATTACTGAACAGAACTCCAGTGCCCTATAGTAAAACAAGGACATTTTTCATGCCAGAATATAATGATATGCTTATTCAGATTTAACTGTTAAACAGCACAGTCCCATGTGGGTCTATTCAGAAGTAACCCTTACTTTAATAGAATTTCAGGCCGGAGTTGATGATCTTAAGGGTGCCAACATTATGATTCTATGGGTTTTTTTCACCAGTTGCAAAATGTGAAAGGACACAGCCTTCTGTGCTTTTGGGAAAAAATGATAAGATGCTACATTCACCTATATTTATATACTCAAGAAAAATCATGAAGATTTTTTTAACCAATGAAAGCTTATTTGATAATCAGTTTCCCCTTAAGATTTCAAGGACACCTGCAGAAAAAGTGGACACCTCCACTTTTTGAGCTGACATTCTTTCAAAGTTTATTTTATAACTTCCTGTCTGCTGTCTGTGCGATGCAAGTTGCTGAGGGATTTTTGGAGAACTCAGAAGCTGGTACATGATTGGGTGGCATTTTGCCCATTCCTAATGAAATTATTATTCAACTCTCCACTGAAGGTTCCTTTTCCTTCTCAGCATCCAGGCCCAGCACCTGTTCTTTGAACTCGGTAAATGTTCAACCTGGAGTTCAGATTTTGTGTTTTCAACAGCCTTGAAGATGACGTGAGGAAAGAGTGGAGGGAAACGCTCTCTCCGTCTCTATGTGAGTTACAAACACTCGGGAACGAACGCTTACGCCAGAACAACTCCTCCACTAAACTGGCGTATCGTGAGAGAATCTGAAAATACTTTATTCTCGCTCTCTCCAACTAATCCCGCAGCCGGGAAAGCATCGCAGGAACGGATTAAGCACTCCGTTTAACTTCCTCATTCTAAAGCTTCGTGGGCCCTCCCGCATCGACGTTTCCCCCGCAGAAAAAGCGACCGCTACCACACATGCCGCCTCAGGCATTTTGTCCTACAAATCCTCCTCTTCTTTCTCCCCCTCCCCGCTCCAAACCCCCGTTCCTTCCCTTGGCTCGACGGACTGGAGATAACGCCCCCATTCCCGGAGGCGGGCGACAAAAAAAAAAAAAAAAAAAAAAGAGGAGGAGGAGGAGGAGGAGGGAGGTTTAAGCTCTCTAGAGGCGGGAACGCGCACCCACTCCGAGGGAGGGTTGTTATTCCGCGCTCTGGCACCGGCCGCGGTGGCGACTTTATGCTTTAAATTGGTCTCAAAGCCGATTACGGCTCATCTCCCGAGTGATTATTTTCCTTTCTGGCTCCCGGTGGAGGAGAGGCTGGGGTCGGGTGTAGAAAGGTTGAATGGGCAGCAGCTGCCGGAGGAGGAAGAGAGGTCCGGAAGCCTCAGCGAGCGCGGCGCGGCTGTAGTCGGGGAAAGCGCGGCTCGCAGAACTTTCCTGGGCGAAAAGACGCGTGAGGCACCCAGAACAAGGATGCCGCCGGCGCCCCTGGGCGGGGCTGAAGCGCTCGGAGCAGCCGCCGGCTGAAGCAAAGGAGCTCAGCTACAGCCCCGGACTCCAATAGCGCCCAAGGTGGCGACACCCCCCACCAGGACGGAGGAGCGCGCCGGCGCGAGGCTTTGCAGTGGTGTGCGCCACCGCGGAAAGGCTGATGGCTCTGGGTTCCGTCAGGCTTCGCCTCGTCTGTCCGGAGAAGCCGCGCTCCTCTTCGACGACGCGCTGGTGACGGCAGGGGCTTCTCCCCCCACCCCCCACCCCCCCAGTTGATCCGAACGGTTCGCCGTCGGCGCTGGAGGCACCATGCAGAAAAGTGTGCGCTACAACGAAGGGCACGCCTTGTACCTCGCCGTGTTGGCTCGCAAGGAGGGCACCAGGCGCGGCTACCTGAGCAAAAAGACCGCCGAGACCAGCCGCTGGCACGACAAATGGTTCGCCCTTTACCAGAACATGCTCTTCTATTTCGAAAGCGAGCAGAGCGCCCGGCCCGCCGGTGTGTACATGCTGGAAGGCTGCAGCTGCGAGAGGGCGCTCGCTCCAAAGGGCGCATCCGCCGTCAGCGTTAAAGACTCAGCGCTGGACAAGCAGGTAGCGGCGGGCCCCGCCCTCTCTAGGGTTTTCCTCCTTTTTCCGCCTCCTCCTTTGCTAAGGCTCCCTTCCCGCTAACGGGACGTTGGCGCAGAAAAGGGGCTCAACTTTGAAATATGGGGCGCCTTGGCCCTGGGCCACCGCGCGACCGCGGGGTCTTCTCCGCTGAAGTTCTGGGGCTACTAGCCGCGTCTCACTTTGGGTAAAGGAGGTCGTAAGGCAGGTGGAGAGAGATGTGCTGCTCTGCCCAACGGAGGTTTGGCTCTCCCTGAGCTTACAAGTTTGAGCTCTCGACTAGCTTTTCTCAACCTTCTGGATGAGTTGTGGTACAAACTCCTCTGCGTTGCCCAGCTAGCGCTTGGGAAGGCTGTCGAATGAGTTAGGGTGTGCTTGAAGCAGAAAATCTGAGCGTATGTTAAAGGTTACTCCTCACCCATTGGGGATGAAATTTAGTCAAGGGCATGATTTTCAATACGTTTTTTGGGGAGGGGGGGGGAAAGGTCTCCAAGAGAACAATAGAAACATTTCTCTTCCCTGACAAATATAGTTAGATTAACACGTTTAAAAAGCGGTCAACGGAATTAAAGGTATTTTCATCTCTTTAAATAAAGCCTCTAGATTTTTCAGCCCAGGGTACAGGAGGAAGACAGCAGCTAAACTCTTCAACATTCCCTTGAATAGGAATCAATGTTAATGTTTGGTTTTTAAAAAACCTTGGCCAAGTTTTGGTAGATACTGTTGTTTTTCTCAGACTGCCTGCCAGGTGCGAATTATGTTTTGTTTCCTGATGTTTTTGCTGGCATATAGCAGTGACTGCTGGCAGAAGAAAAAGATCTTCTGATTTTTCTTAACTGTTTAATAACATTAACTTTGAAAGAGCCATGAGAGAATGCATAGAATGTATATGCACATCAAAATTCAATAAACCAAGGCAATGCAGGTAGTATTTGATTTGTGACCACAATTGAGCCCAAAATTTATGTTGTTAAGTGAGAAATTTGTTAAGTGAATTTTGCCCCATTTTACAACTTTTCTCCCCACATTTGTTAAGTGAATCACTGCAGTTGTTAAGTTAGGAACATGGTTTTTAAGTGAATCTGGCTTCCCCACTGACTTTGTCAGAAGGTTGCAAAAGATGATCACAGATTCCTGGAACACTCTAACTGTCATAAACACGGATTTACATTGGGATGTTTCATTTGTGAAACATCTGAATGTAAATCACGTGACAATAGGGGTGCTGCAATGGTCATAAGTGTGAAAAATGGTCATGTCACTTTTTTCAGTGCTGTTGTAACTTTGAACAGTCTCTAAATGAACTATTGTGAGCCAAGGAGTACCTGTATAGTACAGTATTACAGTACTAGTCTTTCTATTTATACAACCTTAGAATATTGGCAGCACTTGTTTATGAAGGAGATTAGGGCACATCTATGCATACTTTCGACTAGCACTGATGCTGTTACCTAGTTTGAGTAATGAAACATGTAAGAAAACAACCAAGCTCAGAGAGCATCAAGGACTCCTTATACTTTTGCAAATATTGCCTGTCTGCAAATGAAATACAGCACAATAATCAGAACACCCACTTTGTCTCTAGCTTCCCTTTAGAAAGTTTTTGTTGTTATTTTGAAACAGCAATAATTTAGTGGACATGCAGCTTTGACCAACTTTCTTCTTGAGTCTAACTCTGTTTAATGCTATTCTAGCTGCTCTATTGGCTATACAGGAAAACATTTGGAAAAAAAGGAGTCCAATCATAACTGTCGTTCTTGGAAAGCCAAGACACTCGAGTTTTATTTCACTCTTGGAAAAACAATATGCTCTGCAAGTTATTTTGATACAAAACACATGAGTTTTAATTCAGGATTGGAACACTCAAAATAGGTATTTTGAGGTGAGAATATTTTTGTGGTTGTTTTGTACATTCCTGGTTATAGTCCAGTGCATCAGAAGGCACCAAATCAGAGAAGATTGGTCTAAAGCATGCTGGCTGGAAATTTGTGAGATGTAATCCAATTTATCTGAAATACACCAGATTGGGTCTAGAATAGGCTTTTAAATATTGCTACCTCTTTTTGTACTATATCCCCTGGAGATGAGAATCAGCTCTCAGTGTGGAACAAGGAATTAGATGGTTTTCAATGGAAAAAAAGGTGTGATAACTTGATGGTGTATAGCCAGTTTTGAAAAGTGATCAGTTTTTCATGACATATCATGAAATACAATAATAAAAGTGTTAGTCAGAGATAAAGGAGATCTTCAGCCATAGAAAATGATGTGGTGGCTTTGAAGTAGTCATTCTTAATATAATCTTCCTGGTAGGATTGTTCTTGTGAGAAAAAAATGGAGGAAGAGACAGAGCTGTTTATACCATCCTGAGGAAAAGATACGATATAAATTTGATTAATAAATGGATTTAATCTATTTGTAAACTAGTTCTGGAGTTTTTAATGTAAATGTTTCAAGTATTCAAAATGTGTAAACCTTCAGATGTTTAAATAGAGTTAAACCAAATATTTCTGAACTTTTTCTTATTAAAAACAGATTGTATACTGCTTTGTATAATTTATCAAACCATACTGAATTAATTTGAATTTTGTAATCATATTTTTTTGTTTCTTGAAACAATTCTGGCATTTCTTTAAATATATGTGGAAATTATCCACATGGGTCCAATTATCCTGATGATGGATTAAAAGAGCTCAGTGATGTGTATAAGATGAATATATTTGAATTTAGATACACTATAGTTGTTGAAAGTCAGGATTAGGTTCACAAGTAGGAAGCAAAAAAAGGTTGTTTTTAAAAATTGGAAATATTATTATAAAATTGAAAGTTTAGGAAACGATGCAATTTTATCATGTTCAATAGGAATTTCTAGAATAAGAAATATTGAACTCCAGTTTTAGTCATATGCTATATCAGACTTCAGCTGTGGCATCTTCATTGCCAGTGCATTGTTCCTATGTGAATACAAATTTGCATTTGATGATAGATACTCATTTCTTTTGATTTATAGAATCAAACAGGTGTCAGTTTATTTGGAAGCACTGGAATTTTATCTCTAAAGGAATACATTTTTGACATTTAAAAAAATAAGAAATAATGCTTCATAGCTTCAAAAAATCCATCAATTTAACTATATAAAAAGCCCAAACCATGCCAGAAAACAAATGTTCAGCTGCTACAGTGAGAGACAGTTAACATTTTTAGATAGAAATCAAGATGATTTAGAAGAATGTTTTTAAAATAGGGGTATTTTGTTTTTCTACTTTTGTGACAGGTTTAAGCATAAATGGTTTCGTGCTTCGTTAGCATCATCTAAACACACACACAAACACGGTCAGTTCATTTTCCCTTTAGCTTAGTCCCAGGCCCAGCCCCAGCCCCAGCCCCAGCCCCAGCCCCAAACAATATTAATTGTATGAAATTATATTAATTGTTAAATTCTATGTTAATTTTGGCTAAAGAGATACATGTGGCTTAAAATCTTGATAAAAATAAATGAAATATATTTAATGGGAAATATATTTTATGGATTAAACCTGAATTTATTTCACCTGTATTTATTGTATTTCACTGCAATACAACGTTTGGTGATCTGGGGTGGTGATATATCTGGCACAGGTCAAATTATCAGTTCATTACAGTATGCAGAGTGGAGTATGAATGGCTTTTTTGGTCAAAGTAACAAGCAAGCCTTCTGTTATTCTACATGTAACTGCCGTTTTTTTTAGTTCTGTGCTGCCATTCTCTAACATGAATTGTCTTAATCATGTTGTTACCTGTAACCATTATTTCACAGCCACATAGATCTTAAAATTTCTTTTATTTGGTTAAACCTGAGTGCAACCTAAGTAAAAGAGAACCCAGTGTTTCCAATAAGGAGTAGATGCTGCAAATCTACCATTGGATGATGTGATTGTCAGGCATTTGCTGGCTTTTGAGTAGCTAACAGTAGTAATTCTTTTTATCTCACAATTTTCATCATTTTGTTGCAATAAATACCTATCCTGAAATGAAAAGGTTTTTATTTACTAGGTTTCCCAGAAAATAAGACCCTGTCTTATATTTTTTGAACCCTGAAATAAGCGCTTGGCCTTATTGCCATGTGTTCAAAAGCCCGATTGGGCTTATTATCAGGAGTTGTCTTATTTTGGAGAAAACAGGTACCTTTGCAAGTTTATTCTATGTATAAAGCAATAAACATATATTGGGCTAGAAAAAACTTTAGAATGATATATTAAATAGGATTAAAATTTCTGGTGGGAACAGTGAAATCAGTCTAGCATTCTCCAGACATGTTAAGACTGAATCTTCCAAAATTTCCCAGATGTTGTACTTATCAGGCTAAATACCTACCCATGTTTCCATGAAAATAAGACTGGGACTTGTATTAATTTTTGCTCCAAAAGTTGCATTAGGGTTTATTTTCCAGTTTGATCTTATTTCTGAGGAAATATGGTACTAAATTCATCCATCTGGCTGATGATTTTAATGAGCTTATTTTTGGGATAGGGCTTATATAATGAACATCCTGAAAAATCATGCTAGGGCTTATTTTCTGGTTGGGTCTTATTTATTCATTTGGTTTTAAATATGGGAGGAAAGAGAGCATAGATAAATTTTGCATCAACAGGCATAAAATAGCCATTGCAACTACGTCTAAGGTTTCATATCTCAGTCTTATATCTAAAGTATCATTAAAACATTTAAAGGTTATAATAATGTAAAATATTTGATAGGCAGAAACAATACTGAATTTGCAAATGCAGGCACTGAAACAAACAAAAATTTAATTTAATTTCCAGAAGTGGTAATTTCACATAACTACAGAGCAAATTTTACAGTACATTATATAATGTATTATCTGCTTTATATGCCAATCCTAAGCACTATTAATTAGAAGTAAAATAATTTACTATAGCCTAATTTTAAATTAAATTTCAGGCAAAACTGAATACAGAAGGTTTTGCTTAAGTACTAGTAAAATATAGTGAAATCAGGACTTACAGAGTTGCACTATACATTATTCATGGTTGGCAAACCTTTTTGGCACCAAGTGCCGAAACTGGAGCGTGCGTGTGGGGGGAAGCGCTAGAAACCAGAAGAGCAGCTCCATAGAGTGCCCGCGTGGGAGTGGAGGAAACTGGAAGAGCAGTTCCCTGGCATGCATGTGCATGCCAGGAAGCTGAGCTTCTGGTTTCCGGTATGCGCATGCATGCCGGTCACCTGAGCTTCCAGTTTCCAGTGCTCCCGTGTGCGCGAAGCTGGCTAGTGCCAGAACCCGGAAGAGCAATGGGCAACTTTTGGCGTGCCCGGAGAGATGGCTCTGCATGCCACTTCCAGCACATGTATGATAGGTTCACCATCATAGAATTATTTACTTCAATGAAATCAGTGAAAATAGATTTCATTAGAAGTAAGTTTTGGAAGCATAGAATATTAACAGAATGCAAATATGTACTCATTATTTGCTTCTATATAGTTATACTTTGAAGTTAAGATTATTCAGATGTATTGTGTGCGCGTGTGTGCATCCCATTTTAATCTATGTATCAATGTAATACATTTTGAAGAGTTTAGGATGAAAAATGCAAAGTTGCATGGTGAGGTATAAGCTTTCATTTTCAAAGAATTCAGAGAATCTGAATGCGGAATTTGATGTCAAGTATATAGATGTCAAAAACAGCACAAAATCTTTGTTTTAAATTTAAAAAAATTCAAAAAAGAAATAACACCACAAAATTTGTGTTATCAGTTACTATACTACTAATTTATGCCAGCACTTTGCTGATTGATGTTATTAAATATCCTAAACAGATAATTTTAGGGTATTTCTTTCTTCTTTGAAAGAAAGTTATTTCTTTCTTCTTTGAAGTACATTTTATTCATTTAAAACATTTTATTCATTTAAAACATTTATCTGTCAAATCTAAAAACAAAGTCTGGGTATCTTACAACCCAGCAGTAGAAATAATATATGCAACTATATTTAAACAATAAATAAAACCAAATCCAGAAAAACCTGGCACCACAACCACACTTCATTGATGTAACCCACCACATTCTCATCATATTCTCACTTCATCTGGAAACTGAAAGAGTGAGGACCTGTCAGATCTTAAGAGGGAGAGTATTCCATACATCAAGGCTGCAATGGAAAAGGCATGCTTCCAAAGACTACAAGAGGCAATATTCAAGAGAAGGGATCTGGAGCATGGATACCCTATCAGCTTTTGTAAGATGGGAAGATAGCTTTAGGGATAGGCGGTCCCACAGACAATCTGGTCCTGTGCCAGGTAGGGCTTTAAAGATGATACCCAGCACTTTGAATTGCACCTGGGAAAAAAACTAGGAAGCAGTGCAGCTCATGCATCCGGCATATAATAGGTGCAAACCTAGGAGTGCCCAACATAGCATGCACTACTGCAGTCCGGACCAGGTGGTCTTCAAGAGCAGCCTCATGTACAGCACATTGCAGTAATCAAATAGTGATTAAGGCATGACTGCCAGAGAGTCTAAATTGCTTAACAGCTCCTTGCAGGGGAGTGCAATCCTGCCCAGAGTCAGAGGTGGCATATCATCAGACCAAGCACGGGAGGTGGGTGGGGAAACTACCCCCATCTTGCTAGGGTTGAATCAAATTTGGTTCTTCCTCATCCAGACCCTTTTAGCTTCCAGGCATTTGGTGAGCACTGTGATAGCATTTCCTGCTTGGTGAAGGGTAGAGATGTACAGTATAACTGGGTATCATCAGCACATTGATGATACCACACGTTGTCAGCAAATGTCTTCACCCAGAGCTTTCATTTAAATGTTAAAGAGGATAGGATTAGGACACAGACCTGAGGCCTTAGAAACCCTGTATTACAGGAATCAACCTCTCCCCTCTTAAGGACAATCACCTCCCCTCTTAAGGAAAATCATTGCAAAACTGTACCTCCCCCTCCAAATCCCCAACATAGGCTCAGAAGGATATCAAAGTTGATGGTATCAAAAGCCATTAAGAGATCTAGGGGAGCAAGGACAGTTTCATCCATTACCACCCTTGTGTCAATCCCTCCAGAATTATCTGCAAATTAATGCAATCTTGGTAGGTACCCTGGCCTGGAAAGGGTCCAACTACAGGGCTCTCTGTAGCTAAGCTCCGACACCCTCTCATCAACTTCCCTAAAATGGGGAAGAGTGGGAGATGGGGTTAAATATCTAAAACTGTTGGGTCCAAGGATAGCCTCTTAAGAAGGAAGCATAGTAGCTTAAGATCTTCCATTTTATTACTTCTATGACTCATTCATTTTTCTTATAGTTATAGAAGTTATTTGTGGTAAGTTGTACAAGAAGGCCTAGCAAAAACCTGGGAGCAGAGTCAAAAGAGGAATCAGCTTAGAGTTTCTGCATAGCTACAAAGGGACTTAGTCCAGTGGTGAAATTCATCCGGTTCTATCCAGATTGCGCGATCTGGTAGCATTGGCGGGTGGCTCTGCCCACCCATCCAGACATCATCATGCCCCATTTTTGACCCTCTAAGCATGCACAGAAGACTCTACGCATGTGTGGAGGAGGCACGAGCGAGTGTAGGGCACGCACACGCTCACATTTGTGAACTAGTAGTGAAGGTAAGTGAATACCACCCCTGACTTAGTCTAATCCCTCTTGGATTCTGTTAACCCTTATTCAGCGCCCAATTCAGCATTTGTTTATGATTTTAATAATACCAGTATATTTATATTTAGTTTGAAACTTACCTAAAAGTCAAATTTGATACAGGAAATAAGATCTACTGTATACTGTCCTCATCCTTTAAAGGAATTACATAACATGTTCCATTGCCAGACTGGTTTATTTTGTTCTGTGAAGGCCATCAGATTCTGGATCCTGGATTTTTGGCCATTAAAAATAAAACATAATTTGTGGACTTCTTGAGGCAACAAATGATATATTAAGATAAAAATTGATATGTAAAATAAATTTCAAGCACCTGGCTGCCTCCCATTTACTCTTGCTTCGCTCTTTGCTCTGCATAAGTGAAACAACTAACTGCAATTTATCAGTATTTTCTGGTCTAGCTAGAATGAAAGTTAAGATTAATGTTTTCTAAAAAAGGATATGAAGCCATGGTTTAATTTCAATTTCTGAATCCTAATGAATCTGGAAACAATTATCCATATTTCACAGGTTTTGAGTTTTTGAGATTTTAATTTAAGACACAGCAGATCAGCACCCATTTTGGTTTTTTTTCCCTTTTCATTTAGCAAATTCTGTCTTAATTCCTACTTAAAGGCAAGTAAGAAATAGTTATTTAATTCTAGCTGACATTCTTTTTCTCTCTTGAACTCCATTTGCTCTTCCATTTCTGGCAGAATGTGGGCCATTTTTCTTCAGCCTAGGTAGAAATATTCCCTGAAAAGTTTTCTTCTTTAGCACTCTGGATTGTACCCTGCCTGTTCCCAAGAACAAACCTTTAACAACCAAATTCTGTGTCCATCTTTGCTTTGCTAGCATTACATCTCCATCTCTCTCTCTCTCTCTCTTTTTTTAAATGCTTTATCTGTCTCCTTCCTCTGTTAAGCTCAGCAGTGTCATTTTTCTAATGGAGAATATGCTATCTAGTAAGAAGAATAGTGTCCTATAAAAGTTACAAAGAACAACATGACTATTTGTTTATATGTTACAGAATGTTGGAGAATTATGGGTGGCTGGATATTGTCACACTATAGTGCCTTGTCAGCTACAATTTATAGTTTGCATTGTTTGTTCAGCCTGATAATAGAAAGTGTGTGTTAAAGGACTGCATATTACTGCATGAAATACATATATCCTGATTTATTGAACCAGATTGAGCCACTAAAACTGTAGGTTAATGCTTATACAGGTAATCTTTGATTTATGACAATTATTCAGTTACTGTTCAAAGTTCCAACAGCATTCAACGAATGATACTTAGAATAAGTCTTTGTAGTTCTGGACATCACAATATTCCTGTGGTCACATGATCACAATTTCCCATGTTCCTTGCTGGCTTCTGACAAAGTCAATGAGGAAACCAGCAGGTATGAGTTGGAAGTAATAATCACATGAGATCCTCTCTTAACAACCTTGTTTAAAAATGGCAACTGGGATTGCCGGAATTGCCATTGCACAGGCGACATTGTCACATAATGTCTTGCTTTATGGCCATGTCAGTTAGCAATAGCAATTCTGGTCCAAAGACAAAATATTAGGACTACATGTAGTTAGATATATTATAACACTGTATGCAAAGTTGAGTACAGTATAAGAAAGAGTAAAAATAAAAATATGAAATGAAAAGTAATAAGAGATACCACATTTCCTTGGAATATAGTATATGGAATGATAGGATAGTTTAAGGTAGGTTTGCTGACAGTCAATCAATCTTTATTTGGCCATAGACCAGCAGAAATTTGCAGAGAAATCCTGTAATGTTTTGTAACATCCTTGATTGGATTTAATGTTACATGGAGCAAAATGTTACAAACTACAATATTTGTTCTTACAGGTGGAATGATGAGTGGTCCATGCTCATCATTCTCTTGAGTGTCTCCTATGTTCTTGAAGTCTGCCTTGGAAAAATTGAGATAGATTTTTAGGAGTTGCAGAGGAAATCAACACTCTTCTTCTTCCAAGATACACTGTAATGTAAAAGAGAAGCAGAAATTTATTCAACAAAGTGTATTTTTTTCCAATATTAAGAAATGGAATGGAATGCACAATTTGGAACTAAAAAGTAAAATATAATTGTTCTAAATGCTCTTTAAATTGTTTTAAAATTATTCTTACATATAGCAAGAGAAGGACTTCACAAATGTTTGTTATTTAAAGATGATGAACAGTTTAAAAATAGGTTACTAAAAAAAACATTTTTCTTGTTTATCTCTGTTTAACTACAGCAGAGGTGTCAAACTTGCGTCGTCACATTGTTGTCACTTAATGTATCATGACTTTCCCCCTTTTGCTAAAATGGGGTTGGCGTAGCCAGCACATGACACATCCAGCCCACGGGCTGCAAGTTTGACACCCCTAAACTACAATATCAAGAACTCTTGGGGCCTAATGTAGGTTTACCATATGTAGGTTGCAAACATATGGATGATCACATGTTAATGCTTTTTATATCAGTTTACTGCTATCTAATGACTTCCTGGATTATTGAAGTTCAAATACTATATGCCTATTGTTATAAATATGATAGGCATATTTGATAAAAGTTGTTTGTGCTGTTGCAGTGTTACAAATGGAAATTGGAGAACATGAAAGAAGGAGAAAATTTCTCAAACTGGTTTCAATATTGTGGTCTAGTATGTACCGGCAGACTGGCAGACATTTTTTTGATAAATGCCTTTAGAATTGCTACTAAACACAGAATGATTTAAAGGAAGAGTAGCTGAATTAAAATGTTAAGAAAAACAGAACAGTACATTTTGGTAATACTGTAGTTTGTAATATAATTTTAAGCTAAATTTGAAATTTTGATCAGACTCGTTATAATAACTACTATGCAGATTTTTTTTCTTAAATAGTGAGCAATAATGACATTTCCTTGGTAGCTATAGTCATCTCTGTATTTTTATTATTTTTTTGTTATTGTTAGTATTTTGCCATATTGATTTTCCTATTTTAATATTATTATTATAAGAGAGGAATATAAACTGGTCAAACTCCTGATGCATTAAGTATCATGTAAACTCGAGGAAATAATAAATGAAATATTAGTATTGTCATGTTTAGATGCAAAAGATACATTGGAATTCACTCAAGGATGTGTAGGACTTGTGATATAGGTGAAGAATAGACTTGGAATTTGTGTAGGTACTCTAATAATATGTTACCATTGGAGATTGTAGAGAGACAAGATAATGAGTGAATCTCAAAGAAATTGTTCATGGGCACACTGGTTGATTAATTATTGATTGATGCCACTGTCAGTGTACATTTGATTACATACAGATTTGTGGAGACTCTGTCCCCAAGCTGGCCCTTCAGTTATTCTAACACTGCATTTAGTGACAATTGAGACTACCTCTGTCCAAGCATATCCACCTAGGGCAGCGGTGGCTAACCTTTTTGTTGTTGCGTGATGAAAGTGAGCGTGCATGCGCATGCTAGTGCTCTCACGTGCCAGCAGCCATAATGCATTGCCCATCCCCCTGTGCATACGCACATCCCACACACATGTGCCCCCTCCATTTTGGACCAACTTTTGCCGGCATGAATGGTCTGCCTTTGCAGAGGCAGTGGCGGCTCCTCCTCCTGCCAGCCTCGTGATCTGGGCAATATCCAGCCAGCCAATTATGCCAGCCGGCAGAATCACGGAGGAGTGAGCTGCCCAGCCTGTTGCTGCTGGCACACCACCCTTGGAGCAATGCTCCATTCTGCCCGCGAATACGCAGCAACCAATGAGGGAGAGACGGAGTTGAGGGAGCTAGGGTTGAGGGTGTGCTATCGCCTCCCTCCAGCCCGGCTTCCTGGAGGGCATCTTGCAGCCAAGAAGCAAATGCCCTTTTGGCCCGCCCGAGGCCTCCTGGTCTCTAGTGTCTGCCTCTTGCGACTGCTCACCCGTTCCCTGAAGAGGGAGGGAGGAGAGAAAAGAGGGCTGCTCCCAAGAGAACTTTAATTACATTGCAGGTGTGGAAAAAGTGGTTCTTCTTTCGGGGTTTTTTTTAATTTGATTTATATGCCGTCCTTCTCCGGAGACTCAGACTTACAATGCGTTAAGCAATAGCCTTCATACTTTTGTATATTTATACAAAGTCAGCTTATTGCCCCCACAAACTGGGTACTCATTTGACCTACCTTAGAAAGGATGGAAGGCTGAATCAACCTTGAGCCTGGTGAGATTCAAACTTACAGTAATTGCAGACAGCTGGTATTAATCACAATGTTTTTAGTCTACTGAGCTACCAGGGTTTTCCTGGCAGCAGCCCGGCTCTTTACACGCTCCTGCCAGTCTCTTGAGACACCTACCCAAGCGAGGCACTGGAATCGTCTGCCATGCAGCGGCAGGGGGGTTGGGATAGTGTAAGAAGGCTGGCTGGGTGCTCGACTGGTGGCTTCCCTTCTAAAGAGACTGACTACTGGTCTAAAAGGAGATGCAGTGGCCAGTAGTGCTGCAAAGAATAATCTCCCCCAATTTGCACGGCAGCTGAGAAAAGCACTTTCCTCCAGTTGCTGGAAGTTAAAAGGTGGTTCTGTGCAGCTGCTTGAAAAACTTTTCTCCCAATGGCCGTTCTCTTTCACACTCAGAGCCCTACGGAAAGGATTGAGGGAAGAAAGCCGGAGCTCCGGCAGCCTCTGGAAAAATGTTTAGCTCATCGATTCCCCCACCCCAGGAGTGGGGAGGTACATACTCCCAACACCCCCAGCATCCTTGTGAGAAGAGCGCGTGAGCATGCATGCACAATGGGTGGCTGCTCTTCCAGTTTTGGGTCCACCAGTGCACATGAAAACCAGCTGGCTGGCATGCCAGAACCTGGAAGAGCAATGGGTGATGGCTCCGCATGTCCGGAAAGATGGCTCTTTGTGCCACTTCACCATCATGGACCTAAGGTGTTAAAAGACATTTTGAAGCACTGAAAAAATGTGGGTCTGAGATAAATACTGTATGATAGATCTAATCCAATGTTTTTCAAGCCTGGCAACTTTTAATAGATGTATAGACTTCAAGTTTCAAAATTGTTCCGCTAGCATGCATCTTAAAGTTGCCAAATTTGAAAAACATTTACCTAAACCTGCCATTCCAATATAATGGATTGCTTAGACACCAAAGCGCTTCCTGAACAGAGAAAACATTATGTAATTGTGGTGAACTAGGGAACAATTTATAAACAGTAGCGGTTTTGTTTATTATCTGTCATCCAGTCTATTAACTGCTTGGAGCATCAATTGTTTCACTTTTGTTAGTTGAAAAAGGAAGATAGGACTGACTGTAATCTTGATATTGATGACAACAGCACATATTCTCAGATAGCCTCTTCAGGTGGTTTCACAGAAATACTTAAAAGCACTTGGGATAAAATAGAATCCTAATGAACCTCATAAGGTAGCTAGCTGCCAAAGAACAGTGCAATAATTCCCCAATATCATCTCCTGGAATCTATTATTTACTTGGAATGGCACCATTGTAATACACTGCCTTAATATCCCACTACTAATAACTAGCCCAGAAAGACATCATGGTTAATGGTACTGGAAATTGTTAAGAAAACAGACTAGATCAATTTTCCCTAAGAGAGTAAAGCAAATAATTTTTGTTCCAACTTTCTTATTGATTTCATGTTTTTATGATGAACTGTAGAATAAACAATATTCATGGAGATTAAAAAAATCATAAATTCCAATCACAGGGTTGGAAGAAACCTCTTCTAGCCCAGACAGGAATCCTAAGATTGTTCTAGACAAATGGTTCTCCAATCTTTGTTTGAAAATCTCCAGTTATGGAGCACCTACATCTTTAGCATGAAGACTGTTCCACTACTTAATAGCTTTCACAATATGTTTGGATTCCTATCTGTAAAGCTATCATATTCATTCATTTGCATTGGCTTGCAAGCTGTCCAAGGTGGCTTACTTTATTTGTATGGCACCCATTCCTGAAGACTCTAAATTAAAGAAATCAAGATGATAAAATAGCAGTTTCAGAACTAGACAGAATATAAAGTTATAACTTCCTGTTATGGTCATAAGTAATGTCACTCCGGTGCCTAAATGAAGAACCAGGTTTTCAAAGGATTCCTAAAGGATAGCAGAGTTGAGACCATAAGATCTTTGAGGTGATGCAAGTGCAGTGATAGAAAAGGCACTTTCCGGATCCCGTAACATGACATTGTTTTATTAATAGAGCTTTGATAAATGGGAATTTACCATCTGCTTATGATAGTGTTTTTTGTGCTTCTTGTTTGAAAATACTATGAAGATACAGGGAAATATCTGCTGATATTCTCCCCTGTTTTGAAATTTTATTTTCCCTGTGCTGCTTTGGTGAAATGTAACCTTCATTTGTGTTTTTTTCTGAAGTTTTATTGGCAATTAAGATAAATTGTGTGCTGAGATTGCTAGATTACTTGACAAAGGACACAGCTCATTTGCAAACTAATTCAGATATAATTTTATTATGTCTGAGCTGTAGGACCTTAGTTCTGTACTACCTAGTTATTCAAATATTGCTCTTTTATATAACTGGCTCCTAATTGCTTATCTGCTCAGGAAGCCGAGGATAAAGTGGAATTGTGTTACACTGGAATTTTGGGTGCGGTTTTTATTTTATTTTATTTTTCATAAGGAGAGCTTGGATAAACAATCTTCAGCTAATCACTCCTTTTCCTGAGGTTAACTACATTTTTGTGCCTGGGGAATAAATGCCATCCTGAATTCTTTGGAGAAAGAACAGAACAAAATGAAATCAGTCAAACTGATTGACTTTTACCCTACCTTCCTGCTTTACACTCAAGTTGCTATCAAAGATTGCAAAACAAAAAGAATATAAAGTTTAAAACAAAAAACAAAAAGTGAATGTAAAGTTTAAAAATGTAGACTTAAAATACCAATGAAATATATACCGAAATAATCTAATAATGAAAAAGCATGTTGAAGGGCCTGTATTCATTCAGATTTTAAGAACATCTTTTTCTAATCTCCACCCTCTCTTTTCGGAGGAGTTTATTGAAAAAGGTGGTCAGGTTGGAATTTCAGAACTTCCTGGAGGCAACAAGATTACCAGTTGAGTTTCAGGCACAGCAGTACTTTTTGATGATCTCAGCAGAGTTCTCCTAACAGTTTTGGATACCATTAGTTGTGATACTCTTCTGGATTGACGATGTGCTATGTCCTATGTGGGGTGGTGGTAGTGATTCTCCTTTTTTTGTACTGTATGGTTACAGTCAGTGATGGTGGGAAGTGGGTAATCAAGTCCAAAGCCTTTAAACTACCAGATGCCACATAATCCAATGCTCTCATCTCTTGTTGTAATATCTATAGAATGCCACAGAATCTACTGGATGCCACAGAATCCAGTGCTCTCATCTCTTATTGTAATATCTATAAGCAGCTGCTGACTGAAGTTATGCATTGGTCAGGTATCATCAAGATACTGGTAGTGGTATACCCCTCACTGACAAAGTGTTGCTACCAGGTTTCTGTCCCTGGAAGTTAGAGGGAACTAAATGGAAGGCATAGACTTAAGTTCAAGACCAAGTGGCTATCAGGATTTGGATTTTTCAAAACCAGGGTTTTACATCTCAAGTTCTGAGTGGGATTGCATGTCCCCAGATGATACTGGTGCCCAATTTGGGAGTTTTGTTGGACTCGCAGCTCCTGTTCAAAAAGCAGGTGGCTGTCTTATGTGCCAATTCCAGTCATTGATGAACTGGATTTTTATACAGTGTCAGGCACAATCAACAAGAACCACTCACGAATAGTCTCAAGCAGAAGCTTTATTGTTAGTCACCTACGTTACAAGAATCTCACCAGACTGATTGAATTTCCTTTGGAATAATCAGTTTCAGATTCAGGGGGAAGTCAGCCTGAACTGCTTTTTGCAGTGCAAGGTGTCAAAGCTCTCTCCCCTTTTAACACTTCCCTTCAGTCTATCAGGAGATCCCACCACGTCTAGTCTCTCATTTCTGAGAAGTTTTATGTCTGTTCTTCCAGGATGACTGTCTTCTTTTTTTGTTGCCCTGGTGTTTCTTTGGTTTTTAATTTGTATTCCACCGAGTGTCATTGAAACGTTTGGTGGTTTTAGAATTAAAAAACAAATAATACTCAAAGGAATATAAAATATTAAAATGTACGCCCTTATTTATGCGATATCCTTTACGTGCAAGTGATTTAAAATCTGGGTGATGTGTCTGGAAGGCAAAACTTAATAAGCTTTGGCAAGAAGAGAATTTTAAATTGATAGGCAGCTTGAATTTTCTTTTCTACTTTTAAAATACCAATGTCAGGGCATTGTTGTATTGTATTGAATAAAATACAAGATTCTTTTATTCTGTTTCTTATGATTCTATCTAAGATTGCTAACTATCCCTAGACCGCAATAGTTATTTTATCAACTGCTTCTGACAAAAACTTAATGTGCAAATAAAAGGTAATGATAGCATAGAACACATGGCACTTAGACTGCGATCCCATAATTTTCTGAGAAATGCCTCTAAACTTAGTTGTATTTGTCTTTCTATTCATGTACTTAGACTGCAGAAATAGCATGTTCTAACATTTTTGTATTCATACACTAAAACCTTAACTCATTATAAGATTACTTTTAAATGGTCCAGAGCAGGAAGGATATACATAGGGTGTGGTATGGTGGGAAACTGCCTTTAAATGGAAAAATGATTGTGATATAATTAACGCAGTCCAAAAACAATTTGCTGAGAGTAACATTTTGGAAGCCTTCCCAAAACATTTTAGTTGACTTAGCTGTACATTTTAAAGTAACAGATGATAAGATGAAGTATATAAAATAGAAAAGCGGTATAATTTAGATAAGGAAAAGTGGCTACTATGGTTAGGGACATACTTACAGTTTTTTTTCCCTTTCAGATAACTTCTGTCATAGAATGCATTGAGTTCAAGTAAGAACTTTAATTAATGTATCAGTTCTTATTTTTTCATTATTTCATCAGGAAATACCCTTCTTGAACAAAACAAAACTTTCAGGTATGCTTTCTGAACCCGATGTCATCTCAGAATCATCAGAAGGGATGCCTGGTTAAGGAAAGTTTTCATACAATAAAGTCCCCCCTCCCCCATCAAGAGTCATTGACCCAGAGGGGTAGAAAAACATTGTATATTTAATGATAATATTAAGTGTACAATATATTTAATTATTTCATTGTATTAATTCTAAAAATATTGCAAGATCTAGGAAATTAATCTTGAGTGAAGATTTGTCTATTCAGGTGAGAATCCATTTATTATTGATTTGTTATTCATATTTCTATGCCATCCAACTCTCTGAGAGGACTCTGGATGGCTTACAACAAAGACAATATGAACAATTTGCAATAAAAGATGTTAAAAACCCATACACACCACTCATGGCCGGACCTCACAAGATCGCAGTGGTGAGATCAGCAGCCCCAAGCCTGCTGGAAAAGCCAGGTTTTCACCATTTTCTGGAAGGCCAGTAGGGTGGGAGTGGTCCTGGCCTCAGGAGGTAGCTGATTCCAGAGAGCTGGGGCAGCCACAGAGAAGGCCCTCCCCCGCGGACCCGCCAGGCTGACGGGACCCAGAGGAGGCCAACTCTGTGGGATCTTACCGGTCGTTGGGAGCTATGCGGTAGAAGACAGTCTCGAAGATAGCCTGGCCCTAAGCCATATAGGTCTTTAAAGGTAATAACCAATACCTTGAATTGTGACCAGAGACCAACAGGAAGCCAGTGCAACTCATGGAAGATTGGTGTAGTGTGGGAGTACCTAGGTGCACCCGTGACTGCTCAAGCGGCTGCATTCTGGACCAACTGTAGTCTCTGAACACTTTTCAGAGGTAGCCCCATATAGAGCGCATTGCAATAATCCAACCGTTAGGTAACAAGTCATGAGACTGTGAGAAGAGCCTCCCGATCCAGGTAGGGTCACAATTGGTGCCCAAGGTGAACCTGTACAAAGGTCCCCTTAGCCACAGCTACCAGGTGTTGTTCTAATCTCAGCTGTGGGTCAAGGAGGATGCCCATATTGTGAACCCGTTCTGGGGGGGACAACTTCTCCCCCCCAGAGCTAAGGATGGACAATCGACATGGTCCTTGGAAGGCAATACCCACAGCCACTCGGTCTTGTCTGGGTTAAGTCTGAGTCTGTTTACTCCCATTCAGACTCTCACACCCTCCAGGCACTGACACATCACATTCACTGAAATGATGCGGGGTGGAGATATACAGCTGGGTATCATTGGCATACTGCTGATATCCCACCCTGGATTGTTGGATGATCTCCCCCAGCGGTTTCATGTAGTTGTTAAATAGTAAGGGGAGAGGAGTGAGCCCTGTGGCACCCCGCAAATGAGAGGCCTAGGGGTCGACTTCTGTCCTCCTATTAACGCCAATTATGACCGACCAGAGAGATAAGAGGACAACCACCATAACACGGTGCCTCCCATTCCCAACTCCCTTAGTTGGCCTAGTAGGACACCATGGTCAATGATGTTGAAAGCCGCTGAGAGGTCAAGTAGCACCACAATAGAGGAATGACCCCCATCACGGCTTGCCAGAGATTGATCATCAGCGCGACCAAAGCAGTTTCCATGCTGTAGCCAGGTTTGAAGCCAGCTTGAAAAGGGTCATCCAATGTCGATAGGAGCTGATGTGCCACCACTTTCTCTACAACCTTCCACACAAAGGGTAAGCTGTTCTTTAATTCTGCTGGGTCCAAAGAAGGCTTCTTGAGGAGAGGCCTTACAACTGCTTCATTTAATGGTTGCGGAAAAGACCCCTCCTTTAAGGAAGCATTAAGTAAAGTCAGGAGCCAGCCTCGTGTCACCTCCCTGCTGCCTGAAACCAGCCAGGAGAGGCACAGGTCCAACGAACAGGTGGAGGAACTTATTGCACCCATAGCCTTGTCTAGTTCCTCAGGAGTCATAGGTTCAAACTCATCCCACGCAATATGACTAAGACCTGCCCTGGTCATTTCGGTCAGAATTCCCTAATCAGAGTCCAGGTCCATCCGAATCTGAATGACTTTATCTGATAGAAACTGCACAAATTCCTCAGCTCTACCCTGTAAAGGCTCCTCAGCACCCCTTACATTAAGGAGAGAGCGAGTCACCCTAAACAGTGCGGCTGGATGAGAATCAGCGGATGCAATAAGTGCGGAAAAATGCAAACATTTTGCCGACCATATTGCCACTAAATAAGTCCCCATAAAGGCTCTTAAGAGTGTTTGGTCAGATTCAGATTTACTGGTCCTCTAGTACCCCCTAGACGTCTCTTCTGGTGCTTCATCTCCCGGAGCTCCTCGGTAAACCAGGGAGTTTTCCTGGATCCACTGCTCTTGAGAGGTCGCAAAGGCACAATCTGGTCTAGTGCCGCAGACGCTGCCTTAATCCAGGCAACAACCAGGGTCTCTGCCGGGCTGTGGACAAGGGAGTCAGGTATCTCCCCAAGCTCCTTCTGGAACCCTACAGGGTCCATTCGGCACCAGGGGTGGAACCACTTAATCGACTCCGCCTTCCTGTGATGGAGGAGTAGGGTCCTAAAGTCCAACTTCAGCAGGAAATGATCTGACCACTACAAAGGAGAAACATCTATAACCCTTAATTCCAGATCACTTCTCCACTGCCCCGAGAGAAACACCAAGTCGAGCATGTCCCCCCCCCCTATGGGTCAGACCCTGAACTACTTGGGTCAGGTCCATGGTTGTCGTGGAAACCATGAACTCCTGAGCCACAACTGAGGGTTCGCCAAGTGAGGGCAGGTTAAAATCCCCCAGCACCATAAGCCTGGGAAACTCCACCGCCACCCCGGCTACTGCCTCTAGTAGCCCAGGTAGGGATGTTGTAACGTAGCTGGGAGGCAGATACGTCAACAACAGACCCAACTGAACCCTTGAGTCCAGAGGAGGGATTCACATCTGACAATCTCCGGGGCAGGGATCCTGGGAGGGCAAAGGCTCTTAAGGACAATGACTGCCACTCCTCCACCCCTTCCCTGGAGTCACAGCTGATGCAGTATCTGAAACCTGTCTGGGCACATCTCTGATAGGGGAACACCCCCCTCTTGACCCAGACAGGTCTCAGTTATGCATGCCAGGTCAGCCTTCTCCTCCAGGATTAAATCCCGAACAAGAGGGGCTTTATTAACAACAGACCTGGCATTAAATAGCAGCAGCCTAAGGCCAGGACCCTGCTTTCCCAAGTCACCAGGAATATGGGATGAGCCTTTGAACCAAAACCAGAGGGGCCGGAACACATAATTGCTTTGTCATAGCGAGTCCTAGTTCCCCGACAGTGGTCTACCCCTCGGCTCCCGTCGTATCTATCTATCCCAGTCAAAACTGCAATATTCCGGCTCTCCATCTCCCCAGAAACTCCCTCCCCACCGGCCCCCCTCTTCCCTGGCAGGAAAGGCACTTCATTCATGCCGAGCCGGGGGTCATATCTGGGCCGTTATCTGCTTCTGCTTGCATACGCAGCAGAGGGGGCTCCATTCTTTTTCCCTGGCTCCCTCATTTTCTACAATTCAGTTCCCCCAATTCACTCCTTCTGTTTTAAAACCAACTGAATTCTGAATTCTAATCTATCTAAAACACGCACACACACATATACACCTCCCCCTGGATAGTTAGTATATCAGGCCACAATGTGGTATGGTCTAAACTTCAAAACAAATTTGGTTGACCTGGCAGTAAAAATCTGCAGAAGGAGCCACACATTAACTAAACCCTCTAAAATTAGGTTTTTATTTCTCAGTGGCTGACTCTTTCAAGATGTTTTACCAAGGATATAGATAATTGCTAGGTAACAGTCAACTGTATTATCCCAAGAATCTTCTATATTTTTTGTCCTACCAAAAATCATTTCTTTTAAAGGGAGACTATAGAATAGTCAATGATTGAAGTGAAGTCCCCTCTGGAAGCAATTTGAAAGGTACAGTAGTGTGCAGTAGTGTTCAGCTCCTCCTACCTGGGAATATTTTTACTCTAGAGAAGAGCAGAAGAATGCGGGAAATTTAGATGCAGCTGTTATGAGGAGTTTGAGTTGTCTTTTCACAGTAATATGCAACTATCTAGTGTGTTTGTCAGCTTTTCCTTTGGGCTTAGCATAGGTGATGCTTCCTGGAAATGCCTGAGGATGATTGTGAGGCCAGTGTAGCATTCAGTCCCTGCACAGAAATGTTCTATCTTTTCTTTAGATTGAAATGTTGAGGAAATAGAAACTCAACATTTTAAAATATTATTTCAAATTGGTTCCATTAAAAGGATTGGCATGTAATCAGATTTTTCTGTGCATATGTTTTGCTGGATCAAAATTTTTCAAGCATAGTATAATGTATATAATGGCCATAATGTGTATTAAAGCTAGTAAAATATTAGATTGTAGAATATTTTGTATTTAAAAGGCTACATATAGCATTTGGCTATTCCTTTTTAAAACGCTATACCTTTTTAAAATGTATTTTTTCTTGGGATTGTACTGCAAAATCCAAGCACACCACATTCTTTTTTTTCTATTTTATTTTTTAAAAAGTTAGAATACAAAATAGCAAAAAAAAATTAAAGAGACAAAGAAAACAAAATAAAATAAGCAAGACATTATTAAAAAAGGAAAAAGTGCATTAAAAAACCCTAACATATATATACATATTGTCTCCCCAGTTGAATGCTGGATAATATATTACAAAAACATTTATTTATTTAGAAAATTTTTATTGCTGCCTATTCGCACATGGCGACTCAAGGTGGCTTACAGGAATATAAAAACATAATATATAAAAAATAAAGGAAATTAATAGAAGAAATTAATATAATAAAATAATATAATAGCCTCACACCCCCCATCCTGTGACAACACATCACACAAGCCATTTAATGAACTCCATCCTGCTCAGGCCTGCTGGCAGAACCAGATCTTTAATGCCTTCTGGAAGAGTGTTAGAGTAAGGGCCATTCTAATGTTTGAGACAATGAAGTTTCAGAGGGAGGGACCCACCATGGAAAAGGCCCTTCTTCAGGGTCCCACCGGGTATATCTCTCTAGGGGATGGGACCAGGGGTGGGTTCTAATTTTTTTTACTATCAGTTCTGTGGGCATGGCTTATTTTGTGGGTGTGGCTTGGTCATGTGACAGTGGGTGTGGCTTGATGGTCATGTGACTGAGTAGGTGTGGTCAACTCAATGTCACTCATGTCAAGGGATGGCCCCTCCCCTTCCAGCCATTCCTTGCCACATCCAGCCTCAATGTATCTATAATTCTGTAAAAATGTTGTTCACCTTTTTTCAACTTTATTATCTACATACTATAGATGCACTTTCATGGATCACTGAAAGGAGGAAATGGCTCACATGCTTTACCCAAGAGTGTGATAGGCAACAGGCTTTTAAGGGGCTGCCAGAAAGAAGGGGGGGCAATGTATTTTCCAAAGCACGAGAAGGCAAAACAAGAAGCAATGGATGGAAACTGAACAAAGAGAGAAGCAACCTAAAACTAAGGAGAAATTTCCTGACAGTGTGAACCAATATAGGTGCAGAAATACTTCAGTCATAATTTCACATATAAAATAGCCATTCGTATAATACAACCTGCATATTGTTCAAAACAGACATTAGTATTATGGCTGATGTTTGACAGCAAGCCTAAAAGTCAAAGATTACAAGAGTGCTTCTTTCTCTGTATGTATACAAAACATCACATACCAGGAATGGTATATTAAGATGGACTTACGCAGTGAGCTGTTTCAAATTTTTTTACTACCGGTTCTGTGGGTGTGGCTTGGTGGATGTGGTGTGGCTTGGTGGGCATGATGGGAAGAATACTGCAAAATTCCCATTCCCTCCCCACCCTACTAACCTGCTCTGGAAAGGAATCAAACTCCTCCCTCTTCGTTTCCCCAAATAAAATATTACTCATAAGAAAAGGCTCCCAGAAAAGCAAGGAAAAATCAAGCTACTAACAAGGAACCTGCCTGATACTCATTCCACATTCCTGCCAGCTGTGTAAAGGAAACTTTGTAAGAAGAAAACAGCTACTGGTGCCTGGAGATAACAGGTGAAAGCCAGAAGTTTGGCTTCATTTACAAGCAGGCAGAAAACTCATTCAAGTCAGGATATTTCACAACGGAAATTGCCCAAAGCTTTTTAGAAACACAAAGCCCATGTTATACAAACCCCAAAATTTCAAAAACATAGAACCATATAAAAATTCCTCCTCTTATCCAATTTGTTGTTCAGTTGACCCAGAAACGAACTGCTAAATGTCACTTCGCTTCTGTAAGTAAAAACCTTCCAGCAGCTGCTTCATGGCTTTTCAATTTAAAGTGACAGCATCTTTTTTTTTCTTTCTTCTTTGCCAAGTGATCTCCTGGCTGAAAGGCGAGCCAAATTTTTCCTACTAGACGATCAGTTGGGAGGCTTCTTGGCTTCTCAATTTAAAGCGACAGTGTCTTGTTTTTTTTCCTCTTCTTTGTCAAGTGAGCCCTGATTTTTTTCTTCTAGCCGATCAGCTAGGAAACTGGGAGGCAGCGAATAGATTGGGGGTGGAGCCAGGCAGAGGTGGTATTTACCGGTTCTCCGAACTACTCAAAATTTCCATTACCGGTTCACAAGAACCCAGGAGAACCAGTAGCAACTCACCACTGGATGGGACCACAACATTCCTTGCCACTCTAATGGGTTGGGTAGATGTGAGAGAGCAAGAAACGGCCCCACAGATAATCTGGTCTCAAGCCATGAAGAGTCTTAAAGCGAAGCACCTTGAATTGCACCCGGAAGCAGATCAGCAACCAATGCAGCTCCTGCAGGAGCGGTGATACATGTGCACACCGACGTCTACATAAAACCATGCAGGCCGCTGCATTTTGCACCAACTGGCGCTTCCGAATGCTCTTCAAGGGCAGCCCCGTGAAGATGTTGAAGAGTACTAGATCTACGACAATCTTGAGATACTCTTCTCTCCATATACATATAGATGTAGTTTCATTGAGGACTAAACACTGAGTACAGTTGGTCAGCCAATTTTGAATGCATTGATGTTGATGCTGTTTATCCCACATTTTTTTCAGTCTTATCCAAAAGTAGACTATGGTCTACTTTGTCCAATACCTTACTGAAGTTAAACATGTGACAGCTTCACTTAACAAATGAGTTGCTATCGCAACTGTGGTAACTAAATGAGGATTACCTATGACCATTTTTCAGAATTAGTGTATAACTAACCTGTGGTAACTAATTTGTAATACGTGGTAAACTCATGGATGAAATCCATTAAATGTGAGCTGATTTCTTCCTTTGCTTTGTTGTAGGGTTTTTGGTCAGGACCTGAGATTTCACACAGCCATGTTCGTATACATACCAAGTATATGACTTCACCATAAAACCAAGAATCCTTGTTCTTATGCACAGTTTGAGTAGGAACAAGGAGAGCAGTGTCAGCAGGGTGCTGGGTCATGCAGAAGCTCCTAGGCAACAGAAGGTCTATCTAGGTACTAGGAAAACTATGTTCTTCTGTAGAACTATTATTATTGGAAGGCAGATAATTAACTAGATACATATATATGAAATATTATTTGACATTTTTGGATTCCTAGTTTTCAAATTTATTTGATTTTTTAAAAATAGATTACTTACTAATCTTGAGATGTGTAACAAGATTTTCCTAGCAGTAGATGTTCGTAAGTAAGCTAATGATCTGAGAAATGTACAAGAACTAGTATATTTTTCTCCAAACTGTAATCAGCACATCTGTTATACTTCTTATAGCTCTAACTGTCAAGTGAATGACAAGTCCACATTTCAATATATTTAAGACTAGATTTCAAAGATGGCATGTTAAGATGTTACTGAGATATCTTAACCTTTGCTAGCTACCAAATTAAATACATATCAGCAACAAGCAAACTGTGTCACATGGACAGCTTTAATGATTGCTTTATCTGCACATTTCCATTTAAAATAATTGCAAATTGTCCATATATATCGTAAGTTATTTTCTATAGGTACATTACTTGGAACACTTGACATCTTGTTTATGTAACCAAGCTTGTCTCTGAGGTGGGGTTTATTTGTACTTTCTGATTATAAACAGAAGTGTCCATTTAGAACATAGGCTGCTTCATGCTATTTATTTTTGTGTTTTCCTGAAAATAAGACCCGGACTTATATTTTTTTCTCGGCCCCAAAAGATGTATTAGTGCTTAGTTTTGGGGAAACATGGGCAAGCCAAGAGATGGTGGGGATGGATTGAAATCTGCTTGGAGGGTCCTGCTGCTGCTCGCAGCGCTGGGACTCACCTACGCTGCGCTGTACAGGCTGTGTCTGCTGCTGTACACCGTCTGCCGCCACACATTCACCACTTCCTTTGCTGGCCATTCCCCCCACCCGGGCTGATGACAATCTTCACGGGCTTATTTTTGTGGTTTCAGATTTTGTCATTTGGGATTTTGTCATGGCTCCTTTCGCAGATGGAATAGAAAGCAGCAAAAGTGACCAGAAAACAAATTCTGGTTATAGAAATGTACATATAAGAAATCTGTTTCTGGTTGCTTTAGGTTTTGGAATTTGCATATTAATTTGAAGCTGGTTAACCATTTGATAAGCCAAATACTGCAACTTTCTTAAGAGCTTGCTTTTGTCTACTGCTATTTGCTTGTTGAGGGTGGTTTAATAAGATGCTATATAAGGAAAGGATATTCTGTTGTATCAGTTAACTGTATTTTAGTTGTGTTTCATGTTTTATGGGGACATACTATGTCTCATTCATTTTATCAAGATTTTTCAAGTAGTTTTTGTCTCCTGTTGGTTACCAGATAGGTCTTGCAGCATTACACAGTATAACCAATATGTAAAGCCTGCTATGAGATAATAGTGGGGTCTTTGTAATATTTTTTTCAAATCTAGCGAATTTGTTCATGTTCCTCTTTTACTGCATAGTACTGTCTTTATTTAGCTTTATTTTAATGTTGCTAGTCTCTGACTGTAATTAGATTCTCAAGAGGCTGTAGCTGACCTCAGATAAAATGTGTAATATTCAAGTCAGTGAGGATCTATGATTGGTGATGTTGGTTGGTTTAATATAATAGTCATTCTTAGGACTAAGTGAAATGGGACCTGTAATTAGTTTAAATACAGGAATTGGTATTTTTGTTTCTTATTTGCAACTGTGTCAGAGGAAATGGAGCAGGTAAGCATTATTTTTCTTCTGAAATGTATATTTGGTAAACCAGGAGTCTGCGAGTTCTAGTATCAAAAACCAGCTGGGTGATTTTTTGCCAGTCTCTTTTTTAGGCCAATTCACCTCAGAGGGTTGATGTGGGGAAAATAGAAAAAGAAAAGCGTAATGGGTGTGTTTGCTGTTTTGAGTAATTTTTTTAAAAAATATGATGTGGGATATAAACAAATAAAATAAATGGTAATCTTAAATCCAGATTATCTGTTTATCTGGAGTACTAGCTTTCCAGATTTATTTGGGAAATATTATTGGAAGGAAAACCATGTTATGCATTCCTAGACTCTAAGCTAAACAGTATAGTCATTTCCTGATGTTTGCCCTGACCATCTTGCTATTAAGGTATGTTTATGGATAAAAATAAATAGTAAAATATGTAAATCTGGCTTTCAGGTAAAAATATTTATTTGCAGTTGCTTAATAAACCATCAGTACCATATAAAGATATTTCTGCAGTTGTATGCACTGTAGAAAAAAGAGATATACCGTATTTTCCGGCATTTAAGACGACTTTCTAACACACAAAAATCTTCTCAAAAGTCGGGGGTCATCTTATACGCCGGGTGTCAGTCTCCTGTAACCAGGCAGACCAGTCCAAAAGGCTTTGACGAGCCTTAAATGGCTCTAAGGAGCCAAGCTGAATTGCCTGCTGAGTTGCCGCTAATCAGCTGAGTTACACGCAAGCCCCGTGTAAAAGGGAAAAACTTTCCTTTTACACAAGGCTGGCCACCCCAGCTGAGTTGCCTGATCGCCAGAGCTTGGATGGCCAAGCCCCGTTTAAAAGGGAAAAACTTTCCCTTTTAAACGGGGCTTGGCCACCCCAGCTGCTAATTTTTGCCTGCTAATTGATAGGTAGCAAAAATCCCCCCCCCCCAGCTTGCTTACCTTAGCTGCTAGCCACAACGCTTGCCTTGCCTTGCCTGCAATCCATTGCATCAGTAAGCAACTAAATCTCCCTGCCTGCAATCAAGCAGGCAGGGAGTTGTGGACTTCAACTCCCAGAATTACTCAGCCAGCAAAGCAAAGCTGGCTGAGGAATTCTGGGAGTTGAAGTCTACAAGTCTTAAAGTTGCCAAGGTTGGAGACCCTTATTCTATTGGGTAAGTTTTTTTCCCCCTTTGGGAGCTTTAAAAAAAATAGTTAATTGGGGGGTTTTTTAGTTGTTCTTTTTTAGACCTAGCCATTTAAAGGCTAGGTCTAAGTTTTAGGCTAGGAAGTTTTAAATTTAACTTTCATATAAAAATAAAAATAAAAATAAAATAATAAAATAAAATAATAAAATTTGTGCAGCTTTCTGAGATTTAGTGTGTTTCTGTAGTGTTTCACTCTAACTACACAAACGCACAAAATCTCACAAAGCTATATGTGGAATTTTGTGTGTGTAAAGTGTGAAAGTTGTTTTTTTGGGCTTTTTGTGGCTGTGTGAGGTTCCTGCTTGTTGCAGGGGCCATTTTGGGTCTAGCACAGCTGCTTTTACATTGTAGGTGAGCCAGTTGATGTTTTTTAATTTTTATTTGGTGTGCGTTGGAAGAGGGGTCGTCTTATACAGCAAGTATAGCCCAAACCCTATATTTTTACAGGAAAAGTCAGGGGTCGTCTTATACGCCCAGTCGTCTTATACGCCGGAAAATACGGTAAATAAAAAAGGGTTGATTTTTGCATTTGCTTGGAATTTTAGCAGAAGTATGAAGAATTTTAATGTGGGAAATAAACAGGAACAAGGGCACAATAATACTTTTTTTAAAAGCTAGGTTGTTACATTTGCTTAGAAATTATATTTAGAGTTATGGACCGTTTTTTTAAATCAATCCTCTGCTGTTTAGATCATTACTCAGGAGACTTTCGGCTAAGTTCTAGGTGCGATTTTGCAATTGCATACAAATAACTAAAATATTTATGTTGAAATGTCTGCTACATATACATGTTTCCAATATAGGGTTTGCTTCACATCAAAAAGCACTTGAGAAGGCATTTGCACCATTTGCTTTATTTTGAGATATACAGGTGACTGTCAGAAAGAGACTGGCCAAACTGGGGGGAGTAGTCAAGGTAGAATTAGTCTGGAATTGTTATGAAGGCAAAATCTGAAACTCGCCGCCACCACCACTGAATGCCATTGAACCTTATCACGTCTGGCCCAGAAGTAAACTTCCAGTCTGGGAAGATTCATGTGAAAAATGCATCAGCAATGAAGTAGCTAATTGAACTCTTCATGTGTGGTTCTGGTTCTTCATGCCCAACGAGGGGACAGATTTATACAGCAAACTATACAATACTAATAATATGGTACATCAAATAATGTATTAAGTTTTCCACAGTAAGTCATTATATGACAAAGTATGCTATTTCTGATTGAGTCTTGGTATGTAGTGAACAGAGTTGCCCAATGCCTCATTTCTGAATTTTTGATTATATGAAGCTTTTGAAAGTTCCAATAAATAATTCTCACTGAAGGAGATCAACTAATGATTGCTGTTGTCATAAAAGAGATTAGATCAACAAAATAAGTTTTTTGGCAGTATTATTCTGGGTCAAATCCAGTAGCAGAGGTTGGACTCAGTATTTGTTTTTTGTCTTTACTTCATAACAATATTTATCATTCCTTAACTCACTCTGAGCTATACTATCCAAGCATCTTTGAACCCAATTTAGGAAATCATAGTTTCACTTACATGCTGAAAGATTCATTGTAATTTAGTACAGTGAAGGTATAACTGATAACATCAAGTAATATACCTGATGATAATTAAAAAGTAAAGGTATAAAGACAATGGCACACAGGCAATTAGATATGAACAGCATACTTGTTTTGTGCTTTCTAATGCTTATCCCAAAAGTACTTTTTCAAGAGGTAACTTGACTTTCTGGTTTTTCGTTGAAGATGTTTCACTTCTCATCCAAGAAGCTTGTTCAGCTCTGACTGGACAGTGGGGAATGGAAGGATTTATACTTCTTGCAGACAGCTGGTCATTTGCATTATTTTGTTAGGTTCACCTGAGTAGTGTAAATGGTGTGGAGCCTTCTTGGAACTGTTGAAAGGACTATGTTGTAGACTGGAGAAGCAAAACGTCTTCAAAGAAAAAACAGAAAGTCCAGTTGCCTCTTGAAAAGGCACCTTTGGGACAACCCTGACCTGGATGACTGAGAATCTCCATAGACATTGCTGATGTTTATGTTTTATCAATACCAAGCCTAATTTGTAAGTCAACAGCTATCAGCCTATTAAAAATTTAAAGTTAGCCATTTTAATCTTTTTGCAAAGTTTGTTATACAACAAAAGGGACAGCACAAGTAGAAAAGCAGAAGTCACCATTCCCTATTTTACATGTTATAGATAAATGTGTGTTGGTGTACTTTAATTCCCCATTCTGCAATCTTGGATGCAGAAGATAGAAACATTAACAAGGTGAAGAAAAGGAACACAGGATCCATATTCTCTATTATTACTTGTCATTCCTTCTGTTTTCTTCTGTTCTTAAGAGGCCAAGAAGAATTCTTGAGGTCTTAATGCAGGCATCGATCAAGTGTCAAAGAGAAATGCTTGTTTCAGTTATTAAATCAGTGTCTTCCCATCCCAACTTTGCACAGTTTGACAGAGCATTTCCTAGTTTAACAGTAAAAATATAGATTCAAATATAAAAGGTATTATCATCCATAAGCTGACCAACTAGAAAATGGCCATTGATTCTTTAAACTCCTTGGGGTGCTTGCCAAAATATTGCAGCTTTTCTCATCAAGTACTCAGTATGTTCAAGTTAATCAAATTGATGTTAAACTATTTCCAGGACTATGGAACAATAAAAAATAGGCAATTGAGAGCAGTCATACTCAGCATAAACAATAACAACAGTTTTCTTGTATTTCAGAGATCATACAAGGCCAGTCCTAAAATTACCTAAAATCCCACATTACTAGTCAGACTGTAACACCCCAATATTCTGGGTTTCTAATACACGAATAAGTGTTTCTTTCAATGTGTATCTATCTAATTATTAAGATCTGTAGGAGTAAGGTGTGTGTGTGTGTGTGTGTGTGTGTGTGTGTGACATGTATGTGCTCTTTGAGATCCCATAGCTAGGAGAAGCACTTTATTTGGGAACATGGAAACATACCTTTTTTGTTCTAGAATTCTTTTCCAAGAGATCACGCTTGATGCTGACCTTGTAATTCCTTTCCCACAGAGGCCACAGGTACCAGGTACACAGGTACACAGAAAGCAGGTGTCTGCTTTCATTGCTAAGTGAATACTTGGCTTTTGATGCTAGTATCAGAGCCAAACATTGCCCAGGCTTGCTATTTATCTACAAATGCTTTTCTATTGGTATTTTTTTACTGTACTTAATTTTATTCCATTATCTTATTTAATAAAATGCTTTATGAAGGAAATTTGGATAGACCAGAAATAATTTTCCTTGCGGTCTATAGTTAAATTATGCTATTTGTTATGGTAATCCATATAGATAGTGTTGAATAGACAGAAGTATGGGACATAAGGGGTTTGTATAAGTTTTTGTTTTGTTCTGACATTGTTTTTAGTTGCTGTAAGACACACAGAGTTATGTGTGAAATGAATGGCCATATAAATAAGAGTAAGTAGGTAGATAGACAGACAGGCTACCTGTCGTGATAGCTATATCATAGCCTTGGTGGCACAGCAGATTAAGGTACTGTTAAGTAACACTAGCTGCCTGCAATTACTGCAAGTTCGAATCTCACCAGGCTCAAGGTTGACTCAGCCTTCCATCCTTCCAAGGTAGGTAAAATGAGAACCTGGATTGTGGTCCTCATATTGCTGACTTTTATACAAAGTCAACAATAAGTTGACTTTGTATAAAAAAGAACACCGCTTAGGGCGGACCGAAAGCCCTACTAAGCAGGAAATACAAAATTATGAAGGCTATTGCCAATTAGAAACAGTAATGGTGACAGCCATTGCTAGGACATCTTCAGACAGCTTTAGGCTATGAATCAGTTATGCCTGTTTCTGGATTAGGAAACTGCTTAGTCCCTTTCCAATTGAATTATTGCAATGTACTTGGAATACAAATGATTATTTCTCTCTCTCTCTCTCTCTCATTTATTCAAGTGATATAAGAAGCCTGAAGAGTGGCTCAGGAGCTATGTTCAGTTATAAAAAGAGTCAGGAGGTACAAGCTAGCTAAGACACAATGCTAGCCTGCTGAAATATCAAGATGGTTTGGCTTAAAACACCTTTTTTGATGATGACATATAGGTGACTGCAGCATTGTGGTAATTTTATTGCTGAAGCCTAAGAACAGCAACGTAATGTGTTTAGAACAGATGAAGGGAGAGTGTTCTACAAACTTGAGATGTGTTTCTGAAGCCAAATTCTTTTTCTGAATAAAGGATCTATTCAGTTCAGAAATCTTTATCACCAAGAGAAATCTGTATGAATAAAGCAGGGGTTCATTGTATGTACTGATTGTACTATTTAGTTAATATTTATATTTTAATTTTATTGTATTATTATATTGACATTACATTACCACATTTAAACCTTTTAAAAACTATTTACAGTATTATTTCACAGTCCTCTTTGGCCATGAAGGGCAGAAGCCGCTTGAGCTCCGTTGTGAGGAAGAAGCAGATGGAGAAGAGTGGGTGGAGGCTATTCAGCAAGCCAGGTATGGAATTCCAAAACTAGCTACTGATAATTTGGTTTGGCTAAGGGACAATATCTTCCTTCCTTCTTTCCTTTTCTCCTTCCCTCCTGGGGATTTCTTCACCGTTACCAGCTCTTTTTGTGCCTCCTTCTCTTATAATGCAGAAAAAGAAAAGTTCAGGCCAATACTCTTCAAAATATTTATTTTTACATCATTCATAATGCTCAAATGTCCCCCTTTACCTTGTTTTCTCACATTTGTTCATTATACCTGATATGCAGATCTGCAGTACTAACCCAGCATGATTCATCTACAGTATTTTGTCTGTATGGGTAGTCATATCTTCTGAGGTAGGAGCAGCAGCGTGAGTCACTTTTATATTGTAACAGTAAAGTAACATGAAGAGCCATTGCTGAACTCATGTATGTAGACCATTTTTTAATGGCGTCATCTCGAACCGTGAAAAGGATGGAAATAAAACAAACAAATAAACAAATAAAACAAGAGAAGGCAACTTCAGGACCATATATGACCTTGGAGCATTCATTTTGTAGTTCCCCCCTAGTACCCCTAGAACTTTCCACGCCTTAAAATATACAAATGATTCCTCTTTCCTTATGGGTGGATCTCATTGAGAAAACGACAAAATGGATGCCTTAAGGCAGGAGTGTCAAATTCAAGACCCACGGGCCAGATGCGGGAGGCCATTGAAGCCAAAAATGGAGTTTGGATGGGCTGCATGAAGCCCTCCCAAGTTCCTTTTTTGCTGGCAGAGGGCTGGAGCAGGCTATCGCAGCTGAAAATGGAGCTGGAGGGAACGTGTGAAGCCTCCTGAGTTCCATTTTTGCTAGAAGAGGGCTGGATCAGACTGTTGAGTGACATTGAGCTGGCCACAGCCATGCCCCCTGCACCCCTGAGGTCAAACACCACCTGATGTGGCCCTCAATGAAATGAGTTTGACACCCCTGCCTTAAGGTATCTTTCTTATCCATTAAAATTCCAGATATTTTGAAAAACAGTCTGAAATAAATTACCAGCCCACTCTGTTAACATCATGACATTAAAATACACTTTCTAAAAGAAGATGCTTACTTATAGTTTGATCTCAGCCTCAGTGGCACCACGATAGAAATCTGGTCTAACTGGGAGAAGTGACTTTGTTCTGCTTCTAAGGAGTTAAGAGGAGGATCTTACACTGGATATCAAAGAAGCAGCTGGAAACAGAGCCCTTCTGGAGGGTATTTGGTTGGGTTTGTAGATTGGTTTTGCTATATATTTTGCAATCTGTGTTTTACTTTTATTTGATGGTAGATATTGTTATGTCCTTATAAGGACATCCGCCGGGGGATTGGTCGATCCCACCGGCGGGAGGTTTAAACTGTTGTCATTGGCCGGCGGGCATGCCTGAGCAGGATATAAGGAGGCTCAGCAGCCCAGCCGGCAGTTCAGCTAGCACTCTAAATAAAGGTTCTGAACGAACAGCTGAGTCGCGTTTCTTTCCGGCGCCGAGCTAACACTGGCGACGAAGGACTGAAGAAGAACCGACGAACAACAGCACGACCGCTACCGCCATCCAAGAGCTGAAGCACTGAGCAAAGTCACTGAACCATGTCTGGACCCCAAATTTCTCTGGCTCCATTCAATCCAAGCCAGGAAAAATGGAAGTCCTTCATGGTGCGATTCTGACAATTCCTGGCGGGCAGCGGCTTCACCGACTTGGACGACAACAGGAAGAGGGCTCTCTTCCTGGCCCACTGCGGATCCGAAGTTCTGGAGATGGCGATGGACCTTGTGGCACCCAGAGACATCGAACAGATGCCATGGTCCGAGCTCCAAGACGTCCTCTAGGAACACTACGCGCCCACGAGCACTCCCCTAGCCAACCGCTTCGAATTCCATCAACGGAATCAGCACGAAGGGGAAACTTTCAAGGAGTTCGTATCGGCGCTCCGGAAGATCGCGGCCAGCTGCGAGTTCGAAAATGTGGACGTCCAGCTGAGAGACCGGATCGTCTTTGGCATGAGCGACTGTTCAGTCCAAAAGAAGTTCCTCAGCCGGAAAAAGATCTCCCTCAAGGACGTTATCGAAGAAGCAACCGCGGCGGAAACGTCCGACAGAGTGGCAGCAGCGATGCAACGATCGAAAGGGATCCACAAGATCCACAGAGACCAACCACAGTCATCCGAGGACATCTCCACGTGCTCGGAGTCGGATGGAGAAATGGCCGTCCATAAGGTCACGAGGCCCCAAAGGCGGGAAAACCAACAAGATGGAAACCGAGAGGACAGATGCGCCAGCTGCAAAGGAGACCACCCTCGCGCCAGATGTCGCTGGCGAGACGCAACATGCCGCCGATGCGGACGGAAGGGCCACATCGCCGAGGCCTGCAGAGCGGCAGAACCAACATTCGAGCGGCAAAGACCTGCGGACCGCGATTACCAAAGGTCATCTAGACGATCCCAACAGCCGAGGCGGAACGACGAGCGGCAATCCAACGGCCGGCAAGTCAACAAGACGACCATCGCCCACACCACAGCTGAGGGATCCGAAAAATTCCACGTGACTGTCCACGTGGAAGGGGCACCATGCCCCATGGAGATAGACTCTGGCTCACCTTTCTCAATCATTGCCTGGCATAACCTAAAGAAGCTCCAGCCTAATATCTCCAAGGGACAATTGAAGCCGATCCAGGCGAAGCTGGTAGATTTCGGTGGCCACCCCATTGGCATCCTGGGACGCACAAACATCAGGGTGCAATACAAAGACTTCAACGGAGACCTCCCCATCGCCGTCGTCAAGGACGCCCGACCGACCCTACTTGGAGTGGAGTGGTTCAGGCCACTAGGGCTTACAATTGGCGGAATAAACCAAATCAGGACTAGCCAACTCGACAAACTCCTAGAAGACTTCCAGGACGTCTTCAACGGGAGCTTAGGTAAATTCTTGGGGAAACCCATTTCGCTAAATTTAGACCCCCAAATCAACCCAATTCGGCTAAAGCCCCGCAGAGTCCCGTTTGCCCTTAGACCAAAAGTGGATGCACAATTGGATAAACTAATCGCCCAGGGCATCCTCGAACCGATCGATCACGCTGCATGGGAGACTCCCATTGTGACCCCCATGAAGCCAGATGGATCAGTGCGCATCTGCGCTGATTATAAGTGCACAATCAACCGTGCGTTGCAGCAGAGCGCGTATCCGGTGCCAGTAGTGCAACATCTGTTGCACTCACTAGGCAAAGGATCAATTTTCGCCAAACTGGACCTGGCGCAGGCGTATCAGCAGCTGCCAGTGGACCAGACAACTGCGGAGGCACAAACGATTGTCACGCACCGGGGCGCCTTTAAATGCAACAGGCTCCAATTCGGAGTCAGTGCCGCCCCGGGGATCTTTCAATCGATGATGGAATGCCTTCTCCAAGGCATTCCAGGGGTAGTGCCCTACTTTGATGACGTCCTAGTCTCAGGGTCATCGGAATCCCAACTAATGGAACGGCTCAGGCTTGCCCTGCAGCGGTTCCAGGCGAAGGGACTACGGGTCCGACGGGACAAGTGCGTGATCGGAGTCAGGGAAGTCGAGTTCCTGGGCTATTTAATTGATAGCCAGGGCATCCACCCCACTAAAAACAAGGTGAGGGCTATACGCGAGGCTCCAGCCCCCAAAAATAAAACGGAGCTTCAGGCTTTTCTGGGACTACTTAATTTCTATAGTGTGTTCTTACGACAGAAAGCCACCGTTGCTGAACCACTACACCGACTCCTAGGGAAGGCGGCACCTTGGAAGTGGGGGAGCGAAGAAGAGGAAGCTTTCCAGAAAGCCAAAAGACTCCTATCCTCCGACAGCCTCCTCATCCAGTACAACGGAGAGCTACCGTTAACCTTGACCTGCGACGCCTCACCCTACGGGGTCGGGGCCGTCCTAAGCCACCAACTACCGAATGGAACAGAAGCACCAATTGCATTCTTCTCCAAGACAATATCACCAGCCGAGAGGAACTATGGCCAGATCGACAAGGAGGCGCTAGCGATGGTGGCGGGCGTAAAGCGATTCCATGAATACGTATATGGAAGAACTTTTACAATCGTCACCGACCACAAACCCTTGCTAGGCCTCCTCGCGGGGAACAAACCCACCCCAACCTTCATGTCACCCAGGATGACACGCTGGGCCATCTTCCTGTCGGGCTACAACTACCGCCTGGTCCACCGGCCCGGCAAAATCATCGGAAACGCCGACGGCCTCAGCAGGTGCCCGCTGAAAGAGCAGATCGAGGATCCAGCACCCACACTCGGCCTCCACCACATCGACAATGACCAGTCCAGCCCGGTGTCCTCATCCACGGTGGCACAGCACACCGCAAAAGACAGGATCCTCAGGCAAGTTTTATCCTGGGTTCTGCGGGGCTGGCCAGAAGAAGCACAGAAGGAAGAACTTGCCCCATACCAGAGAAGGCAACAAGAACTCACCACAATGAAGGGCTGCCTCCTCTGGGGCGACCGAGTGGTCATCCCCCCCTCATTACAAACACGGACTTTGCAAACCCTCCACTGCGGCCACCCGGGGATCGTCAGAATGAAGGCCCTAGCACGGAGTTACGTCTGGTGGCCCGCCTTAGACAAAGACATTGAGGCGTGGATTGCCAGATGTGACCCGTGCCAGGCAACGAGACCAGCACCCCCGCAAGCACAGCCGACTGAGTGGGAACAACCATCCGGACCGTGGTCGCGAATCCACATCGACTTCGCCGGGCCGATGAATGGGAAATCCCTCCTGATCGTGGTCGACGCATTCTCGAAGTGGCTCGAAGTTATAGCCATGCCCTCCACAACGACGGAAGCCACCATCAGAGCCCTACGACGACTCTTCGCCACGCACGGCCTTCCGGACACCCTCGTCTCCGACAACGGGCCGCAGCTGACGGCGAAGGCGATGGAAGAGTTCCTGGCCGGCCACGGAATCAGGCACGCACTCATCGCCCCTTACAGACCGGCCGGAAACGGACAGGCCGAAAAAATGGTGAGGCTAACTAAAGAGACACTGACCAGAATGGGAAATGGGGACTGGCAGGAACAAATCGACCAGTTCCTCTTGACCCAACACATCACTCCCCACACCACAACAAAGAAAAGCCCGCCAGAGCTACTGATGGGGAGGAAGCTGCGCTCACCGCTAGATCGCCTGCACCCGATGTACAACCCGAAAGACAAGCCGAACAAACCACCGCCGTCAAGAAGCTTCGCCTGCGGAGATTTGATTTTCGCGCTAAACTTTCAGGCCGATCCGAAGTGGCTCAAGGGTCAGATCGTGAGGGTGACCGGCCCAAGGTCCTACGAGGTCGAGCTGGACGACGGCCGCACCTGCCGGCGACACATCGACCAGCTCCAGAAAAGGTGGAGGGGAATCGAGGAGGTCGAGGAAAACCACCCCGACGAGGTAGGCCTGCCCCACCCCGACGAGGTAGGCCCGCACCGACCAGAGGTAGGCCTACCCCACCCCGATGAGGTAGGCCAGCCACGACCCCGCGGGGTAGACCTACCGCACCCAGAAGACGAGGGCCGACTACACCCCAGCCTGGAGGGACGCCGCCACCCCGGCAGGGTAGGACAACAACAACCCCAAAAGGGAGTCCTACCCTACCCCGGCGAGGCCGACTGACCTGGAGAGGCCAAGATGGGACCGTCGCAACCACCCCCACCCGGGGGTCAACCCACGGGGACAGCCGCCGCACCCCCTGACCTGGGGGCACCCTGGGCACCGGACGAGGACCCGGGAACCGTACCGAGGTTCAGACGACCGTCTCCCGACTGCCGAAACTGGAACAGCCGGGAGGGCCACCGGACCTACGGCGGAGCAACCCGGGGACAGCACGTGGAGTCCGGAGATTCCCGAACGGGGGAGCCGGAGCCAGCAGGGGCTCGACCCGTCCGGAGCAACATCAACCCACCGACTGGGCCGCGCAGGTCCGGCAGAACTGTCAGGCGTCCCGCCTACCTGCGCGAGTATGTGATCGCGCACACGGACTGATGGACTAAGGACTAGGAGGGGAGGGGTGTTATGTCCTTATAAGGACATCCGCCGGGGGATTGGTCGATCCCACCGGCGGGAGGTTTAAACTGTTGTCATTGGCCGGCGGGCATGCCTGAGCAGGATATAAGGAGGCTCAGCAGCCCAGCCGGCAGTTCAGCTAGCACTCTAAATAAAGGTTCTGAACGAACAGCTGAGTCGCGTTTCTTTCCGGCGCCGAGCTAACAGATATTTTGTGTATTTTTTATCTGCCATCAAAAGTTCTTTAGGATTGCATCTATCTATACATTTGATAAATTATTTGCTAGTGCTGAATTTCAGAAGTTATGGTTTTTCAGATAGTGTGAGAAGATTGAGAGAGAATTTCTTACTTCAACATTACATTTTTAGTGAAGGAGTTGCCCAGAGAAGACATACTTATACTTTCTCTAGGAAACTTTCAGCAATCATCCACTTGAAAATCTTGTTAACTTCTAATGCTGGCTGTTCTTGGTTGTAAATATTTCTCTGAACTCTCAGACATATGTCTGGCTACAGTCCACTATTATCCTCATTTCTTATTGTAATTTATTGCTTTTCTTTGTGAGGTTTTACAGAAGGTACCTCTTTCTTGGAACAAAATAACGCATATGGTATAAATTAAAAGAGCATTCTTCTGTTTGTTATTGTAATCACAGCTATTGGAATTTAGGTGTATCTAATTCATGACAAAATGCAAAGTGCATAATGTTATTAACTGAGAGCTATTCCTTTCCTGATATGGCCCTGTAGAATATGGCTTCTATCTTGTTTTCCCAAAGAAAATAGGAGGCCTTAGAGTTGCTTAGAGTTGTAGCCTTCTCCTTGCTCCATTTGCCTCACTTTCTTCTTGTGAATAGACAGGATAAATAGGCTTCACAGGATGGGCAAATAGCTGGAAGTGAAAATAGTCTTTCCTGTAAAAACGAAGCCACCTCATCCCAGCATAGTTGAAGAGTACATATAATTCTGCTTTAGTAAAAACATTCATTGAAGAGGTAACTGGGCTGGGGCTCATATAGATTACATGAGCTGACAAATCTTATCCTTCAAAGATCATTGATATTCAGCTGACAGAGTAGAAAGAGACTCAAAAAGTGTATTCTTGATAAAGAATTAGTGATTTGAGTGCTCTTCTTTCTGGTCTGTCTCTGTAGTTGTTGCCAGAAGATTGTTTCTCTTGTCACCCAGTGTCACCCACCTCAAAAAAAAGGGAGAATATAGGTCTACCTGCCACTTAACGTATTGCACTCTCCTTGGCTGTTTCAATTTTTCTTCTGCTCTGAAGGCTGCACGTTCCCTGAATGACTTTGGTTTTTGAACAGGCCGCCAGACTCTTTTCCTGGCATTTCTTTCCCCAATTTCTCTCGCCACTTTTTCTGTGGATATCTTGGCTGTAGCTTCCTGCTTGTAGAGAACTACCAGAAACCAGAATTGCTTAACTATTGTCTCAGGACCTGAGAAGACGGCTATTGCTTTTCCAAGCGCATAGAGTACAAGACCGAAAGAAAGCATTTCCTGCATGACACAGGAAGAACTTCTTTATAACTAGAAGAAGTGGAGTAAACCTTTTATTATCAGATCAGTCTACAGGAATTGGGAATAAAATGCCTCTTTGGAAGGTGGCATCACTCAATAATACAGGTTTTTTTTTTATATTCATGCTTGTCCCAAAGCCAAACAAAGCATTTCCATACTGATTACACAGCTTTAGCATTATACTTCGAGACAAAAATATGTCAAATTGCTATGACCAAAGAAAAATTAGTTTTTCTATGTTTTACAACAGGACCTTCTATCGTGTAATATTAGTTAAATAAAGCATGCATTCCATAGCACATTATGTTGCAATATTTATTGAAAGTAACAATTCATTTATTAAAGACTGTTTCTTTTATGTGTCCTCAAATTAAATATTGGTTCTATACCAGGAAACCATTGTAGAATGCTGAGAGTGTATAGAGTAACTACAGTTTATAAAAAAATAACCCTAATGGAATAAACACAAGAGTATTTCAACATCAATATTACTAATAAAGCTCTATTTCTCAGCCCTGCATATTTAAATATTCCTGGTCAGATTTATACATAAATTGTAAAACATAAAAATGTTTGGGAATACACTTACTAATTTATTTACTAAGAATAATGGAACCTAGTATTTTAGACTTTGCTTAAATATGTGGCCTACATAATTTATAATGTAAACATTTTCATTATTTTTTTCAACATATAGCTATTCAGATATCCTGATTGAGAGGGAAGTATTGATGCAAAAATATATCCATCTAGTTCAAATTGTAGAGACAGAAAAGATTTCAGCAAATCAGCTACGTCATCAGCTTGAAGATCAAGACACAGAAATTGAAAGGCTTAAATCTGAGGTATATTTCAAAATTCATTCTTTTTTTTAATTGAAAAGTTTTATACAAATACAAATATTTAGAAAAAATATAAACCCCTCCACCCCTCCCCCCCTTCAACCCCCCCATCCCTCCCCCCCTTCAACCCCCTCTCCCCTCCCCCCCGACTTCCCAGAGTAAAATACAGGGTTTATTTTTTACAAAAAAAAAGTAAACTAATCATCAACATTAATCTATCAAATTTCTAGTTTACAAACACCATCTAAATCTTAACTCCAATATAATAAAAAATACATTTCTATAATTCTTCTTCATTCATACACAATTTGATGTCTTCTTATATGATGTTTATTCCGAATGTAGTCAATCCATTTCCTCCACTCTAAGATGATTTTTTCTTGCGTATGATCTTTCAAATATGTCGAGATTTTAGCCATCTCAGCTAAGTTCATTACTTTTATAATCCATTCTTCTACAGTGGGCAAAGAGTCTTTCTTCCAATATTGCGCAACCAACAATCTGGCTGCTGTTATTAAATTTAAAATCAACTTCATCTCCAATAACGTACAATCATTTATGATACCCAATAAAAACAATTGTGTAAATTTCAACCTTTTTTTCAAAATATTTTGCATTACCCACCAAATCTTTATCCAAAATGCCTTGACCTTCTTACAAGTCCACCAGATATGAAAATAAGTTGCATCTTCGCACATGACAACTTTTTTGGGTCTAAGTGCCATCTATAAAACATCTTATAAAAATTTTCTCTCAAGTTTTGTGCTTGAGTAAATTTAACATTTCTAACCCAAATCTTTTCCCATGTTTCCATCATTATTGGTTCTTGAAAATTTCTAGCCCATTTAATCATACAATCTTTAACCAACTCTGTTTCAGAATCTATCTCTAATAATACATTATATAATCTTTTAATATGCATAATACCCTGGTCCCTAATTTGCTTTACCAGATTTTCTTCGTTTTCCATGAGACCTATTTTTTGATCCTCCCTCCACCTTGCTTGAAGTTGACCATATTGAAACCAGGTATAAATTATCCCTTCCTTCTTCAAAACCTCTAATGGTTTAAGTTGTAATTTGTCCCTTTCATTAAATAAGAGTTCTTTATATGTGATCACGTCCATCTTTTGTTCTACACTTATGTTTTCTATTGCATGTCTAGGATTTGCCCAAATAGGTATTTTATAATCCAATTTATATTGATATTTCTTCCATACTTGCAACAAAGCATTTCTAAGCATATGGTTTTTAAAAGTTTTATCTACTTTCCTTTCATACAATAAGTAAGCATGCCATCCATAAAGTAAATCATATTCTTCTACATTTAAAATTCTTGCCTCGGTTAAATTGAACCAATCACTAATCTGAACTAACACCGATGCTTCATCAGGTGACACTCCTTCCAGTTGACTTAAAGGAAAGGGAAGTGATGCTAGTTACAATTGCTTCTGGTCATCTTGCTTCTTAGGTTCTCCAGCCACCGCCTCAGCATATGTTAAAGTCTGTTGCTTTTCTTTTTCTGCTTTTTTATTATCCTCAGGGGGGTGTCCAGCTTTTAATACACTGCGATAAAATTCTCTTGCTTTCCCAACATTATTCCGTCGATATCTTTCTCCAGCATAGTCCACTATTATGCCTGTTGGTACATCCCATCTGTACACTATTTGTTGTCTTCTCACTAAAAAACCTGTTTTCCACTGTTTTCCACTAAAAAACCGAAGTTCTTTCTGTCTCTCAGCATCTTGGGAGGAATCTCTTTCACACCTTGATTTCCTGTCGAGACACCTGTACTTTGTTGTTATAAGAAGCTTGCAATACATCATTTCTAATTCTTCTGTCAGTAAAGTAGATCACCACATCTCTTGGCAGGTTTTTATTTCTTGCAATCCATGAGTTAACTCTGTAGACTTTGTCCATCTGGCCAATTATTTCATCCTTCTTCAACCCAACCACTGAGGCAATCACTTCACCACATTTCTCTCTTAAATTCTCCCGGCCATTCTCTTTCAGCCCTCTCAATCTCAAAGCAAACTCCATTTTGAAGTTCAAAATTCATTCTTATTGTGCTGCTATTGCTGTATTATAGTCTGGCTTCCTTTTCAATCATTGGGAAAAGTTTCATTAATTATAATGAAGCTTTGTCTATGAGTAACACCTCTAAATATGAACCTTATTACCTTTCTATTTTGTCAAGTTTATTAATCATTCTTATTAATCTTGCAAGATTGTTTTTGAATGTTATTTGGAATGGTTGTCTTTTTTCTGCAATGGATTGCTTTGCTTGTTATTCTAACCTGGGCAAGCTAAAAGCAAACAAAAAAATATCTGTGACAATTTGCTTTAATAACAATTTGCTTTTTTAGATTCAAGTACTGAGAAAATTTATGACTTTTAAATCAAACAGATATTGGACCATATATGTTTTGTATAATGCATATTATGTGGCCTTAACTTGAAGTAATTCTCATGGTAATATTTATTTATTTATTTATTGTATTTTTATACCGCCCTTATTCCGAAGGACTCAGGGCGGTGTACAGCCATGCTAAAACAGTAACAATACAAAATTAAGAAAATCGTTTAAATCATCAGCCATAGTTAAAACCCCAACTAAAACCATTTTTAAAACTCTTTTAAAACCCATTTAAAATCCTTGTTCCGTCAGACCAGCTTGCTGAAATAATAAGGTCTTCAGAGCACGATGGAAGGCACGGAGGTCGGGGATCCTTCATATATCCGGGGGCAATTCATTCCATAGGGCAGGGGCCCCCACAGAGAAGGCTTTCCCCCTCAGGGTCGGCAGTTAACATTGTTTGGCCGACGGCATCCTGAGGAGGTCCTCTCTGTGAGAGCGTATCGGTCGATGGGAGGCAATCAGTGGCAGAAGGCGGTCCTGCAGGTATCCAGATCCTAAACTATGGAGCGCTTTGAAGGTGGTAACCAGCACCTTGAAATCCACCTGGAAGTCCACCGGGAGCCAGTGCAGCTCGCGCAAGAGGGGTGTTACATGGGAGCGATGTGTCGCCCCCATTATCACTCGCGCGGCCGCATTCTGGACCAGTTGGAGCCTCCGTGTGCTCCTCAAGGGGAGCCCCATGTAGAGAGTGTTACAATAGTCCAGACGGGAAATGACGAGAGGGTGAGTGACCATGCATAAGGCGTCCTGGTCCAGAAAGGGACGCAACTGGGGGATCAGGCGAACCTGATAAAAAGCCCCCCTGGCAACGGCCATCATATGAAATAATGTATTCGAAAGATTCTACTATGGATCATTATATCTTGGCAGCTAATGGAACACAAAAGGTTTCCCTTTGCCTACCTGTGTGTTATTTTATATACTGTAGTCCTTTTTCAGAAATTGAAAGTTTATAAAACCACACTTAGACTTAGAATAACTTGATTATCACTTTAAATGTACACTAATCATCATGCATTAAAATGAGATTTTGTTGCATATAGCTCTCAAAGGGCCACCACCACAATATACACTACATAAACAGGACAAAAAGTAAGTAAGTAAGTAAGTAAGTAAGTAAGTTAAGTATGTAAGTTAGTTCCAGGGGCTTTAAATTACATCTTCAAAATTTCATGTGATATTCTGAAATCTGTTGAAAACTTTTAAGATTTTACATTTTTGTTTGTTGTTTTTGCTAGATTGTAGCTCTCAACAAAACAAAAGAAAGAATGAGACCATATCAAGGCAATCAAGAAGAAGAAGATCCAGATATTAAAAAGATTAAAAAGGTACTTTTCCACTCTATTTAGATGGAGAAGTGATAACAACATTTCCTATTTTTTCTTTCAGTTAAAGAAAATATATTTTCATTTGAATCGAGCAGCATAACATTTAGTAAGTGTTCCAGAACAGCTAATTATCTTGATGAACTGTTTGGTGAAAGAGACAGTGATGTTAATAAGGTCCATGTGGCTTAAAATTCATGTATCAAATACTCTGTGAAAACAATTATAAAGAAAAAAATTCTAACTATTGCATTTTTAAGCTTTTGAATGTAAGGTATCGCTACAAAAATGAACTTTGAGATGAACATCTTTTAAGGGAGGTCCTTAATGGTTGCTATTCTGGCGCTAGAAGAGGGAAAAGAGAAAAAAGGAGAGAGAAATTTAAAAGTTTATATAGCCAACAGTGCATTGTTATTGAAGTATTGTATAAACATACAATTATGGATAATATTGATACTTAAAACAATAGGTCCTATTATTAGCAGGATTTTTTTTCCTTTTACATTTACATTAAGGTTATATATTTGTGGCATTTTGACACATGCATTGGATAGAAAATACACTACCACTTTGTTTGACTATTTAAAATTGCTTAATCATGAATAATGGCATTAGGTTTGTCAATTGTATTCTCTGGGAACTCAGGGTAGCATGCATGAATCAATTCACTCATCGTTTTATTCCTAAAGTGTTCAACATCCTTGGGAAGTAGGTTGGCATCAGAGAATGACTTGTCCAAAGTCAACAACTAAACGATGTTAAATCTAAGTCTTTCTAGCTGAAAGCCATCAACTTAACTGTTATGCCACATTAGTTCCTCTGCAATTAATTTTCATTTAAATCAATACAATTTATTGTATGTACCTAAGGGTGTGTTTCCTTTCCAGTTGATTTTAAATGTGAGAGTAAAAATAGAATACATTAAGTAGAAGCCTATGCAGTGTTTTGGATTGAATGTTCAAGTGTTCTAAAATGCATATAAACTCATTAAAATAGATGCATCTTTACCCCGGGAGCAGGCATGGTTGTTTTAATAAGTTTTGGATTAGTTGTGTGTTCACTTTCCCTCATGTTCCATTACATATCCTCTAAAACAAATGTGAAGAATGGCTACTTGGATTTGGTGAATTTAGTTCTGTTATTCAGATGTGATTCTCATAAATATATTTTCACTGTACTTAAATCAAACCAAGCATCCTAATTCCTCGGCATAGTCTCTGTTTTCTGAGACAATCTACAATGCCAAATATTCTAAGATCAACTAAACTATTCTGTTCTTCCTAAGCATGCTCTAAAATAAGAAGTAGAAGAGTAATTGCCACTTTATATTTACTAATTGCAGGCATGTTTGCCTTCCTTTCTTGAGACACTGATATTTCAATACATCTATTTGAATGGGATATATATGCATTTCAAAGACCATTAAAAATGTTTTTTTTATCAAATCAGTATGAAGTAGTTTCTCTGAAGGTGGCCAAATTCTGTTATACTGTATATAAAATTAGGCAAGCTTTAACTGCCCACTGTTAATCCACTATCAATCACAGTATATTTTTCTGTCTTTATTTTTTTACTATTAGTGTCGTATTTAATGCTTTAATTTGTAATGCTGGTCTGTGACCTTAATAAAAATTGATTTTTTAAAAAAATTCACTCTTTAGGTACAGAGTTTTATGCGTGGTTGGTTGTGTAGAAGAAAATGGAAGACAATTGTCCAAGATTATATTTGTTCTCCACATGCAGAAAGTATGCGAAAAAGGAACCAGATAGTTTTCAATATGGTTGAGGCAGAATCTGAATATGTGCATCAACTTTATATCCTTGTGAATTGTTTTCTAAGGCCCTTAAGAATGGCTGCAAGTTCAAAAAAACCACCTATTAGTCATGATGATGTTAGCAGCATCTTCCTCAACAGGTATTATTGGATACATTTTTAAAAACACATTCCAATATGATTGCATGAAATTGTTTTCTATCTTTTTTGATTTATAGTATTAAAAATCTGTAGAATGTATAGTACATAATTGCATTTGATTTTTAGAACTTTGAAATTGAAAGCTCTCATTTCCTTCCTCTTTTGGGTGGCAGGGGAAGAATAGATGAATTCCAGTTTTTCCACTTCTAATTGTGGTAGCTTCATTGGGATATGGAAAACTAATTCATGTTGATATTTTCAAAATTAAATTGAATAACATATGGCCTTGGATATTATAAAACTAATGGACAGGTAATCCCAAATGGCTGAATCAAAGTCAAATGGTGCATCTATGGACTCTTTGATATCCTTGCCAATCATATCAATTAGGATAGAAGGTGCAAGAAGATGTATTCCTGTTGGGCTTTTCAGCCTAGCAAATCTAGGTGTTTTAGTTTCACTTTCAGCTCTTTAGATAACTTTGGGACATAGCTGATGTGTGTGTATTGGCAACATTAAAGTGATCAAATTGACTTAGAATTTAGTGGGTCCAAAATTGTCACTCCCCACTCACAGAATGCCCAATTTGGGGATATTCTGCCCACCACTATTATAATCATCCTGATTTTGTGCCTAAACTAGAACTAGAAGAATTTAATCTTTTTTTCTTTTGTAAACTGCATAAATAATGTCTGCATAAATTATTTAAATAAATATAGTAAAATAAAAATATTGTTTATTATTTCAAAACTATGAAAAATGTTGCTCTGTGGTTTTATTTATTTTTAAAGTTCTAACTCACTGCATGAGGTGGCAATGCTTATTCAGATAACCTGTTTTAATAGTCGTTTCATGATGTGTGCTGATAATTTTAAATAATATATTTTACACAGAGGTTTTTAACTTTTTGCTTTATTTTGTCAACTTTTATTTCTCTCCAGTGAAACTATAATGTTCCTTCATGAAATATTTCATCAAGGATTAAAAGCAAGAATAGCAAACTGGCCTACCTTAATTTTAGGTAACTTTGTGTGTTGGTTTCTGTGTTTAAAGAGTAGCATTATATTTTTTATTTAAAAATTAAGGTTTTTTTAGTTTCTTTACAATAAATTGGTTAATTTTTTATTTGCCCTGTTAGATAAATTTAGAAACTTGCAATATCCACCTGTGTATTCTTTGTTCAAAAGGAGTGACAATGTTAGGAAGCTGCACTGTATTTCATTACTGTGATATACTTTACAGCCTTTTTTTTCTTCAGTCAGAAATTTCATTTTTTTAAATAACTATATTACAGGCAGAAATAAGACAGATGTGATATTTTTATCATTTGAAGTTCTGTCCTTGCATGAGATATACTTGCAAAGAGCCTTCAGGTTAAATTTATTAATATACTGTAGATAAAACTGTACCAATCACTTAATGTTCTTGGAAGAACTGAGCAGGCAAATTGTGACAGTATTAGGGGAAATTTTAATAAAGATGCTTTCCTTTTTAACACCTGTAATTATACAATGCTACAAATGGAATTAATGTGGTTTAGACTTTTTATTTCTGTGAAGAAAAAGGAATGATTGCAAAAATCAACTATCTTTTTTGTCTTTACAGCTGATTTATTTGATATACTTTTACCAATGCTGAATATATATCAAGAATTTGTTAGAAATCACCAGTATAGCCTACAGGTGCTGGCAAACTGCAAGCAGAACAGAGATTTTGACAAACTCTTAAAGCAATATGAATCCAACACTGCATGTGAGGGCAGAATGCTTGAAACATTCCTTACCTACCCTATGTTTCAGGTAATTTTATTGCTTGCATAATTTTTATTATCATCTTCATGATTTTTGCTGTCAAATAATCTTTCCCAAATGACATTGTTAGAAAGAGTGGCTAACCTGGACTCACTAAACTGAAGAAAATTGCTGCAGCATAAGTCTTTTTATTTTATTCAATCAAGAGAGATTCTGTATTACAATCTTTTATACTAGTCAGAATTACATAGGCATTAGTATTTTGTTGTTTATTATTTTTCAGTCATCATTTTGCAGTGATGAATTTTTACAATATACTCAGTTTTCATCTATTTCATCTAAAATATTTGGGAGGATACCCAAATGGCAGTATCACACTGCAGGAATGATACTCAAGCACATCTAAGTGTGCATGAAAGTCACAATCCTCTTAGAGAATGAAGACTTCATCAGCTAAGTATGCTGTTGATGCCATGATACTCTGGTTAAAAAGGATTGTTAGGCTCAAATAAGAGAAATAGGCAAACTGGTCCTAGATAGCATCCTGGTTGGATTAAAAGCTTTCAAAAGACTTCTGCTGATGTACTGTGCCCATTGCAGCATGCATTTAGAACTTGCTGTAGCTTTTTGCAGCTACAGATTATTCTACTTCAAATAATTATATGGCAGCTACTGTTATTAGCTCATGAAAAATCTGCTGCCAAAGTCCTAGCGCGGGCTTTAAGACTAACAGTGACAGCTGTCAAATAATCACTTAGGAGGAGAAAAATAAAGGTTCATTTTGGTGAAAACAGCTGGGATGGAGGGAGTTCATCCCTGTCAAGAAAACCTGTCACTATAATTTCATTGGGGAATAGCCTTCTTTCCCCCCATCCCAGCAATTTAAGTGAAGCAACCTTTATTTTTCTATGTGACAGCTGCCCTCAGAATAGTTAATGAAAGCAGCAACTCCCCTAAAGCAGCTTATTAGAGCTTTAATAGCTGCCCTGATACTCTACACATATCTGAAGCCAGGTCAAAGATTAAAGATTAATCTGTTTCACTTTGGATGACTTTCGAAAAAAAACTGATTCAATTTAAGATTTAGCTATCATCAGAAACAGATGTATGCTGTGTTCATATTACTCTCACTGAATTGGTATTGCTATTTTAAGTAATTTTTGGGACTCTGAAGATTCCTGCACTGAGCCGAGGATTCGGTGGCCTCAATAACCCCTTCAGACTCCATAATTCTGTGACTGATTTCTGAAATAGGAAATGCTATTTTTTTTTTGATTGTATTGATGATATTGTAAGGAAATCCAAGATGGAAAACATATCAGGTTATAGTTAATTACACATTTAAAATGCACGCTGACCAATATTTTCAATCCTTTAGATTCCTAGATATATTATCACCCTTCATGAACTTCTAGCTCATACACCACATGAACATGTGGAAAGGAAAAGCCTTGAGTTTGCTAAATCTAAACTGGAAGAACTTTCAAGGTTTGACTGCTTTTTGTTCTCAATATATAAATGTAGAACAGAAGTTTAATATGTAAAATCAGATACTTTTTTAAAAAATTGCACGTATATTTATTTATTATGTTTTTATAATGCCATGTTCGAAAAGACTAGTAGTAACACCTATAAAGACACAACAATCAAATCTCTCTCTCTCTCTCTCTCTCTCTCTCTCTCTCTCTCTCTCTCTCTCTCTCTCTCTCTGTGTGTGTGTGTCTCTGTCTCTCTTTCTCTAAACGAGGGGATTAGTGCGCTCGCATGCCCACACCCATAATTCTATGTGCCCTTCTCTCTTGCACATGAAACCACCCTACACTCCCCCTGCTTTTGGCATGCGATGGCATGGTGGGCCCATTTTTCACCCTCCCCAGGCTCTAGAGCCTTTCTAGGAGCCTGGGGAGGGTGAAAATGGTCTTCCCCGTCCAGAGGCCCTCCAGAGGCCAGAAACATCCGTTTGCTGGCTACTGGCAGGACCAGAAGGCCGTTTTTCCCCTCCCCAGGCTCCTAGAAAGGCTCTGGAGCCTGGGGAGAGCGAAAAACGGGCCTTCCCCCCACTCTGAGGTCCTCCAGAGGCCGGAAACAGCCTGTTTCCCTACTTCCGGTGGGCCCAGAAGGCCTGAAAATAAGCTGAGCTTGCGTGCCCACCAATATGGCTTCACGTGCCACAGGTGGCACCCGTGCCATAGGTTCGCCATCATAGATCTAGGTCATGACAAAAAGCTTTACAAAATGGATTAGTGCAAGTTTCATCCTGTGCCCAAGTCTAACCAAACTGAAAGGGGTTCAAACAATTTACTTTTTCTGGGATATGTTGACATCCCACTTCCTTGCCAATTACTTTACCCCCAAACAGAAAGATGGACACAAAATGAAGATTGAGCATCACCTTATTTTGTCTATTTTTCTCCAACTAGAAGTGGATAACTTTAAAGTTGACCATGAGGGTATATCCCATCAATGCAGTAAGAGCAGCGGTTACTAAAGTTTTGATGCTTTTACTGCCAATGTATAGAGTTGAATGAGATCTCTTAGAGGTATTTAGTCAGATTTATTGGGATCTTCTTCCGCTGGCATGCTAGGCATTTAACTTGCCATTTCGTCTCCGGGAACCTTTCCAGTAAATCGAAGAGCTCCACATGTATGACCCTGGTTGCCTCTGAATTCCAGATTTAAAAGTAGCACTTCATGGAACTACCTGCCAGATTGCTGAAAAACCAGTAAGTGGCCTACTGGAATCCATCTGGATCCAAAAGGTACCTGGACATGCTGCCTCAATCAGGCCATGACAAAATTAGAATGTCATCTTTTTTTTCAAGTAACAAGCCAAATGCTTTGAGTTGGAAACAAAATCTAATGTTTGATTTAAATTTAACATTGCTGGAGTGTGCCCATAGTTGCAAAAGAGGTCATGAACTAAACTTTTCCAAACTGTCCTGCCACTAGATGTAAACACTAAAAATACACCAGTTTCAGAATTGCCAATTAATTCTTGTACATCAGCCCTACAAGGTAGATCAGATCAAGAAACAGATGCAGTGCAAAATTACTTTTATTAGAATAGCTATAGTAATAGAAACTAGCAAGTTTCTGACTGTGATCCTCTTCTCCCTCTTTTATCTTCATGTGAATTGGGAGGGGGCATCTGCTTTAGGTATTTTCATAAATGTTTATCTTTGTATGGGCTTAAACCATATGTATCTGTTTGCTGCCTTGCTAACAGATCTTTCCAGTCTCTGTCAAAACCATTCTGTATGGTCTGTATGGTCTGTACAATTCTTAATTGTACTGCTTTTTAAAATTTATCATTTATCATTTATCAACAAACAATTTATTGGAGAGAGAGAGCGAGAGAGAGCGAGAGAGAGAAATTATTAGCAGTTTGGCCCAGGGGCAAGGCTGAAGGTTCTGTAGAACTTCCTTATGAGTCCTGTCTTATTGCTCTCTCACATCCCTGATCTGTCTATCCATCTTTCCCCGAAGGAACCCCAGCCCTCAAATTCCCCACAGCTTAAAGCATATTCTGGAGAGCATAAGAATCTAAAAAAATATTTCTATTTACCCAGGTGAATTGCAGTCTTAGCCAGCAATGCGACAGATATCTGACCAAAACTATTCTTAAAAGTGTATAATTTGGTGGGGCTGTTTAGTGAGAGACACCCCTCCTCATATGTTGGTATAATGAATGCAAAATATGTTTTAAATTGTTGGGGGAATTTGTTAAGGGATGTTCTAAAATAAAATAGCTTGAAAAACAGGAACAGCAATTGCCAAGGAAAGAGGCAATTAACTATTCAGTGTACTAGTATCGAGGAAGTTTTGATGTGATAGTCAGGGGAAGTGATAGACAAACTTTGTCAAGAATAGCATTCTACTTTGACCAAACAAATATCAGTTATGATGCACATATAAAGTCTTACGATGGCCATAAAGTTCATCCAAGCTATTCTTGCTTTACAAATTCATAACTAGATAACTGATATTTTTGCTCTTCATTTGCAATAGAATAATGCATGATGAAGTGAGTGATACAGAAAATATACGGAAAAATCTTGCAATAGAAAGAATGATAGTAGAAGGTTGTGACATATTATTGGACACCAGCCAGACTTTTATACGACAAGGTAAGAGCAATGAATTTAACATGCATGTATTGATTAGGCAGTTATACAATATGAAGGAAAAATGAAATTGAAAAAAATAGAATTCATGTTGGCATCACCGGGAAGTATAAGATGCAAAATATCTGTTTTTGACATCTGCACATCTATATATTTGTAATTTCTGGGCTGCTGTTGAGCCCCACCTCTGTGCTGTTTTTTTTCCAGGAGACATGAAAAACAGTACTATAATAATAAAGCACCCATGGGAAAGTCACATACACAATAACCGGACTATCATCTTCAGTGGACCAGAAATTCTCTCCAGCACCATGGAAAATAGTTCTGTCTGGCCGATAGATGTTGCAATCCCAAATGATGCCAACATTCGGGCAAAAACACAGGAGAAACTTGAAGTACTTGAAGCTTTGTCAAATGGTGGAGCGATTGTGAGGAATGAAAATAGCTGTTTTTTGTTCCCATTTTTCATTTGTACTTCTAGAACAGCTCACACAGATATCATTTGATTTCTTTTCAAATTAAAATCATTTATAGTGGCAGATTTTTAAAATCATAGTGTGAAATATCTGCTGATATGCTTCAGTTCTGCCAATGGAAAGACCTCACTATAGTCCTTGTGGAAGCTTATCAAATGTCCTAGAACATTATTTACATAACTGTGGTGTGAACTGCTATCATATATGCTGTGTACTTAATTCTCCAAATACTCCTTCTTATGGAACTCTAATACTGTTCCTGTAAAGAAGTGGTAGTAGAAGTATAAAAAATGGGTAGAACCCTTTAAGGAATTACAAGGCAACTTTAAGCAGAGAATAGAACAGAAATACTAGAGGAAGACGTATCTGGCTAGCTGAAATCATGGAGAGGAGCAATCACTGTAACTTGTTTATTACACATCCCATTCGTGCTTTTGAAAATGCTGAAGCAATATATAGTTGCTTTGTGTTTGTACTTTATAGAATAAAATGATGGCCACAGTCTAATGGTTTGCTTTAAGAGACCCCAAGGCCATTTGCTGATCTCTAATGGAATGTTTTCTTTGAAAAACAGATTCCAACACTGGTCATAAGCTGTTGATTTAATGTCTCCACATTCCTAAGGAGTTCATTGTTTGTGAGGTTGGCAGTGGAGTTGGAGAAAATGTTTAAATTGCCCAGTGGAAAAGGCATTGCAGAACAACTCAAATAGGAAATTTTATAGATATATTTGATTGGATACTTTTTTTTTCCAAAGAGAATTTCTACAGAAAGCTAACACAGTTTTCCAAATTTATATAAAAATTCCAGATAACTGTAGTAGAAAACAATTCTCCAAACAGTAGTATAGAAAATAGATTTAGATTAATATGTTCTGTCAGGGAATACAGGAAAGAAGGAAACTGTGAGTGACTAGAAGAATTTTAGACATCTAAAATTTGATGTTGCCAAGGTGCCAGTGTTTTAAATAATCCTGTTTCAATCCACACAACTTCTATATATTAGTGTTAAAGTAATTTCTTCACATCAGTGTTTTCCTTGTATTTTCTGTCCGTGATTTGCAAATGAAATAGCTATGAAACAGGAAAGTTTGAGTCAGGGCACTGGTACAAATATAAAAATATTTTAGTATTAGAATTCATTCACATACTTAATATTTTTATCATGAGGACTTTCACTTATGAAGTATGGAAAAGGAACTTTTTGTATAAGATGAATAATATAAATAAAATAATTCTAATTAAATGCTAGTTTGCAGGCTTTATCTTGTCATATTATCAAGATTTTCCTGTGGCACCTTGGCAGAGTTTTTTAGTATTTGTCAGTGATCTATATAAATTACTTTAAAAAACTTCCAAGGTTTTATTACAAAGTATCCTTATCATATGTATGTATACCTACTCAGTTTTGGAAGACTGCATTCTTGGGAACTATTGGGAACTAACTGTGGAATTCAATAAGTGTATTGATGATCTTTTGATCTTTTTTGTTTGTAAGGGAATTATGCTTGAAATATTCAAAACTAAAAAAACCATTTTGTTGTATGTAGATTACAAAAAGGCAAGTGAATTTTATTAATGTTAAACCGCTAATCATGAGTAATCATAGAACTATGTTAATATCTATGAGTCTTAATGCTGTGTATTAATCATATTATATTTTGGTGTCATAATATGTGTTCACTGCCAGTTTACACTTGTGCCCATATATGTACAAACAATATATGATTTAGCCAGCAAGATCTTCAGACTGGTATTTTTGTTCGCTTATTGCAGTGGTGTCAAACTTGAATTCATTGAGGGCCGCATCAGAGTAATGTTTGATCTCAGAGAGCCGGTGGTGAGGTGGGGCGTAGCTGGGTGTGGGTGTGGCCATGGTGACCATGGTTGGGGTGGGTGTGGCCATGGTGGGTGTTTGGCACAGGCTCAAGATTCATTTTTTTCTTCTTTGCATTCAAAGCAGCTATTCCAGACAAAGGGAGATTTACTTTCTGGCACAAATAGTCTCAATTCCATAATGTAGAGATTAAAGACATGTAGAGTCCCCAGCTGCTGTGGAGATTGACTCTTTTGTACAGGAGCAGAGCATAAATGAACAGACAATTTCTCTCTAAAAACTGTCTGTCCAACAGTCTATCAATATTTGTTGCTACCTCTGACACAGCCCCAGAGGAGGACTTAATATTAGTAATAATTTACAAAACTGATATACCACCCAATTCTCAATGACTCTGGCGGCTCACAACAATAAAAAAATTTACAATTAAATCAATCTCTGGTAAAATATTAAGATAAAAGATGACAAATTCAGTGATACGAGGGGGCTCACTCTCACTCATCAAAGACCTGGATGAAGAGCCAGATATTTTTGGCTGTTCTGAACAACAGCCATCCAGATTTTAGAGGGTATCTAGTTGGCAGATGCGGCTAAAGAGAAGGTGAAGAAGGTGTGGCCTCAAGCAGCACTCTGTCAACCAAAATGTGTCATGGGGTGCCCATGGGCCAGCCTGGAAATATCAAAGGATTGGCCTGTGGTGCCTCTGGCAGCCGAAAATGGGTTGCGGGGGCCTTGCATGGTCCCACCATGGTACATTTTCAGCCTCCATGGCCTCCTGGAGCACTCTGCTGGCCAAAAATGGGCAGTGGGAGGCCCCCCTGTGGCCTGTTTCAGCCAGCAGAGGCACCAGGGCCTGTCCTTTGATATTTCTAGGCTAGCCCCACAGGCCAGATCTAAGCACCCTGCGGGCTGGATCCTTGAGTTTGACACCCCTGGCCTATTGGGTCCTTCCAGGGGATCTGGAATAGGCAGATATGGATGTTTGATAACATTACAGATATCATCACGGATGTAAGCTGTTCCAAGTAAAGCTGCATTTTGCAATTGACTGATGGTGAATTTGTCAGTGATGATGGTGTTTAAGTGGTGCTCCATTTGTTTTAGGATTGCATCTAAGGAACCTACTACTACTATTTCTACCTTTTCTTTCTTTTTTTTGCCATAGTCATTCTATTTCTATTTGCATATGTTTGTATTTTGTTTTTTTCCCCCTCCAATTCTTTCTCTTCTCTTCTGCTGTCTCCAGGTATTGCTACATCCACTATCCAGACATTTTTTGCCTTTCTTATAGACACTTGTTAAGTCTGAGGTGTTAATGTGGCTAGTGCTTGTTTGTCAGAATTCTAAAGTCCCAGAGCACTTTATTTTCTTTATTTTCTATTATTTTCTCTATTTTATGGTGCTGCCAGTTCTTTCTTGCAGGCAAGTAATATTTCTTGCAAATCTTCCAATGTACCATTGTTGCTACTTTGTCATGCTGTTGTTTGCAGTCAATCTGGGCAATCTTCTTGTAGTAGCTAACCAGGTGATCCATTATTTCTTCCATTTTTTTTGTAAAGGCATCACTTGCTGTCTGTTACTGTCTTCTCAATTCTGGTTTTGTATGCATTTGTTCTTAAGGCTTGGTCTTGTGCATCCAGAATTAACTCCTTTGTCTCTTTATTCAATTTTCCTGCACTTAGCCATTGCCAGGGTCTTGTTATTATCTGTTTCCCCTGCTTTTTTAAAAAAATATATTGGCCATATAATGCTTTGTCTTTCATGTTTCTTTCCTGTTCTTCATTTGGCCTTTCTTGTAGACCAGTTTGGTTTTTCCCATACTTAGTAGGCCTTCTTGGTATACTAGCTTCAGTCCATCATTTTCACTGTGCTTCAGATATTCTTCCAATGTCCTTTTTTCTTCTTCAACCATCTGATGTACTTGCAACATTCCATGCCCACCTGTTTTCCTTGGTAAGTAGAGTCTGTCAACATCGCTGCATGGATGAAGTACATGATTCATTGCCATTATTTTTAATATATTTCAAGGGTTTTATCAGAAAGCATTCTTATCAGATCTGTATCTACTCAATTTTGGATAACTGTGTTCGTGGGAAATATTTCTGATAGCATGGAATTAAATAAGTTTATTGATGACGTCTTGATCTTTTTTATGTTTGTGAGGGGATTATGCTTGAAATATTTAAAGCTAAAAATGCTCTATTGTACATAGACTACAAAAAGGCAATTGAATTTTATTACTGTTAAAACACTAATCGTGGGTAACCCTTATAGAGCTATGCTAATACATATTATTCTTAATGCTGTGTGTTTATTATATTATAGTATATTAATATGTGCTCACTGCCTATTTTCTTTTGTGCCTATGCATTTACACTATATTATAATTATTATTGTTGTAATCCCAAATCAATCCAGAGCAGGAAGATTTCTTCATTAAAAGTTATGGACTAGAATCTACTACATTCATCAAGTGTGTATTGGTAAATAGATTTTTTTGACTTCCTTCTCTGGGGCTGAGAGGGTGACAAAGTCATCCAGGTGGTTTCTGTGGCTAAGGGAAAACTGGAATTTGGATCTCCCAACTGCTAATCCAGTATATTAACTATTAAATTATACTGGTAATCTTTGTTATTTTCCCTTCTTCTCTTTCTCTCTCACACATAAACACAATAACTTGGAAAGTATCAAAATATGTTTATTTGGAGTCAAGGTTCATTAAGGACCTCATTTAAATGGGGTTTATGAAAAAGATTTTGTGGGATCTATTCCTCTGAATTTTTCTGAATTGTTACACTGAATCTTCTCTAATTCTTGCAAATTGTGACCTATTGTATAGAAAGAACATATTTTTACATTACAGGGTTGGTGTCCATATTAAAATATTTTAGTAATTGGCTTCATATGAATGCATTTTTCGGGATCTAGCATCTTGTTTAAATAGATGCCACAATGATATGTATTGTCTTGGCTGAGTTTAATTTATTTGCCTGAAAATATGAAATTCAATAAACTATAGTATAGCAGAACTGCATTTAGTGTATTGTATTACTCACATTGATTCATATTTTTAGAATTCTGTGTTGTTACCAAAAAAAATCACCAATATTGTATTCCCACAGCCACTTAAAAACTTGTCCTACAATACTCGTAGGACTCATACTAAGTCCTACAATACTCGTGATTCAAGTTTTTGTTTGCTTTGTATATTTAAAAACCTAATTAACTTAGATGAAAGGGCTACAAACATCAGTAGAATTTACATTTCAATGAATGAGTACAGTGGGGCAAAAAAGTATTTAGTCAGCCACCAATTGTGCAAGTTCTCCCACTTAAAAAGATGAGAGAGGCCTGTAATTGACATCATAGGTAGACCTCAACTATGAGAGACAAAATGAGAAAACAAATCCATTTGTTTGTGGATTCCAAATCCACAAACATTGTCTGAATTTGTTATCAGTATAAAAGACACCTGTCCACAGCCTCAAAAAGTCACACTCCAAACTCCACTATGGTGAAGATCAAAGAACTGTCAAATGACACCAGAAACAATATTGTAGACCTGCACCAGGCTGGGAAGACTGAATCTGCAATAGGCAAGCAGCTTGGTGTGAAGAAATCAACTGTGGGAGTAATAATTAGAAAATGGAAGACATACAAGACCGCTGATAATCTCCCTCGATCTGGGATTCCACGCAAGATCTCACCCCATGGGGTTAAAATGATCACAAGAACGACAGAACCACAAGGGGGGGACTAGTGAATAACCTGCAGAGAGCTGGGACCAACGTAACAAAGGCTACCATCAGTAACACACTATGCCGCCAGGGACTCAGATCCTGCAGTGCCAGACATGTCCTCCCGCTTATGCCAATACATGTCCAGGCCTGTCTGAAGTTTGCTAGAGAGCATTTGGGCGATCTAGAAGAGGATTGAGAGAATGTCATATGGTCAGATGAAACCAAAGTAGAACTGTTTGGTAGAAACACAACTCGTCGTGTTTGGAGGAGAGAGAATGCTGAGTTGCATCCAAAGAACACCATACTTACTGTGAAGCATGGGGGTGGCAACATCATGCTTTGGGGCTGTTTCTCTGCAAAGGGACCAGGACGACTGATCCGTGTACAGGAAAGAATGAATGGGGCCATGTATCGTGAGATTTTGAGTGCAAACTTCCTTCCATCAGCAAGGGCATTGAAGATGAAACGTGGCTGGATCTTTCAGTATGACAATGATCCCATCCAATGATCCCCTTCATTGCCTGAGCAACGAAGGAGTGCCTTCGTAAGAAGCATTTCAGGATTTTGAAGTGGCCTAGCCAGTCTCCAGATCTCAACCCCATAGAAAACCTTTGGAGGGAGTTGAAAGTCCATGTTGCCTAGCAACAGCCCCGAAACTTCACTGCTCTAGAGGAGATCTGCATGGAAGAATGGGCCAACATACCAGCAACAGTGTGTGCCAACCTTGTGAAGACTTACAGAAAACGTTTGACCTCTGTCATTGCCAACAAAGGATATATAACAAAGTATTGAGATGAATTTTTGATATTGACCAAATACTTATTTTCCACCATAATTTGCAAATAAATTCTTTCCAACTCAAATACTTTTTTTTTTGCCCTACTGTATGTTAAGTATGTAATTGAACTTTATCTCAGGTATATTTTAAGTGTTTTCATTTAATCTCACATAAGGATTATGACTTTCCATCTATTTAATACTTTAGAGATAGGTTTGTAATAACATAAACTATATTTTTTATTTTTGGTTTGTTGAACACATAATAATAGCCTTGTTTATCTGTTAGAATAATCCATGAATGGGTATATCTCTAAATCCAAGCAAACCACATTTTGAAGACCCCTGATTCAGGATATGAACACAGTAATATAGTGGATATGGTCTTAGATTGGGAGGCTTAGGTTTTAATCATCAGTTAATCCTGAAGTTTGCATAATGCATGGAATAAATCTGTTTTGGCACATAACCAAATTACCCTTTTTATAGCATTGTGACAATAAATTGGGAGTAATATTTATACTTCTTTAGCCATCCATCCTCTTTATTTTATTTAAGTTTGTTTCATGTTTAAATATAAAATGTTGTATCAGTTTATAAAATAAATATAATAATACAAATTATGTAACACAATTATAAAACCAGAATGCAGTAGAGTATTCAGTTTATTGGTTTCTGCTACATACTCTACTGCAGTTATTTCCAGGCAGTAGAGTATGTAGCAGAAACCAGTAAACTCTGAAAATAGAAAAATGCAGTGTAATACAGAATTAAGGAAAGGATTAGTAAGTGTGTATTCAAATATATGTCCAATCCTATAACGTAGCCTTACAGTATATACTTAAATATTGAAGAATGAAATCCAGATTATATTGGTAAACTTCTATTTGCAAATCCAAACTTTTTTCTCTTCTGTTCTGCTTTTGCTTCTATTGCTGGTTAGACTTGTGACTTAAAATTTTAGAATTTTTTTAAAAACATGTATTAATTAGTCACAGTGTGTTAGCACTCTTTTAATATGCTGCTCTTCAAATACATTGGCATTATAACTTTTAGAATACTCAGCCACTATTACTTGGTTGAGGATGCTTAGAGGAAGGTGTATTATGTTTTTTGTCTTTCCATTGTTTGGTAAATGAGCTTTATGTAAGAAAAAATTGTCCTCAGCAAAGGACAAGGTAAGTTTTGTTACTGGACCTTGGGCTTCATGTTATGGTTATGTATGATGAATATATTACAATCTTGTACGTTATTACATTTGATAACATTTGATTTCATGATTGCAGCTAAATATTTTATGGAAATAAGATTTGGATAAGGGCCATCAAACTTGTGGATCACAGGCTGGCTGCGTCACGCACTGGCCACGCCCACACCTGGTTTAGCGAAGGGGAAAAAAGTCCAGATACATCATGTGATGCCACTGTGATGACATGAGTTGGACAGCCCTGATTTAGACGGTCATCTAAATTTGTTATTTAGGTGGCTACAAATATATGACACTAAATTTATTGTAAATCATAAAAAATAAGAATTATTTATGTGCATTATATGTTTACAGAGTACTATTTGCTTTTCTACTTACTAGGAACTCTTATTCAAGTCCCATCAGTTGAGAGAGGAAAACTTAGTAAAGTTCGCCTGGGATCATTGTCTTTGAAAAAAGAAGGAGAAAGGCAATGTTTTCTATTTACAAAGCACTTTTTAATTTGTACAAGGAGCTCTGGAGGAAAGTTGCATCTACTTAAGGTACATATTTTTGTAAAAAAACCTGACTAGAATAGCAAATTGTAGAACATATAGTAAAATATATGTCTGTTATGATTAATTGCAGTAAAATAATACAAACCTTTACAAAAGGAAGACTACACTATTGCCTGCCAGGCAATAGGAACTTCCAGTTTTAATATTAACATGTTTAAGGGGACTTTTTGCATTTATATATGATGGTTTGTTTTATCTGTATAATTCTAAGACCAAAATTCATTTATTTTAATTGTTTTTAAAATAAATATTATAAACTGATTGTATAGTTCAGAAAATAATTAAAATTTTCTAAAGAATCAGATGGATTTTCATGCATTTCCACATCTCTGCCTTCCTAAGCTAAATATCCTCCAGCAGAACCATTCGAAATTACCACCTGGCACTGAAATTCTGCTTGTTCCCTCAGGGACTTTCTCTGACCACCTTTCTCTGACCACCTTTTTAATGTTACATTTTGTATTTTCATTATTTGTGATGGATTGAACATATGGAGAAGAGTGGAGGGAAGGGTTGGCAGCACAGAGCTTTCCAGGGAAGGAGGCAGTATATTCCCTCAGAGAGAAGCCCCCACATTAAGAGACTGCCATACCATATCCTCTCAGGATATATTTATTCAGGTAGAGAGTGATTGCTTTTATACCTTGGCAAATTCTGTCCATTGGGTGTAAGCAAATAAAGGATTGGACTCCATTGGATTTTTCTGCGTCAGGGCTGAGCCTGACATCATTCTGGTTTTGACAAGGTTTTTTTTTTCAATTATTTTATGGAACATTTAAATATAATACAGAATTTCTAGCACAGTTGTATATTACAGAATATTTCTGGAATTACAATAGTAATATATTCAGATATTAAAAAAATAAATGTGTTCTAATTTCCTATTTAAATATATTTCTTATTTTGTCAAAATATTGCTTCTGCTGTATTGAAATACTGTAGTTGAGTGCTTCATGTTATTAATCTTATCAGTAAAATTATTTTCAGTTGAACTGGGATAACAGAATTGTTTTAATTAGAAAAAGGTGGCTATGCATTTCCACATTCTTTGCTAGAACTAATAATGTCCTCTGTATTTAATTTAAGAAACTCATCTAGTTATTGGAATAATTCATTATACCATGTACAGTATAGAATCATCCTGTCTAGTCCTCCTTTATATATAAAGCCAATTAACTTTGGGCCATTTTATCTCTCTGAGACCTAGGAAGAAAGCAGTGGCAAACTGTTTCTCAAAACGTTGCTAGGAAGAGTGCAGGGACTTATCCAGTAAATTGACAGGAGTTGAGACTGACCTGAAGACCCCCCCACACACACGCACACACAGAGGATGCTTGTCCAAGTACCGTATTTTTCGGAGTATAAGACGCACCTTTCTCGTCCCCAGAGGGGTTGAACATTTGGATGAGTCTTTTTTTTTTTATTGAAAAAGTTTTACATTACATTTTATTTTTTTTTAAAAAAAAACCCTTCCCCATCCCAACCCCCTACCAACCCCCCCATCCCCCCTATCCCTCCCCAACCCCCCCCTTGACTTCCGCTATTAAACAAACATCAACGTTAACATACTCAACAATTTTTGAAGGTGAGATCCCTCTAAAAAAGAACTATAACCTTATTTTAAAACCAATTTTAACCTTAAGTATTAAAAAAAACAATTTTTTCTTTTAAACCAATATGTGACAACCATCAAATATAAAAAAACACTCAACTCTTAACAATCTATTTAGAAAAATCTAGTAAAATAATTTTGAACATCATAAAATTTAAATTTTAACTAGAATTACCCTATATCAAAATCAAAATCACATACATAGTATATTTCTCTTTAACATTTAGTCTAAATATTAAAAATCCAAAATCATCAAATTCAATACATTTCATAATACATTTCTCATTAAAAATAAATCTAAATATTAAAAATATAAATTCAATTACATAAAATATAATAAAAATTAAAAATTATCAAGTTCCATACATTTCTCTTTTAAGTTAATTCTAAATATGAAAGATATAAATTCATTTAAATGCTAATTGAAACTTCTTACTTTGATATTTATTCTTCATGTATTCTACCCATTTCTTCCACTCCCTAACAAAAACTTCATGGGTCCTTTCTTTTAGGTATGCAGAAATTTTAGCCATCTCTACCAAACTAGACATCTTCAATATCCATTCCTCTATAGTAGGTACGCTATCTTTCTTCCAATATTGACCTATCAATAATCTAGCTGCGGTAAGCATATGTAAAATTAATCTGGTATCAGTTACTGAACAACCCTTAACTATTCCCAACAAAAAAAGCTGAGGAGAAAACTCCAACTTCTTCTTCAAGATATTCTGCATTACCCACCATAATTTGATCCAAAATGCTTTCAATTTTCTACACGTCCACCAAATATGAAAATATGTTGCATCCAAACAATCACACCTCCAACATTTAGGTTGAACATTTGGATACATACATGATAACTTTTTGGGATCTAAATGCCACCTGTAAAACATCTTATAAAAATTTTCCCTCAAATTCTGTGCTTGTGTAAATTTAACATTCTGGACCCAGATCTTTTCCCATGTTTCCAACATTACTGGTTCTGCAAAATTCTGTGCCCACTTTATCATGCAGTCTTTAACTAATTCACCCTCTAAGTCTCTTTCTAACAATAAGTTGTACACTCGTTTAATATGCATCGGCCCTTTACATTTCATCTGGGTCACCAAATCTTCTTCATGTAACATTAATCCAATTTTCTGATCTTCTCTCCATCTTGCTTGAAGTTGAAAATACTGCATCCAGGTTAGATTCACTCCTTCTTCCAACAGGATATCCAAAGATTTCAAACGCCATCTGCCCCCATCATTAAAGAGTATCTCTTTATACAACAACCCCCCGAGTGACTTTATATTTGGCATAATATGCCCAAGATCCAACCACAAAGGTATTTTGTAATCCAATTGAAGCTGGTGCTTCTTCCAAACTCTCAGCAAAGCATGTCTTAAAATATGCCTATTAAATACACTGTCTCTCTTATCTTCAAAAAGTAAATATGCATGCCATCCAAATTGCAAATCATGGCCTTCAATATTCAAAATTTCTCTTTTAGTTGTTCCAATCCAATCTCCAACTTGTGTCAACACTGCAGCTTCATAATATAAATGTAGGTTTGGAACTTTAAGGCCACCTCTTTCACGAGCATCTTGCATAATCTTAAATTTAACTCTGGGTTTTTTCCCATTCCAAATAAATTTATTTAAACCTGCTTGCCATTCCATCAAAAACTTGTCATTTTTAAGCACCGGAATCATTTGAAACAGAAACAGAAATCTAGGTAGAACGTTCATCTTAACAACTGCTATTCTACCCAACAAGGATAGTTGCAGCTTCTTCCATGTATCAAGATCCTTTTGAATCTTGTGCCAAAGTTCTTCATAATTGTTTTGAAAAAGTTTTATATTGGATGCTGCAACTTGAACCCCTAGATATTTCACCTTTGTAACTATTTCAAAGCCTGCCACCCTTTCAAGTTCATTCCTTTGTGGTTCCAACATATTTTTAACTATCATCTTAGTCTTTTTCTGGTTCAGGCTGAAACCTGAAACCAGGCCATATTCCTCTATAATTTTTTTCATCTGGATAATTGATTCCAAAGGTCGTGTTAGGGTAACAACCAGATCATCTGCGAATGCCTTTGTTCTGTAATCTATTTGCCTTACAACTATTCCCTTCAATTTGTCCGAGTCCCGTAGAGCATTCAACAGCACTTCCAAGGTCAAGATAAACAGTGATGGAGATAATGGACAGCCTTGTCTTGTTCCTTTCTGTATATTAAAACTGGTAGTCAAACTGCCATTAATAATAATTTGTGCCGTCTGTTCTTGATAAATTGCCGAGATCGCTTGTATAAACTGTGGCCCAAAATCCATTTTATGCAGGATCTTTTTTAGAAAGTCCCAGTTGACTCGATCAAAGGCTTTCTCCGCGTCCAAAAACACCAGCACCGCAGAGATCTGTTTCTTTTCCTCAAGATATTCCAATAAATCAATGAGTTGCCTGACATTGTCTTTCATATATCTGCCTTCTATAAAACCTGCTTGGTCTTCATGAATCACATTTTGAATAACTGGCATCAATCTGTTGGCTAATACTTTAGCATAAATTTTGTAATCCGTGTTTAGGAGAGATATTGGTCTAAAATTTTCAGGTTTATCAGATTCTTCTTCTTTGGGTATCAGTGAAATAAAGGCCGTCTTCCACGAGGGGGGAATTTTACCCCCCTGCTGAATTTTACAAAACAAATCCTTAAGATGCCCAACCAATTCCTCTTGTAGGGTCTTATAATATACTGCCGTCAGACCATCTGTCCCAGGAGCTTTAGCTGATTTCAATTGTTTTATTGCATATAAGATCTCTTCTGATGTTATAGGTCGATCCAATCTATCACTCTGTGTACTTGAAATTTTTGTAACTCTCTTCTTCTGCAGATATTCATCGATAAAATCCTCTTTAATTTTATCAGCTTGGTATAATTTAGAATAATAAGCTAAAAAAGCTTGGTGTACTAAATTTTGCTGATGCACTTGTTTCCCTTTGTACTCAATAGTATTTATTATACGGGAACTTCGTTTTTTTCTCAGAGTATAAGCCAACCATCTGCCAGGCTTGTTAGCATTGCAAAAGGTGTTATGTTTAGCATATTGCAGATTAGTTGCTGTTTGGTCCGCCATCAATATTTGAAATTGATCTTTCAAGAGCTTTAACGTTAGTTGTACCTTTTCATCAGTCGGATTCTTAATAAGCAGTTGCTCTTTCTCCTTTATCTCTATCTCCAGATCTATTCTTGACTTCTGACGTATTGATCTATATCTAGAGTTCATATGAATCAGTACACCCCTCATATAGGCCTTGCATGCATCCCATACTATCTCAATGGGTGTACCTTTATTCAAATTAATATCAAAAAATTCTTTAACATGTTTCTTAAGGTCCATAATATGCTTTTCATGTCTAAATAAATTTTCATTCATGCGCCAAGATCTTCTTTCTCTCTTGCCCAAATTTATCTCCATCCACACCGGACTATGGTCCGTTAAAGTTCTAGGAAATATTTTTGTCTTGGTCGCTATAGTAAGTAAATCAGTAGTGGCCAACATGAAATCAATTCTCGAAAAAGGTTTATGTCTATCAGAAAAAAAAGTAAAATCCAATTCCTTAGGATGATGAATTCTCCAAACATCCTTCAACTCCAATTCTTCTTTCAATGAAAAAAAAGTCGATGGTAACTTATTCCCTTTCTTGGCAAGCGTCTTTTTATCAAGCGTTACATCAATCACCCCGTTCCAGTCGCCCATAATCAAAAAAGACTTATAATTCCACTGCAATATTTTATCATTCAACATTTTATAAAAGCTTTCCTGCTGCTGGTTCGGGGCATAAATGCCAATTAACAGTGTCGAGACATTCTGTACATTTATTTCAACTGCGATATATCTCCCCTCATCATCCGCTTCTATAAGTTTAGCTGGTATTTTTTAGAAATGTAGAATACAAATCCATTCCTTTTACCCGAACTGGAAGATATAAAATGTGATCCAATTTTTGAAATTAAGAATGTCTGGTCCTGGGTTCTAATATGGGTTTCCTGCAGACAAACAACATCATTATTATATTGCTTCAAGTAATGAAATATTTTTCTTCTTTTCTGTGGTGAGTTCAAACCATTCACATTCCATGGTAAAAATCTAAGTGTCATTCTGAAAGTGGATGAAGCCCTTTAAGCATTTGACGAAGACTCTCACCAACCGCCGACGTCTTCGGTCTTGCTCCTCCCACAGCTTCAGAGTATAATTTTTTGCCCTTTGTTCCATTCTCTTCCTGTGGTATCTTCCCCTGCTGTGTCTCCAATCTTTGCTTCCCTGCAGCTCGAGTTATGCGTTGAGCCTTAGGTTCTTGCATCAGTAAGTCCAAATCAGGCTCCACCTCTCTTGTAGCTCTAGATTGCTTTGGTTTAACCTCAAGAAATTCTATTAACGAGTCCTCTGAAAAACCTCCTACCGCACCTAAAACTTCCTCCCTTGGAGCATCTTGATTAGCCTGTCCTTCTTTTGATAAAATTACACCTTGCATCCCCTCTTCAAGAGCCTTCTCAGCTGAAGTATCTTCAATAGGTAAAAGTGTAGAAGAGCGAGGTGATATTAAAATTTTTTTCAAAACATTGTTATAGAACTGTTCCGCCTTCTCCACAGAATTAATACAATATCTTACATCCTCATGTCGTAAAATGATACCAACAGGAACATCCCACCTAAATGGGATCTGACGTTTTTTCAACTCATTTACAAGAAAACCAAAATCTTTCCGGTCCCTTAACATCTTTGGTGGTAACTCTTTATAAACACCAATTTGGTTGCCATCATGTTGCACCGTAGTATGAAAAGAACTCTGCAAAATGTCATTTCTCAATTTCCTCTCAGTAAAGTAAATCACCACATCTCTTGGCAAGTTCCTCTGTTTCACTATACGTGAGTTAGCTCTGTACAGCTTGTCAATTCTATTATCAATCACATCTGGTTCAGCTTTCAAAATCTTCGCCAACACCTCCACACAAGTTGCCCTCAGATTTTCTCTATTATTCTCCCTTAAGCCTCTTAATCTTATGGCATACTCCATATTCCGAAATTGTAACATCGTAATCTCATCTTCAAGCCTCTGGTTCTGCACCCCCACCTTAAACATCTGTTCCTTTACTTCTTTTTTGTTAGCTTCCACTTCAGAATTTAAATCCTCCACTTTTTTCTCAACAACCAGTAGGGCATCAGTGAGAGCTGTAGCTACTTTAGTTACACTCTGATGTAATCCTTCAGTTTTTTCCTCCACCAACTCCTTCACTTCCCCCACCATCATTTTCATTTCCTTTTGATTTTTGCCCATCCTTTCATCCATTTTATTCATTTGGCCAGAAAGCTCTCCCAAAGTTTTGTGTATATTTAATATAAATGCTTTCAAGTCCTCTGTCTCGCTGTCCTGTGACTGTTTTGACTGTTTTGAGGCTGACACTGACTTTTCCTTGATCTGGTGTGGGGGGGAATCCCCCCCCCGTTTTCTTTGAAGCCATGCCTGAACAGGATTTAAATCTTTGAAAAAAAGAAAAAAATCTTCCTCCTTTTCCTGTCCTCCCCAGTTTTACAGAAAAGGAGTAGGTAAACTCTGTACAATTGCAAGCAGACTCACTTTCCCTTTCTTGCTCGCTTTCTTCTTCCGCTTTCACTGGCTCAGCTTTAATCAGCCGCCATTTTCAAACACTTTACGCTGAGACAGCTTACTTTTTCAAAGTTAAAAAAAATCCATTTAGGAACAATGCACTTATCAGAAAGAATTCCAAGTCTCACCAAACTAGTTGTTAAGTATTTGAAGATAAGCTTCGTCCGTTGGAGTTGCCTCCCCGTCTTGTTCTGGCTTGCAGAAGTCCCGCGCCGCTCGGAGGTCCAGCAGCTTGGAGAGGGAGCCCACACACGAAGCGCTTGCCAGAGCACAGGAGACAACCCTGGCTGCACTTCTGGGGCTCAACCTGGAACTGCCCACTCTAACTCCCCCTTATTTCAAAGGGGGAGCTTTCCGAGCCGCTTTTTAGGCAAAAAAGCGGCTCTACGGGCGGCGGGGGCGGCGGCTGAACGAGCGAGCCGCCCAACGACGAGGAGATCGCCAACCGGGTGGATGAGTCTTATACACCAAATGTAGCCCCGCCCATCCACTGGCCCCCACCCTTTGGCCTCTGCCTCCCAGCAATTTACCTCCTTGCAGCAAGCAGCAAGAAGAAGCAGCCCATTTCAGCTTCAGCACAGCCTAGTTAGCACAAGTTGTTTATCCCTTGGATTGGCCTCCTGACTCTCAGCTGTTTCAGCCTGAAGGGATTGTCATTGCCTGTTGCTGCGCGGGCCTCTGCTTCTTGCTGCAAGGAGGTAAATCTCTGGGAGCAGATTTTTTTCCCTTGTGCTAATCAAGTTATGCTGAAAACAAAAACGAAAGTAAAGTAGGCTGTTTGCTGTTTGCTGCAACGAGGCAAAATTGCTGGGAGGCAGAGGGAGAGATTTCTTTTTCTTGTTTTCCTCACCAAAAAAGGTAGGTGTGTCTTATAGTCTGAACCGTCTTATATTCCGAAAAATATGATATGTTGAATGAGGTTTACTTTAGGTTTGTATTCATGGATTGTACCTTCTGTTATATAATTTCATATACTTTTAAACTGAAGAATGGTGAAATAGATTTTTGAAAAAAAATGCAATTTATGTCTCTAGGCCGGAGGTGTCCTTTCATTAATAGAATGCACACTATTTGAGGAAACTGAGATGAATGATGATGAATGTAAGTTCTATCAAATTGTTTTATGGAATTGTAAAATTTTCTTTAAAAAATAGCATTTTTTTTGCTTAATGAAATATAGTATAGACAGAGAGAGTTTTACTAATAAAAATTCTAATTCAAGAAATAAAACATATATGTATGTATGTATGTATGTGTTGATTTATTTATCATTATACCAGAGAAGAAATTGAGAGACTCTGAATTCTAGTCATGCCTCAGGCATAAAGCCAGCCAGGTGACTTTGACCAGTCGCTGTTTCTCAGTCATAGGCAGACGGGAAATGGCAATCCATCTCCAAAATCATGCCAAGAAATCTGTCTGTACTTGTCTAGCTCTATACATATGAGGAGGTGGAGAGGCTTGGGGGTTTTCAATTGTGGCTTTTTATTGTTATATGCCACCTAGGGTCACAGTGTGTGAGTTGGATGGCCATATACATTTGTTTAATAAATAAATAAATAAATTTTGGGCTGTTTACATTTGGTTAAAAGCAGAACCACCCATAACAAAGCACACAAAGCAATAGAATTTAGGATAACAAACACTAAACAACAATTTATTCCAACTAAGTCATTTCAGGATGGAATCATCCAATATGTTAGTCTAACCCCTCCCCAAAGGCAAAAATCAGACTTTGAATACATTATGTAAAGTCAACAGGGTTGAGGATCTTGTGGTTAGAGAATAGCAATAGCAATAGCACTTGGGTTTATATACTGCCCCATAGTGCTTTACAGCAGGCTCTGGAAGCTTTACAATGTAAGCAAATTGCACCCAATAATCTAGTTCTCATTTTACTGATCTTGGAAGGATGGAAGGTTGAGCCCTGTCAGGATTGAACTCCAGGCTCTGTGCAGAGTTAGCTTGCAATACTGCATTGAAACCACTGTGCCACCAGGGCAGGCAGTAATACTGTGACAGAGAATGCACATTTTCTAGGACCTGCTATATGATTTTACTTCATGGAAGGACTCTCAAACACCTTGCCATATCTTACATTTTAAAAATAATTACTTGGGAAAGGAATATTCTCTACTTTTATCTTAATTTTAAAAAGGTTTAGAAATAATAGTGCTGGCATAAAAATTACTACTCAGTTTGTACCTCTGTTTTGCTTTTTCTACTATTAGCACAGAGTAAGCTCTGAATTAGGTGTCTTGCCAATTAAAAGTCAATGCTATATTGTCATAACAGAATCACATGTATACATTTTTGCCTCAAGTGAATAGGTTTTAACTGGAACAGAAAATATAAATTTTCATTTGCTTAATTATAAATTCTGTGAGCCAAAAATATTGTACATTTGCATGAGTCTGCAATGTTTAAAAATATCACTGGTCAAAGATACTAAATTTGTACTTTAAATTTTGGCCATATCTACACATCACTATGGAAAGTATTTGTCTCTGCACTGAGATGTAATCAAGGCTCTGCATTTCAACCTGTAACTGCCCAATTCTGTTTCTCTTTCAATCATGAAGCAAAAGGTTCTGGACAAGTATTTGGGCACCTTGACTTCAAGATTGTGGTAGATCCTGCAGGTGCACCTCCTTTTACAGTGGTCCTTTTAGCTCCTTCGCGGCAGGAAAAGGCAGCATGGACCAGTGACATTAGCCAGGTAAGCAGTTTGAGGGGGAGAAATACTACATAATTCATTCAGCACATTAATGTTGTCTTGGAGCTCATTATAAAATTTATGAATTATTAACAGAATATTGCTTTGAATACAGTGTTTGTGAATGAGTGGCATGCTGACATAGCAGGTAAAAGTTAATGTTTCCCCTGTCCAGTCATGTCTAGGGGGTGGTGCTCATCTCCATTTCTTAGCCAAAGGAGCCAGCATTGTTCAAAGACACTTCTGTGGTCATGTGGCCGGCATGCAAATGCATTTATCAATTGCATTTGCATGTTTTCGAATTTATTTATTTATTTATTTATTTATTTATTTATTTATTTATTTATTTATTTATTTATTTATTTATTTATTTATTATTTATTTAGCTTGTATGCCGCCCTCTCTCTGACAAGGACTCAGGGCAGCTCACAGGAATAAAACAAGCAATAAATTAATATTAAGTGTTAAAAGCTATTAAAATTCCCTTAAAAAACCCCTTCAGTTCCATCCGGCCTGGTGAAATAATCATGTCTTAAGGCCACAGCAGAAGGAGCGCAGGTCAGGGACCACCCGGAGCTCCAGGGGGAGTTGATTCCATAAAGTAGGTGCGCCCAAAGAGAAAGCCCGTTCTCTAGGAGTTGCCAATGGACACTGCCTGGCCGACGGCACTGCAAGAAGGCCCTCCCTGTGGGAACGCACCAGGCGATGGGGAGCTGTCACTGTCCACAGATGGTCAGGTACCCCGGGCCTAAGCCATGTAGGGGGAATTGCTAGGTTGGCAACAGCTGGGAGAAGAATGGGAGCTCATCCTGTGGTACTTGGGTCTCGAACTGTCTTCAGTCAACAAGCTGCATGTTTTACCCACTAGGCCACTGCACCCCCACTAGGTCCCCAAGCTCCCATTCAGCAGCTGGTGTCTTGTGTTTAGAGTGGTAAAGCCCTCATTTAAATAGTTATTCATCTGTGAAGCTAAGTGACTTTGGGCCTGCTACTGTTTCCTAGTCTAAGAATTTTAAGATTTTTTTTCCAAAAAAGAGCAGGTGATACAAGAGGAATGTGACATAAAATAAAATTTTCTTAAGTTTCAGTAGTTGGTTTCTAAATGCCATGAAAAAAACAAGTTCCAATTTTCCTATGGACTATTTTCACACAAAGATCTTTTTCATTTTATTTAATAGCTTAGCCCAGCCTTTTACAATGTAAAGCTCCATTTAGATACATTAGAACTGTGAACTGCTGTGCTGATTGACAATTCAGTTGGAAGGGTACCAGGTTGGAAAAAGCTGTCTTTAGTCTTTATGCACATTACATCCAGATGTCATTACTTTCTTTTTCCAGAATTCTTTAAAAATCTATTGTATCTGCACATTTTCACCTGCAGGGAACTGTTCTGCACACAGAAAAAGTTTCCAAAGAAAATTGAATTTAAGATTAAAGAGAATTGAAAGTGGCCAAATCTGGATATTCTGGAATGGCCTTTATTTTTGATCTCATGTTACAACTGTACCAGGTTTATGTTTTTGATTGCTTGGATCCATTGTGTTAATTGTAAAATAGCTAAAAATAAATAAGTTTTGTCAATGAAAATAAGAGAATGGGACAGTAGTTTGGGAGAGTTACCATCCAAGATTACACTGCACTAGATGCCATATATGTTTATATATGTTTTAAATAGTATAGAAGATTTTGTACAGAAGTGCCAAGAACTGGAGTACAGAAATAGTTCATAATGTAATACAGATTATACTCACATATCTGCCAATATATATTTCATGGTGCTGCTACAAAAACAATATTTTTTTATAGTTACAGTTGCAAAATTTACACTAATTGCTGCAGATCAGCTCAGTTAATCTAAGTTTATCTGATAATAAAAGGAAAAACCAACAAAGTACCATTCATTTTTTTTCTCTGTGCACTGGTAATGTGATTACAATTGCAGCTAATTGGTATATTATGCAATTAAACATTTAATTGCAGATTAAATTTTGCCTGTCGTTATTTAATGGGACTTAAATTAAAGGGCAAAGCTCTTTGAGGCCACATGGTTACTGTATCTGTCCTTGTTTACTTTCTGCATGCTAAATTTGAAGAAACAAAATAAAGTTGACTGTTTCCTCCCAAATATTTTATTGTATTAGAAACAATACCAGAAAAATATTATTTATTTATTTTATAGAGTTAAAAAATGCCTGACTCCATTTGACTGTTTTATGTAATAAGAAGGTTAAAACAATAAAATATGCATATCCAGAAAAGCATCACAGAACCTCTGAGAGCTCTCAGTGACTCATGGTTAGGTCTTTTCATCCTCTCCATGGAACTTTCTTTCATCACTCCCTTCTTTAGAGTACCCCTTCATGTTCCACTCCCCAAAGCAACCCAAAGTTCTAGGTCACTCTCATAACCTGTCCATACAGAGCGTCCAAAGCTGGTTCCAGAGAAGCAGAAACTCAATTCTGTTGGGGACTCAGTTAAAGCTGAGCCTTGTCCAGCCACTGCAAAGTTAAATTCAGAAGGGTATCATCTGACACCAACTTCGGTGTGGTGATCTAATTGACAAAGAACACAATGCCATGCTGCATGCTTCTTCCCCAGCAACATTTCTGTGCCATACAATGTCCCATCAATCCAAGCTTCCCAGAAGAAGAACCTCCCTTTCTTCATTGACTCTCCAGCCCAGCCTGGGCCTCTGCTGGCACCTGTCATCTTTTGCTGTACTACTATTAGATTTTGGATTTGATGCCTTAATGAATCATCTTTCAAATGGTTCTGTATAAACTCCAATTGATTCATAGCATTGTATTAAGCCAATCTATACAACTGCTTCCACAAGCGTAGTATGTTTGAATAGATCAGAAAGAGTATTTTTGCAAGACTCTATTTAAAAAGAGATTGCCAAACTTTCGTATTTTAAACACATTTCAAATGTATTAATACATTTATTAGGAAATATTCAATATTCCTGTAAAACCACCTGTTGGAAAAGATTACAGATATTTAAAGTTAAAAAATAGTGAAATGAATATTTGTAACCAAAATATTATTGGTCAATTATGTATGTATGAAAGACAGTACCAGATGAGTTGTTGAGGCCAGACCTATTCCCAACCCCCTAAAACATGACCCACCCTGGATGATTATTAAGATGGAGGAAAGTGGGCCAGGCTCAAGTGTAGTAGCCTCATTTTTGGCTACAATTTGAATTTGATCGTAATCCACCCTAGAAATAAAGACCTGAAAGATTAATACTGAAATAAAACTGTATTAGCTTGGTTCAGTACCTCACATGACTTTCTCACATTCTCGAGCAGTTCCACCAGTTGCTTCCATATTTTTATCTGGAAATTATATTGCCTCCGAGCAGTTAATGGAACTAGTGGTAGATAGAATCCAGAAACTGAAAGACAGAAGAGTGAACTGATTAATTCCCAAATCTATTATGAGTTGACAACAGCTCCTGGAAAGATCCTTTAGCAGACTGTCACTTTTTGAAACTTAATCTTATGACTATGGAAGATTGTTATTTCAGAGGCTTCAAGGCATCGATTGTTTCCAGTAATCAGGAACTGCTGTTTTCAGTGCCTTTGGATTGAATGACCTGATGCAAAAGGAATTTAAAACCTGTGGTTTTGCAATGTTTCCAGGAGCAATATATTTTGAGATGGGAAATACATTCAGAGCAACCAAATATTATTCATTCATTTGCTTATTGACTGGAATGATATTCTAGGCTTTATCCAGTTTGGCCAAGAAATAGAGCTCACCTCAAAACCACCCAATGAACTTCTGGGGTTGAAGATAGACATGAATGTAGGTCTTCCTTAACTGCTCCAATGTTTTAATTTCTGCAGCACACTGATTCATTTGCAACTTCAGGGACTTTAAATAGTAAAGTTTAGTTTTGACTCTGAAAAAGTTAAAAATATGGCAGTTCATCCCTTCTCTCTTTCCTGCTAACTAAATTGTTCCAGATAAAATTTTATTTTCTGTAATCGTAGGATCTGAAATATATAGTATTGAGCAAAAATGAATCTATAATTTGTTTTTTTTTTTAATCAACCTGTCTAGTGTGTTGACAACATACGGTGCAATGGTTTAATGACAATAGTGTTTGAAGAAAATTCCAAAGTCACTGTGCCACATATGATCAAGTAAGTGTAATTGTATTCTCATGTTACATATGGTTGTCTAGTTTTGTTTAAATTTAGATACAGATTAAATAAAAATTAGCAGTTTTATTTAATTGTATTAATTCTGCATTTCATGAGAATATGTTACATTTTATTGTCAATCAATCATTCTTTCATCTATCTAGCTATCATCATCATCATCATCATCATCTATTCTTTTAAATGAATTTCCTGGGGCCAAGATTTACAACTTACTGCTAAAATTTCATGTACATCTCATAAATAACCCTGAAAAATAGATATGACCAATAATAAAATATTCATGTATTAGCTCTCCTTCCAGGATGTTATATGTCAATTATATTACCTTTATTTTTATTTGGCCAGTCAGATATATTTGCAGAAAGCAGTGGGTTACAAACCAGTAGTTTTTTGGGAAGCAAAAATGATGTTAAAGGTTAGGATTTTTTTCTTTTCATCATATATTTTTTTCAAAATTAAAGGACTTCAAATAATAGCAATAGCACTTAGACTTATGTACTGCTTCACAGTGCTTTACAGCCCTCTCTAAGCAGTTTACAGAGTCAGCATATTGCCCCCAACAATCTGGGTCCTCATTTTACTGACCTCGGAAGGATAAAAGGCTGATTCAACCTTGAGTCAGTGAGATTCCAACTGCCCAATTGCAAGCAGCTGGCAATTAGCAGAAGTAGCCTGCAGTACTGTATTGTAAGCACTGTGCCACCATGACTCAAATAAAGAACTTAAAGTCAAGAAGGTTGGAAGGCTTCAGGCAAAAAAAGAGATGCCCTAAGCATATTGGTGCTCATGTCTCCACATTGCAAATTTGGCCCATCGAGAACCCATCAGACTATTCCATTGGCCATAAATATGATTTTGATTTTATAAGTAGTGTCTACTTAAGATTATAAGCAGAACTTGTTTCTTCATATCAGGGCAATCTGCAAAAAAAAAAAAAAAGATCTCTGACTTTCAAAGCAACTTTTGTAATGTTTTTCAAATAATGTTATGTAGGTCTGATGCCCGTCTCCATAAAGATGACATTGACATCTGCTTCAGCAAAACTCTGAACTCCTGCAAAGTACCACAGATTCGTTATGCAAGTGTTGAACGCCTTTTGGAAAGATTAACAGACTTGAGATTTCTCAGTATTGATTTTCTTAATACTTTCCTACATACTTACCGCATATTTACCAGTGCAACAGTTGTACTGGAAAAGCTATCTGATACTTACAAACGGCCTTTCACCTCCATCCCTGTCAGGTGAGTTGTTTTCTATTTTTTACTATTATTTTTATGGAAATATTGATAATCATAGCCTTCTTGCAAACTGCATTATGTATTAATGGTTTGATAGAACAAAAATCACTTTTGTTCTGCAAGATGCACTTGTTAAGTGAATCTGGTTTTCCTCAGTGACTTTGCTTGTTAGAAGCCAGCTGGGAACGTTACAAATTGTGATCACATGATCCTGGGACACTGCAACTGTCACAAATACAAACCAGCCATTAAATGTTAGAATTTTGATCACATGACCATGCAAGAGTCATAAGTGTGAAAACTTGGCATGTCACTTTTTTCAGTGCCATTGTAACTTCAAACAGTCGCTACATGAATGGTTGTACAGTGAAGACTGACTATCTGTAGTTTTGGAAATTTTCTACATGGTATTCAGAACTACTACCATACAGTATTTTTTTTAAAAAAAAACAGGTACTTGATAGTTTGGATATTCTATTCTCAAGATAGACTATTTTGGACTAAGTTCTTGGCAAAGACAGGCCCTGCCTATAAATGTGTTACTCTAATCTATCGGACCTGTGTTGTTGCTGATCAGAATACTTGACAAACACCAACTAGATCCTAACCAGCGAGGTTGATCTTCCTAGCACATGGTGATTTCTTATCTAATGAAATCACAGATTATAGAAATTAGTTTTGTATCTTGGGTTTTTCATTTTCCAGGATGTTTCCAATTGTATGATGGTTATATATTTTCTTATAAAGTACTTTTTAAAGGCAGTTCTGGCATGGTAAAATTACTTCTGAGTTTTTTATTTATTCTCTAGGTCTTTGGAACTGTTTTTTGCTACTAATCAAAACAATAGAGAACATATGGCTGATGCAAAGTCGCCACACCTCTGCCGCAAGTTTTCTTCCCCTCCACCTTTATCTCTCTCTAGGACATCTTCACCTGTTAGAACAAGAAAATTATCATTAAATTCTCCATTAAATTCAAGAATAGGAGCATTAGATCTGTCTGCTTCTTCTGTTAGCAGTCCTACCTCAACATACAGCCCTGGAACATCATCACCCCCCATGTCAACGAAAGTGCCACTGGATCTAAGCAAAAGCCCTTCATCTCCAGAGCAAAGCCCTGTTTTTTCAGAAGACAATTCAGAAAATCCACGCAACGAGCTTTGCAATAAGCTACGAAGAAGTATTCGAAGAGGTATTTGTCTGTCTGTCTGTCTATCATATCTACTGTATCTATCATTTATCTACTTCATTATATATGTAACAACTTTATAATGTAGTCTTCTTCAATATGATCTCCAAGTGTGGGGGCTACAATATCCAGATATTCAGGCAGCAGCTAATGGTTATGCTCTCTGAAAGTTTGGGAATCTCTAGAAACTAAGTTAGGGAAAGTGCTGGATATTGCAGCTAATGAGTCCTCACTATGATTAATGTGGTTAACTGGATTACTGTAGAATAGTGGAAGTGCTTTTGCTGCTGTTTTGTGTGAATACTGTCCACCAGATTTCTGATACCAATATTTCACTTAAATGTATCTGTGAAAAGAAGTAAAAAGCAATATTTGAAAAATAAGCTTTTCTGCTTCCAATGCAAGTATTCTACAGTTAGGCTAGAAAAAGAGTTGTTATCAGGCAGAGGCAGATGCAGGTTTTTCTTGAGACAATGTTCTGCCTAAATACATTACTGTCAGTCATGTGTGTTAATGGTTACTTAATAGGTATGTACGCTATATGGATTTTTATCCCACATTTGTTATTTTTATAAATATCTCGAGCATGAACATGACTAATATTCCCCCCTCCTATTTTCCTCACAACAACAACCCTATAAGTTGGCTTGGGCTGAATGAGAGTGATTGGCCTGAAGTCACCCAGCTAGCTTTCATGCCAAAGGTGGGACTAGAATTCACAGTTTCCTAGTTTCTACCTTGAGGTTTTAACCGCTAGGCCAAATTGTGTCTCTGCCATTGCTAGAAACAGGGGGGAAAAGATTGTATGGGGAGCACTCTTTATGCATTGTAATTGCAGTAAAATAGTCCATTACTATGAATTTAATAACATTTTAGAGACATCTCTTCCACTTTACATTCATTCTCTTGGGAATGCCTTCATATTTTTTTCTTCTTTTTATTATTCTCTTTTAGTTTCTTTTTTTCTTTCTTTTTTTATTTTATGTTCATTTCCCCCCAGATGTCTTCTTGACACAATCAGATACATATTTATCAGATAAAACATGTATAACCACTCATCAGCCTTGTATGTATTACCGATTCTCTTGTTCTTTCAATATAAACAAATCAGTCATGCTTTTAGTTTTGTATTAATTCTTTTAAAATATATAAATATGAATACATAATGTATTTGAAACAGTTTTTTTCCTAAGCAGGTCTCCAGTCACCATACTGATTCATTCTTGGGTCTCCAAACAGCCATGTGACTTTTTCTCTATTTTTTGTCCCATTTCCCACTTATTTATTCACATCACCTAATACAGTTTTTTTTCCCTTGGATCATTCATTGAGAATATTGCACAGTTTCCCCCCAACTTTTCAATGGTTCTTCTATTATGAATGTGTATGAGTGTGACAGAGCAGCAGGCCTTTTGCATAAGGCAGGAGAACTTGCATAAGGCAGGATAACTTACTCTGCCATAGGGAACTTACTGGGCATAGTTGAGAAGGAGGCAGCAGGATGGAGCTGCCTTTTGCATAAGGTAGGAGAAGTATGAAGTCCTCACCTAACAACGGTGTGGTTCTCACCTAATGACCACAACTAGGATTACTGGAATTATCATTGCTAAAAAGTGTAGTCATGTGATGTTTCAGCTAACAAGTGATTTGCTTAGCAATGGAAATTATGATACAATTAGGATTGTTATATGACCACTACCTATAAATTATGTGCCTGAGATTATTTTTTCTTACAGATTCTAGGTAGTAAAATGCACGCTACAGTAGTATTTTTCAAATGTAGCACATTAGAAGCAGAGTAACTGTACTGACCTATCTTATGAAATATATACTGTAGTTTAGAACTAGGAAGAAAACATTTTCTAGTTTTTTGAACTCTCAAACTCCCATTTATCAAGTTACAATTAGAAAATAGGCTTCACTTTTACTTCATTTCTCTGTTCTTATATTTTAAAAGCATTCTGTAGTTAAGGAGTCACTGGCAAATTGTGGATATAATTAAAAGATTTTCTGCTACTTTTTTTTTAAATATATTCCTTTTTACAAAAAAGATTAATCCCATTTATCAGGAAAGGCAAAATAAATGCTATTTCAGTTATATAGTCATAATGAAAAACTTGAAAATGTGAAATTTCCCATTGTTATGTATTGTATATAGTGTATAGTTGTCAGCTGAAGTTCTCATTCTGGTCCTCTATTGGAGTAGGAAAATACTATTTTCTAATTGGTTGTTTGGCTGATCAGTTTCATATAAAAGGAGCTATGTCATCCAGGGAGAGAGATTGCCTCACAGGCAGTATTGAATAAAGAACTATTAGAAATCACTCTGGCCTCACCTCCATTCTTCACCCAGAAGTTAACACTTATGGTCAAAGTAAATGGGATTGCAGACTTTAACCCCAATAAACAGAATAATCTGCAATAGAGAAATGCTAATTACTTCTGTGCAAAGGATGTGTGTTAAATGCACATGTCAATGGACTAGAGCAGCGATGGTGAAGATTTTAGAGACCAAGTGGCCAACTGCAACCCAAAACCCACTTATTTATTGCAAAGTGCCAACATGGCAATTAGACATTAATGGTTGTGTGTTGTGTTATTTTGAAGGGACAGCACATTTACACTGTTATACAAGCTGTATACTCACTATTTTACATTGTAGCCAAGTCTCATTTCAGTGTTGTCACAATATTTACAAAATGTGATTTATTTGACAGGCCTAATTAAGCTTTAGGGTGAATATCCTGCATTCCTTTTCCCCTCTCCGAAAGAACTGAGCAGGGATGTAATTCTAATAACTTCCTCCCCTTACTAATATTATAATAATATTTACATATGGGCAGCAAATTGGAAAGAAATTGGCTTTCAAAAACTGCAGCTTGGAGGCGTGGCCCACCCCTTTCTGTCCGCCGTGGAGAAAGGCTCTGGTTCTTTGTAACTGAGTGCTTCATGTTAGTCTTTCCTTGCTTCTTTTCCTCGGGGGGTGGAGAGTTTGAGTAGGGATTGGAGCAGCCCCTGTGGGATCAGATGTCTCACGGAGCAGCCTAGGGACGAGTCTTCACCTTGGCAGAAAATGAGGGGGGAGGAAAAGAAGAGCCTGATGGAGCTGGAGCTGCAGAAGCAGAGACTGATGTTTACAGCGGGCCAAAGTAATCGCCCCTTTGGCGAATTCTGTGCTGGGGCGACGGCGTGCGTGCCCACAGAGAGGGCTATGAGTGCCACTTCTGGCATCATGCCATAGATTTGCCACCAGGAACTTAGAGTGATTCATGCCTTATTCACTTCTCATCTACTACAAATGGTCCAAAAGACACTAGTGTGGACAATATTTGGTGTCTCCCATTGAATTCATAAAACACAAAGCAAGCTTCTGTTTTATGGACTGCACTGGCTCCCATTGGGCTTCTACGTCTGATGCAGGATGAGTGACATAAAAGAGTTATTCAAAATAAGCTAATTCATACAAATATTAATTTGCATTTTTTAGCTTATAATATGAGATATCTGGATTTTCTGACAGTCTAAAGAATTATTCAGGAGCATTTACTGAAGAAGAAGTGGCTATTATTGTGAGAAAGCTAATAATGAACAGGAGAGTCACAGGATTGAAGGAGCCATGTAAAATATTACGTCCAACTCCTTGCTCTGTGCAGAAAGTCAAATGCTTAAAATACCCAGGAGAGATGGCGCTTTAGCTGTTCTTGAATCCAGCCAATGAATGGAAGCCCACTATTTCTTTAGATAACTGGTCCCATTGTTGAGCTGTCACTATTAGAAAATTATTTTTACCTTACAAAAGATACAATGTTCTACTATAAAAATAATTATCATTGCCAAATAAAGTGTTAAATCTAGAAGTCAAATCTGTTCTTCATTATCAAGTGCTTTCCCAATCAAAAAGTGGAGCACAGTAAACTCACATCTGGAAACAATTCATGGCCATGATTTTATTATTCTGAATTTTAGTCTTCTGAATGAAGAATTTGGAATTTTGGTTCAGAACCATCATTATTTTTAGAGAGCATTCTCTAAGGCTTGTGATACCAAGGGGAAATACTTGACATCTCTTGTGATAGATAGAACCTTAGGAATTAAGCTGGTAATATCTGAGCTTGTCTATTCTTCAAAGCTTGATCAGAATAACATTATAAAAGGGATAATCTTATAGAAAAAAAAACTTCTCAACTAAATCAAGTCAGTGATGATTTATTTTAAATATTAGTGTATAGTATTTGATAGATGAAAGGATTTTTTTTCATAAAGGTAGAACTAAATCAAATCTCAACACTGAAAAGAAAAGCTTTTCTCAGTTAACATTTAATACCAAAATGGTTTTGCAAACAATAAATTTTAGTGAGCTGTATGTTTCTTCTTTCATTAAACAGTCTTGTAATTCAAATGCCTTCCTTATTTCTTTAACCTGGATTCTGAGGTTTTGTGTGCACCATTAGACTGTCTAAATAGAACTGGTGCAAAAAATCCAACATTGCTACTTCTAAGTATGCAGTATCAAATTCCCCTAAATTATGGTTGAATTGTTGAATTGAATTAACATTGAGCTGATGTTGCGTCTTTGCCTAGTTCAAAGAATCTTTGATCTTTGCATCTCCTTAATCCAAAAATGTTATTTTCTCTAGGTTGCATGGCTGCTATGCAAACCCAAGAAATGATGCAACTTCTTTAAGTAGCACTGGCACATGGATAATATGGGTGCCAAGATTATATCAATATAGTGATTAATTATTGAACAATGGTGTTCAAATAGAAATCTCTGCAATTTTATCACAATTGTATAAACTGAATACCTCATATACACCATACCCCAGTTGATCCATGAATTACTTGACATTGTGCTCATCAATTTAAAAACCTGTTGAGATATTTTTTTCCTTTCAATTACTGTATTTTCTTGAGTATAAGACTACTTTCTAACACACAAAATTCTTCTCAAAAGTCGGGGGTCGTCTTATACGCCGGGTCTCATTCTCCTGTAACCAGGCAGACCAGCCCGTAAGGCTCTGACGAGCCTTAAATGGCTCTGAGGAGGGTCATCTTATACGCCCAGTCGTTTTATATGCCGGAAAATACGGTATGTATTTTTATATGTGGAGTTATAAATGCCGGTTATGTACTGCCCAGATACAAAATACATTCATATTTGTTTCTGCACACTGAAAATTAAGTTTTTAGAATAAGAATTTAGTATGTTTCCTGTATTTCTATAGTTCTTATTTTTTTATAGCAGGAGTTTTGGAATCTGTACCAGTTGATCATCCTATCCCAGAAAGTGCCTCAACAGTAGATCCTCCTGAGCTGTCTCCATGTAGATCCCCTTCAACTCCACGACATTTACGTTACCGGCAGACAGGAGGTAATATGAAAATATTGACTTCATTACAGGGCTCTGCTGCATGGATTTAAGCTGCTTCAATAGGATTTGAATTCTTGTGTTACTCAGTCTGGATTGCAGTCTTAGTCCTGAATTTGTTTCTCTTTTTTCATTTTTTTAAATCTCTAGGATATTAATTTCCTGTTTTTTAAATGTTTGTTTATCACACAGTATATAGAAAAGAAAATGTAAATCATACAATTCAAAATAACACTGGCAGCAAGAGAATTTTTTTGCATTCAGCTGTGATGAAATGTTCTGAAACGTTTTGAACAAAATGTACATTTGTTTCAAAAAAAAAAACCATTAACTTCAACCTTCTGACTGATTTGTGTGATATAAGATGAGGCCACATTTTGGCTACCTGATGTGAGGAAGATACGTCCTATTGTTAGTGAGAAATAAATCTATCTTGTACCTAATAACATAAGTGTATCCCATATATATTGTACAGCATAGGTAGATGTCTTAATCTGGTGAAAAGGCTTGGAACTACTAGCTATTAAGGAAACTGCAGAGAGAATAAATATTAGTTAACAATAACCCCAATGATGGCCTTGGCATTCTTTTTTCTCCCTCCCTCCCTCCCTCCCTCATAATACATCCTCGCATGCTACTGAGATATAAAGAATTTAAAATATTTCATGCTACTGAGATATAAAGAATTTAAAATATTTCAGAGGTAATAAAGTATACCTGTACAGAATCATACAGTATTTGCATAATATGACATTAATAATTTTGCCTATATAATATTGGGTCTCAAACCACTAACAAACAGGACAATCAAAGACCAGGTTACTGTTAAACAGAATGAAACGTGGGAAGAGGTCTATGGATTTGAGCCTAAAGAACATAATGTTGTGGAATCTACTTAAGTTATTAGGCGTACGCCTGTTTTGGTTACTCCCTTAATGTGAAGAGACAGGGGCATAGCCCAAAAAACAAAACTTCTCAATGGTGGCCCAACTTTATGGAACATGTAGTCCCTGGACAAGATTTTGTCCTTAAAAATCTTCCTTTTAAAATAGGCTTTTTTTATCTTGAAACCTAATGAGAAAGGATAAGCATCTTTATATTTATTTATTTTTTATTTCCTTATACTAACGTATTTCAAGATTGCTTGTTAAGATAGATTTCTGTACACGCCTCAAAGTCATGAAAGTGGAGTGGAAATGAAATAAATAATGAACTGTGTTTGCTTCCGTTCTGAGTTGCTATAAAGATTCAGACTAGACGTATTGTATCAACACTCTGGAAAATTCAAACAAATTCATTGCCTTGGTAGAGCTTGACAATGGTACTGTTACTATACAGTAAGATTCATTCTATAAGCTAATTCATTTTTGGGAACAATGGAAAATAATAAATTCAGTGTTTGAGAAGCAGGAGAGAAAGAAAGATATATAATTCATATAATATATAATTCAAAGCAAATAGGGATATGGATATGATGACAGCGAAAACAACACAGCTAATTACAAGTGGAAGACGGCTGAAAGGGCCTATTATGCGCGCAATGGCCAAATTGATTAATGACATATAAAGGTAGAGATCTCTGTAATGGTAGTTTAATACTCTGATGATGTCAGCTGATGGCTGACGAAAGCTTAGTAGAATAAAATTTTAATTATTTTAGTTCCGGAGCTCGCAGAATGTCTGCTTTCTTTACAAATATACTCGTATTTTTAGAATAGTTTGTAATATATGTATGTATGTATATGTGTGTGTGTGTATACATATACATATAGATACAGATATACAGATATACATATATATGTATATATGTATATATGTATATATATATATATGTTTTCTGAGGTTTTCGTGGATGTTTATATGTAGGTCTTTGGTTGTTCGGGTGTTCTCCTGCGTAGAATTGGATGTGTATTGGCGACGTTTCGACGAAGTCTCATTCGTCGTCTTCAGGCTGGTGTTCTTGGCTTCGTGCTTCCAGGAGCAATTCGTGCTCCTGGAAGCACAAAGCCAAGAATACCAGCCTGAAGATGACGAATGAGACTTCGTCGAAACGTTGCCAAGACACATCCAATTCTACGCGGGAGAACACCCGAACAACCAAAGACCTACATATATATATATTTGTTTTCTTTCCTTTTCGTAGGCTTTATGTGTATTTCTCTTTATCCAGGTTCTTCCTACGTAAACCAGGATTTTTATGCAGCCCTAGTTCAGTGAAATCACAAATCCACTAGTTTCTAGGCGTTTTTTTCTGGCAACCAGCAAAGTCGCCCAATGGGCAGTAGAGTGTTTGCTGGCTGCCAGAAAAAAAAGCCTAGAAAAAGCCTAGAAACTAGTGGATTGTGATTTCACTGAACTAGGGCTGCATAAAAATCTTGGTTTATGTAGGAAGAACCTGGCTAAAGATATATACGTGCCATATATATATATATATATATATATATATATATATATGGCACAGATAGGTTCAACTGGATTTTTATTTATAGAACAAAGTTAAGTGAGGTGTTTTTATTTATAAAACAATATCAGCTCATGTTGCATTTATTTTTATTTTCCTTGCAGTACAGGTGACTGACAATGGTCATTGTCCTGTTTCTCCTGCTTCGGCCTTTGCTATTGCTACAGCTGCAGCTGGTCATGGAAGTCCACCAGGTAAGATTATTAGTAGATCTATATGAATCAACCCTGATTTGAATTGAACTGGACATTTGAGCATGATAAGTTTCAAATTCAAGATTTAAGGACAAACCAATTTATTCTACCTGATATGATATTTGATTTTAAAGAATTTTTTAGTCTGTAATGAGAAGTATCAGAACATCTATTGCTTCTTCAGTTTTTGGACTGAATGGGATAGAAATATTAGGAATTACAGAGCCAAATTTAAATTAATATCTTCACAAATACTGCTACAATAAATCTTGAATTGCATTTCCAACTTAAAAATAAACTTTTTGAAAAATTATAAAATATGATGCTTTTATGAAAAGCCACTGAAAAACAATGACTACTGATTTTCCTTGTAGAGTTGCCATGAGTCTTGGCATCACTGTTAAGCTTAGCTCTTCCAGACATGTATCTCCTTAATAAGTAGTTGGACACCAATGTAGCTTACTAGTAATATTTTATGTTAATTGCTGGTTGGCAAAGGCAGAAGGAGCAATCTGGTAAAAGAGATTACAGTAAAATATGCATTCATTTGTTTGCTTGTTTTCTTACTTAAGTACATATGTTCTTCTGACTATACTAATTTGTCTCATGCCCGTTCAGGCAACATTTAACATGGATAAAGAAAATGATATTACGATTACAAAACTAAAAGGAACTATATTTGGTGAAATTGTCTGTGCTGTAGCTGTTGAAAGTGCAAGCAACATCTGCCTAGTTGCTAGCATTTCAATATTTTATTTTTACAAAAACCAAGGAGAATAGTATTTCTGTTACAAAGACTGAAGTTTTTTCTAAGTATGAACCTGTACTTCGCATTTTCTTCCTATTGCTTTTTATCGGAAATCTGTATATTGTTTTATCTCCAAAGAGTCAACTCTCTGAGGTGCAAAGACTGAACATAAATTTGCTTCAATCTGTCTGTAAATTATATATCCATCTACATATATTCTCTTTTCCTTGTAACTTTCACAAACTGTGATGAATTTGAATAGAATTCTATTTTTGTTCCAGAAGTAAGAGCTGTTTTGAAACTGGAGAACTGTTGCTTAGCAATTCTATCAAATGGTTGGGTAAATGCTTTCTTTCAGACTGGCAAATCACACTATGAAGCTTTTATTAAGCAATTATTAAGCAATAACCTTGTATTAAAGTTACAGTTATCTGAGAAAGATAAAGAGGACTCCTCCTTGTGGATAAATACATGTTAATAAATATATCTCCTTTTATAAGGAAAGCCAATGTATTTTGGTGATAGTGCTTATAAGGTAAATTCCAGATTCAGTCCTCTGGTCTTCAGTTAAAAGCATCAGCAGGTGATGGGACCAAGTTGTCCAGGATGTCCTTGAGATATACTAGGAGACCAATAATACTTTACATTAGACATTATACTTGTTAATAATGCCTCTGAATTCTAATTTATATTAGAGGTTAGTGAAAAGTGCATAGCTTTCTTTATATTAATACATTAGAAATCTCAGTTGTGGTCTGTTCTTACCCCATGATAAAGTCATGGTTTGTTGTGGTCATGCTCAGTTGTGGTCTGTTCTTACCCCATTATAAAGTCTGCGGTAGTACCCCATGATAAAGTCTGTGGTAGTGCCAAAACAAAAGCAAATCTCATTTTATTTACATTTTATGTTAATTAAAATTAAATATACTTATGCTTTATATGTATTTAAATCGGTTCAGATGTTTTTATAAGGAGAAGTATTTTTAAAATAAGTAAATTCTAGTGCAGAAGAAGCAGGAGATAAGGAGTAATTAAATAACTCACTTCCTTTTTTGGATAATACTTTATCACACAAATGTGTATATTTTCTACTATGTAGACTCTTGATCTGTACCATTCAACAGCAGTGTAGGAAGTGACTTTTTGTAAAAATTTCAATTGCCTGCCTTCATTTGAATAATGCTGAAAAATTGTTATAGAAACCCAGGATTAGTCAAGATTCATTCTATTTTGACAGAAGGAGCATTCTTATTTATGTGAGCAAAATAACTCATTTATGACTCATTGTTTCTCTTCAACTGATTTAACATTAATTTGAACAAGAATTGCAGTTTCAAATAACAATAGTATAAAACAAAAAAATCAAAATGCTGCACATCTTCATAGGTATTGTTAATTAAATCCTGTGGTTGGAATGGCTGTTCAAAAATACTTCAGACATTTATTAATTCTTTTAAAAAAGTGGTGTTTGGTTGGTGTTTTTTTAGAAATTTATTAGAAAAACAGGTACAAGGAAGTTGTCAACACTCTTTTTCATTGCAACATTCTTTATCATTGGTGGCTGTATAAATGAATGAGAGTAAGAGGAATTAAAATTTTAAAATCGCCTTGCTAGAATATAGCAAGAATATAGTTGAACAAGCATCTGAACAAAGTTCATCTGGATGGAACTGGACAACAAACAAATACAGTAATTCAATAGCAGAAATTGTCATCTCTATTCCTGACATGTTTTGCCAATCAAAAATGTATTGCCATATGTTGTATGTAAAGGCTACATTTATAATTGCCTTATCTAGTTTTTAACTGATAGCTCTGGGCATCCTAAGTATTAGCTCTTGTTATAAGCACAGTTAAACTATCAAATTTTGTAGGAATTAAATATGCAAGATATGTACAGCTAAAAGAAGAAATATTTGTTTTCTTTTTGCCTATACCATGTTCTTTTGTCTATACTACTAAATTACTATTGAAACATTCTGAATGTAATTGTTGTTCTGTTCACTTGCTTTAAGTATTGCAGAGTTGCTGCTCTGCTAGCAACTATGGGTTGGAAATAAACATTTCAGAATTCCCTTTATTCCCTTTTGCATATTAAGAATATGAATTCCATTAATAATTAAGTACAAAGATGGCATATCCTATTCAAAGTAAACCATTAAGATTGCATTGAACTAGCGTAGCTTTGATTTTATCATGTTGAATAAGAGACAGAAAGTTAAATGGAGGTTCATATAGAACTAGAAAATGTTCAAAGTTGTCTTGTTTAGTCCCCAGATAAATGATAAAGCCATACACAGAGAAAATTCCATCTCTAATTCTGTGTTACACGACAACAATATATGCATTGCAAGCAATGCAATAAGTAGCCGAAAGATTCCTATGAAACAGCACACTTCAAGTGGTTGACTGTCAAGCATTCTCCCCAGAGGTAGAATAAATCCTTCCAATCCCAACTATAGGAGATATGAGAAAAGGAGAAAAGTGGTTTTTTTCTAAATATGGAAACCATTTTGAAGTTTCTCTGCATGTGGAACTGTTTATATATATCTATTCAGCTTTAAGAGAATCAGTTTGGTATAGTGGTTAAGGCATCAGTCTAGAAACGGGAGACCATGAGTTCTAGTCCTGCTTTCAGCATGAAGCCAGTTGAGTGGATCAGTTACCCTTTCTCAGCTCTAAGAACCAAGCAATAGTCAAATAATTCTGAAATCTTGCTAAGAAAACTATAGACACTACAGGTAGTCTCCAGAATGCTATAAATAGAGTGAAGCCTGGAAGCTATAGCATCTGTCTATCAAATGTTTGGAATATTTAATTTGTCTGAACAGATGGACAGACTAACTGCTCACATGGACACTCAGCTCTAATATTTCTGGTTATAAAAAGATGTGAGGAATGCAATGGTTACATGCAGACGACAATTAGCATATTATTTCTCTTGATTCTTGGTTCAAACAGGTGGTACATATCTTGATCATTGGTTTGGGGGAAATGGACCAGTTATGGGAAATAGATATAATCTATACATTTATAGAATTGTAGTTAAATCTGCTAGATTCTGTATTGCACTATTGATTTGAAAATATACATTTTATCATCTGATTGCTGTTTTAGAGCCAGCCTTAATCTAGTTGGAGTTTGTGACTAGATGTGCCTTTATGCAATTTAGATTAGATATGTGCTATTTGAAATGCTGTTAATACACTGCATGACTTTGCCTTTGAAAAATGATCAGAGACTTCAGTGATCCGTAAAGCAAATGGTCATGTTATTAACAGAAGCAACATATTGAGACTAAGCAATTACATTAATGTATTAAGAAAATTGTGAACTTTAATTATTTGATCCTTAGCTACCAATGTTTGAAACCATAAGGAATTGACTTATTAAAGATTATTTACCAGTAGGAGTTCATGCTTGGGTAAGGTGAGAAAAAAACCTCCTCGACAGCATCAGGAGTGCTGCTGAGCCTGCCTCTTTCTTTGTAGTTTTGGAAAAAAAATCATACAATGAGAATCTGAGATTTGGTAGTCCTCAATTTATGACTACAAATGAGCCTAAAATTTATGTTGCTAAGTGAAAAATTTGTTAATTTTGCCCCATTTTGTTGCCTCATTTTTTAAGTGACTCACTGCAGTTCTTAAATTAGTAACATGGTTGTTACGTAAATCTGGTTCCCCATTGACTTTGCTTGTCAGAAAGTTGGAAAAGGGGATAACGTCACACTGGGACCAGGCAACCATAAGTATGAGCCAATTGCAAGTGCCTGAATTTTGATCATGTGACCATGGGGATGCTGCAATGGTCATAAGTGTGAAAAATGGTCATAAGTCACTTATTTCAGTGCCGTTGTAATTTTGCATGATCACTAAATGACCTGTTGTAAGTCAAGGACTATCTGTATTTGGTATACGGAATATTAGCTACCTTCCCCACAATGATACAATAGCTGATGTATAGATAGTTAAATTGCATGTCAATTTAAAAGTTAAAAATCTGAGTGGGTAGCAGGGAATAGCTTATGAACAATTAATTTATTGTTTTTTTCTCCCCTTTTCTAGAAAAATTGCACTTGTGCTTGTTTTAAAATGACCCACATGTTGCTGTGTAATATTATAATAGAATATTGAATTCACTTTATAATAATCAGGATTATAGAAAAAAATGAAGCAATTCAAGCAAACATTTTGTTTATAAATGCAGGAAACTCTTTTTCAGTTGCAAATATACGTTGAAACATTTAATATATACGATATATGTAAGCAAAATTTTCAAAATCCTTTATGTGTCAACAATGAATGGTTTATCTTAAAAAAACATGGTTTTATCTAACCACACTATACTGTGAAGAATTTTATTTTGATAATTTTCTTCATCTAATTGATTTTATTTTATATCTCCTTTAAAATATGTAGCATTTAATAATTCTGAACGAACATGTGATAAAGAATTCATAATACGTCGAGCAGCTACTAATCGTGTCCTGAATGTCCTTCGCCACTGGGTATCAAAACATTCTCAGGTACTTTTTATAATATGTGTTTTCTTGTGAAGCGGTGACACATTCTTTCCACAATTTATGTATTGTACAAATTCTTCTACTTTCCAGTTTTACAAAAAAGTCAAGAATTTATTAGAGCCGCATCCTCTTTTATCTCATTGAGATGTTAGCCATGCCGAATGAGAATTTTGGGAATTTTAATGCCAACACCTATATGGTGAAAACTCTGCTGGCATTAAACTTTGTAATAGCTTGTATATAATTTTTGGCAGCTATGCTTTACACTAAGTAGCTCTTCTGGATATTGCTATTACATGGTTTCTATAAAATAAGGTTTGTACAATAAACTGATATGAAAGTTTCCCTCCATTATTTCTAAAGTATATGCAAGGCTGTCAAGAATCCAACACTAAATCAGAAAAATAGGTTTTCTATCTGCTTAGTTAACTCCTTCTGTGATTGGAGCCTGGTTAAATATAATTGGATTTTTGGTATGATTTTAGGGCAGATAAAAGAATTATTATATTCTCTAAATTTGATCCATGGTCCATCTTAAAATTAAGTGTATTATCATAGAGCCAATTATCTGGGTAATATTATTTCCTATAAATTGTGCTTGACATTTATAGCATCAAGGGTTCAGTTGTGTCAATAGTGGTGCCAATCTCATTTAGAAGATGTATTTTGTTATTGGCATCAGCTATGGAAGTGAAGAATTGTATGTTTTTTCTTGCTTTTGAGGACCGTTTCTATTTTCTAAAGAAGTATACCATAGGTTATTTATCTATAATTATTGTGCTTGCGGAAAATGGTACTGTGGCACAGCAGCTTTACACACAACAAATAATGTTTGAATGGCATGTATCATGTTTATTGCCCCACTGATACAGTTATCTAAGCAGCAGTGAAATTGATCCACATCACCTGTCCACAATCTGTCCCCTTCCAGATTGTGCTGGAATACAGTTCCCATCATCTGGATAACTTTGATTGGCAACAAGATAGTAGCACCTGAAGAGCACAAAGTTGGAGAAAGCACTCCTTCTAACTAGATTCCCTAGATAATACTCCGATGTCAATCTTGACATGCTAAATCCTTATGACATGATGAATTCTAGGTAGGTTTACTTGAAAGTGACTTATTTGACTAAATAATTACAATTAATTAATTATCAATTAATCTCATTAAGGGGATTTTGAAGTTATTTTTTCTTATATACACACTTACTACAACTGCAAGCTTCTGTACATCCACTTCAAGAAAGTAACAGCAGCATACTGTACACTTTTTGCCTTCATCTCTTCATGGTTTTCTACTAGGGCAACAGATTATTGGATAGCATGAAACTTGTTTGCTGTATTATTCTGATGTTAATGCACTTCCATGTGATAATGATCTTTTCCAAATTAGACCAAGTATATCTGAAAATTATGCCATAACTATTCACTGCTTTCCAAATTAACTTGACTAAGTAAAATATCATAAATAAAATTGTTATTTAGGCTTTGTGCGTTTATGTAATGCCTTCATTTACATGCACAAGACTTAAGACTGAAGCTGTGTGAATTAATCAGCCATGTGATTTTCAAGCTTTTAATTCAATTGTAGGGCCTACTCTACAACATTCTGATTAAATACTTGGTTTTGACTGAGACAATTCAATATCATATTAAGTTATAGGCTGCCAAAATAATAAAAGGGTTTAAAAATTATAGTCATTTTATTAACATTGTATATTTAAGCAAATGATATAATCAGTTTTGATTGACTATTGTTTAAGAAATAGCTGGTAGTTTCTTCAAATGCTAAGGCCTAGCTTTTCCTGAGATAGGTTTTTGGCCGAGTCAAGAGGATATGTTGGAATTGGTCATTTAACTTTCATTTATGTCATTTATATTATATTAACAATTCTGCTTCATTTAAAATGAACATAGCTGAGACAAACTGAATAGGATTTATTTATATATTAATCATTCTGAGAATTATAAATTGTGGATTTATGTGCATTATGCAATTTATGACATTTTGTCTAATTGTTTAGACTCTCTTCTGTCCTTAAGCAGAATCAGAATTATTATGAACCTAGTGCTTTAACTTTAAGGGAGCCTATTCTGAACAGCATTCTTGAACAGCACCGGGCTCAGACCTCAATTGGGGAGAACACTTAGATTTCTGATCTAGAGATTCTTAAGTAAGAATAAAAAGCCATGAGACTCAACTGCTGCCTATGCCTTAGTTTGAACTTCAGATAGTAAGTTATGTAGCTAAAATGATTTTAATCGCAGCTACTCCTTTTAGATAAACATCATGCAAATTCTTTTCCAGGGAAAGGATCAGAAAGGGATCTTCTAAGCCACTAAAGCTAATGCAAACTAGTTTCTTTCTCTGCTAAAATACGTTTACTGTTTTGGATTATGCATCTAATGAAATACCAGTAAATACTACTACTATTACTAATAATAATTTATTAAATTTATACACTGCCGCATTCCCAGCAACACTGAGCAGTTTACAATTGTTAACAACTGTAAAACAATTGTTTTACAATTGTTTTACAATTACAACAAGAAACAACAACATAAAATCCACAAAAACAGCACAAGATAAAAGGAAATAATGGTAAAGAAAAACAAAGAGGGATGAGAAAGGAAGAGAGGGATGTCTTCTTCAAAGGCCTGGGAAAAAAGGCAGGTCTTTAAGGCCCTCTGACATACCAGTAGGATGAGAGCCATTTGAATCAAGAGAATCTCATTTCAGAGAACCTCATTCCAGAGGGCAGGTACAGAGAAGGCCCACTTCTGGGGTCCAGACAGATGGAATTGTTTAATCAATGGAACCTGGAACATGCCAACCCTGCTAGATTGAAGTAGTCTGAGCATATACTGTGAACGATAGATGGTCTATTAAGTAACCAGGCCCTGTCCCATGTAGGACTTTATAGAAAGTGACCAGTACCTTCATTTGCATTTTGCAAAGTCAAAATTTGCAAAGCTGTTCCTTCTCTGTACAAGAAAGATATTCAACTCTATATCTACACAGTGGTATAGCCTTATTTGACATTATGATTTATGTATATTTCTTATTACATGTTCACTGTATGTACATTTTGAATTCATTTGTAGGAACGTCATATTAAAGATAGCCCAGGATGCAATATTGAGCACAATATTCTCTAAACCTGAAATACCTTTCTCTTCTACCATTTTGAGAATCAATCTATATAATATTTTTTTTATTTACTGGAAATATAAAATATAAATTCAATGCAAATCTTATACATAATGTATTTAAAATATGATAAATACAATATATAACATGCAGTAAGAGATAAAAAATAAAACACAAAGGACATTAGGAAAAGGGGTCTGAAATTACAGATATTTCTCGGAAAACAGAACAAGATAGGACAAAATGTATATACATGACATCATTGACTCCCAATCCCAGGTTGATGATTTCACATTGTATGGAGTTTTATTTTAGAGAAAGAGGTGGAGGAAAATAGAGTGTCCAGATCTCTATCTGGAGCTCCGTGCAAAGTTTGTAAAGAAAGGTTTTGTTAATGTTTCTGTTGCTATTAACTGATTGTTTAATTCTTAGTAGATTTTTTTCTTTTCTCTAAAAAGACATGAAAGATATCTGTGTTTTATCAGAATTTCAACACCTACTCTTTGATATATTGGCTCTTCAGTAAAAATTAGTCCACTATATGAGTTGGATATTTAGCACCCAGAATGCAAACTCCCACAGCTTTCCTGTCACAACATCTCATAGGTATTTGCATTTCGCCTCAGTAAAACACAGTGTTAAATAACATGCTATAGCAAATGTACTTTCTTATTTGACACGCATAATTCTTAGGTTCACGGTGGCAAGCTATACTGCTTTTCTGTTTCCCATCATGTTACATGAGTTTATGTTCTGTGAACACAACCCTAGTTCCTTAGAAGCTAGCTAGATGGATGAGCAAATAGTTGCCCAGGTAGCTGTATTCCTTGCAGGGCAGAACTGCTACGATGGAGGGCTTGAGCTATGTGAATAGCTAAAAATGGTAAGATAACACATGGAGCAACCTAGAAGTATATAAAAATGCTTCCTTAGTATAGTGTAACAGATCACCTTAAAGAAAATATTGTGAAATGTCCTAATTTTGGAATGATTATAAAAATGATGTAAGTTACTAGAGAAAGAAAAAACAGACTTCTTGAGTTAGAGGAAGAAATGAAACTGGGATGTAGAAATGTAGGGAATTTTTTTTCTCTTGATTATGGAGTGACAAAAATAAAAAGATGAGCTATGTCATTGTCAGGATAAAGAGGTCCTGGAATGCTGTATGTCTTACTGGATTCTTTGAGTAACGTACTCAATCAGGTACCTACAGTGGGGCAAAAAAGTATTTAGTCTGCCACCAATTGTGCAAGTTCTCCCACTTAAAAAGATGAGAGAGGCCTGTAATTGACATCATAGGTAGACCTCAACTATGAGAGACAAAATGAGAATTTTCCCCAGACTTATGGTTATGGGGGATTTCAACCTGCCATCTATCGGCGAAACGTCGGAGGCGGCTCGGGAGTTCATGGCTTCCATGATGGCCATGGACCTGACCCAGTTAGTTCATGGCCCCACCCACATTGGGGGACACATGCTAGACTTGGTTTTTACCTTTGGTCAGTGGCTGAATGATCTTGACTTAGGGGAATTAGTCATCAATCCCTTGTCATGGACAGATCATTCGTTCCTTCGGCTGGACTTCCGTACCGCTTCCCTTCGTCGCAGGGAGACGGAACCGACCAGGTGGTTCAGTCCTAGGCGCCTGATGGACCCAGATAGGTTCCTGACAGAGCTTGGGCCTTTCCCAGAGGCTCTGGCTCATGACTCGACTGAAGAACTGGTAGCCGCCTGGGATAGGATGGCTGCTGGGGCTTTGGACTGCGTCGTGCCTTTGCGGCCTCTGACCCGGTGCCGACCTCGATTAGCTCCTTGGTTTTCCGAGGAGCTGAGAGAGATGAAGCGCTGGAAAAGACGCCTAGAGAGCGATTGGAGAGCCAGTCGCACTGAATCTGACCGGACACTGGTAAGAGCTCATATTAAGACTTACCTAGTGGCAATAAAAGTGGCAAAACATAATTATTTCTCCGCTCTTATTGCATCAACAGATAACCCCCCAGCCGCCCTGTTTAGGGTGACCCGCTCCTTCCTACAGATAGGAGCGCGGGAGGACCTCTTGCAGGGGAGAGCTGAGGAATTTGTGCAATATCTGCATGATAAAGTCGCTCAGATTCGGGACGGCTTGGACTCCAATTGGGTAGTCTCAGATGGGATGACGGCAGTGGATCTTGAGAATGTTATCTGGGATGAGTTTGATACTGTGACTCCCGAGGACGTGGACAGGATTCTGGGGAGGCTAAACGCTACCACATGTTTATTGGACCCGTGTCCTCTTGGCTGGTACTGGCCTCCTGGGAGGTTACACGAGGATGGCTCCAGGGTATTATAAATGCTTCTCTGAGTGAGGGTGTCTTCCCGGCTACCTTGAAAGAGGCGGTGGTGAGGCCCCTCCTCAAGAAGCCTTCCCTGGACCGGCAATATTAGGTAATTATCGTCCAGTCTCCAACCTTCGCTTCATGGCGAGGGTTGTTGAGAGTGTGGTGGCGCGACAGCTCCCTCGTTACCTGGATGAAGCTGTCTATCTGGATCCATGCCAGTCAGGTTTCGGGGCGGGTTACAGCATGGAAACGGCATTGATCATGTTGGTTCATGATCTCTGGAGGGCTCGGGATAGAGGATATTCCTCGATCCTGGTCCTTCTTGATCTCTCAGCGGCTTTTGATACCATCAATCATGGTATCATGCTGCGTCGGTTGGGGGGTTTGGGAGTGGGAGGCACCGTTATGCAGTGGTTCTCCTCCTTTCTCGCTGACCGTACGCAGTCTGTGTTGGCAGGGGGGGCAGAAGTTGACCTCGAGACACCTCACTTGCGGGGTGCCACAGGGGTCTGTCCTCTCGCCCCTCTTGTTCAACATTTATGTGAAGCCGCTGGGTGAGATCATCCGTGGTTTCGGGGTGAAATGTCAACTGTATGCCGATGACACGCAGTTGTACATTTTACCCCGGATCACCCCAACGATGCCCTTGCCGTGATGTCCCGCTCCCTGGAAGCCGTACGGATCTGGATGGGGAGGAACAGGCTCAGACTCAACCTCTCCAAGACAGAGTGGCTGTGGCTTCCGGCGCCCCAATATAGCCAGTTGGTGCCATTACTGGCTATTGGGGAAGAGATCTTGCCCCCCTCAGCGAGGGCTCACAACTTGGGCGTCATCCTGGGCGCACAGCTGTCTTTAGACAATCATATGATGGCCGTGGCCAGGGGGGCTTTTTATCAGGTTTTCCTGATCGCCCAGTTGCGTCCCTTTCTGGATCGGGACGCCCTATGCACAGTCACTCACACTCTTGTCACTTCCCGTTTGGACTACTGTAATGCTCTCTACATGGGGCTCCCCTTGAGGACCACCTAGAGGCTCCAGCTGGTCCAGAACGCGGCCGCGCGAGTGGTTATGGGAGCGACTCATCGCTCCTGGGTAACTCCCCTCTTGCATGAGCTGCACTGGCTCCCGGTGGTCTTCTGGATGCGTTTCAAGGTGTTAGTCACCATCTTCAAAGCGCTTCATGGCTTAGGACCGGGATATTTACAAGACCGTCTTCTGCCAATGAATATTTCCCACCGCCCGATACGCTCTCACAGAGAGGGCCTCCTCAGGGTGCCGTCAGCCAGACAATGCCGCGGGTGACCCCCAGGGGGAGAGCATTCTCTGTGGGAGCTCCAGCCCTATGGAATGAACTATTCCCAGATATAAGAAAGATTCCTGACCTCCGTGCCTTCCGACGAGCCCTGAAGACTCTGTTGTTTCATCAAGCCGGTCTGACTTAAATCTGTGTTAAATTTTTAAAAGGGTTTTTAACAGGGGTTTTAAATTTTATGGCCAAATAGTTTAATTATTTTATTAGTTTTAATTTTCATGTGTTTTCATTAGTTTTAATTTTCAACAATCATATGTGATTGTTTTAATATGGCTGTAAACCGCCCTGAGTCCCATTCGGGAGAAGGGCGATATATAAATGCAATAAAATCTTAAACCTTAAACAATTGGTGGCTGACTAAATACTTTTTTGCCCCATTGTACTCCAATTTGCTTGGCTTTGGATTTCAGAAGGAAATACAGGAAGAGGCAAGGACGATAAAGCTACAAAGAGAGGCACAAGAAAAGAAAGGGAATTATTATTAATGGCAGCTTGACTACTAATTTTAATATACAGAAAGGGACAAGACAAGGCTGTCCATTATCTCCATTACTTTTTATCTTGACTTTGGAAGTGCTGTTGAATGCTCTACGGGACTCCGACAAACTGAAGGGAATTGTTGTAAGGCAAAGAGATTATAGAACGAAGGCATTCGCAGATGATCTGATTGTTACCCTAACACGACCTTTGGAATCAATCATACAGATGAAAGACATTATAGAGGAATACGGTCTGGTCTCAGGTTTTAGCCTGAACCAGAAAAAGACTAAGATGATAGTCAAAAATATGTTGGAACCACAAAGGAAAGATCTTGAAAGGGTGGCAGGCTTTGAAATAGCTTCAAGAGTGAAATATTTAGGGGTTCAAGTTGCAGCAACTAATAGAAAACTTTTTCAAAACAACTATGAAGAACTTTGGGATAAGATTCAAAAAGATCTTGATATATGGAAGAAGCTGCAACTTTCTCTGCTTGGTAGAATAGCAGCTGTTAAGATGAATGTTCTACCTAGATTCTTGTTTTTGTTTCAAATGATTCCGGTGCTCAAAAATGATAAATTCTTGTTGGAATGGCAAGCAGGTTTAAATAAATTTATCTGGAATGGGAAAAAACCAAGAGTTAAACTTAAGATTATGCAAGATGCTCGTGAGAGGGGTGGCCTTAAAGTTCCGAATCTACGTTTATATTATGAAGCTGCAGTACTGACACAAGTTGGAGATTAGATCGGAGTAACTAAAAGAGAAATTCTGAATATAGAAGGCCATGATTTGCAACTTGGATGGCATGCATATTTGCTTTATGAAGATAAGAGAGACAGTGTATTTAACAGGCATATTTTAAGACATGCTTTGCTGAGAGTTTGGAAGAAGCACCAGTTTCAAATGGATTATAAAATACCTTTGTGGTTGGATCTTGGGCATATTATGCCAAAAATAAAGTCACTCGGGGGGTTGTTGTACAAAGAGATACTTATTAATGATGGGGGTAGTTGGTGTTTGAAATTCTTGAATACCCTGTTGGAAGATGGAGTGAATCTAACCTGGTTGCAGTATTTTCAACTTCAAGCAAGATGGAGGGAAGATCAGAAAATTGGACTAATGTTACATGAAGAAGATTTGGTGACTCAGATGAAACGCAAAGGGCCGATGCATATTAAACGAGTGTATAATTTATTGTTAGAAAGAGACTCAGAGAGTGAATTGGTTAAAGACTGTATGATAAAATGGGCACAGAATTTTGCAGAACCAGTAATGTTGGAAACATGGGAAAAGGTTTGCGTCCAGAATGTTAAATTTACACAAGCACAGAATTTGAGGGAAAATTTTTACAAGATGTTTTATAGATGGCATCTAGACCCAAAAAAGTTCAGGTATGTATCCAAATGTTCAACCTAAATGTTGGAGGTGTGATTGTTTGGATGCAACATATTTTCATATTTGGTGGACATGTAGAAAATTGAAACCATTTTGGATTAAACTTTGGTGGGTAATGCAGAATATTTTGAAGAAGAAGTTGGAGTTTTCTCCTCAGTTTTTTCTGTTGGGAATAGTTAAGGGCTGTTCAGTAAGTGATACTAGATTAATATTGCATATGATTACAGCAGCCAGATTACTGATAGGTCAATATTGGAAGAAAGATAAGGTGCCCACTATAGAGGAATGGATATTGAAGATGTCTAATTTGGTAGAGATGGCAAAAATTTCTGCATACCTAAAGGAAAGGACCCATGAAGCTTTTGTTAAAGAGTGGAGGAAATGGGTAGAGTATATGAAGAACAAATACCAAAGCAAGAAGTTTCAATTAGTGCTCAGTTGAATTAGAATTTTAGTTACTTAAGTAGCTTAAATGTAAGGTATTGAATATGAAATATCTGGTTTACTATTATTAATAAGAGTATTAAATAAAAGTATTATTAATTGTCAAAGAGAAATGTATAAAATGATATGAATGAAGAATGGAATAAGTTTAACGTATTAATGTTTGGAATTATAGTAAAGGTTATATAATGTTAGCATGTGATGATGATGAAGTTTAAAATATTTTTCTAGATTTTTTTAAATACGCTTAGAGAATTGAATATGAAATATATTTTAGGTATATTTTACTTGATTTCTTAAATATGCTTAGAGAATTAAATTTTTGATGTTTAAATATTGATGTTTAAAATATTTTACTAGATTCTTTTAAATATGCTTATTATGTTTAGACTAAAGTGTTAAGTGTTTTATGTAAGGGGATCTCACTTTTAAAGATTGTTAAATATGTTATGTTTGTTAAACAACGGAAGTCAAGGGGGGGAGGGAGGGAGAGGGGGGTTAGGGTGGGTTAGGTAGGGGGTGGGGAGGGGGAGGGTTTTTTTTTTATAAATGTAATGTAAAACTTTTTCAATAAAAAAAAAAAAAGAAAAGAAAGGGAAGTTTATTAAGCAGGACAGAATTTTTTCTTTTATATAGGCAAATTATTCCATCTTGAAAAATAGTGGAGCCCACCCAACACTCTTCCCTGCTATAGACAGACATCACCATCAGACTTCAGCTGGTGGCTTTCAACTAGGACTTTCAGAATTCTCTTATCAGCATAGCCGTTGAAAACAAACAAAGAATATGTTTGCATTTCCGATGTTAAAAAAACTGAAATCAAAATGAAAAATGAAAAAAATGAAATGATTATCAATAACTATCAAAGCTGCTATGTAGAAGTTGTATTCAATTAAAACGATAGTACTAGGAAATGAAAATCTTTGGCTAGATAACAGATTATTTGCTTGAGAGTTTTGAATGTTCCTCTTAACATTTACTTTGACTGTAAGTTTCTGTAGTTTAGTTATAGTATAAATAATACGAGTAAGGAGCTTGCCAGAAATTCAAAGTAGTAATGTATTTACATTACATTTTATTTATTACTTAATCGAGAGCAATATGGTAAAAGAGACAGATAGATGAAGGGTGTTGAATTTTATCTTGATGACTTCCCACTGTGAGATGAATTATTTTGATATTCATGTTGTACAGTCAAAATAGCAGACTTTGATGTCAGTGATGATAAAATCTTTAGTACAGACATTGGCTGGTTTAGTCTTAATACTAATACTAAAATATGGCTGCATTTTCATGAATCAGCATACTGATTTTATTGCAGTTCCTGAGAAAAATAATTGCCCAGTGATCCAAAGGGACATTATTGATGAAAACAATTAACTGACCTAATAAAAACTATCTTGGGGTGGCTTGCTCCCAGCTAACAGCTCCTGGGGACTTTCCCCCCAGATTTTAAGTGTCTGTGGTATGATGAGAGTCATTTATCAGGAAGAGGCTTAGCTATCTTCATTCCGTTTTTATCCCCTTATTTCAGGCCTACTACATATACAGGGAGGAATGAAAATTAAAAGAAAAATGAAGATGGAAATATTGCTTTGTGGAATTGTTTTAGATTCCTGTCCTTATGCTCTAAAGACAGAAGGATGGGTTAAACTGGTCTTGATTTTGTATTGTATGCTCTGATAAACACAATTTATCTTAGAATATACTAGAACTATTTGTGATCTGATTCTGTATGGAACTACTGGAATTCTTGATTTTCAGAAAATATTGGTCCTTTAAATAACACAATTAAGTGTGCCATATAAGTGCAAGCTCTGTGATTTAAGCTTGCATTGATGTACTTCTTCCCTTTTTCTAGTTATTAACTGCAAAATGTGGAGTATTTTTTTCCTCTTTTAACTATCTGTATCTTAGCATTATATCTAATCTGTGAGTGATGGTCACTTTCAATTTGGTGTACATTATATTTTTCAGTTATTTTTTCATTTCTTTAAACAATGTATAAGCTACCCTCATTGTTGAGGCAACACTTAAGTGACATCTAGCACCATAAACATAATTTTCTTTATCTTGTGTGTAGTAAATTCACTCCCGCTAGTGCCAAGGATCATTAGATGTACAGTAATACATCCCACTTCATTTCTGGTGTTAGAGAGGTCATTTTTCTTTTCAACATAGTGCTGATACAATTTTGATTCCATAGTAACAGTAGTAATAGCAGATATGGAAAAAGTGGGAAACAAGGATCCACAACTGAAGCAACCATACAGCACAATGGTGAATGTGTAAGGAAAGAACAGAAAAGGATTTTGGAACATCGGAAGATGTTCCATTTTGGCATGTTTCAGATGGGAGTATATTTAAAAACCACAGTATCTGCATTTAAGACAATGGAATAGGATGCTTTTGCATGCAGTGTAAGTTTTGCATTGAAGACGGAAAGAGCTATTAGAGGTTAACTTTCGAGTCTATTAGAGAGTAGGTTGTTTGTTTCTAGGTGGAGGGTAATGGATTGGTTAATGATTGATTCCATGACTTTGCAGGTGATGCAGCATAAAGAGATTGGTTTGTAATTTTCAATTCGGCTGGGGTCTCCCTTTTTGAAGATAGTGATGACCATAGCTATTGACCATAGGTTGGGTAGGGAGCTGGTCCTGAAGGATTTTTCAAAGATTATGCTTAGGGGTTCTGCTACAGCAGTGGAAAGCTTTTTTAAGAAGTATGCACATAGTCCATCAGGTCCAATAGATAGAGATGGTTTTAGTCTGCATAGTGCCTTTTCAACATTATCTTCTGTGAAATCTATTTGTGTTAGATCGTTTTAGTTATTTGTGGTACGACTAGGAAATGTTGGGCATGAGCCATTGCTGTTTACAAAGACTGAGCTGAAGAATATGTTGAAGAGGTTTGATTTAACTGCTTCATCATTGCATTCTTTACCGTTAGGTCCTTTTAGGGGTGGATGGATCTTGAGTCTTTAAGTTTTTGTTTACAAAATTATAGACAGCGCGGTTAGATTTCGTGCACAGGAGGTTCTCTTCTTGTTTGGTGTGATAATTGGTGCTTTCAGTCTTTATTTCGTGGCATATATTTTTGTAGTGTCTTTTAAAGTTAAGCTATATAGCCAGTTTTGTTTTTTCTACAGAAGGATTTTTTGGGGGGATTGTAGCTTTCTTATTGATATAAGGTAATTTGTTTTTCCTGGTTTTGGTGGTGATTAGTGGTACATATAATTTAATAACTCTATTGATTTTGAGCATGTTATAATGGTCTTTGACAGTGTTACAGCCAGAGAATAGAATTTGCCAATCAACAGATGAGAGGTCGGTGTCTATGAGATCATAGCTGGCTTGTTTGAAGTTGTAGTTGGGTATCCCATTATTTTGGTGATTTTTGTAAGGGTGTATATTGAGACAAAAGTCAATCATGCTGTGGTCACTGTTGGAACAGGGTTCTTTTATTTGTAGTCCATAAATTCAGTTTAAGCTGTTGCAGAAGATAAGATTGAGGCAGTTGTTGAGTCTAGTGTTATTAGTTACTAGTTGATCTAGACCTAGATTTGTAACAGCATTGTATAGGATTGTATGAGTGGGTTCAGTTGTACATTTGTTTATTGTCCAATTAATAAGAGGTAGGTTGAGGTCACCAAGAAAGATGAGAGAGTATGGGCAGGAGGCTGCCCATGTTAGCAGTGAAGTTAGCTTGTTTGCATGTGCAATATCATAGTCAGGGGCTCTGTAACGTAGTGTGAAGCGAAGTGTGGTGTTTAAGGACAGTTCTGGAAGAGCGAGTTCATGTGCAACTTGAATATTTTTTAGGTTTAGTGACTTTTTATAGAAGATAATTACTCCACCCCCTCTGCGGGTTTCACGATCAGACCAGTAAATGTGATAGTCTGTTACTGTGATAATGGATTCAGGGAGGGATGCGTTCAGCCGTATTTCACAGACAAATATGACGTCAAATGTAGCAGTATTTAATAAGAGGAGAAATTCGGGCATTTTGTTTACGATGCTTCTTGCGTTTATTAATTTGCATTTGAGGTCAGTAGTGGTTGGTATTTTGCATTTGTGGTCAGTAGTGGTTGGTATTGAGGAAGTAAGGGGCATGCGTACATAGTTTTGGGTGATGGTTGGGTGGATGTTTGGATGATGGAGGGTTGGATGTTGGGGGATTGATTGTGGGTCTTACCTTTTATGCAGTCAGCGTGGTAGCCAATATATAGATTTGTGTCGCCTTGGTCTTGGCATCTTTTGAGTTCTGCACAGAGTTCATGGGAGTGGATTCGTTGTAGTAAGGATAGGTCAGGCTGTGATTGAAATTTGCTGGTTGGATCTGGCAATTGAATTTACAGTGTAGATAAACTTTCATTTGATGGCCTCATTTTTGACTCTAGAGAAACATGGGGCCACTGAGGCATCACTGTTCTTATATTCTGGGCCACCTCTAGAGACTTCAATGATTTTGTTGGGGGAGATGGTTGGTGTGTGATGGCTGCTAATGATGCACAATGGAGTACTTTTGTGCAATGGAGTACTTTTTGTTCAGGGGCTTCAGGGGTGATTAATTAATTTAGTTCAATTTTAACTTTGACCTCTAAAAATGACAATGGATTATGCAGTAACTGTAACATGCTACCTTTTGGTACAAGCTCACAAGAGGAGAAATATTCCACTGGAGAATATCATCAAATTGTTGTTCATGTCTCTCTCATTCTGTTTACTGAGTGATTAGGGAGTAGAAAGTTATCAGGGCAGCTTCTTTAGCTTCCATCTTCCAGCCATAGAACATTGTCTAGATAATGAACTGCATTTATTCTGAAATTTCTTCTTATAAAGCTGTAAGTCTCAAACAACTTTTTTTTTTAAAAAAATGATATTATAATTTCATAATTGAACCTTACAGAAGTAATTATTTTTTACTAGGAATAAACTAAAAAAACTGCTGGCTTCATTAGTATACTCTAGAACTGCTAAGGGATGGGTGGATAGGTTCATGAGTGTCTACCGGAGGATTTGTCAAAATGTGCAAGAGACAAGTGTAGTGAGTGTCATGAATGAAGCCTGAAGCTTTTGTCTGTGTGTGTGAATAAACTTGGAAAATCCATGGGCTCTGGTTATAAAAGATCCAGATTTTTGATTGCCATTCGTGCCATTCATTCTGCAGATTTTAATCCTTTGTGGACAACACTGACTCAAATTCTCCACAAACATACATTACAAGGTTCAGTTTGTTTTCAAATTAAAACATAGATTTAAAAAAAATCTGAAAAAATCTGAAAAATGCTACATGTTTCAGTGTATTCAAAAGCCCAAATAAATACTTTTTGATTGTCACAATTTTTATTTCAGAAGCCTCTCAAGCATATATTTCATTTTCTTTTTATTCTCTATACTATTCCTTAGAAATATACAAAAAATATACAAAAGTATGAAGGCTATTGCTTAACGCATTGTAAGCCGCTCTGAGTCTTCGGAGAAGGGCGGCATATAAATCTAATTTTTTAAAAAAAGAAACATGAAATTTGACATTCCCAATCTAATGTAACATTACTATCATGGCCTTTTAACATGTCTTCTTAAAAATTATTGAGGATGAGATCTTATTTTAAAAGTAATAACAGGCAGACAAACATGTATTGTGGCAAACTGTTATATAATCCTTCAAACAAAAATACACCAAAATTCAAAACATGAAACAGACTAAATCAAATCAGAACTCTAATCTCAGGAAAATGTGTAGTTGGTTAATTATTTGAAAAGCTATGCACAAAATTCAAACACAGATCTCTTTCATTGCTATGTGGAAAGTTAAATGTGCAGGAGTTTCAAGAACTTTGCTGGTGATAATTGTTTCTGTTTCTATGGAAACATACTCTGAACTGCTTCTCACATGATGGTATTCATTATAAAAGAAACTGCTACAAAATACTGGAGACATGAAGCTTTTAGTTTAAATCCTTTATTAAAACATCTGCAGTAACCTGAAATATAAATGACTTGAGTTAGTGCTTTTTAATTAATTCAAACATAAACATCGACAGAAGGTATTTCAACACTTGAATTCACTGATGGCTATCTTCTACCAGTAAATCAGACTATTCTGTTTTGTAGGATTGAGATAAATAAACACATACTTTTAAGGATAAATGAGATTCCATAGTCATATAACAGATCAGCTACAGTCAGGTTCAGAAATATTGGGATATCGACACAATTCTAACATCTTTGGCTCTATACACCACCACAATGGAGTTGGAATGAAACAAACACAATGTGCTTTAACTGCAGACTGTCATCTTTAATTTGAGGATATGTACATCAAACTCAGGTGAATGGTGTAGGACTTACAGCAGTTTGCATATGTGCCTCCCACTTGTTAAGGGACCAAAGGTAATGGGACAGAATAATAATCATAAATCAAACTTTCCCTTCTTAATACTTGGTTTCAAATCCTTTGCAGTCAATCACAGCCTGAAGTCTGGAACGCATAGACATCATCAGACGCTGGGTTTCATCCCTGGTGATGCTCTGCCAGGCCTCTACTGCAACTGTCTTCAGTTCCTGCTTGTTCTTGGGGCATTTTCCCTTCAGCTTTGTTTTCAGCAAGTGAAATGCATGCTCAATGGGATTCAGGTCAGGTGACTGACTTGGCCATTGCATAACATTCCATTTCTGTCCCTTCAAAAACTTTTTGGTTGCTTTTGCAGTATGCTTTGGGTCATTGTCCATCTGCACTGTGAAGCGCCGTCCAATGAGTTTGGCAGCATTTGGCTGAATGTGAGCAGATAATATTGCCCAAAACACTTCAGAATTCATCCTGCTGCTTTTGTCAGCAGTCACATCATCAATAAATACAAGAGAACCAGTTCCATTGGCAGCCATACATGCCCACGCCATGACACTACCACCACCATGCTTCACTGATGAGGTGGTATGCTTAGGATCATGAGCAGTTCCTTTCCTTCTCCATACTCTTCTGTTCCCATCACTCTGGTACAAGTCTCATCTGTCCATAGGATCTCATTCCAGAACTATGAATGTTAGATGTGCTTTGTTAGATGTTGTTTGGCAAACTCTAATCTGGCCTTCCTGTTTTTGAGGCTCACCAATGGTTTACATCTTGTGGTGCACCCTCTATATTCACTCTGGTGAAGTCTTCTCTTGATTGTTGACTTTGACACACATACACCTACCCCCTGGAGAGTGTTCTTGATCTGGCCAACTGTTATGAAGGGTATTTTCTTCACCAGGGAAAGAATTCTTCGGTCATCCACCACAGTTGTTTTCGGTGATCTCCTGGGTCTTTTGGTGTTGCTGATCTCACTGGTGCGTTCCTTCTTTTTGAGAATGTTCCAAACAGTTGTTTTGGCCACGTCTAATGTTCTTGCTAGCTCTCTGATGGGTTTGTCTTGTTTCTTCAGCCTAATGATGGCTTGCTTCACTGATAGTGACAGCTCTTTGGATCTCATCTTGAGAGTTGACAGCAAAAGATTCCAAATGCAAATAGCACACTTGAAATGAACTCTGGGCCTTTTATCTGCACATTGAAATTGGGATAACGAGAGAATATCATACACCTGGCCATGGAATAGCTGAGAAGCCAATTGTCCCATTACTTTTGGTCCCTTAACAAGTGGGAGGTACATATGGAAACTGCTGTAAGTCCTACACTGTTCACCTGAGTTGGACGTACATACCCTCAAATTAAAGCTGACAGTCTGCAGTTAAAGCACATTGTGTTTGTTTCATTCCAACTCCATTGTGGTGGTGTTAGAGCCAAAGATGTTAGAATTGTGTCGATGTCCCAATATTTCTGGACCTGACTGTACCTGCCTATTGATTTGATATGGTATAGGTATTTCTTCCCCATTCTAAAGCACTCACTCTGCATTGAAAGTAATTATGTAAAATTACTATTTTTAATAACCTAAAATTATCTGAGCTCCAATTATCTACCTTGTGCAGATAATGTCTCCTTCCAAACTCTCCTGTTAATTACCATAATTACTAGTGTATCCCTGGTTCAGATTCCGTATTGAGAGAAGTTTAAATTGGTTTAACAAGAAACAAACTTTTTTCATTGCAAACTTAACTTCATGGGATGTCCAGCATTATTTTTATAAAATGCTTTGGTTCCACAGTAAGCTTATGAAAGTGCTCACTTTTTAAAGAAATGTTTCTGCTGCTTTTAACTTGTAAATCGAAACTTTCTTTAATATTTTTTTCTGGATATTGTCTAGAATCCATGGGCTCTAGTTATAAAAGATTCTGATTTTCTTGCCTAAAGATGTCCATAACTTGAATATGCTAGTTAGAGTTTATAACTCTTGTTAATTGGCCCTAAAAGAACATGAAGCTTGGCTCACCATATTATCTTCTAAAAAATGAGCTAATTAAAATGGAAGGAAAAAAAATGCTTGGGTGAATTAAAATTTCAGATGTACATGGAAGTGGGAAAATTTGGTCAGAACTCTGGGGCAACTTTCTTCTGTAAGAGCTCTGAACAACTAGAAAGGAAATAGTATTTTGGAAAGAAACATTGTTATGTGCAAAATTTATGTACTGTACATAAAAATAAAAACAAATATGACAAAATACTGTAAGACTCTATAAAATAGTTAAGGACTGTTAAACCCATTTAATATTTGCTATCCAGAGCATCAGGGTGAAAAAATGTTTGGATACTAATTTGCATACATTGAAGATAAATTTGAAGGAAGTCAAGTTGTAGCACTTCTAGTGAAAAGCACATGTTTCAGGAGGATGCAGTTTTTAAAACTGAAACTTTTGTGCAGTTTTAAATGGTGACAAACTTTAAGCTTCCATTTTCATGCATTTTACCCCACAACGCCTTAAATTCTTTAGTGCCTTAAAGAGTTGTTGTTGTTAGTTGCGAAGTTTGTCTGATCCATTGCGACCCCATGAACAACATTCCTCCAGGCCTTCCTGTCCTCTACCATCTTCTGGAGTCCATTTAAGCTCATACCTACTGCTTCAGTGACTCCATCCAACCACCTTGTTCTCTGTCGTCCCCTTCTTCTTTTGCCCTCAATCTTTCCCAGCATTAGGCTCTTCTACAGTGAGTCCTTCCTTCTCACTAGGTGGCCAAAGTATTTGAGTTTCATCTTCAGGATCTGGCTTTCTAAAGAGCAGTTAAGGTTGATCTCCCCTAGGACTGACAGGTTTGATTGCCTTGCAGTCCAAGGGACTCACAGGAGTCTTCTCCAACACCATACTTCAAAGGCCTCAATTCTTTGGCGCTTAGCCTTAAAAGATAGATCATATAAAAATGATAAAACTATTTTTCACAGGAGTGTCAGTTTATTACCAATTTCTCTTAAGTAATGTAATTGTTCTGGATTTAATGAAGCAAGATGGAATTAAGTTATAGGATACTGGTAAAACAATATCATCATCATATAAGAATTAATTGTAAAAGCTGCTCAAAAATGGCTTGCATGGAACTTGATATGCATCAGATAATTACAGTTGCTAGAAGGGTGATATTCATGGGCTAGGTTGTGGCGTGCAAACAACTGTAAACAAATAAACCAGAAAATTATAAGGTGCAAAAGCAAATGTATGTATTGATTTAAAAATATTTATCATGCTCACAAAGTATAAATCTGTAATATGACTCTTTCATCCAGAAATACTTTGTTTTTCAGGATTTTGAATTAAATAATGAATTGAAGATGAGTGTTCTTAATCTACTAGAAGAAGTTTTGAGAGACCCTGACCTTTTGCCACAGGAAAGGAAAGCTACAGCAAATATCCTGAGGTAAAGAGGATCTATGAGTTTCATAACAGAAGTATTATAAAAGAAACATAAGTATGATCAATTCAGTTTAGTTTTTGGTGTATCACTTTAAAAAGGGGGAAATATAATTTTGTTACAAAAATGTGGTGTTGATCAACTGTTTCATAGAGTTAAAGCCATTTTAATCTTTCTCTAAGGAACTTATACAGCAAAATTATACTCATGAAGAATTAGGATCTTTTTTCTTTTCACCAAAAGTTTGATTGCAAATTAAAAATATATGAACATTCTAAATATATTACATACAAGCAATTTGAGAAGTTAAGCCCCTCCAATAAATCATCTAAGCCGCTTGTTTACATGATAAAAACAATGATTTCCAGTTCCAAACAGTTTAACTGTTACAATTGAAAAGCCAAAAAATACTTCAAACATTTCAAAAGAAGTAATGCCAAAATATTATTCTGCAAGAAAAGCTACAGAAAACTTGTACAGCATCTTATACTGTGGTGGCTGCACAGTGGTTTGAATGCAGTACTGCAGGCTAATTCTGCTGACTGCAGAATTCTGCTGCCAGCAGTTGGGCAGTTCGATTCTTACTGGCTCAAGGTTGATTAAGTCTTCCATCCTTCTGAGTAAAATGAGGACCCAGATTGTCGGGGGCAAAATGCTGACTCTGTAAACCATTTAGAGAGGGTTGTAAAGCACTATGAAACGGTATATAAGCCGAAGTGCTTCCGCTGTTAAACAACATAATAAATGTTAGTCTGGCATCATAAAACTCTTGTTTCTGGTATTATTTGCCCTAAGCACTTTCAGGTAGGCTTATATTGATGCCAATATAATTGACTTTTGTATTACACAGTTGATTCAGATAATTTGATACCCTTACTGACAGGTTGGTAGATATCAGTTTCAGTGGATGAGTGGATGTTCAAGGAATCGAAGATCAAGATTCGATGAACTATTTTTCATAATTTCATATCATCTTGAAGACAGGTTTTACATTAAGTGCTTCAAGTGTTTCTCTCGGTGTTGTGGCCTGCTAGTGGAGCTGGTGGCAGACTCGGACGATGAGGAGGGTGGGGAAGAACCTGGCCCAGTTCTGGAGTCTGGGAAAGGCTCTGATGGATGCTTTGCGTTGGACACAGAGATAGAGCCAAGGCTGTCTTGACATTTCCAAGTCACCGGAGAGGCAGCTGCCTTTGGAGGCTGAGATAAGTGAGGAGGAAGACTAGCTGGGGCCTATTCCAGATGCACGTATGCGCAGAGCAGTTAGGAGAGGTGAACAACAGAGGACAAGGAATTGACTTGTGGAGCAAAGCAAATGTGAACGCTGAATGGTCCCTCCCTGGCTGAGAAATAAATAGAAGGAAAGGGGAGTAGTTGTCGTAGGAGACAACAGTTTGTATTTGTGGAGATTTTGCTCATTGTGTTTCGTGCAACAAAGGCTGCTTGCCAGAACTTAATTTGCAGCCTTTCAGCTGGGAGCTCATGACCTTGCAATTATTGCAAGGAACTGATAAGGTCTGTTGCTGCAGTTAATCCTTGCAGGACTCTTGCTTGGACTTTTTGGTGGTGAATGCCATTAATTCAAAAGGGGTAAACAAAGAGGGGTTTTCGTGACAAGGAGTCTGTTTCTTGCTTCTGCTAAGATTGGGTCAGAACACTCGGTCCCTGTGTTGTTTTATAAATGTATGGAAATAGCATGGGATATACTGTATCTGGCTTATATTTATAGAGTACTAGAAACATTGCAATTGAAAATCATTCTGAAAATGCAAGACTTACATGGCATCAGTGGAACTTAAAAATTATGGCTATCATTTTATTAGGCATTATTTCAAAATAGCAGTCATGAAGATGCATCCTGTAAGTTCTTCTTAGGGAAGCTTTTGGTTGTATCCCACTTTCTTGAAGTAAGGAGAAGAAATGCAGAGACTTAATTGCTGCTCTCGCTTTGCAGAATACGTCCCCTTACAATTAAGACTTCCTCCTTCTCCTATAATGTTCCAGAAGCAGCTACTATTTTTTCTGTGAAGCATTTGGTTAGTTTGTTTTTGCGGTCTTCAATTTATTTCACTTTGAATGACTTATTTATTTGTATTGTAATTAATTAATATTCCTCTCAGTATAATTTATAATTATAATTTATTCTTGATTGCTGTAATTTTGATTACATGTTGTTTTAAAGTATTTATATTTATTGATTGTTTTGTAAACCAAGATGAGTCTGCATTGATTTGACAGCATACTAATAGAATAAATAAGCATATATAAACACTTGAAATACCTATAAGATAAACATTAAAAATAGCACAAAAGACCACAGATATTTCATTGTGATATAAAATATATCGCTAATTATTTTTAGAACACTTTCTCAGGAGGATCAAGATGATACACACTTAAAAATAGAAGATGTAATGCAGATGGTGAGTTTATTTAAATAAATATACGGTATGTTTGGTTTATTTTTTATTTATGTAAATTGAGCTTACTCTCTGGAAATTATGCTTGATTATTCCATTACTACTGCCTTTTTGTCCATTACTCTCTGTTATGTTTTCCTTTGATCATTAGGTGTTTCAACTGTTCAGTAGTTACAATGAAACAAAATAGCTATAAATATGAACTTTGGTTTGTTGAGATGTTATGCAAATATAGCGAGGAAGTTGATTAAAATGAGTTATACATTCAGAAACTATTTATATATCATGACTTTATATATTGTATTACACAAATCGTTTATTTATGTAGCCATCCCTCTCATAGAAAAGTGATTCTAGGTATTGATCAATATAAAAACAATAGTAAAATAAAAAACAGGTACAATTAAAAAGACATCAAGCAGTATTATTAATAACAAGAGGGTAGAGGAGAAAAATTGATGTTAAAAACAATGCTGCCATCTCATTAAATCACCATTTCTTTGAGATTCCTAAGCCTGTGACAAAGCCATGTTTTAAGGATTTTTGGAAGAATATCAAGCATAGGACTAATCTCACCTTGGGAGGTTGGGAGATTGATGTTCCATGGCGTGGGCACTATGGCAGAAAAAGGCCATCTGCTGGGCCCCACCAGAGGAAATTCTTTCACGAGAAAGAACAACAATATATCTCTTCTTCCAGACCTGATGGACATGTACATGTAAATCAGGTGAAGGCAGTTCCTCAAATAAACCCTCAAATGGCTGTTTAAAATTGAAATGGCAATTTGCAAGTAAAACATAAACAGGAACTTATTTTTAAAAAGTGAAAATCTGCTAACCATGGTAGAGTTTTTTATGTAGAGAAAATATCAAATTGAATTTGAAGCACAGAAAGTTTTAAACAGTATGGAGCGCTTGATGTAACTGTGACAGCTTGTTCAAGAGCTAGGCTAGGCTCACGGGGCAGATCCAGCCTGTGGGATGCTTAGATCTGGCCCATGGGGCTGCCCTGGAAACAGTGACGGACCGGCCCACGATGCCTCTGTCAGTGAAAACGGAGCTCGGTAGGGCTGCGCATAGCACCCCACTCGAGCTCCATTTTCACTGGCAGAGGGCTGCAGGACATCAAGCTGCCCACAGCCACCCTGGCCACGACCACCCTGGTCACGCTCACCCCAGCCACACCCACTTGGCCCACCCAAGGTCAAACATAGCCCTGCTGCTGTCCTCAATGAAATCAAGTTTGACATCCCTGAACTACACATATTATTTACTATGTTAAGCTTCTTTTTCCTATTCTGTTCTAGGAACACGAATACTCTAGGATTCTGTACATACTATGCATTTATTTTATTTTATTTATTTATTTATTTTAATTAGATTTATATGGTGCCCTTCTCCGGAGACTCAGGGTGGCTTACAGTGCGTTAAGCAATAGCCTTCATACTTTTGTATATTTTATACAAAGTCAGCTTATTGCCCCCACAAACTGGGTCCTCAATTTACCTACCTTAGAAAGGATGGAAGGCTGAGTCAACCTTGAGCCTGGTGAGATTCAAACTTACAATAATTGCAGACAGCTGAATGTTAATAACAGACTTTAGTCTGCTGAGCTATCCAGGCTCCTTTTTTCATTTTTATTTTAAGACTTTTTATTTTAAGAATTGTATATTAGCAAGTCTTTAGAACTCCCCATTATCCATAGTATTTTATCCCTGTAAGTCTGTCTGAGTCCACGAGGACATATACAGAATCTGAAGATTTATACAAGTACAAGAATTTTTTTTTAAAAAAAAAGAAAACCAAATACAGCTGGTTTCAAAATGGTTTTTGAAACCATTTCAAAAAAAAACATCCAGGTTCTGATTAAGTAGGCATAATGCTATTAGTTAATAACATGAATAACATGGTTTACTAGAAGAGGGCATGTCTGATTGGCTAGAATGCTGAATAACAACACTTCACAAGTAGAGCTGTGACTGCAATTGGGTATAGAATTGCTGGTCACTAAGCTGTGTGCCATAATGTATGATCTCATGTGACTACACCAGCAGTGACATCAATTCAGGCAGTGTTGATTGCTGCTTAACCCTAGACTCGTGGATTAAGCAAGAAGTGAAAAGGTAAAGAGTGTAGGGATGCCTTAGGAGGGAGATGGAGGCCCTGGGGGCTCACATGAGTTAGCAAGCCACACATGAATTGGGGGAGGTAGGTTGAGGAAGGCTGGAAAATGAGGACAAGGGGTACGTGCATGGGAGCACAGGGAGGCTAGGGAAAGGGCATATGTACAAACACAGGGTGATCTGGGAAAGAGGAAATGGGGGCAAGGTGCATGGAGGCAGGGGGGAAAGGGGAGAGATGCTGGGTACATGTGAGTGCAGGGAGGCTGGAGAAAGAAAACATGGGATATAGGCATGTATATGACTGCAGGGGGGTCATAGAAAAGGGTTGAATGATATGTGTCCATATGTACAAATACGTGGAAGCTGAAGCAAGAGGACATAGGGGTGTTTGCAAGTGAAGGAAGAAAGGAGGGAGTAATGCATGCAAGTGATGAAAGGCCAGGCATAGGGGAGACTTATCTGAGTGACTTGCAGCCTTCCCTACCAGTTTCCCCACTGACTTTGCTTGTGAGAAGGCTCAGAGAAGATTGCAAATGACGGTCACATGACTCTGGAATGCTGCAGCCTGTTGTAAGTGCAAGCAGGTTGCCAAGTATTTGTATTTTGTTCATGTTCCCATGAGATGATTCAATTATTATAAGTGTGAGCTGGTTCCAAGCACTCAGATTTTGTTCACATGACTCTGGGGGCATTGAAACAGTTGGACTTTCAAGGACCAGTCATAAATACCTTTGTTCAGTGCTGTCATAACTTCAAGCAGTTTCTGAACTAATGGTCATAATCTGAAGACTACCTGTACTTCGATAAGAAAGTGCAAATATACTGTAATAGTTTGTTGCTTGCTGTATTATATTTAAGTCATTTTTAAACAGTAGCAATATAATAGTCTTTGTGAGAAATGATCTATTTCCAGCACAATATGTGCTCATGTTCTGTATCTATACATGTAAGTCAAAAGGGTAAAAATGTCCCAGAATTTTGCAGAAAGATTTTCATTGGTAAAAGCCACAAAGCACATTTCAAATCTTGCAACTACAGGTAGTCCCTTATGACCACTCATTCAGTGGCTATTCAAAGTTACACTAAATGTCAGGGATTTAAGCTCAGTCACAGTGAGCCATGGCCACATAATTACCATTTGCAACCTTCCCTATTTAATTCCCACAAGCAAAGTCAATGGGGAAGCCACCAGGAAAAATCTTCTGTGCCCCCCCTCTCCATTTATGCTCCGTAGCAGTTCCTGCCAACCTGCCCATGTTCTATAGTGCCTACCAGTGGCCCACGCTGGGCTATCTGCAGCCTTCCCTGGCTTACCCTTGCTCCATAGTGCCTACCTGTAGACCTGTCCTCCCTCAGTAGCATCTGCCCACAGCTTATGGGCCCACCTGCTCTCAGTAGCACCCACCTGTAGCATTCACCGCCCCCCCCTCCACAGCAGCTTTTGCCCACTGGCTTGCTTGCCTAGCACTACAGTCATTTAAGGTCCTTCCTTAATGAACTACACAGTTTCTGGCTAACGGCAGCACCTGGGATTACTAGGATTGCTGTTGCTAAGTGATGTAATCATGTGATGTGTTATTGCTTAGTGATGGAAAATCTGGATGGAAATTGCTTTCATAACGTGAGGACTCCTGTAAGATTAGAAAACTGCAATGAAGTTGTTTTATTAGTTTCCAACATTAAGAAAACAATTCTTGGTTTCAGAAATAAGAACTCATGAAATGCTGTTTTGAATGATGGAGAAATGAGAATATATCCTGTCAGTGCTCTTTTAGAAGCACTCTTAACTTCTAAAATCTTAATGTATTAATTTTAGGAATTATAAAATAAAATATTAAAATTTTGAGAGAAATTCATTAATATGTATAAAATGATAAACTTCTTAAAATCTGGGTAAAATATCGACAAAAGGGACAATTCATTGCAGAAGATGATTTTTCCCCCCAGTGTACTGTATTTTAGGTTTTATTTCTGTTGAAATCGGTTCAGTGATAATTTGGTTGATTTTGCTCTAGCTCTCTCTTTTAAATAATAGAAAGCATATTTATGTTGTTTTATTTCTTTTTATTTCTTTTTTATTTCATCAAGCTGGGCTGGCTTGACCCCCCCCCTTAGATATTTTTAGATATTTTTAATTGTAATTTGGTTTTAATAGAGGTGTTTTTAAATTTTATTGGGCCAATTCTTGTTTAATTTCTTTTAAATATTTTTAAATTTTGTATGTGATGTTTTTACTTGGCTGTTCACCGCCCTGAGTCCAGTAGGAGGGCGGTATAAAAATTGAATAAAATAAATAAATTATGTAAGTGCTTTTCCCTTTCAGGATTTCTCTTCAATGAATAATAAAATCTGACTAATAAAATTGATAAAACAGCTATTAACCTAATATTGTAGAAAACAAATAAAAATGTTAAAATTGCCTTTTAAACAGTTTCAAATACATTTTTTCCTTACAGCTAGAATGTCCAAAACCAGAATGCTTTGAAACATTATCAGCGATGGAACTTGCTGAACAAATAACTCTCTTAGATCACATTGTCTTCAGAGGCATACCTTATGAGTAAGTGGTGTTCCAGTCATTATTACAGGAATGAAAATATTTCTAAGCAGAGGTTTGGATAATACAAGAATTTGCACAAAATTGGAATGGATCATAATACATACAGTGGAAATGGAATCAGTGCATATCTCTCAGCATAAATCGATCATGAAAGTCTAATATCAAAGCACAATGCAGTAAAAGCACAGTATTTCTAAGTTGTTCTTTGTGAGCAGGATGCAGGTTAATTCCTGAAAAGGCTAACATATCTGGATATAATAAAGCTCCAAAGAACGAGCAGTATTTTTTTTGTATGTGCTGCCAATTCAGAAAATCTGTGGACAGATAGCAAGCCCATTAAAGGCCTTAACATGTAGCATTCAGGAAAGGAACACTCAAAAGTAGAGAATTGAGTTCCGAATACAAAGGAACCAGGTTCAGTTTGTTACATCGCTAAGTAAAACTTGGAATAATCATTTGTGAAATTTTGATTTGAAAGCCTCAATGCTGCTTCTAAACAGTATTGACATATATGGGCCAGATGGATGAGCACCCTAATTCTGTAGACCGTGGCTTTATGTTTCCTAATGTCTGTACTAGGGGTGGGATTCAAAAATTTCTGCGCCTGGTTGCTGGGTGGGCGTGGCCATGGTAGGCGTGGCCTACTCAGCTTCCTGCACCACAGTGGGAGGGAGGATGTTTTCGCCCTTGCCAAGTTCCGGAGGCTTTCCTTGAGCCTCCAGGAAGGTGAAAATGGTGTCCCCCTGAGCTCTGGAGGCCAGAAACGGGCTTGTTTCCAGACTTCCAGAACTTTGGGAGGCCCATTTTTCACCCTCCCCAGGCTCCAGAGGCTTTGCTCGAGTCTCCGGGAGGGTGAAAACGGTCTCCCCCAGGCTCCAGAGGTCCTCTGGAGGCCAGAAATGGGCCCGTTTCCAGACTTCCGGAACTTCTGGGAGACCCATTTTTTGCCCTCCCAGAGCCTCCACACTGGCGCTGCACTTACTTGGCATCCAAAAGGGGCTGCGTGGAGACTCCTGGGAGGGGTGGGCGGGGCAGAGCCAGCCAGTCCTTGCAACTACCGGTTCGGTGAACCACATGTAAAAGTAGCATCCAGTTTTCCCGAACTGGCTGAATCCCACCCGTGGTCTGTACTTTGTTTACTTTTTTAATCAGCAAAAGAGAAGGAGCTACCATTTTCAAAGCATATTCCATGAATATCTTGTTTGGAGGGGGAAGGGAATAATGAGTGTAAAGAAGTTATATGAAGCAATATACATGATCCACACTGTATGATCATGTTAAATAGGAAAATAAGTTGATTTTAGTGGGACCCTGTTGTAGTATAAAAGGTTTAGAACTTTTCTCCTATTTTTTCTTACTTTAAAGATCTGACTAGAGAAAGTTTTTTAAAGAACAAACATTATTTTCTGATTTAATGAGGCTTTAAGAAGAATTCATTGCAGAATTGTGAAGTTCTGGTCAAAGTAAATGGAGCGAACAAAAATAAATATTCTGTTTTTTGCTGTTTCTTTTCTTTTTTTTCAGAGAATTTCTTGGGCAGGGTTGGATGAAATTGGATAAAAATGAAAGAACACCTTACATAATGAAAACCAGCCAACATTTCAATGATGTGAGTTGTAATAGAAATACAGAATACTTTCTAAGAACGCAAGAATGCTAGATTAAAAATATTTCTGAGACCATAAAAGTTACCAAAGGTAACCAAAATAAAAGTTACCAAAGGATTCCAGTTTTCCTGAGGAGCAGTTTGCTAATAAACATTTTAAATGTAGAATCTTAAGAAATATGGTGAGATTGCCAAGCAACGGCAAAAGAAACTAAATCATATTTTATTAAGACAGTGTAAAACAAATTGTTCCTTATTACTTTATTTCTCCTTATATGTCATATTGCTTTTTTGCTCTTTGTATGCTATTGGAATCTATTGTACAGCGTTTTCTTTGCTATCTGTTCAATGATTTCATTGATCTTGTTTTGTTTTGTTTAATTAGAAGCTTTTGCAACCTAGCACCTCTCAAATGTGATATCAGAATTTCCAATATTCTTGAAAGGTAGCAGGTTGGGAAAGATTGTCCTATTTTCATCATTTTTGTAATATATGTTTTGTTTGCTAAAAGCCAGACCTATTTAAATCATTAATTTAAATATGTGTTTAATTCTGTCTTGTAAATGCAAATATTTATGGTGCTAGTTCTTTCATTTAGATGAGCAACCTTGTAGCATCCCAAATTATGAATTACACTGATATCGCTTCCCGTGCTAATGCTATTGAGAAATGGGTTGCAGTGGCAGATATTTGTCGATGTCTGCACAATTACAATGGTGTCCTTGAAATCACATCAGCCTTGAATAGAAGTGCAATCTACAGACTAAAGAAAACCTGGGCAAAGGTTTCTAAACAAGTAAGTAATTAATACTGACTGAGACACTTCACAAAAAGGCTTACTCTTGGGTGAAAGAAAGATGGCCCAATCCCGTGCGATAACTGTTGAGCACCAAATTGCTTTCATGATGAGAAAATTGTGCAGTTTATTTAACCTGCACAATTTTTGTGCAGGTTAAATATTTTTGGTATCCTTTTCAGAAGGGTACATTTCTGGATGTATTACTGTAACAGTTTAAATATTATTCTTGCAAAAATGACATGCTTTTCATGTAAATGTCTGATGCAGCCATGAATTCATTTAAACAATTTTATGATGAGCCTGTTTCAGGACTGTTTGTGGTAGGACGGACTTTGGTATGTGCATTTGAAGAAGTTGAAAAAAAGCAGTGAATACACACATAAAGATTTTTCTGTGCCAACCTCTTATTTCAGTTGGGTAACGTTTAATAAAGATTACTTGAAGAACTACACATTTCTCAGAAGCTAAATTCTTGTTTAGGAAGCACTTTCTATGTTCTCTTACATTTTTGTCATTTTTTGTTTGTAGACTAAAGCTCTTATGGATAAACTTCAAAAGATTGTGTCATCTGAGGGAAGATTTAAAAATCTGAGAGAAACACTCAAAAAGTATGTCTCTTATTTTGTTCTAATTATTGTATGATTTAAAATTTGCATCTGTAGAGGATGACAGACTAATTTTTTTAAAAAAAAGCATTAGTCCTTTGTTTCTGCAATCTAGCAATCATTGAGACAATTTTGATTTAAACCTGAAATCAAAACTATGTCAATGATAGCTAATTTGGCTTCACTTCCATATTCTGTAATAGGTTTCCTTTCAGGAAGGGTTCAGTCTCTTTTTCTCCTGCTTCTTACTCTGAGCTGTTAGTTCTCCCTAACATCTGTATAATATGGAGAACAGAAGATACCAAAACTTGAATGCTTTTGTGACTTTTTCATTTAGCTAGTTAAAGATACAGATCTGAAACAGTAATGGCTGTTTTACCATCACATCCATGACAGATTGGATTACAGCCCTGATTTGTAGAATGAAAGCTCCTGTTACAAAGTTGTTTCCCTTGTGTCCAAAAACCTCTTCTTGCAGTTCTTCCATGAAGGAGGAATTGATGAATGCTTGTTCTATACAGGATACATTAGAGAAAAATAATCCCAGCTTCATTGAGCATATAAAGTGTGCAAGAGATGATAAAGAAGAACTTTGACACCTCTTCTTTGAGGGAAAGGACTCAGTGAAGTAATGACATTTGTCAGCACAAAAATACGTTATAGGAAAATGATGCATGTCCTATCTGTAGTCCAGTGATGGGTTACTGGATTGGGTGAACCAGTAGCGGTGGCAGCGGGAGGCTCCACTCACCTGCCCAGAAGCTTTTGCACATGTGCAGAAGTGCCGCAGAAGTACACGCACACAAGCAAACTGGTAGTGACGGGATTTGGAACCCGCCCCTCAGGGGCGAAATCCAGCAGGTTCTGACAGGTTCTGGAGAACCGGTAGCAGAAATTTTGACCAGTTCAGAGAACTAGTAGCGGAATTTTTTAGTAATTTGGAGAAGCGGCAAATACCACCTCTGGCTGGTCCCAGAGTGGGGAGGAATTGGGGATTTTGCAGTATCCTTCCCCTGCCATGCCCACCAAGCCACATCTACCCAGCCATGCCATGCCCACAGAACCGATAGTAAAAAAAATTGGATTTCACCACTGCTGCCCCTGCTGTAGTCCATAGGCTGGAGGTTGCCTTGTTATTCACACACTTAATTCCCTGCAATTAATTGAATTAATTAAAATAGTATAATGACAATCAAATCTGAAAGTTAAATAGAATACGGTTATACCATGAATTCAGCCTAATAAATATAGTATTTTCTAAAGCTAAAGTTGTTCTAGCTCTCTGTATTCAGAGTACAGGTAGTCCTTGACTTACTACTACAACTGAGCCCAAAATTTCTGTTAAGAGAGTTTTGCCACATTTTATGACCATTCTTGCCACAGTTGTTAAGTGAATCACTGCAGTTGTTAAGTTAGTGTCACGGTTATTAAATGAATCTGGCTTTCCCATTGACTTTGCTTGTCAGATAATTGCAAAATGGGGTCACATGATCTTGGGACACAGCAACGGTCATAACTATGAGTCAGTTGCCAAGGATCTGAATTCTGATCACATGATCATGAGGATGCTACAAAGGTTGTAAGTGTGAAAAATTGTCACGTCACTTTTTTCAGTGCCGTATAACTTTGAACAATAACTAAATGAATTGTAAGTTGAAGACTACCTGTAATTTCTGCTAGATAATTGTGAAACTTACTTCTAAATAAAGATATTTATTGGGCATACATTTTGATAGTGGAAAAAGGGAGGAAAGGTGGTCTGTAATTTACAATCCTGACAGCTGGCTTTTCTTATTCTGCAGTTGCAATCCTCCTTCGGTTCCATATCTTGGGATGTACCTCACAGATTTGGCATTTATTGAAGAAGGAACACCAAACTTTACTGAAGAAGGCCTCGTCAATTTTTCTAAAATGCGAATGGTAATTTTTAAAAAAAAGTTATAAGAATTTATAGGTATCAGTATATAAGATTATATTTCATAGTTAGTGCAGATAGAAATTAAAAAAGCAATGGTTGATACTTGTATTTACAGTCAATGTTCTATCACCATCTACTGGCATATTTTGGAGAATCAGTATTGTAGTCTTGATTAGCCCAGTACCCATCATATCCATAACATAGACGCTAACCCAGTCAAATCTCCTTCTCTGTGTTTCTGACAAGAGAAAATCATTCCTAAACTGGATTAAAAAGCACTATTTTGGAAATACAGAATTCATACCCATTTTTTCTATATTTTTTAAACCCAAGGGAATTAAATATAACTCACAAGAAAATTAATCTACCCAGTAAAGCATAGAACATTCAAACCCACTCAAAAACCCATTTTGCATACCCTTAGTTAAAAAGGAGCTGGAGAGAAAGAACAGAAAAAACAAGTTTCTCTACTGTAGAATTTAGGCCAACCTAGTAGCATCAAATATACCTTCCCAAATCTCATTTGCTCCAGTTGATAAGCCACACCCTTTGTTGCCTGTATGGACAATCAGGGAAATGCTATTGGGAAAACAGTTGTTTTAAGTGGAAAGTCCAAAATGACAGTAAAATGATAGCTTTTTCCTAGTTTAATTCTACCGGGTTGGAGCATAATTCCTGCTTTTGCCCTAGGACCGTAATGGCGAACCTATGGCACGGGTGCCACAGGTGGCATGCGGACCATATTGGTGGGCACGCGAGTGTTGCCCTAGCTCAGCTCCAGCGCGCATGTGCGCATCAGCCAACTGATTTTCAGGCCTTCGGTCCCACCGGAAGTCAGGAAACTGGCTGTTCCCAGCCTCCGCAAGGCCTCCTGGGGGATGGGGAAGGCTGATTTTGCCCTCCCCAGGCTCTTAAAAAGCCTCTGGAGCCTGGGGAGAGAGAAAAATGGGCCTATTGGGCCCACCGTGCCGTCACGTGCCAAAAGCAGGCGAAAGTGCGCATGCGCGGGAGGGCGAGGCGCATTGAATTATGGATGTGGGCACAGGCACCCGCAACCCCCATGCTCCCCCCGCTTTTGGCACGTGAGGGCAAAAAGGTTAGCCATCAATGGCCTAGGATGAACTGTGCAGAGACTAAAAGAGCTCCAGAAAGAAGAGCAAATATAAACCTTGCTATATTTTACAATTTTGTATAGAAAAATTAGAATTCAAACCACTGTTCTAAAGTTCAACAAGAAATTATTATTGATACTTGTTTATTTAACAGATATCGCATATTATCAGGGAAATACGTCAATTCCAACAGGCTTCCTATCGAATAGAGCATCAACAAAAGGTACAATATTTTCATATCTCCTTTTACCACTGTATACATTTTTTACCTTATTCTGAATATATTAATAAATGCTATGCCATATATTTTTAATCACTAAAGCATGAATGAAAAATGGTGGATAAATGACTGTACATTTATCCACCATTTATCCACATCTCATTTATTTATGAGAAATAAAAATAAAAACTTTTTTGAAAAAAAAAGAAAAAAGCATGTGAAGACATTTGTGACTTTAAAGTCTCAGCATTATACTGGTATAGGCTTTCATGGCTGGTATCTGTTGGTCAGTGTTTGGTTTCAGAGCTTAGTGATCATGTTGAGACAACTGAATTCTTGATGTTACATCAGCAACTTAAAACCGGTCGTAAGTTACCACAGACCCAAAAGTACTTATGACCAGATTCAAAATTCTGCCAACTGTCAGCTCCCCGCCCCCAAACGGACACATGATTGCATTGTGGCTGTTTCAAGCATCCCATGGTCACATGACTGCGATTTATGATATTTTGGGGGGGGCGAGCAGAAACTGGCATTTACAGCTGGTCCTCAACTTACGACCACAGTTGAGCTTAAAATTGCCATTGCTAAGCAAGACGGTTGTTAAGTGAGTTTTGCCACACTTTATGACCATTCTTGCCATAGTTGTTAAGTGAATCACTGCAGTTGTTAAATTAGTATCATGGTTATTAAGTGAATCAATGGCTTCCCCATTGACTTTGCTTGTCAGAAGGTCACAGAAGTTGATCACATGACCCTGGCACACTGCAACCATCAAAACTTCATACCAGTTGCCAAGCTTCTTAATTTTGATCACATGACCATGGGGATGATGCAACGGTAGGAACTGAAAAATGGTCAAAAACACCTTTTTTCAATGTCATTGTGATTTTGAACGGTCCCTAAACAAATGGATTGTTTGTAAATTGAGGACTACCTGTACTTTTCTGGCAAAAACACCCGTTGCAGGCAGTGGATTCGCTAAATGACCGCAATATTCACTTGACAAATGACCACCACAAAAATGCTATAAAAACAGATCAGTTATGTGATGTTTAATGAGTGGCACAACTGTAATTCTAGGTTAGGGTTAGGGTTTCTGGGCTCAATTATGGTTGTAGGTTGAGGACTATCTATATTTAGAAGCAAGGTGATCTACAGTGGTAATATAACAGCTGGTGGGGTGGGGTGGATAAGGGGGGAACAGAGTGGCAGAAGCTGTATCCAAATATTTGCTGGAACTCTACTTCTTTTTGCATGTTTGTAATGTGACCATGTAGAAAAGGAAAGGGGTTTGCATCGTGACACCATGACAGCAGATGCCACTCTCTTGCTGCCCTCTGGACACCGCTGGTTCTTGTTCCCAATTTCTTTTTGTATTACCATACAAGTCAAAGAGGAAACATGGGGAAAAAAAACATGGGTTCCTTCCTTCTCTGGATTGATCTGTATAAGTAGTCATCACTTTGCATTGAGTGAGATGACAACCTAAAAATAACCCACAGAAGGTGATTTTTAGCCACATTGCTTTGATGGGAGAGCTGGTGGGGTTATGGCAGATTAAATTGTCTGACTGCCATCTGCATTAAAAAAAGTATTTCTGTTCTTTTCTAAATCACATATCTGCTTCCTCTCGTGTTTGTATCAAAGAAGATTGAAATATCTCATTTTGACAGAAACTACAATTCTATTCAAGGAAGTGTATAATGATTCCAACATCACTAAACCATTGGTTCATATTCTTGTTTTCCCAGGTCACTCAGTACTTGTTGGACAAAAGCCTCATCATAGATGAGGACACACTGTACGAGCTATCCCTAAAAATTGAGCCCAGACTGCCAGCCTGAGAAACCAATATTATTCTTCAGCCATCAAGAACTTAAGTTTAATGGAAAAAATTATGCATTGCATGCCTCTACAGAATGCAAGGGGCAAAAGCTGAGAAAAATTGAATTTCCCTTTTCCATTAAAGGGATGCAGAGTCTCACAGAGATACTTTTTCAGAGAAGCAACTGTTCGAGGAATGGAGCCACGTAGCAGAAATGTGGGTCAAATGGTTGTTACTTGACAGAAGTAAAGAGATTTCAAAGCAAATAAAGGACTAAGGAAAAGATGGGCAATAACGGTAGGGAGCCAGTCAAGGAGACAGCAGAATGAAATATGAATGCAACATTTTGCTAGAGTTGAATAAATGATAGCATGCTACTAGAGGAAGAAATCTTGTCTATCTTTGGATGCAATTCAAAAAGCATGCTTTATTTAGGTATTTTGATCAAATTTGCACTTTATCAAGTCTATTGTAAATGAAAGAGTATTTGTAGAAGCAACAATGTAATATGTAACAGCATTATTTCCTGAATAATCTGTCCATATAATCCGTTCAACACGGTGAGAGATATTAAAACAGGCAAGATGGCATCTGCAGCATCCACCAGCTTGCCTGTTTTGATACCCTAAAACTGTTCGTTTTAACTGAAGATGTCTTCATAAATTAATTTTCCTATATTTACTTTTTCCAAAACTGAAAGAAGACTGAAGAATATCAGTGTGCCATTATGAATACTAGCTTAATAGTCTAAATATATTATTCATTCTCTAACAATAGCAATATGTGAGATGATCTGGTATGCAAATTAATGCACTGTCTTGCATGGTTGCATGATATACAAGCTTAGAAGGGACTGGATTGATATTGCAATGTTGTGGCAACCCTTGTCTCTATAGTTGGTTCGTCATTTGTACGTTGTTTTCCAATAGCGCATTTCTCATATAACTTTTGTTAAAATATATATGTCTTAATGAGATTGTGATGTCTTCTCCTATGCACGAGTAGATGAAATGAGTGGGTTTTTTCCCTTTCATACTGCAAAATAGTTCCAATCAAATATCCTATTAAAAGGATCGACCTCTTGCCTTCTGCCCTCCACTCCATTGAAGACAATAAGTAGCCCTCAGCTTTGTATTGGTGTCAGAGGTTAGTGACTTATAGTCAGTAGGTTAACCTGAGAAATAATAGGAATAAGTCGTGTATAATTTTGATGTTCCAATGGAATTTCATGTTCTTTTTAGATCAAGCTATGAAGGTGTAGACTTTCTGAATCTTTTACTTTTTCATAGATAACGCTACACCCTATGATCACTCTTCTTGACACTATAATATCATTTAACTACCATTGAGCTTTACGTAATTAGGCTAGCAGTAACAAGCGTATATGTGTGATTATGCATGTGTCTGTATATGATCATGATTCCAGGATCACCTTAATAATGATAAAAGCCAGTTTCTGTAAGTGTAGCTTACATTCAAACAGTTGCTCTGCCACATACATTAATAAAGAGATCCCATATTTTCTTCTAAAGAAAAGAAAATTTCCAACACTGAACAGTACATAAACTCTACTGTTTATATAGTTTTCTGCAATCCAAGCAAATATACTTGTATTGCAGCTGTGATCTTATAAGAATTAGAAATTGTTTTGCATAATCATTTATATTTTTGCTACAAGTCAATCTGTGTATATTACATTCCACCATGAATTCTAGATTACAAGATTGTTTGAACAGCAGTAATTTGTCAAATCCTTGGAAAGTAAAAACACATTTATCTTATTTTTTTAAACTTTGAAACAGTAAATAATATTTTAATCTCACATTCTCCATATTGACTTTAGAAGGAAGAATATGGTTAAATATTTGTTGCAGAAACTACTTAAGAAGAAAAAAATATTTTTGTTTATCTGATTTGAGTAAATTACTAAGATTTATTTTTTTAAGTTTATGGAGATTAGATTACTTGTAGATCAATTTACATTTTCAGACATATATACTAGTTCTTTGATTGCCTAAATAAAGGTAGTCTCCCTAAATGGAAAGAATAAACTAGTTGTTTAAAAATGCATTTAATATCACTTTTGAATAACTAGAATAAAAAAGTGTGCTTTTCCAAGGAGTCTTAGACAGCAGATGAAAAATTCCCTTAAACCTCTCGGGAGCATTACTGTTTAAAAAAGGATGATCATTTGGTCATATTTGAGAATTTATTACTTAGTGCTAAACTCTGACAATAGAAAATTAATCTGTGTGGTTTTTTTTTATCTCCATTTCTAGAATATTGCCAGCCCAGAAAATCTAGTTTTCTCTAATTACAGATCCCATCCATTATCTGCTCAGTAGGAAATTTAATCATTCTAAAGCCCTATTTTTATATAACTATATGCGTGACTGCACATTTAAAGGAATTATAAAATACTCTCTTAAGTTTTCAGAAGAACTTAAATAGGAATGCTATAGGCATGTTTATTTCTGATTAATATGGTAAATTTCAATGTGAACAATGTTACTTATAGATATTTATTTATTATCTTTTGTTGAAGATGATTTTTCTTTTCATAAATGCCTGTCAGAAAAAGGTAATAGAAGTTTGAGCATGAAAGAAGCATGAATTATATGACCACCAGATAATTTACTGATATTTTCATTGTGTTAATAATGTTTAAAATTTCACGCACCAGTTATTTAACAAAAGTACACTAATTTCCAAGGCAGGACTTTTTAGTTATTTTCTTTCTTCTAGAGTGAATCAGCTTCCCTTTTTCACAAATTCCATTTAGAACCTATACATTATTTTGTGAGAATTGTTTGTGAATGTAGTGATTTGTAATTTATTTTGATTTCCTTGTATTTCATTTTATAATATTAGCTTTGTCCTTTCAGGGGGCATTTTGCCTATTTTGGATTCTAAGTGCAGCCGAAGGTGCTTATATCTGTTTTTATCCTATTTAATTTACATATTCCATTAAATTATATGATAACTCTTATTCTGTGTGGTCCTTGTTTTCTGACCTTTTTGTTCAGTACCTTTAGCAAGCTTAAATTAATTTTTATTAACAGGGATTCGACATATATTTCTGCCATCATGAGGGGAGTAGTCAATATTCCTACTGAATATTCAATACTGTCTAAAAGGTAAAGGTTCCCCTCACACATATGTGCTAATTGTTCCCGACTCTAGGGGGCGGTGCTCATCTCTGTTTCAAAGCCGAAGAGCCAGCGCTGTCCTAAGACATCTCATTAGTCATGTGGCTGGCATGACTAAATGCCAAAGGCACACGGAACACTGTTACCTTCCCACCAAAGGTGGTCCCTATTTTTCTACTTGCATTTTTTAGGTGCTTTCAAAATGCTAGGTTGGCAAAAGCTGGGACAGGTAATGGGAGCTCACCCCGTTACACAGCACTAGGGATTTGAACTGCTGAACTGCTAACCTTTCGATCGACAAGCTCAGCATTTTAGCCACTGAGCCACCATGTCCCTTTCAATACTGTCTAGCGTTATTCCAAAATGTAGTTCCTTGAAGATTTAATTTATAAAAAACAAGTTCAAAGTATATTAGAATCATTCATGTATTATTGCATTTGTACAGATTCTGTATTGTGGATCTTCCACTCAAACGAAATAGAAAATCCCAATTTTTCTTTTTGTAACTTGTGATATTTTTGACATTCTATTCATTTATTATTTTTATTGCAGTTTCCTGAATAAATGCCAATAAGTTTAAATTGTGTTGATGAAATATAAAAATAGTAATAGTTCTTTTGCAACCTAATCTGCTAAATACATCAGTGTATCTCTAGCAGTTGTTTAGCTATATCTCGGTGACAAAGTTACCCTGTTTGTAAAATAACTATATAGTACATTATGGTATATCACTCAAATAGTCTTTTAAAATAGCAATTTTTAATAAAGAATTAATGGCCCATTAATGCTTCATTATAACTAAAAAAAAACCTATAAACTTTTTTAGATCAGCAATATTATCAGTCTTTAAGAAAAAAACCAATTCAAATTAAATGGCTTTTATCACTTCTTTAAAAGCTTGTACTAATGGAGTTTTATGCAAATTAAGATGCGATGTCAAGAGCCTATTTCTGCCTGCCTGATTTATCTTATAAACTGGGATATTCCTTGGCTGATGTAATTTATGTCACCATACATAATGATCAGTTGGAGGGAGGGGACAGCTGTAATCTTATCTTAAAATTATTTTGATTACAGCCAATATCAGCCTCAACTATTTTAACATTTTGCCTGTTCCAATACTGCATTTATATTTTTTAAATTTTAGTTTAGGTTGCTTGCTTTTCACCTCTCTTATTGGGTAGTTTCTCTGAGAAAAGTCTACATGGTGGGCACACAACAGATAAATCTACGGATTACTATTTCCCACAATAGATCAATCTAGATGACAACTAGTCTGGGAGATAAGATAAATTTAAATGTGCTAGTGGATCTCCTGTTTGTTTCTACAAACCTCTTTACTTTTAGATATTTAAAAGTTTAATAAACTTGAAATATTAAATTATAATAAAATATGTAAATGCTAAACATTTAATATGGCTGTTCACATTCATGGAATACCAATACAGGTAGGTCTACAACTGTTTACAAAAATACACAGGAGGATTGCTTCAGATCCATTTAGCTTATACTAAAGATCTACTGCTGATATAGAGACTAACTGCCAAAAGACATATAGCTAGCACTCTGTGACATAGGCAAGGGTATCACCAAACCTTCTCTAGCCCATCTCAGACTGTATATGGTCTATGGCTTCAGGGTTGCCAGTTGATATGTTGATGAATTTCCCCTTGTTCTGCATTCCCAAGAAGACATTAAAAGATGTTCTCCATCTAACAAAACTCTACAATCCTGACCAATGTATAGGTTATTTTTCAGGCATAAATTCTGGGCCTCTTCTTTTTAGAGGCAATGGTTATATAGCTGCTTATTTTCCAAATTAAAGATATCTGCCATCTGTCACTTGTTTATAAATTTCTTTATTTGAAGGATTTACATGGCTGCCAACTTAAATAATGTATTCTGGACAATGTACAATAAATGAACATATCAAAAATGATTCATATTATTATGAAAAAGCAAAAAACTTGTCATTTGATGTTAATGCCTCATTTTACTGCAATAGAGAGTTGGGAGTCAATGTTTCTTTTTTCTTTTTTTTTTATCTTATCCTTCCTCACTTCTCTTCCCCCTTTTCCTCCCCACTACTTTTCTATTTACGTTTGTATTTTACAATATTTTATAACTCAATAAAAATGTTAAACTTGAACATATAAAAAACAAAATAATATTAATTAAAAACAGATAAACCAAAATAATTAATTGGTGAAGGGATGCATATTGAAATTTATGGCACTCTTCTAGGCAGGAGCTCTAGTCATTCTCAACAAAAATAGTTTTCCCTTACACAAGAATATAGCGTACCATCTCATCATCTTCAGCCTTCACATTATCATCTCTGTCTTCACCTCCTCCTTCTCTGATGACCTGGAGCTGTCAGGACATAGCATACTCCCATGATGGCAAACTTATAGCACGCGTGCCACAGGTGGCATGCAGACCCCTTTTTGTGGGCGCGTGAGCTGTCACCCAGCTGAGCTCCACGATGCATATGCGTGTGCCTCCTGCCGGCCAGCTGATTTTTGGAAGGGATGGGGTGCATGCGGGAGACGCGCAGGGGGTTGTACAGGCATGCGTGGGGGGGGGTTGTGTGGGTATGTGCAGGGGGTGCAGGAGCATGGGGGTTTGTTGTTTGCTCCCCGTGGCCCATTTTTGGGCCCAGGAGGCTGTAGGGATGCCTATTAGGCCCAAAATGGGGAGTGAGGGGGTCACACGTGCATGCACGGGGGGAGGTATGGGGGGGTCACATGTGCATGCACAGGGGGGTGGGGAAGTGTGGCGGGTCATGCACGCATGTGCAGGGGGGGCACATTGCATTATGGGTGCCGGCACATAACAAGAAAAAGGTTAGGCATCACTGGCATACTCCCTTCCTTGCTCCATCATGGGTGACTGGAAAATGGGTCCTTTCTTCCACTTCCATTGTATTTTCAACTAGATTGATTGATTGATCAACTGATATTATGCCTTCAGTTCAGTTCTTAGCAGCAACATTGATTCTTCAGTTGCAGTTCACAACTCAATATTCTGTCTAAGCTCTCAGTCTGTGTGTGCGGAGTGGGGTGGAGGGAGGATTTCCATTTTCTTATCTGGACTTGAGAGTCTCTTCTAACTTATTCTCAGGTGTTTCCCATATCCCCAAATACTCTTCTTTCATTCTATGCAGGAGAATATAATGTTGCCTTTATCTTCCCAAACTAATATGCTTTCTCTTCAGTATCACAAAAAAGCAGATTATGCAGCATTTAGGAAATGAATTGGGGAGTTTTCCAAATGGAACTACGGAAAGAAGCATGTATGTTTTTGTCTAGGGAACTCTTCCAAAGAATCAAATTGCCAGTTTGCCCTTCTGGCATTGGGCACCTAAAACACATTCTTGGCACAAATCTGCAATGCATCTGAGGGGTGTGTGTGTGTGTGTGCGCGTGCGTGCACGTGTATGTGAAGGGCAATGTGGAACCAGAAGGAAACAATGAAAAACAGGAGGTACACTAACTTCAGGATGAATAAAAGCTACAGATGAAAATTTATAGGAGAGTTTATGAAATGATGAAGAAATTATGTCAGTGTATTGATCAGTTCTCCAAACACAGCCTAATCCACATTAAAAAGGAAGATTGTGGTTAGAAGTAACTATCAAGGTTACTATGTACTTAGAGCTGAATTCTAAAAATTTTATTTTTCAGCATCAATTTCTGTTAGAGAAAATCACTAGTTATTTTAAAATGGAAGCAAATTCTGTCAAATTCCACGATGTTTCTATTACGTGAAAGTTGAAAGTCACTGAAGACCCATTATAACTCATCTCTAACAAATAAAAAAACTTTTTATTAAATGTTTACCACACAAAGTTGTTATAACAATCCATGTATTCTCCTCACACTTTGCTTTTAATATTACAATTCTGATCTGAAGTCCACACTTATTTAGTAAACCTTTTTGTTCCTATGATTTTCCTCTATTTGATATTTTTTCTTAGCCAGTTTGAGGCAGTGCTGCATACATTCCTCACATTCCTGACACATAGTTAAACAGTGTGCCTAATAACTTGCAGAAACAATTGCCTTCTATCTGCTGTATAGCACTATTGTTAAAAGCTTTAAACACTGTCATTCTTCCACAAATTCATCTGACTGTTTTATTTACTCCAATGTGCACATGAGTCTAGATTAGATGGAATGATTTTTATTCTTCTGAATTTTTAATTTTCTGGATATGTTATTTTTCAAATGTACATAAAAACTGCTATACACAGGGATGTATATTGATTGCCATTTTAAAGAAATTTTGAACACAAAGACAAGTAGCTGAAAGAACTTCAGTAACTTAAACATTATCAGAGACATCAGAGTGATTGATCAATTATGTATTATCAAGTTGATACTGTCTCTTGGTGACCACAGAGATTTTCTCCATAACAAACTGTGCCCACACTGGACCTATTATCAATTAGTCTATCCACCTTACTGCTGGTCTTTCTCTTCTCTTTCCTTCCACTTTTTCCAGCACCACAGTCTTCTCCAGAGACATAAGTCAATACATAATGTATTTGAAATTTGATCACTTGAGCCTGGTCCTTTGAGCGTGGTCATTTGTGCTCCAACTCTAGATTGAATTGATTGATGATCCATTTGTTCGTTTTCTTGCCTGCTGAATGCTATTTTCTACCTGTATTTGATCTTTAAATTTAGTCTCAGTTTTCACTGTTCTTTATAACTGTTAACATTAGGACCTGTAGATCGTTTGCATTTTCGGCTATCAGAATAATGTCAACAGCATAGCATAGGTCATTAATTTTTCTTCCTCCCATTTGAAAACCACCGTAGCTTTCTTCCAATTCAGCTTCCCATAGTATATATTCATCTTAAAAGTTGAATAAACAAGAAGATAATGCACAGCTTTATCCGATTCCTTTGCCACCTTGGAACCAGTCTGTTTCACCATATTATGCCCATAATGTGGTTTCCTGACCTATATGAAGGTTTTGCATGAGTTCAATGAGATGTTCTGGGATTCATTTTTTAAGCACATTCATGGCTTGATATGCTTAATAGAGTCAAACTATTGTTATTATCATATACTAAATTCTTTTTGTTATGGTTTACTTTTTAAATTATCCAGTGTGCATCAGCAAGAATATCTTGTATTATTTAGCCTTTTGTATAATTTCCTTTTTCAGGTAGGATTATAATTTGTGTTGAATGATCCTGATTATTATTTTGCTAGCACATGAAATTAAGAATATTGTATGATATTTTGAACACTCCATTAATTTTCCTTTTCTTTGGTATTAAAATGCAGATTGTCCTCTTATTTATTTATTCATCACATTTCTATCCTACCCATTTCACCTAACTGACTCTGGGCATATATTGTAAATACAACAAACACCTCACAATATAAAACATAAATAAGAACGAAGTTAAAATAGAATTGAAAATGTAAAGATATTAAAAGTTAAAGAGAAAACCCCCTCATGACACAAACCACCATCAGATCACATAGCACTTTATTCCACTGTGTTGATTTGCTAGCATAGATTGGGTTAGAAGAACCTAATACTTCTTCTATTTCCCATTATATTTCTGTGGATAGTTCATTAGTTCCTGTAGCCTTTCACCCTGATAATTATCAGAGGGCTGATCTAACATCATCTTATCATACTAGAGGTTCTTATAAGGAGGGGAAATTTTCAAAGATATCTTGGAACAAAGCAGTAAAACGTATGCAAAATCTATTCAGGCCAATTGTTCTGACACTTGGTTACAAGATTCCAGTAAAAAAACAAAACACTGCAGAACTAGCCAACTTTGGAGATGCTGCACAACTATGCAGTCTGATTAAACTGAGCAGGAGACGCATGTTAATTTGCTGGTACAATTCATATTATCATGCACAATCCACTTGCTATGGAAATAAGAAGTGAGAGATATGGGGGGTGAGTGGGGGTGGAGATGAGCAGGCAACAGAACCTACCATATATATGTATGGAAATCTTCCGAAGCATTGTCCCAGCAGTAAAAGGCCGATACCTCAAAAAGAATCAAGTTCATCTGAATGTACTAATATATAGATTAAAGACTGGTTGGGATTTAGGAGTGTCAGACTGATATTTTACTTTAAGTACAAAAATCATTACAGAAAGCTAAATGAACGTATTTAATAATACGTTCGTAATGAACGTATTTAATAATAATAATAATAATAGGACAAAAGATGCCCAACAAATCATTTTGCCTTCAAGGACATAGCTCTATGTCAAATATTTTTCAAATACCTGAATGGTTAAAGATATTTTTCTCCTCGGTCGTCCCTCCCCATTCTTCATCTTTCACTTTGCTTCTCATGTGACCTATAATTTTGCTGCCACACGAACTTCAGTTTCCTTTACACTTCCTGGCTGCTGGCATACAGGACTTGTGTCACTTCAGCTTCAAGGTCAGTTGTGTTTGCAACTTTTTATTTACCATTGCTGTGACATTTCAAACAGCGGGGTTATTTTAAAAATGAACTCAAAATGCTGCTAATTGAAGCCTTGGAAGAAATCATATTTAGTCATTTGCATATCTGTGCAGAAAACTGTGATGGATACTTATCATGTTTCTATTTTAAATAGCGATCCTGAAATAAATAAGTTAAATACTTGAATGTCAAATTTGTTGTGTGCAAATAGCAATAATGTTTCTATAGACAATCTGTTGAGCAGGCAATTTAAAAATGTCAGGGCTGCCCATAAATGTCTTCTATTAAGAACGGAGACCTAAATGTCATTGTCAATGTTTTATTACTAGAGGAAAGTTGCTTGGTATCTAGACTTATTTTTGGCTGGCATGCTCTGTATCTTTTCCAACTAGCCTTCTATAAAGACCTTTTCTTTATGAATTTTATTTTATCGATTTAAAAAAAACTCCATAATAATATAATCAAATACTTGAGATTAGAACAAGTTAGATTTTGCTTCTTTGCAATTTTCAGCCTAAACTCTTGACAGCTCAGTGGAAAACCTAGTTTTTCACACTTCTTAATGTTAATGGAAAGAAAAGCAAACACTGACAACAAAAAATATCACCAATTATTTCTCCGGCGCATTCCTTTAAACGACTTATCATTTGACATGCAGCTTGTAAATGCAGTATGCTTAATTTGACACCACAGCACACAGAATCTGAGCGAACAACTGTCCTGGAAAATATTCCCAATATAGGAGATGACAATTCAAGGTCAGTTTAGAAATTCCTGGTGAAAGCCATAAGAGGATTTTGCATGTGTCTGCTTAAATAGCAAATGGAGGATATTGAGATCAGCAGGATTGGGGGAGGGGAACAAAGAATTTCACTGCTTGGTCCACAGTAAGAACTGTGAGGTCCAATTTATGTGATATGTGAAGCTCAGATTGCAAGACTTGGCACCTTATCTAAAACAGAAAATGAGATTTGACACTGACGACCTCTCAAATGAAATAGTTAGGTGGCCAAATAGTTTTACCAAACTAATTTCACTAGTCATATGTTAGATTTCCTTAGTATAAGAGTGGTATTTAGAATGTCGCACTATCTTTCTCTTCTCTTAGTTGGTCTCTCAATAATGTAAAGTCCTATAAATAATTTTCAGCACTTAATTTATTTGAGAGACAGAGAGTAATTGTACATAGTATAACCTCTGATTTAAAAGTTACTTTTGGTGGCATATGGGAGATATTTCAATACTTGTTTTCCAAACTTTTGGAAGTAGCCTCTATTAAATCTTTAGCACAGGCTGGTGAACATATTTTTTGGTTCAAAATTAAGAAGAAATAGGTATATGAAAACATGGATAATAGTTTTAGAAAAAGGCTAGAGAAAGATGAATGTTTTCTAATATGTCACTTGCTATGTTGCTTTCAATTTCTTTAACTTTTTCTCTCAAGTTAAAAATGTTGCTGGAGAAAAAGCAATTAAATTTGCTCAAAGTTTTCATTTCTCTTTTGTGGCAGTCAGCATCAGCTTGAAAGGTCACAACAACAAATTAGTTCCAGGGGCAGCTTTTGAAATCGGTGTACAAAATTAAAGCATTGTGCTTGGTTCCATCAGCTGCATTCTCTCCAAATTACATTGACATGAAACCAGTTGTTTCAACTTTAGAATGGGTAATCCCATAAATCCTGGTGAAAAAATATAGGTTATATTGATTTTTTTTAAAAATTACAACTATTTTAAAGTAGTAAAGGAACTTGTGCTTAGTAACTATTATTGTCTTAGTCAGCCTGAATGTTTCAGCCACATCTCTTTAAATTTTGTCCTATGTGTTTCAGGGTACAAATTATCTTGAATAATATTTGGAGTGGGACTAAAACTCTGGACACTCTCTTTGCAGACCAACAGAAAGTCTAATAATTAACATAATTTGAAATAGAGCTAGGAAAGAATTCTGCTTGAAATTTTGGAAATGGGATGCCCAGCAAAATAGGAAAGACATTCCCCTTCTGGGTGCCAACAAGATGAGTTAAATTACAACATCTATTGTACTAATCTGATCATCCAGAGAGCATCGTGTTGGGGAAGGCTAATACAGAGGACCCATGGTTTAATTCAAGGCAAGCAGCTTTCTGTATTCCAATCTTTAAGCAATTTTGTGATGATTACAATTACAGAAGAGTTTGTCAAACTATACTCATTTTTTTGAAACAGAGCTCAGCTTTGAAAAGGCTATTTTTCCTACTTGGGTTTGAATTATAGGAAGAGATATAGTGCTTCACTGAGTCTGAGAAGTGTATAGAATAAATGTACAGAATGCCTTTGAAACTATTTTTATGTTGATTGTATACATGTAATGCATACAGAAGAAAACAAGACCTTGATTTATATATGTAATTTCTCTTTCTCTATTTTTTTCAATATGTATATGATTCTTTCTAAAATGTGTGAAAGGGACAAGGATATCTAACATTAGAAGTCATTAGAAAGAATGAAATCAGAAGTCATTGAAAAGAAGGACTAGGGATGACATCATAGCAGTGTTTCAATATTTGAGGGGCTGCAACAAAGAAGAGGAGGATAACCAATTCTACAAAGCAGCTGAAGGCAGAACAGGAGGCATTGGATGGAAACTAATCAAAGAGTGAAGAAACCTAAAACTACGAAGAAATTTCCTGACAGTGAGGACCACTGATTCCATTAATCAGTGGAACAGCTTGCCTCCAAAAGTTGTGGGTGCTCCAACACTGGACATTTTTAAGAAGAGATTGGACAACAATTTGTCTGTAGTGGTATAGGGCAGGAGCCAGCAACCCGTGGCTCTGGAGATGCATGTGGCTCTTTCACCTCTCTGCTACGGCTCCCTGTCACTAAAAATATGTGTCACAACCGCCAATATGGCACGTGATTTATTAAGATTTTCAACCCCTGGTAGGCCAGCCATGGATAAATACAAGAAAATAAAAGTTTCAGAAGAAAACAGAACGTTTAATTCAACTACATCTGCTAGTTTTGTGGCCGCTCAAGAAATAGTCAGGGACGGAAGGGTTTTGTGGCTCCTGGTGTTTTCTTTTCTGTGGGAAATGGGTCCAAATGGCTCTTTGAACGTTTAAGGTTGCAGACCCCTGGTGTAAGGCTTCCTGCTTGAATGGGAGTTGGACTAGAAGGTCCCTTTCAACTCTGTTAGTTTTGTTCTGTTCTATTTTAAAAACTTAGGTTAATAGATATCATCAATATTATGTCATACAGGACAACGTTTCTTTCTCATTTTCCTTTCTTCCTTTAGATGCTGAAAGCTAGTGATAAAAAAAAAAAGAAATGTGTTGGTTGTTGAAAAATAGTACATGCAAAGAATTGTACATGCATAAGAGTTTCTTATGTAGACTAACACTATTATGACTTTTACTTTAGGGCAGCAGAATCTATCACAATAAAAGACAAACTATCATTCTTTTCAGCAATATTATCAAAAGAGCTTTCTGGGAGTAATTTCATATAATATTGTAATTTATGAGTATACTTATAGTAAAAAAAAAATAAAGCAAGCAGCCAACTGCAATGCACATTAGTCTGTAAAGGATGAGAAAAACAGTACCCTGAACTATCAATGTCCATGGTCCTGCTCCTGAATTCGGAGCCATCTTCATTCCTGTCTTGGATTCTAGAAGTTAATCCCTTTACTACTATTTTCAGCTATCTGATTTGAGCTATAGGCTTTTGTAATTATGTATTTGCAGTAATGGATATCACTACAAATGAGGTTAGGTTAAATTAGATTAGGTTAGATTAGGCCATTGCACAGTAGTGTCCCAGTCAAGAAGCTTTGATTGATATGAAAAAAAGAAAATTCAGTGTCTCTGTATGAACCTGCATACATAAAATCTCCTTAGAATAGGAAATTCTTGTAAAGAAAACTGTCCATGTTGAACAGCATTTTTTTCTTTAGCTTTGCAAAGAAGCTAACCAAGTGCCTTACTGAAATTTTCCAGATGACTGTACTCTAAAGAGTTTCCTCAACTTTAAATTTCAGTTCTTCTCCTGAAAACAATATAAACAGTTCTAACAGTTTCAAACCCCTGAGCTGTCAGTTGAAAATATTTTTGAAATTACTTCTTTTTAAGTTCATGAAAAGAATGCTGTTCACTTCAGCAAGCATTTAGAGATGGATTGAGGGGCATTTTTAAAAAGAAAAAAATACAGATTACATCATATTTGAGACATTTGTTACTGTAAACAAGAAGGACTATTTATATTGTCAGTTTTAAATCAATGTGCCTTAAAAGAATGGCTCTACGTACCCAGAATGGTTTTCTGTTTTGAGATAGCAATATTATGCAAAACAAAGAAAAAGAAGAGAAGTGGTAAACAGAAGAGATTAAAGTAAAAAAAAAAAGAAAGGCAGAATATAAAATAAAAAAGAAAAATAGCTAAATCTAGCTTCACGAAATGACCCTGTGTATATTAACCTCCACTATGCATCATTGTCTTTGGTGAACTGAGATTGAACTCAGGATGACAGCTCAAGGTGTCAGCCTTGTAAGATAGTGCAGAGAAGAAGCATACTCAGAAGTATTAATTCTAATTGTATTGTAAAATTACATAAACACAATCTAATACCTTGATAGTCCAAGAAACTAAGGAGCGTCTGTTCTAATACATTTGCCATGCCCCCATTCCTTCTGTGGACTTAGCTGCAACTTGCCTGACCATTGTCCAAACTGTGCTTCTTCCTCCTGTCTTCCAAAGTTATTCCTACATACCATTATACAAGGTTACCCAGCTGACTTTGTACATAAAATGGGACTCAAACGCTCCCAATTTTTAGCCCAGTGTCTTAACCACTACATTAATCCCACCAACAGTAAAAATAATATTAGGCAGGTTTCTTGCATTTTGGTCAGTATGCCACAAATGCAACTAAAACCCAGTTTTACCCCATAGATGGTCATTCTATTCTATTCTATTCTATTCTATTCTATTCTATTCTATTCTATTCTATTCTATTCTATTCTATTCTATTCTATTCTATTCTATTCTAGACATTACCACACTATTACCTATATCCCACTAAATAGATGGTACAGTATACTGCATGTAATGTGTTGAGACACGCAAAACATAGTACTATTTTTTTACCATCTTTCTTTCTATGTATGAATGTCTGATGAAACCTTTCTCCGATCCTTATTTTTAGAATAATAATAATAAAAAATTATACACATTATACACTGACTTTTTAAAGGTATGAAGCTGGGAAAAATTCTTGATAAAATTACCACATTTTAATATTTTATCCTTATGTCATCATGGAAAGAATTGATCTATTATCATATATGTAGGCTATTTTTTCCCCTATGTAATAGGCTATAAAATAAGTCTATAACTTATACAACATATGCTTAGCACATGGATACAGCATTGCAACAATCTTTGTGACAAACTACCATGTTTCCCTGGAAATAAGACCCTGTCTTATATTTTTTTGAACCCTGAAATAAGCGCTTGGCCTTATTGCCATGTGCTCAAAAGCCTGATTGGGCTTATTATCAGGGGATGTCTTATTTTGGGGAAAACAGGGTATTAAAATAATTTTCTTACTATATTTATTTCATTTTATTCACTATTATATAAAATAATAATTATAATAATTTATAAACTGAAAACATACAGGAATTATCTTAAAATATTTAGTTGAATATTACTTTACTCCAGTACTGAACATTTTCAACAATATTTTATTGCTTCTAAATTTTCAAATGTACAACATGGGCATTTAAAGCATAGCAATTTATAGCAATTTATTAATGGTTTATTCTGACAGAATTATAAATTAGATTCATTTCCAGGAGCTCAGAGATATGAACATTTTCTTTCTCCAGGTTAGTTTAAGCCAAATTTTCTATTGAACTACAAGAACCGCTGACCTGGAACTTTTTCTTACGTTCAATGGGTCAGTGGTTCTTCTTGATGATCAAGTGTTGACATGTGATTGAGTGTGCACAGGACACAGAAATAGTTTGATTAGTTTTCAGATGTCCTTTGCCCTGAAAACTAATGGAAGCCAGATATCAAAAAGTTTAATATGAATAAAGCACAAGCTTCAATGCTGACCTATACCATGATAGGTAATAAGTAAAGAAGTATCAAAAGCATGGATTGCATTTCTAATACAGCAGAATCTTAAAGCTAAAAACTTTTCTAACCAAAGTAAATTACCAAATAGTAGTTACATCACGGTATGAGTAAAGCAAGAACTTGACAATATGACCAGGATCACCCTAGGCTGGAAAGATTGGTATTTAAGAATGGGACTCTTCTTGTACAACACAATGAAATTTCACTAAAGCTTCAAGCAAACCTGTCTAAGAGATGGCTAAATACAGGGGAAAAATTGGGACAAACTAAACAGCTAATTTGATTATTCTGGTCAAGAAAATGTGTATAAGATTGTTTCCTTTTTTCTTTCTTCAATCTACAACAGACTCTTATTGTGATGCTAGATTGTTGCCCCTGGATGTAATGTAACACTGGAAGCTTTTGTCCAAGAGTAATGAACAAATTTTCCTATTTGAAGAAAAACGTATAAGTGCAGTGGAGGTTTCAAACAGTATTCTCTATTTTAAACTGGCAACACACAGAGATTAAGCTCTAAAATATGCTTACCATCATTTGAAGCATCAAACAAGCAAACAAACATTGTCAATTTAAAACGATTCTTATGGAGAGAGAGAATTTACCTTTGCAGAATCCATGCCAACTTTTCTTTAATAAGGCTTGTTTCTCTGAATGCTTAGGAATTTTTTAAAATTATTATTACCATTTCTGCAATGTTCTAGAATAAATAGTTTTTGCTACTGGAACACTTGAAGCTTTTGAGTGGCAATCAATACTAGTTTCATACCTGGTTTCAAACCAAAAAAAAAAAAAATGCCTGGGTTGTTTGGACAGATGACCTGCACAGGAGGAATACACCTTAATTGGATCTTAATTGGATCTGAAAGCTGCTAATGTAGAGTATTTCCATCTTTTGAGCATTCTATTTGCTGGCTCTAACCAGTCCATTTGTTGACTCTGATAAAGGCAGAATAAAGGAAGCATGATTAGTATACTAATAGCATTCAACACTAATTCCTCGGATGGTTTCACCCACTGACTTTAAATAATAATACCACAGGATATATAGACTTCTATAAAGCCCATAAAGGTTCAGCAGTTAAAGGCGCTAAACTTGCCAGCTGGAAAGCTGACAGGCCAGGTTTCGAAACCTGAGCACTGTGTGAGAGATGATCTCCCATTACTTTCCCTAGCTCATGCCCATGTAGCAGTTTGAAAGCATGCAAATGTGAGTAGATAAATAGGTACCACTTCAGTTGGAAGATAACAGTGTTCCTTGTGCCTCATCATCGTGCAGGCCACATGACCATGGAAATATCTTTGGACAATGCTAGCTCCCTCAGATAAGAATCAGAGATTAGCACTGCCTCCTTGAGTCAGACACAACTGTACAGGGGAAATTTACCATTACCCATGGATATACCCTACTAGTTTTAAGGCTGAGCAGAAATCCTCTAAAGCCACTCTATAAAAAAGATCCTAGTGGTGAGAGCAGACTAGCACCTCCTAGTCCAGCTCAAGATAATAATTCAGCAGGAAAATTCAGAAAGTTGAATAGGGTATTATTTAGAGCCAGTCAAAAAGTTCTGCTATCTATGGTGGACCAGCAATTGACATTATACTTCTGCTACATCGTATCAATGTGTCTTGTACCAAAACCCACAAAACTATTTTGGCACATGAGGTAAAAACGTTAGAGATACCTCTCCTAATCCTTGGAAGAAACACCTGATGTATAACAAATGATATAACTGACAACTTACTTTTCTTCTTTCATCATACTGAAAATCTGCTGCATTACAGTAAGACTGATGGTTACATTGTATACAAAGTAGATATAACATATTCCAGTTACTTTCAGCTTTTCCATTGCCCTATGTTTTTAAAATTATTGACTGCCCTGAAAGAAGAATCCTACAAAGAATGCAGTTTGGCTGGATGAATATTGTGCTGTGTTTGTTCTCCTGAGTATGTATGTGTATGTATGTGTGTATATATATATATATATATATATATATATATATATATATATATATATATATATATATATATATATATATATATATATATATATATATGCTTCTGATCTTTCTGGTTTTCACTTTTTTGACAGTGGGCATCTTTCAAAAAGATTACCTGAAAAACAATGGCTAATACATTTGCACGATTCCTGGTTGGTCGAAGAACTGCTGTTTTAGTTGCAACAGTCAGTACTGGGGCTGTGGCTACTGGATACTTTTTAAATCAGCAAAATGTGAAAGCTGAATCTTTTGGACGTAAGAAATTATTTCCTCCCAGGTAATAATTTGATTCAGATACATGAAAATACATTGGTCTGAAAATCTTAAAATATCTGTTGAACATTTTCTACAGTAAGAAGATTAAGGAGAAATATCCATAATAAAGTTTTTAATTTTTTTAAAGAAAGAACAGCAAATATAGTGACTAAGAAATTTGACAATGGATGTAGAAAACCAGGAGGAAGGGAAAATATTTCCCAGGATGCAAAGGGAACTAGGAATATGGGAAATATGGAAGGCCAAAAGCCTTGCCAATAAAGTAATGGAGAAGAGTGAAATCTTAAATTGTTGCCAAATATCTCATTCATAAACTGAGGGGATGAAAAGTCAAATAGAGAAAAATTAATATTGAGTATGAGGTGAAATGAATGGGAAAACAGAAGCTAAATTTAAAAAGTTGTTTCAGATTAGTGATTTTGGCACAAATCCAATCCTACTATTATAAATTAAAGCTATTGTGCTTTCTCTAAAATATGCAGGTGCTATTAATATATGATTAGAAGAATGTCTTTATTTAGAAATATACTATTAAATTTCATAAGACCTGCTATCTTACAAGTGTATACAAGATTCTAATCTAAAACTTTTATAATAATTAATAGGTAGTTTTATTCATTTCACTGATATTCCATTTTTCTCCAAGTGATATCTTTTATTTAATCTCTATAATAACTATATGAAATAGGTAAGATTGAGAGTGGCTAAATGGTCTGTTTTCACTAATTAATTCATAATTGGTTGGAATACAGTAATTGGGCAACCTTTTATTCTTCTGTTAAAATCTGATTTGTAATATTAGGATGCAAAATATCCATATCTGGATATCTAATCTGGTTGGGTTAGATCTGGGGAGACCCAGGTCCTAATCTCATTCAGCCATAAGGCTCATTGGATCTTTCTGGGTCAGCCACTATGATCCATATTGCAAGATAGGTGTGAAGATAAAATTTGGCAGGGGAAAAGCCTTGTAAAGCTGCCTTGTATCCCTAGAAGAAAGATGGGATGGAAATGTCATAAAGAAATAAAATGTAAACAGACATAATAAAACTACACTTACTCATATTGGTTATTTCTTCGGTTCATGCATGTTTTTCTGGAAGTGAAAGAGAAAGACACAAATATATATTTTCCTCCCTTTCCATCAGTCCAAGTGCTGCCATTCTTGACTGAAACTAACTGCAGTTAGTTTCTCCAAAGTCACACTGTTGGGTTTGTTTCTCTTATAAATCATAAATGCCCATCTGAGTTATCTGTCTTCTGCTGTTTTTCTCAAACTACGAAATTCATTTGAAAATATTTATACAGACTGCTTTTCATTCTTAAAGGCATCCAAGACTTGTAGAATAGTAAGGTGCTGATTGAATGCCTAGACCACAGTTTCTATTAATGAAGTGGTAAATAGAAACAAGCATTTCCTTCTCAATACAAAAGCTTTACATTTCTTTTTACCCAGTGCAGACTACCCTGATCTTCGCAAACATAACAACTGCATGGCTGAGTGCCTCACTCCAACAATCTATGCCAAACTGAGGGACAAGATGACTCCCGGTGGCTACACACTGGATCAGTGCATCCAAACTGGTGTTGATAATCCTGGACACCCTTTCATTAAAACAGTGGGCATGGTCGCAGGAGATGAAGAATCCTATGAGGTGAAACAGTTTGTATCATATAACAGGGTCTCTTCGACATCTTCATTTACTTCATAAATACATTAGAGAATGATCAATGCTGTTGGAAGAAATATCCATCTGGTTCAGTTTCAAGCTGGGAGAAAATGGAGGCTGGAGGCTGAGGGGAAAGATGGTTTAATGATGAAGCTGAACCACATGGGTGGTGCTGGGCAGCTGACCCCATGGAGTTGAGAGTGGGGGCGGGTTATACCTTCTCTGAGCTTTGCACTTGAGCTTCCTGTGCAAGAATGTGTATTATATTGGCTGTTGTAGGGGTTACGTAGGGGTCATAGCTGGCTCTAAAGGTTGTCTGAGCTCCCAGGTTTGGTTGAAGTTTGCACTGCTGAGAAGATGCAATGAAGAGGCTTGTGTTCTGAAAAGGTGTTGGGCAATTCTTGTTATGGTTTAATGGCTTTGTCCTGGTTTGGAACTAGAGTGAGGGTTAATCCTATCACTCTGCCTTTGTTCAGACTTTGCTGCAGGGAGTAATGGATTATCAAATCTGCATTTGTAAAAGCTGCCCCAGCTCCATATCTGCTTGGGGATCTGGGGCTCTGAGTTTGCCTCCCTTAAGATTTTTTATTTATTTTTTAGGGGAAATATTTTATCCTGTCTTTTTTTAAATTATTCCTCAACATATTTCATTCTTCTAGAAGGGTGTGTGTGTGGCTTCCCACAATGCATCACACATAGGAAGGCTTTTAGGAAGACAAAAGAGATCAGCACAAAATTCAAGCCGTGGGATTAATCCTGGTGTTTTGTTTTTGTCTTTGGGGAAATTTGCAGAAGTTTTTTTTTTTTTAAATCTGTCTGGATGAAATTTAGTGAAGGGAAAAAAAAAACCAGCATAAAAGATATACTCTGCATAACCATGTCTCAGATAATAAAATGCAGCACAGAAGGCAACATGTATTGGCTTCCAAAAGCTGGGATTTCAACACCTTGATAATACAAGCATGTAGCGACATACTTAGTTTAACAGGAGACAGGAGGAGGCATCACAAAAACTAAATGGAAGCCTGTATGTAAATATACATATACATATACATATACATATACATATACATATCATATACATATCATATACATATACATATACATATACATATACACATACACATACAAATACACACACACACACACAATATATATATATATATATATAATAAAGAATCCTCTTAAAATATTTATGCACTAATTTTCTGGGTCCAGAATAAGAACAGTAGGCTCTTATTTTATTTATTATCTTCCTATAATAACAGAATCCAACACTTTACTGTTTGGCAGAATAAAATAAGCAGAGGCAGTGCAACATCTCCTGGGTTTGCGTGAAGTATATAACAGCGTGATCAGATATAACTTCTCTTTGCCAAAAGCTCCATAGCAGAGCTTGCACTGCTCCCCAGAAACAGGAGGAAATAAATAATTCCTGTAGATTTTCAAAGCAAATGTTTCCAAAGCTTTATAGAGACTAGGAAAAGGTGGCAAACCTGCTGTGAGTGTTCCTCTATTTTTTTTCTCCTTAGTAAATCAACACAATGGAAGAAAGAAGGGTCTCAAAGTGCCTGGGAAGTTTATTAAACAATAAACTTTTCTCTGGCACATTGCAGCCCATTATGCCCTGCCCCTTTTCATTTATTTCTTATTAAACTTGAACAAAGTAACCATAGCAAACACCATAGCAAACACTCCAGGGGTGGCTTCTACTTATCTTTACTACTGGTTCACAAAGGGATAGTGCATGTGCGTGCACAGATCACCAATGACAACATCCAGGGTGATGGGCGGGGCCTCCCCCCTGGTTTTACTACCAGTTCTTGCAAACCGGCCTGAACCGAGGTGGCGCAGTGGTTAGAGTGCTGTACTGCAGCTACTTCAGCTGACTGCAGATCAGCGGATCAAATCTCAAAGTTGACTCAGCCTTCCATCCTTCCGAGGTGGGTAAAATGAGGACCCAGATTGTTGGGGGCAATATGCTATTTAGTATACTGTCGATTGTTGTAAGCCGCCCAGAATCCTCGGAGAGTGGGCGGCATAGAAATATGAATAATAATAATAATAATAATAATAATAATAATAATAATAGTAACCCACCACTGGAACACTCTTAAAATGTGATAATGGGTCTTTTAGTTTTTGTTTTTGTGTAGTAGTTCCAAGAATAACCTTGGAATCCTGTTTAGTAATCTGTGATCTGTGATATTTTAGGTAGGGAATACCAAAAGCATTTCTTAAACTTGTTTTTGACTCCAGATTTCTTCCCAGTTTTAAAAATTATGGAGACCCCAAAACAGCTTTTGTTTGTATGAATTATATTTATTAATATTAATTATACTAAAAATTAAAACTGATGCATTCGCTGCTTCTAATACTTCTCATGATTGTTTGATGGCATTTTAATAGTGTATTAAAATCAATGAGCATAGGCTGGCAAATAATTTTTATTTTGTGGGCCCCTGACATAATCTTGGGGGAACACCCCCGCTCCAAGGTCCCAGGCTCATATTTTAAGAAACGTTGATCTAGAAGATGGTCAATGATTCAATACAGCATTCAGACTTCAAAGTAAAACCACTCAAGAATTTTCCCCATTCCCCAAGTTTAGGTTTCTGCATCAATCACCTATCAGTGTGGTCAAAGTTTTCTTTTCCTAGAATGCTTGAAGCCAAAATTTAAATGAGGCTAGCTAATCAATATATTGTAGAATTCCTGGAGCTGAGCTCCAACAATATGCTTGAGGAAGTCAAACTGGCATTTGTTAAAAATTATTCAAAACAAGTCAGCTTCAAAGAAGTACCAAAAAAGTTAAGAATGTGTATGGTTGTTTTATATTATTGAGAATTTTGTGCAGTTCTTTAGACTGATTTACAAACATAGATGGCCTGAACAAAATAAATAATCTACAAAATAAATGATTAAGAAATAAAAAGAAAGCACATGGGGGAAAAAACTAAATACAAAGTAAATGGGAGAAAATCATATACTTTATTGATTTGACAGGTATTTGCTGAGATTTTTGATCCTGTTATCAAAGTAAGACATAATGGATATGACCCAAAACTAATGAAGCATCATACTGACTTGGATTCTTCAAAGGTAGGACCTAACTTAAGTCTTAAATTAAAAAAAAAATCTGAAGACAAAACTGGTTTGAGAACAGCAGTTAAAGAATATTATGATTCTGAATAGTATTTCAGTACTACCTTCTCAAAAATTATTTTATGACAGCTAGAAGAATAGGACCAAGTGAAACATACCACAAGCCAAACCAGATAAAACTCCTTAACAAACTAACAAAAATGTGTGCTACATTAAAGCAATTATAGGATACTCAGCAAGTGTCCTCTTAGTCCTGCAAATGGGATAACCCACATTTATCTGCATTGTGCACTCGCCATCTACCCCAAAACTGCTCTGTGATGGGAGGTAATTCATATGGGAGATATAACATGCATAACTTATAGTTATAAAAAGTATCTAAGTACCTTTATTCTGGATAGTTAACACTTTTCCCAGGTTTAAAATGAAAAAACAAAACAAAACAAAACCTCCTAAATTTCTGACTGAATACTCCTAGATTATACCTGCTTTATTTTCCAGATTTGTTCCCTACTTCCAAATCCAAAGGCAGTTTTTTCCATATTCCTATCCAGCCATTTCAGGGTTTTTGTCCTGAGTTACAAATAATATTGTTATTCCAGATTTTAATTGGTTAATATCTATTTTTACTCAGTGCTGTCAGATGTTTCTTTAGAATACTAGTACGGTATCATTTTAAATGTTGGAGATTACATGCAGAAAGTGGATGGATCTAGGATGAAAACTACATTTGTTTTAATTTAATTTACATTAAATTAATTAAATAAATACTCCCCATGTGGTTAGTGGGGAACATATATTTGTTTAATAATTTCTAAATTCTGTTACCTCATTGTTACAATTTAATAGAAAAATTACATCTAGATTGTGTGTATAGGTATGTGTGTAGCCATTAAAGGAGATTGTCCATTCCTGCTGCATTTATTTTGTGTCAGGATGTCTATTTTACTGTAATCCTGTGTTTTGTAAAACAGAAAACAAGGCGAGAGATTGTTATTGACACAAAATAAATGCAGCAAGAATGGACAAACTCATCTGCAAAGAAAGGATGGAAAGTCAAAATGGGGAAACAACTCCAAAATTTAAGCCAGCTCCTTTTACACATTCCAGAATTCTCCATAAAAGTAGGGGCAGGGCTTTGATAATGAATATGGTTTCCATATTGATTGTTTTAACTCCTATAGATGCCCTGATAGAAAGACCAAGTTCATTGCTGAAATAACAAAGTAGACAGCAAATTTGTGATGAATAATTGAATGGAGCATTAAAATTGCTAATTCAAATAGTTACATTTTCTCATGAAGAAAAGTTAACTAATGATGGCTGTTTTTAAATTCAAAGTGAAGTGGTGTAGATCTCCTCCTAGAGGCATTGTAATAACATTGTTAATCTTGGTACCACACAACTGACTGAAATAAAGATTAGGGTTCTTGCTCATCAAAATATGTGGGGCTGATCCTGAGTATCCTTGGATATAATTCACAACTGTCTCAATATATTTTCAAACTATTTGATTTTGGACAGATTGCCCAAGGGCAATTCGATGAGCGTTATGTTTTATCCTCTCGTGTACGCACGGGACGAAGTGTTCGTGGCCTGAGCCTCCCTCCCGCCTGCTCCAGGGCAGAGAGAAGAGCTGTTGAGAACGTCGTTATCACTGCCTTGTCTGGGCTGAAACGAGACCTGGCTGGAAAATATTATAGTCTGACAACTATGTCTGAAAAGGAGCAACAACAGCTAATTGATGTAAGTTTAATTGTAAACCTGGGAGTTGAACATAGGTAACAAGGCTATGATTAACAATGTGGAGAGTCTCTCTTGAAGTAACTCCTGGAGATTACAATGACATGGATATGAAGACATGGAACTAATTGTCCTTGCATTCTTTTGGGCCTTTCAGTTTCCCAGTTTTATCTATAATTCTGAGTTTTCTTGGGCCCCTCCAATAATTCTGCTTGGTTTTTCTGAGATCAACCAAGGTTGATTAGGCTGATTAGGTAAGAGAATTACTCTGGGGTAGGAAGGGTTAATTTGGTTCTGATAGGATTAGACCAGAGATTACCAATGTGGGCCCCACATTGATCTTTAATGGGGGCAATTTGAACCTTGTTTAAACAAAGTTAATGGCCTTTTAGGCTTCCTCCGTGTGAGTAGAGCTCGGTAGTAGAGTAGAGCTCCCTTTTTGAGTAAAGTAAGAATTATATATCATGGGGAGGGACATCAGGATTTTAGAGATGCTTAGGTGGGGCATGGCCAAAAAAAGGTTGGAAACCACTGAATTAGACAAAGAGCTGGCATTCACCCTGGTCGTGTCTAAAGGATCAGGAGAAAAAAAGGGTGCAATCTCCGTTTTGCTGGTTAGATTTATTTTCTTTACCACACTAGAATATAACAAAGTATTTGTTGCCTGTTGAATATCAACTAATCAACATTTTCCAGCTGGAATTGATTTTTCTTCCCCCTCATCACAATATAAGTAAATTATGCATTCTGACAAGATCCAGGCAATATTAAACACACATGAATATATACACACTAACAGAACTCTTTTATTTGTGGAATTCTGGAAACAATATCATATCCTCAAATAACCCTAGAAAGTATGCAAGAATTCATAATCCATTGATTTAAAAATGTGAATTGAAAATTTGAAATATATTTATGTGAGGGCCTGGGTATCATGAGGGTTAAAAATAAATGTAAAAATAAAAGGCAAATACACTGCAATCCTAAGAACACTTAGGAAATGTGTTAATGAACAGACTTGTAAGTACACATAAAACAAAACTGAGTTGTAGCTGAGGGATTAACCAGAAACGAAGAACAGAATTAATCAGCAAAAACAATATCAAAAGATTAGAATAAATTAGTTTTTTAAATTTCTATTGTTATTTTAATATGCCTTGTGTCTCAAAAAATCTTATTTGTGGGTATTGATTAACTAAATATTACGTAAAAGCGGTAGGTGTGACTCAAATTTTATTCTATGATTCCTTAAAATTAATTTAACCCTACGTTGAATTTAAATGTGTTAAGCATAATTTAATTTTATTTTAAAATACTTTTTAATACTTTAATTGTTTCTTTCTATCTTAGCATGTTCCAATTCTTTACAAAACTTTAAAACTACATGAAATCAAAAACATAGGAAACACAGCCTTTTATTTCCAAGGGGAAAAACAAATATTATTTTTCTGCACTCTTCACCTCTGTGAACTGATTCACCATTATAATTCAACTTTTTTCTTTCTTTCTTTTTCTTTCCCCCGCCTTGAATTATGCTGGTCTCCAGGACCATTTCCTATTTGATAAGCCAGTTTCCCCTTTGTTAACGTGTGCTGGAATGGCCCGTGACTGGCCAGATGCCAGAGGAATATGGTACGAAATGTGAGATGTGCACGTTTTCAATGTGAAGAAATAATTATACTAGTTTCTAACTCAGTTGCTGCTATTCCTAATTCTGAGCACATGCTTGACATACACAGTCTCTTCTTCCAGTACATAATCTTTAATCTTGCAATCGGCAATATTTTGGTGGCCATGAGTGACTTTTGACCAGCTGCCAGAAATTTGGATGGGTGGTGTGAGAAGGAAGAATTCAGGAATGTCGTTTTTGTTTTGTTTTGAATAGATGAGTATTCCAGAGCTTACATTACAATGTCTCATTCTTTGTCACCTCAATATGGCAGGAAACTACTTTGAATTTTCATCAATCATGGTCAGAGAGAACACCAAGGACCATCAAAAATGGTGTTTTTAGGGCTGCCCATGGCCCTGGGCCTTTTTAAAAAAAAGAATTAAAAACATCTTGTGATCAAAGATGCAACAATAACAAAAAAAGAAAATAAATTAGGGATTTGGACCCTTTTCTTTGTTTCTATTCTTAATTGTCAAGAAATAGCTAATAAAGTCCATTGATACAGTATATTCTGGGGCATGATTTCAATGCCTTGCTTGCACTGATGCATGTGTGTGTGACTACATATATATATAGATGCTAATTGTTTGGTATCTGTAGACTTCCTGTGTTGAAAACGGGGTGAAGGAGTACAACTCTACTAATTTTCGTGGGCCTCTGGTTGTTTTTAATACCATCAACCATAATATTTTCCTGGGTTGTCTGGTGAGATTGAGCCATGGGCATCATTTTAACATTGTCTGATCAACCTATCAGCTGTGACTAGAAGGTAGTGCTGGGAAAATGTTGTTCAACATTTTCATGAAACTGTAGAGGGAACTTCATACTAATGTCTCCTAGCCCTATTGCTCCTTATTATTTACTTCACATTGCTTAATCCTAATAATGGGCTATATGATAAATCAGCCTCAAATTAAATCCAGACAACTGTTGTTGGTTGATAAAAACTGGACTTGGATATTGTTGTTCCTTCAGTTATGGATGGGGCTACTACTTTCTGTTAAACAGCAGGAGGTTTTGACAGTTCTCTGGTTTTTCCACTCTTCCTGCATTTGCTGGTGGCAGCTACGAAGCTAAGAACCATCTTTGCACAGTCACTTCTATTGCACTAAGCTGTTTCTTCTTAACCAGTAGAATCTGGTGCAATGTCATAGTTATTGCAGTGTAGTCCATTGAAGGTAACTTGCACTATCCTCTAGGGTTTAGCGTTGAAGTTAGTCTAATATTGTTTTACTTTTTCTATTTTACTGATCTCACTTTGAACTGCCCAGGGTTCAACCATGGACAACCATGTTAGTTTTTAAAATAAAAATAAACTGTATAGATATAAAGTATAGTATCTAAGGGACCTTCTGCTGCACTATACAACATGCAATGTAGAAGGTTCATACAATGCTTGCACAAAACAACCTGCATTAATTGGCCAATTGCTTTTCTTCTTCTTTTGTTCAATCTTTTCAGTTCTTAATGACTGTCCCTGCAATTTTCTTGGCAAGGTTTTTCAGAAGTGGTTTGCCATTGCCTCCTTCCTAGGACTAAGGGGAAATGACTGGGGCCAAGGTCACCCAGCTGGCTTTGTGCCTAGGCTGGGATGAGAACTCACGCTCTCCCACTTTCTAGCCTAATGCCTTAATTGCTACAACAAGCTGGCTTTCACCAGCTGCTTATTAGCCTTTGTTTAATGTATTTATATTGATTGAGCTTTTAAGCCTTAAGCAACTTAGGATCTGACTATCCAAATTTCTACTTCATATGCTGCAAAACTGTCTTATTGTGAAGACCTACCCAAGAGGGTCTTTTGAAGATGCTGCTACTGTCAGAAGTTTCCTTTAATCCTGTTACTTCCAGGCTTGGCAGTTGCAATTGCCAACTGCTCCAATATTGAGAAAATCTGCCAAGACACATCATTTCTTTCAAATGATTGTTACACGATTTTATTTATTTACTGTTAGTTTCAATTTATATTTTAAACCTCTTATGTTCTAGTTTTGTTTCTAAATTTTTTAAGCTGCCCCAAATGCTCACTAGATCAGATAAACTGGGTATACATCAAATACATAGTAAATTAATTAGTCCCAGCTGCACTGGAGAGAGTATTTAAGAGATATTTTTCTTTTGCCTTACAGTGTTCTGAACACTGGCAGGGAATGCCAAAGAAATTTCTATACCAACCCTCTGTAACAAGACTAGCAGCAACAAGCAGATCATGTGTGAAGTCAACTGACACTAAAGTGCAGCTAAAGCAGGCGGGATGTCAGAATGTGTGGGTAGAACAGACAGGGAGTAAACAATCCAAGTTTCAAAGGTGCCAGCTGATGAACCATCGTCAGCCATTGAAAATGCAGCCTTGGACTTTGAATTAGAAATCTTAACAGTAGTGCAATTTATCTTGATAGAACGAAATAGAAATATTTTGAAAGAAAAAAAAGAGTGGAAAAAAATATCCAGCCTCTGTTTTATTATATTCAATGGGATACCTTCACTTGTCTGCTTCATCAAGTTTTAATTCATCTTAAAGATAAACATAATAAACTAATGTTCCCCTTAAATCAAATTTTCCTTGCATAGTTACATGATATTCTCCATTATTTTAATTCTTATTCTCTAATGTGTGCTACTCAGCCTGTTACAAATAATAATGTTAATACCTAGTAATCTTGTGTTCATCCCTTTTCATATTACATAATTATTATGTCACTCCTGCTATTAAAAAGTTCCTGTAATCCCACTTTTGCCACATTCAAGCTGATGGCACCCCAATACTCTGACAATACTTTTTGCAATTCCCATGAAAGGATCTCTTAAGGGGTCTTAAGAGAGCAACTGTTTTTTCCTTGTGCAGAATTAATATTACTCTCTAGTAGAGAAGGAACAACTTTTCAAAAAAAGTCTTAGGCATTATCTGGTGCAATGTTTCTTAACTTTGGTAACTTTAAGATGTGTGGATTTAAATTCCCAGGATTACTCAACCATATTCTGAGAGTTTTGGGATTTGAAGTCTGCATATTTAACGTTGCCAACCCTAAGAAACACTCTTAGTTTTGTGCTGCCCTAAATACCTTGATTACTTTAAAGAGAATGGACAGAATGCAGAAGACACTTCTCTCAGACAACACGCTATTTCTTACCCGGATGCTGTTATATCTTGCAGTAGGGCCCTCACTTCTGATAAATCTGTATTTCACTGGAATTTCCTCCATTTCTGTACCAGTTCTTCCCTTGATTTTTCAACAAACAAGTCAGTTTAGAGAAAATTTAGATAAAGATGATGTATCTCCCAACATTCCTATTTCATAATGTTTTAAACTTGAGGGAGAGATTCATCTTTTTCCAGTCAAAACGCTCCTCCATGCTTTCCCATTTCCAGTTCCCATAGCAGCATAAGCCTCATGTTGCCTTTGTTTCAAAATGTTCTAGTACGGCAGCAGTTCACTATCAGTAGGATTAGAGCTGTAATAGTGTTACTTTTTATATAACTTTGGAAATTTGGGATTGTGTGGTTGCTCGTCAAGAGAGGAATGCAGCTTTGAGGATCTTGAGTTACCCTTATTTTTAATGCCACCATGGAAGTCCCAACGTGATAAATATAAAAAGGGAAAGGTAAAATGAAAGGACCAGCATCTGTGAAGATGGTTTGAAGTTTTCTGTGACCAGAACACTAATGAATTGTGCATATCTCTCAACCAGGCACAACAATGATAAAACATTCCTCATCTGGATCAATGAAGAGGATCACATTAGGGTGATCTCCATGGAAAAAGGTGGCAATATGAAGAGGGTTTTTGAAAGATTTTGTCGTGGATTGATAGAGGTGGATGCTTTTCTTTGACTGTTAAAAATTTATTTTTAGATTTTAATATAAGATTCATTTGTGCTTTTATGTTATTGCTCCTAATTTTTCTTTTTATTGTATGTGATACCATTTGAGTAAAGCAGAATCCTATAGTAGCAGAGTTATGGCCTTTTAAACTACAGTGAGGTAATTAGTACAAGCAGCAAATACTGCATGGAAATATAGGAGCTGTTTTTTCAATTTATTGCCTTTTTTTTTTTTAGAATAAGACCATAGGTACCACACAGCCTGTACTGTGTTCTGCAAATCAACTTGTTTCTTTCAAGTTGGGAAGGATCAGTGACTTTACTGTTGTTAAGGAAGATTTGAAACTTAGTCAAATCAAGTGGAATAGAACTCAGGCAAAAATGTCACACACCAGCTCTTCAGCTCAAGGAAGGATGTCAAATTTGTAACCCACAGGCCGGATGCGTCACGCACTGGCCACACCCACTCCCAATTTTGCAAAGGGGAAAAAATTGCGATACATCACATGATGACACCACAAATTTGACATGCCTAACCTAAACAGTCTTAGGAAGATATATGTTTAATGATGTTATACTGCTTGTTTAAAATTGACCTGACATCTAAGATTTTTGTTTTTTGCTTGGAATTTTACTTTGTCTGACGAATCATTCAAACTGCCATTCCTCATTCATATTATGAAATAGTACCATGTACTCAAATAGTTTTCTAAGTTTAAAACAATGTAGATTTTCTTATAATTTCCATGAAAATATCAGATTGGCTCAAGTACAAACAAATTTCCTGTGAAAGTCAATCAAGTTGTTATCTACAAAGCAATGAAAGCTATGAGGAAAGAATTAAAATATAAATTATATATTTAATTATAAACAATTAAATATAAAATTTATATATATGATACACACACACACACACAGACAAAACACCATATTTAATTCTTTTCTCATAGCTTTAATTACTTTGTAAATAACAACCGTGATTGGCTTTCAAATGAAATCTATTTCATTTTATATGTATTTATGTATGTATGTATGTATGTATGTATGTATGTATGTATGTATGTATGTAATGTGTCCATTTTTGTCAGACAGGATAGTTAAAAAAATAGAAAATATTGCCATATTTTTAATTACAGCAATTATTTTAATATGCATATAGGTTTAAATTGTGACTGAACCAGATTTTAGGAGGCAGGGTTTGAAGTCTTACAAAGTACAAGTAGCAAGAATTGGGTTAAAATGGCCTCCACCTCTCTGTGTGATAAAAGCAACTCTTCTAAAATGCTGCTTGCAACAAAATAGAATAGAATAGAATTCTTTATTGTCAAGTGTGATTGGACACACAAGGAATTTGTCTTTGGTGCATATACTCTCAGTGTACATAAAAAAGCAAGATACCCTCGTCAAGCATCACAGGGCACAACACCCAGTGACAGTCATACGGTACAATAAGCAATCAAATCATACTAGGAAACAATCAATATCAATTGCAAGGATACAAGCAACAAAGTTACTTTTTTATTTTAAAATATATTGTATTATTGTGTACTGTGCCATTTGTTGAGGTTAATCATCATAAGCAAATTACACTGTTTATTATATTAAATGATGAGCTAAAATTCATATATGGCGAGAATAACTGAAAATGAGCTGATACATTTCTCAGCTGTGGTAAAGCTTTAAACAGCCGAGAAATCAAGACTATACATTTTAGCACCCTTATCTCTAAATGGAAGCCCTGACTAAAATCAGTAGTGTTGTCCTTTAAACTGAAACATGTAGTGTGAAGATCTTATATAGGTTTCTATCTGGCTTTAGCTCTATTTCTATGCTTGACGGATTTATCTGATAGATAAAATGTCCTTATTCTATTTGCAGCAGACTGTTGAAGCTTGTGAATTTGACAAACAACAGTCTGGATACAGATAACTAGTACTGTGCACAGATGGCATGTTAATATGCTATGGTGATTCATTGAATTTTATTTTCTTTCCAGGTTGAGAGGTTAATTAAAGAACAAGGATGGGAATTTATGTGGAATGAACACTTAGGATTCGTCCTGACCTGCCCATCTAATCTAGGAACTGGATTACGTGCAGGAGTTCATGTTAAACTTCCAAAACTTAGCAAAGTGAGTAAGCAATTTATATGACTCCTAAACATAAAAAAATCTTTTACGATAACACGTAATCAATCCAGAAAAGTAAAACAGTGGCGATGTACCTCCTTCCTCTTATTTGATTTAATTAGATAAACAAGTGTTTACAAACATGCATGTTGCAAAAAAAGGCTCAGTATTTTTGTTTTCAAGTAATTGTTTCTTACATTGTAGGATCCCAGATTTTCAAAGATCCTGGAAAACCTGAGACTTCAGAAGCGTGGCACAGGTGGAGTTGACACAGCAGCTGTAGCAGATGTGTATGATATTTCCAACCTAGATCGCATGGGTCGATCAGAGGTAAGTTTCTGCCTAGTTTTTTTTTAATAGGGCCCAATGCTGAAGAGAAACAATTATTTATCTAAGTGTCTGAACGTCTATGGAGATTCTCAGTCATTCAGGTTACCATTGTCCCAAAGATGCTTTTTCAAGAGGCAACTGGACTTTCTCCTTTTTCTTTGAAGACATTTAGCCTCTCATCCAAGAAGCTTGTTCAGCTTTCACATGGATGGTGGGGAATTTTGGACAGAGAGGACCTCTGGTTTGAAAGAGGGGTCAAAGAGGCCATCTACTTCCAAATTGAACAGCCCTCTTTCAACAGAGGGGGAGGGAGAGGACAACATCTATCTCCAGTCTACAAAACAGTCTTTTCAACAGTTCCAAGAAGGCCCCACACCATTTGCACCACTAAGGTGACCCTGATGACACAGATAAACTCTAGGGGGCCTTAATGACTCGCTAAAAGAAGGCAAATGACCAGCTGTCTGCAAGGAGTATAAATCCTTCCATTCTCCACCATCCAGTCAGAGCTGAACAAGCTTCTTGGATGAGAAGCAAAATGTCTTCAAAGAAAAACCAGAAAGTCTTGAAAAATCACCTTTGGGACTAAGTGTCTGAAAGTATTTGCCATATCAACGATATATTCGCTTATATAAGAAAGAATCCCCACCCAATGCAGTGATTTCTGAGCTGACAGTTACACTGGCCATGAGTGTGTGTGTGTGATTGAGTTTGTGTCTTAGCTGTGCTTTCTATGATACTCTAGCAGGTATGTATCTTACTTTTGGTTTATTTTTAGCAATCTGCGTACAGTTTTATTCATTTTAAAGCTGTGTGCCATTCAGAGTTGTATATATCTGATAGGTGGCGATATAAAATAAATAAATAAATAAATATCATAACATATGTGTGAATAATATTAAGGAAAATAAAATCACCAAAGGCTGTAATATTTTGTATGATATTTGAAAAAGTATATAAATGTGATTAACTGAATCTATTCATTGCAAAAGGGAGTCCCAATGCCCACAATTCTACTATTCACTGGTTGTTCCTATCTTTCTATTCTGTACCTCTAACATATTTGTTTGTTGCTGATCTCTAAATTTCTTTTGTCTTAAATCCTATGTGCCCTGATTGTCATTCTCATAGAGCAATACTCCTACATAATGCCAACAGTTTTTGAATCTTTTTTACTTTCTGATTTCTATTTCTTTTCTGTCCAAGTCTGTTTCTCCACCTTTCCACTCATGTGTTCCCAGCTGAGCTTCCTGGCTCTTCTCTTCTTTCAAATCTTTGATTCAGATTATGGAAACAGCTAGAAGAACTTTTTCCTCATGCCAGTGTCAGGCAAAGAAGAAGCATGCCTCTTGTGCCCTAGTTTGCACTATTCCTGTTCCTTTGATTCTGTTTATTCGCCCAGCACACGTCTTCCCCAATGTTCCCCTACCTGCTTGATTGGGAGCTGATGTTTGATTGGCAAATGGATCATCTTGACCCGGGAGAAGGATGAGAAGGCAGGAGAAGGAAGGAAAAAGTAGCCTATCCTTCCACAAAAATGATTTTAAAAATCAGAAGTAAAAATCACTAATGTCTCTTTCCACTTAGGTTTTATCATACATAAAAAGCTTCCATTTATTTTATACATATGCCATTTTCCTCATAGGCTACCGTCACAAAAAACATACAAAAATATCTTCCTCCAAACAGAAGAAAGGGCCAGTATCACAGATATGTGAAACCCCTTATTCAGCTAATGAAATTTGGTCTGTATTTACCCATTAGAGACATGGATAATGATGTATAATTAAACCATGGATAATGATGGACACCTGTATAATTAAACATCCACATGCAGTATTCCTACATGAAATAATATTTATTCCGAGGAGGGCAATCTATTAGGGAAAACTAAATGTAAAATTACAACCAGAATTGAATATTTCTGCCCTTAACTGTAAGATTTTCCAATGCTGTTAATTCTTCACCCTTTGATTTCTCCTATTTTGAGGACCACTGCTCCAAATAAAGATGAATATTAGAGTTCCAGTGTCTTTTTAAAAATTATACCACCCCTTATCCATGCCCTCAACTCAAATAAACAAACTTTGGGCAGACATACCCCTTCATTCTTATTCACCAGATCTCAGTGACACAGACCAGGCCCTCCCACTCCTGTGTATTAATCTAGCATTTCCACAATTTAGGATTTTCAAAAGACAAAAGAAAGGATTACATACTATTACCTTGTAAAGGCTTTATCTGAGAGGCAAGCTACACATATTTTTTTTAAAAAAACTGTAGTTTAAATCTTTCTAGATTTAACCACTTTGTATTACAGGTGTACACTTGCACTTTACTTCAATGTTCTAACTTAGTTTTCTTCCACATGGCCAATTTCAATACACATAGTATGTCAAAATGACAAGAGATAGATTATTCACAATATACTTTTCTCCTAGAACTAAGAAATGGCATAGTCTAGGAAGAATGGTAAAGTATAATTTACTGAATATATAATAAACTTTGTGGTAAATAATTATCAATAGAGCTACCTGATCTTCTTATAGCTTCATAATCTAATATCAGAAACCTTTACTTTTATTTCAGGTGGAACTTGTCCAGTTAGTCATTGATGGTGTGAACTATATGATTGAGTGTGAAAAGAAACTGGAGAGAGGTCAAGACATCAAGATACCACCACCATTGCCTCAGTTTGGCAAGAAATAAAACTTCTTCCAGTGATTATCATCTGACTGGAAATATGTCTGGGGGGGTGGGGGTAACTATGTATTCTATGTTCCTTTACAATATTAAACAGAAATATGGGCAACATTTTTCTTCAGATAGGTACCTACAGTATTAATCAGGGTGTTGGTCAGGGTTGCTGAGAAGAAGACAAGAACGTAAGATATGGAAATGTGCAGAATACAAATGGCTATAAACATCATTGCTGAAGAGTAGGGTTGTATTTGAAGATAAGTAGCCATGGAGCATTTCCCTATGCTTGATTTCATAAAGCAGCTTCATTTCCTTTCTTTTCCTTTCCTTTCCCCAACTATTTCTTCCAATGTCCTTATTCCATTCATTTTGTTCACATTTTCATCTTTCCTTAATCCTTCCTCTTACCCAGCTCCATTACCCCACTTTCCCCCCCCTGTTTCTGAACACCAATATGCTTGAGAGAATGTAGTTTGTGCATATGAATTTGAATGGTTGTTATATATAAGCGGAAGCCAAATGTTAAAAGTAAAGAACTAGTTATTACAAGCAATGCATTTTACTTTACATTTTAGCTATTAATTCAATGTTTTTATTTATTCCTGGCAGACTCATAGACACACATGCATACACATATACAAAAATGTGCCATATGCACACATTTATGTAACTGTAGGTCAGTGGGGGGCAATTCCAAGATTGGTTTCAGTTGGTGATGGCAACCCTCGACTGGCAAGATGAATTTTTATTATGTTTTCCTCCCTACACTTCCTTTGAGTAGGGAAAAAAAGTATGTTAAATATCATACTTTTATAAACATAAAAGTATGTTAAATCTAAAATGAGTATGTTAAATACAGACTCATTTTAGATAAGCACAAATTAATGTAATATATTATTATATGTAAAATTAGATCTTAGTGGCATGTTAAATAAATACTTTCTGATGCCTCAGATGCTACGTATCTTTTCAATTCATTTTTAAAAAGACATGAGTTATTCATATAGACAATTGTATCTATGGCTTTGGCATAAGGATATTATGCCAGCCTCACATTTGTGAGATCCCAGAGAGCAGAAACAGATGAGGCAGCTATGCCAGGATCTTTTTTCACAGTACCCAGTGGCAATGTTACTACTCATCAATAACAGCAATTCCGGTTATGTTCCTTCATGGAGTTCATGTGTGGAGTTAAGGCTCTAAATTAGAATGTTACAATGATGTCACACTGCCTAGAATATGCGTGTACTTCATGCACAAGCCAAACAACTGTATTGCTATTGTTCTGCTTAATTCCTGACAGGTACTTGCAATTTCATCCTTCTGAGTTCATTCAAATGAATGAATTTTTGTTGATTTCTTGGTGCCCTCTGAGCTTGGTTACTTTCCAGCTGATATTTCATTACCAGGCTAGCTAACACGATCAATGCCCAGGGGATAGAGTTTGTTGGTATATATATTTTAGCTTGCCTTGGCAGACACTATCATCTTATGCACCTATGATGCTACCTAGCTTTATGATGAAATATTGGCAGGAAAACAACCAAACTCAGACAACATTAACACTCCAATAGTTCAATTCTGAACTAGATTCAGGTCTACATCACTACTGGAGGTGTAAGGGTGTCTGTGTATGAGAGAGAGAGAGAGAGAGAGAAAGAAAGAGAGAAGGAAGGAGAGACAGAAATTAGCAGATCTAGAAAGCCTCTTTTAAGGTGAACAAAGACAACATCCTCAACTGGATGCTACTAATTTGGCCCTTTTCAAGTATCTCACATTTACTCAAATAATCAATTGAAATCAGTAAAATTTATTTCTGAATAAACATAGAGTAATTGAGAAGATGAATTTCTATTAGCACAGTCTTGAATTTAAAAAATCACCAGATATAACTTCTGGTGTGTTCTCTGTTAACCTCAACACAACAGTTATAATCCACATTTGCTAATGTCTTTTATGCATAGTAAGAAATAAAATCTATTGATTTCAATTATATTGCTAGTAATTTTCAAAAATGCTTATTTGAAGCCAAGTTAGGATTGTGCTACTGATTTTTATTCAAACAGATATGAAGTGAGATACAAATTGTTTATTAATTGGATTTTTTAGCTTTTTTCTCACGCTCTATTGAAAACAATCATGCTGGACATGAACAAACAGATAAAATTTATATTGAAATATTATTTTATTAGACCAATACAAAGACTGCATTTGATTTTTCAAGAATGTTTTATCAAGCATAACGTTCTGTGATGTGCAGATAGACTGTCATGCATATATGCTAATAAGCAAATTAGATAGCAGTGAAGGAACCTAGATTCCCGAAGCTACTTGTCTGGTATATCTTCACATCACAGAGCTTTGTTGTTTTTTATACTCATTCCTGTGGCTAGTTTTCAATCAAGTGTTTATATCTTAACCAAGTACCGGTACATCCTGTTTTGGCTTCTGCTATAAATCATCACATGGATTGCCATAAGGGTAACAGCTCAAGTGTTTTTCAGAGAAAAGAATCTGGTGAAAATGCATTGCAGGAAGCAAAACAGCTCAGAAGCCTTGCCAGGATCCAAGGAATTATGTCTTAATTTAAAAAAAATGGGATGAAAAGCTTTTTTTTAATTTTTAAAAATGAATCCTAATCTGGTGTGATTTCCCTATTTCTCTCAACTCTGTTTCAGATGTTCTGTTGTTCTGATAATAGATTTATATCAGATGCTAAATCTCTGTTTATCTAAAATATAGACAATACAATACAATACAAAGGTTTGTTGCTATTTATATTAATCTGGGAGATATTGGGTGTCTATCAGCTTGATTCTGAGGAGTAGATGATGTTACTAATGTTAGATCGTATTAGGCAAACCCTCCGATGGACAATTTGTTTCTTAATTTCAATAGTCTTAAATGGATAGGCTAATTATTTGAAGACTATTTGCAACTGGTGATAGAAAGAAATGGAACCAGGTACCATATACAATTAATTAGGAGAATTCTTTCTATATAAAACCTAAATCAGGAAATTGGACTTTTGGTCATACCCACAGCTTGTATGGGTATGATTCCTGTTTTAGATTTCATGTAGGTAAATTCCTCTTCATCGGTAATAACTGGGAAATGCATATGAAAGCTGTGCTACAAACTTTAATATAGCAAAAAATTAATTATTGTTCTACAATTACATAGGAATATGCTGATTGCAAGGAAGAAAGATGCAGATTCTTGTGAGAAACATAATTAGATGCTCAGCTAGGAACATAATCAGATTTTTGAAAATATATTATTTGTCTTTTATTAATAAAATATGATTACAGACTGTATTTTGATGAACAAGAATAGAGAAACACATGGACATATATATGATTTGAAAAAGTCTGCCTCATAGAACAATATGTAAGATTACATCAAAAGTAATAATTTAAAACATTTTTTTTTCTGCAATACTTAAAGATAACCTTTATATTTTATTTAAATGCATGCTAAAACAAAGCAAGAAAATCAGCAGTTCTGGAAATCTGTCATTTATGTAGCTATTGGGAATTGTATCCCCTTATATAACATTTCTCTCTTCTCTACTATTAATGGAGCTTTAAGTCCAAGGTGTTTCGGTATATTAATCCTTGCCATTTCGTATGTACTACCCATGTATGCTGGATCGAATGATATTGGCACACATTCTGATTGATTATTTCAAAACTACATCAATTTTTAATTGTATGCATTCAGCCAAGTGTTTCCTTTTCCTGATATCTTCTTTCATATTTCCTGTGCTTTCATCTAGAGACACACTCTATATTTAGGAATTCCTTTGCAGCTATTGTTATCCCCCGCCCCCCATTCTTTTATTCTTTTATCAACCCTGTGCATCTTAATTTAAAAATGTGATCTTCATATACTCTTATGAATTATATAGCTGCATAATATGCTTTACATTTCACAGATGACACACAATGAAGGTATTGTCTCAATCAACCTATATAGTTATTTGTCCAACTATATGTTTCCTTGTTCAAGGAACTCTTTCTCACTTGAACCAACTCACACAACACCTCACCAGCCAAGAGGGGCATGGATCAAGGGAGCATGTGGCTAATTTCACAGTCCTAAGGACTCTGTCCTCTTTCTCAGGTCCAGCAGGTTCAAATCATTCCCAGATAACCAGACAAGACCCCCTCCATAAGGATCTCCAGACCTGCAACAAGGCCAGAATCCAACTGTGAAAGAATCCAAGCAATTTTGTCTGATAGATGCTAAGCCAATTTCTCTGTATGACTTTGCAAAAGATTCCCTAGACTACTTTATCCAAGAGGGCTTTTGTCACCTGAAAAGAACTGGGGTACTGCAGTCTGTGGATGCAATAAGGGCAGAGAATTACAGCCACTTTGCCATCCTTACTCCTGCAGAATAAGCCTTAAGCTCTATTTCATGTTCAGTCATGTTTGTTCTTAACTGTATGCCAGCAATGCTTTAGATATCTCTCATTTCATCTCCCTCAATCTCTGTAAACCATGGAGACTGACAGGATCCCTGAGAGGGGAGATGTCAAATGGGTGAAATTTGCTCTAACAACTCAGCTGCTCCCTTTTATTCGAAGTGGCAACCAAGTAGCCTTGGATAGACTGTGCAGCAAACCAATAGGAAAAACTCCCAGGTCCCTCTGAAACCCACCCAAGTTCATTAGTCACCAAGGATAGGTCGGTCTAATGGATCCAGCCTCCCTGCAGTGTATAGCAGTGCCAGAGAATTCCATGGTAATCAAGGCATGATGGAACCATGACAGAAGCTCCTCTGGGTTAAAGATCATATAGCCACTGCTCTGATAGGAACACCAGAACAAGCATGTGACTGCTGTTCTGTGTCAGATTATGAATGATGTGAGATAGGCCTATGGCCATTATAGTGGCTGTGAACATCTGGGCAGCTTTAGACCATATTCTCAGAGAAGACATATTGAAGTTCCCCAAGACTGTAAGTCTGCGGAATTCCACTGCTAATCCAGAGATGGAGTCAAGAAGCTCCAGAAGGAAAATTGCTACACAGGCAGGCTGGAACCATGGCAACACTCCCAACTGGTCTCTAGAGCCCAAAATAATAAACAGGGCTGCACAACCAGTTACTTGTAAGCAGTGCCCCTGAAAGCCATAAGCGATTCCCAGATAACATTTATCACATCTTCACCTGTTCTCACAGGTGCCCAGCCAGCTTTGTCCAGCTCAAACCTGACTGGGCAAATCTCTGAAAGGGTCATGCCCCCTTCTGAAGTAGCCAGGTCTTGGTAATATATGCCAGGCCATTGTTAATCCCTTGGTAATAACATGGAAAGATTTTGCATTTGACCCTGTTATATATATAAAATCAGTGCTTGAGTTAATCCACTCTTTTGTTAACAATAAAAATAATCTGAAAGCTCCTATTGGAACATTTCTCAACCAAATACCTTCCAGATATATTGGGACAGCCTTCAGAATTCCCAGCCAACATGTCTATTTGCCATTTAAAGACCAGTACATCTGGACAGTGTCAATTGAAGGTGATTCTAATCCAACTGTTAAATGTTGTATTATTTCAGTTGTGTTACTGAGCAGGATTGGCTTTGAATAAGACTTGGATGGGAGATGATCATGGAATTCTACAACTACAGATTAGAATTTTTTAAAAAAGCATATCACAAGAAGCAAAGCCTATATAGCGTATTAATGTACAGTTTTAGCTACTAGAAATAAGATGTTGAGATAGAGTGAGATTGAGAAATCAAAATATTGCTAAAATATGGCAGCATTTTACACTTTATTTGAATTATTTTTTAAAAAATACTATTCCCTTTAGTTTATTGTCCATGGTAAATCCTTAGTGGTCAACTTTTAAATCAAGGTCTTGTCTGGGAAGCAACCATTTACAAGCTAAGCAGACTAGTTCTTTGTGCATATCTCCATCTACTGGTAAAGTGTTATAGGGCAGAAAAGCTAATTTTCAGTAAAAAGAGGTAATTATTGTAAATAAATTATAAAATATTTATTACTATCCTATGATTACAGTTTTCTCACAAAATACTTGTAATGTTTGATTGCAGGTATTTTCCAGACAAAGACTTCACGTTTTGATCCTGGAACACTAGCATGCAAATATTTTTACCATAGGGAATTGTGGTTCATATATTATATTCCTTATTGATATATATTTGCTATCACAAATATTTGCTTGTAGGGATTTGCACAAAGAATTAAAACAAAGTATATCATATGTACTATCTAGGGAAGTAGAATATCAACATTTTGGCTGTTTGTAAACAATGTAGATAGGAATTATTTAAATTATATTTTATTGAATTGTTTTAACTTTTATGCAGATGCATTTGTTTGCTGATAACAATCTCATTAAATATATTTACATATAAAGCAGTTTGGATAAATCTGAGATAACAGCACATTTCTCTAATATGTTCTTAAATTTCAAGCAGCAATTCTACATTACTACTTAATGTACTACATTACTACTTAAGGACATAAGAGCCCAATCCTGTGAAATCAAAGAAATGTAAATGTATTAAAATCAAATATGCCTAATTTTGCATTGGATCACACAAAAATATAAAACATTCAAGATAAGTGCCACTAAAAATCTTGTAAATATGAACTATGGGTTTATACTCACTTACTGGTAAAATAATTTCAGTAATATATCGAAATAATTAAACAATTCCTGCAATTCTAATTATTTAAACTAGTCCCTAGAACAGATTGTTATAACCTCCTATCTTGCATTGAAAACATCCTGTTTTCTTAGTTTCTCCTGACTGAAATTGGTATTTTGGTTGTTGGAAGGGGTGGGCTTCAAAATTTTTAGCAAGGGGTTCTCTGCCCAGTTGCTGGGTGGGTGTGGCCATGGTGGGCGTGGCCTAGTCAGACTCCTGCACCATGGTGGGGGGTGTTTTTGCCCTCAATGGGCTCCGGAGGTTTTTTTTGAGCCTCCGGGAGGGCAAAAACAGCCTCTCCATGCTCCGGAAGCCCTCTGGTGGCCCGTTTTTTGCCTTCCCTGAGCGTCTGCGTGCACCCTGAACTTACCTGCATCCAAAACAGGCTGAGTGGGGACTTCTGGGAGGGCGGGGTGGGCAGAGTGGGGCCAGCCAGGAATGGGATTTGGGGGTTCTCTGAACTGCACAGAATCTTAGCTAGAGGTTTTCCCGAACCCCTGCAAACCCCCAGCAGCCCAGCCCTGGTTGTTGGAACGCTGGGAATGTTATTTATTTCATGCTATATGTTGTATTTTATCACTTTGTTTTATTCCTAGCTCTATGTTGTTACATTAATACTCATTTGGAGAACTGTAAATCCTTCAGAGTCAGTCATGATTGGAGCAGTATAGAAATCTAGAAGTAAATAAATAAAATAAAGTATATAGTGAGGCCACACTGCTAAAGCAACTGCTGGATCTCTTCATAAATAATTATTATGTTTAGCACAAGTAAATCCTGCTGAATTCAACAGGGATTCTGTTTAGGAATATGCATATGATTGAATTAGCTATAGTCTGACAGTTCTATAGCATTCACTTCTAAATATAACTGATGATGTTATGTTATGTTATTTATTTAATTTATATACCATCCTTCTCCCAAGGGACTCAGGCGGTGTACAGCCAACTTAAAACACAAAATTTAAAACAATTTTAAAAGATATTAAATATTTTGGCCTACATCAATTAAAAAAAATTTCCCATTAAACATTTAAAATTACGAATTAGCAATTCAAATTGCATTTTTTAAAAAAAAATTAGGCTAGTCTGGCTCGATGAAATAAAAGTGTCTTGAGGGCCCGGTGGAAGGTGCGTAAGTCGGAAATCCTCTGTATCTCGGGGGGCAATTTGTTCCAGAGGGCAGGAGCCCTCACAGTGAAGGCTCTCCCCCTGGGGGTCGCCAGCCAACATTGCTTGGCCGACGGTACCCGGAGGAGCCCCTCTCTGTGACAGCGAGTTGGTCAGTGGGAGGCTATTGGTAGCTGCAGGTGGTCTTGTAAATATCCAGGTCCTAAGCCATGGAGCGCTATAAAGGTGGTAACCAATACCTTGAATTGCACAATTGTTAATGTGCCTTTGTGCATATGTTTCCTAATCTCTTTCATGCAGGAGGGGAGACTTTCAGTTTTGATTTAAAAATACCTTCCTATATCTTAAATCATCACCCACGAAATCTGGAACGATAAGAGAGTTTTTTTATCTCCAAAGATGCATTTGAAAAGTGCTGTCTTCTCAAATTCATTATGTGTGAATCCTCTAAGCTTGGCTTTTTGTACCATGGCTGTCATTTTAAATCATATCTGAATATATTCTAAATTCTTAAAGAGCTAGTGTTTGATAATACAGTACATAAGATGGATGTGAGACCTATTCAGAGAAACTATTACTTCTCATGATTTGGAAACCGTAATACTGTTGATAAAGTTACGTTTTTCTGTCGGCAAATAACACTGCTGAGTATTTTTTGCTTAAAATTAACTCTTATTCCAAAATTTACAGTTGATTACCTTGTGATTTATATTCAAGGCTTATATTCAAGAAGAAACAATCGCATATGAAGATTATGAGGAATATGATCAGTGGTGGGATTCATATGCCGCCCTTCTCCGAAGACTCAGGGTCGCTTACAATGCGTTGAGCAATAGCCTTCATACTTTTGTATATTTATACAAAGTCAGCTTATTGCCCCCACAAACTGGGTCCTCAATTTACCTTAGAAAGGATGGAAGGCTGAGTCAACCTTGAGCCTGGGGATTCGAACTAGCAATAATTGCAGACAGCTGGGTTTTAATTACAATGCTTAGTCTGCTGAGCTATCCAGGCTCCTGGATAGTTTGGCAAACTGGTTGTTGGAAGAAATCATTAGGGCAGAGAACCGGTTGTTAAATTACTTGAATTTAACAAATAATTACCACTACTGAATATGATTCTATATGAAATATCATTCTTAAGAACCACAGTAGTATAATACAGTGGTTAAAGTGCTGGACTGCCAGGTCCAGACTCTGGTCTACTCAGCACATACCACTCACTGGCTTTGGATCAACCACACTCTTGCAGCCTAGCTCACTTCACAGAATTATTGATGGGAGAAGGGGGAAAGAGGACCCCCAAGCTGAGTTCCTGAATGAAAAGTGGTATGTAATCTAACAAAAAATATTTATTGACAGTCGCTGAAAAAACAAGTAGATGGTTTTATATGTAAAAAAGGCATAGATGTAGTGCAGGGGTGTCAAATTGGCGGCCTGCGGGCCGGATGTGTCACACACAGGCCACACCCACTCCAGCTCTGCAAAGGCAAAAAAACATCATGATATGTCACAATATGTCACATGACACGATCAGGTTTGACACCAATGATGTAGTGGGTCAGATCAAAGTCCACAACACTCCTGGTAAACCAACCAGCACAGGAGGGAAAATAACTTGCTAAAGTGTTCTGACCAGCAAGAGGTATTTTACATAAGGTTGCATGTTTGGGAGAAGATGAGCCATTCTCATTCTTCTCTTAGAAAAATTTTCAGGTATAAACCTATCCCCAAAGTTTTAGAATAGGAATGCAGTTAATGATACAAGATACTCCAATTTTTGTTCCTGGTGAATCACCAACCTTAATTCCACTTGTTCCTGGTGAATCACCAACCTTAATTTAATATGGGGGTAACTGAAGAAGTGGGGGGGGGGAGGCAGATTTTGTTTAGCAATTTTCAAAAAATTAACAATGTATCCTAGCCCTTTCTTCCATAATAGTTTGCATATCCACCAAACCATTGTAGGAAGTTAGCACCCACCCCTCTCCTGGAAGAGTGAAATATTTTTGGGAAATATTAAAAAGGCAGAATATTGTATTTTCCTGGATGAGAAATGGATAAGCATGCTTTGAAGCAGCTCCCATCTTCCTGCCCCCACCCTTTGTCAATGGGCCATTAAGGCCTGGGCCAGTCTATTCTACATAAGATCTACCTCCTTCAGGCACAGCCATAGTAGGAATTGCCAAATATCCAGCAAGATAGGATTAGCCCTCTACACAATAGTAGCAGAAACTCACCACATGTGACCTGGGAAGCACATTTGACATCAGCCAGCAAGGCTAGCTAAGACCCCTACCCCCTGGGAGTCTGACAACCAACCAGGACACTCTTTCTGGGCCCCAGGAAGTTCAAAGCCAGAGAGAGCATAAAACCCGAAAACTCACTGTATCCTGCCCTTTTCTGTTCAGGAACTCAAGCCATGTGATCCTGTTCACCATTAAACCATCTTTCCAAGCAGTCTCCATGTCTCCAGTGTCTTTGTCCCCACTTGGAGCAGAACCTACAAGGATGTTTCTTACACCACCATGTTACTAAAACCACTATAAATTCAAACTAAGGAGCCAAGAAGTCATTGTCCTCTTTTAGAGACCACTAACAATTTATCTATGACTTCAACTCCCAGAATTCCTCAGGCAGCAAAGCTGGCTGAAGAATTCTGGGAGTTGAAGTCCACAAGTCTTAAAGTTGAGAAAGTTGGAGACCTCTGCTCTATGTCATCGAAATCCATTGTAAAACTAATTTTCAGTTTTATCAGATCCACCGACAGCTAGAATGCAAGATCAAATGCACAGTTCGGAAAGTAGGGCATACTTTTATGTTTTAACAGAAAAACGGGAACGTTTTATCCATTTGATCAACAAACACTTTATTTCCGTCAGAAACAAGCGCACGTCCGCGCAAAAATCACAAGCAGCGATTCTTAACTACAGAATAACTACACAAATGTCAGCATATGGTAAAGTTGTAATTATGAACGGACAGGAGTCGGTGGATCTAGAGAACGGGATCCCTGCTTCCCCATCCTTAGAAGACATTAATCTTTACGCATTAACCACGCCTTAAATCCCTTCGACTCCGCCCTTGATTGGCAACGTCATAAAAGTGCTGCCTGTTTCACCTCCCGGAAGAGCGGTGCCCAGATGTGGACTTTTTTTTTTTTTCGGCCGCTCTTTCCTTTACAGGCTGTAGTTTTCGAATGTTCTGGAGGCGTTTTGTCGCATTGGTCCCCGCACTTTCTGTTCTCGGTGCGCAACTGCGTGGTGCGGAAAAGACCTTCCGGACAGTCAGATACGCTGGGCGGAAGATAAAGTGGAGTTGCTTCTATAATCTAGATCAGCCTAAATCCTGGGAACTGCTGCGAACGAGTTTTAGGAAGCTCCGCTGGCGCTCCTCGGCTTCCCCGGAAAGTTTGGGCTCTGAGCCGATCATTTCATCGGTATCTTTAGGTAGGCTGTGAAAATCTTCGCTGTGAAATCCCGTAGAGCGACTGCTAGGTTCCCGGGACGAGAGCCAGTAGCCTCTGACCACGTGTCAGACTTTTCAACCTGATCACCAGATGTGTTGGGACACCCAGAAATTCCATCCAGAATTCCGGTAGTGACTGGAAGTTTGGAGAGTTTTTCATAGAGCACATCTGGAAAGCACCAGTGGTTTTAGGAAGGCATGCCATGTCTCACCTCAGAAATGTTGCTGGTGCTAGAACCTAGTTCACAACTCTGTCCTTCATGAAGATTTGCACTTATAAGTTTTCTTTTTAAAAAGTTGCAGTGTTGTTGTGATGGTAGCTAATATATTGATTGCATTTTATTTCTTTAGTTTTAATTCAGTTTAATGTGTTTTGGTTTTGGGGGTTTTTTTTGTGCACCTTTTTTGGAGCTCCTTCTATTCACTGAATGGCCAACTGCAACTTTTCTTTCAAAAAAGCTGTGTGTGAGCTTTTGCTGAGGATAGTATGTGGACCTCCAAGTGTCATGCATGTCAAAGCCCTTCAGCCCTACGTAGGGTATATGGTTAATAGTATAGGATGATGGGAGTTGAAGTCCAACATTTGTAAGGCAACAGACTGCTCAACTCTGGCCTACAAATTCCTTTCAGAGGAATTTTCAGATGTTTAGAATGAGTGAACTGCTACTTCCTTTGTCACTTGCACTGGTGGTACAGTTGCAAAATTGAACATATGCCATTCTGAAAAAGAAGTACACAAGCAACAGTTCTCTGTGCAGGAATGCATATAATTTACCAGTTAACCACTTGCTTTCCATCTTAGTTTGGTAGATATTATGATTAAATATAGAGCAGCCATCATTAAGTAGAAATACCATCTCTGTCAAGAAAAGAGTATATGTGATTAAGGGTATTCCTTTACTCAGAAGTTCTAGTCTGACCAGTTTGTGGACTGGACTTTAGGATTAATCATTTTTTGGTATGGATTCTGATTTTTTTTAATACTTGAACCATTAATGAAACTTTTTACATTATCTGTTCCCATGAGGAAAAACTCCTTGTTTTCCTTTTGGAAGAAACGAATGGCAGAGGACATTACCAAGAAGAAGAAAAAATCCAGAGCAGTGAGTCAGGAGTGATTGCATTCCTGATCCAGTTGCAGTTTCCTGATTTCTCACCTCTGGGTAGAGAGATGGGCCCCATAAACATCTCGCCAAGTCTGTAGAGGAAGCGCCCAGGGGGAAGTCACTAGGATTGGCTATTTGACCATGAAACACTTTGTCTTATTTGTGTCTTCTACCCAGACCTCTAACACAAGTTTTGAGCCCATTGGCTGCCACTTAACCACTGACCACTGACCAGTAGACATGGAGGGATTGTGCCTCAGTTATGTTCTTTAGCATTAGAGACATTAATACACTCAACCTAAGTAACATTATCTAATATAAAGGGTAATTTCTTACTGTGTTAACTATATTCACTGCATTTTGCTATGTTATTGATTGTATACCCACTGCCCCACTATTTGTTGCTGCTACCTGTAGTTCTACTACTTAATCTTATTTTATCCTAAGGGCTATTATCGTAATTAAAGACCCACAAATCTCACAAGGTTTGTTGGTTGTTTTCGTCAGGCAGGCTGGTCATCTGAGAAGAGGAACAGAAGGCTCTGATCTTCAGTGGCTCCTTTGGGGGTGAGCACCTTAATAGTTTTTATTATCAGAGACATAATTGGTTCCAAACTGTGACTCCTTTCTTCAGTTTGTTATACTATATATGGCCTTTGTGTTTAAAAAGCACAAAGTATTTCTTGGTAGAACAAAAGTTCCATATACCTGTTGTAATATATGTAAAGAGTTGCTCACATAAACTAAAGGATTTTCCATCATTTTCCGTAACAGCAAGCCTGGAGACTTGCAGCCTATGCCGTTTAGAAAGCTCTGGTTCCCCACGACCATCATGCTCTACAAAGTATCTGCTACATTTTTGTTACTTTTAGAATGAATTGTACAGTAAAAGTTGTGATATCTTAGTGCTTCTGTAATTGTTAGAAGCAATGGTGGGATTCAGCCAGTTCGCACCACTTCGGGAGAACCGGTTGTTAACTTTCTGAGCAGTTTGATGAACAGGTTGTTGGAAGAAATAATTAGGGCTGAGAACCGGTTGTTAAATTATTTGAATCCCACCACTGGTTAGAAGGTCTTCCTGCTATTGGCTCACAGTTACTTTCACTTTCTTCATACAGTGATCAGATGACTGTCACCCCATTGATTAAATGTTGAGATGCTATGTCAAAATTCTTCTGTAAATTAAAAACATAACCAGGAAGCATTATAGAATGGCCTGCTTTTGCTAGTATAAGTTTTGGAAGGAAGAAATACCGTAAATCATGATTTTCGTAACCACCTGATATTTTTATGCACCTATGACTATTATAATTAAATTGAATTTGGCAGTAAACATGTGGATTTTATAGGAAGATTTGAATGAAGCCATGACAAGATGGGCTCGAGCAAGAGTCACACATAACAAGAAAGTCCTAGATGCAACACCATGGGATGATCTGAAAAATGGGGCTTCTGGAACTGTAGAAACAAATAAAAGGCAGAGCTCTTCAGATAGATTTTCTTTAAAGAACAACCAAGTGAAAAAGAAAAATAAGAAGAAAAAAGACTACCTGAATGAAGATGTCAATGGCTTTATGGAATACTTAAAACAGAACTCACAGAAGTTGCACAATGGCCAGTTGATTGATAGTCATCAGGCAGAGGAAGAAATAGCAACAGCTTTGAAAAAGGACAAGCGGCGAGAACAGAGGCGAGTGAAGCGCCAGGAAATTAAGAAGAATATAATGGTAAAATATTCTCTTCTTTTTCTTTTTTTTCACTGTTTAATACTTAACTTTTTTTAAAGTACGAATAAGGACTGCAGCCAAGGGAGATTGAATAAAAATAAGTGATTTACTTTTTTTCCCCCCAGTTGGATATTTTTCAAGAATATTGCATGCTGCTTCTAAAAAATAACCTGCTCTGAACAATTGGCACATAAAATTGTTAAAATTTTTGACATTTAATCTCTAAGCTGATTTTACATTTTCTACCAGATAGACTGAGTTGAAAGGATTTTTTTATTTGTAAAAGAACAAAGTGATAAATTCAGTCTAGTTTCAAGCATGAACAATTGTGTCCCACTCTATCTATTGTAGCAAAGTATTTTCTGACTGATAAAAATAAATTGCCATAGCCTGATAGTAACTTTGCTTAATCAGTCTCACTTTTATTTGTTGTTTCATCTTTGTGAGGCTACATCAGGGCCAGACAGAGTGCAAGAAGATGGAGTACTGGAAAGAAACAAATTTGTTCATATTGATTATTGATTGCATGCCATCTAGTTGGTGTTGAATCTTAGTGACCATATATAGATTTTCTCCATGATGATCTTTACCTAACTTTGACATATCAACACTGTAACTGAGTCAGCCCACGATGCTGATTGTTGTCATTTTTTTTCTTCCACTTTTCCAGCATTAGAGCCTTTTCCAGAGAGCGGAATTTTTGCATAATGTGTACAAAGTAGGCTAATTTGAACTGGTCATTTGTGCCTTAAGTGAGAACTTGGGTTGATTTGTTCAGTGATCCACTGGTTTACTCGCTATTGTTTAGTATGCAGTTTCTACGTTCTTTAAGAAACTCACAGTAGCAGATGGTCATAAGAAGTTCCTACATAGAAATTAGTTAAACCAGAGATACATGTATATTAGTGCACAAAATTTGTTAAAATCTTAGATGCAACTTCTAAAGACTTCCACAAGCTATTTACCAGATTGTAATTTTTAATGGAAGGGCAAACCGTTTAAATAAATTAATCACATTAAATATATTTAATTTTATTGACATTTAAATAATATGTAATCAGTGTTATTTTTTGTTCTGGCCTACTCATTACTATGTATAATTTTGCCTTTGGTGTTACATAAATGCAGGGTTAGGGTTTTGGAACTTTTAGCATCCTATTCAAATATACGTGGTGGTCAGGATGTTTTTCTTGCAAAACTTTGTTGAATAAAAACAGTTGTTAATTATATGATCAGGTGAGATACTTTCATTTCAAAAAATCTTAACTTCAGAGTAAGGGTTAAACTACAAGAAGAATTTTTTATAAAATGCAAATGTAATTAGTGTGGAAGTGAATATTAATGGATTCAGTCAGTGCTGTGAAGAGGAAGTTTGAAAAAAAATCTTTCTCTGAAGCATTTCTATTTGTAATACACTTGTAATACACCATGGTAAGTTTAGGTTGAAAAGTGGTTAGTGTAAAAAGATATTGCTTTAAGTCCATAATGAATTCACATGGTAATTCTCCTTGTATTATCAAAGGTATGCTTCCACTGTCGAAAACCAGGCCATGGGGTTGCAGATTGTCCAGCTGTCCTTGAAAGCCAAGACATGGGAACCGGAATATGTTACCGATGTGGCTCTACTGAACATGAAGTTAACAAATGCAAAGCCAAACTGGATCCAACTCTTGGTATGTGTAATAACTATGGTTCTCAGCATGATAAATGTCACTAATTATGAGAATAATATTGATTTAAATATTCCATGTTAGACAGGGGTGGGTTCTACTTACCTTTACTACCAGTTCACAATGGGATCATGCATTTGCATGTGCAGATCGCCGATGATGACATCTGGGATGGTGGGCAGAGCCTCCTGCCAGTTTTACTACTGGTTCTTGCGAACCAGGGGCAACCCACCATTATGATGATTTACAAAATCTTAATGTATTTCCTTTGTGACACAACTGTATGAATTTCTTTCAGGGGAATTTCCATATGCAAAATGCTTTATTTGTGGGGAAATGGGCCATCTCTCAAGGTCATGTCCTGATAATCCTAAAGGGCTTTATGCTGAAGGTAAACCCCCCCCTCTTTTTGAAATCCCATTATTTTTTTAAAAAATGGATTGTTGACATGCTTCAGAATAGTTTGAGCGAATGCAATTGCTTTATAAAGGAATGTGTTGTGTATATCTCCTCTTATGATAAATTCTGCAAATTCTTTCTTGAAAAATTCTGTAAGAAAATACTTTACAGCATTATTTTACACAGTAGCAACATCCAATTATCTTTGCTGTGTTAGTTCTATTCCAAAAAAAACCCTCCAATAGTATCCTCTTTAAAGATTAGAACATATATGTAGGTTTTATTTACCTTTTCAGATTAAAATTGTCTAAGCAGCAGCAGGAAAAAATTTGAAATTATCTTAATATAGCTGGAGAGTTAGAGGTACATATCTGTATATTATCTTATGCTTACTTAGTGCATCTTTTACCATATATTTAAATAATACATGCCGGACCTGTTTGACAAGTTACTTAGTAAAGACAATAAAAGCTGAATAATTTTAGTGAACTTTCAGTAGTACATTCTATTTATATTACATAGATTTTCCAGGAATGGAAATTTTAGAATGGGTGTTAGAATAATAATTGACAAAGCAATCCTGGGATGATTCTTTAACCTTTATCTTTAGAATGTCAGGAATTTTTCAGAATTTAAATAGGACAAATAGAGTGAACATTTTGATTTGTATTTCCTTTCTTAAAATTTTATTAAAAGATTTACAAAGAACATAAAAACCAAGAATAAAAGCAGCAGAGAAAAAAAATAAGAAAAAATCTTTTCAAATTTCAGAAAAAAAGAATTGGGTAAAATTCTGATTAATTTCAATTTCGGGAAATAATTTAATTTTGCAAAAAAAAAAAAAAAAAATAGCAGAAAGAAATCTTTAACTAGTCTTTTCGTGAAATGAAATCTTAGTAAATTTAACCTCCTTAGTCAAATTGAACACCTATCAGGAAGGGGTTTTTGCCAACTACCTCATTTGTATCCTTTCCCTTCTCTATTTGAAGATGCCCAGCTAGAGGATAAAGTAGGTGGAGCTGTAGTAGATATAATTGTTAAAATAGTTAAGCAATGGAAAAGAATGGGCTGGGTTAAATATATAGTAAGGCACATCTTAAAAGTTCACTTGTTTTTCTTTACTTTGTGTGTCTGTGATAGTGGGGGACACATCATGGAGAGAGAATATCAAAATAAGTAGATAAAAAGAAAAGGGTCTTCACAATCTTGAAAGCTTCGCAGAATTACACCTGCTGGATAAAGACACATTATGTTTGAATAAACATAATGTGTCTTTATACAGCCCTTGTTAGGCATATAATCGCCACAGATTTTACTGTCTATCTGAACTACTTCCCTTTTATCGTCTGTATATGATAGATTCTAGTCACAGAAAGTGTTTCCTACAAATGTTTTAGTCCACTACTAATTATAAGATCTTATGCTAATTTAAAGGCTAGCAACTTTTTCTGTTAAGGTAGAATATATAATATATAATTTTCATTGGCAGATACATTTTTTAAAAAAAATTTCTCACTATTGCATTGATTGCATTGCATTCATTAAAAAAATAAAGGTACAATTAATATACATGGCAGGGTGCAATTAATATATATATTATATATATACATATATATTATAATATATACATATATTATATTATATATATATATTATATTATAATATATATATTATATGTATATAATATATATATTGCAATTAATATATATATTATATATATACATATATTATATATATATTAAATTATTTATATTTTTGTTTTTATAGGAGGGTCTTGTCGGATTTGCGGATCCGTGGAGCACTTTAAAAGGGACTGTCCAGAAAATCAAAACTCAGGTGAGAAGCTTAGAATTTCTGTTTATCAAGAAGTCAGAGTTATATGTAGAGAGCTTTCTGTAATGAATAATTACAGAATAATTACATTCTGGCTAAATAATTACAAAACTCACTGAACGATCCTTTTTTTCAGATTATATTGATAAGTTTAACGTGCTATCCAATATTATCCAATTTTTAACAGGTCATTTGATATCTATTTAAATATGTTCCAAGACATATCAGCTGTTACAGCTTGAATACAATACAATTCTTTCTATATATACAGGTAGCCCTCAACTTACAACAAACATTTAGTGACCATTCAAAGTTAAAATGCCAATAAGAAAAGTGACATGACTGTTTTTCACACTTGTGACCGTTGCATCAGCCCCATGGTGACGTGATCAAATTTCAGATGCTTGGCAACTGATTCAGATTTGACGGTTGTAGTGTCCTGGGGTCATGTGATCACCTTTTGCAAACTTCTGACAGTCAGTGGGGAAGCCAGATTCACTTAACAACTATGTTACTAACTTTACAACTACAGATTGTCACACTTAATTGTGGCAAGAAAGGTCATAAAATCAGGCAAATTTCACTTAACTGTCTCACTTAGCAACAGAAATTTTGGGCTTAATTGTGGTCATTAAGTTTAGGACTACCTGTTTATATATTTTTTGGCACTGAAGAATTTCAGAAGTGGAATATACTGTTGATAGTAATAGTATCATGAAACTTACTAGCCACGCATTGTGGAATTCTTGTTACAAATTCTTGGACGAGTCATCTACATCAGACTTATTTTTGAGTAGAAAGAATAAATTGGAATAAAATAAATAGCATTATAGCTTTTGGTTTATCAATTGTGTGTAAAGGCTGGAAATGTTAGAAAGTATCAATACTGATATTTTTAATCAAGTTGAATTCTTAGAAGGCTTATTATAATTTGATCTAACTTTAACATGGACAAAAATAAAAAATAAATGTACTCACTATTGCAGCAAATACTTGTACAAATTATTGTATTATATCCTGGAATAAAAGACAGTTGATTTCTCATACATTTTTTCCTTCTCCTCCCACCCCCTCAAAAAAGCAGATCGAGCAGTAACTGTTGGTCGGTGGATGAAAGGAATGAGTGCAGATTATCAAGAAGTTCTAGAAAACCCTGGACCACAAAAAGGAAAACCAAAAGTACCTAAGATTGTTAACTTTTGACCATACTTATTCTCTAGAATACTTCTCAACATATGACTTAAAAACCATAAGCTTTTGGAGATCCCAAAAGTACACATTGTCTTCTAAGTATTGATTTAATGATAAAATCTAGCCTAAATGGAAACAGCCTGGAGATGAATGAAAAGCCTTTCAATAGGATATGCTACAAATTGTTTGGTTGACCTATTAGCTTTGAACTGGAAGGAAATATTTCCAAATATTACATAATCACTCAGCCTTTGCTCAGTACACGTAACACCCAATTTAGACCACAACTGGAATTGGAATTTTGGTCTGTCAGTGATGTCTTTAAGCGAATATTTGCTTATGAAAAATGCAATTTCTAAATAAATGATGGCTAGAACTTAATGTTGTATAAACTTTATTATATTGATATTATAATATAAACTTACAATTAGCAGTCATTTTTATTAAAGCTAACATATTTTAAGTCACCTGATTTATTATACAGAATTAGTGCCAAAGTGTCTTGTACAGGAATACTGTTGCAAAATTGTGAAACATACTTATGGTCCAGACTCCTAATACACATTATAATAAATAGCAGATTTAAATTCATTTTAAAATAAACATTTGCATCTAAAATATTTAAAATATTTAAAATAATATAGATTGCATTTTACAAGGATTTTTTTAAATTTAGAAAATGGTTAGATGGTCATTCAGTTAGCCTTGGATGATACTGCAGTTGTCATGGTAGTGATTTCAAATACAGTAAATGCTTTGCTAGATTGAAAGTTCATAAAGTTTTCAATGATTTTTATCATTTTCAGTACCATGTTGGTGCATTAAATGTAGCTCATTTTGCTGCTCTCTGATTCTAAGAACTGGATGCACATAGATGCTATATCTTCTATTGATTCCCACAAATAAGCAAGGTTTCCAGGAAAGTGAGGCATGATATTATGTACATCATGGATGAAGACAGAAATCTTTAAAATATACAGACAGTCATTGCACTAAACATCACATTGCACTAAATATAGAAAATTCTAAACTTCACATGGGTGTGTGGCTTTCTAAACACAAGCATATTCATTTCAATCACTTCCTAAGGGCTCTATTTTTAGAACACTGGTGTTCATTGGAAAGCCAAATTTATGCTTTATGTTTAGATATGAAAGTTCACTGATGATCAAACAGTGTTCAGCCCACTTAATCTCAAAAGATTTTGTGATGATAGGAGTAAATGAAAGGAAATTTAAGTATTTTTGCACCCCAAAAAACAATTTATTCACACAGATGCTACTTGGAAAGCTATTAAGTTTCTTTTCATTTAAAACGTTTTTCAAGTTGTTGAACGTTTTTCAAGTTTTTCATCCCCTTACTTTTGTAACTTGTAAACTAATATATAAATATCTCAGGTATTTATATAACAGATCTAAAAGTGATTAAAAGGAAAATTTATTTGTCATTTTGAATGGACTTCTATATATATAAAATCATGAAGATGGTTTAAAGAAAAAAACATGATTGTGTGTCAAATACTTCCAAGAATCAAGTCTAGTTCATAGTGGACTTGGTGAATATTTCCAACGTAATCACGAAGAGTGTATATGGAAATTTTGAAAAAAACAATACTGGTGAGAAATAGACAGGAATTGAAAATGTATGCTCAGCATTTTCCTCTCCATTAGAAAAATTTCTTCAGATGAAAAACAGAATCATAGCTAGATGTAATTACCAAAATTAACAAAAAGATGGCATGTAATTTCAAGCCACTTACCAAAGAGGAATCCTCATGAGTGTGGATTAGGAATCCAGCACACTGGATTTCATTTTGGTGGTAGTTCTGATGAGCAGGCAGAGTAGCTGGTACAGCAATTGACTTCACCGCTATCAAATAAGGATCTCTAAATTGAATAAGTGTAACGTTATGATCATTAAAGGCAAAAAAAAAAAAAAAAAAAGTCAGTTTATAACATGTAGGGAACAGCTAGTTTAAAGCTGTAATTTTAGTCATAAGGCAAGATAAATCTTTGCTTATGAAGCTGCACATTTAGTGGACAAATGCAAGTTGTAATAAGCATAGATAGGTGGCAAAGATTAAAAAAGGACCTGTCTACTATTATCTTCTTTTTCTTTCTCCATTTCTACATGTTTCCCTAAAAGCACTTACTGCTGCTCAGGACTGCATCTTGAAAAGTGGCACCATTGAATGTGTCTATAATGCATTACTAAAGAAATGATTAAATGAAAAATTAGGTATGCAGTTATAGCCAAAAGACTGGTTTGCTGGGATAGTAGCCCTGGGCTCATCAGAATTCCAAAAGGTGGGACTAAGAATCTGAGAAACGCTAAGACATTCTAGCTATATACACAAGGCAAGGGTGCTATTCAGCAGGTTCTGACAGGTTCTGGAGAACTGTTAGCGGAAATTTTGAGTAGTTCAGAGAACCGGCAAATACCACCTCTGGCTGGACCCAGAGTGGGGTGGGAATGGGGATTTTATAGTATCCTTCCCCTGCCATGCCTACCAAGCCACGCCCACAGAACCAGTAGTAAAAAAATTTGAATTCCACCACAAACGGCTGTTTGCAATGCACATAAATATAGAGAAATTACCACAGAATATGAATATATGTATGTATACACACACACATACATAAACACACTAAATATATTTTTTTTCCAAATTTGATACTTACTCTGTTTTAGACGGTTCCCTTTGAGACACAAGAATTAAAACACTGGGTTTATTTCCATTAGCAGATGCTGAGGGTGTAACATGGTATATTTTGTCCTCTTCAGTCACACACTCCATGACTCTACAGTTTCTACAAGCATATAAGGCATATAGAAATGGAGTTTAGAGTTTTGGGTATAACTGAAAAGTAATTAACAGACATTATGTAACCTTTGGATCTCAATTTGTGGAAATCAGTTCTATTTCAGGTTACATCTGTTGAAGCCATTTTGTTTTTAAAGAAATAAAGATGAAAAACTAAAGAGATTACTTATTACAAATCCAATCTTATTAAACTGACGAACAAGTTCTGCTTTAAAGGGTTGGGGTTTTTTTTGCCTTATTTATTTATTTTACTATTACTGGGTCTAGCTGCTAGGCTGGTTAAGGAACTGTTGATTTATTCTTGAGGTTTTAGATGATGATGTATTTTGTTTTTTCTGTGTGCTGCAAAGAATACTTTGGACCCTGAGTGTAAATTAACAAAATACAATAAATGCCTTGGAGAGGTCTCTTAAAACCCTGAGATCTAGTTGATCTGGATCTGGAGATTTAAATTAATTCACAGTGGCCAGATGTTTCCTATCCTTTTACTTGTCTTGGATTGCCACTTGGATTCCATTTGGATGCAGTTCCATAATGGAAACAAGGCTGAGGCAAAATAGCTCCTTCTCCACTACCTTATACTGTATGATCATTTTTTTCAAGCAGTGGATCCTGCCTTTCCTTTTCCCTTCACTTCTGGTTCCTTGGCTTGTTTCTGAGTCCAAGCTCCTTTTAGCTATTCTGAATTTTCTTTCTGTAGGCATTTGCTGCTCATGTGCCCCATGGGGGAATTACAGCCTAAGATGCATCTACGTTTGCTAAAACTGTCTTCCCTAAAAGATCCTTTGTCTTTTTTAGATATATCTATTTCCTTCATCATAAAATGTTTATAAACTTGGATTGCTGTATATTTCAACTAAAATATTGCTTTGTTTTCACATATCACACTCAATCTTCTTTATTTCTATTTTCATTAAGCTAATCCACATTATTGAAGATTTTGTCGAAATGCCAGCTTTTTTAAAAAAATTAAGGCTGTAAGAACCGATACTAAATGAAAGATACAAAATTATGCTTACGAGTAGTATTTAGTCCAATGCTTATGGAGTGAGAAGTTAGATAAAAGGAAGAATGCCAGTTTCGAAGGTATCTGTATTTGCATTTCAACCTTGATAGACAGAGCATTTTCCTCCTCCAGAGTGTACATTTTTGTCTAGGGAAAAATGTATTTTTAATGCTGAATTATGCAATCACACAAACTAAGGTTAAAAAATTAACCTAAAACTAATTTTTAGTTTTAAAAAGCAATCTCCAAAAAGTACACACTATTCCCTGAAAAAAACTAAGTCAAGTATCATACAACAATAAAATATAGCATTGTGACCAATAATTCAGTTTCTGTAAAATAAATTTAGGTCAGAATCAGATGTACAGATTGAGGAATTGTGCAGAGAGAACAAATAAATAAATACAAGAATAGCATTCAGTGTGAAGTAGTGGTTTTACCTTGATAAAAGAACTGTTAGCAATAGAAGGAATAACAGCATGCGTAGATTTGGAGATGAAAATATGAAGATTTCTATTGGGAATAACCTGCTCCCTATGATTTGACTAACCTTTAAAATAGTCTGCTGAAGACTTCCTTTATATTCTCACTTATCAATAGGAATACAAACCTATCACCAATACATTCTTTTATATGGGGAAGAATTGAAAAGGTTTTGAAAAGGTTTTCGAGCTATATCATATATTAGCATATTAGAATGCAAGTTTAAGGTGGATATGTTTTTTAAGATTTTTAAGATTCTTGAGTTGAAGCCCATAGATCTTAAAGATGTAATGCTTCAGAAACTGTCTTGGAGACTAGTCTCTGAAATCAGCAACAATTCTGTCTTATCTGAATTCGGCTTTGCCCTGTTCTCCCCCATCTACTCCCATCAGGTTTGATGGCAAGCTCCTAAGAGCCGTGATGGCGCAGTAGTTAGAATGTAGTACTGCAGGCTACGTCTGCTGACTGCCAGCTGACTGCAATTTGGCAGTTTGAATCTCACCAGGCTCAAGGTTGACCCAGCCTTCTGAGGTCAGTAAAATGAAGACCCAAACTGTTGGGCGGAAATATGCTGACTCTGTAAATCACTTAGAGCTGTAAAGCACTGTGAAGTGGTATATAAGCCTAAGTGCTATTGCTAATTGGGAGCTTAACAGGAAAGGAGAAGTATTGCTTCAGCATATACAAATACTTTCCAACAACTTCATATACGTATTAAATCACATGAGAGCCAAGACAGAAGTTTCTCCCTCTTGTGAAAATTCCTAGGGGGCTAAGCAGATGTCTCACAGTAGCACCTAAAAAGCATGTCCCTCCCCTGCAACTCTGAGCTAATTCAAGCACTTCAAAAGGATTATAGCATGAAAAGCTACTGAGAGACGAATGAATACTAACGGGGCCATACCGCTTCCATTAGAGCAGCCAAAACTATCTCTGTGCCAAGTCTGGGTTTAAATCCAGACATAAAATCAGCATCCAGTGACAAAGTCACTGACATTGCAGTGACTTTGTCACAAGCTTGTCTAAATAGAGCAGTGTTTCCCAAACTTGGCTATTTTAAGGTGCATGGACTTCAACTCCCAGAATTCCCCAGACAGTATGGCTGGTTGAGGAATGCTGGGCGTTGAAGTCCATACATCTTCAAAGGGTCAAGTTTGGGAAACACTGAAATAGAGAATGCAGAACTTTAGTTTACAATTGTTTGTCTTTTAATGTGATGGGAAGCTTCAAGTGCTTAAAGAAGAATTAATAATCTCAGGGATCATTAGTAGAATGAAGTTTTATAAGCCAAATCAGGATGTGATCTAATAGGCAAGTAATAGCACTAACCTATTTTATTACTTTAACAGATATCACAGAAATATTGAAAAAGCATCTTAATATGTAATTTACAGATTCCAAGTACTCATTTAATGGCAAAAAATAATTTTCTTCCTTAAGCTAAATATAATTTATGTAATCTACTTATTCGTTTATTATGTTTAGTAATCATAGTGAACTGGGAATACTGGGAATACCCGTATTTAATTTTACTCTTATATATGAATCTCTGTATTGAATACACTAGAACAGGGGTGGGCAAATGTGGCTCTTTTACAACCTGTGGACTTCAACTCCCAGAATTCCTGAGACAGCTTTGCCCACCCCTGCACTAGAACTACCTACCTCAACTTGATCCTTCACACATGCAATATGTTGGGATTTCAAGAGGCACTAGCCAAGAAGGGTAGTATTTCTAACCTTAACACATATCAAGGGCATTAAATTGGGGGAAATTATTCTGAAAATTCTGATCAAACTTCTGCCGCTGTTTCCTGCACTGTTTATCATCTACTAACATGAAAGTTAATGTTATTTTATTTTATTTTATTTTATTACCAAATATTTTATGTCCTATAGCAAATAAAACTTTCCCCCAAACTATATAAATAAGACTAATGAGGATTGTAGTACAATATATAAATATTTTATGTCCTATACTTAGCAAATAAAACTTTCCCCCCAAACTATATAAATAAGACTAATGAGGATTGTAGTACAATACATCAAAATCATGTTTTTGTTGATTATCTTTAACTTTTTAAGGTTAATTCAACAACAGTCAAAGTCTACAGCAACCCCTAAACAATTATATCTTATGGATTGCAAAGAAATTACTTTGCATTAGCTCTAACTTGACTCCATTGTCTCGGGGTGAAATGCTCCCTGTTCGGGCCGGTTTGCCCGAAACGGTAGTAACAAATGTGGCTGGTTCAGGGAACTGGTAGTAAAAATGCTTTAAAAAGTAAAAAAAAGTTCCGAGGAGGCGCGGCACAGCTAATTGTCACAGCTGATTGTCGGAACTTTTTTTTTACTTTTTAAAGCATTTTTTTATTACCCATTTGGGCGATAGCTAGTAAAAAATGCTTAAAAAAAGTTTTAAAAGGTTCCAACAATAAGCTGTGACACGCACTCCTTGGAACTTTTTTTTTACTTTTTAAAGCATTTTTACTACCTATTGGGGGAAGTCCGTTTTGCTCCTAGAAAGCTTCCGAGGCCTGCTAGGCCAAAAACAGGGTGGAGGGAAAAGGAAGGGAGAAAGGAAGGAAGGAAGGAAGGAAGGGTGGGAGGGAGGGAGGAAAGAAAGAGAACGAATGAAAGAAAAAGAAAGGGAGGGAGGGAAAAAGGAGAGGAAGGAAGGACCACAAACCTGGCACTAGACACAGCTTCAGAGGATACCTTGAAAGATACCTTGCAATCAATGCAGGGTTGGAAGGGACCTGGAGGTCATCTAGTCCAATCTCCTGCTTCAGCAGGACATTGTTAGTGAGTTTGTCTTTTGACCCCCCGTCACATGACTACATAGCCACATCCACCCAGTCACATGACCCCACCAAGCCATGCCCACAGAACTGGTAGGAGTTTTTTAGATTTCACCACTGCATTGTCTTAATGTAAACATAAATAAATCCATGCCTATAGACAGAATTTTCTATAGATGCTGAAATAATGTGATGTTTCTTGGTCACATCATTTTTCATCCTTTATTATTCCTAACTGATAGGCATTTAAAAGACACATTTTGAATGTTGAATAATTAGTAATGATCAATCATGTTTTGTTTTGCAATATATTCTTGGTAAGTGAATCTGATGGGAAGGGGTACAGTTCTGTAATTCGATGGACAGTGTTGCAGTTTCTCTACAGAGTAGGAGATCAGTCAGAAGGAAGGTAGTGAATCTTTTGTGATTGAAAGGGACTTTTGTTGTTAGCACCAAGGAAAATAGGAGAAAACAAAAAATAATGATTAAGGGAGAGAAGAGAGACCTGTCTGCTTCTGTGATGCATGTAATCTCCTTTACGTCAATTTTCATATCTTCAGTTATCTTTACTCCAAGTAAAAGGATTTTTTTTAAAAAAAGAAACAATTAAGACATGCACACAATTCTTAAGACTTTTGTAAGAAAATACATGGATAGTACCTACACGATTTAGAGTCATACATATCTCCCATTCAGGCTTTGCTGCCAAGACAGTCAATGCTGTAACATTGCTTTTGATTATGAGTGACTGAAATTTAAAACAAATCATAATTAATTGCAAGTCAGTTAGAAAATACAGGGTCCCCCCCCTCTCCACAGTGTTGAGAAAGATAGAGATCGAGATCTTTTGAGATCTTTTAAATGATGAAGGCAATACAAATCTCTATCTGTAAATCTCTATCAGTTTCACTGATAAATTAAACATACATATTTGACAGGACATTCTTTAAGTTGCAATCTTGTTGATATATATGACAGTACCAAGCTAAAAAAGCCTATAGTAAGTAATGGACTAAATCTGAACCCAAAGAACATGCTCAGAATCAAATTTGACTGAATTCAATGCGATAGAGCTAATTTAATAATGTATATGTATAAAAAATCCTGATACAGACTTCTCTGCATTACATACCTCTGATGGAAGATTTTTCTTTCCATCACATACTCATAAAATCAGTGCTATAAAACACAATTGCTGCCCTCTCTGCTATCAGCATTATATAAAACCTGTTAATTTTAAAACAATTCTGATAATAAGTAAACCAAGTTTGGTGGGACAAAAGAATATTCCAAAAACATAGTACTGAGCAGTATATTTTTGCTGTTTTGAAAAAAAATAAAATAAATCAGGGTTGGCCAGCCTAGGGCTTCTAAAAACAGCTTCATTTTTCGTGCTTCTCAAGAATAGGCCATCCACTTTTCTTTTTCTTTTTTACAAAACAGATTTCCATGGCCTTAAAAATGCCAGAAACAGTGTGTGTGGGAAAAAAGGCATAGACTTCTAGCCCTGGAATTTCCTGTAACATTCCTTTCACATCCCTTGTAGCTGAGGCCAAAATTTTAAAAATTGGTCCTAACTTTAGAAAAACTGCTCATCCTGCACTAAATGATCCAATTATTTAATGGATATCAATGTGCACATAATATAAATAGTACCTGGTTGCTAATGTCCCAGAAATCAGGTGTGAAATTGTTTTCTTTCTTTAAGAGAGCATATCTCCTGAAGGTAATATGCACAAGTGGAAAGAAAGCCAAAAGTATATTAAGGAAATACAAGGATTTCAAAGAACATCCTACACTTTCAAATAGATTTAAACTACCCAAACCAAGTATTTTTAAATTACTGTTTATAAATGTTAATTTTGTTTACATTTACAAATGTGATGAGCAATCACTGTAATAACAATCAATGAAAAATACAGAACTGTGATTGCTAAAATGTACCTTGTGCTGATAACTAAATTCCAGCATTATCCTTTCACTGAAATATTAAATCCAGCATGCAGGGTGAGGATAAGGCTTCCAGATTTTAATGAACACTTGTAGAAATAAAGATGACTATCTGGTAAAACTGGAAGCATTACAAAACAGGAATAGGTATTTTGTACCTTTTCATTTATAACCCCATACACTGGAATGTGTTCCTAAATCTGTTCTGCTCCATCATTCCAAAATATTTACCATACAGCCTATCAGGAATATGCCTCAAACTGAATATTTGTTTGATATTTCATGAATCAAGGAGTCATTTCTGGATGAACTGAAAAATAACAGTGATTCCACTATAAATAAGTTATTAAATATTTATGCAATCTTTGAGGATTATTTTTACCTGAATAATCGAATTTTCTTACGTGCAATAGCTCCATGATACCTTCTTAAGCCATCCTCCAAATGAACAAAGCAGGTAAACAAAGAATTAGCTATAATATGTGAACTTTTCTTAAAAAAATAATATTAGTTAAATTAAATGTAATTATACTTCATTTTAAGAATAGCGGACAGGTCATGTAACAAATTGTGTGTGACATAAACATTACAGTAAAACAAAGCAGGGGATGAAAACAACTATTTGAAGAAAATATGTAATTAAACTATGAAGCACTCTGAAAAGCTTAAGACCACACTATAATTAATAAAACAAAATTAATTAACTCTTTTTCACAGGCCTAAATGATTTTCTAAGTAACATTTAATCTAAAGCACTTTAGAGTCAATGCCTCACATAGAATTCAACTCACTTTATTTACAGTATATCTTAATTTCCTCTGCTATTGATGCAATTATAAAAATCGGTAAAAAATAATCTTGCTTTATCTAGTCATTATCTATTGTCTTCCTTTCCAGCTGAAAAAGAACTCACCTTGGTCATGGAACTCATTCTGGGAATAAGAACATTTCCATGTTTATTGATAGCATTGAAAATAAGAAAGGCACTGTTAATATGCCGTGCTTGACCTTTGGCCCATTCCTCACAATTGTATGCTTCAACCCGAACTCCAACCTCAATACTGAAAAAAAGATGTTTACTTAGTTTGAAAATGGGTTGAAATCTGCAGCAGTGATTTATTAGTCAGTAGAGTGCAATAATCTTGTAACAACTGGTTGAAATAGATAGCTTAAACAGAGAATGAAAGAGACTATGACATTATTTTTCAAATGCAAAGAAGGCAGAAGATAGGACAAGTTAGAACAGGTTTCAGTTACAGAAGAATTGGTGTTAAATGTCCATTCAGAGAAATGAGAAAGCTCTGTTTGTTGAGAAGTGGTAGACTATCTTTTGTGGGACCTCTTCAAACAGAAGCTCAACAGCCAGGTTTTAGAGATAGCCTCACTGGATTTCCTATTTCAAGGAAATGATTGGCTTAGATAACCTAACACATCAAGTTAGGTTCAAAAACCAAAGTTAAAAAACTTGATTTAATACACGCCAGATTAATTTGTAAAAGGGAAAGAGCCACATTGCTATTGAAAATAACTGGATGTACCAAGTAGCTGTTTGGTGACTAGCAATGTGACTGCGGTGATGGAACTGGCATTCTTGCTGAGACCTGAAGATTTTGGAGGTGTCCAGCAGCATCCTTTGGGGCTGCAAAATTGGCAGCAGTGGATACTTTCTGGCAGTGGATCCAATTTGGCAGAAGTGGATTTGTTGAGTTTTCAAAAGGCATGAAAGGGCCACACAAGGTAGCTTGGCAGGCGGTTTGAATGTTGTGCAGGCTTGATTGAATGTGATGTGTGAAGTATTTTTTTCTGATCATCCAAGTAATAGGTTGTTTGGATAAAGAAGTAAATAACTTGTACGATATGATACAAATCTCACTGAAGCTACTTCGGAGTAAAATTGTGCAGAATTTAAAATCTCTAATTCATTACTATTAATTATTTGAAAATGCAAAAATATATTTCATGTAAATGGATGTTTGCATTATCTGTCCTTGTGCTTTGTATCTTTTCTTTTTCTATTATTCTTTTATATACCAAAAACTTCCATGTAAATGGATTTTGTTATCTTAAAAATATATATCAGAGAGAGAAAAATATGGTATAATGAATAATGATTCCTGCAAATCTTTCTAGCTACTGATTTCCTTCCCAAAAATCACTGAATCATTTTCAATTACAGATAGTCGACTTACAACAGTTCATTTAGTGACCGTTCAGAGTTACAAAGGTACTGAAAAAGTGACTTATGACTATTTTCAGACTTACGACCTCAGCATCCCAATGATCATGTGATCAAAATTCAGATGCTTGACAACTGCTTCATACTTATGACCGTTGTTGTGTCCCAAGGTCATGTGATCAGCTTTTGCTTATAACCTTCTGATAAGCAAAGTCAATGGGGAAGCCAGATTCACTTAACAACCATGTTACTAACTTATCAACTGCAGTGATTCATTTAACAACTGTAACAACAAAGGTCATGAAATGGGGCAAAACTCACTTAACAAATGTCTCACTTAACAGAAATTTTGGGCTCAGTTGTGGTCGTAAATCGAGAGCTATCTGTATATCAATTAAAATAATTCAAAAAGATTTAAATCTACAATTGTACTTGATAGAAATAGATTTATTTAAATCTATTTCCTTTGTAAAATATTTCATGTTTTATAGTATGTGAATACATTATGTTTGGCTCCATGGTTAAATAGTGACATAACTTCAATAATTTACATACTTCTTTAATCCTTTCTATATTTAGAAGCAGAATTAATTTTGCAAAATATGCACATTTACTTAACAGCGAAAATAATTACTTTTTTTAGGCAGAATACGTTTAATCTATCTGGCTTTATATACAATCTTACCACTTAGATGCTTATTAAGATAAAAAACAGATTATTTAATCAGTGTCATTGCATAATATTATATTCCAATCTGTGATATAATGTGTCTAGATAAATAAATTTTTTTGCTATCTAAAGCACCGCAAAATGTAAACATTAAGACCTGATTCCAAATATATTATATTATAGCTTCTCTTATCATAGTCAGATTTGATGATGTGCTGGATTCTGCTTATACTATAATAGAATACAGAACAGAAATACAGAACAGGATTTAGGCTTAGCATTATGCAAAGTATCACAGAATCATAACGCTGTAGAATTAGATTGGATTTTAGGGAAATCTAGTCCAGTGTTTCTCAACCTTAAGATGTGTGTGGACTTCAACTCCCAGAATTCCCCAGCAATCATTCTGGGGCAACTTATGTTCCTTATGGATTGTCCTGAATTACCTGGAGCACGGGTATCAAACTCGATCATGTCACTTGACATATTGTAACATATCACAACATTTTTTGCCTTTGGGGTGCCGGGGTGGCCGTGGCCTGTGTGTGACACATCTGGTCTGTGAGCAGGCAGTTTGACAGGCATGACCTAGAGCAGTGATGGCAAAACTTTTTGGCACCAAGTGTGTGAGCTTGTTGGGGCTACAATCTGGGAGAGGAACTGCCCAGGGTGCATGCACCGAGAAATGAAATTCTGGTTTCCGGCGTGTACATGTGCACCGGCCAGCTGGTCTTCCGGTTTCTGGCACGCATGCGCACATGACAATCAGCTAGCCAGCACGCAAAGAAGGTCTTATATTGCGTATATATACACAAACACACACTGTGTGATTTTTATATTTTCTTACTTTTCGTAGGTTTTATGTGTGTTTTTCTTTTAGCCAGGATTTTCCTACATAACCAAGATTTTTCTGCAGCCCTAGCTCAGTGAAGTCACATCCACTAGATTCACATCCACTAGATAATTATATACATATATATATATATGTATATAATTATCCTAAAAATGTATATATAAATGTATATATATATATATGTCAATATATATATGTCAATATATATTGTGTTATACAGAATGCTTCAACATCAAAGCTTCCTCAAGCAAGACTATACGTATTTGCAGTGTAGTTTTGCACAAACACACACACACACACACAATATATATATATATGAGAGAAAGAGAGAGAGATGATAAATATTCATAATATATAGTATTTTACCTTTTCTGAAAAGTATTATTAACTATAGCATTGAAAATAAGGCGGTCACCAACAGTTGAAGGTCCTCGAAATTTAAACATATCTACAGATTTCAGAGTTGGATGCACATGACACAGGCGGCTGAATGAAAACAAACAAAATAAAATACGTATTTTTTATGGCAATGCAACTCTGTAAGATTTCTATATAAATACTGCACTAAACTGATTTTCAAGTTTAAACTAGCTCAGAAAATTAATAAAAGGTATTTAATGAGAAGTTGTGAAGTTTAAGAATTGTGCTTTAATATTTAAAAAAATATTGTATATTTTTTATAGATACAACATTACATTCTTTCTTAAATTTCAATGTAATCTCATAATTAGTCAATATTGCTTGGCTAATAAATCAAATGGGATTTTAATGAAGTTTTATTTGGGGCTGTTCCACATTTATCAAGATTTACTGAATCTTTTAAAAATGTTGGGGGAAAAAAACACCTGTTGTGGCCCACAGTGATTTACATCAAAATAATTTTTAAAAATTGGCCCAATGCCATAGAAGATGTATTTTAATGCCTGCAAGGAGAAAGTGATATGAGAACTTTCTGGGCAGAGAACTTCCCATGCAAATGAAAGTAGCCCAGCTAGAAAAAGGATAGCAACTCTAGGATTTTCTTTTTTCAATGCATAAATTAGGAAACTAGTTATAGCACATTACCAACTATGTTGCTCAATTTTTTTTTCACTAATCAAGCTTCTTGAAAAGGGAATAACAAATAAGGGAATATGACAAATAAGGGAATTTGTCAGTAACAAATTCTTAAGTAGTGACATCTGTATCATCAATGATCACACAATCACCTCTTCGTTTGTATTTTTACAAATACAAATGAAATCCTTTCATTTATATGTGAAAATAAATCTTCCGTTTAGATTTATTTTAATACATAAATGTTCTATAACACTTTGGCTAAGAACTCAGTGTTTGTATGAGTCCGAAATTTTTAACCTTTGTTTAGCAATGACATTGTTTTGGGCCATTATTTATCCTTAGCCTAACTCAATTACCTCTTTATGATGTACCAGAATTGTTAAATGTGCACAATTATCTGTTTCTAATTAATTTAACTGAGCATCATTATAATGCATTCAAATTACTTTGGATTTCATTAGGAATAATTTGCTCCTCCTATTTAAATTGCTAAATATCTAATTTGCAATACTCACAGTTAAGGGCACCAGCAGATTAATATCAGACCAGTTCTGCAGGATATATAAGTTTGTTGTCTATTTTGTTCTTAACGTTGTTATTGAAAATTAAATTAATTTTATTAAGGCAAGACTTCTGTGCTTTTGTATAGATCTTATTCTAAAAGATTAATGTTCTAATATTTGCTTAGTATTACAATAGTTAAAAATGAACAAAGGATAAAATTCCTCATCATGGCAATGGTATTTTATTTGTACAGTAAGAATATTCTTTACAGGTCCCTAAACTGATCAGTCCTCTAGGGCAGATTTTAATGTTGGGAAATTATATGGCAGATGAGAAACTATTCTTTTTTATAGATGGTATCAGTTCCACCACTTGATAAACTGTGCTAGATATCATCCATAAACTTTAGATGAACCATTCTGAGTTTTAACTTCATTTTGTGTTTTGTGAACAGCCTATTTTTAAACGAACAGTCTCTTTTTATTCCTCGGCAGTGTGTGGCCATAGCAACTCTGCCACCTTCCAAAGGTCAAATCTAATTGTGAGCTGTTTTACAAAAGGTTTGCAGCAAGGTTATTTATTTCTCAAGCAGAATAGACAGGTTTTGGTTACCATTTAGCAGTGTTTCTAATGTATTTCCATAAAATACAGTACAATTGTAACCATAGGGTTATACTCCTTATTTTTCTTGTTACAACTATTTAGTTTCTTACAGCTAAATATGACCCCTGTTTTGTCCGATCGGATATATTACAGATATTTGGTGTATATGTTTACGTAGAAATGTTGCTTTCTTGGGTCTTTGGTGATTATAACCTTTGATAGATTTACAATTTTAATAAAATGATTTATTTATCTGGCAACGAAGGAAAAGCAGTTATTATTGTGTATAAATTCAGGTTACGAATCAGAGCTACATGAATAATGAATGGGAATGACACATCCAGCATCCTGACAATGAATCTGACCCACTGGAGTGTGAAGGGAATTCTAATAGAAATTCATGTCTCTCACACACAAAGAAAGAGCTGCATGTACCCAGCAATTGGGGGAGGATGATGGAATTCTCTGTGTGATGAGATGAACTTTCAGTGAGACCCTCCCTCCTCTTATTTTTCCCTAGTAGCCATTATTTCTCATTAAATGTGCCCAATAATATCAAATACAGAAGAAAGTTCTATGAAAAGGCACCTTGCTGAAATAGTAGCCACTGTTTCCATCCAAGCCATAATTTGGCCACCAAATGTATTTTCTTGATGATTGGCATGAGGAGGCAGGACGAGTTCAATGCTCTGCACATGAGTGCAATCGGTGTAAACCACATCTTTCTCTTTACTGCAAACACGGTCTAGAACATATGACCCTGGTGTTAGGATAATTGCCAAGCACTCCAAATACACATACATTTCAATTGAAGTTACGTTTTATTCTAGCACAGCTTTTCTGAATTTCATAGACATCGATAAAATTTGTATTGCATTAGAAAAATCCTATCACTTCCAAATTCTTTTAGAACAGATATTTCTCATGTACACTATTATTACAGGAAGTTCTCTGGTTATGAAGGTAATTGGGACTGCAATTTCTGTTGCTAAACAGTGCTGCTGCAAAGAACAACATCACATGACTGCATCACTTAGCAACAGTAATCCTGTAGTCCAGGCTTCAAACTCCAAAACAAAAGAGGTTGTTAAGTAGGAAGAGACAGGATCTCCAGATAATCAAGCTAGCAAGTGAAAGCTGTGGGTGAGAGCTCTGGGCAGGCGGGGCTTGCTGTGGTCAAGAGGGGGGTTGCCGATGGCGGGGATTCCGGAGCATGGGAGGGTGTTGTGGTGGGTACCAAGGACAGGCACTCCAGAGTGCAGGCAGAAAAACAGGACCAAACTTGGAAATCACAATCACGTGATTGCATCTCACTGTAAAATCATAATTGCCAGCCAGGCACTGAGCACCCATATCACACTCCTGTGATTATGGAGATATTGTGAAGGTTAAAATGTCAAGAGCTTGTTGTAGGTCCCCTATATTCCATGCTTTCACAACTTTGAATGGTCATTGAATAACCCAAGGACTACCTGTATTGAATCTGATCTCTAAAAATGGCATGCTATGTATCTTTAGAGACCAAATTGATTAGGTAGAATTATAATGGTATTTAAATGTATTTTAGAGATAAAATAGGAAAGAAAATACAGTATCTTTCTATTATCAGGAAGGAACATATTCCTACTAAAAGTGTATGTTTTTGTTTTAAATGCCACCCAGGCTAATCTGTTACATGATTCCACTTGACCTAAATTAAGCCTTTGGCTTCTGCCCCAGTTTCATTAGTTTTATAATCCCAAAGTTGTAGTTGGATCCACCTGACTGCCTTGCATTTTGGACTTACTTATCAGCCTGTTAAATTAGTAATTTCAACAATATAATTGAGCCTTGCTTCTTTTTTAGTGAACTCTGTACTCATTTTCAGCAAAGCTATCTTAGTATTTGATCAATTCATCCTTACTTTATCTACTTTTTTAAAGATGGGCCCAATGCTTGTTTCAATAATATTCTCCTAAAAGTGAAGACCTGAAAATACATAATGCTTTCTAATGATATGCCTTGCATAAACAAAATGTGTATGGGGGTGGATGGGGTGGTTGTATGAATTGAAAGAATGGGTTCTATCGTTTGCCTTGATTCTGTTTCAATGCATGCATTAATTATGAGTTCAGAAATATGCTGATATCAGAGTATGGAAATGAAACAATATGCAGCTGCATTGTTCGATTACATAATAAATTCAAAAGGGAAGAGGCATGTGGGTGTCATGTGTATAAATGTGTATGAGAATTTTAAAAAGTGGAGATGGCATTAAAAAAAGAAAAATGCCAATAATCTGAAGAGAAGTTGTAGGACACCCATGTTCATTAATAACCTTTGTTATGGTATTATCAGACATTTTCCGAATTTCTAGGGAAAGCAATAAGCTAATGGCAAGCTTGTCTATATTGCTCCTAGTTTTTGGAGATCTAAAGCAGGAATATCACCTCACAAAAGGGCACGTGGCTTTCCTTTATATCTTTTCATATTTTATATTTTTCATAAATGACACATTACACAATGCTGTGAGTTCCCAGGGCTTTTTCATTCAAACAATGTAACCAAGGAACATTGGAACTTCTCCCCATTTCAGATAATTGGAAATGAGGAACATAACATTTGTTTTACTGACCATCATCCATGCCACATTTATCCATTAGATCATTAAATACACGTTCATGATCCAGTCGAATTTTTCTTCGCTCAGCAGCCAGGGCATGCTCTATGAAATCTTGCACAGTGAGAAGCTTGACTGGCTTTAGGTTAATCTAAATATTAAAAAAAAGAAGAAAACAGTATCAGTAAGTCATAGTAAAATTATATTATGAACCCATTAACAGTAAAAAAATTGTTTCTGCCACATCTGTAGTAACCTAAAATATTTACTAACCTAAAATCTACTAACCATTTAATAAACAATTTCTAATAATTTATACAATATTCTAAACATGAAAACAAACAAAAAACCCCTAGAAATGCAAGATGCTAGGGATTATTCTACATCTTTAAACTCTACAACTCAGTTTGCAGCCCAGTTTACAATGTCTTTAAATAGTTACCGTATTTTCCGGCGTATAAGACGACTGGGCGTATAAGACGACCCCCCTCAGAACCATTTAAGGCTTGTCAGAGCCTTATGGGCTGGTCTGCCTGGTTACAGACCCGGCGTATAAGACGACCCCCGACTTTTGAGAAGATTTTTGTGTGTTAGAAAGTAGTCTTATACGCAGGAAAATACAGTAATCAATTATTGTACTTAGATTTCAATGATCCTCATCAGCTTTAGTGTGCAGGTGATCTTCCAAACTATTTCTTTGTAATAAATGGAACTATGGAGATGTGAACGGAACTTGCATTCATTCATTGCCTCCCTAGATTTGCTCCGGGTGATTTTTTCAGTGCTGTAGTGCAATGCTGCAGATTTTTAGAGATATCCAGGTAGACGAGAAAATGCAATTGCCTTTCCATTCTTTAAGCAAAAGCTATCCTAGCAGCACATATTGTTAATTGTATATTGTCCTAAATATTCTAGATTACCAAGATCATTGGCAACGGTGTATGTGAAAATGGGTTTCTTTTTTAAAAATAAAAATTTAAATATGGCAGCTTAGGAAACAATGCTAATAATATCTGCAAGCAAAATGAATGTTTGATATTAGTGAATTATATAAATACATTATTTCAAAAAAGGAACTGCTGAAAGTAATACATGGAGCAAGAAAATATTTAGAAAAGATACAATGAAGTTATTACTCAGAAATAAAATGTTTTGTTCTTTTATTGTCAATTAAAAAAAAAGGAAACAGTAAATAATAATGGCTTTCTGGCAAGTTCACAAAGTTAGAGAACAGAAACATTAGAATTTTTCAATGAAATGTTTACCTTCTCTTTTCCTACCGGCCTTGCAACGTATGTAGAGAAAGCCACACAAATTAGTTTTTGAACATTAGTTAAGGGGTCCTGTAATGTAACTCTGACACCAACCTATGTGCAGATAACAAAGCCATGGTTGAATTCTAGGCAATTATATAATTGTGAACAAGTGCATTAATAACAACTATTCTTTTCATCTTAATGAAAATATGAAGCGTTACCTTTTTCATGTATACAACATAATCCCAAGTGACTATGCGGCACTATTAGTATCCCCATCCCAATCCAGACACCTGATGATGATTTTATGTCCATGAAAATCCCTCGGCTGCAACCTTCTTCTCGCCCACCAGTGCTGCCAGTTGGAACTCTGAATGGCCCAGAACTCAGTATGATGGCTGTGACAGGGATGTGAAAAAGGAAATCCCCAGCTGCTGCCACCACTGAGATGAGGGGGCCACCCGAACCTGGCTGTTCCCAGCTGGCCATGCCAAGTTGACCCATTCTATGCTGGCATTGTTACTGCTAAGCAGGACATTCACATGATATCTAGACATTTGTATTTATTATAGTAATTCAATTTGTTCATTTAATCTTTATCTTAATTTTAACTGGACAAACAAGTGCAGTTTGAACTGCATAGGACATAGGGCTGAGAATGACTGGCACAGCGTCACTTATAGACTAACTTCAGTTTCTATGTTCAACTCTTTCAACTTTGAAAAAAAATGTTTTATTCAAATATTTAGATTTAATATAATGCTGAATTTGGAAAATAAAGCTATTAAGAGTATGGAAATGAATGAAGAAAAAGTCATCTATGATGGAATTTGCATGAATTCATTTCTTTACTTGCTTCATCCTGCCTAAATATAATAAAATATAGTATTTTAACTTAAATATACTTATCTCTTACCTCCATACTGGTAGTGAATGCCCTGTTTACCTTTGCTGTAATGCTGATAATCTGCCCAAGTCTGTTTAAAAAAAATCACATATAATTACAACACACATAATTTTATGTTTTGCAATATGCCAAAACTGTAATGTACACCTATGTGTTTCAGAAATAACTGATATAGAAATCATATAAATTCAAATGTCCTATCTTAATATTATGGCCAGAAGTGAAGGGGGAGTGGAAAAAGACTGTCTATGGATCTCAAAAGATTATTGTCCTTTTTCCTTAAATGTCAATGACAGGGATACTGGCCAGGCAAACTCTTTTCACAATTAATCGCACTTGAAGAAAGAACTAATGAGGGAGACTTTAAATCTGAATTTAAATCTAAATTTAGAACTGTCCAGTTAACAATTCAGTGCCTGATTGTTTTGCCCATTTAGCTTAATGTCATGAAAACTAACTGGCAACACCTCTCCAAAACCTTAAGATTTCCCACTTTGCATACTAACTGTTTCAGAGGTGGTATTCAGCAGATTCTGACCAATTCTGGAGAACCGGTAAATACCACCTCTGACTGGCCCTTCCCCTCTATTCTCTGCCTCCCGAGTCCCAGTTGATCGGGAGGAAATTGGGATTTTGCAGTAACCTTCCCCTGGACTGGGGTGGGAATGGAGATTTTACAGTATCCTTCCCCTGCCATGCCCACCAAGCCACGCCCACAGAACCGGTAGTAAAATAAATTGAATCCCACCACTGAACTGTTTGTTTTACCTGGTCCTAGAGCAGCAACGCTTTTGACACCAGGGACCAGTTTTGTTGGAAACAATTTTTCCAGGGAGTGGGGGATGGTTTCAATTTTGTGCGCTCATCTGCTGCCCACCTCCAGCTGTGCGGCCTGGTTCCTAACAGGCCACAGAGCAGTACCAATCCATTGTAGCATGGGGGTTGGGGACCCCTGTCCTAGAGATTGAAACAAGGAACCTTTGGAAACTGTTTACCAAGACAGACTATTAGTCAATTAAGAATTTCAATTAGAAGTATTTGCTTCTGTTAGGGAAGGTAGGAAGTAATTTAGGGCCTTGTTGAAGAATGCTTCAACTAAGGATTCTGTCATTTTCTAGACAGTGTCACTTAAGGAACATTGCTTTTGTTCTTTAGAACCCTGGATCTCTGAAGAATGCACCTTATCAGAACAAACTACATAAATCCTATTTAAATCATGATACTTTATCCAACGATGTTCTGTGTATGTTTATAATCCAATTGCTGTTGATATTTTTTATTTAAAATCAGAGACCAAAGAGACAGATAAAAAAAATTGATCAAAAGACTAAATTCAATTCCAGTGCTTTCTAATGATGATCACTGTTGAAAAGAATTTATCTATTTACAAGAAAACACTGGATGGATCTAATTAAACATGCACTATCTCTTCCACAGGTCATCCTAAACACTTAGGAAGTATTATTAACCCTGAGGGCTATTTGTTTCAATGTTGGGAGTGTACTGCTTGCTTCCATCACAACAAAAGTGCATGTTTTTAACACAGGCCTTGGGAATTAGAATGCAAGGAACATTGCCCTGTCACAGACCATTGCATTTTCATTTGTGACTGATGAGAACTTTTTGAATGTAGCAGTCTGGGAGCTCTTGCTTAGCATCCAGGAACAAATGCAAAAAGAGCAAAAGAGTCCAAAGTACAAGTATTTGTGCAATAAAAATGTAAGAACAGGAAATGATTCTATAATGTAGGGGGAAAAGGCTCTATTTTTTTCTCTGAAAGGTTGAAAATTCCACTCTCCAAAAATACCAAACACAGCTGTCCTATATACGAAATGGAATAGTACATAATTGGCCTAAATATTATATTATAGCCAATTTGCTATGTGTATTATGTTCATTTTTCTTGTGAAAAAGCATGTTTGGGTAGGATTCAGTTGTCCTGAGAATTTAGTAACATAATTATTTTTCAAATTTCTGAACCGCCAATTCCTTCAGAGGGATCCTGGGCAGTGTACAATAAAGTATTACGATATAAAAACAGTACATAAAAGTTTAAAAAATTAAATAGAAGCAAGGATGATAAAACACTGTTAAAATTACTAGCCACAGCTGTACTCCCCATTCAAGGCCACAGAGCCATGTTTTAACTCCTTTTCAGAAGGCCAGGAGAGTCAGAACCTGCCTTACAGTGGTGGGATTCACATTTTTTTACTACTGGTTCTGTGGGCGTGGTTTGGTGGGTGTGGCAGGGGAAGATTACTGCAAAATCTCCATTTCCTCCCGATCAGCTGGGACTCAGGAGGCAGAGAAGAGATGGGGGCGGGGGCAGTCAGAGGTGGTATTTACCGGTTCTCCGAACTATTCAAAATTTCCGCTACTGGTTCTCCAGAACTGGTCAGAACCTGCTGAATACCACCTCTGCTGCCTTACCTCCAGGGAAAGAATATACACAGGGTGGGGGCACTTTTTCAGAAATCTACATTAAAGAACACTTGTTGTTGGCAAGTACATCCACCTGTCAAAGGAATCTTGGATATTAATTGAAATAAATCACTATTGTCCTTTTAATCCATACAAATGGCTTACAATTTGGAATGTAGTTTTGGCCTTTCGGTTAAGATCAAATGTAACATGTAGTGAATGCACTCTGTTTTTGCACATTTCGTTATTTTCCCACCTAGCATCAAATTGAAATGCAATCACAAACCTTTCAGTGTTGAATTTTGTGGAACATTTTTAAAATTTGTTCTCATTTTCTTTCACTAAAGGTAATTATGCACAGCTTAATTGCTGCTGGGGTATTTAATCTTAGGTTCAATGCAATTGGAGATGTCAAAATAACTGAATCAGCCCTTTCCCCCTTTAAATGGAGTGTAGTGCTACATCTGCTGATTCTTCCTTGCAAATGTCTCTCCCAGCCCAGTTTTTTTCTCATTTCAAACCATTTGCAGGAAATCAACTGGAGACCATTTACAGGGAAAATAACAGAAAATGAAAACTTTCTTTCTTTAGGACATGAAAGGAAGAAACTATTCCTTGAACGACCACATTATAAATTCATGAAGCATATACAAGAAATGTGACAATTAATGACTTTTTAATTTATCAATAATGTTCATTATCAGATCAAAAAATTAAGAATTAAATACCTTTCTAAAAATAATTTAAATTTAATGTTAAGAATTAAACTGTAAGAAACAAAACAAATTAAGTTGCAATTCTCAGATTTTCACGGTAAATGCTTTATTTAATGTTAAGAGTAGAAAAGATCAATATGTCTATAGAAATTTAAATTTTCTATTTTCTTATAATGCTTTTGCAATGAATCATATTCCTAAAGTGCCAATTATATTTCTATGTTTATATATACTATGATTAAAACTATGGTATTAACTAACAAAGTATAGTAAAGCTTGATAAAATTAAGATCTACCTGGCTGTCTCTTCAAACTGTATGTCATCCACTGATGCTGTTACACAGGGAATGCCAGCATGTTTTTCAGCTTAGAAGAAAATAGAATTTACTGGAGGTAAAATTAAGTATTGGGAAAAAAACCAGCCTATTTATTTTATTTATTTATTTGTTTGTCAAACACGTATAAGATAACAGATATAAGTATAAACATGATCATGAATACAGTATAAGGATATGAATAAATGCGGACAGTAGGACAGGGATGGTAGGCACGTTGGTGTGCTTATGCACGCCCTGTACAGACCTCTTAGGAATGGGGTGAGGTCAACAGTAGATACATCATATAAATTTACATCATATAAATATATCATATAAATAGTAGATATATCATATAAATTTATATCAGCATCCATTAACTTTTAAGCAAGATTATTTGATTATTTTAAAATACTTTTAGACAAGATATCGAAGAATGCATTGTTGTATGATTGTTTGTCCAATATAAAATAATCCAGTACTGAAATGCAGCATTCAACTTTCATGAGAGTAACACTTATGCATTGATGCATTTCTGCACAGACATGCCAAGAACTGTATTATTACGTCTGTATGGTAGAATTTAAAAATTATGTAATGTTTGTACAATACTAATGTTAAAATGATGACGAAACTGTTCACACCCTTGCAGCTCAGATAAAATGATCACTGGACTGAATAATTATAATTTGTCTTTTTTTCCCCCGTCTCCATGCAGTTTACATAAAAATTGGGATGGCAAACCAGCTCATGTGAGAGTTCCCTGACTGCAGATAAAGGAATAAACTTCCTTCTTCCAAGTCAGACGACTGCCTTACTTATCACAGCATTAGATTTCACAAATCTTATCTGCACCGTGAGATACATTTGTTGAACCTGGGAGCTGATATGGGAAAAGCAAGCTGTCACCTGTTATTGTGCTATGCTTCTTTTTTATTCCTAATAAAAAACTAAGATTGATCCAGCAGCACACAAATATAATACGCAAATACAAAACATATACTCTGCTTGGAAAAAAATATTGCCATATTTTTGTTATCATGATTTTTAAATTATCTTATATTCTAATTTCAAATATAGCCTCAGATAGCTCGACGGGCTAGATAGCCTGTTATTAACACCCAGCTGTCTGCAATTATGTGAGTTCGAGGCTCAAGGTTGACTCAGCCTTCCATCCTTTCTAAGGTAGGTAAATTGAGGACCCAGTTTGTGGGGGCAATAAGCTGACTTTGTATAAATATACAAAAGTATGAAGGCTATTGCTTAACGCATTGTAAGCCACCCTGAGTCTCCGGAGAAGGGCGGCATATAAATCTAATTAAAAAAAAAATTCATTCAATGGAGTGCTTCAGAATGCTGCCTTCCATTTCTAGATTCCCAGAAAGCATCAGCTATACTAGATATACACTGTATAGATAACATATATTATATATAGATAATATATATATAGATTATAGATAGATAACATGTTTTCCAGAAAATAAGACCCTGTCTTATATTTTTTTGAACCCTGAAATAAGCGCTTGGCCTTATTGCCATGCACTTAAAAGCCCAATTGGGCTTATTATCAGCGGATGTCTTATTTTGTGGGAAACAGGTTAAATAGATAGATTATAATTTTCTCTTCAAAACCAGAATTGAGTAGGAAATAATGCTTAAAGGATTAAGACTTCATTGTACTGAAGAACACCTAAATACTGTCAAAAATAAAGTTTTTGCAAAACGATTTACAATGTTTGAATCATGTACTGTATTGAACAAATTACCATAAAACTAGGTAAGCAATTTAAATATTACACAATTTTTAAATATTTAAATTTAAATGAGGTATTGCCTTGGAAGGTTGAGCAGAATAAACTAGGAACCAGTAAGACAATTATGAAAACATAAAAGAACAACCAGCATTAAAACTGTTGTATGGGAAAATCTTTCCCTCCATTCTGCTTAGAGTAGAAATTTAGGATGCCTACTGTGTAAGTCCTTAGAAATACACAAAGGCAAATCTGCAAAGGATTACTGGGGCTTTTCATTGGAACACTTGCTAATTGGAACTCTTCCTTATGAGTATAAATGAACTTGCACTCAATTAAAGCTTCTATTTATAAGGTTCTGCTCAGTTTTTGTAAACATCTCTCTCCAAAGGAGTACAAATTCTTGGTTAGATAAGTTTTGATCCAACCAAACAATTATAAATATGCCTTATATAACGTTTTAGATACATGTATCTAACTTCCTAGAATAACAAAGTTGGAAGGAACCTTGAAGGTTTTTTAGTCCAAGTTCAGGCAGGAAGTTCTATATTTCAGACAAATGGTTGTCCAATCTTTCCTTAAAAACTTCACAGTGCTGAAGCATTCACAACTTCTGGAGTCAAGTTGTTCCACTGATTGTTCTTTGACATCTAAGGAGCTAGAAGAATTTTTAATTTGCATACTAGAAGGGGAAAGACCCTTATATAATGGCAGCTAAATTCTTGATTTGATATGGAAGTTTGATTCTGAACCATGTCTATCAAAGAGAAGAATTGGAGGGGGGGGGGCACATCATAACTGTCTTCTAGTACTTGAGGTGCTGTCACAAAGAAAAGGAGTTTACTTATTCTCCAAAGCACCAGAGGAAAGGACAAGAAGTAATGGGTGGAAACGTGTTAAAGAAATATCCAACCTAAAAGGAAGGAGAAATTTTCTGACGATGAGAACAATTAATCAATGGAATAGCTTGCCTTCCAGAGTTGTGGGTGCCCCATCACTAAAGGTTTTCAAAAAATCTTCAGCAGACAACTATTTGACCTGAACAACCATTTGACCTGGATGACACTGGACAACCATTTGTCAAGGATGGTATAAGGTCTCTTGTCTTGAGCAGGATATTGGACTGTTAACACCTTGAGTTCGCTTCCAAAAGTATGGTTCGATGTTCTATGAAGTATTTAATTATGTTTTATAAAGCCTACAAAGCATAAACATCTTAAAATTACAGTGTAAGCTCAAAGCAGCAGTTTAGCATAGATATAATCAAATCTGTTGAAAAACTGTGTGAGTAAACTGTAAGATCAAAACATAAAGCAGTCCGAAGAAATCAATGTTAAAAATAAATAAATTTAATGGAGCTAGAAACTGGAATTAGTGGGTTTGCACTAAAAATATCCCAAAATGAAGAAAAATTCTTAAAAGAATTATTGTCAAAACAGCTTACTTATTACTGGTATTCTTGATTTCCTTCTACATTGTTGTAATGGATTACATATTGGTGCACGTCGCTTTAAGAAGGAGGTGCCCCCGCGAGAGGAAAGAGGGGATCGCGCTTACCGGCCAGGCACGCCGTGGTATCGATCCACTTGAGAAGCTGGCCGGGGCTGAGGTCGCCGAGGTGGTTCGTGTGAGCGGGAAGGAGAGTCTGACACATGTGCACTTGCGCGCTCGCCATGGCACCGTCTCTGTCGCCGTCGAGCGTCCCTTTGCTGCGGCGGCTCTGAGGGCGAGGAACGCCCGGAGTTTCGCATTCCCTCCCCCGGTGCTGTAGCACTCAGGCGCGCTCCTGCGCCTCTTAAGCAAGACCGGCCGCACCGTCCAACTCGGCTGTTCGCTTTTGCCACGGATGGAAGGAGCGCGGCGGTTTCACCTTTCCTCTCCTTCTCGAGCTGTGGCAGGTGGCTGCGAGCGAGGTGTGGCTGCGTCGGTTCAGCTCCTGCGAAATAAGTAGAACGAGAAATAGCGAGGTGAGGCGCATCATTGAAGCCAGTCGATTTCAGCCATTGCGCTGCGTGACTGGAATTGGCTTCTCCAACCCGAAGTCTTTCAAGTCTGTTCTGAGGCCTGTTAGCACAACTCCAACGCAGGCTGTATGGGAGAATAACAGAGTTTGGAAGGGAGCTGGGAGGTCTTCTAGTCTAACCCGCTGCTCAGGCAGGAAATCCTTCACCATTTCAGACAAATGGTTGTTCAATTTCTTTTTAAAAACTTCCAATGGTGGAGCATTTACAACTTCTGGAGGCAAGTTGTTCCACTGATTAAGTATTCTGTCAGGAAATTTCTGCTTAGTTGTAAGTTGCTTCCCTCCTTGATTACTTTCCATCCATTGCTTCTTGTCCTGCCTTAAGGTGCTTTGGAGAATCCACTTAGATATTGGAACACTGCTATCATGTCACTCCCCCAGTCCTTCTTTTCATTAAAGGTACACAAGTTTGTAAACCCAATATTTCTGAAGAGTTCTGTCCAGAGAAAAGCCTGGTGTAAAGTCCACATGTTGAAAGTCAGCCTTAGGAAAATGACATGTTATGGCTCTTTTTTTCCTCAAGGATCCCATCCAAGATTCTTAAATAGCAGAGTAAGGAATTTCCAGGGTTTTTTGGCTATCAAGCCAGATTGTTCCCATGCCAGAAGTCATCAAGTAAGCCTAGAAAAAAATATCTAACGCTAATACCTGCTCAAAGGAAACACCTGGTATGTTGCTCAATGTGTCACAACTTGGTAGCTTTAAACTGGAATATTTTGTATTTCTTGTCTTCTGAGGGACAACCCAATGATTTCATGCCTAAGGCAAATTCTCCATCTCTGGGCTTTTCCAGTGAAAATTAGGCTGCATCATATACATATTTATCTGGGAGCAAGTCTTATAGAAATGTAAGAAATGTAATGGAGTTCTACAAGCTTTATTCAAAGATAATAGGGTATATAGGATTGCAGGTTTATAAGATTAAAAAGAAACAATCTTAAATATAACTATTAGACCTAGGATGCTTCTATCAAGACATCAGGCATTGTTCATTTTGTATTTGACATTTCTTTTAGTTTTGTTCCTTTAAATGATCTGCATCTATAAAGTAGGTGTTTTTAATACAAAAATAAGAGTAACAAGTACCTCTTGGCAAAATATTTGCCACATTTCAAAAGAAAGGGGGAAAATCAATAAAAAAACTTGTCAGACAATAGCTGTTGCAATAAAATATGCCAGCTGTTTTACAAGCAGAATAAATAAACAGATCACTTACTACATTAATTGCAAAGACATGGAAGGATTATCCAAGATGAATGTCTCCTCAGAACAGGATTTATAGAACTGCTTTATTTCAGGTATCAATACCTGAAATATCAATAATTAAATAATATCAAAACTATTAATAAAACAATAAATATTAATACAATAATCTAATACATAAATAATATATGTCAATCAATAAAATACAATTATACCAACAATAATATCATACATCTAAAATATATACAAATCTTCATTCAAGCATTCCAAAAGTCTTTGCAAAGCCAGTTTTTAAGAACATTTGAGTTCCAGCTTTCCAGATGTGGAAAACTCATTTAGGGTTAGGGTAGGGTTAGATCTTAGGGTTAGGTCCCCATGAACTTGGGAGAGCAAAATGGATGCCACCAACAGATTCCCTGCACATCTGTATGAGTAGGAGGGCATTGATTTTTATGTCTGTCCAGTCTACGTTTCCTGTTAAAATACATGGGGAAATTCACACTTAGTGGAAAACACACTTAGTGTTAGAGACAGGTTCTATGAACTCAGAGGGCAAAATTTATATCGCCAATGGATAACTAGCACATGCAATGCTTAAGGGGGTGGAAATTTTTTGGGTCAGCTCTATCTATATTTCCTGGCCAAATATATGGGAAAAATCTCTTTGGAAGGCAAGTCCATTTAGGATTAGGTTTCCATTAGCTCAGAGAGTAAAATAGATGTCACCAAGGGATTCCTAGTGCATAGATATGATTAAGAAGGTGGAGACATTTACATTTGGAGAGGACATCACCAGATTCCTAATCAGTATATAACTGGTCATTTTCATTCTTTTAGAGAGGTGTTGAGGCCACTTAGAGGTTTATCTGTATCCTCAGGGTCACCTGAGTAGTGCAAATTGGTGTGGAGCCTTGGTGAAAAGACTGTTGTAGACAGGAGATAAATGGTGCCATATCCCCCCCTCTGTTGACAGGGCTGTTCAGTTTTGACATAGATGGCCTCTTTGACCCCTCTTTCAAACCAGCAGTCCTCTCTGTCCAAAATGTGGACCTTGCTGCCTTCAAAAGAGTGGCCTTTGTCTTTTAAACAAAGACAAACCACCTTTGGGACAACCATGACCTGGATGACTTAGAATCTCCATAGACATCTGAGAAAATCCCATTTTTGGGAAACCTCACTTAAGGTGAGGGTTAGGTATCCATGAACCCATAAAACAAACTGCATGTAACCAATACATAGGAAAATACATGGGAAAATCACATTGCAGGGGAAACCCACTTAGGGGTAGGGTTAGGTCTGCATGAACTCAGGGAGCAAAATGATGGCACCAATGGAGTCCTAGGGCAAAATAGGCCTTCTATGGCTTTCCTGTAGAATACATGGGAACATCACATTGTATGGAAAACCCATTTAGGGTTGGGTCTGCGTGAACTCAGGGAGCAAAATGGGCATCACCAATAGATTCCTAGCACATCAATATGATTAGGAGGGTGCAGACTTTTCGTGGGAGGAATCTATAGGTAATCCTAACCCTAAGTAGATGTCCATTTTGCTCTCAGGGTTCATGGAGACCTAACCTTAAGTTTTTTTTCCCCCACCAGTGGGAATTTCCCCTATATTTTACCATGAAAGATATAGAGGGAGGTCTAGAAAAGTCTCTGCCCACATTATCATACAAAAACGCTCAGAATCCATTAGCAACATTCATTTTAGTCTCTTGAGTTCATAGAGCCCTAATCCTAAATGGATATATCCTTCAATGGGATTTTCCATTGTATTCTACCAGGAAAAATATAGAGGGCGGGCTTGAAAAATTTGGACCCTTCTAATTAGGCTGGTTCATTAGGAATCCATTGGTAACACCCACTTTCCTCTCTGAATTCATGGAGACCTTAACCCTAAGTGGATATAGCTTCCAATAGGATTTTCCCATAAATTTTCCTAGAAAAGATATAGAGGGCAGAATGGAAAATTTTCCACCCTCCTAATCATACCGATGTATTAGGAATCCTTTGGCAATGTCCATATTGCTCCCTAAATTCATGCAGACGTAACCCTCAGTGGATTTTTACGGCAATGTGGTTTTTCCATGTATTTTAACAGGAAACATAGAGGGCAGGCTGGAAAAGTCAGAGCCCTTCTAATCATACACATCATACCTTTCCCGCTACCAATTCTAGGAATTCAAAAGCTTTTATTCCCTGAAAATAACTTCCAGTTTTTAGATTATCTGAACCTGCTGATGGGACAAGCAGGACAATATTTTTGAGTTAGCACGGAAGTTTTATGTTTTTGTGAAAAGGAAGTTTGTCATTGAACTGAATGCAGTTTTAGGTATTAGTCTGAACCTTTTTTGGCATGTACCCGAGGACACCTCTCTGCTACATTATTTTCCATACCATTCTTGGATATAGTACTTGTTTGCTGTATGTTAATAACCAATCATCCCCTCTCCAAGTATATTGCTTCATATATACACACTATATGTGACAGCTCAAACCTCTAGATCAATTAAATAATAGAGACTAGGTGGCAGGGACCAAACAGCTGAATGCCTAGGTTTATTTATTTATTTATTACCGGTAGTTCGATTTATATGCCGCCTTTCTTCAGAGACTCAGGGCAGCTTACAATGCATTAAGCAATTGTTGTTTGATGCCTCAGACCTTTCTATACTATCTCCTTTCAGAAATTCAAAGGTCCAACTATGGAAATTAGTTCGGTGTGTCCAAATTTTTTTGCTTTTAATGAACTAATTTTTCCCTATGAACTTTTAAATAATTTTAAACAATTCCATTTTAATGTTACTTAAAATTATGTTAGGACCACTTCTGAATATAACTTTTAAAAGAGAGAGCTTTTAAAATACAACTTATTTTGGAAAATGAAACTTTATTCTAAAATGTATCCAAAATTGCAAGACACAACACGATTAAAACAGATAAATACATTTTATATACAGAAAGCATTAAAACACAATTGTTAATATAATTTTATACCATTTTAATGAGTTTCCATCAACAAAATTTTACAATTTAAAGACTTCAATTGCAAAACAGTTTTAAAATCATATGTATAAATTATGTCTACAACAACTTCAATACAGGTAAAGTAAAATACAAAAATAATCAATACTGAAATTCAAATACAAAACCCCAAATAATGTTGCACAGGTACATATGTACACTTGCTGAAATCATGCAGTAACACAGTGCAACAAAATTAACTGTCTTAGTTTAAAACCTATCACAAAATGGAACAACCATATCTGCAAGCAGAAGAAAATATATATTTGTAATAAATCATAGTGCATTTAGAAGTTAAATTTTATAAAATGATTGCTGAGTGATTTATTTCAAAAACTTCCCAGTTGGTTCAGACATTTCACATAACTCTAAATTACACTTCTACGAAATTAAAATTTAGAATAGTTTAAAAAGATTTAATGCCAAAACATTACTGCCTATTTTCAGCTTTTAGTTTTGACATCATATCTACTTGCAAGGTATCTGTATCACTTCCTTGTTGTCAAAATATATGTTTATGAAATATTTGATCAAAATAAAAATTTAGACTACAGTAGGTGAAATTAAAGACATACCTTTCTAGGAAGGAAGGAAGGAAGGAAGGAAGGAAGGAAGGAAAAGACACTAGACTTAATAGGTCCAGTTATGTGCCAAAGCATATACATACAAGCTGTATATGGTGAAAAATGTCTATACCTAAGACTTTGACCACAATGGTCTTGATTGCACAAAAACACATCTCAAAGGAATTTATGGCTTGAATGACATTTCAGACAATTAGGTGAGCTAAGTCATTTGTGAGTGTGGTTTCTTGCACATTAGGCCACACTGTAGAAAGTTAATGTTCAAAGAACTGTGCAGTAAAATATTTAATATGCTCCAACAGGAAAAATATACTTGTTACAATTTATTTTGCCTGGCCAGAATTTTTACATTAGCTGCCATTTGGTTTGCCACAATCCAAGTTTATTGATTCCACTGTAATTTGTATTTCATCGAATTTTAATCACTTTGATAAGATTTATCTATATGCTCTGGTTCTTGCTTAGAATTCTCTTGGCAAATAAAGCCAAGAATTGAAAATAACAGATAAACCAGGGGGAGAGCATGATGTGCATGTGTGTAAATACATATACTGTAATATACAATGGTATGTGTATATATCTACATACATACATACATGCTGTATTCTAAATAGGGTTTCACATTCTGTACAAAAGGTCACTTAGACGTATATTACTGCAAAAATAGGCCAATTTTTGTATGCACACAGTCTTATAGTATTTCTGGTACCTGTGATAGGATACTGAATGAGATGCTGGTGGTATGTAAAGTTAGGAAGAAAAGTTTCTTTTTACTAAAAGGAAGCAAAAGCTTGTAGTTTTTAGTATAAAAGGTGGAGAACAGGGATTGCTAAAAATAGAAATAGTATAGTGTTAACACAATGCATATTGTAGATAATTTTAACTATAATGCCATTTGTTCTAAATTCTCTTAACTCAGCCCTACAAGATACATAGCACTGAAATTGTTTTGAAAAATAATGGGTGCTAAACACACACATATATATATATATTCTGAGGTTTTCGCGGGTGTATGTAGGTCTTTGGTATTCGGGTCTTCTCCCACGTAAAATTGGAAGTGTCTTGGCGCCGTTTCGACGAAGTCTCATTCGTCATCTTCAGGCTGGTGTTTTTGGCTTCGTGCTTGCTCCTAGAAGCACAAAGCCAAAAACACCAGCCTGAAGATGACGACACTTCATCAAAACGTTGCCAAGACACTTCCAATTTTATGCGGGAGAAGACCCGAATAATCAAAGACCTACATATATATACCTACATACCTACATACAAACACCCGCGAAAACCTCAGAAAACATATATATATATATATATATATATATATATATATATATATATATATATATATATATATATATATATATATGAAACTTTTTCCGTGGTCTGGAATTTTCCTCTTTCATGATTGAAGGGTAAATGAGTGAACAGCAACATTAATTGCTAAGGGCCAATCCCAAATACATAAAAAAAGAACACGTAGTTGCTGATAAATTAAAAAAACAACAACAGTGGAAGACAGATGAGAACAATTTGGATAAAAACAGATGATGTATGTATGATAAAATTATAATGAATATGGAAAGATGATCAAGCTCAGCTTTCCTAGACTAAAAGATTATTAGCATCCCCCATTGTTTTCAATACTTTAGAATTATAATTCAATTAAAATTTGTTTAAAATGTATTTAATTTACAGAATGTCTAAAAACTTTCTAGAGGAATAAATTGCTACAGAAAACCACTATAAAATAGGTGAGTGTATAAGAATATTTTCAATTCATTAAACCATTGCGCTAATATGTGATCTCTTATTAATGTTGCAAGGTATTGTAGTTGGGAATACATTCCAAATACATCCTATGATTTGCCTCTACAATGTTCCTCTTTAATCAGTATGAACAATACTCATATTGATAGACGTAACTTGTAAACTATGTATTCTCTGATTTTTATTTTGTTAAAATTTTTGAAATGAGTGTTTACTAGACAAACCATTTAAATGTACAGTAGAATGTTTTCATTAGCTAGCCTTCCATGACATTCATACATACCTAAAGCCAAGTTATTTTTGACTGTAAACCTTATACATACATACAATAGAATTTACTTCTGGACAGCACTGTTGAGGGGTTAAATACAGTTGAACATATTTCATAAAATCTGTAGCTTCTTTAATACATTATATGGATTGAATGGACAATTTATACTACAATAAATTTTTGCCAGTATTTGTTATACTACTTATAAAGAATACATTTTGAAACTATTAAGGTAGTCACATTCTAAAAATTAATTGTGACTAGGACAATTTTAACTAAACTAATTAATTCTACTAAACTATACTTGGTCACACATAATTGGATCTATAACCAAAATAGTGTCTTCAAGGTCCATATGTAGCCCTGAGATTCTGCCCCGTTGATTGATGATGTATTTTGATTCCAATTCCTAATTTCTTAATAAATTAACATTCTAAAATACAAATCCTCAACTTACAACCATTTATTTAGTTACTGTTTGAAGTTACAATGGCACTGAAAAAAATACTTTGGTTTTCACTTATAACTGTTGAAGCATCCCTATGGTCACATGATAAAAATTCTGGCTCTTGACAACTAGTATTTATGATAGTTGCACTGTCCTGGGGTCATGTGAACACTATTTGTAACCTTCCCAGCTGACCTCTGATGAAATAAATAGGGGAAGCCAGATTCACTTAATAACTTCACAATTCACATAACAACTGCAATGATTTGCTTAGCAATTGTGGCAAAAAAGGTCATAAAATAGGGCACAATTCACTTAACTGTCTTGCTTAGCAACAGAAATGTTGGGCTCCATTGTGATTGTAAGTTGAAGGGGACTACCTGTAGCAATTTCACTATCCATTCTGAATATAAAAAAGCCAGTTTTATTTACTGTAATAATTGGATTTCTGCAAAACAGTTTGCTTTTACACTGTGTAGAATACTGTTTTCTGTTCCATTAGGGATGTAAGGGAGGATTCATAACTCATATTCCTCAATTAGTGACCTATCTGCTATTTCTTGAATTCTGAGAATCTGAATTTCAATGTCATGATGTGGAAATTCATACAAGAAAATTTTTTTCTGAATGTGGATAGCTTCTCAAAGTCTTGGGATTTGTTTAAAGTGAGAAACTAAGAAACTTACAGATTTAAATAATACATTAACCTTCTGTAGAAAAATGGATCTAATACCTATTTGTTAGGTATGGAGTTACAAGCATGTACATATCCATTTTATATCAACATTTTCACACTTTCCTCTATTTCTTATATTCTAACCTTTGTGTGATGTATTTCCTTTCAGTAAAAATACACAGAGATACAGTACCGTAAATTAATGGACAATAAATTGAAACAAGCTTGTTCCTGTAGAAATTTTTAGTACTGATATTTCACTTGTTTTGAAAAAGACCAGAGTGATGCAATATGAAACAGATCAAGGAAAGATGTGGCATAGGGGCACTTTGATGAAAGGAGGAAGACAAGGCAGCTTCTCAACAGAAGTACTTGAAAATCTCTTTCATGGTAATTTCATTTCATTGCTTTGAGACAATGGCGTAATAAAAGCACATTCTTATTCACTACATTCATTAGTTTGTAATTTAATAACTGATGACTTAACAGACTAGCAAATTTCAAACCTATTTATGGCAACCGGAGATTATAAATTGATAATACTTTTAATATTCAGAGATTGCAGGCCTTGAAGTATTAGGAATCACAAGAATTTTTAGGTTGTTGTATGTATGAATTTTTCTTGGGAAGGTAACAGCCATTTTAGGAAACAAAATAAAGAACTTAATTAGTTCTTGATCTGATGTTAAAAGTTGGAGCATGTATATTTTTACCTGCTGAATATAGGTAGAAAGTAAAGCATGGATTCACCAAATAATTTTTCTGCAAGATTTTGATAGCAAGCAATGAAAATAAGCTTTACTGCTTACCCTTGGTTGAAGAAATGCACATGGTTTGATACATAATAAAAACTTGTACTTTAAATGTTCTAAACTTTTCTCACTACACATAAAAAGCTGAAACCTAGTTTTCCTAGGAAAATCCTGAATTTTTGCTAGACTATAATATAGTAATCTATAGTATATTATAGTCTTTCCTCTTACTTGCAAATAAATGAAAATGCTGTTTCTGTCAATATTTTTATAATACAAATCTCTAAAATGTGTTTAAAATTCAAAAAGCCAAAACCATTTTTTAAAAACAAAACAAAATCTGGTCTTCAACGTCACTCAGTAGATATTCACAAAGACAACTGGCCAAGGATCTAAAAATAGCAACTGTAGTAGTTATCATAGGTGATGAAATAAAAGCTAATTTTCCCACTCAAATTGTGGGATTTAGCTTTAGCTTTAGCTTAATAAGACTCATCTAAATTAAATCTTACTGGAAAGAGAGGATAATCATTGGCAAATTTATTAAACAAGTCTTAAGTACTAATCCTAAAAATCCCAATGCATATATAGCCGTTATTTATCATGCCAAATTCTATGTCATATCATACGTTTTTCTAAATGATGCTAAATGAGTGAGGTTTTTTTAAAAAAAATATTGTAAATACTCACATGGATATTCAAAGTATGGCCATAAGCCCTTGATTACAGCACACATTAAATTAGAAAAAAACTATTAATTCTTAAGTACTGAAATATTTTAGTGATACAATTAGAATCAAATGTCCAGAATAATTCCGATGCTGAACTGTTCATATTCTTTTCTAATTTGAATTATAAACTATTTTGTTTGTTGTGAACTTAATTTAAGATGGGAAAAATACAATATTGAAATTGCACAGGACATCTACAGAATTATTAGAAATCAGAATTAGTAATCTTTCAGATGCTCTTATAAAACTGAGAAAGAACATGGCCCAAATGTATATAAATATTACTATTTTTACTTTTTAAAACAATAACTTTTAAAAATGTTAAATCAGCATATTTAATACTAAACTAAATACTTTATTTGGCCAAGTGTGATTAGGCATACAAAGAATTTGTCTCCGGTTCAAATAAAAAAAGAGTAGCACTAAAAATCTTTAGCACTATAAAGGCTAAAAATAATTCAATTTTCCATTTAATTTTTTATGTGTCAGTGCACAAATCTGTTTGTCTAACTGCCTGTCTATCTAGAATGCAACTGTTTATAAGGGCATAAAATCTTAATGCCACAAATAGTGGATAACATAATTGAAACAGCCTTGAACTCAAACAAGTCCTAGTTGACAGTTCCAATGAATAAAGACTGGCTTCACTTAGTATAAGGAATTTTCTACAGGAGTAAGACTTATCTGTTCAACAGTCAGGAAAGGTTCCATGTGCAAATGAATTAATGGTATTCCTTGGCATTGAAAGAATTAGAGAACCTGTGTTTGCATAGATCTCCATATGCACATCAGAACATTTAGAGAAGTGTGTATTATATAATTACATTAATAATTGTACATCTTATTAAAACTGGAAATATGAATTTTTGTATTTTGATACTAAATTATAACTTGAAATACTTAAGCTTCATGTTGTTCTTTTAAAAAATATTTAATACCAAAAGAGTTAACATACACATTTCTATTCACTAGTCACGCTTAAAATTCTAGTGTACTGTCGACTGGAATGAAGGCTTAAGTTGTGCAATAATTTATGATGAATTGCATGAAAAAATACTTTTTTTTTTTACTTTTTCCAGATCGCCCTATATCATGGATATACTGTTGTTAAAAACTATATGCCAGGTCTGCCCACAATAAAATGAGTTTCTTCAAAAGGGAAATCAGGTAATAAATATATAATACATTAGGACTCATAAAAAATCAGTGCAATATTTATTGGCAAAAATGTGTGACACCAATGTAAAAGAATAAAAATGTACAACTTAATCCTCTTCAAGGAATTCACCATCTAATTTCATAGTTTTGTTAACATCCAGCATATTGACATATTATCACAATTATGATAAACATAGTAATGACTTTTAGTCAACTGAGTTTTGATGCTACGTTGTAATCCATAGAGATACAAAACAGCTACTCTTATTAACCAAATAGCCACTCTGTTATAGCTATGATTAATTTACATTCCTCTGTTTTCAAAAGGATTTGGTATATCATTAATTGTTTGGTGCTACATATGCAAGCCATGTGCTTATTTCTTCCTCTCTTCTTTTCATGGCATCTTCTACTTAATAGATTAATTCTGAGTTTTGGAAAATCATTTATGGCTGTTATATTAAGAGTATGATTTGTGCTTGCCCTATAAACCAGGATTTTAAGGAATTAGGATTTGATTGCTTGGCATTACATGTGCGCTAGCCCATTGCTTACTGTAAATGTGCATATTAAATCAGCATTACATCATTTTTCTTAAAAACAAAAATGTCAGTTGGAAAAAGCTTTAACTAAAAGCACCTGATACCTAAATCAGGTGCTTTTGGATGTCAGCTGTTCTAGGTTTATTTTTTTCATTGGCTCTAGTATAGAGATGAGAAAGTATTTGGGGTGCACCAATTAGGCCAGGATAGTGGCAACCAAAGGTTCGGCTGATGATAATCTGATGAATCAGGCAAAAATGAAAATCTTCCAACTAGAAATTGGTTACTGTGACCTTGAAGGACCATTTCCTTTTCTGTGATAGACTGTCATTGTGGCTGAATCAGGACTTGGTGAAAGCGAGGTAAAGGAAATTATATCACCTTTTCTGAATCTATGTGTGCAACAAGTTGTGAGAATAAAGAAAACCACACCAAATTCAATCATCCTAGATTTGATTATAAAGCAAAATTTAAATTTAATGTTAAAACATTTTATGTAGGAACCACTAAAATAGATTATATCCTGTATGTTTATTACTTGATACCGAATCTATTTCTGGGATTTTAAATTTTTGTGTGTTTGTGTGAATGTGTATCTGTGTATGTATATACAGACACACACAGCTCCAGGCTATGAAATCAATTTTAATTTACTTATCATTTTTTTCAGTAACTTCTAGTAAAGTTTTCAGAATATTTCTAAAGAGACACTGGTAGGCATAAATTTGATTTTTTTCAGAAATATTTTTAAGTAGGATACAAAAGGAAGCTGATATTTTGATCACATATAATCCTTTTAAGAAGTCCATATATATATATATATATATATATATATATATATATATAAAAGCCAAAAACATATATATCATATGTTTTGTGAACTGTTTTCACTTGGCTTTTGCAGAAATTGCATTAAAAATTCCCAAGGTGGGAATTAGAATCATGGCATTAATGTTCATATAGGACTACACCACATATAGTATATGTGGAACTTTAACATGTGAGAAATAAATCAATTACTTAAAATCAATGATCTATTTTAATTTTGTTCTTCATATTGCCAAATTCTATAAATAATTTACTAGAACATACAGAAGAATCTAAACAAAAATACAATGTATAACTAGCATTGTCATTAGATATTATGTGCACAGCATTCATAGTTACCATTTTATGTGGTGTACTGGAAATGAATTACTGGAAAAATTAGGCACAGAGATTTTTACATGCATAAAATGAGTATCTGAAAAACTAAGGATTGGGGATAAGGAATTATATCCAAAACTGCCCTTCAATTCAGAGAAGACACTTTATTCCAGCAGAAGTTCCCATAAACAAAAGGGAGAGAAAGGACCTGGTTCCCATTTTGTTTTCAATTCCCTGGAATACATTTTTGAAAGAGAAAGCATAGACAATCTCTTCCCTCATTGCATTCATGGAAGGTTTGGTTGAATCAAAAAGCTTTTCTGAAGAAAATAACTTCACTGGATACTATCTAGAATTATTGTCTTGTTCCAAGTGTTCAATAAAATGAAAATAAAACATTTTGGAGTCATAGATTAAATTTTGTAAAAATATAAGCATAAGCATGTGTTAGGTTACACATTGCAACTTTACTCAGCTCTTCAAGGTTAATTTAGAAGCAATGGTGATACTTAAGAGCCATGCCCAAAATTTTGTTAGGTATCATGTTTTGTTTCCATGATGGGACTTCATTTCTCTTTTTCGACTTTCCGGTACAACCTACATTTGCTCTATATGATTTCCTTACCCTCCAAAGCAGATTTGATGGTTGGTAGGTGAGAGGAAATATATGTTCCACTGGTGGATCTATTCTGCCTGGAGTGACATGATGGAACATTGCCCCAAGTTTTCTTTAACACCAGTACAAAATTTAAAGAATGATTTCCCTCCTCTTATTTTTTTTAAAACAATCCAAATTAAAGTGTAAAACTGCTTCGTATTCAAATATTCTTTCATTGCAATTTGAATCTATAGTTCCTATAGCAGGAACTATAGATTGCAACTATTGTAAAATTCTCAGTTACTTCTTATAGATGGAAATAAATTCTTGTAGGCAACACGAGAAAGTTACAAGATATGCAGATAATGGAAGCTGCTACTATATCGGAATTACCAAATGTTATAGTAAAATTGAAAATAGCAACAAATATAAAATAGTTAACTTTTCACACATCATGTACTTGCCAAAAACAGGATGGAGAAATTATCATGCTTTCCTCATATAAAGCACCTTAAATGTCTCTGTTATTTGGAACTCAAGAAAAAATGATATTGGATGAAATTTACCATGGTCTTTTAACATAAAGCCAATTAAAATTATTTTCAGATTAATAGCTGCATTTGTTTTTGATGCAACAGATAAAATACCGTAAGCCAACATTAAAAGTTTATGTAATAAATTTACTGATCATTAAGATAATATAGGACTTTTAAGTTTACACTGATTTTAGAAACATCCAAAGTGGTTTAATATTGATAAAATATAGATAGTGAGATGTATAGCGAGGGAAAGTAACTTGTGTCTTTTTCACTTTGGCATATGAAATAATTTGAATATGCATAAATAATCTCGGGACACTATGATGGATATTAGAGGAAAATATTGTGCCTAAGCAATATACTGTATAGCTGCTTCTATTATAATTAGAACACCTGTGGAAGATCACACTAAGTATTTCCCTAACACAGGAATTGTGCCAATTTTTATTCCTGGATGCTCCAGCACTTTAATCAAAGCCCAACAAATATTTTGTATTTCTCTGCATAGATCAAAAAGTTGAGCTAAACTCAGTCATACCTTGAAAGCAAATATTAAAAGTATATGCATCCTAATCCTCAAAACATAACTTGGGAGTAAACTTGTTTCGATGTTTACCACCATGCAAATATGTTTAATATAGCAGTATTAGACATTTATTAAGAAGTAGGGCACAAAACTGTTTTAATTTCTTCTCAAAGGCAAAGAACAAGTTTAACACACTTAATTATTTTTCTTGAGTAAGTGTAGTTTTCAATTCACATGATTACTGGTATTAAATAAAACTTTATGAAAGCCCTCTTATAAGCAATTTTATTCCTAACCATGATGGCTGACAATGACAAAAACAGAATGTATCTGAGATCAGTTTTAAAAAAATAACTTACAAAGCAGTGATATACACAGCACAAAACAGGTCGGATGGGAAGAAGCAGTTCTTTTGAAAGATAAAATGTAAACGTAAAAAAGATGGAATAAAAGTCCCTATTTCTTATTTCTACTTAAGATGTCATGTGATAATATTTTACAACGTCCTGCAGGTCTATATATGTATGTGCTCATATTTATGTCTCTGTAACACACACATACATACACCTATCCCTACATATACATACACAGATAATTGTTTGCAGTTCAGTCTTGGACAGCTCTGATATGCCACATATTATAGCTGAAACCAGATCAAGACCCACTTTCTTCACAAAACAGGGAAGATGGTTGGAAAATAATGGTGGGTCCAAATGTGGCAGAAATCTTTTCTGTTAAACTGTACACAGGGATGAATATTTTTTCTTCTTTAGTAGCTCTCTGGAGAGGGCCAACTCAGTGCAGCCTTCACGAAGAAACTTGGTATTGGATCACACACTCATTGTCATGCTGGGAGAATACTGAAAAATAGGAATCCACATTTTAGCTACAACTCATTTACCAAGATACTAATAGTGAACATGAAATGCAAGTATCATGATTAATAATAATAACTTAATATATGACTACGCCTAATTTAACATAACAATTTAACATAATGTGATATCTATCTGGCTTGACAATGAAGATAAGTGTTGCACCTTATTGTCTATAATTTTGCATGCCATATAATATTTGATTAAGCAAAATTGTGCTACAAATATCTGGATTCTGAAACCCCTTAAGTTTCTCATGATTTATGATACGCATTAAAAGTTTTGTTTTCTTCCTGCTTCCTTGGTTGTGAAAATTGTGTGCAATGTTGTGTGTGTGTGGTCTAAATCAGTATGTGAAATTTAAAGCAGAACATGTGTTTGTAGTACAATAGCAGGAGTAGCAATCAGTCACCAACATGGCTTGTTACCCTTCCCTTGCTTTCGCTATAATATTAAAAATTGTAACATTTCCTAAAATCATCAAATTGCACAAGATTTCAGTCTAATAAACTATTGGGCTCACATAACAATGGTGAGCAGGGGGAATGCGACAACCAAGTCTCTTCCCTATGTCTTGACAACTGAAATGGTTTAAGAGTTACTGATAATTTCTTGACTAAGTTACTAAAATGCCTCATCCAAGTGTATACAGTTACACAGAATTTTCTGATTTCAATACTTTTAACTTCATCATTTCACTTCAGCAACTGATGAACTATTACAGTATTTTTATGGTTATATCTCTATGTTAAAAAAAAAACTTGTGATACTGTTTCAGAGGGAGATTCTTCAGTTAGATTAATATCAAGATCTGACTGAAGAGCTAGGCATAGAAAAACTGCAGCAAAGTAAAAATGTAAAGAGCTTTCTTCCTTTCCTACTTCTTGTTTAACTGGCAATTTTAATATGAAAATCATATTCTACCTAAACAATAACAGCAATTATTTCAATCAATTTTATTACAGTCACAGACCAGCAAAAACAGTAATAATTTATACAAAGTAATTACAAATATGATTCCATTAAATTGAATGCATTTTCTTGAATTGAAAAAGTTCTGCTAAAAGTGAATAATAATTTTGTGGTAAGGAAGAAATATTTATTAATCACACAGGATAAAAATCTGATTTTTTTATTAAAAAAAAATGCGCTCCCACAGAGAGGGCCTCCTCAGGGTGCCGTCAGCCAGACAATGCCGGCTGGCGACCCCCAGGGGGAGGCAGCCCCTACCCTCTGGAACGATCTTCCTCCAGAACTGAGAACAATTGCCGACCTCCGGACTTTTTGTCGGGCCCTAAAAACTTATCTCTTCCAGCTCGCCGGTCTAGCCTGACCCCTGTTGAATTTTTAAGATTTTTTGTATTGTAGGGTTGTGGTATTTTAAATATTTAATTGTTTTAATCTCAGCCAAAGTTTATATGGGTTTTAAAATTTTTTAACTTTTATGTACTATTTTTTATCTGGCTGTTCACCGCCCTGAGTCCGCAAGGAGAAGGGCGGTATATAAATCTAATAAATCAAATCAAATCAAATCAATTATAAAGCCAGTTTTATCTAATCTGGAATGATAAACCTTAAATCCAAGTTATTACCATTGTATATAACTTTTGTATTAGTGTTTTTCTCACTGTTAATTTATATCAAAAATATATTTACTGGAAGGGAAATAAACATAAAATTATTTGTATATACATGAAAACATATTAAGAATAAGAATGTTTATAAACTATAAATTGATTTATATACCATTATTCTATTAGAATATTACTCTTTGGTTTTAATTCAATAAATTTTGAATGTCCTAATGTAAACAGTAATAAGAAAGTCAGATCTATCTGTAGCAAGTTGTTAGTTCTAACAACATTTAATTTATTTAGAACAAAACTGTTGATAGATAGATGGACAAACATTATTTTATTTAGAATTAAATATGAATCAAATAACTGTTCAAAAAAAGGAGATATTTTAAAGAGTCTTAAAATAAGCATTGGCAAAAATTTATCTTAATAAACACTAGTTGGCCTAAACAAGTTAATTCTAAAAACTATTGGTCAGAATATTATTTACAACTTATTTTTTGGAAACTACCTGATCATCATTATCCTTCCCATACACTAACTGGATCCATAGGCAAGACATAATTTAACATGAAATATATCATTTATTATAGTAAGGTTCTGCTGCTTATTTTGCCATATACATTTCTGATTCTTTTTCTGTCTTTATAACCTCAAATCAGGTAAATTTGTTCTAATCTACAACATGGAAATATATTTATTATTTATTTATTAATTAGTTTTATATACCGCCCTTCTCCTTACGGACTCAGGGCAGTGAACAGCCGAGTAAAAATCAGTACATAAAAGTTAAAAAATTATAAAACACATATAAATTTGACTGAGAATTAAAAACAAGTAAATATTAAAATACATCAACTCTACAAACTCTAAAAATTTTTAAAAATTCAACAGGGATCAGGCTAAACCAGCAAGCTGAAAAAGATAAGTTTTTAGGGCCCAACGAAAAGTCCGGAGGTCGGAGATCATTCTCAGTTCTGGAGGAAGATCATTCCAGAGGGTAGGGGCTGCCACAGAGAAGGCTCTCCCCCTGGGGGTCGCCAGCCGGCATTGTCTGGCTGACAGCACCCTGAGGAGGCCCTCTCTGTGGGAGCGAACCGGCCGGTGGGAGGCAATTGGCGGCAGAAGGCGGTCCCGTAAGTACCCTGGTCCTAAGCCATGGAGCGCTTTAAAGGTGATTACCAACACCTTGAAACGCACCCGGAAGTCCAACGGCAACCAATGCAGCTCGCGCAGGAGAGGTGTCACATGGGAGCGCCCCGTCGCTCCCATAATCCCCCGCGCAGCCGCATTCTGCACCAGTTGGAGCCTCTGGGTGCACCCCAAGGGGAGCCCCATGTAGAGAGCATTGCAGTAGTCCAGGCGAGAGGTGACGAGTGCCTGAGTGACTGTGCGTAGGGAGTCCCGATCTAGAAAGGGCCGCAGCTGGCGTATCAGGCGAACCTGATAGGTGAGGAGGAGACCCTCTCTATGGAAGCGGACTGGCTGGTGGGAGGCTACTGGTGGCAGAAGACGGTCTTGAAGGTACCCAGGTCCAATGCCATGGAGCGCTTTAAAGGTGATAACCAACACCTTGAATCGCACCCGGAAGACCACTGGGAGCCAGTGCAGCTCGCGCAGGAGGGGTGTCACATGAGCATAACGAGTTGTGCCCATAACCGCCCACGCGGCCACATTCTGGACCAGCTGGAGCCTCCGGGTGCTTTTCAAGGGGAGCCCCATGTAGAGAGGATTACAGTAGTCCAGTCAAGAGGAGACAAGGGTGTGAGTGACCGTGCGCAAGGCGTCGCGATTCAGAAAGGGCTGCAACTGGCGATTCAGGCGAACCAACAACATTGGTTATGAGCCAAGAATATCTTTAACAATACTGGTCCTCCTGATTCAATAAGATCTTAAGATGAAATGTAAATTAACAGAATACATTTGATACGTATTCAGTATTAAAATTGTTACTACAATTATTGTTCTGTGAAATTACTGTATTTTCCTGCGTATAAGACTACTTTCTAACACACAAAAATCTTCTCAAAAGTCGGGGGTCGTCTTATACGCAGATCAGCCCATAAGGCTCTAACGAGCCTTAAATGGCTCTGAGGAGGGTCGTCTTATACACCCAGTCATCTTATATGCCGGAAAATACGGTATATCAATTTCTATTTAGCAAAATTGAAATTAGTGCTTATTGTAACACTGCATATCATACTTTTAATTTTTGTTAACAAAATAATGTAAGTGACAACATAGGCAAAAAATAAACATATTTTTCCTTACATTGTCATTGTTATAGTTTTTATTTTTGTTTATTGATAACAGAAGAAATGGGGGAAAGAAATTTAAATTTATCACTATTACATTCTTCTTGGGCAGTATCTTCTTTGCTATAGGTTCAAATATGTTGAAATTAGCTTTGAATGCAGAAATATATGCAACATATCCCCTTGCTGAATGAAAACACACTTTTGATTCCGTCTTTCACACTTTATACAAACAAATACCCTTACATATATGAACAAAAAAAGTGTGAGAGATAATATTAAACATTACAATGTCTACTACAATAGACATATTAAGTAATGTTAAATTTTTCAAAATGTATACGCAATTGCTCCATCATTCCTCTATTTTTTTAATGTTGAATTATATTTTTTCAATTAACACCTAATTGGCCTTAAACTTAATTATAGATGTTATACAATCCCTTGAACATTTCCCTTGAAATTATTATTATTCTTTACATTAAGTGGAAACTAAATTTATATTTTATTTATTCATTAAATTTATTTGCTGCCCATCTCGCCACAGGTGAGTGGTGGCTTTCAACATAAAAGGCAACAAAACCAGAATAATTAGATAATTCAAATAACAATTTATAACAGCTTTATGTCCATTTACTCAGAAGTAAATCTTGTAACACTCATTGACACATTTTACAGTACTGTATACCTAGTTTTTTATTTAAAATGAGGAAAAACTTACTGGCCATAAATACTGTACAAAAGTGATTTAAGAAGGTTGTGAAAGTTTTTTTAAAAAAGGCTGGACAGGTATCTCCAAAAGATCATTTAATTGGTTTTCTTAACCACTATAGACCAAATGATCTTTGTGAATCATTATATTGTCATCATTCCGTGATGTTAATGAATATGTTCAGGGTTGTCTTACTATGATTCAGCATATGAAGCAAATGTATTGTGTATGTATCATTTCTAGTAATACTATAGGCAATAGCAATGGAAACTGCAAAACAAGCTTAAAGTTAAGTGTTCATAACTTGATTTCTTTCCACATTAAATATACAGCCCTTAATCTATTACGGGTACAGGAATTCATAAGTATTATTGTACATGGCAACACCTAAAATGATGAAGTAGAGCTGTACATCCAGCAGAACAACCAGAATAAAATAACAAAGTACTTACACTTTCACTCTGAAAAGGATTTAGAAAGTTACCCCCCATTTCACCATCATCTCGAGGGGTCCCAGGCTGATTGCTCATACTCATATTACTTGGAGAATTCTATTTGGAAAACAAAGCAAGAAAATCAAAAGCATAAATCATATGAAACTTTTTAAAAGCATCCCATGAGTGATACTTTTCTTTCACCCACAAGTACAATGCCCTCATTCTCAAGGGTGAGAGAAAAACATATTCAATAGGGATTATTTTATATTTGCCAGCCTGTATAAATATACTGAATGGGGACGGGTTCCTCTTGTACACCTGTATATATTACGTAAGCCCAGTTTCATGTCTATATTATAACCTTGGCAAAACTCACAAAGTCATGGGCAGGGCTGATGATTTAGGGCCCCACTACACAGCACAAGAAACGTCAAACCTAAGAACTGTTCTGAAGCCAACCATGACATTTTCATTCCTTTTAGCATTGAAATGCTGACAGATGTGCGGAGATTACATGAAGCCAATCCATCATCTCTTAACTGATCAGTCAAGATATTGCAAAAGTTGTGTTCAATAATTCTGAAAAGGTTTTTCAATCCTGTATTCAATTTTTCAATTTATCTTTCTTTTTTCAAAGATTGTGTTGGGACAGAATGGGAAACAGGATTTTATTTACATTTTTAAGGCTGCCCAATTATGATGATTCTAGCTCAGAGGTGGGTTTCAGCAGGTTCTGACAGTTCTGAAGAACTGGTAGCGGAAATTTTGAGTAGTTCGGAGAACCGGTAGTAAAAATTCTGACTGGCCCCGCCCATATCTATTCTCTGCCTCCCAAGTCCCAGCTGATCGGGAGGAAATGGGGATTTTGCAGTAAACTTCCCCTGGATTGGGAAGGGAATGGAGATTTTATAGTATCCTCCCGCTGCCATGCCCACCAAGCCACACCCACAGAACCGGTAGTAAAAAAAATTGAAACCAACCACTGTTCTAGATGCACATTTGTATTTAAGTTAGACATACATTACTTTGGGTGAGTCCCCCTGAAGACTTCAACTGAGCACACTCATTGCTCAGGTGATGATTTAGCAGAATTATCTGCAGAATTATTGCACCTTAAGTTTCATATTGAAACTATGGCCCCTCCTCCTTGTAGCACCTTAACATGAAATGCCTCGACTTTTTTCTTTCTTAACTTTAACTTCCTTAACTTAAGAGTGAATAATAAGAATGGGGGAAAAACAGAGATAAGTATTATTTTGAAAAGTTGGGTGGGAACAAGGTCAGACAATTCAGTAAAAGTGGTTGGGTCATTATGAAAAAGAGAATGAGAATAGTGACTGTTTGGTGAATAGCTGCTTTGAAAAAAAACCACCATGTTTCTTTCAAATCCATAATTTAAATAAGTCTCCTAATATGTACAATAGGGAAATCAATGAATCTTAGAGGTTAATTGAGGACTGTTTATGATTAGTGAAGAATTCAAGTATGGTGAAAAGTTTTGAATGTGGGACAAATTATTCATTGTATTAAGAATAGATTTTGGAAGAAAATGATGGTAGAATAAAAAATGTGAAAGGAATAAAAGTAAAAGTAAAAAAAAAGAAACCAGAGGAAGATTTACAAAAGGACACACACAACAACAAAATTAAGAAACAAATGGAAATGAAAAAACCTGAAATAAACTTGAATGAGCAAGAATTTTTGGCAAATAAATTAAGAGCATCTAAACAATTTTTTTGTGAAAATGCAAATAAACCGGGAAGATGGTTAGCATACAAAAGAAAAAAAAAGAGAAAAAAGTAATAAAATATTTACACGATGAAAAGGGGAAAATTCATTATAGAAGTGAAGAAAAGAATAATTCAAAATTATTATGAAAAGCTCTATTATCAAGAGAAGAGATCTGAAGAGAAGATAATACAATTTTAGAAAAATCAGACCTACCTAAAATACCCAAACAATACAAAGGGATGTTAGAAGAGAGAATTACAATGATGGAGCTAACAGAAATGATTAAAAAACAAAAAAATGGGAAAACACCAGGTCCAGATGGACTACCAGTGGAACTATATAAGACATTTCAAGAGGTGTTAAACAATGTAATATTGGAATTATTGAATGAACTTTTATTAAAAGCAAAATGCCAGATTCCTGGATAGAGCTCTATGTAACACTTACACCTAAAGAAGATTCAAATTTGTAATTTATAAAAAACTATAGACCGATTTCATTGTTAAATGCGGATTATAAGATTTTCGCTTCAATAATGGTGAATAGACTAAAGAGATTATTAAATGAATTCATTCGCATGGACCAAAGTGGGTTTCTACCTAAAAGGCAAATTAGAGACAATATGAGGATAATTTTGAATACTTTGGAGTATTATAAGACACATCCAGAAAAACAAATGGCAATGATATTTCTAGATGCACAGAAAGCTTTTGATAATGTGAATTGGCAGTTTATGATAAAACAACTACAGATAATGGACTTTGGGGAAAGATTTATGAATACTATAAAAACAATATATGATAAACAATCAGCTAAGATAATGATGAATGGAGAAATGACAGAAAAAGTTAGGATAACAAAAGGAATAAGGCAAGGATGCCCATTATCCCCATTGTTATTTGTATTGACTCTAGAAGTGCTAAATAGAAATATAAACTGAAATGAAGAAATAAAAGGGATGAAAATTAAAAAAGAGGAATATAAACTACAAGCCTTTGTAGATGATTTAGTATTTATCTTGGAGGAACCCCAAAAAACAGGACTCAAATTATTAGAACAAATAGAGGAATATGGAGAGGTAGCAGGTTTAAAAATAAATAAAGGAAAAACAAAAATATTGGTAAAATATATTTCAGAAAAACAAAAAAAGAGAAGAGAGAAATTGGATAAGCAAATTGTGAACAAAGTGAGATACTTAGGAATACAATTAACTTCAAGATATGTAACAATAAAAGAAGATAATTATTATAAATTAAAAAGACAAATTGAGAAAGACTTGGAAAAATGGAAAACTTTGCAACTATAATTTATGGGAAAAATAGCAATAATCAAGATGAATATATTACCGAGGTTATTGTTTTTATTCCAGACAATGCCTATAAAAATTGAAAAGACTTGTTTTCAAAATTATTTAGATTATTCCTCATTATCTAAACAAGATAATGAAGTTTTATGGCAGAGAAAAAAGGCAAGAATTAATATAAAGATGCTACAAGATGCAAGAATAAGGGGAGGATTTGGACTGCTGAATTGGGAATTATATTACCAGGCAGCAGCATTGACATGGATGAAAGAATGGATCGAATTAAGAAATATAAGATTACTAACTTTGGAAGGACATGATTTGCAATTGGGATGGCATGCATTTTTATGGTATGGTAGAAGTAAGATACATACGTATTTTCATAGACACTATGTAAGAAATGCATTGTTATTAGTGTGGGAGAAAGTTAGAAATGAATACTATGTGAAAATTTCAATATGGTTATCAACAATGGAAGCATTGATACATCCAAATATGGTTAATTTTAGAAATATTTTTAGATATAAAGACTTACTTACAGACAAAGGGGAATTGAAAGGGAAACAAGAAATGGAAGAACAAGGGATTGTGATAGACTGGTATATACATATGCAAAATTATATGGTTTTTATTTAGAAATGACAGATTTGGATAAGATATTCATGGGAACAGAGGATAAAATAATTTAAAAAATCTATAGTTTTCTGCTTAGTACGGAATTAGTGGAAGAACCAGTAAAGGAAACAATGATTGCTTGGACAAAAAATTGTGGATATTCAATTGAGCTCGATAGATGGCAACAATTATGGGAAAGGAACTATAAACTAACAATGTCCACTGCATATAAAGAGAATCAATATAAAATGTTTTATAGATGACATATGCCTCTGGAAAAATTGGCAAAAATGTTTCAAGACAAACCAGCTAAATGTTGGAAATGCCATCAAATACCAGGATCTTATTATCATATGTGGTGGACATTCCCAGAAGCTAGAGATTATTTGAACAGAATTAAAACATGGTTAGAAGAAATGATCCAACAACGTATTGATTTAAAACCTGAGCTTTTCCTATTGGGTATACTACCAGAGAAAATTAGTAAAGAAAATATATACTTGATTATACATATAATAACCGCAGCGAGGACAGTATTTGCGCAAAGATGGAAAGCAGAGAAAATCCCTTTGGAAGGGGAAGTAATTAAAAAAATCTTAGATTGTGAAGAATGAACAGATTAACTTTGATGAATAAAGAGAGAGAAGAAACAGACTATTATAAGATATGGGGGAAATTTTATGATAGATTAAAAAAGGGATATGGATAAAGATTGTGATAATTAAATAAGGAGAATGTTATATTAAATGTATTGTAATTTTCGCAACAGAAAAATGGAAATTATCAAGGAGGAATGAAGATAGGAGTAGTAATAAAAAGAAGTAGTAGTCATGGAAGAAACACCAAGAAGACACACGGAAAAATTGATGTATTATGTGTTGGTTTGTTTTTAAAAAAACAACAAAAAACTTTTATTAAAAAAAAAAGTAAAAGTAAAAATGAATACAAGAATGGAAAGCAGGAGCCTGTATGTAAAAAACAGTAGAACACAGATTAATTTCCTAAGAAAAGATGGAAAGAAGATGGAAAGAGAAAGGGAAATGGAAAAAAGGGAAGTTTTAAGTACAGAGTCAAAGAGAGTAAGAGTGGTTTGAGATGAATAGTGGAAGGCAAAATGTTAACAGATGTTAACATTGTTTTGCAATTCTGTAAAGAGGACTAAACAAGATACATGTAACAAGGAATGGATTAAAATAACAGTGATATCGAAGACAATATGTATTAAAATGAATTTATACATGCCATAAGGATGCTGAAAAATGCTACAGCTGCAGATATAGATGGTTAACTGGAGAAGTGTTAAAACATGGATATGGCTTCCTCATGGAGTGGCTGTGTGACTTGTTGAATACCACGTCATTATTATTTCATTACACAAAAGAAAAGATAGCAGGAACTGATGCAAAAACTATGGGGGATTTGTTTAAGTGTGCCTGGAGAAGCATATGGCAGAATTTGGATTTAAAGAGGTGATAATGAGCAAATCTGTTAAGAACTCTGTGGTTTTATTATGGGAAGAGTGGTTTACAGACTAGATTCTTGCTTTTCAGCAAGTCACTGAGAATGTATGAATGTGAGAAAGAAATTTCACTATATGTTTGTTGATTTAAAGAATGCTATAAAGTAAATATGCTTAAATTATGAAATGTTTTTCATAAATATTGATTGGATGTTGATTGCTGAATATAATAAGAGCAGTATATAAAGGAAGTAAGGCATTTGTGAAAATAAATCTAATGCTTAATACATAGTTCAACACTGAGAAGGGAGTGAGAGTGTCCCCCTGTTTGTTTAATTGTAGATAAATGTGCAAGGAATGCTTGTGGTGATAGCAAAGATGTTTGGCTGGGTACAGGAATATATACTTTTGCATGCAGGCATGTAGTATAATTGACTGAATACACAAATGTGATAATGGAACTGTATATGGATGTGCAGGAAATAAGGATGACATGTCCAAGAAGTATAGTGAAGAGTTTTGGTCTAAAACTAATTTGAACAGTTTTCTTCTTTTTATATTATGCTTTTAATTTCTTTTGACTAACTCTTACTTCTGTTCTGCATTGTGCTGTTTTCCTGGAAGGGAATAAGGTAATGAATATGTATGCAGGAATTGTCTTTCACAAGATCAACTATGAACTTTAAGAAGAAGAAAAGAACAAACTGTAGCCAGAGTCACACATAGTTTAAGGAGGAAACCCTTATAAGTCAAGGAAAACCACTTTGAAAAATGGGAGTATTTTAATGTATATCTGTTTTTAGAAAGAAGGTTGATGTCTACATTTCTATGGTTTGAGACACAAATGTAGCAATAAAACTCAGCCACTTTAATGAAAATTAGGTTTTAGTTCATAAGCCTCAGATAGAAACAATGTACATATTCAGATTTCTGTTGTTAGGAAAACTGGGATATCTTCAAAATCAGCATAACCATTTTCATTTTAAAACAGATATTTTAACAGTCCTTTTGTTTAGAGGACAAGCAATGTTAAAAATAAAATGTATACTTACTTTGGAGATACTGTCCATATCTCCTGAGCCTTAAATTAAAAAAGAAACCTCAGTTTAATTAATTCAATTTAAACAATGTATTCAGTTAAATCTTAAAACATCTTTCACTTTGCCGCACTGATGATTTTAGATTTAGAGGTCTCACATGCTCTCATGTCTGAAATCCTAGTTCTTTTTCAGACTGCTTTCTGAAGCATTTAAATAAATACATTTTTAGAAATCCTAACCTAAGAGGTTGCAAGAATAAGGAATAATGCTCTATGTAATCCCAAAGCTACATAAAGAATAAGCGTTGTGTAATTTTATTTCATTTTGCGCTTGCACTGATGGTGCTATCTCAAATAGTATTGCTCAAATGTTTATATGCCTTTCTATTGATGTTAGCGTGCCTACTATTACAATTATTTATATGCTGCCTACTCAAAGAAATCAGGATGTCTTATAATAGTTCCATTAAACATATCCATAAAAATTATAAATGCTAAATCATTAAATATTTTTTAAAAGGCTGCTGCATGCTTCCACTTAAACTCAATTCCTAAAAGCTCTGTGGAAGAGGATGGCTGATGGATAAAAGGATGGAGGTTAGCCTGACTTAACACAGTGAACTATTCCAAAGTGAGATGGCTCCTGCTGAGAAAGCCATTTTCTGGTTTTCCAGTTCCCTGATCACTTTCAGGATGGGCAGCTGCAGCTTTCTGTCCTGGCCATCCTATTTAGATTCTCTCCAAAGAAGGTGGTAAACTAAGGATCAACTTCTTGAACTGAAATCTATTGCCAACCAAAGCAGCTCTCATGAATAGATGCTTTATAGCAGGGGCGTCAAACTCAATTTCATTGAGGGCCACATCAGGATTGTGTTTGACCTTGGGTGGGGTGGAGGGGCATGACCAGGGTGGACGTGGCCAGTTCGACATCACTCGCTCCATTTTCAGCTGTGATGGCCTCCTGTATTCTTCTGCCTTCGAAAATAAAGCCAGGCCCAAGCTCAATTTTCACTGGCAGGGGAACCGTGGGCTGATTCCAGGGCAGCCCTGCAGGCTAGACCTAAACATGCCGTGGGCCAGATCCATCCCACGGGCTTTCAGTTTGACATCTCTGCTTTATAATTTCTACCTAGCAGAAGCCATGAACCCAAAGGAACTCACACATGACACAACAGCTCTTTCTGCTAGAGTGCAATAAATTAAATTTCCATAGAACCAATGAGTTTATGTATGAGTAGTAACTCAACCTCAGTTATTTTGTCCCATTCAATCTCTCATAGCCTCCAAGCACTGGTCAGGATTTACACAGCATTTCTTGTAAGGTCTGAGTTTGAGATATAAAGCTGAGTATCATCAGCATATTAAATACACTGCACCCCAAACCAACAGATCTTTCTTGGCAATTTCATGTTGATGTTAAATAAGAACGAAAAGAGGCCCAAGCCCTAGATGGCTAACCTTTTTGCCATCATATGCCAAAAGTGGGGTCGCATGGGGGGTCATGGGTGTGTGTGCCCACATCCATAATTCAATGCACCCCGCCCTCCCGTGTATGCGCACACTTTCCCCTGCTTTTGGCACATGATGGCACGGTGGGCCTGGTAGGCCTGTTTTTCCCCCTCCTCAGGCTCCAGAGGCTTTCTAGGAGCCTGGGGAAGGCAAAAACAGCCTTCCCCATTCTCCCGGAGGCCTTCTGGAGGCCGGAAACAGCCAGTTTCCCGACTTCCGGTGGGACCGGAAGGCCTGAAAATCAATTGGCCAGTGCGCACATGTGTGTTGGAGCCGAGATAGGGCAACACTCATGTGCCTACCAATATGGCTCCGCATGCCACCTGTGGCACCCGTGCCATAGGTTCGCCATCATGGCCCTAAAGCATCACACACTTAACTGGTCCAGGCTGAACCTCTTCTTCAAGAACATAGATTGAAATTGCCTGCAGAACCATCACCTACAGCATCCCAAATATCCAGCCCTCACAAGGTTAACATAGTTGATGGCTGTAGAAGCCAACAGGATGAGGAAAAACACACCAATTTCGTCCCTTCTCAATATGTGCAAAACATAACATATAAAAGCAGAGAGAATAAAATCTATAATTTAAAAGATGTCCCTTTCACGATCATCTGACTTTTTTTTTCTAATTTAAGGAGCTCATCTTTATTTGTAATTTCTAACTACAGACAAAGTTTAGAAAGCAATAAAACAGTTCAATATGATATATTTTTAAAACTGGATACATTACCTATCACAGGACTTAAAAAGGCAATTTATATTCTTACCTAGTGATCCATTCATGTGATGTGAATCCATTCCACTTAATCCACCCATTGGACCATCTGACCCTGGTCCCATTGGAAACTGCAAAAAGGGCAAATACGTCATACTCCAAAAATGTTAATAAATAATTTGTAACAAAGAGAAATACAACTCACAGGACGTAATAAATAAAGAGATTAAGAAAATGTCCATGATGATAGATAGATAGATAGATAGATAGATAGATAGATAGATAGATAGATAGATAGATAGAAGATTAGGACATAAAATTATTAAAATTTTGGATTTAGGGAGTCAGGCATAAATTCAAATGTATGTATTTATTACGGTTATTTACATTAGGTCTGTTGGCTCCAGGAGGTACTGCATTCATTAAAGTGTACATGTTATCTCCAGAGTTGGTTGAATCTGAAAACAAAAATGCCAAGTACTTTCAATGAAATCAATGAAAACAATTAACTATTATTTTTAAGGAAAGACATTCCAGTACTGCTTTCCAAGTATAAGATACTTCACAAGATCTATAGCCACCAATAATAGACATTTATTACAAAGTAATAACTATAGATTAGAATCCAGATCACTAAGTGAAAGGGCACAAAGGTTTTCCTAATGAGTCATGAATAAGTATTTTATTTTGATTAGGAAAGAGCAATGACATTGTGAGGTAAGATTTGAACTTTCAAAATGATCATGAAGTACAGATAGTCCTCGACTTACAACAGTTCATTTAGTGACGGTTTAAAGTTACAATGGCACTGAAAAATGATTTATGACTATTTTCCACAGTTATGACTTTTGCATCATTCCCATGATCAAAATTCAGATGATTGGCAACTGGTTCATATTTATGACTGTGCTGTGCCCCAGGGTCATGTGATCACCTTTTGCGACCTACTGACAAGCAAAGTCAATGGGGAAGAAGATTCACTTAACTACTGTGTTACTACTTATGAACTGCAGTGATCCAATTAACAACTGTGGAAAGAAAAGTTGTAAAATGGGACAAAACTCACTTAACAAATGTCTCACTAACAATAGAAATTTTTGGGTACAATTGTGGTTGTAAATAGAGGACTACCTGTATTATGTTAAGTAACAGAATTTGTTGGATTAATGGCACAGAGGTCCTTGTTGGATTGAGGATAATATGTGTATGCATTTTATTTATGAAATACAAAAAGGTGCAGAGGAACAATAAGAATATAGGATGAGTTTTTAAAGTTTTGTTTGGCAAAGTCTCAGTGTATTAACTTATATTTAAGCTTTTAAACATATAGTTTAATTATTAAAAAAGAAATTCATCTATTTTTTTATGCCAAAACCGAAAAATGAGACAAATACTATGTTTATCTGAAAACAAACAAACAAACAAAAAACCATACATTATTTATTTGTTTTATCAAACTAATATAACTTTAATAAGTTATAATTTTAGGTTAGATAGGACTATGAAGGACCCAGTTTGGGATAATGGCTAAGGCACCATAGTAAGAACCAGGAGATCATGTGTTCTAATATCACCTTAGGTGGCAAAGCCAAATGGGTAACTTTGGGCAGGCATGCTCTCTGAGCCCTAGGAAAGAATCAATGGCACTTCTGAAATCTTGCCAAGAAAACTACAAGAACAAGTCCAGGTAGTTGCCAGAAGTCAACACTACTTGAAGCCAGATCAGCTTTTATAAGTACACATTTCTTTTCAGGAAATAATTTTAAACTCGGAGTCATCATTTTCCGCACAGATAAATACAGCAGCAAAATGTTGCCAGCATTTTTGTTTTATAATTATGTATGAGAGAAATAGTCCCAGAGTGAGGAAAACTATAATAAGGCATTCTGAAATGTAGACGAGATCAACGAAATTACGCATTATTTCATAGGTTTGCATTGATGCCATTTTTAGGCAAACATGGTAATTAACCAAAGCAATAATGTAGGTTAATCTCACATTATATTTGAAAATATTTTTGAAGATTTATGCAGTAAAATATTGCTATTTCCTGTGATACAGTAAGTCATAACAATTTGTGTTCATAACAGGGAAAATTAAGGAATTCTCTTCCAGATTGAGAGAATGGTTGATATAACTTTGGAAGTTTCCTATAAGTAATATTGTGTGTTCTATTCATATCTAGAATCTACTAAGGATATCTAGAATCTACTAAGTTCTGTAAGGATATACAGTGGTTGAGAATTCTGACAATGGCTATTGAAATGTTAAGCAAATGTTAAACTATTGCTGTGTCAAACATTGCCATTTCATTCCCCCATTAAAGTTATCTACCTGCCGGACTAGGCATGATGGGTGTTCCAGGTGGCCCTCCACCTCCCGGTGGACCCTTAAAAGAAGAAAGGCAAATCACACACCTGCACACACACAAATATTGTATAAGCAACATAATTAAAAGATTTGATTAAACAATAACTTTTCTATATATCTGTCATTTATCATTTCATTTTCCAAATGGCTAGGTATAATGTCACTCAAAGATTTGCTTTTTTTCAGCAAGGAAACCTAAATAGCCCAGAAAAATACAATTATTCAGCTAATATATATTTTACTACCAGATCATCTCAAATTCAAGTTGTTCCTTAATCTGATTCAGGTGGATTGAGCTGTGTAGTATTTTCCTCATGAGAAAACTTGTCAACTTACAGAATCAATGTAAGTTGCAAAACTGGCTTGGATAAACAGGGGTTGGATGGAAGACTGGATAGAGAGATAATAAAGCACATTCTGATGGGAAAGATTTGAGGCATCAGCCCATGGCTACTTTTCTCTCTAGTTAGCTCTGATCTTCCATAAAATCTAACAATATTCTTTCAAAAAACTTAGCCAGCATTTCTCTTTATCATCCTGCTCCAATTTTAAATATATTCCTTTCCTATTAACCCTTTACCTTGAAGCTTGCTCTAACTTTCTATTTATGTGTTTTTTCCAACTTTTATTTAATTGAGCCTACATTTTTGAACATCTGTTTTTTCCTGTTCAGCACATAGCAATTTTGCTTTTTATAACCAAAGCAAGTATTAAAAAATTAGTATATAATCAATATACAATGGTGACTCAGTACTTATTGTTAATTAGTTCTGGGAGGTGCAATTAACACCAAACAAAATTTTCCCATAAGGAATAATGTATTAGTCATGAGGTAACTGACATTAGCAAGTTCTAGCTTGTGCACTGAGTACCAAACAATGAGTATCAGGACAAAATATTTGCATCAAAATGCATTGACTACCAAATTCAATGAGTTCCAAGCATTTGAGTACTGAGATTCCACTGTACTATAAATATATGGCAGACATAACTGATGTTTTTGTGCTTTTCTCTCAGCAATTGAACATCTACTGTATGTTTTAAACTGTACAGAATGATGCATGCACACTGATGAACACTGCAAACATAAATGTACACACACACACATACTCACTACATAATTCCCAGGTGAAGCAGAAGAGTATGGTATCTAAAAGACAGTAAGACAACAAAAATAGACTGTTCTTTCCAGTTCATATAGAATAACAAGATTTTTATAAAGATTATTTTATTATATTACAGTTAGTTTTACAGAAAAGAAAGAATATGCTCAGTTTTTCAATTAATTAATTCTATTAAGAAAGGGAATGGTAATATCAAATCAAAATCAGTCATATAGAATTACAGGTAGTCCTCACTTAAAGTCCATTCATTCAGCTAACTGTTAAAATTATGACAACATTGAATAAAGGGACTTATCACCAGTCCCCTAAACACTCCTGTGGTCAGGTGAACAAAGTTCAGGCCCATTAAGGCTCACCTGCATTTACAACTGACTTTAGGCCACTTGCCTACCTGCTGCATGTCACTATTGAATTGGCCATTTTATACTGCCTATTTGCTGCATCTGGGACTTCTCTTATGCCTGCTCAGGGTCTCTATTCACGCACTAACCAGGGTCTTCAAGCTAAGTCCTCCTTTTGCACTGCTACAGCTGGGGCCACCTTTTGTGTGCCAGTGAAAACTCCTGAGTGAGGCAAAACAGTATAAATGGGAGTCCTGAACAGAGTGTAAGAGAAGCTCTGGCTGCACCAGCATGAAAGAAGTGCAAAAGAAGGGCTCAGCCAGTACAGTACTGGATGGTGGGTGCAGCTGGTGTTGGCAGTTAAGCAGATGGCCAAAAGGATACAGATAGGCAGGTCCCTTACCTTACTGAGGTAAGGAGGAGGAGGCAGTCCCTTACCTTACTGAGGAGGCAGTCCCTTACCTTACTGAGGCTTGGGGCTGGGAGGGCTCAAGCTGGGAATGGCTTGGATCAGGTGGGGTCCTTGCCTAATTACTTGTGGGATTCAGTTAACGATGGCAATGGGGACTGCCGCCACTAAGCGATGCAATGACATAATGTTGTACTTTACAGATGCATTGCTTTGCAACATAAATTCTGGTCCCAATTACAGTCGTTAACCAAGGACTACCTGTAGACAGAACATTTTTTACAATTAGTTTTACCTTAACTTTACATATAGAATTTCATAGAAAAATAAAAATTTAAAAAGTCAATTAGAAACAAAACAATAAATTTGATCTGATTGTGAACTTATTAATATTTTATGTACACAATCAGGTACACAAATAATTAAATTACCATATTATCTAAAGATCTCTGAAATAAGAGTAATCTTTACTAATGTCAAGTACAACCTCTAAAAAGACCTTTTGGGATTATGAAAACTGACATTATCATTAACCAGACAGTTACTATGTGCAAAAATTGATAAAATAAGCACGTTTTGATTAATTTACTTTCACTTCTTTTTAACAGAACAATGCTTCATATAAATGTTTACTCACAGAATTGGCATTTGTAGGGTTTGGCCAAGGTCTACCACCTCCTGGACCCCTAAAATAAGGATCAAATTTCGGTTTAAATGAACAATAAAGCTTACTTAACTATAAACTATTTAATAAGCATAAACAAAGTTAAGTTGTTGCTGATATTCTTTAAAAAAAGCATTTACTGAAGAAAACAAAGAAGAAAAATGATATTAATTCCATTTATATTTATAATTTAAATTTAAATTATAGTTTAAATTTATAATTTAAAATAAGAACTTTATACATATTAGTATAGTAACTGCAATCAACAGACATGCCTAGAAATATTGTATGGAGATATTTTATATAATATTCAGACAAGAAGACGTAAATATCGTCTAAGGTATTTCTAAAATAATCCATCCATCCAGTATTTTAGGTAGCATCACTCTCTACCATATCTGTTTTACCAAATCTGAGTTATTGTATGTTCTTTATAAATCCAGTAAATGTACACTACATATTATTTTAGTTACAGTGTTCGTATCTTGTTTTACCTTTGAATTAGAGCTGTGCTTACAAATTTGTGAACCCTTTTAAATATTCAATATTTCTACATAAATATCGACTAAAACACAATCTGTTCTCCAACTCATAGTTCCAGTCATACACAGGGGAAGTTGCCAAACCTACAACAGTCTGTTAAACGGTGTCTACAGGGTCTGACTCTTCCCCACTTGACCATTTGGGGTAAAATATCATCAATACACTGTTGACACGCAGCTTGGTGGAAGACTTGAGGCTATAAGGATTTAGATGGTAAAAAAAACCAGATTCAGGCTTAATTCTGACAAGACTGAATGACTGTTGGTTTGGAGGTCATCATCTTTAGCTCTTTGTAGTCTGTACTCCCCATAAACAGTTCGTATGTAATTCTGGGGTTTTCTTGGATTTTCATCTTCTGCTAAAACAGCAGATGAAAGCTAATTTCATTCAGGTATTCCAGGAATATAAGACACATGCAAGGTCACGTGCCCTTGTCACATGTTTGGATTACAGTTATGCATTTTACATAGGACTGTCCTTAAAAACCATCAAGAAACTGCAGTTAATGCAGAATTGTAGTTGCCTACATACTAACTGAAAATATATGATATGGTACGTAAAACCAATATTGTAGAGCTGAATTGCTGGCATTTGCTTTCAAAATATATCTCCAGATACTAGTTATCAAAGTTGAAGCCCTACATGGCTTGGACTCTCATTATCTACAAAATTACTTACTTCAAATAGTAACATATTGCACACCAAATATGTGACTGCCTCAACAATGCTTGTTGAGAAGGCACACTTCTCATGGGGGGGGGGGGGCGGAGCTGGAGGTGAACATCTCTGCAAAATCCTACTGTGGAACACCACTTTGAGATTTAATATTTGCACTCTCACTCTTAACATTTAGCAAACTTCTAAAAACCTAGTTGTTCATAAGATATTTGAGGTAGTAAAGTGTGTTGTCACACTGCTGCTAAATTATGTCATCAATATAAGCAATGGATTACTATGACACTATTTTATTACACTGAATGTATAATAATACTGTTTCAAAGATACTAGTCTCTACCACTTAGAGTCATATGACTGAAGCAGTGTAAAATTTCAAAATAATTTAACAAACAAAACAAAACAAAAAATAAAAATATTTTTAAAAATCAATTAGAACTTTATATAACCATACACAAAACTCTAAAAATATATTCTCTCACTTATACCATGTAGATTCCGTTTTCTTGCTGGATGCATCATAATATTAAAAAAGTCCTTTATTTGCAAAACGAAAAAAAAACTTTGCTAACATTTGCAGTTCTTGCACCTGAATGAAAATTAGTTCCCATTACATTGTTATGAAATAATCAGTTCTTGTAGCTAAGGAACAAGGCTAGAACCTGGGAAAGTTCCAGTTCTGCCTTAGGCACGAAACAAGCTGGGTGACCCATCATTCTCTCTGAGCCTTAGGAAGCAGGCATGGCAAGCCATTTCCTACATCTTGCCAAAAAACCTTGCAGGGATTAGTCCAGGCAGTTACCAGGAATCAACACGGATTCAAAGGGACCAAAAAAGAGAAAAGTTGTGAACACTATGAGGTTGAAATCTCACATTATTTGACTATATAATCCAACCTCCATCAAAAGTTAATGTATTTTAAGAAAGTCTCTGAAAAACGTTTCTTCAATTTTAACACTTGCCTAAATATTAATCTTGGCTGTAAAACCATCTTTTATTTCTTAGTATTATAGAAAGGAAGGATTAAATCTACCTTGAGAGATTAGTATGTTCTCAGTTTATAAATGTCTAAAAGCTCAAAGGGACTGAAAAATGTATTTCACAATACATATGGTAGACCCTAACAAGCCAACCAATAATACAGTCTGACATTTTAAGCATATTTGAAATCTTCCTGCTGATGGAATAAAACCCTATGAACTTGTTAGCTTCTAATATATTGAGCATTAAAAGGAGGTTTCATATGACACCAGATAAAAGGGATATGCAAACATGTTTTATTTCAAAATGTTTTGAATATGACATGTTGCAAAACATCCTACATCTGAGCTATTTCAAGTATTTTCTGAAAGCTTGTTGAGTTGCCAAAATCATGAAGCTACCAGATCATTTCAAGAAATCTTTAGGCTCAGAATATCCTGCCCACTCCACCAATTAAAGAACAAATTCCTGTTGGCATTCTGATATGTTGTCATTATTGTTTGCCAGTTAATCAATACATGTTTGTGTGTCTTTATTTTAAATGTGCCTACATCCCTGCCATTACTTTTAATTGAAGACAACTTCCTTATTGTGTGTTAATGCAATTTACATTACTTACATGTTCATTCCTGGCATTCCAGGGCCACCTAAAGCATTCAGTGGGGGTCTCATTGCACCTCCATAGTTCTGCAATGATAACCAAGGGTCAGACTACCACAAAACAAAAAAACAAAACCAAAGAGGAGGGGGGGAAAAAAAGGACAGCAGGTTAATGACTTCCCTACATATCTGCTAATTGGATCGGCCAGTGTCATTCATTGTTAGGTTTTTAACTGCTCAATTTATAAACAATTATTATTTCTATACTCCCTCTGATTTAAAAAAAAACCTATTTAGCTTTTTCTTCTGACCTTATCATCTTATCAAAGGAAGTAAACACATTTAATTGATTAATGAAGATTATACCATTTATAATAGCTAGCACAATTATCAGTGAAGGGCAGGTTTTGCCATTCATGAATGCTGACTCAATATTCTAATATTAAGGGACTGGGTAATTTTAAAAACTAAGCTCTTAAGAATGAGCTGTTGTAATCAATAATAGATTTATTAACTTTAGCAATAGACATATGTACTTATACTATGTAAGAAGACTTGTATTTTTACTTAAAAGCATTTTACAGCAATGGACTGTTCAATAAACAGGGAAAACACACATGTTAAATAGTCTCTAATTTGCGTATTTATATACAAAGATGCACTTTCAAATTAACTATCACATCAGCAACACAAACTGGATTCTCTACTAATTATTTGAAAAACTATACTCTTCACAGATCTGTCCATAATTATAACTTAGTCACCCTACAATAAATATATAAGGTTAATTTAGTGACTGTTATACATAAATTTTAATTTTGGGAATTATAATTAGACTAGATTCTCTAAAACCATTAAAATAGTTATTATTTCAGTTTCTGGAAGAAAACAATTTTGATAGTTCCACTATTAGAAATTTTAGTCATCACAATTTTATTGGATTAAAACAAATCTGAGGAAAAGGGTTATAAATATAAGTTTTCACAGAATGCTGCGGCTTTACTAGTTTATTTTTAAATTGCTGTTCTAAATTCTGTTGGCTGGATTTTGATCCTCTTCACAAATTAAGAGCAAGGCGAAATGGGAAAAATATTTTTAAAAATGAAAATCTGAGAAAGATTTTGGCCAACGTGACTTAAAACAAATATAGAGCCTTAAGAAGGTATTCAACGCTGTTAGGTAAACACCTGCCTAGCATGGAAAGGGAATGAGGAGGAGTAAGAGTTCGGTAATCTTTTATGGCATTTATTTCCTGACCTGGCCTACCTCACAGGGATCTACAAAGGAAAATTTGTAAAATCATCCATTTGACGTCTTTCATGTTTTCTCTCTTCTCTTTCTAGTATCTCAAAATACTGGAAAGTATTTTGCATTTATTGGAGGAATATCTGTAATATAATATTGCAGTGCGATGTAATATTAACCAAAGAAATATTGGAAGCCTGATGCTTTATTTAATGTTAGGCAACTTTAATTAAGGTGAGGTAAGTTAATTTGTATATTTTAACCATATTTATTTCAATTAAATGTGATTAAAACAGTTAAAAAATATTTTACAAAGAACAAATGGATGTAATGTAGTAAGTTATTGACAGAAATCTATTACAAGTGTATTGCCAAATTTGCTCCCAATATCAAATACACAATGATTCTGTATGTTCTTATCAATTCATCAATCATAAATTTAATATATAAATGGATTATGTAAAGAAGCTTTATTTATTTATAAATTTATAAGCTCTGGATTGCTTACAAGTGTACATGAACAAATATAACAGATAATTCTAAAATCATATAACATTCTAAAGCAGTATTAAAATTAAATGTTCAGGCTTTAAACACCAAAACTGTATAAAGTTCTGCCAGTTTTTAAGGCTCTGTATTTTAACAGCAATTTATCTTTGATTTCTAACTAAAAGAAGCTGTGTGCATGTTCTCATCCTTGTTCAAATCTTTCAGAGAAATTATGTACAATAACTTCAAGTAGAGGAATATGTGTACTATAAGAATACATCTCTTTGTTTCTTTCTCTCATAGGAAATTATGATAAATATGATCATATCTAAGACAATTAGAACAATATACCTGCGGGCCTAGTGGGACCATTCCCCTAGGTGGAGTCATCCTCTGCATTGGTCCTCCCATATTTGGATGACCTAAAAGATTCATGAAAAAAAAATAGGAATACAATTTTAATTGTTTAATCAGATTGATTCAGATTATAAATGCATTTTAATCAGAGTGAAAATTTGTTTTTCCTATGGTTAAAATATTTTGTAAAAAGTGTGTCAGATACAAACTCAATCAAATTATTTTTCTTCCATTCAAATTCAAAAAGAATTCCTCTTCAAAGTTGATGTCTGCCATTCCTCTCATTTGGGTTTGCCTAAAAACATAGGTCTTCCTCCCCCCAAACTTTATTTTAATTAAACTGCCAATTTAATAAATTTAGGAGAACAGCATATTAGGGAACGCATTTATCCCTGCAACTCATATTGGTGATAGACAGACTGATGACATTTCTTTTTGTTTAAGTAAAGCACATTTAGATATAGTAGTGCTGCATAACATAAATTGAAGAGTTGTTCAATATGAATTTTGTCAACTAAATATATCATCTTGTACAAGAGGCCAAATAATGTGCAGCAGATGTATTTTAAATTATTTAAAACTTTTACAAAGAAAAAGGCTAATAAATCTCATTAGGTTAAAAGGATCTTTAAGAAAATCCTGCCGCCCCACAATCAATAACATTTTAGAAACATGAAAATTTATGATCTTGTATGATTCGATAGAAAACAAACTTTGTGGGTCCCATCTGCTAAAGAGTTCAATCTAATGGGAGCTAGATGATGAGTCTTTTCTGTTGTGGCTCCTGCTCTTTGAAACATCATTCCCCCTTGAGGTGAAGTCAATCCCATCCTTGTTAGCCTTTTGGAAGGACCTGCCACTTTGTAGATCCCATGGGAGTCTGCAAGATGGTTGTATTTTGCTGAGATGGTTGTTGTTGTTGTCTGCAAGCCTGCTTTTTATTTATTATGATGTTTATTGTTTCAAGTTTTTAATGATTGCACATTGTTTTAATTCTTAGTTGTACACCACCCAGAGTCATGTCCAGTGAGATAAATGGCTATATAAATTAGCTATATAAATTAGCTAAATAAATAAAACACAAATTACTTAAACAAAAATAATTGTTCCCTTTTATATTTGGATCATGAGAATATTAGCATGAATGCATTTCTTACAAAATTCTGGAAACTGTTCCAATGGAACAATGGAAGTTTGATGATAAAACTGTTATTTATTCAGTTATTTCTATTGATAATATTTCTATTGATAATACTTCTATTGCTAATTTACCTTGCTGCCGTGTTGGATCCATTCCACTAGGCAATAATGGCTGACTTCCTGGGACACCTCCTAGTGCCTATTAAAAAGTTTTCAGATAAATTTTCTACTTGAATATCACACTTAAACAACTTTTTAAAAGACACACAATCTATTTTCATTTTTAAAAAACCCTATAATTTCACCCTAAAAGAATGGGAATCTAAAATTACCTTCTTTTACAATTAATCCCAATTTATTTTGTATATTTTTTCCCCATAAAATCAAATTTAAATGTATGGTATTATAAAAACAGTAATTTATATACAGAATGTGTTTACCTGCTGTAGTATCTTTAGTTATGATATCCTCATACAATAAACAATATGTCAAATATCTACATCATAAATGCAGTTTTTAAGACCTGCTGTTTTAAACAATGGGTAAAGTTTGACTTTCCGAGGTAAATGTTTCTTTGCATCCTACAATTTACTGATTAAAAAACTGTTACCTGATTGGGTATCCGTAAAGGTGGCCTTGGGCCTCCTGGATATCGAGGAGACATGAAAGGCTACAAAACAGGAAAAAAATGCAATTAAGAACAGAGATACAAAATTTATTCAAAAGTAAACCACATACTGCTTTAGCTACATGATCATCTTTATTTATGATCAAAATACATTTTTTGCTAATGTTGATCTTGATCTGGAAACCTCTGAAGGCCTCAAAAACCTTTTATTTATTTTCTATCAACACTCTGTGCGTAACCGTCTGCATATTTTTGCCAAAGTCAGAAATTTTCCTAATTAGAAATTTCCTAATTAGTCAGAAAATTTCTGACTAATATATACTAGCTGTTATTATATATCACACTTTCTCTTCTAACCCAGGAATTGTCCAGAGGCTATTCAGAAATTGGGCAATTCTAAGACTCTGAAAACTAGCCTCTGGGAATATTCATTCTGGTTGAGCCATGATAAGTGACCAAAACCAGGATTAAAGTCATTCAATTTTTACAGCTCTTTCATCAAATGGCTGTTTTGTTGTTCAACTCAAACATGTACATACTGTCAATTATGTGGTCATCCGTTTGTCTCTGTTCTTTTAGCTTTTAAAGTCATCAGGTTCCTATTTATCGCTTTTTTTTCTTTTTTCTTTCTCCGAGAGTAATCTATTCCAATTTTAAAAAGTTTCTCAATTTTCTAACTTGTTCCAATAGACAGATTATTCCAGATCGGTCTGTAATAAAATGAACTCCTTAATGAAGGTTCTCCTTGAAGAGCACTTGGAGGCTCCAACTGATCCAGAATGTGGCCGCACAGATGATTATGGGAGCGACTCGTCGCACCCATGTGACATCTCTCCTGCGCGAGCTGCACTGGCTCTCAGTGGTCTTCCAGGTGCGATTCAAGGTGTTGGTCACTACCTTTAAAGTGCTCCATGGCTTAGGACTCGGATATTTACGAGACTGCCTTCTGCCAACGACAGCCTCCCACTGACCAATATGCTCCCACAGAGAGGGGCTCCTCAGGATGCCGTTGGCCAAGCAATGTCGACTGGCGACCCCCAGGGGGAGAGCCTTCTCTGTGGGGGCACCTGCCCTCTGGAATGAACTGCGGGAATCATGCATATCTGGGGATATGCATGATTCCCGACCTGCGTACCTTCTGCCGTGCCCTTAAGCCCCTACTTTTCCAACAAGCTGGACTAGCATGATCCGAATCCGTACTGGGTGTTTTAAATTTTTGGGTTTTAAATTTGGGGAGCCAAATTATTTAATTAGTTTTAATTGATTTTAAATTTTGTATACTTGGTTATTTTAATGTGGCTGTGCACCGCCCTGAGTCCTTCGGGAGAAGGGCGGTATAGAAATTCAATAAAATAAAATAAAAAAATAATAAATAATGGGTCTTTTCCTCCTGCAAATTATTTTACTAAATTTTCTGATTTGACAAAATGGAGAATTGCCGTGACTAAGTGAAAGTGTGAATTGCAGATTGCTTTCAGCTTGAAAGAGAAACAATGTGTTTTGTTACTTAGATTGGATTACTTTGAAAATAACCAAGGGTTTCTGACTTTGGAGATTCCCAATTTGTATATGGGTAGTTTTATTGGTGGAAAGAAAGCAGAAATATAACGGAACTATTAAAATTGAAACTAGCTGGTGCAGGAACAAAAGAAAATGGCATAGCAACAAAAGAAGGGAAACTGATGGACTTTATATGGAACAGATGTTATAAAAGAACTAAAAAAAGTTTTTTTTCTTTTTAAAGACTTTAAATTTGACAACATTGAATTTGAAATGGAATACTTATGGACAGATAGGGAAATGAGGAAATAGAATATATTTGGTTGTGAGATAAGAACATAAAACAGTTTGATTAAAAATGGAAATGTAATGTTTAAATGAATTCTGAATATTAATAAGAGGTTTTTTTAAATTTGGCAATTTTGAATTTGAAATGGAATATTCATGGTTAAAAAAAGAATATATATATGTTTTTCCTTTAAGCCAGGTTTTTTCCTACGTAGCCAAGATTTTTCTGGAACCACAATTGAGCGAAATCACATTCATTACTTTCTGGGTTCTTTCTCCATCTTTTCATTCTGGCAGCAAGCAAAATTCTGTGCTGCATTGTGGGAGACCTATATAGCTATTTCTGGCTCATGGCTGAGGATGGCTAACGAGCCAGAAATAGCTATATAGGTCTCCCACAATGCAGCACAAAATTTTGCTTGCTGCCAGAATGAAAAGATGGAGAAAGAACCCAGAAAGTAGTGAATGTGATTTCGCTCAATTGTGGTTCCAGAAAAATCTTGGCTATGTAGGAAAAACCTGGCTTAAAGGAAAAACACACATTAAATCTACGAAAAGTAAGAAAATATATATATATATATATATATATATATATATATATATATATATATATATATATATATATATATATATAGTTGTGAAATAAGAATATAAAATAGTTTGATTAAAAATGAAAATATAATGCTTAAATGTTTAAATGAATTTTGAGGTTAAACAGGAGGTGCTAATAGAGAAATAAATATATATATACTAAGGTGGATAAAAATGATGTTTTTATAGAAAATAAGAATATGTATGTATATGGGGTAAATTTAAGAAAAGCTTACAGCACAGGAGAGAATATGTGGAGAATATATTTGATGTAACACGTTTCTATTCTAAATTGGTGACAGATATGGAGGAGAATACGCTGAAAAGCAGTCTATACAATATGCTGTTAATCAGCTAAAATAATAAAAATGGAGTGGAGGAGAATATGTTGGAAAACAGCCAAAACAAGAAATGTTGGAAATCAGCCAAATAATAGTTGGAGGAGTGGAGGAGATTATGCTGGAAAACAGTTAAAATAAAATACGCTGTGAATCAGCCAAATAACTGGTTTAAGAGTGGAGGAGAATATGCTGGTAATCAGTGGGAGAAATGGAGGAGATTATGCAGGAAAACAGCTAAAAAATGCTGTGAACCAGCTAAACAATAGATTTAGGAGTGGAGGAGAATATGCTGGTAATCAGCGGGAGGAATGGAGGAGATTATGCTGGAAAACAGCCAAAATAAAAATGCTGTGAATCAGCCAAACAATAGATTTAGGAGTGGAGGAGAATATGCTGGAAATCAGCCAAGATAAAATATACTGGGAACAAGACAAAACAATAGATGGAGACGTAGAGGAGAATATGCTGGAAAACAGCCTAAAGATAAAAACGTTGGAAATCAGTTGGGATGAAAAAGATGGTGGATGATAATTAAATAATGTGAAATGATTTTGAAATGATTTTATGTAAAATGAGAAGTGTAATTGATGATAAGCCTAAGAAAATTAGATATAAATTAATAGTAAATTAATAGACGTTAAGATAGAGATTTGATGAAATGGGTTTTAAGATTAAGGAATATATATGGAATTTTGATTTATAAAATGATAAAAAAATAGAATTGTGTTTATTTGGAAACTAAAGGTTGCATATAAAAAAGGAGTTGTATTGGAAGGTTTATGGTGATACAATAGAATGCTAAATGTTTTGGTTAAGATGTTAGAATTAGTGATAAAAATTTGTGGTTTGACTTTTATTTTAAAAGATGTAAACCGATGAAATTTGGAATCGAGCTTGTTAAAGAAGCGTGAGTAATTGTACCTATTTATGACTGGACCAAACCTTTGCTCTTAAAAGATGTATTTTATGTTTAAGATGTTTTTAAAAAAATAAAAATATTTTTCAAAAAAAACCCATACATACTGTTAATAAAACTAATTCACTAAAGAAAATCATGGTTCATTATTAGACATTTTAAAAATACAGGTAGTCCTCAACTTAGACTGTTTGCTTAGCAACCGTTCAAAGTTATGACGGAGCTCCCTGGGGGTATTTATAACCCAGTACTGAAGCTCTGATGGCAGCCCCTCCCTTCCCCCAGTCACATGAACTCAAGTCTGGCGCTCGACAACTATGCTGCATTTGTGGCCATTTCCAGCATCCCATAATCATGTGACTGTGTTTGATCTAAAATAAGTATTTAACTTCTGACTTTCGGCAAAATTGGTACATAGTGAAACATTGGTTCACTTAATGACAAGGCAATTGTTTTGTGATCTCAGCATTTGCTTAACAACTACAGCAAAAAGGTAAAAATTTTGTCACATGGATCAGGGGTCTCCAACCTTTGCAACTTTAAGCCTGGTGGACTTCAACACCCAGCTTTGCTGGCTGGGGAATTCTGGGAGTTGAAGTCCGCCAGGCTTAAAGTTTTCAAGGTTGGAGACTCCTGACATGGATGACTCAGTTTACAACCATTACAGTCTGTGAATATCATGAGCAGACTCCATTATGGTTGGAGGTTGAAGACTTAACTTAAAAAATACCTTGCATAGCCAGAATTGAACAAGTGATATTCTGCCACAATGCAGTCCAAATACTTATTAGTTATTTAATAAGCTTTAGACTTTGTGTTGTTGAGTAACATAGCAAAGTCACGTTTTTTGTATAAAAATAAGTTTAGAATCACATGGCTTGCTGTTTTGCATTTTCATCCCCCCCCCACCCTGAATTACAGAAATGTAAATATAAAGGGAAAGCTCTAGTTACTGTACATGTATGAAAATTATTTATTTGGAAGAAAACTGAATCTTTTAAGCAGAGTTTTGAAGGCCTGAAAGGAAAGTATTTCAGTTAAAGTAACAAATTTTCTATACTAGTATTACACTATAGAAAGAGATACTATCAATAGCACAAAGTAAATTAAGGTAATCCAAAATTCAAATGGCCTTATAGGCTGAAGCTTGGAGAAAAAAAACATTAATTTTATAATCATTCATTAATATTCAACTTTTAAAACTTTAATAGTACAATAACAATAACAATAGCGGTACTACCCTAGGAATTTATATTACCAATGTAATATCTTTGCTCTTTGTTTTCTATCCAATAATTTTATTAATAATTATATTAAATAGAAAAATATATACAACCCCCCAAACACAGTAAAATATATAGAATGTGCAGAGCCCCATTAAAAAATAGGGAAAAAATGAGGAAAATAGGAACAAGAAACTTCACCCTTTATCTCCACCAAGTATATTCAACGTTAACATTTTATCACTGTCTCTTAAAATAAAACCAAATGCATCTTCACACTTCACCCCATTTTCTAATTCCTCAGCTCTATTTATTAATTAGCAAGTTTATTCTTTCTCTGGAATGCACAGCATAATATATACAGTACTATAAAATCTGTTCTCTGTGGTTAAAAATGCAGAAAATGCAGTGGCCACAAGATGGCATTGTGCTCTTATAATCATTATACATTTTTATAGACTTTCACAAAAATACTTATAAAATATGACTTTTAAATTCAACACCTATTTTTACATTTTGATTTGTAATTATAAGTGATAACTTTGCCAATTTGTAACTATATAACAAAATGGAACAAAAATATTATTCACATTAAGCAAGTCCTTGATTTACTGGACTCATGGGAAGTAAAAAAGTCTTTTAGACCCGAATTTTCATTAAATTTGAATGGGATTTGAAGCATGCGGAAAATATATTGTATTTGGGTAAAATGGTTAATGGAGTTTACATATATATAAAATGGCATTATGCCTATGAAATTGGAAAACAGATTTTATCTCTTGCAACCAACATCTAGCAAATTGAAGGTTATCATTTCATATTTTCTTATCCTGATATACCTTTCAGTCACTACTAGTTACTAATATAAGTAATTTATCAATATTTTATTTTGTAGATTTTTTTTTACAAGATCATACAGAATTAAATCTTTTTTAGTGTATCTCATATCAGGAAGGTGTATTTTATTTTCTGGATGACTTGCCACTTATCTTTTTACATACATCTATGGGACTGATTCAATGCATCAGTGCTCAACTCATATATTTTAATTTTCCCTTAGTAAAACCCTCTGCTACATTCATTTTTGAAAATCTTATATGGCACCATGATCATCTAACAAATAAATAGAATATTCAAATCTTGCGAAGCGTAATTTATGCATGTAGAATATGTATAACATACATTTATTTAAATGTACATAAACGTACATTTATTTCCTAACTGTAACAAGTACAAATTAATTGCAACTGAGTAATGATAATTATATGAATATATCTATATATTTAATTGTTACAGAAAGATCAAATGCCTGAAGTGCATGTAACTGTTTAGCAATTAGAAGCAGCTAAAATTCATTTTGAACCTATTTTGATCTATATTCTACATTTTAAAAAAAGTACTGGTTCTTCTGGTGTTTGTATCAGTACACATTTTTAAAAGTGGCTGAACATTATCATGAAGTTTTTTTTACAACAAATGCATATGTCAACTGCTTATTAAGTCAATTTCCCCCATATTTCTTATCATATTTCAGGTTCATCTCACATGTGTACAATTCTGTAATTTATTTTACTTTTGTTCACTTTATAAGATTGTTTTTTAATAATGCCTCAGTTGCAGTCTTTGAAAGGACACTTTCAAAGGGTTTGTATATTTCCTTTTCTAATAACTTTCGGAAATTGCTTGTTAACTGCTTTTTGGCTATTAGGTGAATTGAAACCCCAGTTGAGTTTCCTTGAGCCCTTTGTGAAAGAAGTGTTAAATACAAGTTTTAAGATCTTTAAAAAAAAATTTTTTTTTGAAATAAGCAGAACACCATCTGCTCAGTTTAAACTTTCACTAAACATTCCATTTAATTTCATCCAGGTTTTACCTCCATCATATATCATTCTAATTACATTCTTATTAATAAACATTAAATTCTACATGTATGCAAAGTAACATTCACATTTCAACCCTGTTTACTTTATCATAGGCCCCCACTAAGTGTAAATAATTTTTCCCTTACATTTCTCAATTACTTGACCAAAATTTTGGTTTGCACACCTGTTCGGTATAAAGCTGCATTATTGTATTTCCCAAGCTTTTCTCATTCTAACCTCTTAGACCCTTTCAATCAGAGGTCTGCTAAACACCTTTCCTGATGCTAATTGTTGGAGTTAGCACCGGGTTTTTTCCCCCCCAGTCTTGCTGCCTTTTCCTTTGTATAGGAAAATAGTATTTTCTTTCTAATTTGCCCAGATGTGGTCTTTACACTTTAATCATACTGCTTAGCCACAAGTAAATTGCATCCATATTTCAACATTTTGCTAGTTAAACTATCAACCTTCTTACAGGATTTATAATCTCTTATCATTTTTCTTGCATAATATCGTTCTTTAATATATCATTGTCATACAACTTTCTTTCAGCATTCCTCCATTTCAGTTTTGTCCCAAATAATTTCATCATTCCTGTTTCTTACTCCATTCACTCTGCTGACGATTCTGTTTAGACCTTTTCACCCCTTCTAAAACTACTTTTTAATGTTAAAAAAATCATACACATCACTAATTTAATTCTTTTTTTTAACTTAACCATTCCTTGCTGTTTGACTATTCTCCATACAACTATTTTTTTCTCGTACATATATAGAGAATACATTTCTTGCGCTAACTCTAACCCAAATTAAAGGTTTACAGGGTCATAAAAAGGAAGTTACATGGACTTTTTTCTTATCCCTAAACTTTTTTTACTTCATCTGTGAACAAATCTTTTTCATACTTCCTATTAAGCACTCTGAGCAGTGGGGGGTTTCAAAATTTTATACTACCGGTTTTGTGGGTGTGGCTTGGTGGCTATGGCTTGGCTTGGTGGGCCTGGCTTGGTGGGCGTGGCAGGGGAAGGATACTGTAAAATCTTCATTCCCTCCCCACTCCAGGGGAAGGTTACTGAAAAATCCCCATTTCCTCCCAATCAGCTAGGACTTGGGAGGCAGAGAATAGATGGGGCGGGGTCAGTCAGAATTTTTACTACTGCTTCACTGAACTACTCAAAATTTCCACTCCCAGTTCTCCAGAACTGCTCAGAACCTCCTGAAACCCACCTCTGACTTTGAGCCACAACCTGTGTTTATTCTGTAACATAACTCTTGTTATTTTATTTTAAGCAGCTGCCTTATTCTCTTTCTGCATGTTCCCATCTTATTTGTTCTGATAAGCAATAATCTATTACTTTTTAAAATGGGATTCATACTTTGTTTCCACTGCAACTGTTCTACTTTCACACTAATTACTGTTACTCCCCCCCCCCACCCCAAGATCTATTCTCGAACCTACCAAAAGTGCTCGGTCCCAAGTTCACATTTGTATGTATGAGTGGATTGATCCAAGTATTTGAAACAATCTTTTTTTAAAGATAAAAGTTATTAAAAGTTTAAAAGAGAGCATAAACACTAACACAAAGTGATACTGAATAAAGAAATTGAAAGAGGAGAAAAAGAAAAAAGTAAAGTACAGAAAGAAAGGATAAAAATAAATAAGAAGTTTTTGAATTCCTTTGCAGCAAATACGTAGGATTACAAAATTATCTTCTACTCTATAATTACAACAAAATTCACAACAAAACTCATCATCAAAATCATAAGCCTTAAGTGCATTTTTTCTGTTTCATGCTAAAAAATCTATAAGGGGTTTCCAATCATGCATAAATGTAGATATTTTTCCTATTAAGAAAGTTAAGTTAATCACCTTTGCAGATTCTATCATCTTCCTCTATTACGGTGTCAAACATTTCAACTTTTGAGAATACAGTAATCTTGCTGCAGTTGTCATATATATAAAAACAAAGTCCTATAGCTTTTTTTTTAGCTATCTGTCTGTTAATCTGGTCAATTTACATTAGTTTTTAACATTTTCTCAATTAATATATTTATTTGTATCCAACATTTTTTTGGCCACGTTTACCATACATGATAAAGTGTTCCTTCATCTTGTTTACATTTCCAACAAAGATTCAAAGTACCTTTTAGACAATTTCTCTGGTGACAAATACCAACAATACATCATTTTATATAGCTTCTCTTTAAGGCTAGAACATAATGTAAATTTCAATTCTTTCAAATCAATCTTTTTCCATTGATCAATGGAATATTGTAGTTAATTTTAAAACTCTTTTTAAATACGTAACATTCTTTCATTTGTTCTTTTTCTGTTTCATATTTCAACAAGTTTATATATTTTAGCAATAACACATTCATTCTTTGTACATAGTTCTATTTCAAACTTAGTCTTGCATTGTTGAAAAGCCTAAAACCTTTTATCCACTCTAAACCTTTCTGATAACTGTACACAAGAAAATCATTTTATAATCCCCATGAAAAAATATAGCACATTGTATTACTACATAATGCCATTTATGTTTACTTAAGACTTTTGTCTATAAAATGCTTTTTGTGCTGAAATCCACAAAGGTATTTTTGGGTACAACCTAGATTTATATTTATTCCATGTTTTAAGAATGGCCTGCCTGACATAATTAATTTTGACATCTACACTAACCTTATTATACCATAGATATCCATGCCATCCAAATCTCAGATCATGTCCTAACTGCCACAATCCTCTATTTCTTTAAAACTGAATATTTTTCATAGCCAATATTCATCAAATGGACATTATTCCCATTCACTTTTTGCTCTACAAATGGTCCAATCGCTTTTCCCACATACTGTAATATCATTCTCACCCATCCCTTTCATGTGTCTAAAAGAATAATATTTTCTACTGGATTTACTTCATTCAGTACATTGCAGAATGTTTCCATTATCATCATTCTAAAATATAACATACAACTATCATCACCTGTAATCTTCTACCATAAGCACCTACAACAATAAAGAAGACACCAATTCATAATTTTATCCCCTACATTTCAGCTATTCCATTTATAATTAAACCTACTTCTTCATTTCCTTGCAGCTATATGCCAATCCTATCCCACAGAATCAGACCACCTTCACTCAGATCAATTATATCCTTTCCCCTTTTGTTAGGTTGGCAGATATTTAGCCTTTCTCACTCCTTTCTTTTCATATTATTTTTTAAACCTTTTATACTTTTACACTCATTTTGCATTTTTCCCAATTCCATGGCCATTACTAAATGGACCAGTGATATTGTCTTCCATTATTCATGATTTTTAGTAAGATAAAGAAGATATAAACTATGTTGTCAAGCCTAGTAAATACATGTGTCATATGCAGCATTCCCAGATAATTATAACTTTTTGGCACATTGTAGTTAGTATTTATTTTATTCTTGAGATTTATAAGGCTACCCAACTCAAACAGAATTCTTTTTTCTGGGTGGCATAGAGAATATTTTTATTCACCCATAAAAATATTTATGCCAAAAATACAGCCTCAGCTCAGATTTATTCCACACATATTTATACTAATCTATGCTAGCTAGGATTTCTACTCACTACTTTGCAATTATTTTGCACATGTCCCACTACCTAAAAGGTATATGTATCGGACTGACACCTACCAATACAAGGAGACCTCTACTCTACTACCTTTATGATTTCTATATCTTAGGTTCACTAAGAAGTTTATAATAACATCAATATATTCTACTCATACTTTTTTTACTCAGCCTTTAACACAATCTGGCAGTTAGATCTGAGTAGTTCTTAAAAATGATTAGTAATTCTTTAGCTAATTTTGGAATTTTTTATTAATTATTTTTACTTTTAGGTTATAAAGAAGAAAATTAGAAAAGAACATAAAATAAAAAGAATACAGAATCATATATTCAAAATGCACTGAAAAACGTAATTGAGTTTTTTTCAAGAGAAAAATGATTATAGATTTTTTTCAAGAATCCGACAAATGGATATGTATATTCAACACAAGTAAAAATAATTTTATCATACTTGATTGAGAAATTCAAGAACTCAGTGCAATGTTACTGCTATTTATTACCACACATCCAAAATGAATTGAATCAATAAAAATAAAATTAATGGTAAATGTAAATACATTTTTATCAACTAGGACACATACCTCTCTGTGTTAGCTATGTATTTTTTAAAATAAAATTTTGCATAACGCTAAAATATTTTTTTTATATTCTGGGTAAAATGATCATCAGAAATTTTTGAATTTAAGAAAAAGTAGAACCCTGGAGTTGTATGCAATAAAATGCAGTAGTTTTATGAGTTGGGATAGGGTTAAAGACATATAAATGGTGCCCCTTCTGATTCTCTATGGAGGAGTCAAGATAGAGGCAAATCTTTATTAGCAAAACACTGAACAAAGCAATCTCTTAAATAGGAGGTCTCCTGACTCATCTTTCCCTAAAATGAAATTTACTACTCTAAACAAGGCATCTGATTGGCACAATAGGGCAGGAAAAATAGTAACACTTTGTGTCCATTATCACTATAATGTAGAGTCAAATTGAACTCAAATTCATGCTTAATGAAATTGACTTTTGATCTTCAAACAGCACTCCACATATTGTTTCTGGTGTTCCATCTCCCAAAGCTCTTCAGTAAAGTAAGATTAAAATTAAGAATAGAAATGGGCTTGGGAGCAGTTTATCAAGAGCCCAGATTAACTCTTGTACCCAAAATTAATTAGGTCACCAAAAGAATGTCCTCTCAACCACTGGAAAACTTATCCTCCAGAAACTGAATCCATTCATTTCCATTTAGTATGTGGACAAGACAAACCCTGTCTAGCTCTCAGATAGCATCTCATCCTAGGTTGACTAGGAAGTAATGTGAACACAGCACCAAGTTAAATGGTTCTGCGTATTTAAATCATCACATAACTGCTTTGAGGCAAGTACAAGGTCAAATATATGACCATGAATTACTTGAGATAAACCTGTAGTTTTAAATACTGAGACTTTTTTTAATTCAAGACAAGAAAACTGAAATCATCCAACAGCAAAAGTAAGTAGATGACAAACAAACATGTATTTGGATAAAAATCAAGGAGTCAACTATGTAGCAAGATTGTCGGTGTGCCAACTTCTGCTTGTAGCCTAAATTAACGTGTATGTGCTTATCCTTCAGCCATTCTGACTCTACTTTCAAATTCAAATATGTTGTCCTGTAAAATGAGTGTCATCCCAACCCTATTCTTAATCATGTAGCTACTATAGTACCTACAACCTGGGTGGGCACATCTCTAAAATGCTTGGATTGTCCAGCAGATCTCAGTAATACATACTAGGTATGTCTGTTGTGAATTAAGCTGTGAATGAGCACAGTCTGTCTCTCTCTCTCTCTCTCTCTCTCTCTCTCTCTCTCTCACACACACACACACACACCTCACACATAATACACACACACACACAATCTGTATGTACTGTATATCTATATTTTCACTATTCTGAGTAACAGTTTTTATCCACAAAAACTAATACAATCCCATTCATTTGGCTTTGTTTTATCACTTAGTGAAACATAAAATAATTTGGTTCTCAAATTAATGCTTTCATCACTTAACATAATTTGACATACAAGTAGTCCTCGACTTGCTCATCTTTTAATGATGACCTGAGGTGACAACAGCCTTGGAAATGGTGCTTTATGGCCTTCCAACAATCTCACGGTCACATGATTTCAATTCAGGTGCTTGGCAACCAGCTCACGTTTATATGGTCACGATTTGTGAATACAAATTGCTAGTTTGAACTTGCCTAGCAGCATTAACCTACTATTTGCTGTAGCATATATCTTTAATAAAGAATTAAAATGATACAATTTAATTTAAGACTCTACTAGACAAAGTAGCAAAGTAACCAACCAATTTCTTCTATCATACAACTCCACCTGTGGCTCATTTAAATTAAGTTATCATTGCACATTTAACACTTTATCGTAGATTTTAAATTTGCACTGCTGATATAAATAGCATAAACTTATTTTCTACTGATAAAATCCATAGTAACACCCTATTCTATCCCAAACGTTTAAATACGGTGCATTTTATTCCTGGAAGAAATGGTATTCTTTCATGGCAGTGCCAAAAACTGCTACTTTCTCTTTTCTAAGTTCTGAAAGCCCTATAATCAAATTTTTCTGAATACCTGAAAAAACCCCGGTGGAACAGGACCTACTGGCATGCCATCTCCTGGGGGAATGTTTCCTAGCACTGGACTGGGAGCTGCTGCAGCGCTCTGAAAAGAACAAAGGAAAAATAAACCTTTGTCATTGCACACAATAGGCATAAAACCAAAATACTACTTTGACCATAGTGTGGCAAGGCAGAAAGGAACACTCTCTGCATGATAGATTTAATTTTTTCTTCCGTTTAAAATAATTAGTGCTCATTTTCAAAGTGCAGAAGTGAAACACGTAAATACAAACGTAGATTTCCTTAATAAATGACTGCCTTACACTCACAATTGAAAGGGAAACTCAGGGATCAGGAACTTCATTTAGTTTAAACAAAGATTTGTAAATTGTGCATTTACAAAAGGTTCTATTACACCTCAGTCCAATAGGCAACTTCCGATCAGAAAAGTAGCATGTCAGCTAATCAGCTAATATTCAAAACAAAACATTATGAAAGAATTCAGTCGTAAATACACTAACACAATTCTATAACTAAATACATAGTATCGGTGCAATTTTATAATCTATTAAGAAACTGTCTCCTTAAAATTATAATGAACTTTATATATGTGGAATGATGCTTTAAGTGACCAAATTAAATACGATAAATGATGCAAACAGTTGCACTATGAAATTGAAAGCCATATTTAGTTATTTTTCTTATCTCACTCTGGTGCTAATAACAACCTGGGAGACAGGAATTAATTCAAGAAAAGAGTACATATCTGATGAAAAAGGACTATATTTATCCTACACTACTTTTCAAGTAAACTGTGGAAGATCCAATCTTAGTCTTCCACATAACAGCTTTCAGTCCTAAAACTGAGATTCTCAAATTTGTTTGCACTGTGAATCCAACAAAAGTTGGGATGATGCTGATGCTGATGGTAATTTAAGATCAGATGGAAGATTAAAAACTTTTCTAATCCCCTTCCTCTTTGCATTACAATCTAGAATCTCAAATTGTCATCCGAAGCAGCTGGTTGGAGATGATGGGAACTGTTGCTGCTGAAGCTTGGCTTTTGGGGAGACTGGCTCATCTCTGATGGTTTTTCACTTGGGAAGGTCAGCTCTGTATGGGAACTTACATTGAATGTTCTTCTCCACTCTGCATAATTACCCGAGAAGCAAGTAGCTGGGATTTCTATATTTCTGGGAGAAGTACCTCTCTGCTAAGTACCTGCTTTGGCAATTTGGGCTCCCTTAACAAAAGCTTTGCAGACAGAATGTTAAAAGTGAAGGGGATGGGAAATCATTTTAAAGGGAAAGAAGAAAGGGAGGAGGAAAAAAAAAAGTAACAGCAATAACCTAAGGATAGTGAAGCACTTGTGGAAATTATCTACTTGCTTTCTCTGATGCCCACAATTTGGATTATCTAGTCAGTCCTTTAGTAGATTCAAAACATGATGACCCGGCAGCTGTGATAACCCTCTTGGAATCTATTGGATTGTGACACACAAGCTTCAGCACCCTATGTGGCTGCTGAAGAAGTATTGGAAGAAGAGGCCGGTACTGAGTTGCTAAACCAGGAGTGGAGAATGAGACTTCTTCCAATTTGCTAAATATATATAGCTATCCTCTGATGTGATAGCTTTTGATCAGAATCTGTTTGCTGCTCTTGCCAGCTGTCAGCCAATGATGGCAGAAGAAGCCAAGTGAGAGTGTCCTGTTAGTACCAATGGCTATTCAATGTAGTGTGCTTAGTGACATTCTCTGTTCTAAATTCTGAGAGGGAGAATCACCTTCATCTGCTTGAACCAGGGATGAAATGCTCCCGGTTCGGACGGATCGCCTGATCCGGTAGCGATGGCGGTGGGTGGTTCGGAGAACCGGTAGCAAAAATCCCTGGGTCCTTTCCCCCCATGCCCAGCTGAGCCGCACAATTATCAGAGGCTTTTTTTTTCTTTTAAAAGCATTTTTTCTACAACCTCTTTGGCTGAAGAGGTTGTGGGAAATTAAAATGCTTAAAAGTAAAAAAAAAAAAAGTAAAAAAAAAGTAAAAAAAAAAGTTGCCCACACCAACCCAGTCACATTACCCCCACCACCACCAAGCCACCCCTACAGAACTGGTAGTAATAAATTTTACATGTCACCATTGGCTTGTACCTCTCCCTCCTGTCAGCTCTGTGCTAGGTGCAGCACAGATTCTTTCTATCCGTCATCTCCAGAAGTTAGATCTCTATGCTCGAGTTTCCTTTTGGCATTTTAAAAAAATATTCTGGCCCCCATAAATGTACGAGCCCTCTCAAATTAGCTTATAGGCTCCAAGAGAATCATAGTCTATAGTTTGAAAATCTTCATCCTAAGGCCTTCTCTTTTATAAGAAGTTAACATATGTTATAATACAACTAAATTTAGATTATCCTGAATTAATGCAAAACAGCAGCTGCAGGAGGAAATAAATTAACATGCTGATCGTTGATTAGATAACAGGGTAAGATGAAGCCTTTATCATAATTTTCTTCCAAAGTATGGAACTTTGAATGTGCATTAAGATTGAAAGCATGCAGAACACTACTTTTATTTCTGTTTCCTATACAATGTGGATTCTTCCTTTTGGCAAATGTACAGCTATTTATATTAAAAGTTACAAAAAGCTTTGAAATAAAATTGCTCAAAAACAAATTGATATTATAGATTTGTATATAGAAAATGTTAATTTTTGAAAGAAAATATATTCCATTTTTTAAGCGAACCAGGGATGAAATACACTATTTTTTGACACCTTTCAAACTAAGTAGGCAGGAAATATAGCTCCTCTATTGCAATAAATAAATTGCTATTTCTTCCAGATATTCATATTACCATTACATCTAGATTTCTACAAATCTTTCTAACAGCACTATATTTTGGTGCTGTATTTGTATCTGAAAAGTTTTCTAACATCATACTCTTATGAGGTCAGAGGATTTACTTATTATAAATGAATTATAACTTCCCATGGAATAGAATTGGCCACTGGGTGTCACTTTTGTACCCAATATATAAAGTTCATTTTGAATTAATTGACTTTTTAGCATCATACCCACTTAAGGAACCCTACTACATAAATTTGAGCATGTAAAACTAAATTTCACTATGATGACACAAGGTGATGCTGTTTTACTATAGACTTACAAAAATAGGGGTGAAAACAGGAAGTTTAGATTGCAAACATTTCTGTTTTTGCTGATGAATACAGTTTAGTATATTTAACTGCTACATTAAAAATTAGAACTAGAGCTAAAATGATATGAATCTGCATGTATGTCTGTACAGATGAGCACACAATAGTAGGTAACAAACTAACATTCTATCCATTTTAATAGTATCTATGTGATTATATAAAATAAATACAATTATACATAAAATGAAAAGATGTCAACTAGAAACTTCTTTCAATGTGCCTCAAATAAATTATAAAATATTGGTGAAATTCCCAAAATAAAAGTTTCTTTAAAGATCCAAATCAGAGTTATAAAAATAATATTTAAAGCAATTATATGTAGACTTCCATGTAGTGTAGGGGTGTCAAACTTGATTTCATTGCAGGCCACATCAGGGTTGTGCTTGACCTCAGGGGGCTGGGGTGGGCATGGCCAGCTCGATGACCCTTGTATCGGGGGCGCCTGTGGTGGCTGGAGTGCTCTGCCAGCAAAAATGGTTCCTGAGCTCCATTTAGGGCTGCAATGGCCTCCTGCAATGGAGGGGCTCGCGAGGGCCACATGCGGTCCTCCCAAACTCAGTTTTTGTTGCCAGAGGCACTGTGAGCCAGTCCTTTGCTGTTTCCAGGGTGGCCCCACAGGCAGCTCTAAGCACCCTGCAGCTGGATCTGGACCACAGGCCTTGAATTTAATACCTCTGATATAGTGCACTAAACATAATTTAGTTTTAAAAATCATTTCTCAGTGCCCTCTTTTCCTGTAAGACTTCTTATTCTATTGCCGATTAAACATGTCTTCCTGTCACAGTTTATGAAGTTGAAGCATCATCATAGTTTATTGCTAATTGCATACATCATCCATTAATTATGATGCAAAAGTAAAGTTTTCTGTTTATCTGTAATCTAGAGCAGGAGTGAAAAACTGGTGGCCCAAAGGCTGGGTGCATCACACACGGGTCATGCCCACCCTAGCTTCACAAAGGCAAAAACTGTTGGAATATGTCACGTGATGTGATCGAGTGTGACACCCATGATCTAGACATTTAACCCTCTAGACAATTCACAGTTCAATTACAATTCTAGAAAAGTTGCATACTATGAGTTATAGTTACATATTATACATCCCAAAACTGACTGACTATATTTAGTAGTTTCCTACTTCTCAACATACAGTATTGCAACAGTTCTTAATTTTATAATCTGAGAAATACTACTCAGCAATTTGCATTGTTTAAAAAAATTGATTTTTTGTAGTCTGTTTCCTATGTCAGCTAATGTGACATATTAAAAATATAGACTTCATTATAGTGCATGAGACAGCAACAAAGCAATGGATCATATAGCTATTTGAGCAGAGTGATCTATAACCATATAGAATATGTAACCTTCAAGAACATAATTAATTTTATCCACACGGCCACTATTCTTTTTAAATAATATAAAAGATAAATCAAGCAGTGGCATTGTTTAGTCTTGGCTGTTCCTTCTGATATAAAGAAACATATTGTTCTGAAAAATCACTGTCATTCCTTGGCAAGGGTCACAAAAGACGACTCTGGCAACATCTCATAATCATTTCTTTATAAAGAGTAAAGAACTTTACATATTAGAATGGAGAGATCTATACAAAAACAAAACAAGCCATAACATTAATAAATCAATCATAAAAGATGAAGAGGCAAAGTCTTAATTGGAAAAGTAACAATACTTCAGTATTGGTCTGTTAATATTTGGTAGTTACTTCTAACAACTTTGATACGACTGTTAGTGAAACTTGTTAAAAAGCATAACTATTTAATGAATATTTATAATTCGAAGGTTTTAGGGCAATCATATGCTTGCCAGTTAGCATTTCTAAACAACTGAAGTCTTGACTACAATGCAAAGTCAGTTGGACAACAAATGTTCTCTATATAGGATTTACATCTAACTGACTGTATCTAAATGCAGTCTCTACCTTTTAGAACTTAATTTTCAAAGAACTGGCTTTAAAATGTAATTTTAAGAGAAGCAAAGAGCAAAATAGACATAGCTTCAGTTTATTTTTAATTCTAATCACCATCTCACTCCATTATGACCCACTTCACCACAAAAATGATATGCATCTTGATTTGCTTTTTGTAGTGCTGCTGTTGCCACCTAACTCTTAAATCCAAACAAACTGGAAGAGGACATTGATTTCAGTGAGACTTGGGGGAAACAGAAGTTCAGAGCTTGAATGTGGCTTGTTTTTCATTTTAAAATTTCTGTTCTGTCCCCAGTGGAATCGTTTCTAAACATAACTGTTGAAATGAAAATGTCTAAATAAAAAGGTTATCTTGCTAGGGTGGATTTTATCAATTTTGCACTAAGAGAAAAGGAATGTTAACTATTCTCTAGCCCTCATACAGACATTTTAAGGTCTATAAATTATTGTTTACTATCATATTTTATAGAAAGAGCTGCCATTTTGAACATAATGGATTCTTCCAATAGTACAATTTTTGGAAAAATTATATAGACTAGATGTCTGAATTGTAATAGGATTTTTTCAACAAAGATAATCAAATGGTAATTGTTCTGATGGATTAGTTAGTATGTTGGCAAAGGCAAAGCATTTTATAGCTGGAATAATTAGTCCAATATAGAATGTTATGCTATCTACAGTGTAGTATTGCAGATTGATACCTGAAAAAAGAAACAAATGCATTGGAATCCATAAAATATATTTTTCCACTGTACTCTAATGTCTTTATAATCAAGGTTTCACCATCAAGATAAACAAAACTGTTCAACAATTCTACTGTAGGCTAGCAATGTAGAGAAAGAAGGAAATCACATTAAATTGTTTTTCTATGCATGATGATGGGATAGAGGTAATTGAGATATCATGAAAATAATTAAACAGATTAACAAAACTAACACGAAGCTTGTAATAAAAATAAGCCAAAGCATATATAGGTTCAGATCTAGTGGCTTTATGAACTTGCCCTATCAGCTAGCAGAGAATCAATTATTTGCTTCATGCAGTTTAATGCAAACTTAATTATTTTAATTAACTAATGTAATTAAGTTAATTTGTGTTATTAAAGTTACTATAATGCATGATTTGATTATGGACCAAGAAGTGTTGATTTTAATCTATATGACCTACAATGGATTAGAACTTTTCAACCTTAGGGGATTTAGTTTTATGCTACTATGACCACATCAACTTAAGTATAGGAGACATGTGCCAAAGTATTATTCAACTGGTTCAGCAGCTTAAAGTCCAAATGGATATTTTGGTTCATTTTTGGGGGAAAGAAAGCTTAAGTCTAGTAAAAATCTAGAGAATTGGTGGTAAAAGAATTGCAAACTCGTTGTGTTAGAATTTAGTAGGAGTACTGGTTTTAAAAAACTCAGCAATGACATATTTGCAACCCTCACATTAATGAATTGTTTTAAATCTAAAGTACTTCTGAATTTTGAATGATATTTAAAATGTTTCCCTTATAAAGCACAGATACTTAAAATTTTATTTTGAATTTTACAATTACAATTATATTTTATTTACACCTTAGCATGCTGTCAGGTTTTTTTCCCCCTTTAGTTAATAGTAAAAGTTTAATAATGCTTATCCAGTTTATATAACCTAAATTTATAAATGAAGTCAAACATGTTACATTTATTTATTAAAAAATAAATAACAATAAACAAAATATTACAATCCTTAAAAAATCCCAAAAATCTGCATGACTAAAATTCAAAGCTATTTTCCATATCCATATTACAGCATGAACCTGATTGAAATTAATTGTATCTCTCAGACTCCAAAGCATCAGTATAAATAGCATCTGTATGTAAGGTTTGTGCAGGCATAATTTTATTTAAAATTATTTTCAGAAAATATTGTTTTATTATGCAACATCTGTGTAAACAATCATAAATAGCAAACATACATAGTAATTGTATTCTCCAGCAAGAGAAGAAAATGCTGCAGCAGTGAAATAAGTTTACATGCTGGTAACTTCTAGCCTAAGATATTTTTGGCACAACTAATAACACTATGCTGGTAGATTCCATGCTCTGGCATAAGTTTAAGTATTAATCATCCCAGGATCAGACCATATTTCTGTCATACCTAAATAGTAATTTTTTTTTCCTGCTAACATAGTGCTTATGAACTTTCTGCTATGGTAGCCAAATCTAAATTATGAAGTCAAGTAATGAACAGAGGTAAAGTATTCCATTTTAATAACTGTAATAAATAGCTCTAATTAACATAGAGAAATCCATTTTAGTTATTTTCATAATAGGGGTATGGGAATTGGTGAATATTGCTACCGTCTTATACTTACTTACCTGGGCTGTAAATTTCACTAGGAATTATTTCTGAATGGGCATGTGCAGAATACATTAGCATTAGAATTTACAAATGAGCTACCATTATACTTAAAAAAACACCTACTGTCCTAAAATAAAGCTTAAACTCAACACTATCTGGCTCATTTGAGACAAATCTAGCAGAAACAGTAATATATATACACCAGTATCTTTATCCAAGATGTTAACTCTATTTTATAAGTGCTGATTAAACAAGCAACTTTTTATTGACGTCATTAGTTCTCCATTTGTGAAAAAAGACTGATTGGTTTTATCTTTCGGGGCCTTTAGCAAGGAGGCGGAGTTCATACCTGACAGTGCTATTAGAAAGCTTTGTTTCTAATAGTTATTTGGCTAAATTATTAATAACGTGTTATTAACATACATACATTACATGGAACAGCAATAAACTACTATATATCAGAAATGTTGCTTAAATATAAATTCATAGTTTCCATACAGGTGAATCATCATATCAGGATATATCTTATATTAGCAATACATAGCATTATATTAGTCAACTGAGAAGTTTCTACAGATTTTAATTGAACACAGTATATTAATATCCATTATTCTAATATAAATTTTTCCAGTGTTTCTCAACCTTGACAACTTGATTACTTATGTCTGGACTTCAACTCCCAGAATATGCTGGTTGGAAAATTCTGGGAATTGAAGTCTTACACATATTAAAGTTGCTAAGATTGAGAAACCTTGCATTATATCATTGTTCTGAAATAAAATACATAAGAGAAAAAAGAAAGACATTCTAGAAATTGAATATTTTTATGCTCCTGGATCAGCTATGTTGTGTACAATGGAGGCTAAGCTGCCTACCATTTTTGCCACAATATAAACAATTAAAGATTTCCTCTGCCAATATACCTGAGAAAATCACAGATAATGTCAGAAGTCTATAGAAATAGTGCTATTCCCAAGATGGAACCAATATTAGTTTCTTACAGATTATCTGGGTACTGCTCAATATTACACTTTGAAAACGTTGTTTCTGCTAAGGAGATATCCAGTATATAACATCTTATAAGGGAACATAAAAATAATTGCATCAGAATGCTATATGACAGGGTAAGAACCCACTGTAACACCCAGCAAGTTAAACAACTGGAGAACTGGTATCTGTGTGAACAATTCAGGCAGAATGGGTGCCCACAAGCATTTGTTACAAGATGTCTGTGCAACACGATGGGGACAGAAAGGAAGAAACAAGACCAACTACATGGCATACCCTGTCATACAACATTTTGGAAGCAGTAGAACACAGCTTCCCAGATCTGCAAGTGGGCAGTCCCCAGAGTACACTCCCCAGAGACTACCATACAAGAACAAATTATGCATTGTAAAGATATTTACAATGTAATATACCAGATCCTCTCCATGGACTGCCCTGTGACTATGTAGGACAGACTGGGAGGAAGCTAACAACTAGATTGCAAGAACACAAGTGAGCAGTCAGACGAGGAGACCTGAAATCATTGGTAGCCTCACACTGCAATGAACAAGGACATACATTCAATTTTGCAGCTACTAAGATTGTTGGATGAACAGATATAAAAACTGCCAGGAAAATGGTCCCCTCGTTAATCAACAGGAGTATTGATTTACCACCAGCTTATCAAATACTTAGGAGGCAAGGGCTTGGCAGCACAAAGAAACAACAGCCAGTAACATAATAGCCACCCATCAACACCCCAATCAACAACTAAAAATCCACACACACCTGGGCACTTTATAAATACCTCCCAAGCACATACTCTGCTAGAGAGAAGTTTCCTGAAGATGGGCTCAGCACAAGTCCAAAAACTAGGAAGTCTAAATGTCTGGTCCCAGTGACCAACCCAGGATGCATCCTGGAACATTATCCAAGGACACGTATATTCACTTTCATACGTAATACAACTTAGATTCATTTTATTGATAAATAGTTGCTACTGTCACTTGTGAAGACTTTTATTTCAAGCTTCATGAAAAGAAAACTGCAGATGGGCAAATATGTGCAGAATTAGACAGAATTAATTTTAACTTTCTGTTTATGAGTGAATGAATTATGAATGGATCTTAAAGGCTAATTTTGACTAGCATATTTGACCCTGCAATTATTAAAAAAAATGAATGGAATTATTTTTCAAATTTATTAGTATTATCAAAATATTTAGATTTGTTTTACGCTTAGTTGATGAACTAAATGAATTTAAGGTAATGTAAAAAAGTGAGTAGTTTTTCATTTGAAAATTAAATAAAACATCAAATTCAAGCTGAAATCAATTCTTCAAGTTTTAGAAGTATGTAGACACCCGTGGATGGGTCAAGGCAGGGGCAAATGATATATGAATCAAGACCTCATCATGTAAATGATGTGACTTATACACTAGTATCAGACTATGGTGTAATAGACACAAATTCTATAACTGCATCATTGACACATGTCATTTTGACATCATTATGAGTTATGACCGTCACCCAAGAATACACAGAAATGATGAGTCAAGGTTTAAAGATATATTTTAGTACTCAAAAATATAGATGTGTTCTAGTTAGTCACATTTTTAAAAAGTACTCTAAATACATTGAGCTCAAACAAGATAGCAAACTACAGGGTTCTTTTGAAGTACTATGGGATAAAGCAGGCAAATTTTTCATGCACATACACGTAACCAACACCAACAATCTAGAATTCTGTCAGCGTTCCCAATACAATCATAACCCAAAGTTCAGACATTCCTCACCAACAGTAAAAAGGGTGCAATTATACATACTTTCTTCATTTAGTGTCTTGGACAGTGATAATATTGGAAGAGTCAGAACTTAGTTAAAGAGCATATACAGTGTGATAAGTTGCTGTCAATGAAGTAGTTACACCTTGATCGAGATACACTGAGTTCGATTACAAGACTCTGCTGTAATATAAATTCACTACTTCTTTTTCCAACTTTATCTCACTAGCAGCTTCCTGTAGTTGCAAGGCTACAGACAGCCTATAGTGCTCCAATTTTTTTACCTTTTAACACAGAAGTTCCATGCAGAGAATCAAATCCATGTGGAAGAAGTGGCTGAAGTCAAAATTAGAAACCTTTCTACTGCAATTGGCTAGGCTAGTCCATTCTAGGACCATGCCCTTCCATCTGATGACCAAGTCCATATACTTTCACTCTCAATTTAGTTTTAGAGAAGCTGGATGCTTCAAGTCCCCCAGCCACTCTTTTATTTATATTTACCAACTAGTTACCAATTATATTTATTTATATTTACCACAGACCATTGAGACAGGCCGCTTACAAATTCAAATAAGTAATAATAAATTATTTACCTATTAAACTTGTTCATGGAAACTACCGATCCAAGTATGCAGTGGTTGGAACTGTTTCAGCAGTCGGGAACTCTTCTGTATACCGTTTCTGTCATAGTACTTGTTCCCCTCTCTATGGATTACAAATAAACCCATTTGTAACAATTCTTCCTATGAGGATATGTTTGAGGACATCCAATCAAGTTGTCTAGTTGGGAATCTTTTGTGGTGAGGGAATGGAGATCTATATGTGTGAGCATACGCAATATGTTTATCAAAATGCACAATAGAACTAAAGGAAGCCTAGAAAGGTCTGTCCCAACATTTTAGCACTTTTGTCCACCACAGCGGTTGTAGTAAAATTGCAAGCAACGTCAGAAGGCATGGTAGACTTCTGTAGAAAAACATCTGCATTAATCCACTAGTAAGGTCTATCCACAAAGGAATACAAATTGGGCTAGGAAGATCAACATATCACATTCAGCACTTGGCACAAAAACTATTGCTGTTCTATACCTTGATATATATTTCTGAAGTCAAACTATTATGTCACACTCTCAAAGATAATTAAAACAAAGAGAATAATCAGCAAGGCACTTTTCAATCATGAATTATAGTATTGTGCTATATTATAATATAGAAAATAATAAGACATAATTAAGACATAAGATGATCATTGCAGTAAAAATATTTTCAGTTTCATTACTGAAAGACACAGGAAAGTGAAGGTATTTTTCTCTACAACAGAGCATTAAAGCCAAGTGATAGGATCGCAACACAAAGCAACCACAAATAATAACAGCTTTGAAACAACGAACTCTATATCAACAAAACTGTGGTGCCATATTATCAGTGACCCACCAAATTCTTTTCAGGAAAAATTTAATCAATACTAAATCATCAAAAATCATCAATATCAAATCTATAAAAAAGACATTGAGGCAATTCTTTCAGCAGCACTTTCAATTTATCTGCTATTATTTCTATCTTTGTATAAAAATTGAACTAAAAAAAATCCCTATAAGATGGGTTCTATTCACATAAAGGCAATCATTAGAGAAGTCCGAATTTCCTCATTTAACTTACAAACGAACATTCCCTCTTATTCTATAAACTTAGAGTAGTTATCCATAGAGGCTAATGCACTTTGGGGAATTAATTGCTGTAAAAGTCTGGTAACATTAAACTTGTTGAAGCTGTAATTAGAATTCCCTATTTTTATATTGTTAATGCCATAAAAGCTTTGCATGTTTAATATTTCTACATTACATGGCAGTTTTATTTTTTATTTCAGGTAACCATTTATAAATGAAGATGAAGAACAAACAACTCAATTTAATAGTATTCTGAAACAAGTTTAAATTGGTCTTTTTCATTTTAGGTAAAAAAAATTTTACACCAGAGATAATTTATGTAAGGTGTTCTTAATTTTTCTTTGAGGGTCTACAGTGAGAAGAACGTGAATAATGAAGAAAATATAACTAAAATGGCAAAATCAAACAAGTAAAAAATAATTGGAAGCTAAAGCATAATTCAATTTAATTTTAACAAATGCATATTTTTAAAAAAGAAAAAACATCATTGAAGAAACCAAGCACATCTCAAATTAGAAGAAGTTTCAAAGTTTGGGCCATAGATGAAAAAACTATCCCCAGTACCTAACAGTTCTGAGAAGGGCCAAAGAAAAGGAATTCTGATGCCATTTTTAATGCTTGCATAAATATACTCATACATATGTTAGTAGGTCCGTTAGCTAATGTGATCTTAAACTCTTAATGTCTTAAAAGCTCAGAGACAGCATCCTGAATCTGCTCTGTATATATTACAGTAGAATAAATGTAATATGATATGAATAACTTATTGCCATACATTTTAGGTATATTTTTTACTACTTTCAATTTTTAAACTACATTTAAAGGTCAAAGGTCAATTATACCACAGAACTAATTAATGTGATCAAGAATGATACAATGATTGGAAAAGAATTGAGATCTGAATTGTAACCTAAAAAAAAATGAAGCTGAGTAGAGTAACCCTGTGAATCACTGGTTATGTCTAGTACCATCTTATATTAGTTAAAAACAAATAAACTTATATTTTAGCCACCTGATATATCTAATATTGTCAGATTTTTTAAAAACATGAAAGAATAAAATAAAATAGCTATAATCTTATCTCTCTAGTTTTAATTTATGAAAGCACTGAATATTGTAATACTGTAAATAATGCAATTCTACTTAATTTACTATGAAAATAATTTGAAAGTGGGTTTATTATTTTGATATATGATCTACTGTATAAGGCTAAAAATGGATGAAAGTTGCTTATTACACGTAACGTATTGAATCAGCGTTTCATAGATGCAGAGAACCATTTCCAACTAATGGAAACACTGCACTTATATTGTTCAACCATGCAAGACCAGAAAGATGCAAGGACACACAAACAGAAATTTCAAATCCCATTTTATCTATGCCAGCAGATATGTAATGCCCTTCTGTAAGAAAGCAATTTGATGACATGAGAACCAATAACCAAGCACGGTCAAGGTCTTAAAGATGAATTACACTACTACCTAAACTGGGGGACTATAATTATCTAAGGCAAAGGAATGAAAAGTTAGACTGTATAGACACTAGTCTCTGTTCTGATTGTTCTGGAGATGGTCACTGCTTTCAACAAAAAGTAAAGATCACAATCAGGGTAAGCCAAACCTAAATCAGTTATATTTCAGTAATGTAAACAACAAATTTATGATGCTTGTATAAATTTTGGTGATTAATCTGTTGAAGAGAAAATGGGGGAAAGTTTTAAAAAGAATTCCCCTCCACTGGATTCACACTAGAAACAGCATTGGTGCTCTGGTCTGTGTTCTTTGTCAAGAACTAGACTGCCATTTTCTTGCTGGTGGTCAGGGGCTGGTGATACAGGGTTATGTGCTCTCAACTCATTATCAACTAGCAACCACATGGTTAGATTTCCTCTGTGACAATTTGTACCAAGTCTTCTCTTTCAGATCTTCTAATAAGCATTTCTATTATCATTGTAATTGAATATATTCTCCTTGTCCATTCTTTACTTTAATCTTCCCAGCATTGGAGCCTTAGGACTTTGCATAATGTGTCCAAAATGGGATAATTTGAGCCTGGTCATTTGTGCATCGAATGAGAACTGGAAATTCGAGTGTAAGCTGCCTTAAGAGTTAATGCTTTATCCTGTGTAATTTAACATATATATCAGTGATGGTGAAACTTTTTAGCACTGAGTGTCAAAATGGATATGCACATGCACAGGGGAGCACGGGGAAACCGGAAGAGCAGCTCCCTGGTGCACACAGGCAGGAGTGTTGGAAACCAGAAGAGCAGTTCCCTGGCATGCACATGAATGCTGGTCACCTGATTTCTGGCACACATGCACATGTGAAGACCAGCTGGCCGGCACACTAGAACCCGGAAGAACAACGGGTGATGGCTGGCATGCTCGGAGAGATGGTTCTGTGTGCCACTTCCAGCACACGTGCCATAGGTTCACCATCACGGATATATATGAAACCACTACGGGAAGTCATTCAGCAGTTCAAATCATCAACATGTGGATGACATTCAGTTAAAGACTGCAATAGAAATTATGAACTAGGGTCTGAAGATCTCTCTTGCAGTTTCTGCTATTGAACTAGCTACCACTTATTTTATACCTATGCATTTGGTTTTTCCTGCCTAAATGTATAACTTTACTTTTCTCACCATTGAATTGCATTTTGTTAGACTGGACCCTATTTAACAAAATGAAATTCAGAATTCTGAAAACAAAAAGTTAAATCCATATTTCATTTACCTTATATTTTAATCACAGTATTTGCATCCAAATTGCCCAATAGTTTGCAGATGACATAAGCAACAAATCTCCTTAATATAAATATGAACTCCTGACAGTGTGACTCCTAGCAGAGAAATATTTTGATGCATTTTCTACATCTAATACAATTCTAAAATGCTAGTCTTATTCTTTACGGTTCTGAATTCTATGTTATAATATTCTTTACTACTGGACACCCATTTTCAGAAATCTTTTTTATGCTACATTAATAAATACAGTTTATTAAAATTAGAATCACTTTTTCCTTCAAATATGTACACTGTTAAGACAGCTTATTCCCTGAAAGCATCAGGGAAATATGATTGATTCTTAAAACATTTTTTTTAAAAAAATGTATGTACCGAGCTGCCTTTGCTTTTGCATTCACCACGGAAGGTACAGGTACTGACTGAAACTATAATTTTGTCAGTCATGGAAGGTAAAATATCTTCCTGCAGGCTGGAAAAATTCCCTCCTCCTTTCTCCTTTAACCTTGGCTGACAGCCTAACACAGCAAACAAGCTAGATACTGAGATCAACCAAAGAAAATGTAAAAAGCCGTTCTTGTACTATTATCACAATACCCCTACATAATAAGACATTTAATTGAATAAAAAGAACACAGAACGAAATGGATGTGCAGAAATGTATTAAAACCAGTGGACTGTCCACATAATATTTTATGTACTGTATTTTTCAGCTGTTGTTTTTGCATACGGTAGTCTTTTCTATTTATACTGTGGGTTTTGGCTGAGGCCACAGTTACAACAGGAAATAAAAATTACATTAGTCAGGAAGGAAGCTAATGAGTTTTCCCTCCCTTAAATGCCATTAGATACTTCCTGAAGAAAGGGGAAGTACATTAGTATAATGATGGGACATAAGGAATGAAAAAACTGTTATTTGATTAAAATTATAAAAAAGCAATAGCAATAATTCCCAGCCTGCCATTCCACAGTTTCCAACTGAATTCTCAAAAGTTCAGCAACTGAAGCTGTTTAATCTAACAATGTTTTATTATCAATACTGCAAAACTATGTCTTGTTAAATTTTCTGAAATCTTTTAAAATTACTACTCTTTAATTTATAAGGATAAAATTATAAGTTGATATCGTTATCATTAATAATATAAACATAAAGACCTGATTAGCTGACTCCATAATTTTTGATAAATTATTTTCAATTGCAGTATTTTTAGTATCTTTAGCTTCTTCTCCTATATATTAGTTAATATCATTTCCCATTCAAATTGTTTCCTTCCTGAACATACAGGGTGTTGTCTTACCTGAACACCCGTTCTGTGGGGCGTGGGGACAGCAGTCAGGAATGAGTTAACTCCCTCTGATATCCAGTTGGACTGAGTCTGCGAGCTGTAAAGCCCCTTCTCTTCCTGTTGCCTCACAGCTTTTTCACAAGGGAGATTGGCAGACTGACATGCTGAGTTGAAATGACATAATTAGTGCCTATCCCAGGGCCTAGACCAGGAGAGATAAGGGTGGGGCTAACTGCTGTCCCCATGCTCCACACAACGGATGTTCAGGTAAGACAACACTCTTTGTCCTGGAGCATGGGGCCAGCAGTCAAAAATGGGACATGCCAAAGCAAAAGTCCTATTGGGAGGGAACCTACCGGTCCAGAGTAGCCAACCCCATATGAAACCGTTGGAGAACCCGGCAGCTAAATGCCGCCTCCGACGAGGCATAAAGATCTAACTTATAATGGCAGATAAATGGGAAAGGGGAAGACCAGGTGGTGGTGGCCCTGCAGACATCATCTAAGGAAGCCTGGATAGCCCATGCCACCGAAGTAGCGGCGCTATGGGTCGAATGGGCTGTAATACGTTGAGGGACAGGCAAGGCCTGAGCCTCATAGGCCTTGGCAATAGTTGCTCAAAGCTAGTGCCCCAGAGTGGCCAAAGTCACTCGGTGTCCCATGGTTGCTGTTTGGAAGGACACGAAAAGAGATTCTGTCCTAATAGAGAAAGATAGATATGAAGTGCCCATCTGATATCTAAGGTGTGCCACAACTGTTCCAGATTATGGGAAGGATTGGCGCAGAAATTAGGCAGAATCAATTCCTGGGACCTATGTAACAGTGTGTTGACTTTAAGGATGAAGGTAGAGTCTAAACGGAGGATGATCCTGTCTGAATGGAAAATAGAGAGGTCACTCCTGGTGAAAAGAGCCGCCAGCTCTGAGATGTGGCGGGCCTAAGTAATGGCCATCAGGAAGGCCACTTTGCATGATAGGAACCGCAGACTGACCTCTGCAAGGGTACAAAGGGGCCCCTGGTAAGGGCATTGAGAACTTTCACGCAATCCCACGTGGGGTAACAGGAAATGGTGGGAGGCCAGAGGTTCATGGCACCCCTGAGGAACTGTCTAATCAGGGGGAGGCAGGAAAGGGAGCCCTTGGACCCACATGACAAGATAGAGGAAACGGCTGCTATCTGTGTTTCAAGTGTGTTCAGTGACAATCCCGCCTTGAGACTTGCAGGAATTCCAAGCTGTTGTGGGAATCAGGCTCTGCTTGTTGCCCCACCAGCCGAAGGCTGCCCAGGTAGAATTATATATACAACTGGTGGAGGCATGATGCGAAGCCTGAATATTGGAAATGACCCTCGCGGAGAGATTGCTCCCTCTCAGCAGGCGCCGCTCAAGTGCCAGGCGGTCAATTGGAACCACTGAGGATTCAGGTGGACCAACGACCCCTGGCTGAGGGATATCCTGTCCAGAGAAAGCCGCCATGGCGGGGCCACCGACAGAGCCATCAGGTCCGCAAACCAGGGCCTCCTGGGCCAATGCAGAGCGATTAAGACAAGTTCCGACCTCTCCTCCAACAGCTTCCTGATGACCCTGGCAATCAAGGATAGTGGGGGAAATGTGTAGAGCAGCCCCAGAGGCCACTGGCAGCATAGAATGTCCATGCCCTCTGCCCCTGGTATCAGAAACCTGGCGAAGAATCTCATCTGGTGGTTGGGCTGGGTAGCAAAGAGGTTGACTGATGGACTGCCAAAATGGGCAGAGATCTGCTGGAACAGAACTGGGTGCAGGCGCTGCTCTCCGTTGTCCACTGTGGCTCTGCTGAGCCAGTCCGCCTGCACTTTTGCAACCCTGAGATGTGAGAGGTTTGGATGGACCTCAAATGAGTCTCCACCCAGATGCCCAACCTCTTGGCCTCCTGCCTGTGGGCGCGCGAGTGGGTCCCTCCAAGGAAGCTTATGTGGGCCTTGGCAGCCACATTGTGCGAAGCTCCAACCAATTGATTTGTGGGTTAGGTCGCCTGGAGATCACCGTCCCTGTGCTTTGTCTAAGTTTAGGTGGACTCCCCAACCACGAAGGCAAGCATCCGTGGTCAAGACAAGGCAGTGTGGTTCCCTGAATTCCCATCCTCTGGATACCGTTGGCAGAAGACCACCAGCGGAGAGAGAATCATACCTTGGAAGGGATCTGAATCTGGAGACAGGAGGTGCCCTTGCGAGTTTGGTGATACGGGAGAAGAAATCACTGTAGGGATTGGCAGTGAAGCCTTGCCCAAGGCATGATGCCTATGCAAGAGGCCATCATCCCCAGGAGTCGTGGCAGCAGCATCAGGGAAACCAGGAGGGAGACCGTCCTGACCAGAGACTGCAGGCTGGACAGGTGTTCTGGAGAAAGATACACCCTGCTCTCAACCATATCTATGATTGTGCCGAGGTGTTGAATGCGAGTTGTCAGAATCAGATGACTCTTGGCCACACTGATGGAAAAACCGTGAGCCCGCAAGACCTGAAGAGTGGTCTCCAGATCTTGTTGTGCCAGCAATTCCGAACCTGACTGAACAAGGAGATCGTCTAAGTAGAACTGAACCCTTATCGGCAGGGTCCAGAGGTAGCCCACCAGAGCAGCCATCAATTTGGTGAACATTCAGGGTCCCAAGGAGAGACCGAAAGGTAGGGCACAGTACTGATGACTACTCACATGGCAAGACCAAAGGAATTTTCTGTGGGCTGCATGAATGGGAACATGAAGATAAGCCTCCGTCAGGTCCACTGATGTGAGGAAATCCTTTCCCTGACACTCTCCAAGATGGTCTGGAGAGACTGCATTTTGAACCATCGCTAGACTATTCGACGGTTCAGAGAGTTGAGATAGAGAATTGCTCTCCATCCCCCCAAGGATTTTTGAATCATGAACAGGCGAGAGTAAAAACCCTACCAGTGCTGCTCCAGTGTAACCGGCTGTATGGCCTGAATGTCTAGAAGGTGTTTTATGGCTGATTTCACAAGCTGTTTTGTCCAATCCCGTGATAGCGGGCATCAGAGAAATTGACCTGGGGTGTGTATAAGGAATTCCAGGGAGAGGCCTGACCTTACCGTCTCCCTGATCCAAGCATCTGATATGGTCGCTTCCCACTGGCTGCAAACAGAACCAGGTGGCCCCCCAATGGGAGAACTGGACGTGCAGTCAGCGGAAGCGGCAGAAGGAGCGGCCCCTACCGCCACAAAAGGGCTGCTTGGGAGGACCTCTCTGTCTGGGACCACCCTGTCTGTCCTGTGGCTTCCCTGACCTAGAAGGGGAATACCTCTCGGTCCTTTGGATGAAGTAGTTGCCTTCTGAACCCTGAAAGGGACGAAAGGATGGGCTCTGCTCTGCTCTGCAAGACATGCTCGGGAGAACCTTGCGCTTATCTCTGGATTCAAAAGTGGCTCAAGGGGAGCCCTGAATAGCTTGTCTCCTGTATATGGAGCAGAAGGCAGCTGCCATTTATTCTTGGCATCCATCTGCCACTGGCGGAGCCAAAGAAGGTGGCGTGATGTGATGGAGGCGCCTATAGATATGGCCATGAAGCAAGAGGTATTTAAAGTGACATCCACCAAGTATTCTAGGCAGCCACAATTTTGTTTAGATCTTGATGAGACCTAGAGTCAGAGATAGGCAAGCGTTCTTGAAGCTGCCTCAGCCAAAGTAGCGATGCCTTGTTAAAAAAGGATGTCGCCGAAGAGGCCTTAATGGCCCAAGATGCTGCCATGTGAGCCTTAATCAGGGAGTGTCTGACCATCTTTCTTCTGGACATAGGCTCTCCTCTAGGGGCCCTGTTAAAACAGAAGGGGAAGAGAGAGCGACCACCAATGTGTCTACTTCTGGCACCTGAAGCAGAGTAGACAGGTCTGAAGCCAGGTTATATAGGCACTTGTCAAGGGATTTGGACCTGAAATTGGAGCTGTTCACTGCCTCTGAATGACATCCCTAAACAACTTGGGAGCCAGGACCTCCTCTGCCTTCCTGGAACAAGGGCAGGGAGTGATCCACCTCTTCCACTGTGGGATCCAGAAGGGGCCATGGAATATCTAGCCGCGTGGTGGTCTTAGCCTTATGGAGAAGGGAATGGAAAATCTGAGGCTTAAATAACCCCACAAATGATGGTTGATCTGGAGACAGATCCTCATCCTCAGAAAGATCCTGTTCTCTCATTTCTTCCCCTTCAAAGAAAGTTTGATTGATGGAGGCGCTGGGATCATCCTGACCTTGGGTCTAAGCCAGTTCAGTTGACAAGTGAGACTGAGGGTGTGACTCCTGGGTTCTGGAGAGGTCAGATACCCAAGAACTGGTTCTCTTCTGCATCTCCGAGGCAATGTCTCTTTGAATTGCCTCCTGATAAAGGCCACTAGTTTGGAAGGGATCTGTGGTTTGTAAGCAGCCTCTGTGCCCTGGTCCCTGAGTCCTGTAGCAGTGGGCATAAAGGAAGCCTCAGGCTGTATAGCCTAGGTTCTGAGCAACTGGGGAGACTCCTGGAGAGTGGCAAACAGCCTATCGGTGTCCCCTACAGCTCAGGAGATAGAGGTGACCTCCACATCTGGGGATAAAGGAGGGGTAAACCCCTGAGCATCTGAAGCAGTTGGAGTCCTTTGGGGTAGAGGCACAGGTGGACAAGGTGCCGGATCCCTTGCAGGGGAGGCCCTGCTCTTCTTAGTGGCTTTCTTGATTGCCTTCTTGATAGCCCTTTCTATCACCTTATACCGCTTGCTGGCCTCCCTTTCAGAAGCCTTAGAGGCTTTCTTATGCCCCTTCGGGACAGAGGATTGAGTGGTTCTACTCCATTTAGAAGGAGCAGACTGTGAAGCCCCTGCTTCATCATCCTCTGGCTACCTAGGAGCCGTAAGGCCTCTTTTGGAAGGCCAATCCGGGAAGGAGGCGGCCATCTTGTAAAGTGGTAAAGCCTGTGCTCTGGGCCTCTAATCCACAAATGGAAGAAGGTGACAAACGGGCTGACAAACGCCCTGCAGTCCTCAAAGGCCTATTGCCTCCTGACACCCACCCCTATCGAATCGGGAAAAACTGGGCAGCTGCCGATATGGAGGGCAGGCCTCACCACATGGCACAGAAGCACTGATCCAGATCCTGGGGACAGCGGATGGAGCTTACAGGTCCACAGTCTGTTCGCACTGGCCCTGGACAAATGCCACAGGAAAATTCCCTGAGCGGCTCGCTGTTCCGATGTCCGTGGAAGAGCAGGGGGATGGAAGCCTCCGAATCCCCCTCTAACCAGCCAGGCATGTGGGCAACGCCCAGGAATGCCACCCTGGTGATCTGTCAGCCAACAGATCTGCCGCACGGAGCACGGCCTTCAGCGGGCTCCGGCTGAAGCGCCATTCATACTGGATGGTGATTCCTTGACCAACAAGATGGGAGGAATCAGTCACAACAGTTATGTAGCTGACAGCGGGATCGGGTAGCCGCCCTTCATGCTGTTGAGATGGGCCCAATGATGCTGGGAGCCTCCAGTCCATTATGCTGCCAAGCGGCCCTCAGCAGGCTTGGGCATAAAAGCCCTTCATGCTGGGATCGCTCGACCAGGAGATGGGAGCCAGTGACAAGTAACTGTCAGAAGGAAAAAAAGGCAGCAGCTCAGCGAAATGTGTCTGTCCAGATTGGATTGAGTCTGAAAACTGGGAGGCAACAGGAAAAGAAGGAGTTTAACAGCTTGCAGACTCAGCCCAACCGAATATTGGACGGAGTTAACCCATTCCTGACTGCTGGCCCCAAGCTCCCACAGAAATTAGCAATTTTTCTGATCAGAATTGTTGAACAATAATGTACGTATAAAACACTTTAGGATCCATTCTAATTGCTAATCTTAATCACTTTGTTTACCACTTTAATGTAGTCCTATGGTTCTATAAAATGCATATTTAGCACTCTGCGCAAGAGAAATGTATATCGCTACTGCTCTTCTTATTGAAGTGCCTGGAATTGGTAAACTTTGTACAGCAATAACACAGTACAACAGAAAAATGCATTCACAAATTGAAAAGGGAAGGACACTTTTAGTATATCAAAAACTATAAATTATGAGATTGGATTTTTAAAAGGACATGAAATCAAGCTGTAGTAGCTTATGCAGCTTATGTAATTGATATGAGCCAGGCTTAAAACAGATAAAAGTAGAGGGATTCTTGGTGCTCTCTGAGTTATAAGAAAAACTGTACATTGAAGAATTATTTAATATAATTTGATAATCTATTTAAAACCAAGAATCATCTTTAGTAAATCCAAAAACATTTCATTCGAGATGAAGACATCTTAATTTTTCCAAGAGTGAAAGGAATTAAAATATAAAAATCAATGCCATTAAATATTAATGGACATAAATATAAGATGACTTTAAAAGTCATTTATTTACATTAATTGATCAGGCTACTATTTGCTACAATTTATTTATCAGTGAAAATGTATGCAAACAATTCAAATAGACTCTGGCTGACCAAGACAAAAACATGCAAGAACTATGGAAATTTAAATTAGTAAAAGTAATGCATCTTCATTAACCATAGGTTCTTTAGATATTTGACTCTCTTAAAATACAATTCTTTAAATAAATATTAATTAAATTTAAATTTGGAACAGGCTTTTGCAAAATGATTGAACCTATCTGTGGCCATCTAAAGCCCGGGTCAGTCTTAATAGTTATGATTCAGATCCAATTATGATTTTAAGAAGTACTAAGCAGGATTGTCCTTTTATCACCTTTACTATTCAACCTAACTATAGAAGTGCTGGCAATAGTATTTAGATCTAATAATCAGATTAATGGGATATAAATGTGAGATAAGACATATCTTTTAAATCTATTTGCAGATAATATGATATTGACTCTCTCAAATGCTTCTTTATTTGGCTAGCTATATTAAGAAGGAGCTAGAAGAATTCGCTGTCCGGATTATCAGACTATACATTCTCATTTCCAGTTTCAGGAATTCCAACAGTGTATAAATCTTTAAAATATTACAATAATTACAATAATGCCTGAACATTAATAAAATCTTTACAAATAATTATTTGCCAACTTGGAAGAAATTAAATTGATTAGGATGATTATTACGGTTTGGCAAAAATGAAATCTCTGAAAGAATGTAACTTTTATAGACTAAACAAATTTTATAGTAATAGAGAAACCTTCGACACAAATTAGACTGAGCAACAAATAAGTGATAAATTACCATGGTTTTGCTGGTATAAACTCAAATCTGTAATAGAAATATTACAGATTCAGCAACATGGCTGAATATGCTACTTATATGCTACTTTCAAGAACATATATGCTACTTTCAAGAACTCAATACAGGTAGTCCTTGACTTAGCATGATAACCATCATGATTTAGAATCATAATTGCCAGGCTTGATTACACTTGTAAGTCGAGGACTACCTGTATTTCATTATACAGAAGAACTAATTAATGCCTCTTTAGATATGTGATATTTTTTCATTTGCTTAAAGGAGGCTGCTAAACATTTTATATTAAAAGACTTCTTCAACCCTGGAGGTCTTTGTAACAATATAATTGTCTCTAATCTTCCATTCCTGCAGAAGATGAAAGGCAGTGATCATTTGTCTCCAAAAGCATTTGGATGAAGCTGATATCTAGAACTATTTTATCCGACTTTACTCAAGGTATTCTACTATTTTGATCATTCTTGTGGATGACTTACAACAGAAACAAAATATGATCCTACTAATTCTCCACAACCTATAGGAAGCTTTAAATGTCATCGATCATGCTATCCTTCTAGGCCTTCAACTCCTTCTGGTGAGGCTGACTTAAGATTGTTACAATATATTTTACTATAGACACAAAAAAGTTTCATTCTTATAACCACTAATTTAGCAACTGTTTGAAGTTGCAACAGTATTGAAAAGGCACTGATAATCAGTCTTCATATTTATGGTCGTCACATGATCAAAATTAAGGGCTCTTAGTAACTTGCATATATTTACAATGGTTGCACTTTCCCAGATCATGTGATTGTAATTTGCAACTTTTTCAGCCAGCTTCCAACAAGCAAATGTAGGAAGCAAGAATCACTTAACAATTATGTTATTTATTCAACAGCTGCAATGATTTGTTCACTACATGTGTCAAAAAAGCTCATAAAATCAGGTATGACTCACTTAACAACTGCCTCACTTAGAAACAAAAATTCTGGTCGTGAAAGTAATTTTTATGGGACTATAATTTTATATCTCAAAAGTAAGCACCACTAAGGAAGTCTTAATAGTTTTTTTCATTTGACATACATAATTGTTTTGATAATTTAACAAGTTTTCATAGAGAATGACTAAGAGAAGACAGATCACAATTTTCAAGGGCATCTCCTTTAGTGCACTTCAGTTCCTTCATAAAACATAAACAGGACATTTATTAGCACTAAATCACTACTATAGTACATATTCTAATGTTCCCAAGAAATAATGTTTAAGATTTTGTCCCTAGAAGTGGAATTAAATAAAACTGAAATTAGAAACTTGAAATTATTCATTAAACATAGTGGTAGAATAACAAACCAATTGACTCCACTTATAACAGCATAGGATTTTGTGCTTGTCGCTACAGGCCATCCTAAGCTATCAGGAATTGCTTTGAGAAGTCATGACTATGAGGCACAGAGTATTAACATAGAAGGACGTTCTATGGATAATCAAGAAATCCTTTACTATTAGGAACTGCAGTTGTTGATAAAACTATTACAATGAAAAGAAACTAAATTCAGAAATGGGTATGAACTATTCTAACATATAGTATCAATAAACATATTTATGCCAGTGTGAACTAAGGATTATGTACAGTCATTAAAAATATACACTTAACAATAATTCAGAGAATATATTTTGAAAACAAAAGTTACATGTCTTCAAGTAAAAGATTCACTAGAAGTTGTTGGGAGAGACCTCTGCTGAGACCTGCTTCAGGCACAACAAAAATATTATGACTCTGGAGACCTGATACAGTTAAATGATTATTAATATTAATAGCCTCATAGCAGTTCATTATTTCTTCTTGAACATGCAAAATATACTATAATACCATTTTAGCATATTGTAATTTTGAGCAGCAGGAAATGGTGTTCAGCTATTACGACAACAAGATGTTCTTTTGGTTCTGAGTTATTTTGCTCTTAGAAAAAGTAAATTGATTTGGGACAGAAATATCGCCTCACCATATATTCCCACCATATATTCCCATCAGACAAGAAATTAAGATAATAACTTTTATCTCTTAAGTGTCATACTAATTATCAGATAAAACGATGATTTTAAAAGCCAGGTATATTAGTTCAACAACAAAGTGTTTTGAAAGGAAACTTCATTGAAGAAGAGATCTTATTAACTTTCAACAAGCAGCAGCACGTTATTTAATGGCATGAAGTGAAAAACTGGTGCTGCAAAAAAATAAATGCTGACAAGGAACAATATATTTATTACCAAGCACAAATCATTTTCTTCAGAGAAAAAAAGGAATACACCCTATTTGAGTAATTGCTCTCAGACAATTGTTGTATATATACAAAAAATATTTTAAAAACCTGTTTTTTCTTTTAAAAAACTGATGGAATGAACAATAATTCCTCTAAGTACCCTGTTCCCCCTAAAATAAGATATCCCCTGATAATAAGCTCAATTGAGTTTTTGAGCGCATGCACTAAAATAAGCCCCCCCCCCGAAAATATTTAAATGCATGCGCAGCTGGTCCCCGCTATTTCCTCTGGTTTCCTCCATGCGCCCCAAAATAAGACCTTCCCAAAAAGAAGGCCAAGCACTTATTTCGGGGTTCAAAAAATATAAGACAGGGTCTTATTTTTGGGGAAACACGGTATGTTCTTGTTAGCCTACAGTACAGGAAAAATAAAAAAATAAGGAAAACAACATCACAGCAACTCAAAGACACTGCTTATAGAAGCTTAAATGTTATTTATGACAGCTTCATTCTTCTGAAAACTTAAGTTTCCATATAATTTGGAATATATACTGAAGTATTTTTTTCCAGAAAAGGCAGAGAAATAAACTATTACAAAACTATATGCATATGTGCAATATAATTATGGATGGCCTTGAAATTTATTGTAAGAATAGTGTTCTTAAAAATGATTTATAAATGAGACCAGTTTGGTGTGGTGGTGAAACTGCTAACTAGAAAGGAGGAGACTATGGGTTCCAGGTCTCCCTTAGGCATGAAAGCCACCCAGATGATTTTTAGGAGGCATGACTGTTAAGTATACTCATACTTTCACTGACCAAATGTAAAAGTGGGATAAAATAATAATAATAAGAAGGCGGCAAGAATAGTACCAACAGTGATAGGCACTTTGGGTGCAATCCCAAAACATCTGAAGCACCACTTGAACACTGCTGGCATCAGCATTAAAAAATCACTTAATAATCAATCAATCAATCAATCAATCAATTGCAAAAGGCAGCTTTACTTAGAACAGATTATATACCCTTTAACCATATTTTTAACACCATCAAACAACATATATCTATCCCAAATCCTATAATATCTGTATTATACCAAATCAAGATTACAAGTTTCCACAGAAATTCAGGTTCAGTGTGATCCATTTAGGAAGATACAGTTCTTCAGTCATGTAAAATTCAACAATCGAAGATTTTTTCACTTAAAACCAGTGTCTCTGGAACTTGCTCCAAAAAGAACTTACCTGATTTTTTTTCTGTGGGGTTCAAAAATAAAAATAAAAAATCCCTTAAATTGTTTTCTTATACTATACAAGCTAAGAGGCAGAACAAAAGAAATAAAAATAGCTTTGCTATTAAAAAGCAATTTGATTAACTGTCCCATATTATACTATATTACACTGGTTCAACAAGTTAACCAAGTAGAGTACAGGAGGTCCTTGACTTACAACCATAATTGAGCCCAAAATTCCATTGCTAAGCAAGGCAGTTGTTAAGTGAGTTTTGTTCCATTTTACGACCATTTTGCCATAGTTGTTAAGGGAATCCCTGCAGTTGTTAAGTGAATCTGGCTTCTCCTATTGATTTTTCTTGTTTGAAGCCAACCTAGGAAGGTTACAAATGATGATCACATAACTTCAGGACAGTGCAGCTGTCATAAATACCTGCCAGTTGCCAAGTGCCCGAATTCTGATCATGTGACCATGGCGATGCTGCAATGGTCCTAAGTGTGAAAGTTGATCATAAGCCACTTTCTTTTTAGTGCTGTTGTAACTTTGAATGGCCACTAAACTAATACTTGTAAGTCGAGGACTACCTGTACTGCAATAATGTCTCAAAGTGTTACATACTGTGCTTTCAATTGTCCAGTACACTGGCTTCATAATGCTGCTCATTGCTTTTTTAATACAATGTTTAATAATATACTGTAATGTAATGTAAAATACACATGAAAACTATCGTCCTAAATTTAAAATAGCATCCCATCTTTATCAGGAACATGTTATGTTTCCCATGTTAAGTGAGAGGCTTCCTTTTAGAATCAGCTATCATAATATGAGGTCGTACAATTTAAAACACAGCATATAGTACTATTTGTGGCGTGGTTCATTTATCAGACTAAGCCATAGTTTCATCACAATTATTGGACTCATGCTTAATCATAAATTGGAAACCATGATTTACAATCAGTTTGCAAAAAAGAATGGTCAGGTCTGCACAAAGTTAACAAATGCATGATTTACATGTTGTTTGAACTCAGCCATCAAGACATATCGACAATATGATCCAGCCATCTTGCGTAACCAAAAATTAGCTATCTTGTGAATATACAATCAACAAAATAAAATGTTTAAAATGTTAATTATTTTCCTATTTATTTTTTTATTAGTTTAGTTTAGTTTAATCAAATTTATGACCTGTAAGCTGCCTTATTGGGGAGATGGATGGCATATAAATTTAATAAATAAATAAAAACAAACAAACAAACAAACAAATAAATCTGGGGTTAGCTATATAATCTTTGTAGCAGCAGGCTTTGAGTACTGACATACTTTGAAATCTATTGTTTTTTAAAAACACATAACTGGCAGATCTTGGGCATGAATATAGGAACAAATAATTAACCTTATTTTGATTGGCTTCTAATAGACCTGAGTTTAGTATAATTTAGTACTCAACAATTATACATAAGATCTGGAATTAGTTGAAGTTTTTCAAGTAAATAAAAGCAGTATGTTTAATGTTAATACTAGAAATTACAAAGAAGGAACAACTGAACAAAGAATATTACTGAAGAATGAATATAAACAAACAAGGTTTTATGTAACATCATTAGCACAGCTTTTATAGAAATGAAATTGCTAGTTTATATATAAAGTTTGTAAGACTGAAATATTCCAAATGTATATTTGTAGAATATTTGCCATCTCTATGAATTTTAAGTTCTTATAAATATAATTGGTTAACAATTATTTCACACAATGAGACAAACCCAATAATATGTGCATTAGCCTAAATGTTATAAAGTTTCTGGAGGAAAGAGATAGTATATCTCTCTTGAAAGTATAAAATAACTGTTATTACTTCCAGTTTCAATAATTTTGGAGAAAATATTTCTGAATTTACAAGGTATGTTTAATATTTTTTCAGTATATTTTCTCTAAGAGACAAGGTCCTAAGGGATAATACCAAATAGTTATTTCTCAAAGAAAGCAAGCAGAAGAGGACTGAAAAACTCATACAAGAATTTAAAAAACCACATCATCAACTATTTGTTTGAGGCATGTTATACAGAACCCATGTTGAGAAATACTATATCAAAGCCAGATTGCAGAACAATAATATTTACATATGGGAAATAAGGATAACCAAAGACATTCCTTATTGAGATATAATTCAAACAGATTTTCTCTTAAATCCAAGGAGTTTTTAAATTTTATTTTGGGAGATCTTTTGCTATTGCTATTCCGAGATCATTAGGGAACACTCTTATTGTTCTTTTCTGTTATGTACTGAGATCTATCCCTAGAATATCATGTACATTATGAAGGCTAAGATCATTTGCTTCATAATTTAAGTAGGCTTTTATTGTGTCATGAAAATTTTTTGGAATCCTAAGCATAAACATTTAAAACACCATATAGATAGTCCTCAGCTTACAACCATAATTGACCCCAACATTTCTGTTGCTAAGTGAGACCTTTGTTAAGTGAATTTTTCCTCATTTTACAACCTTCTTTGCCACAGTTGTTAAGTGAATTAGTAATAAGGTTGTTAAGTAAATCTGATTTTCCCATTGACTTTGCTTGTCAGAAGGTCATAAAAATGTTTTTAAAAATAAAATTAAAAGCCTCTGGCAATCGCGTGGCTCAGCTGGGCATGGGGGGCGGGGGGGCAAGGATTTTTGCTACCGGTTCTCCGAATCACCCATCATCCTCACTACCAGATCAGGCAATCTGGTCCGAACTGGGAGCATTTCACCCCTGGTTCTTGTCCATTTTGATCCTTTTACCCTTTTATACATAAACATTTTTTTAAAAATGTTGATACATACAGACATATATAATTGATACATAACTTTTATAAACCATTATGTAACCATAAATAACTTTTGTTACTTACAATATAAGTAAAGAAATATTTTTAGTTACTTAATAAGTGAAAATTGTATTTTATGAATTTTCATTTCATTCAGGGCCATCTGGGAGTTATGTGCGGACTCCGGAGCCTCCAGAGTCAGACATCAGAGAGGCAGAGGAACAGGGGCAAGCCTGTTCCCAGTGTGCACATGCACAGAGCTGCCAGAAGGCAAGAAGAGTTAAAACAAAAGGGACAACTCGAGAGTAGGGCTTGGAGATGATTGGCCTTCCCATAAGACTTAAAAGAGGAGCAAAGGCACATCAGCCTTTGCAGGAAGCAATGTTTGTTCATTCTGTTCAACTTAAAGCCTGAAGCTCTGTTTGGTTCTGGACTCCGTGTGGCTTTGCCAATTAGGTCTTTGGCAGCATGTCAAGGGAGATAAAGATGGGTGATTATCCCGAAGGACTTCTCCCAAAGGACTCTTTACAACTAATTTGGACTCATCTGTAAATGAACAGAATTCACAGCTATTGCAATAAAAGAGGTTTTTGGGACTACTTGTGTGTTTTAATGACTCAGGAAGCCTATGTCAGAACCGCTCCCTTGAGGAATCTCTGCACCTCTGGGTGGTACGCTATGGACTCTAGATAAAATCGATGCCAAGGCCGCTACCTGTTTCCAAAGCATAGTCGGAGCTAACCCCTTATCCAGGCCTTCCTGAAGGAAGTCAAGCAATTGAGGAACTGATACTGTGGTGGGCAAGTTAGGTCTGGTACACCATCTACAAAAAATCCCCCATGTAGCATTATAAATCTGAATGGTGGATGGTCGTCTGGCAGCCTGGATGGTATGTATGACGCCAGAGAAATTTTGCTCTGTCAGAAGTCTCTGCTCAAGCGCCACGTGGTCAAGTGTAACCACTGTGGGTCTGGATGGCATATGGGACCCTGGCTGAGGGAGACTCTGTCCAGAAGAATCCTCCACAGGCTGGCACTCAACAGGCTGGCCAGATCCATGAACCACGGATGTCTAGGCCACTGAGGTGCTATCAGTATCATCTCCACCCTCTCAGCTAACATCCTCCTGAGTACCTGCAGAATCAAGGCCAGGGGTGGGAGGGTGTAAAGAAGCCCTTGAGGCCACGGACAACAAAGGGAATCGATTCCCTTCACCCCCTGTGCAGGAAACTTTGAGAAGAAGCGGGGCAGTTGGCTGTTTGCCGGGGAAGCCAAAAGATCTAAGACTGGAAGGCCAAACTGATGAGATATTCCTTGGAGTATGTGCCCCCTTGCCTATTGATGTGCGCCTTGGCCGCCACATTGTTGGTGAGGAAGAGGATATGCCATCTGGCAATCTGCTCCTTGAATTCTCTTAGGGCCAGCAAGCTGCCTTCAGCTTTAGCCAATTGATTTTTTGGTGTATGTGACCACCTCCCTTGGGCCACCAGATTCTGGAAATGGGGCCAGGATCTGGTATAGAGACTGAACCCGACTCTTCTTGTATAATTATGCCTCCTGCTGTGCTGAGATTATCAGATTCCAATATCTGGCTGAAAGCAGGGCCAACCATAACATCCATAACATTTCTCTGCTGCTTTTGCCCCTTTTTCCACTTGCTTCTTCAAGGCCCTTTGAAACCTTTGTTCCACCTTCTCTTGGGCCTTAGAAGGCTTCTTGTTGGGAATAGCCTTGGATTTTGTCATGGCTGCCGCTCCTCTGGCCCGACTCCTAGGTTTAGAGGATCCATGCTTGGAGCCACGACTGGTAGCTCTGCTTGCCTGAGCTCTGTCAGCTATCTTTCCATGTGCACGTGAAAAACTGCAGACCGTGATGAACTACCTGGTCTACTAGCCTGCTTTTCTTTTCTATTTTTAAAAGCTTCCTGCCAGGAAAAGCTCCAAAAGCAAAATGGCTCCAATGGCCTCAGTTATCTCTTCACTCCAGATCACCGTCACTCTCAACAAGTCCCAGGAGGCTTTGGAGATCCTGGTCCACCTCCCAACTGAGCAGGCAGCCAAAAAGCCTCAGGTCTATCTCTATTGCAACAGTTGTAGGTCCCAGTCTACCGCCCTGTTGGACAGGCAGCAGAAGAGCCTATGAAATTCTGGGTATAGCCAACGCTGGAGGTCCTGATCTACCTCCCATTTGGGTAGGCAGCTTAGGAACCTCCACGTGGTCTGGAGCTGGCAATAACTTCGAGACTGCACTCGCTACTAGAGAGGCAGCTGAGAGAGCCCTTTCCTGAGTGCTACCAGCTGATAACACTCACTAATGGTCTTTTGAAGTAGCGTGTTCTAGCTTACAGCCCCCACACTACTCCACAATCAAAATGGCGCCTGGCCTCTTTGCCCTTTTGCGCAAAGCCAGATAAAAGCTACCAGAGCCTGCAGAACATTCCAAATGGTGCTGGCAGCCACGAGGAACTCAAAACGCACTGGACCCAACCTTTACTTCTAGCGACGCCTTCTAATTTTCCGTCGTTGCGGGGTAGCGGGCTTGAGGCAGAGGCTCTTCACGCTGGCCCCCGAAAATGGCTGCCACAGTTAGTGGAGACTTTTCTGGCCTCCACTTTCCTGCAATACCAATTCTTCCAATAACAGCAGGTTCGAGCCTAGGGCTGTTCACGCTGTAATCTTCTCTCTCTCTCTTCCTTGCACTCTTCTTCCAAATTAGTATGTCATTTTTAGCAGAGCTCACTCTGCCTCGTCTATACAGAGTTATAGACTGAGTCAAAACTGGGAAGCATCAGCAGAAGGCGTTTCTTCAGTTTAGACCGGGGTGAAATGTAAAATTTGTTACTACCAGTTCTGTGGGCATGGTTTGGGGGTGTGTGTGTAATGTGACTGGGTGGGTGTGGCAGGCAATTCAGCTGGGATCATCAGAGAGGCTTTTTAAAAAATGCCTCTCTGTCGATTAGGCAACTTAGCTGGGATCGTCATAGAGGCTTTTTAAAAAATGCTTTGAAAAGCCTCTCTGATGATCAGGCAACTCAGCTGGGATCATCAGAGACTTTTCAAAGCATTTTTTTTACCACGTCTTTGGCCAAGAGGTTGCAGAAAAAAATGCTTTGAAAAGCCTCTGATGATCCCAGCTGAGCCGCGCAATCTTCGGAGGCTTTAAAAAAAAACCTTTTAAAAGCATTTTTTCGTCGAAGAGGTTGTAGAAAAACAGTAAAAAAAAAGCCTCTGATGATCGTACGGCTCAGCTGGCACTGGGGGGAGGGGCACAGGGATTTTTGCTACCGGTTCTCCAAACCACTCGCCACCATCACTACTGAATCAGGTGATCCGGTCCGAACCGGGAGCATTTCACCCCTGGTTTAGACCCAGTCTGTAGAGCTATAGGACAAGAGCTCCGAGACCCATGCCTGGAGTCTCGGAGCACCATACTGGAAAATGAAATGATACTTCTGCAAGAATTATCATTTGTATTATGAATTATACTATTTTGGTACTAATTGTGGGTCTATAACAAAGAACATAACTATAGCAGAGAGTAACACAAGCATAAACATGACTGTAAAATGCAGCTTAAATAAAAATACTGATTCAGATATGCTTATCTTTGCTGAAGATTTTCAATGCATATCATGGTTCCTAAGCAAAGTCTTGCCTTTGTTTTTATAACACCCTTCTATCTCCTATGAAAGTCTTCGGATTATCACTCAGTTTTCTCACCTGATCAACAGTAAAACAATTCCATTTATCTAACTGAATTATTTAATAAACACAAGCAGAAAGCATATGCAGAATGAACCCTAATCCTAATACATTCCTTATCCCCTCCCAATGCAATTTTTCAGCACCCTATCTATCCATTTCTGCGTGTTTATAAGAACACAGCTCTTATTTAGGGTAAGCACTGCAGAATACAAATATAGTAACTGAATCCTGAGTAATTGTTTCAGAACCATTAGCAAAACTACCTGTCAACTCTAATTACAAATTTGCTTGCTAATTCAATCCCATCCTATAATCTGGTAGCCTTTAGTTAACAAGAGACAATTATAAACCATCATACAAGATATAACTTATATAATAGTAATATATAGATAGCAATTCCAGTTTGTCACTAAAAGCCCAAATGGTTCAGTTATTCAGATATTATCCACAGCTTGGTTAAATTTACTCTGACTTCTAAACTGCTAATAGGTTCATTCTCATGCACTCTGAGTTTCATTTTCAATTTGAAGCACTGCACAAGCCTATTTGTTATACAAAAACATTTAAATGATTTTCAGAAGTAGGATAATTTCTTGAACACCACTGAAAATAAGCTTACCTTGAATAGTGATATTCAAAAGAACAACTCAAAGCACCCAAAAATATCATAACAATTTATTCTGCTCAAATAAGAAGAAAACGATCTTTCTAATATGGGATCTCTTTCTGACTCCCATAATGAAAGCAGCTGGTGCAAATCAAAAAATCTCTGAATAATATTAAATAGAAACTGTTGAGCAACTAGAACAAAGAATACTGACCACTGAGTTTAGATCCCAATGGTATGCACTTAGAAACCAAGTAAGTAAAAATGAACACTGAAGTGATTCAATGGTTCATCAAATATATGCAATAATATGTTGATTCTAGTACATTTACAGGTAACGGCTCTGAACTTGGCAACTTATAAAAATACTAGTTCTTTAATGTCAGAAAAAGAAGCTATTTTCTAAGGCACAAACTATTCAATATCTTCAATAAAAATAATACTTATAGATTGCAAAATACAAAGGCTGTTATTTTTCTAAGGCTTGTTCACAACTCACTGTATTTGATACTAGAAAACTCTCCTGGTGAAATCAAATGAGATCATTAGAATTCTGTTGATCAGAGACTAATATAAATAAAATGCATATAAAAATGAAATCTCTTTTAAGTCAAACTCAACTGTTAGTGAGTTAGGAAAGATCCATGTAGTTTGCTTGAAAACAGCATGTAAATCATTTCCTATTTTATTTTTTCTTTCAATTTCCCTGTGAAAACTATAGACCCAGCATTTCTGTGTTCGCCATCCATTACATAATCCGGAACAAACCTGCTTAAGCTTCCAGGTCCAGGCAATGTTAGCCAACTGTTAACTAATTAACTTTGCAGAACACTACCTTCTATTTGATTCATGAAACATTAAAAATGACTGTTTCAGTAATGAAAAATAGATTTATCTTGTGAAAGAACGTCATCAAATGGCTGGGTTGACACACTATACTAAACTGTAAATAACAGCATACAATAATTGGACAAAATCAATGGACTGAACCCAGAAATTTTTAAGATACATCTTGGCTTACCATATTGCATTAGCTCAGCCAACATCTAGCAATGCTTGCCATAAAATTAAAGCATAATGTGTTTATTTAGTTCTGACTTCCTGTATTATGTCACTTTCATTAATTGATTTTATCTTTTTTTAAAAAAAAAAATCTTTAATTTTGTCACTATAACCTAGCCATCTTCCAAGTTGTTTTCTATTTTTCATATATTTAAAATTTAGCTTTGGACTTTAATTTATAGTTCTTTTCTTTAGATGGTCAACATTGAAATTTCTGAGACAAATTAACATAGCTCATTAGCATTCTGAGAAAATATGGATATGATAGTGTTTGTCATGTACTTTTATTTTTTTTAATTAGATTTATATGCCGCCCTTCTCCGGAGATTCAGGGTGGCTTACAATGCGTTAAGCAATAGCCTTCATACTTTTGTATATTTTATACAAAGTCAGCTTATTGCCCCCACAAACTGGATTCTCATTTTACCTACCTTAGCAAGGTAAAAGGCTGAGTCAATCTTGAGCCTGGTGAGATTCGAACTTGCAATAATTACAGACAGCTGAATGTTAATAACAGTCTTTTTTAGTCTGTTGAGCTATCCAGGCTCTTTTTATATTTCTAGCTGAGCTGCTATAATTTTCATTTAGAACAACCCAAGAAATTCTGGAAAGATCTGGTCCTTCTGAATTTCCCTTACAGTCTTCTTTTTTCTAAAATAATGCTTTTACCAATAATGCACTGGGACTTGGGCACTTGTCCAGTTGCGTGTAAATTATCACTGCAGTTATTATTTCAACTGGCTTGATACTTATATCTTATATCTGAAGCACCAAGCTATGTATCAAAAATAAACAATGCCATGATAACGTGTTTCCCCGAAAATAAGACATCCCCTGATAAAAAGCCCAACTGAGCTTTTGAGTGCATGTGCTAAAATAAGCCCCCCAAAATAAGCCTCCCTGGGAAATAAGCCCTCCCAAAAAATATTTAAATGCATGTGCAGCTGGTCCCCGCCATTTCCTCTGGTTAGGGTTAGGGAGACAGAGCTGGAAGTTAAGATGGCAAGAGGAGCCGCATCTTGCTTCACACGCTTCAAAATAATTAGACTTTCCTGAAAATAAGGCCAAGCACTTATTTTGGGGTTCAAAAAAATATAAGACAGAGTCTTATTTTTGGGGAAATATGGTATCTAACCCAAGTTACATATCATCTTCTTTCCCTAACTTGGGTAAGATGGCATTCTAGAAACTGAAGTCTACACACCTAAGTCTGAAACTGAAGTCCAAAGCCTCTCTTATATAATTTTTTTTAATATATTAGCACAACTGATTAAAATTAGTCTGCACCTTTGTCAATTCAAACACAAGGTTAAGGTATATGAATTTAGCTACTCATTTTCTAATTGACTGACTTGAGATTTAGAAGCTTTTTGATTGGTCAAAGCAGACTGTCCTGATAAGTTTAGCTTTTATTTATCTATCATATTTTATAAAATTTGTTCAGGACAAATTATATTGAAAAAACTTATCCACATTCAAGTCAATCTGGAATGCCTTGTAGAATGCCTCTGAACTGATGAAACAAAATTTGAGGTTTTTGGTAAGTCATAGTAGCTCTATGTCCATAGAATAAAAATAGCGCTTTTCAAGAAAAGAATACCATCCTTACCGTGAAATGTTGGAGAAGGGACCACAATGTCCTAGGTTTCTGCAATGATATGTGGGAAGAACCTTGGGAGACGGGGAAAGAGATTCTGGCTATGGAATGGTCAGATAAGAGAAGGCATATCCTGTAGCTGGATAATGAGCGAGAAGGAACAAGAAGCTAGTTTTTTAGATTCTAAGTGAAACGGTGGCAGATGTGTACTTTCAAACTTGCAAGACTGATGCCAGCCTTACAAGGAAGATTAGACAGGAAATATGACCAGATGAATTAATTCTAAAATGTAAAGATATGTTAACAAGATCTCGCAAGTACCTGAATCTATGCCGAGCACCATGAAATCACAAGATCATCAAGGCATTGTGGGATGAAGCAATAATGTTTGATGTTAGAAAACTCTGTCTCAGTTGCAGGTCATAGGTCCTCCAACTATTCCAAACACACCCAAGAATGGTTCAAAAACTAACACTGGACTTTTCTCAAGTGGCCTGCTATTAGTCCTGATCTAAACCTAACAGAAATCTATGGAAAGAATTGAAACTCACAGTTGGTAGAAGGAATCCAACTGGAGTAGTTTGTTCAAGAAAAGTGGGACAAATTGCCAGTTGAGAAGAATAGAAGTTTCATTCAAGCTACAAGAAGCACTTGATTGCCACAAAAGGGTATATTATTAAATATTAAATTAAGGTACCACTAATTATGTCCATGCTATTTTTATTTGCTTTCTTATTTACTAGAAATCATATATTAAAAGCAAAGTGTTCATGCTATGGACTTTGGAATAAAAAATGGTGGATGCCATTTACTTATGTCAATTTTAACTTATTTGGCCATAATAATAAGCACTTATGGAGGCTTACAATTACAAAGTAAAATACAAAATAGAACACAAAGTCAAACTGATACAATTAAAACAAATTTATAGTGCCAAAAGTTTTACAAAATAAATATGACTTTTATCATTTTCTAAATCTAGTAAATACACAACCCGGGGGAACAACTTTCTATAGCCTGAGAGCCAACCAGGAGAAGGACTTCCCCCATATACTAAAAACATGAACTTCTGGAAAAGGGGAACAACTCCCCCTCCCCCACTGATCAGACTAACTGGATAAGTTGATAATGAGAGAAGCAGCAGGCTCTAGTCAGCATTTACTGTAGATAATAATGTACATGTTAAACAGAAGCCACCTAGTATTACATCATTACAATATAAATGACTGCATCAGTGGTGGATTTCTACCAGTTCGCCATAGTTCAGGCGAACTGGTAGCGGCGGCGGTAGGAGGCTCCGCCCACCCACCTGGATATCATCATGGACGCTCTGCGCATGCACAGAAGTGCCGTGCGCAAGCGAAGCAAGCACGCACATGCGCGCGCTCACAATTCCAAACTGGTAGCGAAGGTAAGTGAAACCCACTACTGGACTGCATGTATTACAAATCAGTGCTATCAAGGCCAAATTCTGCCAGACCGCACTGAAAGATACCATGGTTTGTCTACTTTTATGGTGGTAAATACAGAGATTCTATAGCCTTTAAGGCTATGAGGTGAAAAATATTAAGCTAAATTTGAATTGGCTAGAAGAAAAAACAAGAGATGTAGTATGAAAACTAGAGCTACATATATATTGTGAGTTCCTGTCAAAGCTGCCCAATTGTTTTACTTTGCACAAATGTGTTTGAAATAGAACATGATTCTTAAGTATTTCATGTGATTTGTTTCAAAGACAACAGCTGAATCAGAGGGCTAGACAGTTGTTTTCTGGCCCAGGACATCACTATAGCAATCAAAGTAATTTAAGATGAAGTATCTACTGAAAGGGATTCAAATTATAAATAAAAACAGTGGGAGCTGTAAGGCCACCATATTATCAATAACTTTGGCTCAACATAAAATATTTGAGATTAGACTATAGTTACATAGATTCTTTAACATAACAGAGGGCTTATTTAAGTTAAGATTTTATTACTGCCTTCTTTAAGCAGGTGGAAATACATCCTGTGCCCGAAAAATCAGTGCTCACCTCCCTTAATCAAAGGGCCAATCCACCGTGGTTAATGTATCAGCTAGGAGGAAAGCTTAAGGATTGAGTAAGCAGGTATTGGTTCTTATCTCTCCATATATCCTGTTCATATCCCCAAGATCTTACAAAATGAAAGTAATCCATATGAACCTTTACCAAGCTTACCTCCTATGACCTGTCCAAACACTGGAGTCCAAGTCAAGGCAACTCCGATCGACTTTGTCTGCAAAGAACAATGAAAACTGCTCACAGCGAGCCTCCGACTGTTCAGGCTCCCCGACCTAACATCTAGATGGAGGAGATGCCATACAGTACGGAGAAGCATTGCTGCTTTGTTCTGTGCAGATGCAATGGAGGCAGAGAAGTAATCCCTCTTTAGTGCATCTACTACCACAGAGTAAGATTTTAGATAGGCTTTAAAATACACAGCATTCTGTGCTTGGTCTGACTCATCACAAGAATTCCTCATTTCTACTTCAATTTTCTATGTATTTGCTTCATTGTTCTCAACTCTCTAATAAACCAAAGTGACAATTTAGCTCTCTTAGAGGGAACAAGACTTAGAATGGATAATGTCAGCCATGTAGGCAGTTTCCATTTCTTTGATTAATCAGGATTTCAACATTATTATGAAGAAATGAAGTGAGAAATTCCTTGCATGCATTCTAGAAGTCATTAGATTCATCAGGCCACTGGGTCAGAGCATTTTAACTTTCTATCCCTACAGAGATTTTATAACTGCCAATCTAACAGTATTCCTATATCCTGGCCACAAGTTCAGAAACAAACAATCTGATTTCACATATTGTTGGATGCACTGGTTGGTCAGTGACCTTGAACTTCTATAGACTTTAAAATCTATGTCTCTTGGTATCACAATTCCAAGGACCTTTATTGTTTGCAGGGGAGTTTTGGTTTGTTTAAGTTGTAAACTTCTAGTTCAAGTTTTAAAATAGCACTAGGTAATAATTAAGACTAATTTAACCAATTAATCAGTAGTCGAGATTGGCTTAAGAGATTTAACAACTAATTCAAACAAATTCTACATAAATGTATAATTCAAAATCTGGAAACTAATCATGCAATAGTCAGAATGGAAAATTTTATTCATATTGCTAACAATCCTATCCATTAATGAAATAAGATTTTGCTGAACTCCTTTTGGATTATATTTTTTATTTATATCATTAGAGTCAAACTATGGCAAAATGAACCTGTTCCATAGGCAATATGATGGCTTCTTTTAAAATACGTATGCTCTATTTTAACAATATGCTCAATAGTCAAAGGATCACCTAGAATTATGTAGTTGTTGGTTTGTAAGAGTATGTGACATGACTATATCTATAGTATTTTTTCTGTAACATATATTTCTCTTTTGGCATATATGTAATCAGATCATCAGTCAAGATAAAACAGTTTTAACATATAATTGGAATGTGAAAAATTACAAAGGAATCACATCCATCTGCATCCTATATGAAATTATTCGCCCAGTCTAGACTAAGACGGAAACACTGAGTACTTTAACCTGAAGCAATTTAGATTTTACCACTTTTTTAAAAAAGGTTTACTTGCTATAACTATTCAATTGTTGGGAGTCAGTTTTGTGTGGTGGTTAAGGAATCAGGCTAGAAACTGGGAGACTGTGAGTTCTAGTCCCATCTTGGGCATGTAGTCAGCTGGGTAACCTTTGGTCTGTCTCTTTCTTTCAGTCCTAGGAAGGAGGCAATTGCAAAACACTTCTGAAAAATCTGACCAGGAAAACTGCAAGTCCACAGTTCCTGAAAATCGGACATGATTAAACAGAAGGAAAAAAAAAAGGTTCCAATTGCCTGTGTGCATATTTCTATAGCTCACAATTCTATCTCAGGCTGTAATATATAAATAGATATTGAAGTAAAACACCATAGAACAGTCCAAAAATCTTCTTTAAGAAACTTGTTCTGTAAATGTTTCTTTGAACATTCCACTATTATAAAAGATATGACAAAGACATTTACGCATATAGGGAACTTTCTAAAGGCTGGATCAAATTTGTTAAGAGAACATTTCTATATACTGATTGGGGGTGCTCATAAAGATTTATGGGATGCAGCACTCTGGATGCATTTCAAAACAATCCCAGAAATGTCTGCTTTAAGCTGCAGCCAGATCCTATATTTTTACTCCTGTATTTGAAACTGAAGCACTGCAGAGCCCTAATTATTTATAATTAGAATGTATTCCAAAATCTTTTAGCCGAGATCTAAATGTATTAGGGCCTTCACTACGTACCTTTTTCTTGTGATGTCCTGCTGTTACAATGACCTTTTCAAAAGCTATTATTACTATGTTTCAGAAGAATTATTCGATCAAAATATTAAGCTACTCAACATGCTACCAGGTCTTAGAAAAGGATTGTTTCCTCAGTAAACTGATATTGAACACCCTTGCTTTCTTAAACATAGAAGTCCAGCTGCACAATATACTCTTTCATAATAACACTATATAGCTAAAGCCGGGATGGGAATCAGGAAAAGAATCACAGGGAATGTAAGACTTGACAACATTATTTATATGAGCTATTCCTGCTGTTATACATTTAACCAATTCTTTTACTAAACAAATCATCTGACTATGAATCTGTAACTAGAAGACAGCACTTTCCATTTAGGAATCTATAACCAAAAACAGGCAAAATGATGGCCAAATTACTTTCACATTATCTTTATTTCTAGGAATGCTTCTCTGTACCATATTTGACCTTCAGTCGTTAGAAAATAAAAATAATGGATGCTAATAGCCCTGACTTTGGAAGGGAAAGAACGAAAAATCCAGCAGTGGGGTGGGGTGACAGAATCATCAGTTTGCTTTTGTGTGTGACTTGTCATACTGTATTTTTCGGAGTATAAGACACACCAGAGTATAAGACGCAGCTTAGTTTTTGGGGAGGAAAATAGAGGGAAAAAATCTGCCTACCAGGTATTCATCTGGCTAGTGTCCTTAGTCTGGTCAACTTCAGCACATTAGTTTGCTGGTTTTTTATCCCCTGCTTGGGAATGAAAAACAGCTTCTAAGGCACAACTGAGAGGAAGCAGCAATGAGAAAAGCAACCGAAGCACGGGGGGAGATCAGTTCACTTGGCTAGCGCCTAGCTAGGGCTGAAAAAAAGCTTCTAAAGAACAGCTGAGAGCAAAGCATGGAGCAAAGCATGGAGATCGCTTCACTCATTAGTGCCTCATTAAAGCACAGAGTCGAGGAAGCAGGCAAACCTGGGAAGATCACTCGCTAGTGCCTCGTTAGGTCTGAAAAAAAGTTTTGATTTTTTTGGAGTCGACATTTGAAGTATAAGACGCACCCAAATTTTCAGCCTCTTTTAGGGGGGAAAAGGTGCGTCTTATACTCCGAAAAATACGGTAATTATCATGATAACTGTTAAATAGCTAAAAACGTCCTAATATGATTTCAAATTTATAAGAATGCAATCGGCTCAAAACATTACTGATTTCTGATATAATTAAACATCTGAATGTAAGCTTAGTCATATTTAGAATTTTTACACATGATTACCACTAAACTGACATTGTAACACAGTTACAATAGCACAGTGCTATTTACATATATAAATATTAATTTACAATCACACTTAATACACAGGCCCTGGTAATTTTTGCTTTCAGCAATCTACTTTAGAATACTACCAAGAAAAGCAAAACGTTCTATTTCATGTTAAACCCAAAAGCAATATTATTCATTAGAAATTTCTCATACTGACAATCTATTTATTATAAGGAATAGATACAAGGTGTTTCCACTGATTTCATATAAATTTGTGTTAAAATATCTACCAGTTGTCCACTTCCAGTCCACTTGTAAACATTTACAAAACCAAACCAAACCATCTGATTATTAGATAATTTTGTTTCTTCAGCTTGATTTTTCGTTAAACAATTTCCCCCATTAATTATGTGGTAAACAGTACAACTGGATAATACTTTTTAGTCTTCAATATGTTGCAGTTAATATCATCTTACTTATACATCCTCTTTTCCATTCTTCCTTACCAACACTGCCCATATTTAACTGAAAATTTGACTTCTTTGACCTTATCCACAGGGTTGTTATCTTGATGTCTCTTAAGGATGAACCTTTGCTAACCTACATAAAACAGACTCTTGTATTGCATACAAGGTTAATATTAGTTTCATTCGTTCATACAACATTAGTTGTATTCCCTATCAAAGGAATACAAAAATTTGGAAGCAGTAGCTTTTCCAGCACATTGAAAATTACTAAATTCATAGCTGTTATCATTTCCAAATAAAGCTGAGACAAAATGAAATCAATGAACATAAAACTTACATAATCATGAAAGGCTTTAGCTTCACTTGAGTGTTCACATGTTTCACGTCTTTCTGGAGCTGCACAATAGAGATCCCAAAATACACTAAAAATAAAAAAGAATGCCCAATTTGTAACTTATATTTTTTCAGCTATATCCCATCTATACACATACATTATAGTAATTACTATTTATTACCCTCTTCATACTCTGAAAGCAAAATGTATTCAGCATTCCCATTCTGTAGAAACTACATATACTTAAGAATAATTATAATGGTAGCCTAATTGACTGTTATACAAATAAATATCCTAATACTGTAATTTAATTTGTGTTAACATGAAAACATTCAAGGATCATGCAACTGATAAGCATCTAAGTACCAAATAAAGTCTGTTTTTTTAAAAAAAAAACTTAAAATAACCCCACCAATATTTAATCCAGATCTGTTTTAACTGTTTTTGAGATGAGCAATTCGTGTCTAAAAACATTAGAAAATTACTGATTTTTGTTATCATTATATCATTAAACATCATACAAAATCATAAAAGATTTTACATTCTGAAGATCCAGGAGAGATTTTTTTATATAAAGGACTGAAAGGGAGAAGGCAACATTGAAGATAGATCCGTGATGGCGAACCTATGGCATGCGTGCCACAGGTGCATGCAGAACCATATTGGTGAGCACATGAGTGCTGCCCTAGCTCAGGTCTGCCACATGTGTGCACTGGCCAGCTGATTTTTGGGCCTTCTGGGCCCACTAGAAGTCGGGAAACAGGCTGTTTCTGGCCTCCAGAGGACCTCTAGGGGGGTGAGGAACGCCGTTTTCACCCTCCCAGGCTCCTAGAAAGGCTCTGGAGCCTGGGGAAGGCGAAAAATGGGCCTACCAGGCCCTCCGTGCCATCGCGTGCCAAAAGCGGGGGGAGTTTGGGGGGATGGGCACATTGAATTATGGGCGTGGGCACGCACACGCACGACCCCCTGCATTCCCCCCGCTTTTGGCATGTTATGGCAAAAAGGCTAGCCATCAATGAGATAGATGACAGCTAAAAGTCTCTTAAATTAAAAATATTTATTAATTATAAATACTATTATGTCTATTTAAAATGAGTATCTATCCTAAACTATTTCTAGCTTTAGTTTCTTTTGCATTATGATAAAATATCCTGTTATTTTTTACTTGAACTTTGCTTCTGGAAATATCAGATATTTTCTCTGCAGTTTTCTTAACAACAATATAGCATTGCTTTCTTCTAAGATTTTTTTTTCAACTTTCTAATTAGACTACAACACTGGTATCCTCTGATGATCACTTAATTTAGGGACTCATTCCATCTAATAAAAAAATAATACAACTAACTTAAATCCTTTACATATGTAATAAATATTACATGCTTTTGAAAATAATTAATACTATAGAAATTAAACATATATATAATATTTATTTTTCTGAGTCTGATGTTGAAATCTGGACACTGGTTAATCAGGTTTTGCTCTGAAATCTAGCATCTAAAAACTGGCTAATCTTATTAGGGTTGGGCAAGGAATATTTCCAAAGCAAAGTCTCTTCCGTACATGTTTCACAAATGATTAGCAGTAACTAAAGAGGGCAATGATTAAAGTTAAAATTATTCTTAAAGCAGCCACATCGTTTTTTACACTGGGATGGAAGCCTGAAAAATTAAAGAAATTGATTTAATGAATATCAAACAAAGACTGTACTTACACTTACATGATAACTGAATAATATCCTATAAATCATTTCTGATACATGCACAGACCTATTCTTTTCTTCCGCAAAGGATTTTCTCATTTGTGTCAGTGGCAGATGTCACATAGAAGGATGTGGATGTATAATCTCCTCCTGCCCTAAAATTAATACTGTTGCTCCTATATACAGAATTCTTCTGTATATAGAAGAATACAAGGGTACACATACAGGGGTATTGACAACAACATTCATTGGCTTCAAAATGATGGGAATAACTGGGCAATCAAAGCCCGTCCTTTTTTTTTACCAAGAGTTATGCACAACGTGTGCATATAAATTAAGTGGGGCTTTACTCACCTGTTCACATTGATCATTTTGAAGCCAGTGATTGGCACTCCAGATACTCCCAAATATAAAAGAGCTCTGAAGTCAGAAACCTACTTTGTTTCTGACAATAATAATTTACATATATATGTGCTGGCATTTCTGCAGAATTTTAACAAGCAGTTGTCACATCAAACTAGTTTAGGTGTATGTTTGTAGTTTTATGGGAACATCTAAAGGGGAAAAGCATAAGATCTGGAAAATTTGAGCATCAATCCGTCTGAAAGAAAAATGAGCAAGGTTAAATTGAAATAATTGCATAATTAATTTTATCTTTTTTATTGAAAAAGTTTTACAATACAAAAATTTCCCCCCCTTTTTCACCCCTCCCCCTCCCCCACCCTCCCATCCCCCCAATCTTCCCCTAACCCCCCAATCTCCCCCCAACCCCCCCTCCCTCCCCATCCCACCCCTGACTTCTGCTACACATTTAAAGAAAAAAACCAACAAGAATTTGTAACAATAAGAAAAGCAAATACTATTATATATTCAATTCTAAATTTAGAGGAAGAGAAAAGAAAGAAAGAAAAGAATTAAGAAGATAAAAATAAAATTAAAAAAAGCCCATAAACATAGATATTTATCTAAAATTAACAATATTATAATAAGAAAAACACCCAGAAAAAAAATAACCATTATAGTATTTAACCCAAAGAAAAAAAAACATTGCTAACATTACTAATCATATGCCATACACTGTCCCCCAAAAATTATATATCCTACTTATTCATATTAAGTAATATCAAATAGTTTAATCCCAGCTGTTTAATCCCCTTAATTCAAGAACACAAAACCCCCCTAAAGAAAAGAACATAGAACATACAATACAATATAATTACATATATTGTTATAATTTTCCATAACTTGAATTTCAATCTTCTCTTCATCCTGATTGAAGTTAAATCTTCTTTCTTCACATATGTCCAATTCCAATAAGCTTCATCTTCTATCTGCCCCCATCAATAAAATAAAGCATTCCATATAAACCCCCGTGTGACTTTATATAGATAGCATCCAACCACGAAGATATTCACACCTCTAGGTAGGATCATTCAGACTAACGTATTCTATTTCAACAAGAAGAAACCCAATGCAGCTCCGCCAAACCTTAAGAACAAAAAAAATCAAAAAAAGAAAAAAATCCTAGAAACTGCATTCCCAGATGTTCTTATAAAACTGTTTCAAATCCTGCCACCCTTTGTTGTTCACTCCTTCTGGTTGCGAGATGTTTTTGTTTCCATTCTTTCCTCTTGGATGATAAATTCCAAAAAAAGAAAAAAACCTATAATAGGGTAATCACAGAACGCTGCTACTATTGCAGCGATCTGTTAAACTTACTCAGGATGTTGAATCCAATTCAAAGTAATAAAAATTTTATAAGTCTCCAATTCAGGATGAAGACTTTATAGTCCATAAATCCAATTCAGTATAAACTTTGAGAATTTTATAACCATTTTCCAAAGTTATCCATACTTTCTGATAACAACTGTATCTGGTGAAGAATTTCACGACACTCATTAGTGATCGCTTGAGTTTCCTCATTACATTCTGGTTCCTGTTCGACATCACCACCCTTTCCTTGCGGAGCGTTGGACCTCTGCTGCTGTTCATCTTGAGTTATAATATTTTTTAAATCTTGCTCCAGCAGTTCAAGGTCCGGTGCTCCTAGTCTAGGTTCACTGGTATGCTCAATTTTTCCATCTGAAAAATCCATAGTAAAGTCCTCAGAGAAACCAGATTGTACTCCTTGTACTTTTAACATTCTTTGATTCATTCTTTGAGTCTCATCTTTCTGTTTACCTTTTGCAAACTCTCTTTCTTGTTTCTTATTCTTAAGATATTCCGAAGCTCCCTTAAGGATATTTTTATAAAAATGTTCCGCCTTTCCAATAGTATTCAAACAATATCTCACACCATGATATCTAAAAATTATGCCAGCTGGTAAGTCCCATCTAAATGGGATATTATTTCTCTTCAATTCCTTAGTTAAAAAGGCAAATTCTTTCCTATCCTTTAGAACCTTTGATGGTAACTCTTTAAAGATATTGATTTGTGCCCCTTCTACTTGCATTCTGGCAGAGTAGGACTTTTGTAAGATGTCATCTTTCAGCCTTTTATCAGTAAAGTAAACAACAACATCTCTAGGCAAATTCCTTTGTTTGGCTATTCGTGAGTTGACTCTATAAATTTTCTCTATACAACCAAGAATTATCTCATCTTCTAGCTCTAGTAATTCAGCAAAGACCTTTGCAGAAGTTGCTTTTAAATCTCTCTGGTTTTCTTTAATACCTCTTACCCTGACAGCTGATGCCATAGTTTTGATTTGCAGCATGATAATATCATTCTGTATAGCCTGATTTCGAATCTCAGCTTCCACAAACTTTTCTTGTATTTCTTGAATCTGAAAATCAAATTTACTGCTAATTTCAGTTACTTTCTCCTCCATTTCAATCACCACATTTGAAAGATCTGAAATTACTTTGATAATATTTTGACTTAATTGGTCCTGCTTTCCAGCAATCAAGTCCACAAGATTCTTCTGTGAGTTTTTAATTTTGTCAACTACGCTCAGTAGGGAAGTTGTTATAAGATCTTTTAAGTCCCCTTCTGCCAATCCACACAATTGCATCATTTCAACTTTCTTCTTCAGCTGGCTCGTGGGGGAGCCCCCCCTTCCTTTAATCATCTTTACTTTACTTTACTTTAAATTGCCTTACTTTGCTTAACTTTATCTTACTTTACTTTACTTTAATTAAAAGAAGAGAGAAAAAAAATATCCAAAGAAATTCTTCTTACTTTAAGTGCCTTTCCCATTGCAGAATATTTATTTCAAAACCTCCATTTTCAGTCGCTCTGGCATTTCTTCAAATAAGACCAGTCGCCATCTTAAAGGACTTTCTTGAGAACTTTCACTTCTCTTCCTCTCCTTCCCCCTTCCCCTCTTTCCTCTTCCAAGAAATCAATAAAAAGTCAGTAAAAAAATCCATACTTGCTTCGACTTTTCTTCTTTCTTTTTCAGCTTATTCAATAAACGCTTCAACTGTGGTGTTGCTTCCAGCGTTTGGCTCCGCTAATTAGCGGAGGACTGTCTCGACGCGGAGCATTCTCCGGGGGATATGGAGGGGGCCATCCTTCTGAGCCCTCCCCAGGACAAACGGAGCATTCCTGGGGCGACTCAGGGGGCCCAGCCTCACCCCCAGAAGCTCTGCCTGCTCCTCCCGCTGAGAAGCAGGTTGTTCGAGCCGCCTGCCAGCTGTAAGGCGGCTCTGACGCGCCAAGAAGCCGGCGGGCATGAAGAAGCCCGCCGCCGACGAGGAAGGCGCCACCGGAAGTCTCTTTTTGAGGAAATGAAATGACAGTTCAATATTAAATGCGGTTGACACTAGTCTTCCAATTAGTTAGCAAAATTTCTTATTACCTTTGATAAAAATCAGATTTTGTACAAGTATAATACTTTTAACAACCAATACAATGTTTATAAATTGAAACACTTACCACCACCAAGAGTGCAAGAATCCTGGGGGTTCGCCCAATGTGATGTTTTTTTCCCATCTTATCTAAAACCAATGCAAATGATGATATTTCTTTAGGCAAGATAGATTCACATGAAAACAAAGATAGCATTTAGCTAAAATGAATTCAAAGATGGCTCTTTTAAAATCAACACAGATCAATTTTAAAAAGCTATTTCAACTGATATCAAAATATGTGTTGTCTTCTGTGTTTGAGGAACTGGGTTAGTTTGAGTGTACAGGCATAGCTCTGTCTGTCAGAGTGAGACAAAAAAACAGACTAAGTATGAGTGAGCAGAGCAAAATACACACTCGGCTCCATCCACCAATAGCTTCCTATTGATTCTTATGCTTTTCCTTATCTGTTAATTATGGCAACTGTTCTACACTGCCTGAAAGTACAGCCAGCTTAATCTGTGTTTTTTTGTAGAAATTTGGACAGGCTCATTTTATGTTTGCCCTCATGTGTTATACTCTTTTTATCCCAGACAACCACACTTCTAAAGAAGAAAATATCACATATGGGATAACTTTTGCAATGTAAGAAACATTTCACCTACTCTATTTTTCTCAAATATTTTATTGTTTATAATAGTGACATTCAACCTATCGCCGTGGAGAGTACGAAAAGCTGTTGCATGAGCAGAAGTCTATTTGCATTAAAATGCACATAGAAATTAACACCATCTGTGTTATTCATCCTGTATACTTTAAAATGATATAAATTTATATATTATTAAGTCACACATAATTCACACTTTGGAGATAACCATTTCAAAGATGCAATGACTGTATTAGTAATGACATAGCATTTCTTTCATATGTGGAAGGAAAGCAACATTGTAAACGGTGATACAGTGAGTTTATGCAAGTAAAATTAAGGCTCGTATATGATGCTTTGGATAATAATTTGCAACAGCGGTCTAATATTTTCATTTTATATGAAATTGACTATTATAAGTGTTTTTCAACTATTAGTATAGGTGCCACATGTAGCAATAGTTTAGGCTGGAATAAAGCACAAAATCTCCAATTTTAGATTGGAGTAGCCTGGAAAAAATCTGGGGCTTGGGAGTCAAAATAATGATTTACATTAATTAGCTATTTTTTTCTCTCTCTCTCTCTCTCTGTGCTTATTTTTTCTTTTTAGTTTGGGCTTAAAATAAGACTATAACGAAGCAATGTTTCAGTGTTCTGTCCCAGCTCCCTGAACACAACAAACCCTCTCTAGTTAAATTCCTTTACTAGGAGCGGCAGCAGCCCCGGGAAAGATTCCCTCTCACCGCAGGCTAACAAGTCTGTCCAGCAGGAAGATGAATAGTTGTTTGCCACATCTATTCATCTCAACCCCCTGCCTTTTATCCCCAGAGCTAGGGTAGGACTTAGCTTGCAGCAGTGGCTCTTCCATCCCAAGGCTCGGCCCACAGATATCTACTGCTCTCCTCTTCTCTGCCTTCTGCGCATCCGCACAAGAAGCTGTTCCTCCTCTTGCTCATCAGTCACCTCCAGACCTGGGGGCTGTTGATTCTCCTTCTGAGGGATGATGGATGGCCCAAGCTCCACCTCTCTCTCTCTCTGACAGTTCCATTCTCTCTTCCCCCTTGGAGCTCTCAAGTTGCCTTGATGCTGACCCTGACTCCCATGCCTCCTCATCTGATTTGGCTGCTGGAGGGACCGGCGGCTGACAAGCCACAACAGTCAAGCCCAGTGCTTCTTACTTGATATGTAACAAGATCAATAATATAGCTACAATTTTTATGGCCTTAAAAATTATCACAACAAATAATTTAATTTCTAAACATTTATGTGCTATATGTCAGACTACCATGATTCTCTATAGAATCACTGATAATTTTTAATATCAAAAGTTGACTATTAATCCAAAAATAAGAAAAGAGTAGAAAACATACCTCTGATAAAAATGTCTGTGCAGACTTCTGTGCTCCTACATGGAGAAGATATTCATATACATATAGTGCTAATCTGGAAACAGAAGAAAACGTATTAAAATTCTAATTATTTAATAATTCCAAAATGAATAGATTGTAATATATATTAAATAGAGAAAAATGCAGTAAAGATGTTATTTTACATCCAAAATATTATATATGGACAAAAATCCTAGCACAGCTTAAAAAGCTTTTATACAAAAAGCAGAGTCTGTCAATATTTTATTATCTTGGACAAATGCCCAATTGGAGAAATGTTCAGGTACTATTAATCTATATTTATCCATACAAGCTATGCTTACAGTAAACAATTTACCGTATCTGTAATTACACCAGCACAGAACATTGATAAATAAATTTTTAACCATGATACCTTTTCAATTCTTACCACATTATTATTACAGTTGGTCGCATAGGCAGCCAGATATTTAGACTGGATGTGGTATTTTTATCCATCTATCAAGTCCTTCCCATGAATCTGGGATAGGCAGGTATTGTTGTTCGATGGTGTTAAAGATATCATAGGATGATTTCACTTTTTGCATGTTTGCAATGAGTAAATAACTTTACCAGTAGTCCTGCTGGAACTACTGGCCCTCATTGCTTAGCCAAAAGCAGTATCTGTTTTATCAAGAATGTTATGAACAAGACGCCTGTCTGTTTGGATCTTAAAGTCCCATAAGGTATCAGCCTGCTCATTTTTTAATACTCAATTTAGGGGTCCCAGTAGTTATTACTACATTTGAATGCAGCCAGGAGAATGATCCTGATAGGGACTTTTTACTGGATACACAAAAGAAGTTGAGGCTGTGTAAACAAAGGAAGAAATACAAAAGATAAACCAAGGTAAGACTTAGGTAGATTTTTAACTGGATTTACAAAAGAGGTCTGTTAAAGCCTTGAAGAAATATTCATGAAGGAAAGGCAATATGTGAATGAGTTAAAGATCAAATTTGATAGAAGTAAAAGAAAGGAATATAAAGTTGGCTTCCTTGATCAAGGTTAAAATAAAATATGTTTTTATAAAGCTCTGATAACTCTTTACATACTTTTTGTCAATTCTAGGATTGAATAATCAATAGTGGTTGGTCAGTATGGTTTTACATAGAGAAGGGTGGGTTACAGGAAAAAGAAATATTTGTTGGTAATTTTTTACTTGTTCTGTTGAAAATTAGAAATCACTTCTTTACTTTTTCTTTACATTTCTTCTTTTTCTATTTTTTATTAGTTTTTGCACATTTTCTTTTCTTTTTTGTTTAATCTGTATTTGCTTTACTATTGCATTAAATCTCTAATAAAAAATTAAATTACAATACACATACATACATACATGTGTATGTAGGCGCGCGTGCGTGCAAGTGTGTACCTGCGCATGCACATACATACAAATATAAATATACACTTTTGAAGGAATGTCTACCTTGTTCTAAACTGCAGTTTCCTTTATCAATAGAAATCAGGGAAATGTCATATTCATTAATAAATAATTATCAAACAAAAAAATTATAACTATTTGATACGAAATATATTTGACTTCTAGATGTTACATCTCTATTAAATTCTAAGAACAGTGGAGAATTGCAGCTTACAACAAACCAAAAATGGAAGCTTATTAATACCTCCACATATATGAAGGACAGTGCATGATTCATTTTCCTTAAATAGCTGTTTTACAGAAGAAAATCAGTAACTGAAGTATTCCTAGTAGGCTGATAAAAGAAAGATATATCTGTTGACTTATCATGGAATTGTTAATAATAAAAATACCCTGCAATGAAAGCAAACTGGAAACTTAGTGGCTATTCCAATTTTATAAAAATTGACAAAATGTTTAACTACATAGGGTGAAATGAAATGTTATACTGAGTCAGGCATTTAGAATTTAGACAATGTAAATATAGCAACACTATAAACTTAAATTGGCTTCAATTTGTGGGACAAATTGCAGGTTAACTGATCAATGTTATAAAGATGGAATATGCATCAGCATTGTATAAATGGAATTTATAAAAAATAATATGCTTCAGCTGTCTATATCTTGGGAAGAACAGAAGAAATCTTCAGATTTAGAAGTTGGATGCTATTCTATATATCCAATCTTTCCTGCTAATTCATGACAATGTATAAAAGATAATTGTAACTGATATAAATTTAAATTTCTTTCATTAGTAGCAATTTCATTCCATGGCTTCTTCATAATTATCAAAGATTTGCCTATTTCTTTAAAATGACAACTCCTATCTAGCACAACAATCCTTTGAACTAGAGGGTATGTTGTAAATATGTTCACATGTCTCCTTATAACTTAAGGAGGAACTAAAGGCCATCACACATTTAGTATTGGGACATGGGATATTTGGCCATTAGCAACTGCCAAGAGATAGATACAATTAGTAAATTGTAGCTTTTTTGGAATACAACTTGTCAAAACATAAACCAAGATTTCTTATGTTACACACAATAAAGAAAGGTCTATATAGAGAATAAAGAGAAATAGTAACCAAATAAGAGATACCCTTGTTTTTGTTTTTTTCAAAAATGAGTAACAACAAACTATTCTCTACAAAGCTACTATATTTTTCTCACTATTTACAGAAATTACAATAATCTGGATGAAAGTTGTATAACTAAAGTAATTGCATGAATCTTTTATAAGGATCCAAAATAATCTACTGCCTTTTAAAAAATCAGGCAATAATTAAACGCAGTTAAGCAAATATAACTTATAGCTGTACTACATAAGGGATTACTTCTACCTTTAAAGATTTCCCTTGACAATGGAAATCAAGGGGAAAAAAAATATACACAGAAGTCTTTTCCAACAAGAACCATGGTGAATGATAAAAAGCTGTTATCAGCACTAAATAAATAGAATAAATAGTTTAAAATTTAGAATTTTTTTAAACTAGTAAAATAAACTAGTTATATTCATATTCATTCAGTTTATAGTACAATATAAACTGAAACAAAACAATTTATTAAAGAAATCAGTTATCAGCTAATAAATGGCTAGTAATTATTGTTTAAGGACATATATATTTATGACAACATTTATATTTAAGACTAAAATTTTCAAGAGTGAGTACTGAACAAACAAGTTTATGTTATACCATATTCCCTAGCAATAGAAGGAACAAAGCAGAAGCCCTTAGCAAAATTTGACTTTCTTTGAAAAGAAAGCTTAATGGGATTTTATGCCATTTTGTGGTATTTATAATGATTTACAATAAGAAAAGACAATATTTACCATAAAACTTACAATATTTTATTGTAAATGTAATTTACAGTTAATTTTTTTTCCTTCTGGATAACTAAAATATTCTATAAACAGAGCTGCAATAATTCCGTTACAAATTTATTAATAACCCTTCATCTTGAAAGATTGGGATCAATCACACTGGCCAAAGTAGTTTCAGAAGTATCCAGCAATTTTTGAGCATTTACCAGTCCAAATATCTCTTAATAGATGTCTCCCATGTAATAGAAAAACAGATTTAAGCAGGCATTATGCCCCTTTAAAACTATTGTCACAACTTCTTGTTAGGAACAGTAGCATTGTAACAATATGCATATTTTTCTTTGCATGGATTTAATTATAATTTGTGGAAATGGCTTTCCCATACACACAATTCTTATTTGTATCAAACTCCTCAGCTTTCCAGGATAAAAAAAAAACAGTGTCTTGAGCCTTTTTGCATAATTTCTTTCCAACAGTTCATTCAATTGAATAGAATAAAACTGATATGGAAGTAAATGAGGGAATAGCGGTAAATTGCCTTTATCCACTGGATGGCTTAGCTGGTATGCAGAAAGTGTTCTGGGGCGAAATACAACCCTATGGAACAATATAATTTTGTATTAGAACAACAGGAATAATTATGGAAGCCCTCTCCCCTTTTGTACCCTACTGCAGCTGTAAGAGCCTTGGTGGCACAGCAGACTAAAATGCTGTTAACTAGCACCAGCTGCCTGCAATGACTACAAGTTCGAATCTCAGCAGGCTCAAGGTTGACTCAGCCTTTCCATCCTTCCAAGGTAGGTAAAATGAGGACCCGGATTGTGGGGGCAATAAACTGACTTTGTATTAAAAAAAACACCGCTGGGGGAGGGGGGGCAAAAGCCCTACTAAGCAGGTACATACAAAAATATGAAGGCTATTGCTTAACACATTGTAAGCTGCCCTGAGTCTCTGGAGAAAGGTGGCATATAAATCGAACCAAATAAATAAATAAATAAAGTTATTGTGATCCCTGCTAAAATTGTACTGAAGAGTAAAAGCACAGTGTTTAAGTTTAAAAGCTCAGGTATAAGAACCTTTATTTTCCATTAAAGCAGATCTTTATGTTGAGGTTCTTCCTGGATTGCAACTGCATATTTTGCCAAGGTCCACTGATTCAGTTGGACATGTTCTCTAATTCGATATTATTAATTAGAAATAACAAAAAAAATTAATCATTTGTATTCAAATACACACAGAAAAATAATTAGATATGGTTTGAAATTCTCACTCACCCATGAACTTTATTGGGTAATGCAGTGCAAATCATCATTTATCTGCATTCTACAACCTGCAATTTTTTACCACAACTTGTCAAACTAATCCATTAGGATTGTATAGTTAAGCTTGGTGTTATGTATAGGCCTTTGCTTGATAGCATGGACTTAAGTTTCTTTATATTCTACCCAACTTGAGGAGTTATAGTTTATGACTTATTCCAAGTGAGCAAGCCAACGAAAGCATTAACAAAAAGCAGATCATTTTAAAGCTTGAAATTTATTTATTTATTTATTTATTTATTTATTTTTGCGATTTATATGCTGCCATTCTCCCGAAGGACTCAGGGTGGCTTACAACAACAATCAATAATATAAATCACAAAATAAGTTAAAAACCCCTTTAAAACCATATTTAAAATTATCACAGTTTGTGCAACCCCTAGCAGATCAAGTTATTTGACTGAAAAGCCACGTCTTCAGCTCGCGGAGAAAGGTGAGGAGGTCCAGGGCTATCCTGAGGTCAGTGGACAGATCATTTCAGAGAGTCGGCGTTCTGACAGAGAACGCTCTCCCCCTGGGGGCCGCCAGTCGACATTGTTTGGCCGACAGCATCCTGAGGAGGCCTGCTCTGTGGAAGCGAATGGGACGATGGGAGGAAGGCAGGAGATGGTCCTGTAAATACCCCGGGCCTAAGCCATGTTATTAAAAATGTTATTATTGTATCCCGATATACATCTACTCGGCTAGTTAGCAGCATGGAATCATGTTGGCATCTAACCTAACATAGATAAATAAAAATAATTTTAAAATGCTGTTGAAATATATATATTCTTTAACTTAGAATATATATATTCTTTATTTTCATAAACAAATACCTCAGCATTACACAACAATGCACATATATGCTTGAGTTCATACCCAAACTGTTATACAAGTGCTCAAAAAATATTTTCAGGAATATAATGGTTTATGCACTGCAGTTTAATTCTAAATAAAAGCCAAATATTTCTAAAAGTTGCTGCACTTACCATCCTTAAATAGTAATTTTATTAAAGATTATAATTAACAACAATAAAAACGAGTACACATTTTAAACTCTAAAGATATACAAAGTATAAAGCAGAAAAAAATAGGAAACTAGAAAAGAAAGAATATACATACACACACACACACACACACACACACACACACACATAAATATATGTTTTCTGAGGTTTTCGCGGGTGTTTGTATGTAGATAGCCGAGAACACCGGCCTGAAGATGACGAATGAGACTTTGTCGAAACGTTGCCAAGATACTTCCAATCCTACACGCGAGAAGACCCGAATAAGACATATATATATATATATATATATATATATCTCTTCCTGCCTTCATCATGTATAAACAATTTTAGTAACCTATCACCTCTTCTCAAAATAGTCACTTCACTTTTCCAATTGGATAAAATAAGAGGGCCCAGAGAAGAAAAAAGCAGCCTGAAAATCCTTTTCCCTCCCCCATCCTTGTGCTCAAGCTGCAGGTCCTGAAAGCTACAAAGAATTGTAGAAAGGATTTCCTTGATCTGTCTGGAATTCAGGCTCTCTGCCCAATGGCCCTGGGAGAATTGAAATAATTAAGGTAAATTGGCAAGAAAAGTATAGGTGGAAGTATCGGAATGTTTTATTCTTTGTTGCTGCTGCTTTGTTCAATTGGATAGTTGTGTGTAGATTCCATTTTCTGACCCTTTAGCTACACAAAGTTTTTTTTGGAGGGGGGGAGGTGTGCATCTCCTGAAATGACATCTTAAAAGTAAAGTACCCAGATAGAACTCTTGTCTGAGAAATACAACACCCCAATATGTCAGAAGTCAAGTAAGAATGAATGATCCCAGAAAAAGTTCTGGCTGGCTGATGTTAAAAGTTTCTAACTGATATAAGCAAAATTAACAATAGTTACAAAAAATATATGCAGTGTTAATAATTATGTTAAATAAACACTTTAAAACATGTGATAAAGGATTAAAGTAGACAAGAATATAAGGTCATGCAATCAATTTTGCTATAAATGTTGTGAAACAATAGAACCATTATTTAGGAAAAATTGTGATTATGGCTGCTTAAACAACTTCCTCTTAATCCCAATGTCAACATGAGGAAAAAATTAATACGACAGTAATATAAATATTAGAAAAAGGCAAGTTTTATTTTCATACTATCATTATCCATTTTTAGTCATATATTGAAGAATTTCACTGGAGGATCATATGTCTGTGAGAAAATGAATAAGAAAGGAATAGTGATCACCTTCACAGAAATAAACTTCCTTATACAAAGGAGAAATTACACACTTAAGAATACAAGGCATTCAATAATTTTAAATTTCTAATATAATTTATTATGAGAGGAAAGCAACTGTGTGGGAAATTAGAAAAACAATTCAAGTAAAAAACAAAACAAAACTGGCCAACTAGATGACGCCAGTGAAAAACGCAACACATAAGCACACTCCAAAAATAAGAAGCTCCACAATTAATAGAACGATTGAAATATTTATTTTTTCTCCATACTAAAATGGACTCAAAGAAAGCAAAATCTTGGCTCCTCAGTCATTCTCAGAATATATTTTGAAAAACTGAATCTTACATTAGGCTATAAAAATCCTTTACAAAGATGATAAATAGATAAACTAATAAGGTAGGAGACCTAATTATTATTAATTATGATTTATTTAGAAGCTATCTGTCTACAGGACAATTAAGGCTTTTCCATAGGATGTCATAAAGAAGGAAACTGAACAAGCCATCATCCTAGCAAATCCTAGCATCTGTATTCCTAAGGCTTTTTGTTTCGAAGCACGTGGGCCGGATGCGGCTGGCCCCATCCCCGCCTGGTTTAGCGAAGGGGAAAAAAGTCCCGATATGTCTTGTGACGCCACCATGACGATGCAAGTTTGGCACCCCTGCTCTAGAGTTAAAATTTACATCTCCAAGATGAAGGATTTTACAGCATAAAAAAAGGTGATGAAAGTGATAGAGAACATAGTAGTAACAATGTTTGAGTATAGAATACCTTTTGACTGCTGTAATTAATGAATTACTTAATCAATAGCTAGACTTCAGGGAAGTTTTCCAAAGAGCCCTATAGCATCCTATGAGCAGAATATAAAATTTAAATTAAACTTAAATAAAAAGACCATATAAATAAATACATAAACTGAAAAATTTAAGAAAAAACTAACTTTAAAAAGTGTTACAATATTATGGTTTCAGGCAACAAATATCATTATTAAGCTGGATTTTCACTTATGATCCTGTGACTCGACTTACAACTACATGGCTCAATTTATGACCATGGTGACTTGACTTCCAACCATTGTGAAAACCATGATAAAATCAGCCTGGTCATATTATGACTTTAGTTAGAATTACAATGACTTACTTGACTTACAACAGAAATTCTGGTCCAATTGTGCCTATAAGTCAAGGACTACCTATATTACGGTAATACTGTATTAATAAAATATATGAGTCTGAAAAGATGCTTCAGATTTTTGGCTACTGGAGGCTAAAGTAGGTCTCCCCTTGCAGAACTTTCAGACTCTATATACTTGTGTAAAGCAAAATATTTTATTATTCGTAGCAGTTTATAATAATCTCAGGTATTACACACCTCAACTACATGAGTATTTGTGATATTACTGCTCTACTCTCCTTGAGTTTAGAAGTTACTCTAGAAACAAACATACAACTTACTTGAGTCATTAAGAGACAGCTGGCATTCAAGTTTAATAAATTTTTATGGTTGCTGTTTGGATAATGAAATGTCTGCAAGAAAACAACCAAGCTTAGAGAGCACCAAGGACTTCCTCTTTACTATTTATTGTTTTTAATTTTCTTTAGAATAAGTTGATGTAGTTTACAACTCTAAATAAGTAAAGTCCCATCATATTCTATATTAATTTTAGGTTGTGAAGAGACTCAAGTACAGTTTGATATACAATGGCCTGCTTTGAGATTACTATATCAAAGAAACTGTTCTTAGGAATCCATCTGTCAAAAAGATATAGTAATCTCAAAAGTGGCAATGAAAAAAACTTTCTTACATGCTTGATTCTCTCCCTTCTAGTTTTACTAAACACATAAATAACCCCTCCCAACTGTACTTAATTTACTTTTATGTTTCTTTTGATGTATTAAACTCTCACTTCTATATAACAAAGTGGGTGATGCATACTGTTATACATAGCATTCTTTTGACATTCCTTGCAACAGACCACATGCTACTCACTATCTTTCTATTTAGCTGACAAATGTGCAATTCAAATTTGATGTGACAGTTTGAAGCTGCAGCATTCATTACTGAACAGGTAAGTCATGCCATGAAAGATATTAATAATAATTTAATAATTTTTAGACTTCAAGACTCTGAACCAAGTAATCTGATTTTCAAAGTTGAAATAAATATTTAGAGATTTTTCAATTTACTACCGGTAATATGTGAGTACTTCAGAGAAGTTCAAATAATATTATAAACTACTAATCATTACCACATATCATACTTCAGCTATTAAATATATTTCACAGTATAGACTATAAAATTAAATTAAAATATAGTATTTAATCTTTTGTTAAATTTACAAGTGATTCCTCAGTACAATATGCATTTTTTTTCAAACAAGAGATTGACAATTTGAGGTAGCTTTATTGGTATGTTATAAACTAACTGTTACTAGAGCTATCAACAGCACTTGGATTAGAAAAGTGGGGGGAGTGCTTATTTTGCTTTACATATGAAACAATCTAGGTAGAGTTTTGCAGACAAAGAAGATCTACACTTCTTTGAAAACAATAAGAATACATAAAAGGCCACTTTACTGAGGAGAAGAATGACAAGTAAGTCGGAATTCTACAGAAAATGTTTGATGAGTTAGAAAAGATTGCTAGGAGTAAGAAAAATACTTAAATATGTTTAATTAAAAAGAAAAGAACCATTATATCAGCATTTTAATTAATGTGTCAAACAACTAACTGTAACAAAAATGGTAAAGTTTCCTAAGTTTATTCAGTTTACAACAACAAATAGAAACATGGCCAGTGAAAATGTAAATCTCCAAGGTCAGATGAAGTGTGGGTTAGGGAAAGATTATTATATGACCATCAGAACCAAATGAGAGACTGTCATAAGAAAATGGCCTGATACCAGATCAGTCTGTTACTAAAGCTATCTGGTCCATAATTTCCTTTACTGCCCATCAGTTTCTTAAAACTTAGATTCACACCAGCTAATGTCCTATGTTAAATTGATGCCAAAGTTCAACAGACATTGCACTCTGTGAAAATATCAGCACTTTCATTTTTAAGTATTCTAAGAACTTTTGGGTGGATTACACCAGGCCCTGGAAAATTATTTTTAGTTTCCCAATTATTTATGTATATATCAGAGGTGGGTTTCAGCAGGTTCTGACCAGTTCTGGAAAACTGGTAGTGGAAATTTTGAGTAGTTCGGAGAACCGGTAGTAAAACTTCTGATTGGCCCCGCCCCCATCTATTCTCTGCCTCCCAAGTCCCAGCTGATCGGGAGGAAATGGGGATTTTGCAGTAACCTTCCCCTGGATTGGGAAGGGAATGAAGATTTTTCCTTCCCTGCCACACCCACCAAGCCATGCCATCCCCACCAAGCCACACCCACAGAGCCAGTAGTAAAAAAATTTGAAACCCACCACTGGTATATATGTATGTATGTATGTACCTACCAACTACACACATATCTATGTACCTATCTTAGTTGCTGATCTCACAAATGTGATTTTGAGTGGTATACAATTGAAACAAAATAATTAAAAATAAAATATTAAAAAACATTAAAACAAATAATGTACAAGAAAAACCCATGAAAATACAGTATATTCAAGATTCACCTATAGTGTAGACATTAGTTAGACATTTTGTAGGGTTTCTATTTCCAAGCCTTCTGACAAAAATCGCATTTTAAGGGATTTCCAAAAAGTCAGTAGAGTCAGGGCTAATCACACCTGAGGGAGGGGAGATGATGTTCCAAAGGATAGGTGCCATGGTAGAGGCAGTTCACTTCCTGGGCTTGTCAGATATTGCTCCTTAGTAAATGGGATTGCTATGTGTCCCCCTTGTTAGACCTGATGATATGGTCTATTATAGTAATCAAAGTTATGCATAGGATGATACCTAAATGAATGCATTATTTAAAATACTATTATTTAAATATAAATTATACTGATTTTATGTATATAAATGTACTTAATATTTATGGATTATATACATACTGTTTTTAAATACATAACAATGCAATCAGCATTAAGAAATGTATAAATTACTCTATACTGATTTTAGGTTATGAATTATATAAATATTTAAATATATAACAATGCAATCATAAAAAATCATTTAAGTATGACAGCTTATTTCCTTAATAACAAATTATCTCAACATAGTTCTTATTTTGGAATAAAGTTTAAAAACCTAGCTCAATTATGATATCTTTGCTTTTAGTAACATCAAAAACCAGTAAGACTTTTAGGAGTATAATTAACTAGCTGAATACCCATGCTCCGCTACGAAACTGGGTGATTGGGTTTGATAATTCAACAGTTACATCTTGAAAATTAATGAGTTATTACAATCAGCCTCTCCTCTCCCCTTCTCTCCCTCAGCCTTGCTCCACAGAAGCCTATCCTATCCTATCCCCTTCTCTCCCTCAGCCTTGCCCCACAGAAGTATCCCCTATCCTATCCCCTGCTTGCTGCTATGAAAGTAAAACTGAAACTGAAACTCCTCTCCTCTGCTAGTGTTTTGCATTTGGAAGAAATTTTTTTCAGGTGGGGCATGATATTAACATCAGAGCGTGTCAATAAAAATATAGGAAATACTAATGTTCTGATGGTCATTTTGAAAAATCCTTTCTTAGTGAGCATCTAGAAGCCAAGAGGAACATATGTGGTAAATTTCAAGTTTGTAGGCTTTATGTTTCTAGAGATGTTCTGATGATGCGTGAGTGGTATCTCACTTTTATATATATAGATTGATAAGGGGTGATAATATTAAACTTTGCTGAAATTTGGTTCAGAACAGGTACTTTGTCCAGTTTTTCTTCTTAAAAAGTTCGGGCAAAGGCTTCAATCTTATGACCTCCACAATAAAGATATAACAAACAATTCAGTTTCTCTTGTATTTCCCTGTTCTCCTTTACTTGTCATTTAACAACCCAATTGGTTTCCTATGCTAAATATAGCTGAATATTTTTTGTTATCTGACTTGAATGTCTTTGGCAGCAGAAGGGAGAAAAAACACTGGGTTGATAGTAAGCCCCATCTTCCTCTTTCCTCTTCTTCTTGTTTGCTTCGCCTAGTGTCAGGAAGTCAGCATGTACCAAGTGCTAGAAGAAGAAGAAACAGCAATTGGAGCCTACGTTCACCTGAGGGAAAGCAAACAACCAGACCAATGAAAAGAAGTGCCACAAAAAAGACAAGTCAAGAGAGAGAAAAAGGAAAATAGGAATTAGAGCTGAACAATAGTTTTCCTCAGCCCTGGACGATTGGCGAGCAATATTAAACCAAAATAAAAAAGGGGGAAAAACCAACTGACAGCTAAAGCCATATTATGGCAGTGTCCACTTCATCAGAAAAAAGAATGTTCTAGAAGCCTGACTGCAGAGGCCAATCATTGGTAGGTGAAAAACTGAACAGGAAGGAGTCGTGAGAAAGTCTTAGCCACCAAGATAAACCCTGATAGCAGCTACAGGCCTCCTGAAGCAAGGACAACAGCCTTCAGTTTACACTTACTGAGGCCATGCAAATGCGGTGGGAAAGACCAAATTGGTGGTGGGGTGAGAGAACTGGTTCCAAAAAAGTATACTTGAACTTTTTGGTCAAGGGAATAAAAGTATGCTTCTAATACTTATTTATTTGTTGGGACATATTGATATTCACATCAATGTAGTGGGAAAGTTTGCTCCACTTGTGATTTCTGTTTTATGGAGCCCGGTACCCTCACTTAGTACAGGAAGTTCCACTTAACCCTAACCCTACTACCATACTGTTGTAATATTGGATATATTCTTTTAACATTGAGAAGCCTATTAACTCTCCCATCTTGGCTTAGAGGCTCCTTGAATTTACATACAAGTACCTAATGCAGTCTCACTCCTAGAATATGTGTGGTTATCTTGTTGTCTGGCTGTATGCATTTACTAGATCCATAGTTCTCTACTTACAACCACAATTGGGAGCAGAATTTCCATTGCTAAATAATGTCATAAAGCTGGATGTCATTGACTGCACCACTTAGCGAACTGAAATGTCATTTGCTGTTGTTAAGCAAATTTTACCAGTCATTAGCTGAGAACCTAACCCAATCCAAGCCATTCTGGACTTGCACCACTTCCCCAGTCCTGAACCTCAATAAGGGATTGCTTCCAACTCTCTTCACCTGTCTATTCCCCTCTCCCCATTTTTGCCCTTGGCCACATTGCACAATGGCATTCCTCAATGGTGGCAGCAGCTTTGAGAAATTAGTGGCCCAGGGCCTTCAATAGTCTCACCCTCTGTCACTATCTTCAGGCCGCTACTTCAACTGGCACCACTACTGGGTGAAAAGCCCAAACTGTCCTGCACACCTCAGGCTCTACCACATTCAACAGACTTTCACCATGTTCCTCTTGCTAATGATGAGGCACACCTGGTCTGACTTATGTGAGGCACCTGCAGGCAAGCAAGCTCTTCTTTCCAATGTTGTTTATGTGTTCCTCCAAATCTCACCTGCTATTATCTAAGTAATGCACTCTATTTCCATACTTTCAGAAAGCCTTTGGAAAGATTATGAGGTTTTCCAAAGCATTGTGGAAACAATGTGCACCTGCTATTCTGTAAATAGGGTGCCCTGTCCTTGAACTGCTTCAGAAAGTCTTTGAAAAGATTCTGACATCTTCTACTAAGGCATGGTGAGCACTAGGCACACGTGCCACTCTCCAAACGGGTCTCCAAGTTGCACCTAACGTTTTTGTGATGCAGGATTCTTCTCCTACATATGGATCAGAGGTGGCATTCAACTGGTTCGCACTGGTTCACAATGGCCAAATTTCCATTGGTGGAAATTTGGCCAACGTCACTGAACTGGTAGCGATGGCTGGCTGGCCATGCCCCCAAACTGGTCCCCCAGTAGCCGCTCGCTCACCCCGCCCACCATGTTTGTCGCCACCATGTTCTTCGCACACGAGCATCCCATTGCCTTGCAAGTCCAATGGGATGTGCATGCATGAAGAACATGGCGGTGACAGCAACAGCTTTTTCTGCAACCTCCGGTCCTTATCGGCTGCCTGTGGCCAGCCGCAAAACAGTTATCAATATTCCAGTTCTAATTGTGGTTACAAGTTGAGGACTACCTCTACTGCATTTGGCAGAAATTAGTTCTTTTAAGAACTACATCCTCTTACATTTATTTATTTATTTATTTATTTATTTATTTATTTATTTATTTATTTTTTATTGATTGATTGATTGATTCAATTTATATGCCGCCCTTCTCCGGAGAGTCAGGGCGGCTTACAATGTGTTACCATGATGCCAAATGTATCAAATGCTCTTAATTATGAATTGGTAATTCAGCATAACATAAAAGTTTTAAACAACAAACTAAACTCAACTACAAATTCACACTATGTCAATGTGAATTAATCATTGGATTGTAACTGATATTAATTTGAAAAGTATTGGGAATACAATGCTACGATTGAACACATGAAGAACAATCATTCCTACATTAGATTTTTGCTAGCCAAAGACAAATGCTGCTTTCCTTTTCATTACTTCCTGTTTATAACTTGTAAATATTAATATATACTATAGGAAATTATATATCATAATGTTTGTAACAGTAATATACATTTTAAATATTCCTGATTAAAAGAGGCTTACAATATCAATTTTAAAATTTAAAGAGACACGGCTACAGAAATAAATAAATAAATTCTCAAATAAGGAAGGACAAACGTAAGGTAATACAGGTCCATGTACCAAGCAGTTAGCTACAGATGAACTGCTTATTTCTTTGGCAGCACATTAAAATTCAGAAAAGATTTCACTATTTCCCTTCTTTCTATACAGATCTTTATAGCACATATGTTCTTCTGAAAAGTTCAGCAAAGTAGCAAGCATACTGGAATAAAAAGAAATCTTCATTGCAGAAAATACATAAAATTATTTTGTAAATATTTGCACTCTATCCATACTCTAACGTACACACTTTATCTTTTAGATCACGATCAATATAATTCAATATACCTGAATGTTCTTCATATACAATTAAAGAAAATGTTCAGCTATTCAGTACAAATATTTCACTTGTACCATTTGGGATGTCTTCAAAGGAAGGATAATATAAATAACTAAAAAATAATTATGTATCCAACTTATTTTTATTAGTGAAAATAATTATTGGTGCAGTCCATATGTAAGTTCCCTTCATAACCAGGTAATAATTCTACTTGTCAGAACTCATTAAGTTCTGCTGGAATTTGTTTTTTCAAAGGTGGTACCCCCATTTGGCATTCTATGTAAACACAAATCACAATACATAACAATTACGTTTTTCAGACTTCAAATTATGTTATAGAGCTGGAGATAAATGCCGTGCATTTTATATATACTACAGCTAATGCTTAAATATTATCACTAAAAGAACCATATGTCAATGGTTTCCTTAGGATCAAGTTAGAGATTGTTTTTAATTAAGGTTTCCCTTTACTTCTGCTACTTGAAAAAGATAAACAGTAGGACTATCAGAAAATAATTGCCATTATCATCTCAGTAGAAAATAAGGCTGCTGCTTTTGCCTATTTTTCTCTTTAATGGCTCATCCCTTTTTTATTTATAGTTTATTTTACTTATTTCAATGGAGCTCAGTCACGTCAATTGACACACTTTGTGGTTCCTCATATTGTTCCCATTTGTTTCCAATGGACATTCTTATCCTTTGTTTCAGTAAGCACCACTCCTACTGTGAGGCACTTGTTTAGTACTGGGCACATTCTGCTTATTAATTCCACATTCTGCTCATTCCCTTCCTCAGCCAAAATAGAGAAGGAAATGCACAAAGGTACTGTATTTTTCGCTCCATAAGACACTCCTGACCATAAGAAATCTCTAGGTTTAGAGGAGGAAAACAAAGGGGGGGGGGGGGAAACCTGCCTCTGCCACCCTTGCAGCAAACAGCCTGCTCAGCTTCAGCACGTTATTGCAGTCCCAGCATATGGCTCATCAGGGCTCCGCTCCGTTGCGCCCACCACCGTTCAGCTGAGCGATGGCTGGATCCTATTGGGGCCCGTCAGTGGCCTGTGCAGCTAGTAGCTGATTCCGACAGCAAGGAGACTGGTGTGGTGATGCACCAGCAGCCTTTGCAGCTGGCACTCGAGTCAGACAATGAGGAGGCTGGAGAAGATGTGGTGCCTGAGGCGAGGATTCAGCCAGGGTCTTCAGAACCTCCAGAAGCTCCCATAAGTGAAGAGAAGAAGAGGAGGAGCTTCTTCTTGATGCACGATTGCACAGAGCTGCCAAAAGGCAGGAGTAGCTCTTCAGGAGGAGCTCTCCTCGAGAGTAAGGCCTGGGGCTAATTGGCCACTCCCCTAGCCTATATAAGGAAAGACGACGACAGGCAATTTGCAGGAAACAACTTCGTTCATATTCTTTTGCGTCTTGATTCCAGAAACGTTTGATCAGCTCTTCTTCCTTTCTTGTCAGTTTTCCTGCAAATTGCTTCTGGGCATTCTGCCAACCACAGTAAGATTACGGTTATAGGAAATACTGTGTTTCAGAATTGAGTTATTATTCTTTGGATTCTTGTCGGCTGTTAATGAAGTTAAATTAACAGCCCTTGTTCAGAAAAGACTGATTTAAACTGTACTTGTGTTTGAATAACTACTAAGAAAACTCATTAGTAGTCCTTAATTGGTAAACTAAGGTTTGTACGGACTTTGTGTGTGCTGCGTTCTTTGGGGTCCGTAGCTGGGGCAGAACAGATCCGGGCTTCCCATAGCGAAGCCGATCTGTGGGCTGACCAACCAGAAATGCTGCCATTGCTGCCTCCACCGTGTCTGCTGCCTCTGCCATGAAACGCTTGAGCCTTCGCCGCCGAGGAGTGGTGAATGGCAGCAGCAATCCTCGGCACCTGGAACAGCTGATCGGTGGTATTCTGGGAGGCTGAGCCAACCACCGAGCAGCTATTCCAGGTGGTGGGGATCACTGCCGCCGTTCACCGCTGCTCCAGCAAAGGCTCCAGCACTCTCTGGTGGAGGCAGCAGACACGGAGGAGGCAGCAATGGAGATGTACCTGGAGGGAGGAGGTTGGTCAACTGGATCGGCCTCCCGGAATACCGTCAATCAGCTGTTCTAGGTGCCAGGGATCACTGCTGTTCACCCGTTGCCTGTAGCCACTGCTGTGCCAACCCCGTCCCCCCAGGTATGGCAAACCGCCGCAGCCCGGTCTGTGATGCAATATTCACCCCATAAGACGCACAGACATTTCCACCCACTTTTGGTGGGGAGGGGGAAGTGCATCTTATGGAGCAAAAAATACAGTATTTGCTTTGATGCTTTCAAAGTTAGCCATACATACAAACATTTGACTATCTTTCTTATGATGCACTATATGTGGCTGGGAGGAAGAATGAAAAAAACTTAATCATCAGAATTAATGTACTGGATGAGTTTAGGACTGGGCAATAGTGCTTTTTTTCTGGCAACCTTGTTCTGCTTGTAAAAAGTGGTATTGCTGAAAACAAGTATTATTATAATCAGGAAGCCCCCAAATTAAAGAAGTAGAAACATACATACTTTACACTTAGGATATATTGATGGATCTAAAATTACTGTGGCTCTCCTCTTATAACTGATATTTATATAACTCTGTAAACAATAGCACTTAGACTTATATACCACTTATAGTGCTTTACAGCTGTCTCTAAGCTGTTTACAGAGTCAACATATTGACTCCAACAATCCTCATTTTACCAACCTCTGAAGGATGGAAGGCTGAGTCAACCTTGAGCTGGTGAGACTTGAACTGCTGGCAGTCAGCAGAATTAGCTGCAATACTGCATTCTAACCACTGCACCACCTATATACCAATCTAAATCTAATTATTAGTTTAGACATACTTATCTAATTATTAGCTTAGATTGAAAAAATACGTTTCTCTCAAGTATACTTCATTTCCACTAGAAGAAATCAGTTTGGTCTAGTGGTTAAGGCACCAGGCTAGAAAGCAGAGACCATGAATACAAGTCCCATCTTAGCCATGAAAGCAAGCTTGGGTGACTTTGGGCCAGTCACTCTTTCTCAGCCCAACTCATTTCACAGAGATGTCATGGGGAAGATAGGAGGTGGAAGATGTGTTGGATATGTTCCCTGCCTGAAGTTATTTGTGAAAGTAATAAAGGTGTAAATTCAGCTATTAAATGCTGTGTCAGAAACAAGCAATCCACATACAATCTATTTTTTAAAAAAGCTCAGTGCCCAATTATCCACATTTTAGAGTTGTGCAGTACTTCATATTCAAAAGAAAAAGAATGTATCAGATTGTAGAGGAATGGGCACATTATACCTGACAGGACTTCCTCAAAACAAATATATATATTCTTGTTATGTCAGCTGTGCAAATCCTAGGAAAGGCTATACCTTTAAAGAATTGCCACCAAGTTCAACATTAACATTCTCTGTGCATTCCAAAGCATATTTTCCATGTTGGGCTCCATTAGGGTCTGCCCTAATTACTGTTTGGGGGTCATTTTTGGGCCCCTTTTCAGGCCATTTTTGGCTGGCAAAAATGCCCAAAAACAGGTTGTTTTCAGGCCATTTTTCAGCCCAATTTTAGGCCTGAAAATGGGCCCCCAAAAGGCCTGTTTTTGGAGTGTTTTTTCAGGTTGTTTTTTTTCTGAAAATTTGGTCAAAAAAAGCCTCGGAAATAGACAGAAAAAAGCCTTGAAAAAAGGCCTCAAAAACAGAACAAAAAAAAGCCAAAAACAAAAGGCCCGAAAATGGGGCATGCAGAGGCAAAAAAACAGCAGTGGGTGGGTGGGACTTCGTCAATATTCAGTCTTTAAGATGCACAGACATTTTCATCCCCTTTTGGGAAACAAAAAAGTGTTTTATAGTCCAAAAAATACAGTATGTATGTATGTATAAAGCTGGCTTTATATGTAATGGGTATTGAAAAAATAAAATAAAATGGATATGGAATAAAAGTACAGTTACAATTTAGGTTTTGGTAAGCCACCAGTTATGATTTTCTTTCTCTATGTTGCTTTTGCTGGGTTTTGAAGATGGCAACAAGATAGATGGAGGAGGAACTGTTTTGGATATAAGATACTCTCTTTAATATATTGAATAAACCTTATAAATTTTTATAAATTTTCAATAGAAATATTCCACAGTATGTAACAGGCTAATTGTTATTCAGTACAGATAGTCCTCAACTTACAACAGTTCAGTGACCATTCAAAGTTACAAAGGCATTGAAAAAAATGACTTATGACTGTTTTTCACACTTACGACCATTGTAGCAGCCCTGAGTTCATGTGATCAAACGTTGGGCACTTGACAATTGGTACATATTTATGACAGTTGCAGTGTCCTGGGGTCTTGTGATCATCTTCTGACAAGCAAAGTTAATGGGGAAGTCAGATTCACTTAACAACTGTGCCACTAACTTAAGAACTGAAGTAATTCACTTAACAACTGTGGCAAGAAAGGTTGTAAAATGGGGCAAAATTCACTTAACAAATGTCTCATTTAACAACAGAAATACTGGACTTAACTGTAGTTGTAAATTGATGACTTCCTGTATTTTGTTTTCTTAGACAAAATGAAACTTAGAGGATGTATTCTTTGCATTCCTGGAACCACAAGAAGAAAGTTACTAGAGTAAAAAAAAAAATCTAATTTTCCTCCTGTATAATATAATCAAAATTTATCATAAACCAGAAACGATATAAATTATGTAGCCCAACGCAAGGAACTTTAAGTACTATAAAGAAATAATATTGAAACAGGAAGCAGTTAGTAGCATTTCAGTTTAAATGTACACAAATTTGTAATTGTCTGTAAATTTCATCAATTTAAAAAACTTATATTTTACAAACAAGCTAACAAATATATTTTGTTAATGTAAATTTATGCAGTGCTGGTTTGATTTAGTGGTTACGGCACCAGGCTAAAAAGCAGGAGATCATGAGTTCAAATCCCTCTTTAGCCACGAAAGCCAGCTAGGTGGCTTTGGGCCAGTCATTCTCTCTCAGCTAACCCACCTCACAGGGTTGATGTGAGGAAAATAGGAGGAGGAAAGTGTGGTGGAAAATAAATGCATGCATACATACATACACACATATACATATATAGATACAACACTCTTAACGTATCCCTAGGCAATAATGGACAGAGATGACAACTACTGTAGAAAGGAAGTGTTTATTTTTCAGTATTTGTAGATGTGTATGTATATTTTATCTTTATAGGCATTCAATTCTAGATTCTAATGACAACTCCACTATCATATTGCTTATAATAAATCAATCCATACTAATTTTACTCCATAACAAGAATACATTAAAATTAAACAATGGGACAATAGCATTCCTAATAACAGAATTCTCTTTGACCAATTGTGTTCACATATAAAGTTACATGAAAATAATAATACCACTTCCTTTCTTTGTTTTCTTTGTAGATTTTCACTATGGAAACTTCTTAACTTACAAAAAAAAAAAATCCTTGGTCAGAATTAATTATCCCAAATTGTTAGCCATACCCAGTTAATAAGAAAAAAAAAAGAGCTGAATTTATATTTGCCACACTAAGATCTAGTTAAGTTGATCATTACCAAACTTTGATAGCTAACCATATTTACCTTTATTTGGAATTAGTGCTGTATTGCAATCCCACTAGATCTTCTCTTGCTCAGATTTCCACTTCAGTTCTGATTATACTCACCTTGGCTCACATTCACAACAAGAAAAATCAGGAGGTCTCAGCAGAAATTTTTCTCTTCCCTCGAGATTCTTGGCACACTGCTATGCAGCATCCACAACAGCTCTGAGGAATACTGTTTCCATGGTACCCATAAACCATACAAAGCATTGGGATGCCTTGAGAAGCTTTTATTTCCCAGGAGCTTTGCCATGTAGTAATAGGGATATTCCAGAAGACACTAGAATAAGAACTTCTTGTCATTATGTCCTAATAAATTAAGATGATGATGACATGAAGGCTACTGTTTGTGGGCTGCTAATTTATCCTGCTGTTTAGTTTAAGATTCTTTTTAATACTGTCTTTTGATTATTTTCCCAGGATAGTTTACAAACATGCTGAAAAAATGGTAATGAAACAAAATAAAATAATCAAAGCATAACCGAGTTACTTTGGGAAAGGAAAATATATTACATGTAGTCCTAGGAAGAGGAGACATATAAATTACTAGGCAATAAACAAATTTTTATTATACATTTATCATCCTAGATATATTTAAATGTAGGATACATTAAAATTAAGTAAGAATTGGGCAAGTAACTTGGCCACAAAATAGCAAGGGGCTAATAAATAAGTTTCTTCTTTCTAAACTAATTTCTACAGTGAGCAATGGGCATCATAATTTCTCAATTTTCTGAATCTGATGTACTATCAATATCTTTATTTTTAAAAATAAAGGACTCTTAGTGGACTCTTAGAAATTGAAGATTTTCTTGAACTGCACCCATAGTTACAAACATCTCTGCATTTCAGATGAACTGTAGCTTCTGAGTGGTTTTCAAGGGCATCTTGAAAACGCATTGCAGCAACCGAGATCAGGGGTGATCCTGAGCAAGGACTTCTCCAGAAATGCATGCAATTGGCACACAAGATGGATATTTGCGAAGGCCCTCCTAACAATGGTTGCCACCTGCTATTTGGTAGGACAGTCAAGCTGGATAAGTATTGCTCCTGTCTAGAACCAGGACAGGACAGGGGCACAGGGCACAAAACCACAGCCAGATCTTATTAGGGCTAGAAGTCTGGAAGGATACATGATTAATGATTTCAAAGGCCACAGAGAGATCAAGGAGAACTAGAAGGGATGAAGCACTATTATCACAATTCTGTCAAAGGTAATATGGAAGTGTGATCAATGTTAGTTTAGAAATAGGAAGGGAAGGTTGAAGACAGGATAAAAGTCTCCTACTCTATGATGAATTTACACTACCTGAACTCAATCACAAAAGCTATCTTTTGGATTAGGATTAGGATTAGGATTTATTGGATTTATATACCACCCTACTCCCGAAGGACTCAGGGCGGTGTACAGCCAACAATAAAAATACATACGTACAAAATTTAAAAACCAACTAAAAACAGATTAAATGAATTTGGCCCGGACAGAATTACACCCCAATATAATTTAAATTTTTTTTTTTTAAATTTAACACTAAAAACGGGGAGTGGTTAGGCCAGGCCCGCCTGGCGAAATAGAAAAGTCTTAAGAGCGCGGCGGAAGGTGGGCAGATCCGGGATCCTCCGTATCTCTGGGGGGAGCTCATTCCAGATAGTAGGTGCCCCCACAGAGAAAGCTCTCCTCCTGGGGGCTGCCAGCTGACATTGTTTGGCTGACGGCACCCGGAGGAGACCCTCTCTATGAGAGCGTACTGGCCGGTGGGAGGCTATTGGTGGTAGTAGGCGGTCCTGCAAGTACCCAGGTCCTAAGCCATGGAGCGCTTTAAAGCTTTGGAAAGCTTGGAAAGCTTTGATAACCACAGCATCATGGATCTAAAATACAAGTACCTACACTAACAGCCCCAAGGATTCCATTCACTTATTTGTCTTGACCAACTGATTCAAACTCCTTCCAAACAATGCTTCAATCAACTCCACAGACCCTTCATGATGAGATTCCAGCTCAAAGTAGATTTGCATGATTATCTGTCAGACCAACCACACTATGGCCCTTCATTCATTGAGGAGCTGTCATCCAACAATCTGTAGATGCAATAAGAAAAATGCTAGATTTTTTTGCATGTTCACAAGAAAATCCTTAGTAATGGGCTCTTACCCATTTTTAATTGATTTGCTCTGTTTTTCTCTAAAGATATCCTTCTGCTTCTTAATTTCCTGGAATTCCTATGTAAAGAAGAGGACTTTCCAGGATCCACAAAGCAGTGAGAGATTACATATGCACAATTGAAATCCAACTTTCTCATTCCAGATGGTAACTAAGGCTTCAGCCTTGATATACTATGCAGGAGAATCTCAAGGAAAGAATATTATTATTCTTAATACATACTGCCAAACTGCTGGATACCCAGAAAAACCAAGTTGAAGTCTCTCAGTGTAATAAATATGATCACTGATTCAGACTTATGCTCTGAAGTTGATGTCTTCCAGTGCAGTAAGTCTAACCACTGAGTCAAGTAATGCAGGGAAGCTGCTACTGGAAACTGGTAAACTAGCTGCTACTCTATCTGATCCCTATTTGATTCCTGGTATTCCAAACTTCAGAAACAGGATCTCATATCCTGTTATCTGCATATTAGTGCCTCTTTAAACCTACAAGATGACTATAGATATTCTATGACCCTTGCCCTGGGATTGCAGCTAGTCCCATACTCAAAAGCCGAAAATGACCACTCTTCTAATTCACTTTTACTTTCTCTGACCAAGTAAAAGTGAATAGAAATAATTTGAAAACTTTAGCTATTAGATCCAAATGGCATTAAATGTTTGGATCTTAACTTGCTCTGAATATTTAGCAGGCTAATGCAAACAAGATAAATTCTCCCAAAGTCTAAAAACTAGATGCTGTGTTTAGAAATACTTTTTTTCAAGCTTTTAATCAAATTCTTTTACTACTAGTTATAAAAGAAAAATAAAGAGACTAAAAAGTAACTTGGGTTGTAATTTCACAGAAAGAAATGTCAGGGTAACATGGCTTGAATTGCTCCCTCAGAGGAAATACTCTTCCAGAAACAGATGGAATTTAAAGTCTCAAAACATAATGTCAAATGGTTAATGGGATAATCATATTATTAATGGGACAAAAGGTATTTAATGTACACAGGCCCCCTATATGTTTGCTTTTCTGTCCCACTCTGTATTTGTCATGAAGTTTCCATGCTAGCACTTCTAATCCTCCATATATTCTAAGTGCATTCTACAACACATTCTTTGTTGCCACTGCAGATCAAACCCAGCAGTCTAACATCAGAGCAAAGGTTGTGTAAGAATATTTGCATTTTTGCTTAATATGGTTATAACCAATGAAAATATACTTCAAATAATGACTGATAAGTATATTCTCTGAAGATTTTTTTTAAGTTTGATTTTGAAACTTAATATTTTTAAAAAATTCTGCCTTAGTGGAAAGTTTTTCAGAAACTCAGACAGTTTCATATAGTTATGCAGTAATATGTCTTTCCAAAAACAAAAGATGGGAAGGCAGGCATTTGTAATATTCTAAATAATTTTTGTTTTATAATGTCAATATATAACTCTCCGTCCCTCTCCCCAGCAAAACTGTGACTAAGAGACTTTGAGTTACATTGCACCTAAAAGTGACCTTGTAGTTGTTTTACCCATAGAAAACAGCTGTATGCAAAGCAATCAAACTGTGTTACTGAATCAAGTGAGTTTTTTTTAAAGAAATATAGTTGGGGTGCAGAAAGGGTGTTGGTCCTACCTGATACACCCATTTTCAGGAGGGGATAAAAGACTCCAGGCATGGGTTGACTCTTGTCTCCTATAGCTCTATAGACTGATTTTAAACTGAAGAGATGCCCTTTGCTGACGCTTCCAGTTTCGACGATGTCACAGCGAGGCTCCGGACGTAGTACCTGCAACAACACCCCAAGGATGCCCCGGACCAGACCCCTCTTAGGGTGGGGCTGGAGTCTTAAGTCCCCTCCTGAAAATGGGTGTATCAGGTAGGACCAACACCCCTTTTCCAGGCAGGGGACTCAAGACTCCAGGCATGGGACATACCAAAGCTGGCTGTCCTCAAGGGTGGGTACCTGTCTGGTCCTGCTCACAGACATCCCCAGAATTCACTGAAGGACTCTACTGCCAAAAGCAGCCTTGGCCAAGGTGAAAGAGTCCAGCCGGTAGTGCCTGATAAAAGGCGACGGCAATGACCAGGTTGCCGCTCGACAAATTTCCTCTACCGAAGCCTGCATCACCCAGGCTGCCGTAGTAGCCACACTCCTGGTACAGTGTGCTGTAATTGCCCTGGGTCTCAGCAGGGCCTGCAAGTCATATGTCTTGGCAAAGTTGGCACAAAGCCACCTGCCCACCATCGATGCAGAAATCTTCTGCCCTATCGTAGCTGGAATGACATAAAAAGTGCCTCCATTTTCCAGAATGCCTTCGTTCGTTTTATTTATACACACACACACACACACACGGCCTCCTCATGTCCAGGGATGCCAGTCAGTTTCCCCTCTGGCAAAATCAACTCCTGCGCTCGATGAAACCAGGAGTTGTTCTTAGGTATAAAGGCTGGGTCTCTTCAGTTTAAACTCAGTATACAGAGCTATAGGAGAAAAAAGTCAACCCATGCCTGGAGTTTTGAGTACCCTGCCTGGAAAACGTAGTAGTCTCACTACAATTATCAAGGCCTGAAAGGTTCTATGGTGATTTATAATGGTTGCAACGATATTTCTACATGGTGAGGTGTCTCTCTCTCTCTCTCTCTCTCTCTCTCTCTTAGACTAGTCCTTTATGTGAAACATAAGGATATTCTAGTGCTTGTGTGACCTTTTGTGTTAAAAAGTAGTATATTTATGTACTATAAATTATTTCAAGTTTCAAAAGACCTTACAAAGTGTTTTGTTGGGATTTTGGAGGATTTTAAGCATTTTACTTTACTTACGGGATCGCCTTCTGCCACCGATAGCCTCCCACCGACCAACACGCTCCCACAGACAGGGACTCCTCAGGGTGCCGTCAATTAAACAATGTAGACTGGTGACCCCCAGGGGGAGAGCCTTCTCTGTGTGGGCACCCGCCTCTGGAATGAACTGCCCCCGGGGATATGTATGATTCTCGACCTGCGTACCTGTTGTGGCCCCGTCCTCTGAGCCTATCCCATTGGAGGAAGGAAGCTCTGAGCAGGAGGAAGAGGAGCCAGCCAGATCTCCCAGCCCCCCCCCTCTGGCACCGTCTCAGGTGCCAGCTGAAAGAGAGCCAAGTAGTGGGGAAACAGGTGTCTCAGATGAGAGTGAGGGAGAGACGTCATTCCTGGACGCACGCCAAAGAAGGCGAGAGAAACGATTACTGCAGCTGCGGAGATGCATGAGGGAATAGATCTGAGTCACTGGATTGGAGTCACAGGATCAATGAGTCACTGGACCACACCCAGAGAGACTATATAACAGACAGAGGGGTGGTAATGATCTCTGTGATGAAAAAATTATACTATATCGGTTAGGCATTGGAGTTTACAAGCTGAAGCTGATCAGAGACTTTGCTGAATATTTGTGGTGCTTTTCTTTCTGTATACTATTAAAGTCCATGGCAGACGGTGTGCATATCGCTGCCAAGTTTGAGATAAGAACTGTGGAGTGTGCCAAGTGTTTCTTAACCCTCGACTGGCTGTGTTTTTGTGGGTCTCTGAAGGGGAGGACAGATCAGTACCTTTCACCGTGCCCTTAAGACTCTGCTATTTCAACAGGCTGGACTGGCTTAACAAGAATCTGGAGGAGGTGTTTTAAATTTGTGGGTTTTTAACTGAAGGGCCAAAATTATTTAATTTGTTTTAAACTGGTTTTTAAATTTTGTATCTTATATTGTTTTATCATGGCTGTACACCGCCCTGAGTCCTTCGGGAGAAGGGCTGTATAAAAATTTAATAAATAATAACAAAATAATAATAATTTTAACTAACAGACTTTTAATGATGCGGGAAAACACCCGAGATTTTAACTTTGTGTGTGTGTGTGTGTGTGTGTGTGGGTGGGTGGGTGTGTGTGTGTCTATATATATATATATATATAAAAGATTTTGGAATAGGAAAATAAAAAGAGTTCTAAACTGTGACCAAATATACGCATCTTTTCCCAGTGTTAGTGCAAAAGATATTCTCTAAACTCCTTTGCTGCTTTTCACACTGTTTCTAAGAGGACAACATACACAGCAGAAAGTAAATCCCTGTCTCTCTAACTCCAGTCTGAAATGTTTAAGAGTTTTGCCAATCAGTAAGGGGGCAAGCAAATTGATTTTGAAAGATCAGTGGTCTCTTTTAGCGTAAACCAGCTTCCTTACCTGCTGATGATGTGAATGTGTTAAAACAATGAAATGATTGTGTTGTCAAAAATACTCCTAAGATTATTGTACTATTTGTATCATGGAATATGAAATAAATTATAAAGCATACATTAAAATATGCATTGTTGTATTACCATAAGCTACAATCATATATAGCGTTGCCCTTCTCATTCTTAAAGAAGCACATGTGAAAATAACGCCCAATAGACTGCATCCATCTTAAATGATTCAGCAAAATAGTTTTTATTTTATTTCAATTACTGTCAATCCTAAATACCTAACTTAATATACAAATATAGAACTGACGGTGCGATTTGTCATCTCTCTTTAGCAATAAGGTCATTTAGGAAAAAGCAAGTATATATCATGGAAGCTGAGATATCTTGAAGTTGGACATGGATTACCTAATAAAAAACCATAGTGAGTTACAAAACTCATGAAATAACCTGGGAGTCTCTTCAGAGCAGCAGGGCACAAAACCATGTCAAATGAAGTACCTCTGAGATAATTCTATATATTAGACTTATTCTTTTAGACTTGAGAGCTATAGCAATTGAATCCTTTTTGGTATTTACAATTTTAATGTAATCCATGTAGCAATAGCAATTATTGCATATTTCAGGCATTTGCAGATACATTTCGTTAATTTAATTTTAAAGGTTAAATTGAAAGCTCATCATGTTACAAAATCTGCAATGGTTTTCCAATTGGCATAATTAATGGAGTGTTTTCCTAAAAATATTTGTATTTTGCAAAGATAAAAGACAGATGTAATTTCAAAACCTCCAGCTTCATGAAAACATTTAAAATGATAATTTTAGTGAATATGACATACAATAAAGGATAGTTTTATTTTGAGTTTTTGTACTGATTATGATCGTTGTTCACATTTTAATAAAATCACCATGTGTTCTATGTTTATAACATTTTAGCTAATATCAAATCCTTAATCATAACAGCCTAAGACTACTTTCAGAAAACTTTGAATGGTGGTTGGGAAGGAGAAAAAAAAGATTGGATATCAGAAAATGTTCTACTCTGTCCAGCAACCAACCCTGCTACATTGATAACTGAAATGCAGACAGCTTGCAACTACACACACACACACACACACACTCACTCACTCATTCACTCACTCTCACACACACAATTTAAATCACAAGCCTACCTACCTTACAAAACCTGGTCAAGAAAAAGGTGGAAAGTAGCATGACAGATCAATGTTTTCTAAATATTTCAATTAATGTACTAACTAATATGAATAATTTGAAAGCATCTCAAACTTCACCGTTTCAAATGTAAGAAAAGGTAAGAAAAGGCGCATTGGTCTTACCTGATATTCTCCTTCTCAGTGTTCTGAGAGAGACTCCAGGAATGGGTTGACTTTATTTCGTAGCTAATTGGACTGAGTCTGTCAGAGTTGTGAGGACACACCTCCGTTACCAATGGTCCCCAGCTTTTGGCGAAGGCGTAGTGACAGACTGACGTGCCTCTGTTCTAATGATGCCCAACTCTAGACTCAAGACCAGATGGTCCCCAGGGTGGGGCTGGATTCTCTCTCAGCACACCAAGAAGGAGTGTATCAGGTAAGTCCAATGCCCTTTCTCCAGTGTGCTGATGAGATAATCCAGGAATAGGACATACCAAAGCTGGCTTGTCCTACGGGTGAGCTGCAGTCTGGTCCGGGGTCTCCTGATCAGTGTGAACCCTCTGGAGGACTCACCTGCCAAAGGCCGCTTCAGCTAAAATGAAGGTGTCCAGCTTGTAATGCCTAATGAAAGGGGATGGAGAGGACCATGTAGCTGCTTGACAAACCTCCTCAATAGAAGACTGTGTCGCCCATGCTGCTGCCGTGGCTGCGCTTCTTGTGGAATGGTCCATAACCTACCAAGGCACTGGAAGAGCCTGGAGTTTGTAAGCCTTGGCAATACCAGGCCGTATCCACCGGCTCGCTGTTGATGGTGTGACCCTGTTGCCCAGTGTAGAGGGCTGGAAGGACACAAATAGGAACTTCCTTTCAGGGGAAGTCCTTTTAATGTATATGCGGAGGGCCCTCCTTATGTCCAAGGTGTGCCACTTCTTCTCCACGTGTGTACTGGGCCTGGGCAGAAGTCTGGTAGTATAAATTCCTGAGCCCTATGGAACCAGGAATTCAACCTGGGAACAAAGGAGCATTCCAGCTGCAAGACCACCCTGTTGGGGTGAAATATACAGAGGTCGTTTCTGACAGACAGGGCCGCCAGTTTGGAAATCCATCTGGCTGATATGATGGCCACCAGGAAGGCCACCATGCAGGTGAGGAAGCACAGTATGGCCAATCTCAGTGGCTCAAAGGGGGCCTTGGTAAGCGAGTGCAATACCTTAGTCAGGTCCCAGGTAGGGTACTCCAGACCTCCTGGAGGCCAGAATAGTTCGAATCAATCTGCAGGAGTAATTGTCCCTGCTCAGAACTCTCCAATCAAGTGCCAGACTGTCAGTCACAGCCACTGAGGGTCCAGGTGGACCAAGGTCCCCTGGCTGAGGGAGTTTCTGTCCGGTGGTATCTTCCATGGTCTGGCCACAGACAGGTTGACCAGGTCAGCAAACCATGGTTTTCTGGGCCAGTGGGGAGCAAGAAAAAGGATCTCCACCCTCTCAGTCAACATCTTCTGGATCACCCTTGGGATGAGGGAAAGAGGAAGAAGGGCATATAGAAGTCGTTGAAGCCGAGGACTGCGGAGAGCATTGACTCCCTCCGCCCCCAATGCCACAAACCTGGCGAAGAACCTGAGCAGCTGGCTGTTGTCCAGAGTAGTGAACAGATCTACGACCAGGAAGCCGAAGCGACCTGTCAGTTCCTCAAATAATGTGAGGTGTAGACACCACTCCGAGTGGTCGACTATAGCTCTGCTGAGCTCTGCTGCCTGCACATTCGTTACTCTGGAAATATGTTCTGCCCTGAGGGACAGAAGATGTCCCTCCACCCAGAGGCCTAACTTTTCAGCCTCTTGCATGAGGGGTCTGGAATGGGTACCCCCTTGGCGGTTGATATGGGCCTTGGCCACATTGTCAAAAGTAAGGCATGCTGGTCCGACACCATGTCCTATAACTACCTGAGGGCTAGGTGGACTGCCCTGAACTCCAGCCAGTTGTGACCCAGGTCTGCCTGTGTTCACTGACCCTGTGTCATTCTGGACTGGAGATGTGCCACCCAGCCAAACAGGCTGGTGTCTGTAGTAACACCCAAGCGGTTTGGCTCCTTGAATAGACTCCCTGCTGTGATTGCCTGGGAAGTCCACCACAAAAGGAGCGGATCATTCCTCATGGAACCCTGACCTTGGCTACTGAATTGCTCCTGCCAGACCTCTGGTAGGGCAGGAGGAACCATTGTAGGGCTCTGGCATGCAGGCGTACCCATGGGACAATGTAAATACATGGCATCATCTTGCCCAGGAGCTGTGACAGAAGGGCCAGGGGTACTGTTCGTTCCCTTCTAACACAACTCGCCAAGGCCTTCAGGCTTGTCTGTCATCCTGGGAGAGGTAGACCTACAGTGTCCTAGGTGGAGCAAACGGTTCGTCGGAGACAAGTGGCTCTTGTCTACATTTATCAAAAACCTGTGGTCCTGGAGTACCTGGATTGTGACCTGCAGATCCTTCCTTGCCTGGGGGCCAGAGGAGGACTGGATCAGAGTATTTTCCAGATAGCACTGGACCCGCCCGGGAAGAGCCCGGTGATGAGCTGCCAATATAGCTAGCAGCTTCGTAATCGTCCGGGTCGCTGACGATAGGCCAAAGGGCAGGGCCCTGTACCGGAAATGTTGGCCTGCACAATGGAAGCGGAGATATTGTTGATGTGAGGGCAAGATGGGAACATGCAGATATGCCTCCGTCAGGTCTATCGACATGAGGAAGTCACCCTCCCAGACGCTCTCCGGTATGGACTGGAGTGACTGCATCTTGAAACGCTTGTAGACAAGGTGTTTGTTTAGCCATTTCAAATCCAAAATTGGCCTCCACCCCCCCCCCAAGGTCTTTGGGATTACAAAAAGGATATAGAATAGAAATAGGGCTGGAATAGAATCCCAGCCCTCGTTGGTCTTCTGGAACTGTTTGGATCACCTAAATGTCCAACAAATGTTGTATTGCAATTTCCACGAGGACTGTCTTTGAGTTGTCCCTTGAGACAGGCAATGAATGAAAAACCTCGAGGGTGTTGAGAGAAATTCGAGGGAGAGGTCCAACCTCACCATCTCCAGGACACAGGTGTCTGTTGTAATCTCCTCCCAGCGATCGGCAAAGAGGGCCAATAGCTGCCCTCTCTGCCATTTTACTGCTGGCTGCAAAAGGCAGACTCATTCCTTCCAGAACTCTGCTGGCTCGGCTAAAGGCTCTGTCTAAGAGTGTGCCTGGGGGCAGGGCAGGGACTCAGTAGCCTCCACAACAGCGGAGAAGGGTCTCAAGGGGCTTTGGCGACTGTTCCATCGTCCGGGAGCCTGGGACCCATTCGTGCTTTTTAAAAAAAGACTCGGGCTTCTTCTGCGGCAACGCGCTCTTTCGGCCTGCAGTGGTTTGAGCTAAGCTCTTTGCAAAGGGCTGGCTCGCAAAAAAACAATGGAGCACAGAAGCTCCTGTCAGGTCCCCGAGCCCCTGGTTAAGAGGTGTGGAGCCAAGCTCATTCATGCTACCCCACAATCGCCAAATATCTTCCTACAGGTGCACTGAACAATTTATTTATTTATTTTATTTATTTATTTATTTGTTTAGATTTGTATACCGCCCTTCTCCTTGCGGACTCAGGACGGTGAACAGCCAAATAAAAATAGTACACAAAAGTTAAACAATTTCTTAAAAAAGCATATAACTTTGGCTAAAAATTAAAACCATTAACCATTAAATATTTAAAATACCCAAACAGTCTTCAGCGGGTTTGAGCTAAAGCTCTTAATGCTGGAAGAAGTCTGGCGGTTCCACCGGTCAGTCCAGAAGGCAGCCTATTGGGTGCCAACTCTCCCCAAGTTTTCCTGCTGCGAAGAATCTAGGAATATTCTTTCCAAAATGGATGGAATCAATTTTTAACACGTCTGTCCTAGCTGGGAGACTGAGTCAAAAGCTGGGGACCATTGGTAATGGAGGCGTGTCCTCACAGCTCTGACAGACTCAGTCCAAACAGCTATGAGACCCATTCCTAGAGTCTCTTGTCAGCACACTGGAGAAATCTTAGACTCCTGTGCTATCTTCCCACAATCATTTTTCATTTCTGATATGCAGAAATCTACACAGTATTCTGCAATTTAAATAGTACCTTACCTTTACCTTTTTTTACTTCATTCAGCTGACAATCCCTAATTTCATTTCTGACTATTACTGGGTTGGGCGTAATGGAAACAATACACCTCTCCACTCTATAGTAGATGGGGATATGATCCAAACTATTTTCACGTTCACAAATTCAGCTAATTGTTCCACACTTTATTTAAAAAAATAGCTAACTGAATTATGTTCAATTCTGCTATACAAATATGTCTCCAGAAAGGGTTCTTCATTTCAGCATCAATCCAGAAATGTGTGCATTTTCATATAGGTTGTGAAAATTATTTCCAAAAGGTTGATGCCCTGAAAATTTAAATAATTGGTTAAAATTCATATAACACTCTCTCTCTCTCTCTCTCTCTCACACACACACACACACACACACACACACACAGCATATTCTTGATTAGTAGATAATACTGAATTGAACTCTGTATGTGCAATATGTATATTTGAAATGTAAAATATTTTTGTCTAAAAATGCATGTCACCTATCATTGGAATTAAAATAGAAATACGTAACAAATTTATGAATTAAGTAATAGTAGTTTTCTTCATCTAATTATAGAATGCAATCCTGGCTACTAGATTATACTTTAGAAACATATTATAGAATGGGTTAATACAATAATAGAACTGAAATTTAAAAAAAAAAATTCAAATGGGCCCATTAAATTTCAAGCAGCATATTATTGCTGCATATATTAATGTACCATTAAATATATGCAGTTCCTTGTTTACTCAAGTAACAGTATATCTACTTTCATAGACCATATTAAACCTAATTTTACCGTAATTATGCCCTATTTTTCAGTAAACCAATTTTTACTCTCAATGGTATCCAAAAAAAATTTTCCTGACCAATGCCATATATTTAATTTTAGTATTGTTGACTTCATAAAAATGGAGAATTTTTGTGAATTGAAAGTAGTTTCTCAATTGTCCCACATGGTTTTTTTTTTTTTAAATTTGATTTATATGCCACCCTTCTCAGAAAAGTCAGGGGGAAAAGCATCATCATATTGCATTATCCTTAGTTCACATATCCACCACTGAAAGTAATCCCAAAATAGAAAAGAATTTGGAGCAAAAAGCATAATAAACTTCAAGATTTTATTCTTGCCCCAGCCATACAAAGTATTACAACACATCCCCTCTGGTTCAGACTATGCCTTAGATATTTAAATGGAAGGACAGACAAATCATATGCTCTAACATGCAGTGTCTGTACTCTTCTTTTTGTGTATATAATAATAAAAATAGACTCTCCCAGAAAAAGAATAAAATAGAGCTTTCAGCTGCATCATGATTTGGAAAAGATCCATTCCCAGTGTCAGGTGGAGTCAAATGGGAGTTACTGAATAGCACACATCAACACACTGGATTATTCCCCCCAAGACAATACTCAGAGCAGTTCTGATACTCTGTGATGTGCAAATGAGGCCCTTAGTCCTAAGAAAGTGATATTTGTTTAGTAAACCTCCCAGAGAACATCAGTTATTGGTTGCATTAGAAATGTAAATAGTAATAATCTAAATAGAGGGCAACACTGACATTATATGGATCTAAGTGATTTGCAGTAGTGTGAAAGCACTGTAATTCAGAAAATACCGTTTTCAGATATATATTTTAATTAGGAAATGAATAACAGGGGTGGAGGAAGACTATTTCAAAACTGTCAATGGACTTTCATATTAACTTCTAATCAGAGGATATGCTGCTATCTGTGTGAAGCTCACATAGCCCACATTATTTCAAACCACATAAACATCAAGGATTTGCAGGGCCCAAAGTAAGTAAAGTAGGCTGATTATCTAGTAACATCATACAATGCTACACTTTACATCAATTTGAGAATTGAACCCAAACTGTTTGTTTTCTATAAAACAGGAATGTGTGGAGAAATCAAGGCTAAAGCCTGAAAGCTCAAAATGTATTTTTTAAAACCTTTAAATAATTAACTGTCTTATGAGTGCCTTTGGGGAATATTTTGAAAGGCCTAAAAAGTAAGCTCTGTTATTACAACCAATAAGTGAGTGAAGATACACGTTACCTTCTACTCTGTTTTAATCATTTCAGCAAGCCATTTAAAATGCCAGGTTGTTTTCCAGTTTTGCCTTTTTCCTGCTAAATTTACTAACATTACATATTTCTTATCATTTTTTCCATGTTATCACTTTTTAAAGCTTAAAATATGACAATTACAGTTTCCTACAGCAAAAGTATTGTTTTTGAAGTAATCAAGAGCACTTGCAATTGACGTTTAGATGATACTGAAACTAAAAACCACATTATATTCTAACATATCTATTCTCATGTGTTAATTTACAACCTAACACCACTTCAAAAAAAAAAAACCCTTTTGAATTTTTAATGACATTCTCTCTCTACCATCCTATCTTGCTCACTGTTGTTATTAGACTATTTTGATTATAATGTTTTACATAGTTAATTTTTCAAAATTACCTTGTGTAACAGCGCTATTGAGTCAAACCCTGTTTTACACTTCAGACTTCAAAATGTCATTGCTAGATCTCACATGAACTTGTTGGAAAAGTACACACAATCTCTAAAACAGAAAAGACATGTTTGCAGAACTATTTTTTTTTTACTTATCAACCAATAGCAACACTAATTCTGTATCAATTCCTATCATGGATTAGTGTTTTACTCAGATAATTTTGATCATGTATTATCTTGTCTAACTCTAGTTAAAGTACACAATTATCTAAATGAACAAAGTAAAACAGCAATATATAGCATTTTTAGCAAATAATCTGCAGAATTATAACAAATATTAGAATGTGTTTTAGAAAGAAAATATATTGTGCATAAATGGTTTTTCCTGCATTTCTTTTCATATTTTATCAGACTATTTAAAAGCCTCCAAATAAAATATCTGATGTTAGGTTTATAGAGTCATATTCTTTTTGTAAAATATTTTATTTTCAATATCAGAAATAGAGTTGAGAACAAAATTGGATTTTTTTTTTTACTTTGAATCAAAACAAACCATTCTATTCTTAGATTTCTGCCAAGTGAACTGAAAACTGAGCCAGTTTACTTGTTCCAGGTTTGGGGTGAAATCAAGATATGGCAGGATTTCTTCACCTTGTCCCTTTTCTCTATTTCAGTGTTTGTCCAGCCCCAATTCCTCAGCACCTTTCCTTCCATTTGGCTATTATTATTGTCATCAATATTTCAGCCTGGTACATGCTGAAATAACTACCCCACTCCACTTAGTCAGCCACCTCTACTGTTTTATCCTCGACTATCATACTAACTTCCCTTGTCCCAATTTTCCCTCTTTTTTCTCTGCCTCCACCAACGTCCACTTCAGCCTAAAAAATAATCCCATTTTGTTCTATGCAAAGACATCAAAAAACAGCCAAACCAACTGTTACATGCATGTAATGGTTAATACATGGAGTTTTTTTGGTTCGTCCCAAATTGAAATATACAGGAAAAGAAATTTTCATAACAACAAATCTTCTAACAGAATACTGTATTCTCTTGGAAGATCTGCTTAATCAAATTATAAACAGCAATTTAGGGATCAAGTGCAGGAGCTTAAAATGACAGCCTCTGTAGTTGTCAATTTCATCTCAGGTATATCAACACTAGCAAGCAAGGCACTACTAAACTCTGAGTTAAATTTAAGAAAAGCCATGTAATGCTGCATCAGGAATTCTCAAACTTTTCAATACCAAGACAATCTAAAGTAATAAATCAAAGTTAATGTGACCTACCATTTGTGTTAGGTACAGGCATGTTATAAATTTACAGTATTAATAATATATATATGAAATAAAATAATGGTTAAATTATTGGATTAAATGGAATGAATGAGGATCGGCTTTTTCAGCGCTGTTGTAACTTCAGTTGATTGATAAAAGAATGGTGGTAAGTCAAGAACTACCTGGAAGTAAATAAAATATGTATTTTTATTGTATCTCAAAATATGTATCTCAAAAAAAGCAAAAGCATGCAGAATCATTTATGCCAGAGGTGTCAAACTCACGTCTTCACATTGTCGTCACATGACGTATTGTGACTTTTTTCCTCTTCATTAAACTGGGCATGGGCTTGGGCAATGTGTGACGCATCTGGCCTGCAGGCCATGAGTTTGACCCCCCTGATCTATGCCATACAAGCAGCAGATGCAGTTATGGTCTTGCTCTTCCACTGCTAAAATCCAATAGCACTGGTCTACAAAGAGAAAGCCTCAGAAATGAAAGTAGCTTAATTTTACCAGAATTGGGTCACTAATAAAGGAAAATTAAGTCTTGAGTATTAATTGGCTCCAGTTTCCAAGATACAGCTTCAGGCCAAATTTGCAACAAAATAATTCAAAATTATGAGGGGGATGTGCAATTATGTTCCATAACTTTTCTGCAAAATGTGATATAGCATTGAGAATGGTGCCACGCCGAACATTATAATTTATCTTTTTATTGATACCAATAGCATAACTTTCCGTTCATTTATTTGGTTTTTTTATGTAACATTTTCATGCTTTTTGCATGAAAAACTGACAAGCTCTAACATTAGATTAAACGACAAAGTTCCCTCTTTATTTTTCAGTATCTAAACTATGTTTTCTGGCTTTTCTCTTGTGAACTGCAGTAGGATCATCCCTGGGGAGATTCCAGCAGTAATCGGCAAGCATGGACAGCCTGCATTTCCCTTGGTATCTCTTCTCCATGCCTGCGATAACCTGGTGGAATCTCTCCCCATGCTCATCACTCATTGACCCACAGTTGAAAGGGAAACAGTCTAAATGCAAGTGTAAGAAGTGAATTTTTAGTGACATGTTTGCGCCAAGTGCTTTATAGAACCTAAGCAAATTTTCCACGTGCTTTTCATAGTCATCTGACTTGCTGTTCTCAAAATGAAGACCGTACTTTATCAAGAAATTAGAAGCTATCATGATCAGAGGTAGTATTCAGTTGGTTCCACTGATTCGGGCAAACCGTTAGCGGAAATTTGGCATGGTTCACCAAATCTGTCTGGCGCTGACCATGAACCCATCCCCGCTCCCTCACCCTGCCCACCCGATGCTCACTCGCCCCTCCCCTACTTGCAGAATCTAGCCGCGTACTTCTGCTTACCACTGCTGGCAAAGGTAAGGCCGAAGGGCATGAGCCAGCAGGTGTGCAGGGGAGGGAGAACTGGAAGACAGATGATATCAGTGGCAGGTGGACAGCTACATGCGGGGAGGGAGGGGAGTGTGCAGGAGATCGTGGCACCAGAGCTCTTCCCATGTGTTTCGCCCTGGCCTGCGAGGGAAGCACATGAGAGACCCTAGCTGCAGTTTACTCATGAGCAATATTGGCTGGGAGAGGCAAGGGAAAGGGCAATGGTGCTCACGAATAAACTGAGGCTCCTGGGGGGGGGGTCAAGCCTCCTCACTCACATCTTTACCTGAGGGCATCACTGACGCCAGCTTCCTGTGTCAGGAGGTCCATGCTCTTCCAGAAGTGTTCGGCCTCCTCAATGCGCTAAGGCAGGAGGTTTCTTTTGCTGCCTGTGAGGTGCGGGAGGTCAGCAGCAGAGCGAGTCCTTCCGCAAGGAGTGTGAAAGGAAGCAGACACCACGCCTCTAAGGAAAAGAGGTGCTGCCGATCAACTTTAAGAGCGCTGAGAAGCCAAGAGCAAAAGTAGTGGCGGCGAGGGCGACGGGTATCCTTCCGCGGTTCCCTCCCGGGTGACAGCCAGGGCTTCACCGCTTCTTTTTTTCAGAGGCGTTGTATCTGCCTCCAAGCTCTTGTGGAGAGACACACACATGCCCATCACTCCCTCTGCCTCTAATCTGCAGTTTACTCATGAGCATGTTTACTCGTGAGCATGGTGCTCACAAATAAACTGCAGATTAGAGGCAGCCGGCAGATCGCTGGCTTACTCACTCTGCTGCTCACCTCCCGCACCTCGCAGGCAGCGAAAGAAACCACTGCCTCCTGCCTCTGCATATCAAGGAGGCCGAGCGCTGCTGAAAGAGCATGGACCTCCTGATGCAGGAAGTGGCTGCCAGCAATGCCCTCAAGTGAAGATGTGAGCAGGGAGGCTCAATCCCCATTAGGAGCCGCAAAATGCTTGCCGCCAGTCTGACACCTGCCAACCCTCCTCCCATTGCGCTTCTCTTGCTCCTCACCAGAAGTGCTCACAAGCGACAAGACATCTGTTATTTTTGGGGAGACTGCGGAATTGCCCCCATCCGGTCTTCAGTACCTGGCTTGTCGGCCTCTGGACATCAGATTCCCATCACCCAGCTCCAGTTCAGAGGTTCTTTATCCCCCCCCCCGACAGTCACCTGACTGTGTGGGATGTTGTAACTGGTCATAAATGTGTGTGGGGGGGTGTGGGTGTCAAAATTCCAAAAACAGGTCAAGTAGTTCTGGGGAGGTCAGTCGTAAATTTGAACACTTGCTAAGCAACTGGCCATTAAGCGAGGACCATTTGTATTTGGTTTGCCTTAAGGGTTCAGACCTGTATGGAATCTGGTTTCCTATGATCCTGTGGGGGATTGCAAAAGGTCTAGATACAGAAACCCTTGTAGGGGGAACTAGGATCGTGACCACCTAGCCACAGCCATCCAGTCACACTACCACCAAGCCATGCCTATCACATGACCACTAAGCCACACCCATCAAATAAACCACATCCACAGAACCGGTAGTAAAAAAATTTGAATACCACCACTGATCATGATCATTAGACACCTCCCTTCCTTGGAGGCAAATATACTTGCCTATGTATAACGCTTTATTGTAAAATATCTTTAAAACTTGAGCCAACCAGCACCTTTATGGCCTCTTTTCTAATTCATCTAATCAAAATATGTAAAATCAACACATTTTATCTTGGAGGTCAATAATTTCCCAAAATTTGTAGTAATAGTTTATTATATGATCATCAGGTACAGGTTGTATTATATATAAATCAATGTATCCATCCATTTAAATTCCACTAAAACTCCAATCCAGAAAACAATTTATGCTTTCATCAAAGCAAATCACAAAAAGTTATTAACTTTTTTCTCACAAAGTTATGCAGATATTTTAAAAATTCACTATTAAATATTTTTAAATTTTCAAATTAATTTAATTCAAAAGTACACCCTCATCTAAGGAATTGCATTCTATCATTTAAGAACCTATTATGTATAATTGCCCACAAGTAAGCTTCATTTATGGGAATTATACATTAGCATACTTCCTCAATTTGGGATTCATATACCGTAACTCCAAGAACACCCTATGTTGGTAGAAATTTATTGCCAAAATCTAAGCAGGTACAGAGCTGATATCCTTCAGCAGAGCCTGTAATGTATTTATTCTTCTGACCGGCTACTAGGAATTTAATGAGACCCAGTTAGCAGGACCAATTATTCCCTAAAGGTAGTGAATATTTTACAAGAGTGTATAAACCCTGGACTATTGTATATTAGAATTCTTTTATATTTATATTTATATTTATATTATATATATATAATTTATATTATAAATATAATTTATAATATAAATTATATAATTATAATTTATATTATAAATATTATATGTATATAAATATAAATATAAATATATTGCTTAATATTGCTTAACGCATTGTAAGCCGCCCTGAGTCTCCGGAGAAGGGCAGCATATAAATCAAATTAAATATATATATATATATATATATATATATATATATAAAAATATAAATATATATATAAGAGGGTATAAACCCTGGACTATTGTATATTAGAATTCTTTTCCTATTCTGATTAATTTATGTTACTATATTGAAATTAATTCATTTATATAAGTTTTTCAGGATTGAAAGATGGAGGAGACAGATACTATGTGGAAGAAATAAAATTAGAAAAGGGACATTAATTGATAGCTCAAGAACCAATAATATATATTTAAGATTTCAAGAGTAACCACCAGAGTGCACATCCCATTATAAAATCTCAATTTGTACAAATAATTAACAGTATGGATTCTGAGTCTTCCATGTTACGATTAATATTCTAAAGACACAGAAAACCAGCTTCATAATATACTATATTAAACTAAGTATATCAAGAACTAGTTTTTTTCAGCCATGAGGCAGAACTCCCTAATGGGATGCAATTAGCTATGGGAGAGAAGTTCACCTTTGACCCTTTCTTCTTTGCATCTTAACTGAGTCCAAATGTAGTATGCCAGAGTAACTCCTCCAATTAGCATAATGTAAGACGGCTTTGTATTCTCTCAATATATGACAGTTATGAAGCCATTTTCCTCAATTCCTCTCTTACTTCCCTATTATTTCATCCACAACTAATAAAAATCAACACAGTCTTAGGTTGGATCAGCCATCATTTTTCAACTTTGTCAATGAAGTTTCACACCAATTATATAGAATCCAAGGCAACTGTTTCCAAAATAAGTCTCATGTAGTATATTTTTTTAAACTATGATGTTAGATATACAAACATTTGTGTTTTGCTTTGGAAGATACTATGTAGTTTGTACAATTCATGTATATAAGAATGAAAATATAAGCTACTTTCATTATTTTCTTTTTAAGTTCAAAAACTGCAAAAATTCCAATCCATAAGAAAAAAAACAATTAAACAGTTTTGTTTTATTTGATTTTGATTTTGTTTTAAAAGAATTATTGAAAAAAGGCATCCAGGAATCAAGTAAAACCGAAAAAAACAATGTAAGTACTTTTGATGACTGCTAAATAAGATATTCCACTGCTAGTTATGGAGAAACAGTACTATTAACATTTCACTATTCTTCCTGTTTATATTCTAAAAGTTTTTTTTTCCACATTAAATGATACCTAGGAATTTGGAACTTCTAAAGCCAAGCTGAAGTGTTTTTGGCAGATCCCAACATTTCTAACAGAAAGTTCCAACTTGTTTATTTTCTACCTCTGTGCATACACATACTCACCCATACAAATATATGTTTTCTTCAGAAAAAAAATGCTTCAGAGGTGGTAAGGAAAGAGATGAATGATCATTTTATTGGATCTGGATCTCTAAATAATAATAGCTGGATTGCTAGCGGTCATTTAGTTCTCTATTAAATTCTTCCTATATTGGTAATAACGTTCAATAAAAGAAGATTCACAGAATACATTTTTAAGATTAGCACTAGTATATCAGGATAGGATTAGAACAAGGAATCTAATGAGAAATCCTCTTCTTTTAGTATACCTCTGGCATAGGATTTCACGTGCCTCCCAGGTTATGTAGGAAATTTTGACAATATTAAGTTGCCACCTCTAGTCTAAGCAACCATGCCTGCTTTGTCCCTTATCCTTCTAGTCACCACCAGCTCTTGGGCTTTTCCTCTAACCTTCACCACTGTTCATAATCACCCTTCCATAACTTTTAATAGTCATTCTCTTTTTGCAACCTACTCTGTATATGCTAAACTTTGTATTTTTCCCTCCAGACTTAGAAGCTTCCTGTTGCTCCAGCCTTCAAAATAGTCTGCTTCCCACATTGAACCATTGGTTATTCAGGCCTAATATTTCTGGAGGTTGATTTTGATACTGCTGATATTTAGGGCTGATAAATTTCAGTTTGGGACAAGGTGATGGAGAAATAGCTTATAACTATGTTAACTATAATAACTTAATCATTTTGTATAATAATTATTTTATTTAACACTGACTATATAATTGTAGAATGGCATTAAAGAACCTTGTATTATATCTACTTCAGTACTTGAGAAGCAGTTTCTCCCTTTTGCATTAAAATATGGTTCAATGTTTAATTATATCTCCCTTAATCATTTTCTTGTATGTAAAATCTATGGCTTTAAATAAAAATGCTATTTTTCATTATAATCACATTGTTTGTGGATTCATAAACAGTCCAAGACAATTCCACTGAAGCTGAGAAACAGTGATAGGATTTTTAAAAATATTTTTCTTCCAAAATATAGTCATGTTTACAAATATCCTAGTACATTAATATGGAGCACCAGTCATGGATACATCTCATCTAAATGAAACAAAAAAACATATAAACAAAATGCATTCTATAGGAACAGCAAACAATGTGCATTGTTTATAAATTATGCTTTAATATACATATACATTCTTAGTAGAAATGGAGAGAAATCCAAGTGAAAGGAATTATAAAAATATCAACTTGCCTTAAAAATATTTTAAAATGGAAAGCAAATTGTACCACTTTTTCACTGTGCGATTTAATTTTATTACAGGTAGTCCCAGACTTATGACTGTTTACTTATTGACTGAAGTTCCAATAGACGAACTTGGGGGGTGTACTTATGACCTGGATTCAAAGTTCTTATTATCAGACCCCAGTCATGGTCCCATGGTTGTACTTCAGGTGCTTGGCAACATTTATGGCCCTTTAAAATGGGCTTGGGTTACAAGATTGCATTTTATAATGGTTTGGCTGAAAACCAGCTAACAGCAAACCATGGGTTTGCTTAACAACTGTGGCATTTTCTTAATGATTCAGGACTTCGTTTAACAATTGCCACAAAATTGGAGAAATAAACTTCAATAACCTGTACTACACTGAAGATACCATCCTGATAGCTGAAAATGTAAAACAATAGCCCTAAAGCAAAGAATACAGTGAAAAAATGAGATTAAAATTAAATAGAAGGACGACCAAACTAATGACAATAGGCTACAGAATTGGCAATGAAGATATCAAAGTGATGGATAGCTTCTCCCTTTTAAGATCAGTCATCAACTGTAAAGGAACAATTAGTCAAGAAATATGCCACAGAGTAGCATTTAGTAGAGCAGCCATAAAGAAAAATCTTGTAAAAGATATTCAAATGTTATTTGCAACATAATAAAGATCAAAATTGTGCACATAATTGTGTGATTGTGTATGGAAATGAAAGTTGGACTCTGAAGAAGTAGAATGTAATTGTTAGCAATGGGTTTTAAATACTTTTCAAAAACTGACACACAAACATATGTAGGGTATATTTAAGATCAATTTGTTTTTATTTTTTGTTCCATTCCATATAACTCCATTTCAGTATTCCATATTCTTGTAAATGCAAATGCTTTTACGCAAACATTTATAAAAAATGACTACTACTAAGATTATTTTACTAAAATTTAAAGAAGGCTTTAGTAATTATCTACATATTCCCCTGTGAACCTGAGTTGTGGTTAATTTGTGACTTAACTTGAAACCAACTCAGAAAATTTCACTTAATGGTGTTCTCTTTGTCACCATGAAAGTAATCTTAAAGGGAAACTTACTGACATGCTGAATAAAATATGATTTGAGCATAGCAAGCAAAGAATATTCAATGGAGATTCTCAGACATCCAGATCATTGTTGTACCAAAGATGATTTTTCAAAAGGTAACAGGACTTCGCTGTTTTTCTTTGAAGAGGTTTCATTTCTTATCCAAGAAGCTTTTTCAGCTCTGACTGGATGTTGGGGAATGGGGGGAATGTTGGGGTTATATTCCTTGCAGACAACTGGTCATTTGCATTTTTTTAGCGAGTTGTTGAGGCCACTTGGAGTTTGTCTGTGTCCTCAGATCACCTGAGAAGTGCAAATGGCTGTGGAGCCATCTTGGAATGGTACACAAGTATGAATGGATTTTCAGAAAAATTGCAGATACAGGAACCATTTGCGCTTCAGTTTAAGATGTAGACCACATAGATTTATCCCCAACATTCTGCACACCTGAGTTTAACAATGAAGGGACATAGGGCAGAAAACATCCTGCAGAAAGCACAGCTCTACAACACAGTCCTTGCAGCAGTTCCAAGAAAGTTCTACACCCATTATACTACTTAGGTGACTCTGAGGACACAGAAAAACCTCCAAATGGCTTCAAGGACTGTCTAAAAGAATGCAAATGACCAGCTGTCTGCAAGGAATATAAATCCTTCCATTCTCCACCATCCAGTCAGAGCTCAAGAAGCTCCTTGGATAAGAAACGAAATGTCTTCAAAGAAAAACAACTCCAGTTGCCTCATGAAAAAGCAACTTTGGGACAACCAGAGAATAGAGAACTTGCAATTCTTAGTGGTATGAATTTTCTTGAACTAATCAAAATAACATATGGATTGCAAACTAAATCTGAATAAGTATGCTATTTGGAATAAATTGTCACTCAAACTACAGATAAGACAGAACATTTAAAAGTATGTGCAAAATAGGAAAATTGTGCTTTGTTTTGTTATAAAATATGACTGGCATCAAATATTTAGTTTAAATATACTTTTAAAATATGGTATTTCTAAGACATGCATATATCTGACTCTGGAAAACTAATATATTCTATTTTTTTAATGATTCTAGTATTTATAGTTAATTACAGGAACACAGAAGCTACATCACTAATTGTAAGGCTGGAATTCATTACAGGTAACCCTCGACTTAACACCAAGACTGAGCTCAGAATTAGTTGTAAATTGTGCAGGTCATTAATCAGGTCACCACATAACTGCACCTGGTTTTACTATCTTTTTAATAACTTTGAACAATAGCTTGGAGATTGGTAGTAAGTCCAGGACTACCTGCAAGTTATACAAGTAGTTCTCGCCTAGTGACCACTTTTTCAGTAACTGAAGTTGTGATAGTGCTGAATGATATTCCTTAAAGTTTCTGTCACTACAGCTCCCCCCCTTGGTCACATGATCATAATTTGGCAAACAGCTCGTATGTATTGCAGCATCTCACAGTCACATTATTGCCATTTGTAATCTTCCCTCCTGGTTTCCTACAAAATCAATGGGTAAGTTGCTCTGTTAAATACCTCTAGCCTTCCTGTGCTCAAGACCATCTGTGCCATCCATCCCCAATATTTTTTCACCCCTACTGTTCTTCTCCCCAACTCACGCATTAGCCTGTGCCAGCCTTTCTAAGGGCTCATATTTGATTTTAATTAAATAACAATAACATAATTAAATAATACCATTTCAAAGAAAAGCACTTCCTATTAACATAATCTTACAATTCTAATCCCAACAGCCTTTTAATTCTCAATTTTGTGTACAGTTTCATAATATGTGAGGCTGCAGTTGACATAGTCAGAAGTCAAGGGCTTCACAGCAAATTAGTTACAACTATGTACATATATCAACTAGTTTCCAAACAAGCAACTCTCAATCCATTAAGACATAAGGGGGAAGGAATACAAGTTTTGAACCTGATATAGGGCTAAAATCCTAGAAGAGGCAGTCACCAATTTTCTTAGTATTAAAGGTGTTTACGAGTCTGGAATAATGGAATGTGATCAGAGTAGTGTCCTACTGCACTACAAGCCTTCAATTCCAAGTACTGGTCTGAGTGAAGGCTAACAATAAATGTAAAGGAGTTAATACAATACAATATTCCAAGATTGTATACATAAATTTCCCATATGAAAAATTTCAATTTATTTTGTGGTTTTATAAGGTTGTGCAAAATTCACATGGAATCGTTTGGAGAACTCCTGAAATTCTGTTCCCTGCTGGACCATGCCAAACTTCCTTTTTCTATTATGAAAAGTTTAGTTCCTAGAAACAGCCAAGCAATTTGCTTCCCAGAAAAGTCCTGCTCCTATTTCCATCCTTAATGGGCCAAAAAATAAATTCTGAGGAAAAAACAAAAACTATTCTGTTATCAGAATGCATCCTGCACTTCCCAACTGTTCAGCTGAGTAAGTTATATCCATGTTAAGGAAAGGTTGCCAACTCCTGAGTTAGAATGATGCATCTTACTACCTTGTTTGTTAATGAACTAGTATACATCTTCCCTAATTCCTTTTGCATTAAACTACAAAAACAGGACAAATGCTCAATAAGTAAGAATGAAACCAAGGTTTTAACTATTCAAGACACATGTTATGTTATACAATATTTATACTTAATTTAAAAATGAGTAAGCACTTGGAAGTAGGGTTAAACTTAAATTTCTGAATAATCTTCAAATAAAACTTCTAGAATTAAATGCTTGTTCAAATACAGAAAGTGATGTAGTCTTTATAGTTACATAATTGATAGAATCAGTTAGTGAAAACTTCAAGTAAATGGGTTCAGGATAGTGCCATAAGAAACTTCATGATTGCATGAGCTTCAGCCAACAGAATATGCATTCAGCCATGAAGGAATGAGTTCTCTACTGCTGGAGATCTTCAAACAGTAGCTACATGATCACCTTCTGAGATACTCTAGCACAGGAGTGTCAAACTCTATTGAGGGCCACATCACAGGGACCTCCCAAGCTCCGTTTTTTTTAGTAGAGGCACCATGAGCTGCGGGGGTCCTTCGCTGTTTCCAGAGTCAGATCTAAGCACCCCGCAGGCCGGATCCTTCCCCCGGGCCTTGAATTTGACACCCCTGCTCTAGCAGATCCTGCATTTAGCAGGAGTGAACTAGATGTCTTTTCTCTTTCTGCAGGGGAGAGACATCTTCCAACTCTTATTTTAAATAAGAAAAAGTGTGTTTAACCTTTCTGTATCATATTTGTCATTAGAAAAGTACACAATATCAATTATATCTGTTGTCTTGTTTATTTATAATCAACTGGTATATTGTCTACAGAACAAAAACCTTCAAATGCTATTGAATTTTTCAGGAAAAAAAATTCTGTCCAAAAAGGAACCTTTATACACATTACTCAATTACTCATTTTAAGCATCTTATGTTCAAAAATTTGAGGTCCGTTACAGAATATTTCTGGGGAAAACATATTCTGATTATCTCTCCAAATACATTAATCTCGTCCTTATGGAAAGAGCTTGTCCTTTTTCACAAGTGTTTTGGAACAGGACATGTTTTGCAAAATTTAAGATGTGCCCAGCTAAATTGGACCTTTCTTGGCATCTGGCCATATTTGCAATACAATGAATCACCTCCTGTTCTAGAAGAACTACTTCTTAAAAAAAATGAACCACCTTCAGAACAGACAGATCAGAAAGTTATAGAAGAAAAAAGAGAACATTTCTGAGAATGAATTTTGGAGTTTTTTATATGAATGCACCACATTCCCAACTATTAACCTCCCCAAACTTGTTCTTTAAATGTATTTGTATCTAATAGAGATATAGCAACATTGTGTTGAACTAACTGTAAAATATGTTTTCAGAAATATACAGAGGACAAAATGGTCTTAACTGGCTTTCATTCACAAATACTTATTCCTCATCTCACTAAGAGTACTCAACATTTGATTTGGTATTTAGAAGTAACCTGCATTACTGTTACAATTTAAATAACCTAATTATGTGAGTTTACCTTCCTATTTCATTCTGAATCTTGTTCTTTCTCATACAACCATCAGGCTTTGCTGTGTTTTCAAAAGAAAGCATTTAGAATGCATCAAATCCTTAACACTACAATCATTAGAAGAGAGAGAAAAGTCACCAAAGCTAAATACAAATAATGGTTCTTCATCCTTATCAACAGCAAGCAACATTGCTTTCAAGTTCTAGAGACTTCCTGACATGTCAGTGCACTTTTCTTGGCAGCAATTCAGAAGCTGTTTGTTGTTCCTGTTTCTGGAATTTTTTACTACGAAGTGTGGCTTTCAGCCTGCATTTGTTAATGGTCTCCTATCCAAATACTAACTAGACCTGTTCCTGCTTAACTTCCCTGCCCAGTCAAGGTCATGCTGCCCATTTTAAATTTTCTAAACAGAGTCTGCACCATGCTAAAATGAATGTTTAGTGATACGAATAAGTAAATTCCCCCCACATAATAATTTTTCTTTCTTATTTTAAGCAGCTAGAAAAGCATTTTCCTCTGTATTGGAAGAAAAGGCATTTCCAAGTCAATGGAATTTTGGAAATGAAAGTTAAATCCCATAAAGGTGTATTTCCACAAGACACTTCATTTCATGGCACTTCACTAAACAATTTAAAGAAAAATGGTATTTGCACTTTTCTCTGACTTTAAAAATATATCTACTTTTTTTTGCATTTTCAGAATAGACATATTTTGTTTAGAATTGTCAAAATTAAAGTTGCTAAAACCATAATTAAACTAAAGTTTCCAAAATCCCAAAGTGTTAAAACTGAAACTTGAATATTAAGCCATTCTCTGTGGCATTTTTATGCACACCTATTATTAAAAATAAGCTGGACCTTTTTGGGTTGAAGATGGACTCAAAATCAATTCTCAAACCTACTACCAGTTTTTAGAAGTCACTTTCTTCAAGCAGTGGTACAGGAAAAAATCTGCATCTTTCAAGAAGACCATGACTTTTATGCAGGACAATGCTTCATTGCATGCATTGAAGTAGTCCACTGCGTGGCTACCCAGTAAAGGCCTTAAAGATGAAAGAATAATGACATGACCCCTTCCTCACCTGACCTAAAGCCTATTGAGAACTTGTGGGCTCTTATTAAATGGGAGATTTACAGTGAAGGAAAGCAGCACACCTGAACAGTGTCTGGCTGTGGTTGCTGCTACACAAAATGTTGATCATCAACAGATCAACATTTGCTTAACGCGTTGTAAGCCGCCTGAGTCCCCAGAGAAGGGGGGCATAGAAATCAAATTTTAAAAAAAAGATCAAGAAACTGACAAACTCCATGAATGGAAGGCTTATAACTGTTACTGAGAAGAAGGGTGGCTATATTTTTAATGTCAGAAATGTTTATTTGTACATTTTGAGTTGGTTGTTTATTATTCCCACTTAACAGATGTAAACTCACAAGTGAGATGGGCAAATTTTTATTTTTCATTTAGTTGCATAATAATTCTGCACACTAATAGTTTTCCAATAATTGTGTATACATAGATATTCTAAGAAACCCAAAACCTCACTTTTACTTTCTAACACACTCAGGTTTGATGTTTATTAACATTTTGGATTGACCGAGAGCACTGTAGTTATTCAATAAAAAATTAATCCTCCGAAATACAACCTGCCTAATAAAATTGTGCATACAGTGTATCTGTTACGTATAAGTTGGGTTGACAAATCAGAAATGAGGTGATAAGCCGCCTGGGAAAGCCTGGGAAAGCCAAGGGAAATCATCAAAACCATAAAAAAGAGAAAGTTACAATATTTGGGTCATGTGATGCAACACCCAGAAAAATACAGCATACTTCACTTAATCCTCCAAGGAAAGATTGAAGGCAAACAAGGTCCAGCCAGAAGAACATAATGGCTTCAAAATCCATGGGACTGGTTTGGACACAACTCAACATCATTTTTTTGTACTGCTGTTGATAAAAATAGGATTGCCAACATGATCACCAACGTCCAATGACGGATATGGCACAAAAAGAAGAACACAGTGTAGGTATATCATGTTGAGCTCCTGAATGAAAAATGGCAAATATATCTAATAAATAAGTCCTTCCTCTGTCATTGTCTCTTAGAAAGATCACAATTACCTCATAAACCTTGACATAACTACTGTTTCTGTAAAACAGAGAATTATAGTTATGACAATCTAAAAAAGAAAGTATTTTACATTAAATACAGAATTTGCTTGTTTTAGTCCTAGTAATGAAAATGTCTGGCTTTGAATAAAGACCAAGGATTAATTGAACATGTACTTACTTAATCTGAGTGTGGTGAAATAGAAAGACAAAAACAGCTGCATGAGCATAGAGCATGCAGACACAACGCTTCTGCATTTCTTAAACTATGTTCCCTGTGGCCAGATTTTCATTTATTTGATTAGCAGTCAGAGCCTTTTCCACAGGCCTCCTACACAAAATCTAATCTAAGTATTTATTAAAATGAAACAGATCTTTTAAAGCATTTTTATAGAAATTTGGCAGCAATCTTAGGGTTTCTGTGAAGGCACAAATTACAGCAAACCCTCAATTTAATAGATCCCCATTTAGTCAACTTTGGATACAGCAGATCATGTTTCTACTGACTGCTCTCTGAAATAATGGACAAGTTCATTGTAACTATTGTAATGAAGTCTAGACATTTATGAAAATTTTATCTTAATTTTACTACTTCTACAGGTGATCCCAGGAGGAGAGGGGTTACTTTAACTCTCTGGATCATTTTTGATTAAATTTAATTTTCGAGGTTAGATGACCCTTTGCCTTGGTGTTTTCCAACACACTAAATTCCTCCACTGAATCAATTAGATTGCCAGAACAATGCAAGTATGAATTTTAGCAAGAAATCAGAAAACACATGGAATGTTACAAATGTTACTAAAATTTGTAGATAAGAGCTTCTTGTTCTGTACTTCAAGAAAATTTGCAACAGTGGCCAAATATATATAACACATTTTTCAGAGTAAAAATCCAATTATAATGTGGGTTTGAATACTTCCTAGAATAAGTATCATAGATACACAAATACAAGACATGTCTGAGTGAATAATTAGATGTATGAAGTTAAACTGACTGCATCTTTAATTCAACCTTTAAGCATACAATCTTAACTATAAGCAGCTAAGTCTTCATCATCAACAAGTTTACAACATGAACATTTAGTTTTAGGTCAATTTTACACTGCAGAACTGTTCTTGTCTATATAATTGTTACAATATATATTAGTTTACCAAAGCTGGACAAGCCAAAATGTCTTACTGGTAAAAGGAAATATCTATTACTTTTTAACATAAATTCTTTAGCATCCAAACAGCTATGCTAGAATCCAAAAAATAATGTATGCACAAGATCTATTAAAACTGAGAATTATTTCTGCATAAACATGCTTAAAATTGTATAATCACCCCTTTTAATAATGGATTCGCTTAAATAAATATAACCTCTGTAGACAAATGGATGTTAATCCTTAAACAGACTAGTTGCCACCATTATACAGAGCCTAAGCCTACTTACATTAAAAAAAATCCAGAAACATGTAGACACAGTATTTTTTTCTAGCAATTAAAAAAAAAAGTTAACCAGAATGTACCATTTTAAAATCCTTAATTATATCTGAAGAGACTCAGGTCATTTATTTATAAAAAGATTAGAATTGTATTATTTTCCTTCCCCTGCACTCTACAAATTCTGAAGAAACAACTTTAGCCCTAAAAGGGGGAGGGGAGAGACTTTATGCTACAGACATATTGAAAAAATAAGACAATAAAAGAACAGCTTTACATAAATGATGTAACAACAATGTATTTTATTGTTTATATTATTCAATTTGAAAGACTCAAGCATCCCCTCCAATTCTAAATTGCTTACAGCAGCATTTCTGATTTATCATTTTAAAATATTGTATAAGTTCAGGAGAAAAAGCCCTACAAGACCACTATAACAAACTGTAAATAATGGGGCGATGAATGTATTTAGATCAAACAGCACCATCTAGCAGTTCCCCTAACTTCACAAGAAAGGGTATTCCTTACTTGATAGTAGCTCAGCTTACCTTATATACTGACCAAGTCCAACAGTATTTCAGACAATGTAGATTTTTTAAAGAATGCCAATAAAATAAAAATTCTATATAAAGATTCACCCAAAATGGTAATTTTCTATTTGTTTCCAATCAGGCTTTCATTAATTAGAGTTAATGCAAATGTATGAATTGTCAAAGAACATATAGCGATCAGGAGTATGGTTAGTTTTATCCCAAAAGATACTTGTACATATACAGTATTGTATAGTTATTTAGCTTTATGTGATTCACTATTTTAAATTTTAAATATTCATTAATTTCTGTTTCAAAATTTAGTTTTCAGTCCGTATCTTTGTATGCTTTCTGTGCCAATATAAAATATTGGACACATCACTTGGCATACTTCTTTGTCTTTGGAATCAGGAAGTAACTATCCTTTTCAGAATGTTATAGAGGAGACAATCTTTAGGTGAAGATTCAAAGTGCCTCAAGAGAAACTCTCAATCTTGCTTTGCACATTAATTTTCATGTTGTGTAAAAGTTCCAAAGTTATATACACTGACATTTTAAAAGGCCACATATATCAAACCGTTTCCGAAGACATATTGTAACTCAATCACTTCATTCTTACACTAGTTTACTGAAGTCTGTTCAGAAAATATGCAGTAAATAATTTCTGATTCTTCTGGGCACATCCTAACCAAAAAAGAAAAAGAAAAAGAGAAAAAGAAAGAAAAAACCTTCATAAGCAACTCTCTTGTGTCTTCCTCTATTTTCAGTGAGGAAAATGAAAGTTGTAACTACAACTGACAACACTGTGAAAACTAAAACTTTAACAGAACTTTAATTCACAAGCAAACTTAATATACAAAAACGGTATTTTACATTTGCTTACTAATAATATGTTATCACTAGTTTCTAATCTAATCATTTGGTTGGATTATAGTAACAGACAAACATTACAGCAAATAACAAATTATTGTTAGCAAATATTATCTAAATATTTTTTTCATGTTTTCCATACGACTTCATGCTTAGTTTAAAAGTTTTGATGGGGGTTTTTTTTTGTAATTGAGGAAATTATTATTGCATTGAAATTAAGAACTTTTCTGTAAATGGAGAATGCATGTTTATCAATATTCTAAAGGGCTTCCAATTCACCGCCGCTATTAACACGTCTACCACCCCAGGATTATCTGCAAATCCTCTCCAAGCTCAGACCCAACTGTTTATTAATAAATCTTCTCTTTCGCTTTACAGTTCGATTTCACATTTCCCCCTCAACAATCGCGATTCCACCAACAGCCCTTCTTCCTGCGAGGCCCTTGAAAGGACAAGAAACTACAAACTACTTCGTCGTATTTTTGAAATGCACGCAGCCCCTATCCCTATAAGACCCAAAGCCAGGAGCTACAGATCTGTAGCAAAAAGGTGAAGGGAGTGAAAAAGACCCTGGCTCTTGGGTGGGGGGTGGGGAGAGCGGGAGAAGAAGAGAGTTGAGTGTCGCGGAGTTGAGGGTTTTGTTTCTTTCCCAACAGCGGAAGCTTCACACGAGCCCACGGCAAGGACTCTTTTGTTACCAAAGTTACTCCAACACCATTTTTCCCCCTTCCCCCTCCCCCAAAGCGACACCATAAACCAGGGAGGTGAAGGCAGGGAGAAACAAAACCAAAACACGGGGAGAGGACCCTGAGCCTCCGCGCTAATCCGACTCTGCCCTCCCGCGGAGCCAGGCACCACGCCGTCTGTCGGAACCACTTTCCCCGCTCAGACCCAGCCAGCTAGTCTTTCCTCGCCATCTGCAGCACAAGAAAAGCGCAGTAGACACGTCCCATCTTGTCCTGCTCCCAGCCCACGCGGGAAAGAGCGGCCGAGACCCTGTCCCCCGCCTCCCGAACCGGGTCCGCTGCACTCCTCTCCCCGGGCTCGGCAGCGTCGCGCATACCCTCCACTCTACACCCCGACTTGTAGCTTTCCCCCCTCCGCCTCTTCGATCTCCTCTTCTTTCCCGCGTCGGGGTGAAGCTCCCCGGTCTCGAGCGAGGCCCCCTCTCTCATAAGCGGTAAAGTTACTTTGTGCGGGGCGTATGCGCGCCCACCTCCCCGCCCAGTCAGGCTGTGCGGTCCAGCGGGCTGTACTCACTTCTCTCTGGCCTGGCTGTCGGACGGGACGCTGCTGTTGCTCTTGCCTTTGCCGTACATGCCTGCAGAGAGCTCCGACTGTCACGCACCTGTCAACCCATCACAGCCTCCCCAGGAACAGCCCAGTCACCATGGAGACGCTGCCACACACACACGCCATTGGCCCGCTGCGAGCTCGGACACACCTCCGCCCTGTGATTGACACGCAGAGACCAGGACAGCCTGCTCTCTCTCCTCCTCTCCGCTGGCTGCCTCCCCCCACCAGCCTCCGGCTCCTCCTCCCCCTCCCGCTCTCCCTTCCCCGGCGCAAGGGGGAATTAGAAACGGTTCTAGAAGGATTTTAAACAACTGGCTGTTCCGTGCGCTGGTCTCTCCGCCCTCCGCCGCTGCCAGAAACGAAGACTACTGAGGAGAGATGGAAACTGCGGACTGGATTCCGTCGCCCGCACCACTCAGGACGGCTGAGGATTTTTCGTCCGCTTCGCGCGCCTTCGTCACCCTCTTCGCCCTGCAACCCGCTTAGCTAGCAAGATGCTCCTTTCGACAGACGTCGCTCCCTCCGTCTTTTCCGAACAGAATGATTACCAGCAGCTGCTGATTCCTCCCCCCCCCCCCCCAAACAAGTCAGAGCCCGATTATTCACAGCCCTTGGAGTCTCTCCTGCCATGCCGGAGACACGCCCGCCCGGCCGCCGCGAGCCCAGCGTTCCCAGGGCCTGACGAGTCCCCACCCGTCCGTCCGTCCGTCCGTCAGTCAGGCGGCACCAGCCTCCTGCCCCGTCCCGGTGGTGCTTTTCTGACCCAGTCCCTACCCTGAGAGGGGTTTTTCAAGCCAACTTCACACAGGCAATTGCAAGACTCTCTGTGCCCCTCAGTCTCCAGCCCTCAACAACCGCCGGCATAACATTTTCAGGCCGCCTTAAATTGCAGTTGGTTCCCAAGTGGATCTACTGTAGAGAGATTTTTTTTAAAAAAAATACCCAGATTATAGCAATTAAGTCTCTGAAGACACTAATAAGGGTTTTTGCATTTTGCAGATTGTGGATCCCCCTGAATTCTAGAGATTCAGAACCATGGAGGGTATTTCAGGATGAAGCCTTATGAGACAAACAAGTTGTCCCATGTCCTTCATATATTTTCATGGAGGCCCAATTGACATCACTGTCCGTGTATCATTCTTCCATGTTTTCCTGCTGATTCTTTTCACTTTCTTACTGCAGAAATCAACTAAGAAGGAAAAGACAGACTACCAGCACAGTGATTGGAAGTTCTAGGAGCTATCAGTCTGGAACCACCAGAATCTTTCTTGATGCACTTGATTTGAATTGTGCAGCAGTGGTGTATTACGTCATCATAAGTGCATCTTAAAGCTCCATGGCCACTGCTGATTGCATTACAAACATCCATAATATTTGGGAATTAAGTTTTTGCCTGCTTAAAAGTCCAATCAGGCCAGGACATATCATCAAGCTCAATTTAAAAAAAATGGTTTTCTATTTTTTTGTACACCAGGTCACGGTCTGAATTTGCATCATGCTAGTTCCACTCCCTACAACAGCTTCCTTCTTAAATCAAGAGGGCAGATTTCAAATAAATAAACCTCAGTCACTTGGTTGAGTTGGGCCACTATAAAAAAAATGAATAAATAAAAAAAATGAATTAAGTAATCTGATTTATTAAATTCCCCTTTGGCCAGTCCCAATGTTTGTAAGACCAAACTGGTTCACAGATTTATGCTGAGGCCCTCTGGGAAGTAGAGCAGAATAGTAGAGCATTTTAGATCATTTTCAGGCCAGGATCCGTTATCTAGGTTTTTGATAAACTTTAATGAAGTAAAGGCATGTTTCATATATCCTTATGATTACTTGCTTTAATTCGAAAGACTTCAACTATGCACCCTAGTTTATACATTTAAAATGCAACTAGGCCATGGAGATGCTAGTAAAAAGAGTAATCCATGAAAAACTAATGCTGATTTCTGATTTTGGGAACAGGATGCTAAATAAAGTTGTGAAAATAATTAAATGTAGGAAATTCACTAGAGCAATGTTTGCTGTGCAAACAAGTATGGCAATATGGTGAACATATCAAAATTTAAGGTTTGTGTGGATCTATACCGTCTCTTAAAAATAATATGGGAAAAGGAGAAAACTAGTTAAGGATGCAAACTAGAAACCAGGAGACTAAGTTTTAATCTTGCCTTACCGCATGAAAGCTAGCTCTGTGCCTCACTCTCTCAGCCAGGAAGCTGGTTGTTAAGAAGAAAAATATGTAAAAGCATTTTTTCCAGAGTAAAAAGTAGGGAAATGAGTGTACAAGTATCACAAGTTGGAAATTACATTCCCATTCTCTCTTGAATCAAGGTTGGATTCACACACTCTACCATAAACCATAATGTGATTTCTTTTGCTAAGTGTGTTGTGTTCTAACCAGCCTAAGTTTCAGGCACTGCAGCAAAAGCAATTCTACATCTGCGTATGTTGCATATAATTAGTTATAGCAGTAGTTCTGCTCTATGGGAAGCTCCTCTTAAAAATTGAAACCAGAAAACATAAAGACAACCCCCACAAAGTTACAACCTTAAGTAAAGACATACATCAATCCTAACAATAGCAATTACTTTTTTGTTGCATTTGTATCCCATCTCTGTGGAGTAGTTTGCTACTTGAGATTGAATTGCAAGTGAGAAATCAAAGACAGAGCAGAGACTAATCCAAGAACTGGTTCCTGAAAAAAATCAAGAACCAAAATGTCCTCTTAGATAGTTCTTAATCATGATGATGATCGTACTCAACAAATTTTATTTGTAATAAGATTTCTTCTTTGGAAACCCCATTGACAGTTTTTCAGTTGACATTGAACTGAACTGCTTAGCATTATTAAGAACAAAGGTGTCAGCTGACTAAATGATGGCTCTTCTGGTAATAGGCAATCTATTAGGTACCTGAACTTCGATGCACTTAGGTTTAAAGATGACAACCAACATTTTGTAATGAATCTTGTACGAAATGAGAACTGCTACAAATCTGATTTGGGACAAGAATCATGCAAGCAGGATTCTGGATCAGCTGATGTGATCAACCCATCTCCAAAGCCAACCTACTATAAATACATTATGGAGAGCCAATTTGGTCTAGGCACCAGGCTGGAAAGTGGGAGACCATGAGTTCAAGTCCCATCTTAATTATGAAACTGAATTAGGTGACTTTGGGCCACTCTGTCAACACAACTCACATGACAGGGTTGTTGTTGTGGAGAAAATAGGAGGAAGGTATGAATATGTTTGCTGCCTTGAGTTATTTGTAAAATAGCAATGGCCCTTAGGTTTATATACTGCTCCATAGTGCTTTATAGCATTCTGAGTGATTTACAATGTTACATATTGCCTCCAAGAATTTGGATCCTCATTTTACCAACCTTGGAAGGATAGAAAGCGGAGTCCCCTCAGGTTTGAATTGCAAATTGTGGGAAGAGCTAGACTGTAATACTGCATTCTAACCACTGCACCACCAGAGCTCAAAATAATAAAGGTGGGATACAAACAACAACAATAACAACAACAAAGTATGCAATGAATCAGTCAACACCTGACAAGGAAGAAACAGTGCAGTTCTAGGTTAACCCAAAGAAATGCCACAAGGACGCAGCTTGTTTAAAAGAGATGGATAAGATTAAAAAAGCTGAAATGAAATAACTTGTAATAACAGCAGAAATGGTGGCGAACAAGGCAAGGAAGATCAAGAATTGGTCAGCATCAGGTGAAGATGAACTGAGTGGTTTTTGGTGGAAATATCTGACTGATATACAACCACTCATTGCCAAGCAGTTTAACAAAATACTGCAAGGAGGTCAAATAGAAGAGTGGCTGACATCTGACAAAACTTACCTGATAATTAATGAGCCAGCAAAAGGCAGCACCAGGCAACTACAGGCCAATTACTTGCTTACCAACAACTTTCAAATTACTAACTAGTGCATAAGATTGCTAATGCAGTCTTATAGCATCTAGCTGAAAATAAGCTTTTTCTACATGAGAAAAAAGGAAACTGCCCAAATAGCATAGGACAGTGTTGGCAAACCTTTTTGGCACTGAGTGCCGAAATGGGACTGCGCATGCGTGCATGGAGGAGCACCGGAAACTGGAAGAGCATCTCCCCACCCCGCACGCATGGGAGTGCCAGAAACCGGAAGAGCAGTTCCCCGGCATGCATGTGGAGCTTGCTGAGCTTCCAATTTCCGGTGTGTGCATGCGCATGCAGGGTGGTCACCTGGTGTTCCAGTTTCTGGTGCTTACGTGCTTGCAAAGACAAAATGGCTGGTGTGCATGTGCATGCCAGAAACCAGAAGCTCACCTTCCCAGTGCATGCTTGCGTGCCAGGGAGCTACTCTTCCAGTTTCCAGTGCTCCCGCATGCGCAAAAACCAGCTGGCCGGAACCCAGAAGAAAAACGGGGGACAACTGGCGTAACCGGAGAGATGGCTCTGTGTGCCACTTCTGGCACGCATGTCATAGATTCACCATCACGGGCATAGGAACAAAAGATCAACTCCTAATTTTTGACAAGACAATTTTGGAAAACTTCAAGAAAACGAAGATCAACTTAAATGCACTGTAGCTTGGATTGATTATAAGAAGGCATTCAACTTCCTGCCAAATGATTGGATAATCATGTACTTAGAAATAACAGGAGTCGGTAGAAACATCAGAAGCTTTGTACAATGATCAGTGGTACAATGGAAGACACGGTTGCTGGTCAATGGTGATAAATTGAGATAGGTTAATATCAAGAGAGGAATCTTCCAAGGAGACTCACTATCACCACTACTGTTTGTCATTGCATTGATTCCTCTGTCAACAATATTGAATAACTCAGACCATGACTATCAAACATAAAAAAAACATCTGCCAGGCTATTCCACCTCCTTTACATGGATGATTTCATGCATTGAACATGTAAAAACAGCATCTGAAATAGAATTGCTGCTCAACACTGTCCATATTTAGATTGGATAAATGTGCCATGCTCACCATTAAATGGGGAAAAATAGTAAAAATGACAAAGTCAAGAAGGTGGCTTCATTTTGGCAATCTAAAGTTTGATGTTCACACAGAAGCAGCAGCAGCAGAAGCAGAGGACGAAGAAGAAAAAGCAGAAAAAGGAGAAGAAGAGGAAGAAGAAGAAAACTGAAGGAATCAAGATTGCTATGGAAATAACATAAAGAGTCTGGATGAATCACTATAAATATCTGGGTATCCCTCAAGCTGAAATATCAAGAAATGAATACATCAAGAGATACATTGAAAATAAAACCTATCAAAAAACAACTCACACTACCCAAGTGCTCCATTACCAAAGTAACAACCCAACCTCCCACAAGAGAAATTGTGTAAGAACATTATTCAGACAAGTGCAAACATACCATTGCAACTCAGAACAACAGAAGGAAACAGATGCCTATATATGTTCTTCCAACAAAATGGATACCCATATTTTATTAAACAGTGCCTGACCATTTAGCCCACTACAGTGCAACCAATACAAGCTCTGAAAAGTATAACACTGCCATACATTAAAAACATCTCAGATACAATTAACAGACTATTACAACCACATGGCATTGCAGTAGCATATCAACCAACAAAAGCATCCCAAACGGGTGAAATTCACTTACCTTCCATACTGGTTCAAAAATGTGTGTATGCCACACATGCGCAAAGCCTTCTGCATATGCACAGAGGCTTAAAATGGTCGCAAAAAAGGGACATCATGACATCCGCACTGGTGGCCAGAGCCTCCCACAGTCGCCACTACCAGTTCACCCAAGCTGGATAGAACCGGCTGAATTTTATCCCTGATCCCAAAACATATTAAGTAAATCAAAAGACCCAGCAGCCCAAGAAGAAAAAAACAGGTGTCTATAATTTCTATAACATAGAGTGTAAAGACTGTAACAGCCTTATATAGGACTGACAAGCAAAAGACTAGCAAGCACATCCATGAACACCAACTAGCAGTCAGAAGAGATGATGTAAACTCCTTAACATCATGATACATGGAAGAACTCAACCATAGTTTCATGGGGGAGACTGTAAGCATCCTAGACCAAGCTAAATCAAAAAAACGCCAGGGAATTCCTGGATGTCTGGCAATCAGGCAAATCAGCCATTAATCAACACAGAGAGATAAATCACATTTAGACACCATTTTACAGGGACAATAAAAATATCTAAAAAGGAAACAATAAGACCAAAACACATCCTCTTCAACAGCCTGCACATTTTACCAACACTGGAGGGCAAGCTACTGTATATAAACGGGTAAACCCCACACTCATTTGTACTAATGATGTTACCTAATCAGGTAATGATACGTTTGCAGGCAAACAACCAAGCACAGAGAGCACCAAAGATTCCACAATTCAACTCTAAGCTACATATATTTTCTTCTATTGATTCCATTAGTTATTTGAGGCCTCAGTTGTGATATTTTTCCCCTCACGGGGAAAGATGTAGAATAGTACAAAAGATTCAGAAGAAAACTTGCTAAGGTTAACATACCATTCTGCTTCATTGAGCTTGAACTAGTTCATGGTTCTACAACTGCAATTACACTTTCTGGGTTTCTCAGTGTGCTTCGGTTTAGAAAACTGGTCAGACATACTGTATATATAATATTTGAAACAGAAAATGCACACTGTGTTGTGATGCTATATAAGATATATCTTTTCTCTTTGATGTTGTTATTTAATAAAAATGTGCATTCAAATATATAAAATATCTTTTCTCATAACTTTAAAGGGACAAAAATGTGTGGAAGGAAAGGAAGAATAATTAGGAATTATTATAAAGAAAAGGAATATAATTAGGCAGACAAAGTCAGAATTTCACACAACAGTGAAAGAAAAGAATCAGCAAATAATGCTTAAAAGGCGTTGCAATTAGTAAATGGTATTGGATTGACTGGCAGGGACAAGAAAGTAAGAAGTCGGTTGAACAAGAGATATTTGGGACAAGCTGGAAAGAACAAGATTTTTTGCCCTTGAACAACTACCAAGCTGTGAGGAGCAACTCATATTAAGAGGTCAGGTGTTAAATCAAATATATAATAACCAGGGCTGGGCTGCTGGGGGTTCGTAGGGGTTTGGGAGAACCTCTAGCTAAGATTCTGTGCACTTCAGAGAATCCCAAATCCCACTCCTGGCTGGCCCTACCCTACCTCATCCACCCCACCCCTCCCAGGACTCCCCATGCAGCCCTTTTGGATGCAGGTTAAGTGCAGGGCACACATGGAGGCTCGGGGAGAGTGAAAAATGGGCCTATCAGAAGTTAGAAAGGCCGGCCCATTTCCGGCCTCCAGAGGGCCTCAGGAGCCTGGGGAGGCTGTTTCCGCCCTCCCGGAGATTCAAGGAAAACCTCTGGAGCCCGGGGAGAGCAAAATCACCCCCTGCCACGGTGCAGGAGGCAGACTAGGCCACGTCCACCATGGCCACGCCCACCCAACAACTGGGGAGAGACCTCCTTGCTAAAATTTTTAAAGCCCACCCCTGATCATAACTATTGTACTGTGGATAGGTCAGCTAGAAAGAAGCATATATGGTGACCAGGGAGGAAATGAAGGAACTATAGATGTACTGTAAGTATGCTTGATACAAGTATTAGTAGTATAAGTAGTGCTTGATATAAATATACAATATTGATGCAAGTCGTGCTAATGTATATAATTGCATCTATAACTGTATCTATATTTGTAAAGTGTTGACATCTGAACTCCTGATGGTCACGTGACTATGATTTACTTCTGGTTTCTGGCAAAAACTGCCCATAATGAATAATGGGTTCATTTAACGACTGTGGCAAAAAAGGTCATAAAATCATGTCCAGTCACATGATGACCAGTTTTATGACTGTCTTTGGTCATATTATGGGCTCAATTACAATCACAAATCTAGAACTACCTGTAATGCACTTTTATTGTTTTGTATTTACTAAATACAATGCACTTTTATTGTTTTGTATTTACTAAAAATACCCAGAATTTTTTTTATCTTCACTGGTGAGAACAAAGCCTGCTTTGCTTGGATTTTGAGATGGAATAAACCATATATTCCCTTTATAAGGAAACAATTTTTAATGAGCATCAAAAGATGACTTAGTTTTGGCCAGCAAAAACTACTAGTTTGCATTAAAAATAATATACAAAAAAACCCATTCCTGAGTGTATGTAAAGTAATATATGCCCTTATAATGCCGGTGCATTCTCTTACTATCTTGCTTATTTTGAATGTATTCTAATAATCAAGATTTAGAATTATGGTATATAACTAATTAGCATCTTCAAGGACAATTTTACTTGGTTCCTTGAAACACAGATCCATTTTCCAGAACATTAGCAAAAGTACACAGATCCATGTATTGTTCATGATTGTTTAACATGGAGAACAATTCCTACAACTCGCCATTTAACTTTATAATTTGGTGACAAAAACCCAAGCAGTTAGGTAATATATCCACCCTCATTGTATGATTTTTAACCAATCTAACAAACATAAAGAAGAACTAACATAGGAGAAGTCTGCAAAAGAAGGATAATGGCAGAACATGGGTAGGAGTCAGTGGTGGGTTGCTCCCGGTTCTCTCTGGTTCTTGCGAACCGGTAGTAAAAGCGGCAGGAGACTCCACTCACCCACCTGAATGTCACAATTAATGATCTGCGCGTGCACTCCATTGTGAAACGGTAGTAAAGGTAAGTAGAACCCACCCCTGGTAGGAGTATACCTGGAAAGGGAAAATGCAGTTGAAGACGAAAAAGAGAACTACAGACGGAAAACAAAGCTGCAGCAATGAAGCACCAGAGAAAGAAAAACATTTAGTCACTGATCTCAAATAGAAAACTACCCTCTAGTCTTCCTGCTTTCAATTAATAATGGTAAAGGGACAAACTTGGCTCAGTTAGACTTGACAATAGTTTCACAGACCAAGATCAGGGATAGGTTCTACTTACCTTTACTCAGTGGTGGGATTCAATTTTTTTAACAACCGGTTCTCTGGGCGTGGCTTAGTTGGGGGTGTGCTTGGTGGTCATGTGACTGGGTGGGCATGGCTAGCTAGTCATGTGACTGGTTATTTCTGACTGGTCCTCGCACTTTTGACCGGTCCTCACAGTTATGACCATCCTCACAATTATGCCCGTTGCAGCATTCTTAACAACCTTGTCACTCATTTCACAACTACTTGTCTTCACCACGGTGACAAGATAGGGCGCAATATGTAAAATGTGAAGACAGTCGTAAATGCAAGGACTGGTCAAAAGTGCGAGGACTGGTCAAAAATAACTTTTTTAGCCCTCTGAGCAGTCCATATGCACATAGGGACTACCCAGAGGGCTGAAATAAGTGATTATAACAGTACAAACAATCTGTTGTGATCTTGTTGAGAGCCGGTAGTAAAGGTAAGTAGAACCCACCTCTGGTGCATGCTGTTCGTGCAAGTGACGATGCATTTCTGTGACCTGGCTGCAATCCCCTCACAGCCCACTAGTAGGCCAAGGCCCACAGGTTGGGGACCTCTGCCATAGGTAATACTTGGCTTTGTATATTACTTTTTATTTTTCTTTAATTTATTCAACTCAAGGCGATGAACATACCTGATACGCCTTCCTATTCTTATTCTCTCAGCAAAACCACTCTGTGAGGAGGATTGGGCTGAGAAGTGGGAGGGAGTGATTGGCCCAGAGTCACCCAGCTAGCTTTCATGCCTAAGGTGGGACTAGAACTCACAGTCTCCTGATTTCCAGCCTGATATCTTAATTACTACATCAAACAGGCTTTTTCCACGTTATGAAGGAATGAAAGAATAAAAGGAAAAAGAGAAATACAGAATTAAAGAAATATATGTCTGACATAGGATGAGCTTTGCTAACCTCAATCCACTAATGAAAGAGATGAAGCATTTAGTTAGTTTTGTAATTGGTAAAAATCCAAATGTTGCAGGGTTCCCAAATAAAGTGGATATAACTGGGGTTGTCCAAGTGTATCAGAATGTAACATCTGGCCTGCACCCAGGGAGATATTATGACTAGGATTACTAATCCCTTCATTGTGCATACAATTTTAAACATCTATTAATTTATATTTACTTAAAAGATTTTGAAACAAACAGCAGCATCTAAAGTGGAAAAATACACGATCAAAGCAACAATTCTGAGGTAGCTTTGAAAAATACCTGATTCCATTTTCTAAAACAAATGTTGGATGATGTTTAGGTTTTCCAGGTAGCATTCTACCATGTCCACATCAAATATTACAGAGGAACAAAGTAGTTATAATTATCCTTACAGTTATTTAACTGTAATTAATCCTGATTTATCCTGCATGACATGATAAAAGCAATAATAAACCATTAGACTAAAACATTTTAAACTGAGATATGGTGACACAAACTTTTATGTTGATGGCTGGTACATCAGAACAGTATTGACTAATCTACATAGCTACAAGTTACACCAGCAAAACAATAAGAAAACTAATATCATCCCCAAAACCAGAGATAACATATCAACAATTAACAGTCGTTCCCATGTAATTTCATTGTTGTCCACCAATCACAAAGCCTGCTGTGATACACAGAATTGACAAAATAGTGGTATAATGGCAATTTAATGTTCTAGCTGGAGAACTAGGCAGGTAATTGGAGGCAAGGCTTAAAGAACAATACTTTATTTCTAAAAGAAAGCTAACAGCAAACAGGCAACAGTGCACGCACGTGTGGAAACATTGACAACTTGTAACCGCCTGACAGCTGCTTAAATAGGGAGCTGTCAGACAAGGTAAACCAATAGAAGGGCTGCGTTTTTCCCACTATATTGTTGATCACGCTGTAGCCAATCGGAGCGGGGTAGCAACAGGGATGGCTTCAGGAAGATCATATCAGCGAGGACCTAACATTTAGTACTGTTAATCTTTCTGCCCAAACAGTAGAATTTAATGGTGATAATGGGATAGCAGAATAACTTTTGGGAGACATTTTGGAAACTCACCCTCACACAAACAAGTATGGAACAACTTTCATTGGCATAACACTATGCCCAAATGCATTATTGAACTAATAGTTTTTGCATCATTTATATCATGAAGCCAACACTAGCATTATATAAATTAAATTAGTTTATTAACCCTTAAATGCATTTCATTTTTATAATTAAACTATTTCCTAAACAGAACCTTTATACATGTGTGCTATATTTTATTATAAATATTTGTTCAGGAAGAAAATGTTATGCAAATCTATATTTAATGTTTACTGATCTACTTTCATTCTTCTATATCCTGTTTTCAGTTTTTGATTTAAGATATCCATGCAAGGAAGTTATGTGATTCTCCTATCATTAGTTTGTGTTTTTAATTTTTTAAAAAAAGTGAAGATGGGGTGAGCAAAGGGAAAAGCAAGTTTTTAAACCTTTCTTATCTTGCTAATTTTCTGCTTAATTTTTTTTCTTTACTTCAGCCTTTTCAACTTTAAGGAAAACATGTTATCTTTTTTCCTCATTAAGAAAGACAGATTAAAGAGGCAATTTTATTTAACATTTATTCATTCAATAATTTTTAATTGTTCTTCCATTGATAAAGGCTTTCAGACCAGTTTGCTAAAATAACTAAGGTAGTTCTTCCCTTTTGGCTTTAGTGAAATGCAGGAATAAACAATCTCTTTCTTTCCTAATATTGCTGAATAAAATGTCCAATCGCTACAGAAAGAATGGCAACAAAAGAGGCCTCCCCAGGGAGAGAAACAACAAATAAATAAATAAAAATCAAGATGATGCTTGCAAGTGTGAGACTGAAACCCTGTCCCTTCTTAAATACATAGCACATACAACGTATGTAAAAAAGGGACAGAGCTTTGCACAATCACAGCTATCAATCTCCCACCTTTTTTTTATCACCTTGCAGAGTCCCTTGGGCTAATGGTGATTTAGACAACGTGACTCAGTATTATCTAAAGTTCTGCAAGTTGTATTGTCTGATTTAAAATATTTCAGAAAGGGAAAAGCATATCATTCATCTTTAGCTACCTTTTAGGCATAGTTGAGCCATCAGATCTTAAGAGTGGATGGTAACAATGAATATCACAGATGTAGAGCATAACCACAGACACAAGATTTGGACTTCAAATATAAATGCAATGCTACCTAGGACATTGTTGAATCACTCTTTGTTTTCTAACCCATGTAATTAATACCACGGTACTCAGAATTGAATGGCTGCAACTACTTTTTGTTTTGTAGCAGCTGATCCACTATTCAAGACATTTTGCGGTGGTCCTAGAAACATCGGATATAATGACTTTGGTCTTTAACGATGAGTCACTTTACCAGTTTAACTTTGTGGATATTAAATGTTGGATGATGGTTACTGAATTTTAAATGTGTGAAGAGGGACAATTAGAGCTAAGAAGCACACTGTAATGAACTGTAACTGTGAATGCCTGCTACTAGATGGGGAAAAGGTTTATTATGCTATTAAATAGCTAGCCTTTAATTTTATGGTTCTCAGCTAGCAATGCATTTACATTTTGACTTAGAAAAGGGGTGAGCAATCCATGACTTATAGACCTCATGCAGCCCTCACCATGTTTTTACCTCTTGCAGTTCCAGAAACACCAGCATGAATTTCAGTGTTAGCTTCCTGAAAAACAGTGGGTAATTTTATTATTGTCTTAGACTGTGAAAAAACATCTTTTATGAAGAAACAACACTTCTCTCTCAAAACCCAGTCCCAGTATGTAACTATACCAAAGTACAATAGAAAAAAAAGCTTAGTCTTCAGGTGCCATAAATCAGTGGTCTCCAACCTTTTGGCCACCAATGACTGGTTCCATGAAGAGAGGTTTTTCCATGGACCAGAGGGGGCATGATTTCTGTACTGCTTGGATGGGGCTTCAGTTGTCTGCACACCCTGGTTGCTGCCATGCTGTGGAGCGGTACTGGTCCGTGGACCGAGAATTGGGTACCCTTGACATAAATAATTAGTCCTTATATTTATATCTTGCTTCTTCCCTCCAGATAGCATAGAATGGTCAGAAAGAATTTCCCACCCAAGCAGATCCCAAAATTGTACGAATGTATTGAACATATTCTACCTTCTATTTAAAAAAAAAAATCACAGAACAAGATAAAATCTGGTATTCTTATTACAGAATACATTTTCAGCCCCTTAGCTTCATTACCCAAATTCAGTTCCCAACCCCCAGCCCATAATATCTACCTGTGTTCTACAGTTAAGCATACTGAATGCAGATAAGACTGTGATAATATGAATGACAATATTAACTGTTTTATAACAAAAGACAAATTCAGTTAATCAATTTGAAGAAGGTTTTCCTCATTTCTCTTTTTCAGACATACTTTGAGGATACATATCTGCTACCGCATTTTTTTTCTTTCTTTCAACGATACTGATGTTTCTGAATGCCAGTGGGAATTCTGAATTTTGAAAGCAGAGTTGCTGTGTGCAGGACTGAGGAGAAACATGTTTTTGTTCATCTATGCCCTTCTGAAGGTTAGAGAAGCTGGTTTTGGGGAAAAGAGCAGGGAACCAACAGGAAGCCAACTTAATGGAATGTCTGATCTTATTATTCCCATGACTAGACTGTCAAAATATTGTTATCAGGGCAGAATCTGCAGGAGAGGAAAGTCCATTTTCTAACATTCCAAATTATCTAGTCACAATCATAGTAACTGAAATTTTCCCATAAATTATCATTCATTATTATTAACAATTTAGAGAGCTTATCAAACATCTATTCTAAGCATATTCAGAATAATAATTGCCTATCAACTCATGACCCATTAGGCCCTGTACAAAAGGAAAAAGAATGAAAGAAAGAATGAAGAAAGAATGAAATGAAAGAAGAACCATAACCTGGGTTTATGTGATAAAACAGAGAAGGTTCTCTAATGCTAGAATAACAGTACAGGTAAGACCTTGACTTATGGTCACAATTGGGACCAGAATATCCCTTGATAAGCAACACAATTGTTAAGTGAGTTGCAACCTGTTTTACAGCCATTTTTTGCCATGGCTGTTAAATGAATCAATTCAGTTGTTAATCACACAGTTACTGAGTGATTGAGCCGCAGCTCAATTGGCACAACGGTTAGAATACAATAGTGTAGGCCACTTCTGCTGACAGCCGGCTGACAACAGTTTGAGTCTCACTGGGTCAAGGTTGACTCAGCCTTCCATCCTTCCGAGGTTGGTAAAATGATGACCCAGATTGTTGGGAGCAATATGCTGACTCTGTAAGCCGCTTAGAGAGGGTGATAAAGCACTGTAAAGCGGTATATAAGTCTAAGTGCTGTTGCTATTAAGTGAATCCAGCCTTGATTATTGACTTTGCTTGTCAGAATCCAGCTAGGAAAGATCACAAATTGTGATTTCATGACCCTGAGATGCTGCAACTCCAAAAAATACATGCCAATTGCCAAGTGCCTGAATTTTGATCAAGGGACCATGGGATACTGCAATGGTCATAAGGGTGAAGACCGGTGGTAAGTAACTTTTTTCAGCGCCATTATAACTTCTAATGGTAGGTAAAAGTGATTGTAACTCAAGGTTTGTACATGTTTTCAGCTCTTCCCACAAACGGTATGATACAATATTTTTTGTGCAATTTAATTTACATTAACTTGTTTTATTGACTGTGTAAGAAAAACAGATTGAGTAAAAGAATAAATAGCCCGGAAGTGCCCAAAGATAACTGCAATTTGTACTGCCCAATGAATGGGCTTAGTCTCTAATCTAATATAAGAATGTTAGAAGATTCCTATTGATTTAGATTAGTGCCTTCCAATTCAGCATTCTTTAGGAGCCACAAACAGAATGTGAAAACAGTAACACTATCCAGTTGCTGTCTACCAATAATTTTCACTGTACAATGCCTATTCTGATCTCAAAGAAATGCAGATTAACATCCTATAAATCTGAAATGTATCCTGGTTGAATCTTCTTCTCAATCAAAGAAATGAATATATTTCAAGTAATGTAAAGGACAAGGTTAAAAAGTATTTTTGCTTAGGTGGTGCAAGTAGCAATTGACATCTTGGTCATAGAGTATTCCAGAATATCTGGAACAATCAGAGCCCTCTGATTGCATCTAGACTTGGCTAGATTTGGCTAGGAACTAAGGACGAATCCATCCAGTTAGCATATAACTATTTAAACTTACATCCATTACTATTGATGGGGCAATCTAGTCAGGTTTGATTGCTCACACCCCACCCGCCACCCGATTTTTTTTAAAAGAAGGGCTGCACTGAGGAATTTTCAGCACACCTGGCAGATAAAATCACTTGGTTTCTTTCTCAGTTGGAACTCAAGTGAGATCAGGAGTGGGTTCTACTTACCTTTACTACCGGTTCGCAGCGGGGGCCGCATACACTCTTCTGCACATGCGCAGAAGCGTTTTGGTGGCATTGGGGTCGGTTGGCAGAGCCTCCCGCCGGTTTTACTACCAGTTCTATAGAACCAGTGCGAACCGGGGGGCAACCCACACTGAGTGAGGTGCAAGTCCTTTCGAGATGCCTGGGAGTAAGAAGGCCTACTCTTTTGGTTCATTTTTGTTAGGTCTCTTACCTCTTTTTAGGTAAAGAGATTGACTAAATTGCCTTCTTACTTTTAAGAAATTGTCATAAATATACATGCAAAAGCAATTTTTTTACCCTCTATTTTCCACTAAAATCCCAAATAATATATGTACTTGTTCATCATAAGGTTATCCACCCCCTGCATTTTTTTTAAAAAAAAGTGTTCTAGTTGTAGATGATTCTCATATTAAATGGGCAAGAATTACAACTAATTTCAAAGTACAACATCACACAACATACACCACCATGCTGTTGAAGAAAGGAGGTAAAATATGGTGAATTTTGGGAGAGGGGGTAGTTTTTAACCTTTTGGCATTATTCTGGGAAGAAGCAACATGATAAAGAAAAAGATTTACCACATCCTTTCATGGATGTGTCAGAGATACAAGGGAAGTTTCAGAACATTATACATAGTATAGCAGATGACAAATATCTAAAATCTGAAACATATGCATATTCTTAGACTGCATCTGATGTTCTCTTATACTTTATACAAAGAGAAAATACTAATATTATAGTAATGGAGTCAATGCTGCTCATCTGAGCCTAGAAATGGATAAATACAGTAATCTCCTGGCTTCCATTTTGGTAAACAATAGAAGCCAATGAAGTATTAGGAATTTTTTTTTCTATTTGCCATTATTAAAATGGAAGGAAGAAGAGTGCTATATTTCATGCATATTTAAAGCATGGGTTGTCTTAGTAATATATATACATAATTTTCTATTGACATAAACAGATGTATTTTCAGAAGAAGGTTTTTGGTTTTCAGGAATGCTGAAGATTTTAAATAGAACTGGGCTTCTTTATGTTTCTAGTGCGGTGACTGCCTAGGAATTTTATGTGCTGTGTTCATAATAAAAGAATTCTAGCGTAGTGTTGGGCAATGAGTATTTTAGAACTTGCCTGTAGGCCTATTCATTGTGAAGTCTAGTCACTCTTCTGTTCAGCCAGCAACACTATTTACCACAAAAGGCTGTGCAAAAACTACTGTAAAAATTACTCAGTGGTCAGTCATATTTCTTGAAATTAATTTTTAGACTGAGTAAACTGCTTCCTGTGAAGAGATTTGAGCAAAATGTTATAGAAAATCTGTCTTGCTTGAGAAATGCTTTTAAGGAACTTCTGTTGTGTATTTTGTACTACTCGAACAAAAGACACTAGAGTCAAGAGTAAGATTTCCTGCTGCTTGCTTTACTGAAACTTGGAGAAGTAGTAATTCCAGGGGATCTGTAAGAATTCCTACAGCATATATGAGCTAGCCCAGGGAATTGAGGAACAATAAAATATCACAAGCATGCTCAATTAACCAATAACAATTGCAACTCAATGCACTATTTTTCATAAACAATTTTACATTATTATATATTTTTCTTCATATAGCATATGATTTAAAGTGATTTTCTCTTTAACTAATTTGCAGTATTTTTAGAAAATCTCTTAAATGGAGAAGTGATTATATAGCAAACTAGATTGGCCAAATATATAGCATAAACCAATATGCCTTACAATAAACTGGCCCTTCCCAGCTTAATGTTTTCCAAATGGATTGAGGCTTCAGCTTCCAGAATTCTCAATTTGCATGAGTCATGTTGGCTATGATTTCAGGGACTTGCAGTCTCAAAAATCTGGAGAGCACCACACTGAAAAAAACATTAATAAGGGTGTAGTGCACAAGCAACTACTCTTGATAAATTGTCACTAGCAAATTCTAAGTGTGCCGTGAATAAATATGATTGTGACCTCCTTATGAAAAATCAGATATTGTTATTATGAATCAATGTCCTCAACATGAACATAGCTTAATCCACACAGAAAGATATAGGCACATAAATGCTGAAAGTGGGTACAATTGGCCTAATTTGTCTATGATGTTCAACAATTGTTAAAATCTGCTTACTGAGATGTCTAGGCTCTTTGAATAGGAAACATAATACCCAATTAGCCTAATTACAAAGAACATACAACCAATGAATAACAAAGGATGCAGAACTGCAGTGAGAAACTCATGTATTGATTCCTGAGGAAACGTGTCCTAAACATACAATAACAGGATCCAATCTGAGTTGGCCAGCAGACCAGAGATTTAGTCTTCCAAGCTTTCAGACTTGTGCTGGAGCCCATCCTTAGGGACATCAGAATATGTGAGAGAGGACCTCTGATCCCTGTGACTGACCCAGATTGGATCCTGCAACATTATCCTGGGACACATATATTTGTCTTCATTCATACAATAACACTTCGTAAAAAATGAAAAACAGCCACAGGAACAAATGAAACATTTGTTCACGTTGTTGAAAGGCAAAAGAGGAACATTAAACATCTGTAATCTGTTTTAGGCTCAGTACTCTTCAACATCTTCATCAATGACTTGGATGAGGGATAGATGGGGAACTCATCAAATTTGCAGATGACATCAAACTGGCAGGAATAGCCAACACTCCAGAAGATAGGCTTAAGATACAGAAGGATCTTGACAGACTAGAACATTGGGTGCTATCTAACAAAATGGAATTCAATGCTGAAAAAAGTAAGGTTCTACATATAGGCAAAAAAAACAAAATGCACAGGTACAGTATATGTGATATCTTGCTCAACAGTAGTAACTGTGAGAGGGATCATGGAGTCCTAGTGGACAACCATTTAAATATGAGCCAGCACTGTGCAGCAGCTGCCAAAAAACCCAACACAGTTCTAGGCTGCATAAACAGAGGGATAGAATCAAGATCACGTGAAGTGTTAATATCATTTTATAATGCCTTGGTAAGGCCACACTTGGAATACTTATTCAGTTTTGGTTGCCATGATGTAAAAAAGATGTGGAGACTCTAGAAAGAGTGCAGAGAAGAGCAACAAAGATTGCTCTTTGTTTCTCTTCTCTGGCAGGGGTGAAATGCTACCAGTGTGGACCGGCTCAGAAAAACAGGTAGCGGAGATTGGGGCTGGTTCGCTGTACCAGTAGCAATTGCTGGCTGGTCATGCCCCCAAATCGGACCACGGCCCGCAGCCCTGCCATGCTTCCCTGCCTTCCATGTGGCCTTCCCGTGGCCAGCTTGTGAAGGCAGGCAAGCAGAAGGCCACATGGAAGGCATGCAAGCAACGCAGGGCTGCGGGGAAGGGAGCTAGCAGCTTACTGCCTTCCCAGCAGCCCTGCCGTGCTTGCCTGCCTTCCACACTGCCAAACTCATTGTTCGGAGCCTCAGCAATCTAAGGAAACATCTTCCAATTCTTCAAGATTGACTTTAAGAGTGCTGAGAAGCCGACAGCAAAAGTAGTGGCAGCGGGGGCAATGGGGCGTGCACGTGTGTGTGTGTGTGTGTCCCTCCGTGGTCCTCCTCTCCCTAGTGACAGCCAGGGCTTCGCTGCCTCCTCTTTTCCTCAGAGGGGCAGTGTCTGCCTCCAAGTTCTTGTGGAGGGAGGGGACATACACACACAAACACACACGCCCTGTTGCCCCTCCCCATCGCCACCACTACTTTTGCTGTTGGCTTAAAGTCGATCTTGAAGAGCTGGAAGACATTTCCTTAGATCGCCACCAAACTCATTGTTGGGAGTGTCAGCGATCTAAGGCAACGTCTTCTTACACCTTCTCCTCCCTACTCCCCCCCTTTCCATTTCTGTACCTGAATACTGCTAATTAACACCTTCTCCTCCCCATTTCCCCCCTCATTTTTCCATTTTGCCTGGATGATGCTTCTGCAAGAGAAGGCTCCAATGTTCGCTTGAGTGGCGGAGGGAAACTCAAAGCGTTGGGGGCTTCAGAAGGGCAGAATGTACTTCAAAATGTGCAGCTCCTGGCTCTAACAGTGAGTGATGTCAGGTTGGTCATGCTCACCCGGTCACATGATCACCAAGCCATACCCATCAAGCCACAATCACACAACCGGTAGCAAACATTTTTATATTTCACCCCTGGATTAGAGGACTAGAACATATTAATAATGGTTGCAGGAACTGGGTATGTCTAATAAAAAGGACTAGGAGAGACATGATAGCAATGTTCCAATATCTCAGGGGCTACCACAAAGAAGAGGGAGTCAAGCTATTCTCCAAAGCTCCTAAGGGTAGGACAAGAAGCAATGGATGGAAACTAATCAAGGAGAGAAGCAACTTAGAACTAAGGAGAAATTCCTGACAGAACAATTTATCAGTGGAACAACTTGCCTCCATAAACTGCAAATGCTCCAATACTGGAAGTTTTTAAGAAGAGATTGGATAACCGTTTGTCTGAAGTGGTGTACAGTTTCCTGCCCAGGCAGGGCGTTGGACTAGAAGACCTCCAAGGTCCGTTCCAACTCTGTTATTCTATTTCTATTTCTAAATACAAATTAATTAATTAATATTTATATCTCTGCAGTGTCCAGGAAGTTAAGATAATATCAATTCATGGCAATAAAAACAATTTCTTGACTCCTTTCACAGTAAATATTAGCTAAAATAATGTGGATGCATATGTTGCCAGTTGATGAACAAGAACTTCAAATCACAAATTAGAAATAGAGCTGGAAAGAATCATAATGGTTATTTAAGCATTACTGATACATAAAATCAACATTCTAGTTTTAAAACCTAGAATGTAGGTTAGAATGTAAGTGAACCTTTTCAAGCAATTGGTTCAACTATAAAATAGCTTGAGCCGACAGAAAGGTCTTCCTGGTTTAAATCTGATTTCTAGTCATTTTAATCAATTTGTTTGAGTACCAACATCCATTGCCAAAGAAGGTATCTCATTTATGAAAACAAAATAGAGTGGCTTTCTAGCTTAGAAAAAAGCAAGTTAGGAGAGATAATGGAGGCCAATAAAAGTCTACTGGTTAGAAACTAATAGATAATCATAGAGCTGTGCAAAGCATTTGAAAGAGTGAAACACTTCATGTCTCTTTGTGTAAGTATGTTCATGCACTGTGAATTTGTTTTGCTGACAGACCCAGTGGAACTGTTGTGTTTCCAGACTTAAAGGTAATTGGAAACTGCTTTGGGAAGCACCCATGTAAATCTTCCAAAGACTTCAGGTAGAGGTGATTCACCAGCACTAACATGCTTTATGAAGCACCTCTTTCAAATGTTTGCAAAAGCTTGACATTTATATCTGAGGTTATCCAATGAAGCTGAAAGTGGGAAGTTTCAAAACTGATAAAGAATACTACTTTTCATAATGTGTACTTAAGTTATAGAACTTGTTTTCATCAGGTATGGTGATGGGCACTCCATAATGCATTCAACATGGCCTGCTGTGAATCTGGGAGCAACATGCAATCATTGAAATTGGTAGCCACTAAGAGTCTGATCCAATCCTCTAAGAATCTGTCTAATTCCTTTAAAGAATATCTAAAGTAATTAGATAAATTCATAGATTATTGAATGAGACTATTAGTATCTACCAATCTCAATGATTGCATGATACCCTCAGATTCACAGCAGGCCATGTTGAATGTATTATTAATCATCATATTTTGAAGCTTGTCTTCATAGTGTATGTGTAATTGAACCTCAGAGAAGGAAAGATTTTAATCTATAACCAAATCTAGATTTTTAAAAATACAAACACTAAAGTATAATGGTGAGGATTAGGGAATCCAGATTTCAGACAGCAATTATATTATAGCTTCATGATAGGTAAAAGAATTTATCTAATTGAAACACAGAAGCTTGCTGTGGTTTTCTTTAAGGTGACTCTCAATTCATTCTATAATATTCAATAGATTTCTTTCAACCTCGGGTTTTATTTCTGATCTTTTATATTACTTTTATATGCCACAATGTGGTAGAAAAACTGTTTTAGAGAGTTTCACTATTCTCTGAACTGATCCTTGGCAATAAATAGATCAACTAAATCATTGTCTTCTGATCAATGATTGAAAGTGTTTGCAGAATTAATAAGTAAGGGTTGCTTTAATTAGTACAATTAAAGCAACCCTTACATAACAAATTAAAATGCAGGATACATGAACAAGCCAAAGTTTGAGTCAGAGAATGAGCTTTTGTGAATGATCATAAATCTCTGAAAGGAATTCCTGGAGTGCCTGACATTGCCATAATCCCTGGCACTATCTCTCCGGTTTGCTTAGAGGCCTAATAGGTGACCAATGGTGGAAAAGAGAGCAGATTTTGCTTCCAGTGTCTCAATAACTGTGATTACCAACTCCCCTATTTCCAGCAAGAGAATTATGTCAGACACTGACCCAGCATCACTAATCTCATTTATATCAGCTCTTAGAAGAAACATTGGATTTACCCTGAATGTTCTTTCTCCTGCGTGAGAGTCCATTGAGTGGGTATTGTCCTTAGCTGATTGGCCAGAGACTGAGTTAAAATTTGCATAAACACGCCTCCAGTTCCTGCTTAGCTCCAGTTTGATAGTGAAAGTCCGGATCTGGAGAAACAGAAACTCGAACGGAACAAAGTTAATAGTAAACCGAAACCAAAGTTAGCAGCCACCTGAAACCCCCAGTACAGGGAGGGTATGGACTCTTACGCAGCACAAGGAGAAAGAACATTCAGGGTAAGTTTCTTCTCCCTTGTGTTGCTTAGAGAGTCCATTGAGTGGGATATACCCAAGCTAAATATCCCTAGGGTGGGTAGAAGTAGAATCCAAAGTTGATTCAGCAGGAAGCTGAATGCAAGTCTCAAGGCCAGACTGAGTTATTAAACTGGAACTAAGCAGGAAGTGGAGGCCTGTTTATGCAAATTTTAACTCAGTCTCTGGCCAATCAGAGTGACAATACCCACTCAATGGACTCTCTAAGCAGCGCAAGAGAGAACAAAGAAATGTTTATTTCTCTTTTCCTGACCAGCTGACTGGAATGATTAGGGATGGGAGAGTTTGGCAGCACTTCATGGAGCAACATAGTTCAGGGAGAAATATATACAAATAAAAAGAATTGATTCCAAACCATTGAAGAACTAAGGTTAAAATTACATGACAAAACTGATCCAAGTATTGAGTTCTAACTTTGGTAGAAATATGATAAATTCATCAAAGATTGAAGTCAATAAATCATACCTTTGTCACAGCAAAATGTGTTGAATGCTCATGTGAACTGGCCTTCAAATACTGACTGGTTCACGCCATGCACTAATCATAGTTTATTTAATTGGGATTTGTTGAATAAATCACAATTGGTTAGCTTTACGTAGTATGCTGGGACATAATCTAACATTACAGATCACAACGCTTTGGTTCACAAAACTACATTATGACTTATAAATGGTATGAACCTACTGTCCTATTTCAAGTCACTTTGTCTTCAGATTTCTATATGACAGTTATTAAATTGTTGAATAAAATAGCCATATACAAGGCTTGGCCAGACAAGTTTTTTTAAAGAAACAACTAAAGAAGATTTCAGACAATATCATAGGAAGATAGTTAAATTCTGGTCCTGACAGTATATTTTCTATTATTGTCATTTAAATACAGCAGAACTTTAAGACAACTTGCTGTAAGCCCTTCTTTTGCTTCCCTAAACTTTAACCAAATCCAGACATTTGTGGGGACCAAAGAACTTGGCTTCACTTTTAATGAATAGCTAAAGAATCTTATGTATGTCCTTTTTTTTTTCAGTGAGGCCCAGCGTAGAAATGCTAAAATACAGAATGCAAACCATTTCTTCCTGTCCCATTCCATTACAGAGGGAGAGAGGAAAAAACGAACACAGTTGCTGTTTATTCTCACAAGGGAGGATACTCAAACTGTGGTTGGTCAGCTCCCTGTGTTGTCTGACACTGAACCATTTGAGAAGCAGCTTGTTCATGGCGAACTCCAGACACGGCTTAGTATATTTGTAAAAACACAGTGTCCCTGAATTGAAAAGGACCATTTAGATTATTGAGTCCAAGCCTGCTCAGTCGGAAATTCAGATTAAAGTATCTGAAACAGATGGCTGCCTAGCCATTTCTTGAAGAGCTTCTTGAAGCAGGATCAAACTTTTGATGCTAATATTGAATGCTCTTCAATATGCTCTTACTGTAATTTTTATATCGGTTGGAATTTGTTTTGCTTTATTTTGTTTTTGCCTTCAAGTCAGTATCTGATATCGCTGACTACATGAACAAATCCACGAAGTTTTTAGGGAATATTTTCAAAAGTGGCTTATCTTCTTCCTGGGGCTGAGAGAAAGTGACTGGTTCAAAGTGGGCTCCTTTGCTGAAGACAGCACTAGTACTCCGGCCTCCCTACTTCTAGACCAGCACCTTAACCAAGACAAGGCTGGATCCATGAAATCTGTTTTACTGTAATTTAAATACATTAATCTATGTTCTGCTCTTTGAAGCAATAGAGAACAAACTTTGAATGGTGCATACTTTCAGGCATTGGAAAAAGTGCTTTTCGTATAGCTTCTCAGGTTTTATCTGCCCATAGATAAACATTCCCGCTTCTTCAATTTCTTTGAATAAGATCTAGTTTCTAGTCCTCTGATCATCCTAGCATGAAACAAAAGTGATCAGGGAACTGATTCTAATGTGTATGATTTCTTCTACAAATATGGTTCCCAGAATCCCACATAATATTTCAAATGAGATTGACCAATGCAGACTAAGATGGAACTACTAATTCTTGTGATTTGAAAATTGTTCTTTTTTCATGAGGAATACAATTGCATCCTTCTTTTTTCTTTTTCTTTTTTCAGTTACATTACACTGCTACTTCATATTCAGCTTATAATGAGCTATTTTCAATGGAATTTTGCACCAGTACAATGACAAGCCAGTTATCTCCCATTCTAAGGCTCTATTTTAATTTCTGTCTCCTAACTTTGCATTTGTCTTTATTAAGTTTCATTTTGTTATTTTCAGCTGAAGCGTCTAACTAGTTTTTATTTTATTTCTGTCTTCCTTTTATAGTCTAACTAGCTCCAGCAGAAAGTAAACAGTCTGGTTGTAAATCATGAAACCAGTTACAGTTGTACTTGCTGATAAAGCTGTAAATCAGGCTTAGCCTTTCATCTGGATTGCAAGGAGTAGCTGTGGCTGAGACAGTCTGTGAATCAAATCTGCAACAAGTATAGTCTGCATACAATTAAATTGCAAGGGAGATGATCACAGTTGTCAGGGATTCACAACAGCATTCATAATACATAGCTGGACAGCCTTGAAATGAGAATAATAAACAAAAAGCTTCAATTAGGAACGAGATATATCTGAAAAAGTGATTTTCATTGTTATTTCTGCACTTTGCCAACCTCAAAGTGTTCTTCATCTCTAGGGTTCCAGGATTCCTGCCTGTACACTTCATTTTTATCTCCTACAGGATATACAGTCACTTTTGTTTTTGGATAGTCATTAAACTATTTGCTTCATCTGCTATTCTCCATTTTTTTCATTCTAGGAATTATTTACACTTGTGTATCTCTTTTAAGGAACTTCCAACAATTTTTCACACTTTTCTCCTAACATGGAATTTTATTTATAATTTTTCTTGGTGTATTTAGAACTGCTTTCTGGAAGTCTAAGACATTTGGCTATACACTCAGTTTTGCTCTTCCTTAAATCAATAACCAAAGTATAATGACTCGTATAATCACTTTACGCATATCCTACTTCTGTCCCTCAGCTAAATCTTGATTAGCATCAGAATCTCTTGTGCCTTCCTCTTTGAAGGAGAAAGTTATCATCAAGACACATCAGGATATTTCTGGAAGAATTATGTTTGGAAGAATTTCCCCATCTCCCAACAGAAGTCCCAGATCATTACTAGATATGGGTTATTGTTTTTTTGTGAACAGATTCTTTTTAAATTACTTTAAACCAAAATGGAGTGAAGTGATTAGTGCAAACCTCTGGTATTAAAAACCACATTCCTTACACTGCTGGTTTAAAATTGTACTTTCCAAAATAATAGGTTTTTTTTAAAAAAAGATAAACAGATGCATAGTAGAATACAAATATTTATAATATTTCAGAAGTAGTTTTAAAAATATACAGGCTATATAAATCATGGAATGCAGGCAGAATGGCTAAATCAAAATGGAAATGTCTGTCGTAGAAGTGGGAAGTGTGAAGAGCTCTAGAAATTTCCAGGCAGTCGGACCATTGCTGAACTAAATGCATACCTGGAAGGCACTTAGATTGAACTGCTCTGCTGAATATGCCTACTCTTTTCACATGTAAATCTCTTGAGGTCTCCATGACATGATTTATCCTTTACTCAGGCTCTTCCACAGACTACTTTTAAAGAATTTGCTCCTGTTTTTAAAGATGCACTAAGATATAGGTATGCTTTGGGAAAGGAAGAAAGGAAGGTTGGCAAAAGTTATCATCATAAATGAAGGCAGTATGTTCTATAACCTATAACAATTTCATGCACAGTAAAGGTACAAGGGATAGTTTTAAAAAAATCAAAACAAAGATGCTGTAATAATGGACCACTACTATTTTATTACATGAGCCACAGTGCTTAGTTCACATTACAAATCAAAGCCAAATCAATTTCATTAATCAAATGGAAAAATGAGCTCAGTGACTAACTAAGCCAGTAATGGTGAACCTTTTTGGTACTGAGTGCCGAAAAGGTTGCGTGGAAATGTTGTGTGTGCACACGTGCACTCATTGGGACTGCGCTCTGGAAAAAGCCGAACTTCCGGGTTCTAGCGTGCATGTGCGCCCAACGATCAGTTGGCCGGCATGCATGCGCAGAGCAGTTTTCAGCATGGCCATGCACATGAAGGGATTGCACTCTGGAAAAGCTGAACTTTCGGATTCTGGTGCACATGTGCACCCCACAATCAGCTGGCTGGTGTGCATGCGCACACCATTTTTCTGCACTGCCGCGCGCATGAAGGACAGCTGATTGTCACGCGCACATGCGTGCCAAAAATCCAGAAGACAAACAGGCAAGGCATCAGGTGCCGGGCAACATGGCTTCAAGTGCCACTTTGGGCACACGTGCCATAGGTTCACCATCATGGAACTAGGCTATCATTTAACTAGTTTCATATATTATTACATGGATTATGTACTATATAAATGTTTACTTCTGTTCTGTCATGTTCTCATCATACATTACGTAATAATAATAATTTAGTTAATCAGATGCAATAAATAAATGAATAAAACTTTGCAATGTGCATTTTCTGTTATTTATCTGTGTATTTATTACTGAAGCAAATGGAAATGATAATTTAGATACAGCTAAAACTTAATCAAAAAAGCTCTAGAAATGTTCCAGCAATGTTTTCCCATCTAGAAGATCATAGTAGTTCTTGGAACCACAAGATTTTGTGTAGTGTTCAGCATTCTGTTTCCTGGATATATTATATTTAACTCACAAAAGGCTTTTTTAATCCTCATTTCTATATTGCTTGAATAGTAAGTACAGATAGTACTTGATTTATGACATTTGTTTCAGGGGTGGGTTCTACTTACTTTACCATTTGCATGAGTGGTAGGTGCGTGTGCCCACAACTCGCATGGAACCATCCCCTCTTCCCCCCACAACCCAGCCAGCCTGCAAAGCCAGGAAGGTTGGGAAACTCTGCAATATGGGGTTCCCTTTGAAAACCACTTGGAATTTGCATTTAGTATAGCATGCAGCAGTCTATTTGCTAGTCAATTGCCCACAGAACATTATGTGATGGGCTTCTGAATGCAATTCAAAGTACGTTTTTGACGGATAACATCCTATATAACTTAACATCAAAATATGTCTAGGACTACTTTCTTCAACAGATATGACTTGAGCAATGCAATAAGTAGAGAAAGACTTCTTATCCAATATTTTGAAAAAATCAAGGAGGTTGAGATGAGAAAGCGGAGCTTTTTTCTAATAACACCAACTTCATAAAGTATTTTATTAAATATTATATGTCTCCTGTAGCATAGGCCTTCCAGAAATCAGCAAAGTCAGAATTGTTCCATAATGATTGATGGTCATTTTGATAGATGTATATTCCTTGCATGTTTAAAAGAATTTGTTTTTAAGATATTATGGATTACTTTATTGGGTGTTTAAACATTTGGAATTTCATGTTCATATGTAGATGCAATTGTAGAGAATATTGTATCTCAATATTGGGATAAGGTTGGGGTCTTATGTTGATAAAATTCTTCAAGCTAGGTTTTGCCATAAAAATGTTTCATTATTGTGCTAGGTAACATCAGCGCAGAAACAGAAAAATGAGAGTTCCACCATGTCATTTATGTACATGATTAGATGCAGGACTTCTATGGGTAGTAATTAAATTGCATGTGAATGAAATGTTTTCACATGCACATTTTGACAGGTCTTTATGTAGGATTTATGCCTATATCTCTCATTATTAAAGTTTGATCTAAGACAGGAGTCTCCAACCTTGGCAACTTTAAGACTTGTGGACTTCAATTCCACAAGTTCACAAGTCTTAAAGTTGCCAAGGTTGTAGACCCCTGATATAAGAGATCTCTTATTATCTTGTTGCTACTGTGGCTTTATTTTGATTTTAAGTCAATGTAGCTCTATTTTGATTTGATAATGTGTAGATTTAGTAACCCATTCATAGATAAGTAAATGAATATTGGTACTGTAAAAATATTTCATGAGAAAAATAAACAACAAACCTGCTGTTCAAATCAGGCGGTCCTTAAAAATTTGAGGTAGTTCATCAAGAGCATCTCCATGTTAACTGAGCCAGAGTGTGATTACATAGAACATATTTCCACCATGATGGCTGCTGAAGCGAAACAAATTGGTTTGTGTTTTGGACAATTTGCAAAACCCTATTAATGATCCACACAACGCAATATTTATTAGATATTTATCCTACTTTTATAAATAGCTGACGGCTGTGAAATACCTAATACTCCTTTTTCCTCCTATTTTCTCCATAACAACCAGGCTATTAGGTGAGTTGGGCTGAGAGAGAGTGACAGGTGCAAAGTCACCCAATCAACTTTCATGCCTCAGGAGAGTACAGAACTCCTCAGTCTTCTGGTTTTTAGGCCAACATCTTCACCAAACTGGCTCTCAGTATATTATGACTGAGATATTATACATGAAGAAATACAGTACTTTAATACATGTTTAGACGCTAATGACGATAACAATAATAATTCCATTTACTATATCTGTTTTTATGCAAATTTTATTGCAATAAATGGGGTTGCCCTAGGAAAAAATGGCAGCAATGCTAAGCCTCAAGATAAATTTCGATAACTAATTCTCAGTGCAGTTTTTCCTCATTTGAAGATTTTAAAAAATCCTTTTGGTCTTGTGAACAGTTTGAGATGAACTTAGACTGCAAGCCTTTGAAATGACTGAGAATAATTATATCCAAAAATCAATTTCCAGTTGTATGAGTTGTTGTTGCCTATAAAGAAAGGGTAGGACTTTTAAGATGAAATGGTGGAGCTTTATGTTTTTTCACAATTTGGGATGTGTATGTGAAGTGTTTTGGTGAGATATCAGCAAGAAATTACTAAAAACAGTATTTCAGCCCAATAAATACAAGAAAAAAATGTTGTGTTTTTTAAAAAATTGAGCATGTAAGTTAGAATCACGAATTGTTATGTATTTGGATCATCTTAATGAATCTGTGAAAATGTTTTGTATTTCAATAGAATATAGGTTGTACATACATTTTTTAAAAATCTATTTCTGAATCTTTTATGCCTGGCAAAATAATCAGTGCTAGGTTTTGGTCTGCCTCTCCTGAAACCTCCATTGATTTGGATGTGTTGCAGCTCAAGATTTTATAGGATGTGAATATTTTCTGCAATGCAGTAGGAAACAGAACTATAGGTTTTCAAACAGAAATCAAATACCATCAAAATTACAGCAAGAGGAAAGCCAGAGAATTTGCTTTTTCTTTTTTTTTTTTAACTATTTGGGTTTACAGAGACAAAAATGTGAGTTGCATTCTTGCATAACCATTTAGGTTTTCAAGAGACAAGAATGTGAGTTGCATTTTAAGATTGAGTTCAGTGCTATTCAACAAGCTCCCAATCTGTTTCTTAATTTTCATTAATAGCCAAATTCATTTTACAGTACAAGAATAAAACCAGTACAATAATATATGGCTTTTTTTTTAAAAAAAAGATTTTGAATCCAATTTCCAGTACTACAAGTATTGTCATCTAGCTTTAAAAGTAGAAAGAGGAAGAACAATTAGAAAATGACATTTTATCTCATTTTTATAAATAACTGAGAATTTTCATTTCATTCCCTACCTACTTCAACCTTTAGATCAACCCATGTAAATATATTGCCTGATATAACAGCAAAGCATATCTGGGCAACAACAGAAATATAGCTAAAGCTGTTTCAGACATTGAAGAATGCTTATATTCAAGTAGACAACATTTCTCATATACTATCCTTTATTCTGTGTAAGAATAGTAAGCTTTCTGTTCCATAGGCAAATCAAATAATTCATTGGGGTTTTTCATTCTGAGCAATTTACAGAAGGTTGGATTCAGACTGTATGAACACAACAGGACTGCACAGAAAGGAAACAGACACAAAGGGTCAGAAGAAATAGTCAGGGAACATTAACTGCACACAAGCATAATTATTCCTTTAGTGACCTGATAGAAATTCTGCATGGATTTCAAAAATCTCTTACAAACTTAACTGTGACTGTTCATCTGTAATACACAGGACATTAAAAAGCAGTTCTATTTCTCTCTTTTCTTTAATCAGTCTGAAATTGGAATCTAAACACTAATGTGAATATTAAATATCAATAATAAGATCTTATTCTACAGGAATTTTTCTATTGATCAACACAAAAAAATTATTATTTCCTGCTTAGAGTATTTATGAATGTATGAATAAGATATATTTACATACATCACATACTTCATTAAAATCTTCATACACTATACCTTCCGTAAAATTTAGCGATCACATAGGAAAGTTAAAGTTATTAACAGATTGCATAGCACCATTCCACTTGTGCATAATTTTGTGCCAATTTGCTTCCATGCAAGATCTGATCAGTCTAGTATGTTTTATTCTTTCTGCACTGACCTGCTTCTGAATTTTAACTACAGCCTAATCAGATAAAACATGATTGTCTGCAAAACACAACATGAAATTACTAATGCATCTCAGAAAGAAAATGTTACTCTAACTGTGGTGTTTTAAACTGTGCAATATTTTTTTCAGTACTTCTGCATCCCTCAAAGGAGGAGATGTGACCAATCACTGTGAAGTAGGAAGTTCTTTATTAGCAGTCTATTTATGTTAACCATAATTTTCTTCCTTTTGCATCAGAAAAACCACAATGTTGAGAAAAATCCTCCAAGGCACTGGCATACATTCTGGCATATTAATGTATAAATGCACAAAATATAAAGAATTGTCCCTCACCTTGAGTATACAACACATTGAATTGGTTTATTCTTTACCAATCTACCTAGTTTCTGTTCAGTATTGCTGGTTTATATCAGCATTGAATTATATCAGCTATTAAGAGATTTATTTTTTGCTTACAATTAAGAATGTGGCTCTTGAAGTATTTACTATTTCAATAATCACTTCAAATCCAAATTTCTGGGCTACAAGCAATTGTATTCTAATGTAAACATTCTTAATGTAAATACAGTTGGCTTCTATTCATTATACATTTACTAAATTGAGGTTGTTTTATACCACAAACTGGAAGGAAGCTGCACAGAACACAAAAAGACTTCTCAGGAAATCAGTATAAAATTCTGGCTGACGTCTTGGTTTTCCAAGGCCATACAGGAAATGAAGCAACTAAAATGATGCTTAGAGTATAGAGGAAGGACAAAGATGATTGAATTTGACCAACTGTAGGTAGGAGCTCATTTTCAAGATAATTTTGTAGCAGTAAGAGAAATGAAATGTTCTTGCTTCTTCTCCCTTACTGCATTAGCAGGGTGCTGGCCAGCAGATCTTTTCTGGGTGACCAGTGCCCTTTTGAGTAGGAGCCATCTGGCTGAATTACTATTGGTCCACTATGACAGATTTGCATGACATTTTGCTTGTAAACTTCAATTTGCTGTAGTCTTGATTCTACTTTGGCATATTCTTCTGAGATTACTGTCTTGCTGTCTTGCTCTGTCCTAGCTTTTGTTAATGTTACTAATGTTACTAATGTTAAGTAGTGGATAGGGTGCTCTCTAGGATATCTTTTTCACCCATGGATTTTTGTCCTCCTCGCTTCCTCAGATAGATAAATGGGGGTGTTGTAACCTGGATCCAGAAAGTTGTGAAAACCTCTGGGTGCTCATTGCCTTCACCCCTGAAAGAGAGGCTAGTTCATCCCCTCTTGAAGAGTCCTCTCTCAGTTCAGAGCTTTGAACATCTACAACCCAGTCTCAATCCTTTCCTTTTTTTGTGAAGACAGTTTTGTCAAGCCTAACTATAAGACACGCTAGAGGAATTAAATATTAGTCAGAGTACAGTCTCAGTCTGGGTAGAGACTGAGATGGCATCAGTTGTTCTGGTTGATGAACATTATTGAGACTTAGATGGAGGTGGTGCACCTGTCCTGGATATTTTAGACTTCTCATGCTTTTGAAAACATCAACCACAATACCTTGCTGGTTGTGTGGTTGGTGATTGGAGTAATTGTTTTATATGTTTTTATTCTTTGACTGGTTCTAGTCAATGGTAATTTGAGAAGGGAGACTGGACTTTGGTTGCTCCTTTGTGATGTGTCACTGGAATTGGTTCCCCCCATTATTTAACATCTATATGAAACTGCTGGGGAAAGCAATCTTGTTATTTGGAGTCCAGAATCATCAGCATACTGATGATACCCAACTGTACAATAGGCTCCAATGGAAAGCCCCAGACTCTTGTCTCAGTCCCTAAACCCTATTAGAGCCCAAAGGGGAGAGAGCAGGTTAAATTGAATGTGAGCTATATTTATTCATTGGGATTTCTCCCATGCCCCATATATTGACTATAAATAGGGCTGTACCATCCTTGAAGGAGCAGGTCCATGATTTGGGTGTTCTGGATTTGCAGCTTCTGTTGGACCAACACATGAAAGCTATAACCAACATGATCTTTGCCCAGCTATAATGGATGGAAACTAATCAAGAACAAAACCAACCTAGAACTAAAGAGAATTTTCCTCACAGTTAGAGCAATTAATCAATAGGATGACTTCCCTCCAGCAGTTGTGGATGCTCCAACATTGGAGGTTTTAAAGAAGAGATTGGGCATATGTCTGAAATGGTATAAGGTTTCCTCCAAGGTACCTTCCAATTCTGTTATTCTATTATTTTTAAGAACTGCTAAGGACTAGATTATTTTTACTGTGTCTTGATACGTGAAACAATAGAACTCAAAGAGGGTATATTTTCTTTTTCACATGACAATATTATAATCTAAATCTGGTCAAAAATTCTAGCTATTTTCTTGCAGTTCATAAAACAAATAACTGATAGATATGAAGTGATGCTTTGATTCTGTCATCTGAAAGATACACAAATAATTTAAAATCTCCTTCCTTCCTTCCTTCCTTCCTTCCTTCCTTCCTTCCTTCCTTCCTTCCTTCCTTCCTTCCTTCCTTCCTGTCAGGTTTGATGTCAAGACTCCAGCAACTGACTGAAGTAGCCTCTGATGTTTTCTTGGCAAACCTTTTTTTTTTTTTTTTTTTTTTGCCATTGCTTCCTTCCTAGGGCTCAAAGAAAGTGACTAACCCAAGGTCACCCAGTTTGCTTCATGCCTAAGGCAGGTCTAGAATTCCGTTTTCTGGTTTTTAGCTTGATGACTTAACCACTTCACCAAACTGGCTTTCTAAGAATTTCTATGCATCCTATAAAACTGTCTGGCATTTGCACATGCATGTGTACAATTGATTTTTATGAGATGCTTGGGGAATATGGCGCCTGTTTTCTGAAAGGGAAAAGTGAACTAAGAGAAATATCTATGCATCTCTTGGTTCAATATGTAACATTTTGTTTGTGATTTATTTCATTTATGTTTGTTAAATCTCATCTTCAATAATACCATAAATATTAGGATAGACGTTCATTTAAATATACTTCAGAAAAGAATGGAAGAGAGGATAAGATTTCTCCTTTACTGAAATAAAATATATAGCACAAGAATATAATTTTGCCTTCATTTGTAATATAATATTTATTCAATAAATCATATTGAAGCTGTGCAAATGATTCTAAAATGAAACCACATTAAAAGAAATATCCTATTCCTTTGTCCCAATTATCCTCACAATAACTTTCTGGATGGATTAATTTAACAGATAATGTTTGGGTCAAAAATTATCAGTAGCATAATTCACACATACTTAGCCATTTCTAAACTAAAGCTAGTCCTAACTCTAGTCATAATTTAAATGCCACATAGAGTGTGTTTTACAAACCACAAAGAATATTCCAATCATATATAAATTTACAATTTGTATTATGTGGGAAGAAAAATCCAGTCCAGTTCCAAGTCAGGAGAAAGACGCTGGAAATAAAATGGAGGAGTTTGCAAGAAAGGACGACTCTGTTTATTTGGCAGCCAGAAATTAGTGACAGCAGCATCTTTCTGGGGTGGCTGACAAAATGGGATTGAGAATAGGTGGTTTTTAAATACATTATTTGGGGCTTTTTGATTGAGATACTTGTTCTATGTAAGACTATGTCTTTTAATATTTTAATGGCTGTTGCCAGATTCCTATGCAGTCATGCAGGGATCATGGCACATAAATAAGCATTGTGTTGCTTACTTGGAATTTCTTTGCTTATGAATAGATTGGCCAAGTCTTTCTGAATGGATACAAAATCTCCATTCCTAAAGACCAGCCTCTTCAAGCTTCTGCTTGAGGCTGTTTTCCTATGACAGTAAGGCTGCTTTCTGCCTTTGTTAAGATTTTTCTCCTCTTCTCCTTTAGGGGAAATGTTCTATTCTGCCTCCTTTTAATATTAAGAATAAAGAATAGTTTATTCTGGGGAAAGGAGGCTTCCTACAATTATAATTTAGGGTAATTGCGCTATCATATAACATGCTTACTTTGATTAAAGCTCTGTCATATGACATGCTTACCTAGATAACTTTAGCTGTTTATACCATATGAAGAGCTAAGCACACCAAAATTAGAAGAGGTACATTTAGCTTTAAACAGTTCCAGCACTAGTCAGCTATGCTATGCAAACAGAAACAAGAGAATTACTGTAATGAGTAGTTAACTATTAGTCCTTGCAGGGGTGGTATTCATTTACCTTCCCTACTGGTTCACAAATGGGAGCGCTTGCACCACTTTCACGCATGCGCAGGACCTTATGCGCATACGCAGAGCGTCAAAAATGGGACGTGATGATGTCTGGGTGGGTGAGCAGAGCCTCCCACAACTGCCACTACCAGTTCGCCCAAACCGGATTTAACCGGCTGAATAGCACCACTGAGTCCTTGCCGGCATTGGTTGTTCTTCAAAAATAGGTTTCCTCTAGGAACACCATTTCTTGTCATTTTTCTACTTTCAATCATCTATAGGCTAGGTAAAATATGGTAAGAAAGGTTGGGGGTGGGTAAACCTCCCAAATGCCATCCATGATGGCTTAAACTCCAACAGGCCACTGTGAAACTGTTTTCAAAAAAGGAAGAAGGACAGAAGTAATGTTCACCATGGCTGAAAGAAATAATACAAAATAACTGAGTTGGAGGGACCTTAGAGGCCTTCTAGTCCAAAGCCCTGCCTAAGCAGGATACCCTATATCAGTGATGGCTAACATTTTTGCCATTGCATGCCAAATGTGGGGGAGCGTGGGGAGGTCGCTCACATGTATGCCCACACCCATAATTCAATGTGGCCTGCCCCCGTGCATGTGTGTGCCTCCCCGGGGCCCCCTGCTTTTAGCATGTGATGGCTCAGTGGGCCCGGTAAGCCTGTTTTTCATCCTCCCCAGGCTCCAGGAGCCTGGAGGAGGGTGAAAACGGCCTTGCCCATCCCCCCAGAGGCCCTCGAGAAGCTGGAAACAGCCCATTTCTCAACTTCTGGTGGGACCGGAAGGTGCAAAAATCAGCTGGACGGTGCACGCATGCACGCTGGAGCTGAGCTATGGCAGCACTTGTGTCCCCACTGATATGGCTCTGTGTGCCACCTGTGGCACCCGTGCTATAGGTTCGCCATCACGGCCCTATATCATTTCAGAAAAATGGCTGTCAAATCTCTTCTTAAAAACTTCCTGTGATGGAGCACCCACAATGAAGACATTATCACAGATAATCAAGAAAAATGATTATCAAAGATTCTTGGACTGGGCAATAAGCCTGAGCAAAAATTTAAATTAAATTGCCTACCACTTTGATCATGATACAACATAGATTCTAGTATTTTCTGTTGTGTAGGAACAGAATGCAGGGAATAGTGTAAGTCTGCCAAAATAAATCACAAAGCTAACAGCATCTGGTTTGCATTCATTCAAATTCCACCAGTAAAAATATGTAAAAAGGAGTTTCAGATGCTAAGAAAAGTGGAACCAGAAACAGCCCAAACTTTTTACTGCCTTAGACAGGGATAGCCACTCCCATCGCACCTTTCAGCTCATACTCACTAAAAGTTCTTGCGTTGAAGGAAGATGCATTTTATATTTCATAGTATATTGGAAGATTTCAATTAGTTCTCCTATTACACTAAGCCAGGTGTGACACCAGGCTTGCTGAATAAGGTACAGCTTGTTGGCATCACAAAAAATGTATTTGTTTGATTTTGTCTTACCATGATGGGTGAATCCAATTACTATGGCTTATAAACTCTTATTTAGAGTTAGGATTAGTGGTAAATTTTGAACCAAGCTACTACAGCAAATTTATAAGTAAAACTAGTGACTCAGCACAAGTGATATCTATCTTGCTGAAGTGACAGGTTCAGCCTCAATCTGCAGATAACTATTACCCAAACCATTCTTCTAACTGCTAGTCTAACTAGAAACTGAGGTACATGGAGGACCTGCTGTCACTGCTGTTTGCTTCTTTCATCTTCTCTTTGAAGGAAGATGGTTGCTGCATTTCACTTCAGAGAAAAATATAGGTCAAGCACATGATAGCAAAGTCTTGATCTGCATGGTAGCAATATTTCACAGCTTGGCCAGAGAACATGATCAGATGGCAAGAATCAGCAACAGGTCCTTTTCCAGCTAGCCGAGTCTGAGAAGATAGGTACTCCTCCTTCCCAATCTGTTTCTAAAGATTAATGTCACAGAGTAGAGCTAGACTTCTTTGATAATGCTTGGCTCACTTGTCTCTCCAGAAGAGGAGTTGTTGCAAGGAATCCTTTTATTTGTATGGCAACCTATGTTGCAGCAGAGTGATAGATTATAGACATATGAAACACAGAAGCCTTGAAAAGTTATCCTTGAGAAGAAGCTATAGTATACACCAAACTGCTGCACTATGTTAAATTCACTTTAATCACAAAACGTGGATTCTGTTATTTTTTTTATTAAGAAAGTATACAACAAATGTTCGGCAGGGCTTGGCATGTTATTTACATAATGTGCAAAAAGCTTTTGGATTTAGAGATGTGAAATAACTATTGAAAACAAAAATAGCAAATATTGATGATGAATCTATACTGCCAACGTGTAAAAATATAGCTATTGTAAATCATATTTTTAAAACAGAAAAACTATATTAAAATAAATTGCTGAATTATTTATGATAACACTGTAGCCTACCTTATCTTTATTTAAATGTTGTATAATTGTAAATAGGTATATGCTATAATGCAAAATCACCTTTATTAATTCTTATCACGGAGTAAGTGCTTCTAAGTTAACGAAGACTTACTTCTAAATAAATATACTTAAGGTTTGTAATTATTGTATCTGAATAATAAATCTTTTGCTTTTCTTATAATGCATATGTTATTTAAAATAGCCCAGCAAAAAGATTAACTTTAAATGTTTAAAGGTCCAGTTTAATACACCCATAATGATGTCAACTAAATGCAGGGTTAAAATGGCATTTTTCCAACCTCTAGAGTCTAGTATATCAACCAGCTGTGTGAAGGTGAAACTGAGTCAGCTCCGGACAGTCACGATATTCCTTTCTTTGTTTTTAAAGGCACATGTGCACAAACAGCTAGAAGACAATGAAAAGTATACAAATCTAATGTTAGAAAAATCAGATGAGAACATTTTTACAAATTTCTTGCAAAACTCATGGTATCATCTTAGGTTTTCAGGTTTCATAAAAATATCTGACTCAATAGTACAAAAATGCTGGAAGTTTGCAGGTATTTTCTGGCACAAACATAGAAGTGTTTACCTAGCAAGAAATTTCTCTTCTTGCTGAAGTGATAAAACATCTATTAAATATCCAGGAACTCTGCCCATTGTTCAGTGGAGACCCAAATGATCCAAGTCATCTGAAAATATCTGAAAATGCCCTAAGACTCTGCTGTTAAAAACATTGGCTGCCATTTTGTAAGGTACACTAATACATTGTTACCAAGGAAACACATACTACTCTCTTTCTCATACTATTTTTGTCTTTCCTTCTTTTAAAGAAAAATGCAGTTAATTCAGACAGACACTAGAACTGTCTTAAAATGGATACAGCAAATAAACAAAAATGCTTTGCTTTAGTTATTTATGAAAGCCATTAATTTAGCTATAGATTTGCCTGAACAGAATCTCCTGAGTTAAAGCCCACTTACTTCTACTACCTTAAACAATTGTAGAATGCTTCTTTGTAAAAAGGTGATTTTTGAAGATAAAAATAATAATTTCATGTAGGAGGAAGATGTAGAAACACAGTGTCTGGAATATGACATATAAATCTATTGTTTAAAAAAGGAAGCTTGGAACCTTGTAGCAGCAAATCTGTAATGATTTAATTGTGACCGTTTTCTTTCCATTCCTAGCATTAATTTTACATTCCTTCCATTCCTGGCATTAATTTTACATACTATTTAATTCTACTATCTACTATCTACTATCTAATTATACATGCTATTTAATTCTACTAACTTTGTATTAAATTATATGACCACCAAATTTAGCAGGGTGACTATGGGCACTTGACAAAAGTAAACAACAGTAACAACAAAATGCATACATTACTTTAAAAAACCCAGCCAAACAATACTTTGACAATCCAACATTCAAACCTGGGAACACAGCCGTGTCGTCTGGGCCTTGCAAAAGGCCAAGAGGACCGTGGCTTATCTGACTTCTCAGGAGGCGGATGTTCCACAGGGCAGGTGCAATGACAGACAAGCTCTCTTACCAAGTCCCACCAGATGACATTCTTTAATTGACAGGGCTCATAACATGTGTCTCCTGCTAGATCCAGTGAAGCAGCTTTTTATGTTACTTTCACATTTTTGGACTTCTTGAAAAATTACAAAGTTCTTTTCCTACTAGTATGCTGGGGGATGAAGATTCTTATTTCACCATGGTAAAATCCTACATTGAAGATAACAGAGGGGTTCTTGGTGCTCTCTGAGCTTGCTTGTTTTCTTGCAAAGTTACATTACCCTAGGTAACTAGGTAATATCATCAGGGTTAGTGAGCAATGCTGTTTGCTCTCAGTTTATATTCTGGTGACTTGCCTGTTTGTGTGGGTGGGGATGGTCTTAGGTATTCTTAGACTTGAACGTTGGGCGCTATCTAACAAAATGAAATCCAGTGGTGAAAAAAGTAAGGTTCTACAGTTAGGCAAGGCTAAAACACATAAAAACGGTTGTTGGAATTGGGTATGTCTAGTTTAATGAAAAGAAGGACCAGAGGTGACATGATAGCAGTGTTCCAATATCTCAGGGTTGCCACAAAGAAGAGGGAGTCAAGCTATTCTCCAAAGCACCTGATGGCAGGACATGAAGCAATGGGTGGAAACTAATCTCTCTCTCCCTCCTTCTCTCTCTCATTCTCTCTCTCTCTTTCTCTCTCTCTCTCCCCCTCTCCCTCATCTCTTTCCCACTTTCTCTTTCTCTCTCTCCCCCTCTCCCAATCTCTCTCCCACTTTCTCTCATTCTCTCTCTCACACTCTTTCATTCTCTCTCTCGTTCTCTTTCTCTCTCCCGGTCTTTCTCTCTCTCATCTCTCTCCCTCTTTCTTTCTCTCTCTCTCCCAATTTTTCTCATTCTCTCTCTCTCTCTCTCTCTCTCTCTCTCTCTCTCTCTCACACACACACACACACACACACATTCTCTTTCATTATATCTCTCTCTCATTCCCTTTCATTCTCTCTCTCATCTCATGGGCCAGCCAGTGTCTTGGGGCTTAGAGGAAGTCAAGTATCTCCCCGAGAGACCAAGATGTGAGGAGCACCAACAAGGGCTGGAAGAAACGGTGCAAGATCCAGGAAGAGACGAAGCTTTGCTCCCGCTCTGCAATATGTAGCAAATCTCCATCCCCCGCTTTTCCCTTGCCAGGCGAGGAGTGACTGGGAAGGGAGCGTAAGGTGTGGGGATAGTCACCGGTGGGTTCAGCCAGCAGGAAGCTACAGCAGGGAGAAGAAGCAGCCTGGGGTTGCCGCCACCTGTTGCTTCGGCCCACCTGCACCACCACCAACCACCCTTTGCACCATTACCTCATTCCGGCTGGTGAGGGCTGCGCTGCAAAGTTGCAAGTTGCATGAACATCCCTATACAGTGAAGATTTACAGCCCCACCATGAGCTGCCTGGCCAGTCCCATATTCCAGAGCTCTAGTCACAGGACTTCAATTGCTCATCTCAGAGTAGCTCCTACAACCGAGTGCACCACGGACCACCAAAATTTTCTCATGGACCACCAGTGGTCCACGGACCACCGGTTGGTGACTACTACTCTAAAGCACTGATGTATAAAAGCTATGTCTCTGACTCCTTTTCAGAATGGTGGGATTAAAAACTATTACAAACTCTAGTGAGTTAGGCTTCTGGTTGGAGAAAGTGACCCTAGTAGGAACCTGGCATCAGGCCATAAAAAGCTCTGTTGGTCAATTCCAACACTTAAAATTGTGCCCAGAAACTAATCAGTAGCCCATGCAGGCTTGCAGAATTGATCCTATACCAGTGATGTTGAACCTTTTAGGCACCAAGTGCCCAAACCGGAACATGCGTTCATGTGCGTGTGCCGGAGCACCAGAAATTCGAAGACCAGCTGACTGGCACACGTGTCTGTTTTTTGGCTGTTTTTCAGGCCAAAAACAGCCCGAAAAATGGCCTGAAAAAGGCCCCGAAAATGGCCTGGAAAACATCCTGGGTTTTGGCCATTTTCTGATACTACAGAAACCAGAAGAGCAGCTGGCAATGGCACACGTGTGCTCTGTGTGCCACCTCTGTCACGCGTGCCATAGATTTGCCATCATGGTCCTATACATTCCCAGTGCCAGAATCTGTTAGGTATGCAAGCCACCACATCTGGATTTGTTATAATTTAAGAGTAATCATTAAGGGCAGCTGCATCTAATGTCTACTGCAGCTATCCAGCTGGGTGGTCCTAAAGACATGAGTCTTCCCACACGAGGTATGCCTGCTACTGGCACTCCAATTGAAGTTGAGAAAAGGGCCTCAAGCCTTATTTGTTTATTTATTTATTTTATATATGCGCATTTCACAGAACAAGCGATTCTTGGTGGCTTACAACAGGTTAAAACGATGAATAAATACCTAAAAATCACTATAACTATTAACAATGAAAATATATGGAATATTTTTGTTCCTTTCTGAAATGCCCTGTTCTTTTCTCATGACTTTCTGATTTGGATTGATTAGACTAACTTTAAAGGATCAATCAATTATTCTAATTCAGGTTATGAGAATTATTTTCATAAAGGTAAAGGTAGGCTCGGTGCATAATCAAAATATTTTTAAAAACGTGTATTTTAAAAACCCAAGCAATTGACCCCCAAATGACCCTATAATATATATAAAACCACTGAGCAGAAGGAGCAGATTTATTTCAGCATCATCTTTAAACTTCAGAAATCCATCAAAGTAGTATGGATCTAAACTAACAATCTTCTACAGCACATAGTGATTTTAGTGGGTTGAAGGAAACTTTAAACGCAGCAATAAATAACACAAGAATAGAACAAAATTCAGTACTCAAGCATTTTCCAAAAGGCAAAAATAACAACAAATTGTGAACTACAGTGTAATTTTTCCAAATACAATCACTGATTAATGTCTTGCTGCTTTTTTATCAGACACAAGGAAATATCAGTGTTACTCTGTCCCTTAGATCTGAATGCATTTGACTTAATATATTTTATGACTATTTTAAGATCCCCATATTTTCAGCATAGCCATAAGGACTTTCCTCATGTAGAATCGCCAGAGTTTGCTTCTGCATTATTCTGTAAGCCTAATTCACACTTTCTACCATGGAATTTTTGTATTTAGCTTAGGGTAGTGATGGCTAATCTTTTCCAGATCGAGTGTCCAAAGTGCATGCACATGCCCAAACCCCCTAAAATGCAATGTGGGCTTGCCCCTATGCATGCGCCCCACCCTCATTCATGCACACATGGATCCCTGCATGCCCCCTGCATTCATGCATGCCCCCTGCATGCACTGCTGCATGCACCCTGCACCCTGAATGCACCCCACTCCCATGCATCCACACATGTCCCTGTGCATGCCCCGCCCTCGCGCATGTACGCATGGTCCCACACACACACCCTGCACATGAGCAGCAGAGACCCAACAACCCGGTAACCAGTGGGAGGTGCGCACATATGCGCGGCGGAGCTGAACTGGGGCGACCACTTGTGGGCCCACAGAGAGGGCACTGCATGCCAGCTGTGGCATGCATGCCATAGGTTCACCATCACAGATTTAGGGTATTGAATGAACTTGCTGTTGTAACATCTTCAACAAACCAGCATCTTCCTGTGATATATCAATAAAGCTTTAATCTATCACATTTTGCCTCAGAATCATAGAACCACAGAACTGGAAGCAGCTATTTAAAAACTCAACCTCCAAATTAAATATTCCTAATAGATCTAATCTAGCTTCTGCTTGAATACCTTCGGCAAAGAAGAGCCCACTAGTTTTGAATAACTAGTACATTATCCAGTGCTTTTGCGAGGGGTCCCTCAATATTCCATTAAAATTTGCCTTCATGAAATTTAATTTCAGTATTCCATATCCTGCATTCTTGAATGCTAAGGAACAAGGTTTTTTCTCTTCCAGCACTAAACTTATATCATTTAAATTTACATGTTTGTTGCATAGATTTGAATATGGTCTGCTTGAAAATCTTATCTTACTCAATGACCCAACATGGCAAACTTCTGACCTGTCAATCAGAATTAATCAATAGGTCAGTGATGAAAATCATGTGCCTCTCTAAACCAATTGGTGTTCAGCTCACATTAACCTGTTGCTAAAGATAAAGATGGAGACTGTAGTACAGCAATCTCTGAATGATAATCTCTTTCTCATTCTGCAGTTGATAAGAGTAAATAAAGAATTACCTTTTAGCATAAAACGATGCCAGCAAAACATCTGCTGACCCTTTGCAAGTCTACATCATGCCTAACTTGCCTGTTCTGAGACACTGCCAAGTTGCACTGACCACCCTGAGTTGTGAGTATGCCAGTCATTACAGACAAGGTAGTTAAGCTGTCTGTCGTGTCCTTTCAAGATGACACCAGCCACAGAAAAATAACCACTACTGAAGGCATTGCAGTATGATGGATTTTAGGATTCTGTGTAGGTTTCACTAGGCTGATTTTTTTTTTCCATCTTCACCATCTCACTTGATTATTCCCCATATTAAAATAATCTGAAATAAAGAAAAATAGAAAAACAAGAGTTCGGAAATGAAAATGGAAAAACAAAAAGGAGTTCCAGAAGGAGAGAAGCAGATTTTGCCATGATTATATAACTAGAGAGGTACCTAACTGAAATTACTCTTAGTTCAGTGGGAGGGGAAAACTTCACACTTTCCTAGACACTACAGTGATGGAAAAGTTACAGCTGCTGCATTTGAAGGTAAAGATACATTCCACAATATTGTAAAGTGCATTAACACAAACATTCTCCCTTGCCTTCCCCAAATGAAATAGTGGCTGGCTGCTCTCTCCTCTCTTCTTTATTTTGTTGGAAACCTGGAGAGAAATTGGTGTCAAAAAGAGAGATGGGGCAAGGGGAGATAATGGGCACAAAAAGAACTCTGAAGCCAAGTACTAATGGGTAGGGCAAACTGTGGGAGAGAAATGGCTGCACTAAAAAGTGGCCAGGAACCTGTATAGCTTATGACTTAAAATTGTCTCTCTTCTGAGCTGAGAACAACAGAAGGGCAACCTCATGGGGCAAGAGGGACAAATTGTGTTGCCAGAGCAACTTTATATTGTTTTTGAGTCAAGGGGAACAGGTCCTTTTGTTTCAATACTCCCAAAAATACCTCCAATCTTCTGTCTTGTCTCCAATATTGGAAAAAAATGCACGATGCATTTTTGCTGCCAATACCAAATTGATATAACCCTATACACAATTAAATAAACATTTTCATTATTAATTTAATATTAATAATGAAATATTATTAATATTAATATAATATTAATATAATATAATATTAATATTAATATTAATTAATATATTATTAAATTAATAAATGCATTTTTCTTTGATCATGCTATTTTTTTTCATGCTATTTTTGCTTTTGCAGGTACTTTCTGCTTTAATAGATATTTATTGAGAATTACATCAAACTAATGAAAAGCTTTTAAAGGGATATAAAACTTTTTCCCCCCTGAATTCATCATCTTGAGTTTACTCACACATTCTCTGCATCCAAGATGGGTAGATTTATTTGTTTTGTTTTATACTCTTTTGAGGTTTTCTATTGGCTATTCATCAAGTCTTTCACCAAATGGTCAAATGATTTTATACTTGTACAATTGTTATATAAAACAAGGATTAAAAAAAAACAATTACAGATAAATCATCATCATCATCACCACCATCATCAAGCTGGAAGGGACCTTGGAGGTCTTCTAGTCCAGCCCCCTGCTCAAGCAGTCTCTTCTCTTCTTAAAAAAACCCCCAGTGATGAAGCACTGACAACTTCTGAAGGCAAGCTATTCCACAGGTCCTCACTGTTAGGAAGTTTCTCCTTAATTCCATGTTGCTTCTCTCCTTGATTAGTTTCCACCCATTGTTTCATGTCCTGCCCACTGGTGCTTTGGAAAATAAATTTACCTGCTCCTCTTTGTCGCAATCTTTGAAATACTGGAATATTGCTATCATGCCCCCCATAGTCCTTTTTTCTCTAGACTACCCAAACCATATCCTGAAACTGTACTTCATATATTTTAGTCTCCAGGCCTTTAATCATCTTAGTTGTTCTTCTTTGCACTTTTTCCAAAGTCTCAACATCATTTTTGTAATGTGGTGACCAAAACTGTATCCACTATTCCAGGTGTGGCCTTACTAAGGCTTTATAAAACAGTACTAATAGTTCACATGATTTTGATTCTATGCCTCTGTTTATACAACCAATGATTGCATTAGGGTTTTTTTGCCTGCCACCACACACTGCAGAATCATGTTTAAGCGATCATCCGCTAGGACTCCAAGGACCCTCTCAGTTAGTTTTTGAATCAGGTTTTGCCTAATCTGTACTTGTACTTTTGCTTTTTCCTGCCCAAGTTTAAACTCTTGCTTTTCTTTGCATTAAATTTCATGTTGCTGGATATGGCCCATTGTTCAAGTCTGTCAACATCTTTTTGGATCCTGAGCTTGTCTTCTAGGATTTGCTATTCCTGCCAGCTTAGTGTCCTCTGCAAATCTGATGAGTTCCTCTTCTATTCCCTCATATATCTCATTTATGAAGATATTGAAGAGCCTAAGACAGAACCTTGTGGTACCTCACTGCGTACTTCCCTTCATGTAGATGTAGTACTTCTAAGGACTACTCATTGAGTACAGTTTGTCAGCCAGTTATAAACCCATCTGGTGGTGATGCTTTCTATCCCACATTTTTCTATCTTACCAAGAAATAGGTTGTGGTCTACTTTGTCAAAAGCTTTGCTGAAGTCTAAATATACTATGTCCACAGCATTTCACTGGTCTACTATGTCAAAGAATGACATAAGATTGGTTTGGCATGATTTGTTTTTAACAAACCCATGCTGGCTACTAGTTATAACTTTATTTGATTCTAGATGTTCACAATTCCGTTTTTTGATTATCTTTACCAATATGTTCCCAGGTATTGATGTTATACTGATTGGTTTATAATTTCTGGGGAGAGTCCTACCTTTTTTTTTTTGAAGATGGGAACCACATCAGCTCTTTTCCAATCCTCTGGTAGTATAAGAGAACGTTAATAGGTATTATTTAAGAGAACATTAAAGTAATCTTTCTGCTTAACTATCAAAACTATCAAAGTGAAAAGTACATTGTGCATGACATCAGAAACATGTTGTAGTAAAAAAGGAAGATCAAATGTATCCAGGTTTAGATATAGTCCTGAAAAATTCTGGTAATATTATGAAAAGATACAAGTATTTGGTACATATTGAATATGGAAAGCTCAAATATAAGTCCCAATAGAAATCAAAGTGAGAGAAGACATAACTTAATCTATATTTAACACTCATTTCAGTTTAACAAACTGCTAATTTGTGATACAAGCTTATCTGCACTACTAGGCCTGTTGTCTGTAAGATAAGTACCAAAAAGTTGTAAGGTGCCCACTTCTTATAGTATTGTTTAATTTTGTTTTGCTATAAAATACACTTCATAACAAAATGTATTTGGTTCATAATACACATAATACTCCAGTGGGGAAAAAGAGCCCCAGACAACATCCAATGGTTACAATCACTATTATGTGTAGAAAAGTGATGTCAGCTATAAAGTATTTGTCAGAAATGACAAATATTTTGTTTGTGAAAGCATTTTAAAGCAATATAGTACAATATAAGTAACTATCAGCTATTTTGGTAAAACAGGAAGTTGGAGAGTGTCTGCCAAAAAGTAACGTGGCATGAACTTCTTGTCTTCTGTGCTTCACAATAGTTGTTGGGAGAAACTAATAAAAGAAAGGACCTCTAGCTTGTGAAGTGTTATCTAGTTCTTGTTTAAGGTGGCATTTGCTGCTTCTTTAACACACTGTGCTGTCAGATTTGGATTGCTTTTCTCCAGAGATAGAGTGAAAAAAGTACTATATTTCAAGTCCCCAAGCAGTAATGGATGGAAAGACTGAGTCAGCTAAAAATAAACCTCTGAAAGAAGAGGATGGAACTGAACATTTTTAACACTGCAAGTGGAACAACAAATACCACTGACATTTAGCAACGTAGAGTCTCAGCTTCCTAAAACTAAGGGCAGGTAAGAGTGCAGGGTATAATGGCTTTGAATGAAGATAAAGCATGTGCAACTTCATCAGGAAACAGTGCCACTAGAAAGGCGTTAAGTATAAACTTAAATATTTTTTCTCAGTTTATCTATATTCTTTTCCACTACAAGTTTTATAGTCATCACAAGTTGTTAAATGTATCATGTTCAGACATGATAACGATGGAGCTTAATTTGATCACATTTTTCTTGACAGAGAACAAAGCAGCAGGACAAATATTTTTAAATAGAAATCAATCCAAATTCTGGTTAAAAGAAACTAATACCATACCTAATGGAAATGGTCAAAACACTTAGTAAAATTATTGGAGCTAGAGACAAAGCTTTCATTTTATTTCAAAATGTAAGAAAACTATCTAGTTCAGAACAACGAAGAATAAAAATGACTAAACAAGTAACTGTTAGCTAATAAATTTCACATTAAGGAAAATTTTGCTTCTACAGTTAGATATTTTTCCCATAAAGCAAACATTCATCCATCTACTATCCCTTTTCCCCCTTCTTCTGGACGATTGAATCTGGAATCAGAAATGTATCATGAATAGCTAGAGAGTAGCTTTTTTTCACATATGAAATATATGCATGTGAATTTATTTGTAATCTTTGTTTTACAAATTGCTTTCAGAGCCAATTTTAGTTGTGGAATAGACTATAACTAAATTGAATGAATGAATGTAAATGGATACTTACTGGATCGCCTTCTGCCACTGACAATCTCCCACTGACCAACACGCTCTGACAGAGAGGGACTCCTCAGGGTGCCATTGGTTAAACAATGCAGACTGGCGACCCCCCAGGGGGAGAGCCTTCTCTGTGGGGGCACCCGCCCTCTGGAATGAACTGCCCCTGGAGATACGTAGGATTCCCGACCTGAGTACCTTTCGCTGTGCCTTAAGACCCTGTTATTTCAAAAGCCTGGGCTGGCTTAATTAAAATTTGAGATTGGGTGTTTTAAATTTGTGGGTTTTTAACTGATGGGCCATAAGTATTTAATCTATTTTTAAATTATTCTTAAATTTTGTATTGTATGTGATTTTGTTGTGGCTATACACCGCCCTGAGTCCTTTGGGAGAAGGGCGGTATAAAAATCTAATAAACATAAACATAAGAAATGAAATAGAAGCAGAATTTAATTTAAAACCTTAACATAAAATGTTATCTTAAATAATAATTTCATTAGCTCAAGAACGAAATATCAGAATAAGAACAATTATGAGTTGGCTACAGAACTAAGCCACACTTTTAGAAATGTTAGAAAAGTAACATTTGCTTTGTAAAATATTTTGTTTTATCTGATGGGAATGTTTATAAACAAAATGTTACCAAGATTTGAACTAGAAACCATTTTTGTACTTTACTATAAATTTTTGTTTTGTTTTGTTTCTGCTTTTCTGTTTCTGCTTCCATAAAGTCAGTTTAAAGGTATAGGACAAAGTAAACATTTTATTATACAGATCTAAATGCCAGCAAAAATATGTGTTACCAGTATTGTAGTATCATTTTCTCTGAAAAAAGCAGATAGAAGGTAGTTTGTGTCTGTGCCTATGTGATAACAACATCTTGTGAACATCTTGTCATCTTGTGAAACTGATGGGAGATTCAAGCAGAAGAAAGGAATACAAAACCTGTCCAGATGGCCAATAGTGCAAAAGAGACTTTTTAAAAAGATTATGCAATTCATGGAAAACAATCTATATCATAATAGCTAAAAGCACTTTTGTAGATTCAGAAGCATTTTGACTCTACTTACCACTGTCTAGGAAAGGAACAAAATAGAAAGGAATTCATTACTTTAATTGTGGACTTCTTTTAGGTGTTTGATACAACGCTGCAGGAATACTGTTTGAGGTAGCAGGGCTCTTCCTGTGTCTTATTCATATAATCCCATAGAGGGAACATTCTGTGCCCAGCCCAAAGGCAACACTGAATGATCCATCCAAAGTTCATTTCTTTATTTGCTCAAACCAATGGATAAAGTTTTCTAGACTAAGATTTTACTACTCTCATCCTAACGAATATATCTGGGAAATTCTAGGGAGTGGTAATTCTAACTGCCTTCCTCTGCTCCTATCCAGGTCCAGGAAGTGTTGTCTCTTATCTTACTCTTGTCCTTAGAATGTGCTCCGTCCTTACTGAGAAACTATCACATCATTGTAGCTCATCACACCACTGAAAAATGAAGACTGAATCTGGCAAAGTGTCCGAAGCTACTTAATAATACCATAGAAAATCAAGTAGTACATCCACCCAAAATTAAACAATCCCTTCTATTTATTTATTAGAACTTTTGATACCACTGATTACTGGCTTCTTTATGACATGAAATAATATCAATTCAGCAGGGAGTGCATTCTAAAATTTATTTTCCAACAACAAATTAAGTGAGAACCAAAAACTGAACACAAGAACAATAATAAAGCAGTCCAAACTAATTCATCTATTACAGTGTTTAACTTTGGTAGAATTGTGCTCCAAGTCTGAAACCAGAGGTCTTTGAATGAACATCACTTTAAGGCACCATCACCTCATTCTTTATACAGGATACACAAATGAGTATAAGGCTACAAACTACTGAACTCAAGAAAAGTTGCTTCTCAAAATTTTAATAGAATTGTATGAAATCGCTGGAATCTTCTTAATAGACATGCTCACTGAATTTTATACACTTGAGTGTTAAGTTGATGAGTATATTTTAGGTTGATATTATAATAATGTTACTAATTTTGAAAATAAAATTCTTACTGGTTAAGATCAGCAAAGCAAATATCTGCAGATGTAGTATAGCTATTAATAGCAGTGAAGAACTTAGTAAATATGAAGGCAAAGACGAATTAAGTGAAAAGGACATGATCAGAAATAAAAAAGTCGATAAAGATCCTATAAATCCATATTATTTTAAAAGCCCAACATTAATTCTGATTATGTGTCTATATAGCCAGTTCTTAGGAGCACAATAAGAAATTAGTAATGAAGTTTAGAAAATATTTCAGATCATAGAATGATGTGGATCAATTTAAAGATTGCACCTTAAGAACTGAGCTCTACTAATCAAGAACGCAAAGCCTAATTTTGGATGAACAGAGCTATGCTTGCCCTGAAGATTAGTTTGGAAATAAGCACTGATGTAATTAACTATATTTTGAATAAATTAAAAACAAACATTAGTTAAACATTAGTTAAAAAAATACTTACAAATGTGTACCCTCATGATGTCTCCTATCTTTATATCAGCCTTTTTCAACCATTTTACTCTGGAAGAATCCTTGAAATAATTTTCAGATCTTAGGGAACCCCTGTGAAAAATCACAAAAAAATACAAAAACTTCATGCTAAAATTCACTTTTAATCTACACAGTCCACAAGTTGCAATGTTTACAACAGCTAATAATTGAATCACAGTGCTTAAAAGCCTGCAAAAGGCCAGATTAGCTAAGGAACTGGGTTCATCCAATCCCATCGGCCTGTTTTACCCTGTCAGGCAGGGAAGGTATGTTGCAGACCCCGTCTGGCGGGCTCTAGAAATGGCATCTTCTATGTTGTTGCCCACACACTATGGAACATTCTTGCCCCAGAGGGCCCCACTTTCTTGGCCTTCTGAAAAGAGGTTAAAACATGGCTATGTGGCCTTGCACGAGGAGCTCAAAGGAGCACACAGTAATGGAATTGACTGGGGCTATGAGAACCCTCCCTCTGCCTTTGTCAACAAATTTTTAACGAGGTTTAATTATTCTTGCGTTCTTAAATTTTTTTTATAACTTTTACATTTTTAATTCCAAAATTTTAAGTCTAACATTTTAATTTTTATATACCTTTTAAATATTTTAATGTTTTATTATGCACTGCCAAGAATCCTTCTTTGAGGGAAATGGGCAGTTTATAAATATGAAATATAAATAAATAAATATATGCAATGCACAAAGTTTTTAAAAAGTTCCTCTTTTTAAAATCACAATCTCTCACACAACCTCTAGCTGCAGTTGAGAATGGCTGCATTAGACATTTCTTTTGATAAAATGTAACTTTTCAAAATACCTTTATTTATTTATAGTCCTATGTTACACTTTTTGTATTTATTTAACTGGATTGTCAATTTTTAAAATTTTATTTATTTTATTTTACTTGTCGCATTTCTATGCCGCCCAGCTCCCTGGGGACTCTGGGCGGTTTACAACAAAAAATAACGTGAACAATATACCATAAAAGTTGTTTTAGAAAACATTAATAATCCCTACACTCCATTCACGGCTGGATCTCGCAAAATTGCATACCTTTGGTTTTATATTTCAGGTGTAAAGGTGGGGTATAAAGCCAATAATGATTACTTTATACTGCTGATAAGAATTTAATACTGGGAGTAACTATACAGAGATAAAATATTTTTTGTTCAGTCTTATTGCATTTTACCTAATTCTCTCTTGACTTGATTGAGAACTTCTTTTTCTTCAGAAATAAAAGTAACCATAGACATTGGAAGAGATTCAGAGGAGAACAGTTAAAATGATTGGGGAATCAGAAATTAAGTCCTGCAAGTAGAAATGGAAAGAGCTGTATTGGGGTATTATTTAAATTAGGCAGTCCATTCTGACAATTACCGCAATTTATAATGCTAGTCCTTCAAAATGAAAAATATTAAAGCAGGTAACAAAGAGGATGTAACCAATCATCTTTTAAAATCTGGTATTGTTTAAATAAAGATATAAATAATGCGAGTTACAAAAATGTTAATAAAAGTATCTCAAAGTTGCAGTGTTACATTGCCCTAAAATTTAGAGATGGATTAACTTTTCTCATTCCCTTTTTATAATAAATTCAGAAATCTGCTTTACATAATACAATTTCATTTAAGGTTAAATTAAAACCCTTGAGAAACACATTGGTTTTGGAGGCTAAGATTGATAGAAAATATTCTCCATATAAAAAATCCTTCCGAGCTGGAAGGCATTCTTGGTAATAAAAAATTAGAAAGTTTAATTCTGGTTGCTTTATTCAGAGAATTGATTGAATAAGAAAAATAAGAATAGCAATACCACCTAGACTTATATACTACTTCACAGTGCTTTACAGCTCACACTGAGCGGTTCACAGAGTCAGTATATTTCCCCCAACAATCTGGATCCTCATTTTACTGACCTCAGAAGGAGGAAGGCTGAGTCAATCTTGAGTTAGTGAGAATCGAATTGCCATACTGCTGGCAGTCAGCAGAAGTAACCTGCAGTACTGCATTGTAACCACTGTGTCACCACGGTTCTTAACGTTGAATATTCCACAAAGAATCTCCTTAAGTTGGACAGACTTATATATTTAAATAAAAAATAAATACTTTGATATCTCCCTTGTGTATGTATGTTAAACATATGAAAGTTTAGACATTTTCTCCTTACTAAACTCTAATTCCTTTAATATTGCTGATATGATACATTGTTTGATAGTTAACAATTTCAGAGTCATTAATCATGAAGAGGCATTAGCTACAATCCTAAAATCCTGCTTGCCTCACTTTTGTTTAGAAGAGAGCTGAAGTAACACCATTTTGTTTTCAGATTCGTAGTGCACTAAATAAGTATATATACAATCCAGTAAAATATTTAGAACTTTATTTGACAGGATATAAAAAAGACATATTTCAAAACAATTACAATAAATTATGTAAAGAAAGAATACAAGTTCTCAACGAATGGAAAAACTTTTTTGGCTACAGATTATTGTAACAATAAAAATGATGTACTTGTTTTACTAATTCTAGTCTCAAGACAAAAACTTTCATGTGGGGTGAGGAAAAAAACAAGTTTCAAAATTCTCAAGATTCAACAGAAGTGAACTTGCCTTTCCTAATCTTAAATTACATTATCAATCAAGCTGTTTATCATGGATAATAGAATAAAGAAATCTTTAAATAACAAAACATCAATTTGGAAGGAGTTGACATAGCCAACTTCATTGTTTTTATGGTAAAAAGAAACAAAAAAAGAGAATTTGAAGGGACATATTATAAAACAAAGCTTGTTAAAAACATGGAATTTTAGAATAAATCTGGTAATTTTATTATTAGCCTCACCATCAAATTCTTTTTACTTCAAGGATACCCATAGCAAGAATGTGCTAATATGGTATAATTCTGTGGTAATCTCAGAAAACAGATTAACAACAAAATAAAAATCACATAATAAAAATAGGAATTTATTATGATCACCTATTGGAACATATTTATAAATTGCACTTGAAATATCGCACAGAACTTGTGGAAATACTTGTTAGAAATGCCATAATAAAGAAGCAACTTTTTAACACATGATGGTTGTGCAAAAAAAATCTCAAAAGGAAGGAAAGAAATACATCAAAACAGTTTATAAACACATATTATCAAAACTTTTTAAAAAAATAAAAATAAAATTTGAACTGAAATAAATAAACATCCATATTTGGAATAATCCCAGAAAATGTAAACAAGTAGCATAATAATCTACTAAAATATATGGTGACATACTAAGAATAAATTTGCACAACATTGGAAAATTAAATTTTGCTAATGATACAAAATTGGGAGACAAAAATGGGAGAATATGCAACAATGGCAAAACTGACAGTTTATATTCATAATGAAAGTGCAACTAAATTTAAGCAGCAATAGCTCCTTATACACGATAGGCAAATTTAGACATTGGAAGATGGTTTCTAGGAAAGACTAATTTAAAATAGCAAATGAAATGACTTAAACTGTTATAAGCAATAATCTTCAATTTTTAACATTCAATGTAAACCGCTATTTAAGAAGAGATTAGCAGTTGTGGAGAATTGGAAGGGAAAGGAAGAATAGCCACTGAAAACATCTTTCATGTGCTTTATTATGTTTATTCTTTGTGTTTATTTTTTGTTTCTTTGTCTTCTAACTATGTTTTATTTCTGTGCAATTTTTGGTTAAGATTAGGTATTAAATTTTTAAAAACCATAAAAAGCTATTTGTACACACAGTAATTTGGGAGGAAACTCATCCATAATTATGCAGATCAGACTCAGTTAAAATGGAATCAATAGAAACTGAAAGTTTCATTAGATGTTTAAAATTTTCACAATTACAGATAAACCAACCCCAACTTTTCCTGTTCTGATTGGCAAGCTGGATGTCTAGATATCTAGAGCACAATCCTGCCAGGGCTCACACTGGTAACCAATGCAGCTTGTGGAGCAGTAATGTTACTGGGGAATTCTAGGGATGCCCAAAACTGTCTGCTCTGCTGCACGCCGTAGCTTTTGAATGCTGTTCAAGGGTAGCCCCATCCAGGGATGAAATGTAAAAATGTTTGCTACCAGTTCTATGGCTTGATGGGCGTGGCTTGGTGGTCATGTGACTGGGTGCACATGGCCAACTTGACGTCACTCACTGTTAGAGCCAGCAGCTGCACATTTTGAAGCATATTCTGTCCTTATGAAGCCCGGAACGCTTTGAGTTTCCCTCTGCTACTCAAGCGAAAATCAGAGCCTTCTCTTGCAGAAGCAGAATCCAGGCACAGAAATGGAAAAACGAGGGGGGGAATGCGGAGGGGAAGGTGTACTTAGCAGAATCCAGGTACAGAAATGGAAAAAAAGGGGGGGGGAATAGAGAGGAGAAGGTGTAAGAAGATGTTTCCTTAGATCACTGATGGTCCCAACAATGAGTTTGCGGCGATCTAAGGAAATATCTTCTAGCTCTTTAAGATTGACTTTAAGCCAACAGCAAAAGTAGTGGCGGCAGCGGAGGGGTGACAGGAGCGTGTGTGTCCCTGTCACCCCTTGTGTGTCCCGCAAGGACTTGGAGGCAGACACTGCCCCTCTGAGGAAGAGGAGGCAGTGAAGCCCTGGCTGTTACCTGGGAGTGGAGGACCGCAGAGGGGGGGACACACACACACATGCCCCTGTCGCCCCCACTGCCGCTATTTTTGCTGTCAGCTTCTCAGTGCTCTTAAAGTTGATCTTGAAGAATTGGAAGACATTTCCTTAGATCGCTGATGCTCCGAACAATGAGTTTGGCAGTGTGGAAGGCAGGCAAGCATGGCAGGGCTGTGGGGGGAGGGTTAGCTGCTAGCTCCCTTCCCCACAGCCCTGCCATGCTTGCCTGCCTTCCATATGGCCTTCCGCTTGCCTGCCTTCGCAAGCTGGCCACATGGAAGGCAGGGAAGCATGGCAGGACTGTGGTCTGGTTCAGGGGTGTGGTCAGCCGGCAGTTGCTACCTGTATGGTGAGCCAGCCCCAATCTCCTGAAGCTGTCTGAACCAGTAGCATTTCACCCTTGGCCCCATGTATAGTGTTTTATAATAGTCCAATCATGAGCTGACCAGGAACTGAACAACTGAGCACAGAGAATCCTGATCCAGGAAAGGCCACAACTGGTGCACAACTTGAAGTTGTGCAAGGTCCTCTCAAGTAGGAGTTGCAAATCGAGGAGAACCCCAAAGTGACTGGATCTTTCTGGGGCAGTGCCATCCCATCCAGAGTCAAAGATGACAAAGTCCCAGATTCCGGAACTCTGTGTATCCAAATCCATTTGGTTTTCCCAGGGTTCAGTTGAAACCTGTTGTCCCCCATCCAGGCCCCCACAGCCTCCAGGAACTGTGAGGTGGTGGCCACATCTTATCTGGAGATATGCGACAGCATATCTCAATAACTGAAAGGATGTTACACAGCCATTTGTCTAAGACTTAATTTTGATTTCTGTAATGAGCAGAGGGTTGGACTTGATGGCAGAAAACAGATTTATGGTTCATTTGACTGCAGCATTTTGAAGCTAATTTTAATCAGACTTATTTTGGAATCAATAGTTCCTATACTATAATCAACCATTCAGCAACAATTTCTTTCTAGTTTAGGAATTTTTGCAAAGGCTTCAGGTGAAGACATTGCACAATACCTGATTCAAAAGCCAGGAAAGTCTCTGAATCTCTGTCAGCCAAAATTAAAAGCTTTTTTAAAATCTTATTTACGGTTGCAATTTAAAAAGTAGGTTTCATCAAAGCCAATAAATCTTAACTTAAAAGGAAATATGTTAAGATGGGACCATAAATGCACAATAGATTATTACTGTTTTTTAATATATCTAACAGGATGAACAAATCTTGACCTTGTCTCTCAAAATGAATCTGCTTCTTGTCCAACTTTTTTTGTGGGGCGGGGAACCACTATTGCATATTGTTTATAACAATTCATCACAGAATCATCTACCAAGCATTAAAAATATACAGAGGTGACATGGGTTGAACAAGTACATTGTTCTTAACTATTCCACTATATGTGTAGAGGGAAGAAAGATGGCTGCTTCCCAGGCCACAATCAAATAAAAGAGATCTGAGTCTAGGGACGAATGAAATGTGAGTTAATGTTCTAGACAAGCCCTTCTTTAGTTGTCATAAAGATAAAACATCTAACTCCACCCACTCTATCCGGGCAAGTGTTTGAGGCTCTTTGGAACAGATACTGTGTTCAGACATGTTTAACCTAGTTAGCTAAAAATCTATATTTCTGAACAATATACTGAACTTAATTAATTTGGTTGGGAGGCTTTTTGTGACTTACTTATTATTTTTTATTAAATAAAATAAAATTTATACGGCTGCCCAGCTCATTCACAGTGACTCCAGGTGGTTTACACTCTGGGTGACACATTCCATTTGGCTTACTTTGTTGTGTGAACCCAGCACATTGAGTTCAATAGATTATGGTTCAATAGATTATGCAGATCCAGAAAATGGATAATTCAGTAACAAGGATAAGCATGGTATGTAAACACAGTGATTCCCTGAAGTGCTGAGCCATATTTCACATTGCCTCTCTAGCCAACACTGAGCAGGCTAGTAATGTAATGAAGCCTTGCCAGTACTTTCTTCTTTCAAAGAAATCTAGCATTTCCTTGAAAAATCAGCCAAGCAAGGATACTATATTATCATAATGCTGATTTTTTTTTTTTTGGAGCAAGATAGTGTGATCGTGTATTTCAGAACTTCTAATTAAGAGATTTGGCTGTATTAGTGGCTTACGTGAATTGTGGGAACAGAGCCCTCCCCCCACTCTTTAAATCCCCAAGTTCTCAGTGGGAGTTAAGCGTCTGCTTGCTTCTCTGTCACCTGGATTTTCAATTGGTAATTTCATTTGTGTCCCAAGATACTATATTCAAATTAAAATATATATGACATAATTCACCATAATTGAAATGTAAAAGGTTTGGATTCAGCAATTTAAAAGAATCATGATCTACTGATTTAGCTAAAGACAAAACCAATAAAAACAGTTGCATTTGTTGTTTCTATTTCCATAAGGTATAGGATATATCAACATTTTGAGTCCTGTTTTGGGAAAAAGGATTTTCTTTATGTAGTAATCTCAAGGCATTGTTAAGATTGTCAATTTTTAAAGAGAACCTGACATATTTACAAAGTATCTGGAGGGATTATAGACATTCATTCTCCTATTAGAAATGATATGGAAGAAAGGAACTCACAGTATTGCACCTACATCTTTCTGAAGCTTCCCATAAGCATTTTGTGAGTCACTATGGAGAAGAATGCTAGACAAAAAGGGCTTTGGTTTTAGTCCAGCATAGCTCTTCCTTGAATCTTACTATCTATCCACCTTATTCCCACCCCTCACCCAGCCCCCCCAATCCTGAAAGCAATAAAATTACAGTGTGGACATTTTTTTGAGTATTTCAGTTGATCTTTTCCCCATGTAACTGGCTTGTCACCACTCTTAAGTCTTTTCCTCCAAGTACTTTCCCAGCTTTCCTAATAAAAGTCCCCTATGAATCATTGATCCATTTCAATATTCTTTTTTAATTGGAAAAGTGTGAAAAATACATAAACTTGCTAGAATTGGAAGAAAGCACTGGAAGAAATACTTCCAAATAGCAGAACAGTAGCTTGATGCTATTCCAGTATTAGATGTTTTCTTGCAGAGCAATAGGGAATAGTGATTTTATCTAATTTGAGAATATGGAATTCCAAAAAGGGAATCCCAGAACCGAAAGAAACCAAACTTTGACCACATAATTGCTATGGAGAATCCATGTATCTTGCAACCCACAGGTTAATTGCTGTGGATTTAATGGTATCATATAAGTCTCTTTAAATGGCAATGGTTAAATCTCTTTAAATGCCAATTGTTATGTTCTCAAGGCACGCTAAGCCAAAAACAATAAGCCTTTGCTTCAAGTTCCAATTTTCACAATCCAGTATGATGGGCAATTGGGGTTTGGTCTGTATAATAAGCCTACAATTTTGATCTTAAAGATTTGCATTCAGTTGGGAGAAGAATTGTAATATACATCCATTTGCTAACAGCCCTCTTTGGCATAGCAAAATATGAGAATGTGACTAATATGCATTAATTATGTGGTGATCTAGTCTTGCTGTCTTTTGAGGTTGTCCTGATCATTCTGAGTTGGCTCTTAGATTTCTGCCTGATGTTCTGCTCAAACAACTCCCACATTTCAACCATTTCATAAATTTTATAAAAAATGTTTCCAGTTTTACTGGTATAAAGAATAGCTTTTCTGCACTATTGCTTCTTGCTTTGCCAGTCTCCTGATAAGCAAGAACCAAGAAGTAAGTCCAGTTTTGGTCATATTTGCCAAGGGAAACCAGCTGTGCTGCTCAGTTTCTATTTTTATTTTTTTATGCTACCTATGGAACACTTTTTTAAAACTTTATGTCGGTTAATAATTTCATTTCCATTTAGAACATTTTCCAAACTCCAAAGCAGAATCAGGACTACCAAAAATGTATTTTCTCTTTATTCCTAACTCCAATTAGAAGAATTTTGAGGAAACACAGGTGGGTACTTCCTTATCATTTAGCCATTCAGTTTTGCTTCTGCCGCTTTTGTGTTTTAAAATGCAAGGATTTTGGGGGGGGGGGGGGACGACATATTACTATACTATAGAAATAGTATAGTTCTGGAATTCACGATCAGAGGTAGATAGGGCAGCAAGAGATGTTATGCATAGGCAGTTCCCAGTTGCTTGTCAATAATATTGAAACACATTAGCTTTTGGGCTCCAAAAATGACTGCAATTCAACTAAGCATCTAAAGTATCCTCAAAGATGATTGTAATCCTATTACAACCTATCAATGTTTCCACAAACCTGCAGGCAAATCAATTCTTGAAAACTATATGGATTCCCACCCCTCCCACACACACACACTCCTTCTTATGGGGGCAATTTTGTTGCTTAGAAGACCCATTTAGCACAGCAGAATTCATGCAAGGTTTAATATGCGGAGAGGCAGCGACTGCCTTCCTCTTGGGCGGTTGCCTAAACTGAAAGCGAGGGCCGAAGTTTTTTGTTTTCTTTCTAGGTTAAGCTTACGTCGAAACACAAACTGTTGCTGCCGCTTTTAGACAGCGCAGCGAGGGTAGGTATAGGTAAAAACCGGGGCCTCCGTGAGGCGCGCAAGTCTGAGTGCAAGGGCACGTGAGACTGGGGTGCCTTGCGAGTCCAGGCGCCCGCTTGCTTGTGTAAGGAAGCCCGTCCATCCGCTCCAGACGACCCGCCTGGCCGAAACTGCCGGGCAAGGGCATCGCGTGTGCCCGCTCTTTCCCCCCCACTTTCTCTTGGCAGGGCGCAGCCATCCTCCGGAGTGGGAGGAAGGAACATTAACTCCAACAGCTGTTTCTTGACCCCGGCTGTCAGTCTGCCCGAGCACACATTTTTAGAGAGTCCTATTTGGGGAAACAAAGGAGGGAGTTTTTGGGGTGGGTGGAGGGATGCGAGAGAAGAGAGAGCCGCGGAAGATGGGTTAGGCTCCGGGCTCTGGGTTGCCTTTAGCAGCCTGGGCAGCCTCTGTCTTGCCCCAAAGGCTGCCTGATCCGCTTTTGCTACGCTAAGGGCTAAAGTGAAGTAACTTGAAAGCTCCCTCGCCTGCCGCCTCCCCCTCTTTCCTCTCCCGACGCACGCGCTCGCTCCCTCACATACACACGCACACACAGAGAGAGCCAGCGCCAGTGCTAAGAGCCGTAGCTAGACTACAGTAATTCCCTAGCATGGGCGGCTTGAAACTGCTCAGGCTGAATAGCATTTGCTGTTCCGTCCCCGCGGCCGCCTCCCGCCGCCCTTACAAGAGCAGCTCTCTCATTCTCCTGGAAGTTGTGCTGACACAGTCTCACTGCCACAAGAAGTTTGTCAACATCAAACTTCTCCCGCGCGCGAAGAGCGTTCGCTTTCCGCCTCGCTTTTGTGGCGAGGGGGCGCAGCAGCTCTGCTCGCCAGAACCCCCCCCCCCCCGACCTCCAACATGCGTTCACATAAGTTCAAACACGTGCACACACACACACGATCCATACAGAAGATGGTCTGCCGAATTGTGTGAACAAGCACATGCTTCCTGATCTTTTGGCTGATCAGCATCGCGGGCACACCGGTGCTCTTCACGGCCTCCTCACGCACAGGAGAGAGATGAGGCAATACGTTACACTGGGTCAACTTCTGAACTCACCTAGGAAAGAAGGCCAAAAAGAAAGTTCTATGATAAAAGTTAATAGCGATTCAAAATAACTGACTATATTGCAAAAGCTAAAAATCAAGCATTTGTTTCCTTCAAAACAGTAAAAGTAACCCCCAGCTGAACGTTGTGTGTAGCTCAAGAAATAAAAGTGTGTTGCTTATGGAATAAATGAGAAGGGGGAAAAATCTTTGCAATTTGATTTGTTATTGTTAGAGAAAATTAGGTTAGCAATTCATTTTTTAAAATTCAAACAGGTCTTGTTCATATTGCAGCTAAATATTTCCTCCATAGACTTAATTTTTTTTGAAACAAAGATTTAACACACTTGAAGTTTCTCTAAGGCTTTTGAAGCTTAATGAGAAGTTAACCCATTGTGTTCCATAAGGAATTGGGAGGTATTATGTAATAGTCTAGAAAAATTACTGTCATCTTTTACAACCAACCTCAGAGTTCTGTGTAAGACTATATAATAGATAGTCCTTTTGATGGGAACAAGAGGCACATACCTACAATCAGCCAAAATATTAGCGGACAGCAACTTTGACTTCTCCTTGGGACCTAATTTATATGGCCTGTAATACAGATGTACCAACTATCATTCAGATGCCTCTCAGAATACACACAGAGAGGAGATTGATTATTATTGTTTCCTTTGCTCCTATGCTTTATTCAAGTTCAATATAATGTTTGCAAGAAATGACATGTATTTAAACCTGTTAATGTGTTTGGAGACCCCACCATCAAAGTCCACTGATTGCGCTAATTCTGTCATATACATCTGAGCTGTTTCAGACAATGAGCTGGATTTCTGTGGAAAAGACCAGCCAGCACAGTTCTAGCCATCTCTTTACATTATTCATTTAAACAGAATTATATAAATAGTAATGATTTCAATTAAGCATATTCAGTTTTGTTTGCCAGTACATTTGTGATTCAATTGGCATGAGTCTTTTTAAAAATGTAGTATAAAATAAAATACAGGAAATAAATAGAAATACAGGAAATAGAAGGGAAGCTTGTTGGGCACTACTGAAAATGCATTTAAAAATGAACGTGAGTTCGAAGAAAACATGCACAAATATATCTATTAAGATGGTGAGCTGCTATGTTGTAGTTCAATGAGTTTAGCATTTTTCAGAATTAACAATTATTTCTTAACTTTGTGGAATAGTAAAAAAAAAGCCTATAACAGTTAAGGAGATAAATTTGGATAGAAGTGGATTTTTTATAATTAAAACCTAAAAAAATAGACTGTGGTGGAAAGGAAGTAAATGGAAAATTGTCCTTAGAATATCTCAGTTTTTAGTTGGGATGGGAAAATTGGTCAATTTTGTTTCCTTCTGCATTCATTTAAAAAGTTTTCCCCATCTCATTTATTAATACATTTATACATTTTGATTAGTTCTTAAGAAACAATGAAAAAACATTTTTTTATCTCTAGTCAACTTCAGATAGTGCCAGAATTCATAAACTAAGTACCAAGCACACATGACTCAGTAACTGTGTCCTAATGATCAAGTCAGTCAACACTGGCAAGATGAGCATCTCTGGAGCATCCTTTGTTCATAGTTATGCCCCTTCCTGGATCAGGAGGTGCTTCAAACAATTATGCTTTTCCTAGTGATGAGCTTAGTTACTGTAACAAGTGCTACACGGATCTTGAAAACCACTCAGAAGTTTCAAGTGGTCCAAATTGGGTATGCCAAGCCATGTCCAGAAAATTCCTCTGCTTTGTGTTCATGGGTATGGTTCAAGATGCTGGTCCTACTTATAAAACAATACACACCAAAAGACCCAAGATATTTGAGGGCTGCTTACACCCATGGATCTGCCCAGCCTAAAAGTGCAACTGAGTTAGCACGTTTTAGGTTCCTTCAATTAAACTATCTGAACCTGTGAAGCATGCCTTTGCTATTGCAATCCAAAGCCTCTGAATGAAATTCCACACTGAAATTTGTACACTACCACCCTGTTGGGTTCCATCAGGTTCTGAAGAACTCATGATTCTCCTACTTTGTCTATGGGTTAAGGTGTACGAGGGAGTTTTTTGAGTCTATGGTTTGTACTGAAAGAACAGATTCCATCTTCCTTTGTTCTGCATTCTATTTGTATTGTTTATTGTTTGTGAATTGCTCAAGATTATTTGGAATCAGGCATGGAATCGAAATAAATAATATTTGAAATGCAATTTTTATAGATGGAAACTTGGAAAGCCTAGAAAAAAATCTCTGCAATATTTATTTTATATAACTACACAGGTCATATTAAATTAATAAATGTACTATGACTTAAATTTTCAATTTTATTATTACAGAAATAGCGGATCTTTTTTGCATTGTAGTCTTATATAAGAGTTCATAAATATAACTTTATTATAATTTTTAAAAGAAAGATAAAAACTAATACAAAGTGAGGAAAAAGAGAAAGCAAGGAAACAAGCACATTAAAAAAGTTAAAGAAAAAATAGAAAAGAAAAAATAATACAAAAAGTGGTTTCTAATGTTTTTCACAACAGTTTTAAGTACAATTGCATTTTAAGCTCTGTCTAAAGTTCCATGATACTGTTCTTTCCATAATCTATCTTGTCTAATCATTAAAACAAATTCTTTTTTCATTTTATGCAAAAAGTTCATAAGAGGTTTCCAGTCACCAATAAATGTAGGTAGTGTCTTTTCTTGAATCAAAGAAATTAGTTTATCCATCTCAGCAAGATCTGTCAATTTCATCATCCATTCCTCAATAATGGATACTAGGATATCAAATATTTCCATCTCTAGGGCTCTAATAAACTTGCCACAGTAATCATACATTGAAATCATTTTCTATGGTTGTACTATAATCATGATGATATTGAAAGTTTTGCTGCTATTTTAAATTAATTGGGTTTCTGTGTATTCCAAAAGAACCTGACAGGTCTCAGTGCTGATTGAAAATAGTTTTCTGTGTTCCTAATTATTTCCTAGTTTATGACCAGGGTTGTGTGTTTGTCTTCTCTAGCCCATCCTATCCACAAACCAGATAGAAAGCAAGAGGGGCTTACAAGATCCATGTGCCTCAAAAGGCTATGTGTGATGAATGACCATTTGCTGAACCTAGAGGGGCGTATAACACACATAAGTTCCAGACTAAATCCTTTCTCAAGAATCTTCTAACCTGAAAACAGGTCTGCCACTCATAAATAAGGAAACTTGATTGGGCTAGGCAAAATTAGTTACATATGTCATAGCCTCATGGTGCCTACTAACTAATGTGCCATGCAGAAGCAAAATCGACTAGGAAGCTGCATGTTCAACAAATGAAAAGTTGAAGCTATCACCTGTTAGCTTGCCTTTTGGTCCAAAAAAGAGCCATGAGTGGCAGTAATTAGTCCTTAGAGTGGCTTTATGAAACCATAAAACATGGATATAAACATAGTAAAATAATGTACTGTTTGGAAATTGTGTATCCTACACGATTTTTTAAGAATAGAGAATATATGTCAGGTGATGCAGTACACTCTTCTGATAAAACAGGAATATAAAAAATGAAGTTTCTCAACTGCATTCCATAATGATGCTTGTGATTCACAACAACAGTAAAATAATAAAACTCAGTAATTAGAATAAAATGTCAAATTAATAGCAATACCTCTCAGCCTAGCACCCTACTCTGTTGTACTTATCAAATCACCAATATATTCTCAAATAATATAATTTTCATAGCTTTGTTGAACAAACACAAATGGGTATTTGCTGAACTTATGAGGGAAATTTCAGAGAGAAGCACCTCAGAGAAATACTGCTTTCATGTTCTCAACTGTTTTCATCTTTCCTACCACAAAATTCATGAATAGCGGGACCTTGAGCATCCCTTTGTTTGATGAGCATGCTGGGCAGCGCAGTTCTACTTAGACAAAGCAATCCTAGAGATAAATGTAGCCAAGCCATGTATGGCTTATAGGTTATTTGAATTAGGCTTTAAAGTCTATTGAAGACAGCACATTGCTTGCAAAACCAATGTTACATGACTTTAGAGACTTCCATAGTCTCTAGAGACCAGTAATTACATTCTGTATCAAATGCAGCTTTTGAGTTGTGTTCAGCTGCCATATAAAGTATACTGCAGCCATCCAGCTTCATGCCAATAAGACTGTGGTTATTATCACCGGGTCTTCCTATTCTAAATAATGCTACAACTAATTCCAAACTGAATTTGAATAAAAGCTCCCCAGGGCATGATCTCTGGTCTTTATGTACAAATACAGTAATATTTGTGAGTCTAGAACTCCACACCATCTCCTCTAGAGAGCACCATACTTTCTAGAAACAAAATAGGAGATGACAAAAAGGTAAATGGTTTCACAGAAATTGCATCACTAAGGGTTCAGTTTCACTTTATTTAATCCTATTTATTTGTCAGATTTCTAGACCACCCAATTCCAAAATTGCTCTGGACAGCTTCATAAAGTTTAAAGAAATATCAGTATGTAGATAAAAACAAAAATCATCTGAGCAACCAATATATTTCCACATCACCTCCCCAAAACATCCAGATATGTGGATATTAAGGAGCTAGGATGAGAATGCCAGATTCTGCAGCATTGGAAAATGGAACCCCCACTGGGCCAACTACGCTCACAACTGACCTTGAATACAACCAAGAGTCTGAAAGGACAGGCACCACTCACTGAATTCAGGATAAATATTTAGTGTGGAAATAGTCAATTGTATTTCAACTGTTAGCTAAGATGTGGAATGGAATGAAAGAAGTTTAACTAACTACAATTAGTCCTAAATTTCAGACGATGAGGAGGTTGGGGAGGAACTTGGGCCAGTCCTGGAATCTGGGGAAGGCTTTGATGAATGCTCTGCATCAGAAGCAGAGATAGAGCCAGGGCCATCTGAAATTTCCCAGCTGTCTTCAGAGTTGGAGATAAGTGGGGAGGACGAACAGCTGGGGCCTGTTCCAGATGCACGTATGCGCAGAGCTGTTAGGAGAGGAGAACAGCTGAGTACAAGGAGCCGACTCGGGAAGAAAGGCACACATGGACACTGAATGGCCCCTCCTGGCTGGGGAATGAATAGGAGGAAAGGGGAGGAATGGTTGCAGGAGACAACTGTTCGGATTTATTTCGGAAGATTTGCTTATCGTGGTTTGTGCCTCAGCAACTGCTTGCCAGAACTTAATTTACAGCTTTGTGACTTGAAGCTCCTGGCCTGGCAAGTATCCCAAGGAACTGATAAGGTCTGTTACTGCAATTAACCCTTTGAAGGATTATTGCCTGGACTTTTCAATGTGTGAATGCCAGTAATTCACAGGAGCTAAATAAAGATGGGTTTTTTGGATAAGGAGTCTGTTTCTTGGTTCTGCTAAGGCTGGGTCAGAACACTGAATACCTAATTCTCACAGTCTTATGTTTTATGTCTAAATATACTGTAGTATGGCTATGTTATTATTATCCTCATTTTTTCTACCTTCTTTTATTATTATCATTATTATGATTGTATTACTTTGTTGTTTATGTACACTGAGAGCTTATGCACTGGAGACAAATTCCTTGTGTGTCCAATCACACTTGGCTGATAAAGTATTCTAGATTCTGAATGATATTTTCTAGAGTTGTTAGGCAATTTTTATTGTTTATCCATATGATCTGCTTGCCAAGAATTCTGCCCAGATTGATCAGGCTTGAGCAGATTTTAATGCCTTCATGAGCATAATCTCTATTGCAAGATAGAGGAATGCATGTCAAACAGGCATTCAATTTTTCAATTCATTTACTATCCCTTGAGTCCCACTTGTCCCTGTTTGTACCAGCTGATAGTTCCAGTTTCACCTTGGGAGCTGTACCTTTACAATCCAGTCCAGAGTTTGAGAGCAACCTTGTCTTCTATGCATGTTTTCAGGCAGTTCCTCCCAGCCAAAAGAAGCTATTATGTTTTTAATAAAGGATTTTTGCCATTAAAGAAATTTATCAGCAGTGGCACCATCTTCTTGAAAATACAGAATAGTGTTCCAAAATGATAACAAGAGTTGGAACATCTACTAATTTCTCATAGATGGACTTAAGGACAGGTCAGGTGATTCCTCCCCCCTCCAGCCCCAATTTTATCTTTTACATCTCTTACACTCCTAGCTTTGCAGAACAAAGAGGCGATACTTTAGCAAGTAAGTCAGAGTATTTTCTGTCTTTGACTCTCCTCCAACTTCCTTTTGGATGTCCCACTAACATCTGTCCTGTCCTGAGAGTCTCTGGATTTTAGTGGTGAGTCTTCTCCAGTTATCAAACCACACTCATGTACATGGGACTGGAGAGATGACCTTCAGAGGGCCTTTTTGGGGTCTTTTTTCTTAATGATGGGGACAATAACCCTATAATGACCAGTGATATATCCTTCCTTACTTGAGAACAGTGTTGCAGCCATACCATGTCGTTTAGTTATATTGGAGAATTTAAAGCTATTCTTCTTATCCATGACTTCTGGTTGTCTTGTGTTACAGTAGATATCAAACCTTCTGTTTCTTCTTATACTATATCACCATACTAAATATCTGACCAGAAAATCATCTGTATTATTTCATCTTCTTCCTTCCTTACCTGGCTCTTGGAATGTAGTTTCCTGGGACTTCTAATTGACCCACATGTCAAAAGCCTGACTGCCCTTCTAATGATAGTTTGTTTTCTAAAATGACCAAATTCATTTCTGATCATGGTCTTCAATCTGACATTATTTCAACAGGTTTTCTTGAAACTTACCTTGAAACATCTGTTCCCTCATCCACAGTCATATGGAGAAATGAAATGCCACCTTAGAACAATACCACAATTGGCCTGATATTATATTTATGATTGGGTTTGCTTCAAGTGACTGTTCATAGTTCTATTCAGATATTATCATTCCAGGTCACTTATGGCTATTACCTAGTCGTGCTGCTTCCTAATCTTTCCCACATTCCAGATGCTTGTTTTTCCTATGAATTTCAAGCTGCTAAGGACTTCCTTAAGGATTAACTGGATCATGCCATTATATTCTCCAAGTGCTCTGCAGATCTTATTGCTGCTAAAGATCACACATGGCTTTTTACCAGATTTCTCTCCACACAAATGTGCAAGAAATGTGACTACTCTGTTATACATAAATTAGTTTCCTGATCTTTCACCAGTGGTGGGTTTCAACATTTTTTACTACCAGTTCTGTGGGCATGGCTTGGTGGGCGTGGTTTGGTGGGCATAGCAGGGGAAGGATACTGTAAAATCTCCATTCTGTCCCCAATCCAGGGGAAGGTTACTGCAAAATCACCATTTCTTCTCCATCAGCTTGGACTCGGGAGGCAGAGAATAGATGGGAGCAGGCTCAGTCAGAATTTTTACTTCCGGTTCTCTGAACTACTCAAAATTTCCGCTACCGGTTCTCCAGAACTGGTCAGAACCTGCTGAAACCCACCTCTGTCTTTCACCTAAAACTTACAGAAAAACTGAAAAGAATTTTCCATCGTTTTCTCATGATCCTGCAAACCCCTTTGCCCTTTCACCAAGAACTTCTTTGTCACTGAGAAGAATAAAAAAATAAAATGTATTTTGGACTATCGGTGTGGTAGAAACAAACTGGAACATTTAATTTATTAGATGAATGTGGGTGGGTAGATGTCTATTTGTAGGATATAGCAGATAATGTTCATGAACTAGTCTCTTTTGACAGTTACATTTGCAATGTAAGACCAATTGCCTAGTTGGCTGTGTAATCAGGCTTCGGCAGAACCCAACAGTGAGAGAAAGAGAAGGTCGTTTTTATAACAATTGGAATTTACAGTACAATTACATTTTTATGTCACCAAACCTGGGGGTCTGAGGGAACCTGGAACATTTTTACATAGCTTCATTGTAGGTGATAGTTTACTCTGTATGGTTTGTAGATTCTAAAATGTTTGTAGTGTCTTTTCTTTTTTAAAAATGATTTTATATTTTTATAATAACTTTTTATATATTTGTGTTTTATTGATTGTTGTACGCCACCTAGAGTCGCTTCTGTGAGATGGGTGGCCATGTAAATGTGATAAATGAATAATTAACAGAATCTGTACCATCCAAGGATGAGGAGAAGAGTTCTGGAATGGTGGAATTTTGGACTAAAAATAAATAATTCTACTTCCCTAATGTCTGATGTTAGGAGGAGATAGTGGTAGAAAGGTTCAAAAGGAAGTAAATAACATCAACTTTAACTAAAAAAATAAATGCATATTTTCCTTTGGCCCATCATCAATCAGGAGAAAAAAAGTGAAGGAGAAGCCTAAAAGTGGGGAAAACTCCAGCTGAGAAAGAAATAGAATTGAAAGGAAGGACATAATGTTATCCACTGTTAGAAGGACAATGCGGGAGAACCATATGTTTCCAGATGCAGAGCAGAAAAGGAAGGAAGAAATAGGTGAAGGAAGAGATTTAACAAATTAACAGTTGGAAGAGACTTTGGAGGTAAGCAGGAGATCCTACACCATTTCTGACAGATGGCAGTCCAGTCTCTTCTTGAAAGTTTCCAGTGATGAAGTTCCCACAAGGCAAGTGGTTCCATTCGTTGATTGCTCTCACTGTCAGAAAATTTCTCCTTATTTCCAGCTTGAATCTCTCCTTGTTCAGTTTCCATCAGTGGTGAAATCTAAAACTTGTTACTACCTGTTCTGTGGGCGTGGCTTGGTGGGGGGGGGATAATGTGACTGGGTGGGTGTGGCCAATTTTTTTTTTTTACTTTTAAAACCATTTTTTCTACAACCTTTTTGGAAAAGAGGTTAAAAATATTTTCAAAAGGCTCTGACGATCCCAGCTGAGTTTTTTAAAGAGCCTCTGCTGATCAGGCAACTCAACTTGGATCATCAGAGGCATTTAAAAGAAGATTTTTTTTTCTTTTCAAAGCCTTTGACGACCCCAGCTGAACCGCATGATCATCAGAGGCTTTTTTTTTACTTTTAAAAGCATTTTTTCGGCCGAAGAGGTTGTAGAAAAAATGCTTTTAAAAGAAAAAAAAAAGCCTCTGATCATTGTGCAGCTGAGCTGGGCATGGGGGGCGGGGCAGGGATTTTTGCTACCGGTTCTCCGAACCACCCGCCTCCATCGCTACTGGATTGGGTGATCCGGTTTGAACCAGGAGCATTTCACCCCTGGTTTCCATCCATTATTCCTTGTCTGGCCTTCAGGTGCTTTGGAAAACACCTTGACCCCCTCCTCTCTGTTGCAGCCCTTCAAACATTGGAACACTGCTATCATGTCTCCTCTGGTCCTTCTCTTCACTAGACTAGCTAGGCCCACTAACTAGGCCCACTAGACTAGCTAGGACCTGCAATCGTTCATCATATGTTTTAGCCTCCAGTCCCTAATCATCTTGGTTGGTCTTCTCTGCACTCTTTCTAGAGACTCAACATCTTTTTTTTTTGTATGTGTAGGTTGTGTAAGGAATGAAGCTGGTGAGACAAGAACCTGTAGTTCCCAGTGAACTGTTATGTCTGCTTTTCAGTACCATACAGAGAATAGCCAAATATAAGCAATGAATCAGAAAGGGAGGAGGAAATACCTAGAAATAAACCCTGGAGCACATATCTATATAAGGTCTGGATTTCTTCATACTGCATTCGTATATGTATAATGGCTTCATTTTACACTCAATAAAGGTATACTCAACCCAAGCTATGTCTCAAAGCCTTTTGCCAAATAAAATCAATTTCTGAATAAAATGTTAAGTATCTAGAAAGCCAAGATTTTTCAGTCAGCTTCATGTGACAATAATAGAGATGGAACACTGCCGGGAAAAGCTCCAAACAGCTAATGGGAACTAGGCTATGGAAATAGGCATGTCAGAAGAGCTGACCTCCTCCAACTCCAATGAATTCTCCCAGCCAGATAGTTCCTTCTGCAAAACATTTAGACAATTAGAATATTTGGCCCTTTTCCCTTGGGAAGGGATGCCCAGAAGTTGAAGGCTAAGACTCATCTGCCTGTTAGAGGGACCATCTCTGATAGGTTAACCTCTTCACTCAGTGGTTCCTCCTTAGTCTCTGGGATTGACGCAGGAGTTTAGAAGGACTTTGCTTGTCTGGGAAGATTAGAAGACCTTCAAGGTTCCTTTCAGCTCTGTTACTGTATATTGTTTGTATTATTTCTTTGTGGAATATTCAACATTATGGTCTTTATTTCATGGTCACCATTCCTGTGAATTTTTGAGCCTAGAAAGATAAACTGGCATTACAATTTTTTCATCTATTTATACTATCAGTTATGCTTTTGACATAAACTGCTTTTTTAAACAATGAGCACCAGACTGGGTTTTGGAGTCTTTTTTCATTTTCATTTTTCATTTTCAGTCAGAAATGTATGTATAATTGATTTAAGGATTGAGATAGTTATTCCATATATGTATACTTGTTCTTTTACTGGTAGATATTTGCCTTCTTTGTCTTTTAGTATATTGAACTTTGCTTAAAATGTTCCCTCAATATTTGTACCTTTCTTAATAACGTGGAAAGAACAAGAGATTTATTTGTCCCTTGAGGACCCAAGATGATGATACACTAGCAGCTTCTGAAATGAACTCCAAGCTTGCAACAGGCCTTACCACTTTTGGCTTAACCCAACGGCCCTAAATGCCACCCAAGGGCAAGAAAAGAATCTGAACCAGCCTCACCAACTTTACTGGGACCCATAAATCTAACAAGGCAGAAAAACAGACAAGGATAAATTCTTACCTTCCCACTGCAGAGGAAACTTAAAATGTGTCTCTTATTTAGTTTAAACTCCTCATATCTTTATGCTTTTCTTGAAACTCAAAGTTTAACTGACAAGTTTTCTTCTGTCTCTGTTAGTCTACACTGCCATATTTTCATCTTTGGAATCCTGGAATGTGTAAAGGAATTCTGAAGTTTGAAGAATCGGCAATATTTAAAAAACCTTTAAGAACGTATTTCAATTTCTTTTACAAAGTTGAAATATGAGTACACTCAATGAGAAGGAAGAACTCACTGGAGAAGAGCCTAATACTGGGAAAGATTGAGGGCAACAGAAGAAAGGGAAAACAGAGAACGAGGTGGCTGGATGGAGTAACTGAAGCAGTAAGTGTGAGCTTGAATGGACTCCAGAGGATGGTAGAGGACAGGAAGGCCTGCAGGAATGTTGTCCATAGGGTCGCAATGGGCCAGACACAACTTTGCAACTAACAACACAAACAGCTTATATGATCCTAACCTATTCGCAACAAAACATACCTTCAGTCTTCTATGGACTCAAAATTGAATAAAACGTGCACTTTTTAAACTATTTGATTGAATTAATATCAACAAATCAACTCAGAAAGGCACACTGAAAGCTGTGCCTTTATTCTGGCCAAACATTTATTTTGTTCTAGAAGTTTGTGCAAATGTTAAGTATATAGTTTCTAAGTTAATTGTTTTTCGGGGGGGAAAGAGTAGACTGGATGTTCATAGTTACTACTAGTAAGATCCATCGTTCTCCGAGGTAACTTTATATAGGTATTCTGGAAAATGATGGAATTCCAAGGCCTACAAAATATGTTTGGCAGTACTAGGAAAATTTTATTTTTTTAAAAAAAGTAGCATTTTACTAATTTTCTGAAAGCGCAAATAAGAATGCCTTAAAAACAGAAACTGCAAATTATAAACTTGCATTATTCAAACAATGAAATCTAAATTATATATTAAAAAACAAAAAATAATTCAAATTAACAACTAACATATATACAAAAAAATTGAATAAAGAAGAAAGAAAACAATATTGTACAGTAATAATGTAATGTTTACTTTTCTAGAGTAAACACTAGTTAAGTTTTCCTGAAAGAATACTAGAGTTAATTTTTTAACAATGAGTTGAATCTGGACTGTGCAGAATTATTTAGTCCATTTTTTATTGATGCAGAACCACTTCAAAGTTAACAATTTCAGGAATACACAATCACCTTTTTTTGCTACAATCCAAGCCCATCATATCCAAAGTTCTGATCAATATACATGTTCTATGTTTTAGTGATACAGTTTAATGCTGGTCTAACATAGAATTAGTGTCTGACAAAAAGCACTGCTAAAGTACAAGACAAAATCATGTACCTTAAAATATATTTTATCTCCAATGTAAGGATGATTGCCAATCTTTTTAAAACTCCTGTTGAGATGTCCATAAACTATGCAACCAGCTGTTCATTTCTAATAAACAGTCTATCATAATAACAATTTTCCCAGACTAAAAAATTCTTATTTTTATACACTACCATAGAAATCTTATTACCAATTGGCAAAATATTAGAATTACTCCACTTTATTGTATACCAGAGTATTCACCAGATTGTATATCATTTTTGCAAATTGTAGTAAGCTTTAAAAGGCTCATGCATATGAGACATATATGGGAATCCATAGGGAAAGATTTTTAAAAAGTCAAGATTGCAGTTAGCACTACAGGATTAAAACTTTATCACTTTTGGACATGTATCGGAAAAAGAGACATGGCTTTGATCACATGATCATCTTGATATCTTTGACCCCAAGTCTACTAGATGTATATAAAACAAGTTGTTTTACTATCTGAATTCCTTGAATTTCACCAGGTATTTCAAGTTAAATATTAAAAGAGAGGGACCATCTTTCTTGAGATACACATTTCATTTTAAGAAATAATCCCATTGGTAATAGCAATAGCACTTAGATTTATATACTGCTTTACAGTGCTTTACAGCCCTTTCTAAACAGTTTACAGAGTCAGCATATTGTCCCCAACAATTTGGCTCCTCATTTTATCTACCTCAGAAGGATGGAAGGTTGAGTCAACCTTGAGCCTGGTGAGATTTGAACTGCCAAATTGCAGTCAGTCAACAGTCAGCAGAAGTAGCCTACAGTGCTGCACCCCACTGCGCCACTGTGGCTCAATTATTTAAGCAGAAGAATTTATGCAGTTAATTGGATATCTATTTTTATCATAGTTTGGTGATAGGTGCAAAAGGCTACATCTTCATGTAACAAAGCCATTACAGTTGGTTCTTTATTATCAGAACTTGATGCTTAAATATTTGCCAGTAATTTAATACAATTTAATCTATCATTATTATATCATATGATATCAATGACACACTCTCAAATATCCAGATAGCAATGGGTGAATTATTGATGGTAATATTGGTATCATCTGTAATCTTCATGCCAGAGTAGTTGGCATCTATAGTTATCAAGGACATCAGGTGATAAATCATACAATGTGTAGGAACCTTTCCCATTTTCAAAATAATCATTATATAAAACTGATAAAATGATAAAAGAAGGGCTCCTTCTTCTCTCCATTCACCCAGTACACTGAACTACAAGAAGTCAATTGTACTTTAGTGTTGTATGTTGTGCAAAGCATGTGTTCTGTTTATGTTTCAATGTGGAAGGTAAAGCTATGAAATTGATTTTATTTGTATAACATTTTGTTAAGTTAATGTCCTAATTTAAAACACACTTTGGCCCCTTATTTCATCAGCAACAAGCTTTTACTCTTCTGCTTTATTGTTTTTATTTAATATCTTTTTAGTACATTTCTAAAACAATCATATTTGGTAACTACTTATATCTCTAAGTGAATATACTTAGTTTAGCATGTAAGTCTCCATACTATGGAAATAAATTCACTGATTGTTTACTCTTCTGTGTGAATAGATGCTTTTCCACAATTTTATATCCACATATGTGTGCTTATATACATATTTTGAATTTTAATGAGATCAGAATAATTTCCTGGTACTTAGGAATGTGATTTTTGGTAGAACTAATGATTTTCATTATTTGAAGTAATAATTTTTAAAAGTTGAAGGTAGTGAAACATCAACATATCAACACAACTCTATTATGCATGGTACACCTCTATAAAAGGGTCCAGTTCCAGTTACTACAACAAGCTATCCACCGTTTATATTTAAATACTCTACATACATAGATAGTGTAATGTTTCAAAGACATGTATTCTATATGAATAAATTCACAGCTTACAATGATGCACATTTATCCTTTACAAATTGTACATTTTCCATATAATATATACAGTATGTGAATTTATTGAATTACATGGAAAACCTAGGCTATATATTAGCATTAATTTACATTAATTGCAGTAAATTTATCATAAAATTGAAAACTGTATGAAACTCGAAAAAGGGAATGTTGTGATAGAAAATGTGTTGAAAGAAAAAAGCATATTGATTGCAGTATATTCCTATAATGTTAAATCTACAAAGACTCACTGCAGTTTATAACTATCTATTAAAGCATTTGGAATAAAAATAATTAAAATGTCAACAATAAATAAGTTAATTAAAGCAATAAAACATAAACTTAATTACATTCAACGATAAAACATTAACTAACCAAAAAGTATAACAATAAAATGACAAGAGTGGAAAAGTCAATCCCTAAATTTGTTCAGCCTTTATCATGTTCAGGAAAGACATTAGAAAAGGAGCCAATCTTCTCTGTAAGGGAAGCCTATTCCTTAAAATTGGTCATGAGCAGCACTTTCTGGCTTTGGCCTACCTTATATTGCAATAGTGGAGAGCAATCAGTACCCTTTCCTAGGATGTTTGTATAGGATGGGCTGATTCAGATAGAAGATGATCCTGCAGGCACTTTCAGGCCAAAATATTTAGGCCAAAACCAGCACTTTAAATTGAATCCCAAATTTTGTTGGTAACCAATGCAAGGTCCACAACATTGATGTTACATGTTTCAAGGTGGTCAGTACCTGCCAGTAAATGGGCACTGCATTTTGTGCCATGTTTACTTTCTGCATGATCTTCAGAGGCAGCTATCTAGAGAGCTCATTGCAGTAGTCTAAATACAAAATAATAAGGGTATGAATCACTGTTACAAGATCCTCTCAATCAAGGTAGATCTGCAACTGGCATATCAACCACAACTGGGCAATAGACCTGGCCATTATTTCTACTGCCCCAACCTTTTCCAAAATGGTTCTCCTGGCCACTCCTTTACCAAACAGAAACAAGGGATTATCTTGAGTTTCTTTCTCATATTCTCTTTCTTCTCAGGCTAATTTGACAATTACTTAATGATTCTTGCTTTCCTCCTTCAAGGAGGAATACTCTCTAGAGCACAGATGTCAAACTCGCCGTGTCACATTGCTTCACATGATGTTTCGTGATGTGTTCCCATTTGCAGAGCTGGAGTGGGCATGGCCTGCATGTGATGCATCCAGCCCATGTCCCACCAGTTTGACACCCCTGATCTAGAGGTATTATCTCAATTATCCAAATTATCTGCTGATATATACTGATATTGTAAATAATTTTTTTCTTTGTGCCATATATTTGATCTCTCAACCTTTTGTGTGGCAGGTGAGCATTTTCACTATTAGACCACTACACTGCTTAAAAATATCTGCTGTGAATTCCGCATGGTATTAGGATGGGCATCCAGCCAGTAAACACTTCGTTCCATCCAGTAATCTCTATTCCAATTTAAAGGATTACAGGTAGTTCATTATATTGTATATAGCTTAGATCAGAGGTGGATTGCTACTGGTTCTCCCTGGTTCTTGCGTACCAGTAGTGGAAATTTTGAGTAGTTCGGAGAATCGATAAATACCACTTCTGCCTGGCCCCGCCCCCAATCTATTTGCTGCCTCCTGAGTCCCAGCTTATTGGCTAGAAGGAAAAAAATTAGGGCTCACTTGACAAAGAAGAGAGAAGAAAAACACAAGACACCTTAGCTTTAAATTGAGAAGCCAATAAGCCTCCCAACTAATTGGCTAGAACTGATCCGCTCCTTGTAAACCACTCAGTGGTGGTAGATTGGGAATTGAGGCCAAGCTGCCTGAAAGCAGTTTCCGATGTTCTCTGTGGTGGCAGAGTGGCAAAAAACTGTTTAACCTCTTGCAGCAGCGCTTCAAAGGGCCACCCTACAGCTGATCAGCGGTAAAAGGCAGTGTGGTGGTAGACCAGCGCACTCCAAAAACAAATGGGTAGATCAGTGCATTCCAAAAACAAATAGGTAGACCGGAATGCTCCAAAAACAAATGAGTAGACTGGTATGGCTCTGCAAGCAGTTAAAAGCCTGTAGACCAGTACCTCTGCTAAATCCTAAAGGATTGTTTGTCACATGACCATCAAACCACACCCACAAAATAAGCCATGCCCACAGAACTGGTAGTAAAAAAAATTAGAACCCACCCCTGGCCTAGATCAGAGGTGTAAAACCGGTGACCTGTGGGCCAGATGTATCATGCACATTACCCAGGTCTGTGAAGGGAAAAAACATCATGAATGTCACGTGATAGCAATATGATGCCGTGAGTTTGACACCCGTGGCCTAGATGATGCAATATATAAATCCTCAGTGGATTTATTGTAATATAATTTTGTAGTATGAAGTTTGCCGCCTTCTTTTACTCCACCACAATTTCTGTGAGCGAGAAACCTCAGTGATACCTCCCCATGTACTGTACTTTCACTGTAGGAGCCTGGAAATAATAATTCTTCATAGAAACAGTACCAATGTTTTATTTTAGATCTTTTATAATCTATAAAAGCTCTAGATATGCTACATTTGAAAAACAATAAATAAATTGTTTTTCAATAAAGAACACTTTTCATTAGGTATTTTCATTACCATGCCGAAAACAAAGGAACAAAAACATGGAGATTGACCTTGGTTGTTCCTAAGAAATCTAAACTAGATCAGATATGGGTAATAGGTAGCAAAACACAGGAAATGCCAGCATTGTAGGTTATACTGAGAAATTGGACCAAAAAATGTATCTCGGAAGAAAGCAATAATAAGAATCTTTTATGCTGCTGCCAAAAGTTCCATGGACTTGTCTGGATTTACCAGAGTTTTATCTGAACTGATGTGTTTTCATCAAGGAAATATATTTAAGTAATTTGATTAATTATATTAATTACTTTTATTTCAAATTATAAAGTTAATGTGTACCATTCTGTAGGACTGTGTGAAGCATTCAAAATTTGCAATAAGTGAGAATAGGTACAAAAGCATTCCTTTTAAACTGTTAAAGCAGCTATAGCATTTGTGAGAATGAGGCAGCTGTGCTGGAAGCTACCCAGAATGTCTTTGCAAACTCTGATTTTAAAAAATCCTAGGTTAGCATTATGTATAAAAACAATTCCTGTGTTTTACCTGAAGCATTTTACATGCAAGCTCTCATGGTCATTAAGTAAAACAGTAATAAGCCTGTCAAATGTTTTAGACTATAATCATATATTTTTAATGGTTCATGTTGATTACCTTGGTTCCGGAGGTATTGCTAGACCCAAAGTATGAAATTCTTCATGGAAGAGGCATTATCTCCCTTTAGTCAAACAGAGATTTTTGGTGACTTAATGACAATATCCGCATAATTTTCTTGGCATCAGTTCAGAAATATTCTGCTTTATCTACCTCTAATGTTTGACTTACCTTCTAAATGTCCAGATGGGAACTATAGATTTAATCAGGATATTTATATTATAATATCATAATGCATATGAAGGTCAGTGTAAGAGAACTTTGGTTTGGAAACTCATAGGTATAGTCTTCTTAAGTGAAATCTGGTGTCTGATCTTCACAATTAATTTGTATATGAAAAGATTCCATTCGGAAAGAAGACTCCATTATTGTCTGACTTACACAACTCCCTGATTTTGTTTTAAATTTATTTGCCTTTAATTTTCAGGAATCCATCCAGGTGTCTACTGACATTGGTTCTTAGATGAGCTAATTGAGGTTTCTTTGACCTGATTCTGATGTGTCTTACTTCTGTATACTAGGGGTTCCCAACCCCCAATCCATGGACCAGCACTGGTCTGCGGCATGCCAGGTATCAGGCCATACAAACAAGCAAAGCCCCATCCTCAGGATGCAGGCAACACATGAAACCACGCCCCCTCCGGTCCATGGGAAAAACCTCTTTCAATGGAACTGGCACCTGGTGCCCAAAAGGCTGGGGGCTACGGCTGTATACTACAGTCCCTGCTGTTTCATACAAAGAGGAATTTCTCTGAAACTATACCTCCAAATTAAAATTATGATGTCAAGAATGCTATTTTATTACTGGTTCCTGTAATATATTAAAGTAAATAGATGCTAACATATTTGTGCTATATTTCTTCTTTTGCTATTGCGATTTCTCATGTAAGAACAAAAGTTAATGTAATGATTATACCAGGTCTAATTTGAGAATGGCCTTTCTTGAAGTTGAAGTCTGTGTTGTGTTGTAACTTAGAACATGTTTTCACATGTTTGTAGACTTACTTATGAGAATATATCTTGTCTTTAGAATGTGACAGAACCAGATGTGTATGGTATGAGTCTTAAATCTCTCTATAATTCAAATAAAAGGAAAAATGATCAGTCATTGCTATTAACAATAACTATTTCATTAGTGATAAATTGACTACTGTTCAACATTATTCATTAATGCAATTAATGCAACATTATTTTTTATACAATGAAATATAATTGGGTGTTTTTCCAAAAAATCCTGTACGATTCTAAATATCTTTCAAATATCTTTCAATTTCATTAAGCATATAGAACATTTCAAATTATGTTTGCAAAGCTTCCAGAAATCTGTTGTGGCCTGGGACATGTAGACTATGTCAGAATATTCCTGGAAAAAGGTAGGCATTCTTGTATTTTTTATAGATACACTGACTGTACAATGCTCATAGTTTTCATTGTGTAATACATAGTTTTCAAACTTAAGCTACCTGAGACATTCAAGAATGGTTCATGGGTAGCAAAGCAAAGGATTACCAGAAGCCAAAAATCTAAAATTACTATATTTGTAAATCTTTTCTACAGGATAGCCTTGTACTCTTGCAGGTAAGCAGTTTAGGATCAGACACTTTAATTAATTTAAGCCATCCTCAGTTAAGTTCTGTGATAACAGAAAGATATATGAGGTATGAATTCTTTCCTTCATGTGAATTCCATCTATGTCCATTGAAATCCACTTTCTTGTAACTTGAACCCAATGTATCCCCTCCATGTAATAGTAGTTCACATACCTATCATATTGTATCACAGACTTCTCTTTTTTAGAAGAAGTACCGGTTTATCCAATAATTTGAACAATGCTTCACAGATTGCACCCCTCCTTCTCAATCTCTGGAGATTCTTCAAAGTGTCATTGTCCCATAATTGAGATGTGGTCAGAACAATGCTTTTTCTTGATCTTAATACTATACATTTGCATTTGCCCTTTTTAAAGTTATAATACCCTGTTGGTTTATATTTAGCTTTTATTCCACCAAGGCACAAACTTCTTTTTGCATGGATTGCTAATAAGTATAGTATCTCTCAACCTATATCCATGCCTTTCATGTTTCTTCCAAAAACAAGGACTTTGCACTTTTGTTCCAGGTTAAATTCATTGTGTTGATTACCGCCCATTGTTCCAGCTTATCAAGATTCTCATTGATTTTTATTATTCTATAAAGTATTGTGTGCGTGGTATTTATGTTATTTGCACATTTGAAAATCCTGTATTTTAATTCCTCATCCAAATAATTCATAACAAAACAGAGTCTGAAACAAATCTTATAGTACCCCACTCAACATCCTAAAGATTGATGTGGAGCTACTGTGAAACATTCATTGGGTATGGTTCAGTGGTGGGTTGCTACCGGTTCACCCCGGATCGGGCGAACCAGTAGTGTCGGTGGTGGGAGGCTCCACCCACCCGCTCAGATGCTTCTGCCTATGCGCAAAAGCATCTCACGCACGCAAGCACACACACGCCTACGAGAGAATCGGTAGCGACGGGATTTGAAACCCACTACTGGTATGGTTTGTATCATCTCATGGCAGAACAGCTTTGTATCATCTCATGGCAGAACAATCCATCTTTCCTGAAATCTAAGTACATTGCATTCATTGCACTCCTATTATCATATAAACTGGTCACTCAGTCAATAAGATTCATTTGGCATGATTTGTTCCTTATAAACACATTCTGACTGATGTGAAGTAATGCATTTTTTCTAAATACTTACATATTGACTTCTAAGTAATCTGTTCTAGAGTTTTGCCTAATGTCAGTATTAAAATGGCCAGTCTGTAGTTATCCAGATCCTATGTTGTGCTTTTTTTCTACTTTATCCTCCAGGCCATACCAAGTGGCTTCCCTTTCATAACTACTGTGGTGTACAAACCATAATAGCTGAGTTCTCACAATATACTAACAATACAAAACAAACTGCACTGTAGCTGAAGTGACAGATGAATTTAATTACTATTTTTCAGCCTAATACATAATTTAATTAATAAATTATATATTGTTCCTTGATTATTATTTGTAAATATAAAAAATGAAATTAAGAGTATTCTTATATTGGAAAGGAGAATTTATTTTATTTAGATAGTATGGGATAAGGATTGTGGAGCATGGATTATGGAAGATGATGTCATTGTGTATTTATTTGATCCTTCAAAATAGCAATTGTAAAGAAAGCATGAAGGTGAGGAAATGATGGAGACAAGAACCCAAGAACAGAGCAGGTTGGTGCTAAATCATTGCCTAGAAAATTATCTGTGGAAAGAAAAGTATAGGGAAATGCATTTGTATGAAGTCATAGCTGAAGGAAAATAAATTTAACTTTTAAAATATAATCTAGATTAATTGCTTATCATTTACTAAACAATTGTATCTTGATCAAGTTAATAAAAACAAATGTTTCAAGTCAAATGTCTATGTTCTTTGAAGTTAAAAAATCACTTGGAATTGAATAGACATTTCGTAATGGATCTTAGCTTTCCTCTTAAACTGTTCATCTTAAACATACACACTTCATCGTATTTAATATATGTAGAAGAAAAGTGTTGTTGGATATCTTCTCATGGAAATATTGTGGCTGATCAAGCGGACCAGTCTTTCATGCTTAAATGGGATATGTAGTCTGAAAGCATAAGGTCAAATTGTCTGAGCATATTAGAATCCAGTTCGAAAATTCCACTGCATCTGGAAAATATTCTCAGCTAAATATTTCAGAAAGCAAGTAAAGATAATAGAGAAAACAGATTTGTAGGCTTGGTATATGAAGAAGATAGTTTCAAAGGGTTACTGGAAAAATTGAGTGGAGAATGAGTGGAGATATATCAATGGCCATTAGTTTTGAAATTCAATGTTATATCTGAATTGGAGGCAACATGTCTGCAATACTAGTTAAAAAATAAATAAATAAAAGCAGGAAAAGAAAACATATTGACCTCCTGCTGTTTGTGAACATTCAGAGGCATCTGGCTGCCCACTTTGATAAACAAAATACTGGATTAAAATGCCCCTTATTCATAAATTTATAAAATAAAGAGAAAGAAAGCCAGGAGGTGCTGTTTTTCAGTCGCTGTTCTGGCATAATGAAATAATGTTCATTTGGAAGTAAGGCTCACATCATCCCTCTTAATCTTTTGGAGAGTCACTGTTTTTAAAATTTTAGTTTAACTGTGAGGCTACATCTTTATCTTGTATTTTGGTTGTTTTATTCATTTTTTCCACCATTTTTTTGTATTATTGTTCTATACGGTATCCAATTTTAATTTTAATGATAGTTACTATCATTAAATGGTAGGTCTGAATTCCACATTTTAATTATATGCTGTGGGAAGAAGTGGTTTTTTAAATTTTTTGTCTGTTCTAAATGTTCTTTCAATAAATGGCCCTACATGTCCTCTGGTCCTCATGTTCGAAAGAGGGAGAAAGAGCTTTTCCTGTCTACTTTCTTTGAGTCTTGCAAGGTTTTACACAGCACAGTTTTAAAAATCTGTGATCCTTTAATGTTGTAATATTAATATTTAATATTTAATCCTTTTTAATATTTCTGCAGAGATATGACATAAAATGTGATCTAATCTCTATACAAATCCTAAAACTAGATAAACAGAATCCAGTTAAACAAATGAGTCAAACACATTAGAATTGTTTACTTATTGAAGAAAACTATCCAAAGCTGTATACTGTATCTGTGTGTGGCAAATGAACTTCTAGGATTATCAGTTAGTTTGAAGGGAAAATTATTCAAATGTTTCATTCAATGACATGGTAATCAGGGAGGAATGTGGAAGATCCTACCTTATTTAAAAAACAGAATTCTTGGTATTCGCTACCAAAGCCTGAGCTTCATAATACAGGTATGTGGAAGCATGTAACAGCTTCAAATGAGGGGGATTTCTTGGCTGGGATGGTTTCCATTTCCATTGATGGAACTCCGAATTCTGAATTACACCAACTGATTTTAAAGGAAAATATGAAGGCATTTGTCCGAATATCAAGGCATCTGTCCATGCCTCAGATAGGTCAACTGGCTGAATAGCCTGTTATTAACATCAAACTGTCTGCCATTACACCAGTTCGAGGCTCAGGGTTGACTCAGCCTTCCATCCTTTCTAAGGTAGATAAATTGAGGACCCAGTTTGTGGGGGCAATAAACTGACTTTGTATAAAAAATATACAAAAGTATGAAGGCTATTGCTTAACGCCTTGTAAGCCGCCCTGAGTCTCCGGAGAAGGGCGGTATATAAATCTAATTTTTTAAAAAAAACTGAAGGTCAAGAGAAAGCAGATCATGCAAAAGATAATTCAAAATGTACCAGTCATATGATGAATAGTTCAAACAAAAAATAATGTTCTGGAATGGCCAGATCCTGACCTTAATCTTATAAAAATATTGTGCCAAAAACAGGTAGTTCACGCAAGGAAGCCCACTAACATCCCTGAGATGAAGGTGTATTGTAAGGAAGAATGGGCAAAAATTTACTTGAACAATCTGAAGGACTGATCAATGGTTATCGAAACATTTAGTTGCAATTATTGCTGCCCAAGGAGGCACACTTGTTCTCAAGCTTTTAAGCACTACTATAGACCTCAAGCATGTTTCCTCTCTATGGGTAGTCTTTACTTACCAAGTGTTTAAACGCAACAATACTTATGACTGATCCTTGAAGTTCTGACCATTGTGGATTTCCAGGGAAGAAATGGTGAGGTGAAGGCAGCACTGCAAAAAGCAGAGCCATTGGCTGCAGTGGATCTTCATAATCCAGAGAAGGAGAAATTTGAGATTGCTCACAAGTGCTCCAAAAAATTATTCCTTGGTCTCTGATGACTTTAGAGTTCTTGCTCAAGTTATGGTCAGCACCTTTAAAAGTACACTGGGTTCATATATTTCCCTTTTTAATCACTTTTTGGAAATTGCTTGACAATTGCTTTTTAGTTGCTTGGGATAAACAAGTTTTGCAGCACCTGGTGAATTTTCTCCATCCTGAGCAAAGAAGTTTTAAAAACAAGTTTAAGTATTCAAATTTTGTGAGCAGAGATAAAAATGAAAAAGAAATCATATGCTAGGATATTATTTGAAAGGACTCAATATTGTTAAACAGAAAAGGTATACATTCAAAACTGCAATCAGGTGATTCCAGTAAAGTTTTATATGCTATCTACCTTTCTCTGAAAAGTGACCAGATTTTCACAGATTTCCGCCTGTTGACAATGTAGGTTTATTATTACCAAAGTTGCAAAAATGTGCAGATTTTCCTCACCCTATTTCAATAAGCACTATACTACTCAGTCTAATAATGTATTCAGTGATTGTAACCATACTGTCATGCTATTTCAGCAGAAAAGTGGTATGCAGTAAAACCAGTATGCTTGCTTCTTGGAATCAGGCCAGATAAAAGTAATAAGATTTCCTTGTATCATGTATTTGCAATGACTCCCTGGTCTATAGGTTGTATTTAAAAGGAAAATTGATGCTGGCAGGGCAGAAAAAATGGGTGGTCTGAAAACCCACTTAGCTCCAGAATGAAATAAGAAGCTGCAAAATTTTGCTTCCTAAATTGCTAAATATCTACCTGGCAGAGTAACGTTGAACCATGGAGAAACTCCACAATATACCTTCCAGCAATCCAGAAGAGCAAACTGTTGTATTGTCTTTGATATACAAACAGCAATTTATATGTAGGTAAACAAGAAATTCAATAGTTTTTTGGGAAGCAAACTTTCTCCTCAGTTTGCAGCTAAACATAAAATGGAAATTAAAATTACTACCTTAATGCTGATGAAAATATTTAAGTGTAGCTGATAATCTACATTTTACTTCTTTGACCTCATTTATTTACTATTTATAGTCATACAAATACACTACCCTTTCTATGTTAGACATACTTGTCAGTCAACTTAACATTCTGTCCATTTGATGGAGACTAAGCCAAGCCATGAAAGTTTATGCCATAATAAATCTGTTAGTCTTTAAAATGTTACAAGACTTTGTGTTGCTTAAATGAACATACTTTATCTTGATTGAGCAACCTACATAATTTATTCTTTGGTCATTGGGCAGCAATTCAGTTAAGTCCAAACAGCTGGATTTAGGCCAAGTAACTCTCATTGATACAAATTAGAAAAACTGAGTGCATAATCAGTAGATTGCTGAAAGTAAGCCACAAACAGCATATACCTACATATAGTTTTATTCTATGATAGTTATTCTGTTTGCATTCTTAAAAAGAAAAATTGCAATTTGCTTAACATGTGTATTCATATAGCAGGGAATGTGTATGTTATAAAAGATCTAGTACTGACGTTGCATAAAATATTGTTAACCTACTCTTTAAAAATGTATCCAGATGTATGTAATTTATTTAAAAGTCTGTCCAGATGTTCATATTTTAAATAGTGAGTCAGTTCTGAAATAGTGATCATGATTTGGTTAAATGGATGAAATTCTTTGAAATTGAACTGGGGAAACCCATCCTTCCAGTTTCCATGTCAAGCTGACTATGTATAGTGCGCTCTGGCTGGTTCCCTCTGATTTTAGGAGATTACGCACTCTTATTTTTCCAGAGCAGTTTTACTTTTCTTTTTTTAATGGGGTGAGCTTCAAATCATGTGCAATATATTTCACATATCCCCGGGAAATAACTGATTTCCACTTCCATGCTCATTAATGCCAAATGTAAGGTAGATTGTGCATTTTGTTAACATGATTCTGCATAATCATAAGTAGATAATTTTGCAAGGGGCTGCAGAGTCAACTAAAGTTTTTTATAAGTGGAAAAAAACTAAAAATCATTTCTATCTTTTGTATTTGATTGCCAGCTCCAAGGCTGAATTAAAGCCAGTGGTTAAGCATTGCAAAAGCCATGCTATTGACAGATAGATATACAGTGATATACAGTGATATACAGAATGCAAAGGATCCCACAAGGACATGTCTTAACCAGTTAATCTGTTTTGTAGGAAGATGCTTTAGGAATGAACCAGTGCCTACTGTATTTAAGTTTATCCTATGAGGTTGTCTGACTAGTGTGTCAACTTTACATTTATTTGCATTTAACTAGAGTTCTAAATTTCAGATATAACAATGGGTTAGTTTTCGTCACAGGGTTACAAGTTTCATCAAAGACTGGCAGGAGTTGAAGCTATTTTTTTGTGTGGTTGAAAATATTTATTTGAAAGCTGCATATAAAAATCAATGTTGAAAGAATATTGTGGGGAATGTTATTCCTCTCATTGAAGTGGGGAAATTTATATTTTAAAAATCTTGTACCATTCAGTGGTATTTTCAAAAGTTGAGGAGACCTGGATAAAATGAACCTGGCTCTTTTTACATTCCCTAGAACTGCATTCTTTCCTTAGCGTCAACTTGTCCTTTCTCTCAACTCAGTTCTTCTCCTCTAATATTTTGTCCTCTACCCTCAAGTCACTCTCCACTATGCATCCTTTTACCTCTTTCTCCACCCACATAGGGCATCTAGTTTCTGTTGCATCTTTCCTGCAAATTCTCTATGGTTTTTCTTATCACTATGGTCTTCTTTTCTTTTACTTCCTGTATTCTATAGGAGAAGGATAATTGGGAATTAAAATAGATGCAATTCTTTATGGGCACTGTATTGCACTGTGCTGATAAGCTCAGCTACGATAGCCTCCTGCCCACATAGTTCGTATTTTGTATTCCAGTTGTCTGATTAATGCTACGGGGACAAGCAACTTTTTCTTGCTACGTTACTTATCCTTGCAGCCATTCTCAGCTCAGCATATTGTACATGCAAAATGTCAATTGGTTGTATATTAAACCATCAGGTTTAAGACCAGCAGTACAGTAGGTATGATAAAATGAGATAAAAGCAGATAATTTGGTTGCTTGTTAAGCTTTTTAGTAGTGTGGTTAAATGTAAATATTTGCAGCTCTCTTTCCAATCATACCGTTATTTAATTGTTTTTATCAGAATACAAGACAACAAACTGCTTCAGAAATTTTTTTTGACATTGATTAATTGAGATAGCTTACTGATTAATTATTACATTTAGGCAAAATAAATGCATTCCTTTAAGAAGCTAAATACAACAAAAAATGGGGTGCCCTCTCATCAAATAATCCTTAAATTGTATTAACATAATTAGACTCTCATCAACAGACCCAATAAATTACATAAATGTTTATACTACTGTGATTTTAAAGTGAAATTTATGTTATGTTTGTACGGAAACACAAATACAGATGTGGAAGGACTACCCAGACATTGCAAAAGTTTTCACAACAGAGACTACTTCTATTAACAAATAAATACTCTGAATCTTTGGCATTTTATCCCTGAGGTTTGGCTAGTTGTCATTACATAGCTAAAAGGATTGGTACTGGCAAATCAGTTATATTAAAAGTCACATGCTTTCTTATTTAGCATTGTTTTGTGTAAAAGGGTCCTGTCTAATTAGGGATGAAATCTTTAAATAAAACTGCCAAAATTTGGTCTTTGAGTGGCCGCTTGGTGATAGCACCCCAAAAGCTAGGCAAGACCCAGGGAGGTTTGCAAGATGGATCAAAAATGATAAGATGATAGTAGTGATCATATCATCAAATCCTTACCCTTTTGAGTGCCTTTTAGTTGTGGGTGGGCTCGAGTTTGATTGCATAGTTGCAGTTTCCTTCTTGACGTTTTTGAATTCCCTTCTTCCTGCAGAGAATCCCAGCTAGGCTTAAGTTTGAACTCATTTCATTTATATGCCATTATTCTTGTTGTGCTGATATAATTGTCCTCTCTATATTTATATTTGGGACTCTATCTTGCTTTAAAGATGTTCCAGTGATCTTTCATTTCAAATGGCATGCTTAACAAAATGATTTTGAAAATCCATATTAACCTTAACTCTGTTATAGCCTAAGTAGCCATGTCACCCATTATTATAAACATTTTCATTGCATGGACAAAAGGTGTAAAGTGGGATACGCTTAACCTGTTTGTGAGTACAAAGCTGGTGGGATTGTGAGGAATAAGAAGCACAGTACCTGTTCATGAAATTATGATGAACATACATAGAACAACATATAAAACCTTCCACCCTGTGGTTAGAGCTGTGTCATTACTTAGTCCTAACATAAAAGGACTCAGCTAAAATTATTCTGATCTATGTCTATGTCGGAATATCGTCTTCTGCACAATAGCATTGTTTTATGAAAGGAATGAGATTTTGGAGCTCATTGATATGAATTTTAAATGACACTTTTTGGCAGAATGTGGTACTTCTGGCTTTGAATTGTCAATTGCTGTTAATGATCTAAAGGTAACATTTTGTCTGATCTACAGCTGTAGCTCCTGAGGAAGGGAACTGATCAGTTTGCGTTTTCCATCTTACATTTTTGCAGTTTGAAAATTGGCCCTTTAGTATAGTCTTTGATCATATACTGAAATTATTTATAACATAACTGTATGGTTCTGTTAGCTCAGATCCCGTTAATATTATAGCATAAAATTATAGATGTCATATAACTTTGTATAAGTTTTTAAACAATATGCTTTAAAAGAATAAGACAATATAGAATGCACTAACTGAAAGCAATGATCTTATCTTTCTCCCTGATCCACAACTAAACCTTTGATGTCACATCCTAATGCTTCAAATTTCCCATCCATTGGCTTGTAAATAATATATTTATTTTATTATATGTCAAAGATGGAGAAATATGCTTATCCAGATGTTTCTGAACTACAACTCTCAATCAGAATGGACAGTAATGATGAATATGGTAATTATTGTTCAGCAAGTAGTTGGGAAATAGATTTTCTATTATTAGAGATGTGGCACCACTATGGTTATGGTTTTTCTTTTATTTATCAAGGAAATAAAGGCACTTCTCTGAACACAGACATCTATTTACATGACATCTATAAATTTATGCTATAATATTAATGGGATCAGAGAAAAAAATGGGCCACCCAAGGAGTTCTTGCCCTCCTATGTTCAGCCTGAAGACTTAAAAAAGACTATGTGAAGTCCTAGGTTTTCTCTGAGTTTGGTTGTTTTCTTGCAGATATTTCATTATCCAACTAGGCAACAACATCAGTGCTATGTTTACCTGTTTGGGTAATGAAATTTCTGCAAAACATCCAATCTCTGAGAAAAACAAGGAGTCTACATTTGAATCCAGAGCTTGTAAACTACTAAGCTACTTCTCTTCTAAGGCTTTGTGAATGGGATCAACTGAATGCATTTACAGGACCTATTGGAAATCCTGATATATTGGGGAACTTTGAGTACATGAAGATTTAATAGGTGTTATATCTGTTGAGCCATTGACAGTCTGCATCCATCAGCTCAACAATGTTGCAGCCATGCCAGTTTAATGTCTGAATAGTTCTCAGTATTAAATGCTTTAGCAAGCCATATATTGTTTTTTAATATTTATTTCAAAACAGCTATAAAAACAATTTTTTCCTAGTGACTTCTGCCACACACGCACAAAATTGCTTCTGATGTCGTGCACGTGATTTTTAAAGGAGACATACTGATCAATTGATTCAGTGCAATTGAATGAATTAGATAAATAAAGCTGACAGATTTGGTACCTAGCCTTCTTTTCCTTTCTATCTTTGTCCTATTCCATTTTAGTTTGGAAGATAGTGTTTTAATGACACTAGAATATTTTGACAGGCAAAGGTAGTTTTCTTCAAAATTCACTCCTTTTCTCCTTAGCATGCATTCCATTCTCCTCCAAAACCCTAGAGAAATTCTGACTGCCTTAGAGCACTTTAGCACGTAGATGATTAGAAACTCTATCTCAGGCTATTACTTTGTTAAGCAGTACAATTTTAGTGATAGAATTTTAAAGATAAGGAGTGAAATGAATGGTTGGTTGGCTTTTTCATCATTGACTTAAATAGCAAAACACTTAATAAAAAGAGTAGAAAAACATGTATATAACATGTTGCAAATATATGCAATAGGTAATATATTATAGTTGAGTTCCTCAGTCAACTGCATTAATATTTTTTGTAATGGTTTCTGACCAGTCTAGGTATAGCTTGATAATTATTGTAATTAAAAGTCCTACAAGCCTAATCAATTTAACCCCTTTCTTTCTTGAGACTTTTGCTGAGTGATGTTTGCATTTGATTATATTTCTTGCTTACATCAAAGTTTTTACATTGTGGCTCAGACTTCTCAGATAAAGCACTAAAAAAGGTAAGGAAATCCTGTAATTAAATTTCATAGCGATCCACAGTGCATTTCTTCTAAAAGATAATCAAAAATTTGTTCAGGTTCTGCCACTATACTTCTTGTAATCTTTTGCAATTTTGTAAGATCCATCAGGATCTCAGGTGGAAATGTTAGACTCTCACACTAGATAATGAGGAATCGGCAAATATTTATTTATTTATTTATTTATTTATTGGTTCAATTTATGCCACCCTTCTCTGGAGACTCAGGGCGGCTTACAATGTGTTAAGCAATAGCCTTCATACTTTTGTATATACCTGCTTAGTAGGACTTTTGCCCCCCCCCCCCCCCGGTGTTCTTTTTTATACAAAGTCAGTTTATTGCCCCCACAATCCTGGTCCTCATTTTACCTATCTTGGAAGGATGGAAGACTGAGTCAACCTTAAGCCTGGTGAGATTCGAACTTGCAGTAATTGCAGGCAGCTGGCAGCTAAATGCTATTTAATAGCACTTTAATCCACTGCTCCACCAGTGTACCAAGGACAATTTAAAAGTGACATGAGTGACCTGGCAACCAAGGGCAGCCTTTTGCTACCCTTTGCTCCTCAGAGAAATCTTCTCATATTTAACAGAACGTTTTAATATTGTTTCATATATTTTTCAGTTGTTATACAGTATCTTTACAGTTATTATGAGTAACTGACATGCAGTGCCTAATTTATATGTCTCTTAACTATTCAGTCCCCAACTTTCCCCTGTTGACAGAGGAAACCTGAACTAGTTTCTATTTAAATAAAAGAAGTCCTGCCCCAAATGTCTTGTCATAGATTTTGCTATTGCTCATTCACAACTTTGAAAGTATGATCCTCTGAAATCATCAGACTATAAAGATAAATATTCTTGCTTTTTTCCTGAGAATTGCCTTATTAATGCTGCCTGATGGACATTAAAATAATACAAATAAAAATTGTTTTTACAAGTTCATTTTCCCAGTTCAGAAAATTTTATTTTTTATTTATTTATTTTCATCTGCATGTATTAGATAGCAGATACAAGTATAAACATGATTATGGATACATGTAATGGATACGAATAAAAGGGAACATTAGGACAGGAACGGTAGGCACACTGGTGCGCTTATGCACACCCCTTAAAAACGTCTTAGGAATGGGGTGAGGTCGATAGTCTAAGGTAAAAGTTTTGGGGGTTTGGAGAAGAAACCACAGAGTCAGGTAGTGCATTCCTGACATTTACAACTCTGTTACTGAAGTCGTATTTTCTGCAATTAAGTTTGGAGCGGTTTACCATGTTTGTATCAGTGGTGGGTTTCAAATTTTTTTACTACTAGTTCTGTTGGCATGGCTTGGTGGGTGTGGCATGGCAGGCATTGCAGGGGAAGGATACTGTAAAATATCCATTCCCACCCCACTCCAGGGGAAGGATACTGTAAAATCTCCATTCCCTCCCCAATCCAGGGAAAGGTTACTGCAAAATCCCCATTTCTTTCCGATCAGCTGGGACTTGGGAGGCAGAGAATAGATGGGGGCCGGGCCAGTCAGAATTTTTAGTACTGGTTCTCCGAACTACTCCAAATTTCCACTATCGGTTCTCCAGAACTGGTCAGAACCTGCTGAAACCCACCTCTGGTTTCTATCTATTGTGTGCTCTTGTATTTTGATTGAAGTGAAGTATTCATTGACAGGAATTGCAAGGTCCTAAAAGATTGCTGCTTCATATTATTCAGAATCATTGGGTTTCTGAATTCTGCCAGGAGATTTTACTTCTTCTCCAAATAGACCCCAGATTCTAGCTCTGGGCAGGCTTAACTACAGGGGAGAGTTTCTGGGTCCAGAGCAGAAAAGGCTGTTTTACCGAGAGTGATGCTTTCCTTCAATATAACCCAAGAAAGTAAAGAAAACTTTCTGCAAGCGCGGTATGTTCAAATGCTGGATGATAAAATACCCTAACTTATTCAGAAAGATTTCATTGGATCTCAAATCCGCAATGCAGAAATTCCTAAAAAGCTTTTCACATGCATGTAAGCTTAAAATAGCAGATCGTATTGATCAATATGCAGACATTATTGAACATCTGTTGTTTCTCCACTTTCCCCAAGCTTTATAGGTGCTTATGGAACTGCCAGAACTCATGCATCAGTCCACAAAACCTGAGTTCAAAACTACAGAAACAAACAGACTTTTAGAAAGTGATTTGTTCTGCTAGAAATGTATTGCTGGAGGTTCAGGTTTCTATGGCTTTGGTAACCAAAAGGACAACAAAAATTTGGATTACATGGGGGCATATACTCGCCAATAGCTCTCCATTTCCAAAATGCAGTGGTGGGTTGTCCCAGATTGGGCGAACCGGTAGTGGTAGTGGGAGGCATCGACCACCCGCCTGGATGCTTCTGTGCATGTGCACGAGCACACACGAGCACGCATGAGCAAACTGGTAGCAAACTAAATTGAAACCCACTACTGCCAAAATGGTAATGGGTACATCTGTCTAGAATACATTGGTGTAGCTAAATTTTATTGTGGAGTATAGGAGTAACATATGAGAGAAGGAAACAACTGGTTTGATGACATAACATAATTCCCACAACTGCCTCAAGAAAGTTGTGGGAGCAAATGACTTTACCGCCTATATTAAAGACTAAGTGTATATTAATCAATATTGGAGAAATAGATACACTGGCAGAGCAAATAGTCATTTAATAGTAGCAGCTGAAATGGCTGATAAAGATGCTTTATGAAATGATCAGTTTTGTGCCAGATGTTTTGAATCTCCTTGCAGAATGCCACCACAGCAATAGGTACAAATGTAGATGACACAACAGGAAGAACATTAAGCTAAACTAAACTGCGTTTTCATAGAAGCAATGGGAAACAAAGAACTATTAAGGTATAAATGGAACTTGAGATATATCTTGCTACAAGAGCAATGGAGTTCTTTTGACAAGACAAAATATTATTTACCAGCAGCCTAAGAATTATTGCAGATTTCAATAAGATTACATGGCTTGTAGGCCAGAAAAAAGACTACTGGTACTAGTAATACAATATTAATAATGGGCTTTTTAAGAATCTAAGGTGATCAACATAAAATATGTTGAGTACCTTTATGTAAAAATATGAAAGTACCTTTATGTTCTCTGATTAGGAAAAAGCAGGAAATACTGCTTTGCTGCTCAAAAGCAAAATTCCATATAGATTTATATGAACTGTAATAGTATTTCTTTAATTCTGAGTTTAATTTTAAAAACAGCTGGATTTTGACTTAAGAAATTTGTTGTTAAAGACCAGCTTTTGTTTTGTTTTTTTAATCTGGAGATATAATTAAAGTTGGTGCAAAAAGTCACTTCAGACTGTCATAGACTTGGCAAGAATTTAAAAACTGAAACAGTTATTATTTAGGGATAAATCTTATATCTGGAAAGACCAGTGTTGCAAAGGAATTTAGCCAACTCTACATCATTTATTTGACAGAGCCACATGGCAAGCAATGGCAAGGCTGGCTTTAAAAGCTGAAGACAGATTGTTTCTTTAGTTTGTGCTTTGGATGAAGAATCACTGCGGCACATTAAGGCACCAAATAGATAAAACATGTTGAGTATAATGATATAGTCAGCAACTTCTGACATTCACTGTAATGCATGCTGATATGAGATAGGTCACCAGGAATACTTACAATAAATGTTAGAAGGCCTGATGATTAACTGTTTAGTACACTTAGTAAATGCCCATGTTTGGATTTGTCATTTCATTTGGCTGAGTTGGGCATTTTTTGTTAAAGAAAATCTTTGGATAACAAATGGATGGATTGGATTCCTTGCATTTTGCTCCAAACCCTTCTAGAGAGCCAGGAGGCAGAGGCATTTTCATAAGAGCAGGTGACTAACACCCAACACTCCGAGATCCATATTGGAATTAAAAGGTAATTTGTGACAAAGAAGAAGCTGACTCTTTTTGAAAATCTGGGCCCTGCTGCTAACTTTCAGCTATTCAAGCAGTGGTTCCCAATATGGCCTTTTATTGTTGAAACAATCCAAAATTACCTAGAGATATATGTGATGTAGTGGATTTATACTGACTACCCAAAGGCTATAATACAAATTAATGCATGCATTCATTTTTCCTAAGTAGTCTGCCTAGTTTTAATTATTTCAAAACAAAATAACATACTAAAGAAGGGTTTTGATTGTCTGGTTTGGCATCTAATTCTATTAAAATCAATGCAATACTTGAAATTAAATTAATTCAATTTTATATTCCTTTTTGTTCATGTTTTATTTCTTTCTTTTGGTTAATATAGTTTAACTTTTAAAAAACCTATCACTCAGCTGTCACCTGTGGCTCCAAGTAGCTGTAATAAATGGGAAAATCCCATTGCCAATGAAAATGAAATTAGGTTTACAATTAGGATTAGGGTTAGGTCTATTTGGAATTTTGGCTGAAACTAATGCTAAGGAAATACTCTTAAAGGTACTGTAAAGGGAACAAAGTAGCTTTTCTTTTGGATTTGTTTGAGGATCACAGTAGGAAAATCCCATTACTCATAAAATTAAAATAGGGTTAGGGTAAGGTCTCCTTGGAGTCATGGACAAAAACTGATGTCGAGGATACATTCTTATAGGTACTGTAATAGAAGCAACACTGACAGCTTTACAATACCTCTAAGAATTTAGCATTAGCATTAGTTTTCAGCCATGATTCCAAATAGACATAACCATAACCCTAATTTCATCTTCATTAGCAATGAGTTTTTGTCAGGTTCTTTACTATGGATCAGTGGAGTAGACCAATCAATATCCCAATGGTCAAGAATGCAGTTCTGGCTGCTGTTGTGGAGGTGTAAGGAGTTGTCCATGCCCCTGAATTAATATACCTTGTTCCAAAAGTGAGACTATGCAATGGCTGCTGCACTTAAAAATCACACACAGGCTTCTTTTGTACAATTCATCTTCATCTACAACCCATTTGGAGTTCACATATACTAAATTACTAAAGTGTATGGCAATAATTTGGTTCATAAGTGGAATTTTATTACAAAGAAGCCAGGAATGCAAAGCATGAGACTCTCCACCTGATGCTGAAATCTCAAGTGGCCTGAACATTACTGATGAATGCTGAGAGTTGTAGTTTAGCAACATGTGGATATGTAACAGTGCCTTGCCCTTATCATACATTAAGCACATCAGAATTTAATTTTTTTAAATCTATTTGATGTTTAGAGCTGTGCTACATTTGTAGAGTAGTATTTTAGGTCTGAATTATAGAACCAGATGCTCTTCCTGGCCACTGGTGAAATCATTATGAAAATACAGGTAGTTCTCAACTTACAATTGAGCCTGAAATTTCTGTTGCTCAGTGAGATAGATGGGTTAATGCTTGGGTATACTCAGTGATGGGATTGAGCCAGTTTGCACCACTTTGGGAGAACCGGTTGTTAACTCTCTGAGCAGTTTGGCAAACTGGTTGTTGGAAGAAATCATTAGGGCAGAGAACCAGTTGTTAAATTACTTGAATCCCACCACTGGATATACTGGAAAATGTCATGTAAAAATAGGTATTTTTACTGGTAATTTTTCACATAAAAATGAATCTATTTTTACTAGCAAAAGTGTACTACAAGACTGTATCCTTGCCCACAACTATACAATTTTTAAAATAATAATATTGGTGAAGTGCTCACTAACCAGAATTCATTCATTCCTTCCTTCCTTCCTTCCTTCCTTCCTTCCTTCCTTCCTTCCTTCCTTCCTTCCTTCCTTCCTTTCTTCTCTACTGCCCTCTATTCTCTTTCATGCTGATGATGCAGACACGTCTGTAACTCAAGTAGGCTTCTGAAAATGCTTTAAAGGCCTATTACTTTACTGCCCTAGATCAGGGGTCCCCGACCCCTAGGCCACAGTCCAGTACTGATGGGAACTGGACCGCTTAAGTGGCAGGTGATTGTGCAAGCATGTGAAGGTGCATTTGTGCAAGCGGTGCACAAAACCATCCTCTTTTTCCCACTGCTGCTGCTCTGCAGAATGGAAAGGGGACTGTTGCCCTAGAGAACACCTCAAAATTAATTAGCCAAAGCAAAAATATTGATATTCTCTAGAAATGCTTTAAGGCCCCACCTTGATGGACAATTAATGGCGAACTCATTGAGTAGGCAAATACCTAATGTAAATATCTAAGTCCCATAGTAAATTTTTCAGAAATTTTAATTGAATTGTTTCTAAAGTAGAATATTCCTTATAAATATTCAAGTAAGCATCATATAGCATCAAATATAGCAGCCAAAACTTTGGCTTTGAATAGCTTAATAGCTACTGGAAGATAATTGATGTCAAATTAATCAGCAGATTTAGTGATTACAAATGCTTTTTGGGCTTCTACTAAAATCTCTCTTATACAATAGGTCTGTCTGAATATATTTCTATAACATTTTATGCATTCCATATAGAGGACTATTTACTTTGTCCTGAATTTGGGTGCTACCTATCAGGTAAACAACTGGCAGATATATGTGTCCTATTTGAAGCCAGACTGATTTCTGTTCAGGCTTGGAGGTAGAATCTGTCTCACTTGTGCTATTTTTATTTATTTTATTGCTTTTAAAATAATGTCAAAAAGGGAAAAGACACACAAAGATAAGTGTGATAGAAATATATACATTGTCAAAGGGAAAAAAAGACAGTATTCTATGCCAACTGCGGAATTGTGGAATTGAGTTAAAGTCCACAATCTTAAAGTTGTCAAGTTTGGAGACACTTGCTATATTCATTTATTTAAAACAAATTTTATTCAAATACATATATACTTATAATACACTTAGATAACTATCATGCTTTTCTAACGTCCATACAAAGTCTACATCTATGGACAATACACTCAAATGTGGCAAGTGCAATCTGGTCTTTAACCACTGAGTGAAAGCAGCCATACATTTATTTTTCTAATTTAGATTTTAGATTTAGATTTTATTGGATTTATATACCGCCCTACTCCCGAAGGACTCAGGGCGGTGTACAGCCAACAATAAAAAATACATAAGTACAAAATTTAAAACCAACTAAAACCAGATTAAATAAATTTGGCCCAGACAGAATTAAAACACCCCAAATAATTTAAAACAGATTAAAATTTAACACTAAAAACGGAGAGTGGTTAGGCCAGGCTTGCCTGGCAAAATAGAAAAGTCTTAAGAGCGCGGCGGAAGGTGGGCAGATCCGGGATCCTCCGTATCTCCGGGGGGAGCTTGTTCCAGATAGTAGGTGCCCCCACAGAGAAAGCTCTCCCCCTGGGGGCCGCCAGCCGACATTGTTTGGCTGACGGCACCCGGAGGAGCCCCTCTCTATGAGCGCGTACTGGCCGGTGGGAGGCTATTGGTGGTAGTAGGCGGTCCTGCAAGTACCCAGGTCCTAAGCCATGGAGCGCTTTAAAGGTAGTAACCAAAACCTTGAAGCGCACCCAGAAGACCACCGGGAGCCAGTGCAGCTCGCGCAGGAGAGGTGTCACATGGGAACGCCATGTCGCTCCCATCACCACCTGCGCGGCCGCACTCTGCGCCAGTTGGAGCCTCCGGGTGCTCCTCAAGGGGAGCCCCATGTAGAGAGCATTACAGTAGTTTAGACGGGAAGTGACAAGGGCATGAGTGACCGTGAGCAAGGAGTCCCGATCCAGAAAGGGACGCAACTGGCGGATCAGGCGAACCTGATAGAAAATCCTCCTGGCCACGGCCGTCAGGTGCCCTTCACCGTCAGCCGTGAATCCAGGAGGACGCCCAAGTTACGAACCCTCTCCGTGGGGGCCAGTGATTCGACCCCAATAGTCAGTGATGGCGCCAACTGACTATATCGGGACATCGGAAACCACAGCCACTCGGTCTTGGATGGGTTGAGCCTGAGCCTGTTCTTTCCCATCCAGATCCGCACGGCCTCCAGGCACCGGGACATCACTTCAAGGGCATCGTTGGGGTGGTCTGGGGTGGAGATGTACAGCTGAGTGTCATCAGCGTACTGATGGTACTTCACCCCAAAACCACGGATGATCTCACCCAGCGGCTTCACATAAATGTTGAACAGAAGGGCGAGAGGACCGATCCTTGTGGCACCCCACATATAAGGGGCCTCGGGGTCGACCTCTGCCCCCCTGCCAACACAGACTGTGACCGGTCAGAGAGATAGGAGGAGAACCACCGCAACACAGTGCCTCTCACCCCCATCTCTACCAACCGGTGCAGCATGATACCATGGTAATGATGCAATAACAGTCTTTTGGCCATAGTAAGGTTAGGGAAAATCCATTTATGTTGCCTGGTTGTCAGAGTCCATGTTCTTAGTTATGTATCTCAAGAGAATAATATCCTCTGAAAATTTTACCATAAATCACACAATAATATTTAAATAATCCAATACTTTCTGCTAAAACTTAGTAACTGTAGGACATTGTAAAAACATGTTTTTAGAAAACATTATGTTTATTAAATATCCAGCAAAATGTTGTTTTAAAAAAACCTTTTCTATAAAATGTATTGGAGTCCAATAAATTCTAAATATTATTTTTTGTGATAATATGATATGAGGTCCAGTGACTATTGCTATAGATGTTAAGTCACTTTCTCATTGTCTAGAAACCTCTAATTCTTTATTTCACTCATTTGTTAGCATCACATGTTAAACTGATTTATTGATAACAAATATATCTAAAAGTTAATGGGGGTTTTTGTTTTTGTTTTAAAACATTTAACAAGTTGTTGTAGTATCTCAGGCAGGTCACAAGCTGAAAATGCTGCTGGTACAAAGTTAGTAACAAATATAGCTGTAAAATATTGTTGTCTGATACATGATAGTTATCTCTTAATGCAGGGTTGTTAAAAATTCATCTTCATCATCTGTCAGTGGTCTAAGGTCAGTATTTCTGTTTCCATTCATTTTTTTAAATATTACCATCCTTTTTCCAATTTTTAAAGTTGGGTTTTCCAATAAAGTCAATTTAGCATGGGAAAAAGGGCTAAATATTTTTTATTGGACATCACATGCCATAACTTTCTGATGTAATTATTCCCTGAGATGCTAAGTGTTAATATATTTAGATCCTAATACTGTCTATCCAATCAAAGATGTTGAATTGTGTGTGTGTGTGTGTGTATTCCAAAATCACCAAAATTCAAAAATTAATACTAATTGTTGACTTCCAATATTTAATACTTGAAATAAGTAGGTAAGCATTGTGATAGGCAATAGATTTGCCTATCACAATGCTTACCACATTTGAATTACCACATTCAGATGTGCTATTAAAATGTTCAATTAGTCAATGGAATTGCTTATCTTCAAAGCTGTGGGTGCTCCATAAATAGAGACTTTTAAGAAGAAATTGGATAGCCATTTGCAGAGGTATAATGCATAATGATATAGGGTCCCCTGCTTAGGAAAGGGATTGGACTAGAAGAGCTTCAATGTTCCTTCCAACTCTGTTATTCTCTATTCTGTATTCTCAGATCACACAGCTCAGTAAGGGATGCTGCCATGCAGCTGGGAGGATGATATAGCATTTCCAGCTTTTGCCCCAACATTACAAGTAAGGGCTTTAGATCTAGTTACTTGCAAAATAGAATTCTTTATTTAGTGAAGTCTTGTTTTCTGACATCAGCTGTCAGGCACAAAGTTTAACTCAAGAACAATCCCTCTTTTCAATCCTAACCATACAAAAGTCTGTAATAAGATAACAATGATAATTATGACAGAACAACTTTATTTATTGTAACTTGGTTTGTTAAATTTTTTTTTTCTTAAATTGGGTACTTTTTGAGAAAGATGATGACATTTTAAAATAAAGCTTAGAGTTTTATACTCTTTAATGAAAATCTTATTAAAATTGTTGTGATAGTGGATGTTCTGAACAATTTGGATGAAGCTGTTTTTTTTTATTTTATAGTGCTGTACGTGAAGATGTGAAATGGCAGAAGATACTTAACTTCTGCTACTTATCATAGATTTTAATATTAAGAAAAAATTAAAGCTGTTGGGACAGTAACCAAGAAATATAAAATACTTTGTTCAGTCAAAGTTTCAATTCTTTTGTTGTTTTTGTTAAACCTTATTCATGTGTTTAAATATTAATAAATAAATTACATTTCCTGTTACCCATTTACTTATCCTTTTCCATCATTTTGCTATTGTTATCTCAATATATGATGAGTACATAACTGACTGGATGTTTCTAAAAATAATAGAAAGAAACAAATTATAAACAACACACAAGGCGAAAAAGTGTTTCATTTCTCAGCCATTCTGCAGTTCAAATAGTTCTGTATCTTCATATTTGCTGTAAACACAGCTATTGGAGATTAAACTCCATTAAACACAGTAACATTTGCACAAAAAGACATATTCATAGAACTATATTTATTTATACATTATCACTGATACTGATGTTTAATCTTAACCAAACATTAAAAAATAAATGAATTTGTAATAAAAAATGGTTATTTCTTGATTTATAGAACAAAATAATCTGTCCCTTAAGAATCTCATTTTATGGAAAAATAATAAAAACCGTCCTCTGGCTAGAGTGAAAAATTTCAGAATATAAAGAAATGAACTATTACATTCATCTATGACAATAGATACTTTATAAAACAGTCAAGGGCTTAGCATCTAGTAAAGTGGAATTACAAGAGCAATGATGTAGTTTAGTTGTTCTAACTGCTGTCACACTCACCAAAATTAGAAATAGCACACTTGGAAAACTTCACACATGATAGCACAACATCATTAGCAAATGCAGCTATAGAATGTTAAAAACAACAACATACTGACATATGTATATTGGATGAAAGACACTTCAGAATGTTGTAGCAAATTGATTATTTAGCTAAACCTACCATATAATTCCAGATGAGTAGCCATTTCAATCTGTAGCAGCAACTATATAAAAACTACTCTGGCATCTCTAGTCACTAACGGGTTTATGTTGCATGAACATTTGTGCTTCGCTGCATTCCTATTCATGAACAGAGACTATAATGTATTTGGGAGGGACGATAGCTCAGTGCTAGAGTGCACATCTTGTATTCAAAAGGTTTCAGAATTAACTCCTTGCATGTCTAGGTAAAAAAAAAAAAAAATCACAGATAAAAACAAAGAAAAATCTCTAGAGACCAAAGACATCTGCTGCTTGTCTGAGTAAGTAGTCCTGGTTCACTGAATCAGTATAAAATGGTTTTATATGTTATGTGTGTTATGGCTTGTATATTTCAAAGTAAAAATGTCATTTCTGACTAACTGGTTTATGCATAACAATGCACTAATTCATTTTCACGGATATGCACATGAAAATACTACAAAATACTTTGTACATGTTGCATCTTTTGTCTCATCCTACGGTATATTATATCAGTAGTTCTGTTAAATACTGAAGAGAAAATAATTATAGTCAAGAAAGGAATTGTATTTTGTACTTGCATGATATGTCAATGACACAATAGCCAGGATTACATATAATGCTATGCAAGAAATATGGTTTACAAACCAGAATAAGAAAGTTTGCCCTTTGTTCTAAGCCCAAACTAAATCAACTACATTATTACTGGTTTTGTATTGAGTTCATATTATGTTATATTAAGGACTGTGGTAAAAATGTTTTCTCAATAATCTATGATTTGCTTAAATCAACATAAGCAAAACCTAAATAAACTGTAATACGGGTTTATGTGATATGTGAAACTCAACTATGGACTAAAACTGTGCATAACCACTCAGGCAGTAGTCCGTATAATACTGCTGTCTGAAATGATCATCCTCCTAAATTGCCACTGTTAATTTGAGATTTTGTAGAACATGGAAAATGCAGAACAGAAAGGCAATAGCTTACAAATAAAGAACATTCCAAGCATGCAAAAAGACACTGAATGCTTTGTAATTTACTCACAGCAAAATCCCCTTTGAATTAAGCATTTCTTGATGACATGTCAATGTAGTTTTCTTCCAACTAGTACTATTTTATCACTGTTTTATACAGGGAATTCATTTCTAAGCCTTTCAATCTAGTCTCCAGCACCTTATAGGCAGAAGAAGGCACACAATACAAATATTGGACCCCAAGCTGATGCAGTCTGTATCCAATGTTGGAGGTTGTGTGTGTCTGGATGGGGAGGACCAGATTTAGGCTCAATCTAGGCAAGACTGAGAGGCTTTGTTATAGTTTGGCCTTTCTCATTCTAAGGAGCTTTCATCTGTAGTAGTCCTTAATGGAGTTTCAGTACCACATGTAAGATGGTTGTACACTCTGGGGGTCTTCTTGGATTCTTAGTTCCAGCTCAAAGAGTAAAGAGGAACTGTGGCCAAGTGGCATTTGCTCAGGTTCAACTTGTGTGCCTCTTCTGTCCATTCCCATTCTGGAAGGTCTTCAGCAGTCATTCAGACTTTGATCACCTCTTCATTGGATTACTTTAATACATTCTACAAGGGACTGCCTTTGAAGGCCACTTGGAAGCTACAAAATGCATCAGCATGGACAATACATTGTAGTATGGACACATGTCCCTGCTGCTTTGTGAGCTGCACTGTTGCCAATTGGCTTCCATGTGCAATTAAAAGCACTCATTATCAGCTATAAAGTTCTTGCATGGCATAGAGCCTAGTTACTTGAAGAACTGCCTGTCTCCATATACTTTGTCTGGTCATGTCAACTGGAGTGGGCACATCCCAGGTCCCTTATATTAAGTAGTCACACACACTCATACATAACACACACACACACACACATTCAGGTGTATTCTTTTTCTTCTTGATAGACTTTATTTTCTTTTAATTTTTATCTGTAGGATGCCCAGAATTGTTATAAAATTAGGTGGCCTCAAAATTTAAAGAATAAAATAAAAAATATGAGAATATAGAAAAAACTGCTGTTATGGATTCATCGTAACAGGAAGTTTTAATGTAATGAGAGTAATGATTGACAGTAGATCTTTGCTTCAGCTGTGGGGACATATGATCTGATTGTAGATTCTAAAATTGATGCACATTTTAAAGTGTTTAATTCTACTAGATACTGTACCCTTACCTAAACACATCTAATTTTGGATGAGATGAGTCAGACCAATGAACTACAAAGATCTGGCAGTGTTCCAACCATCAGAGTTTTATTTCCTCTCATCACAACAGCAGTTAGAAAATGCTGCAGAAAATTCAGATTAACTCAGCCATGTTACCACAGTGCTTTCAATACAACATTTTTGAATATATGGTGGCAGCCTTTGTTCAACATTATCTGAAGGATAACAGGATTAACTCAGCCTTTGCCAACACACTGAACCTAAATTGACCAGACTGCTTTGATCCACCCTGGAATATACAGTATATGCTGGGTTACTTTGTAGTTTCACTAGATTTGCTCACAAGGCATACTTGGTAAGCAATCAAATTTTAGGCCAGGGACTCCTACCTAAAGGGTGACCTAACAATCAGTGCATATTACTACCCTGTTTCCCCCAAAATAAGACATCCCCTGATAATAAGCCCAATTGGGCTTTTGAGCGCATGTCAATAAGGCCAAGCGCTTATTTCAGGGTTCAAAAAAAAAATATAAGACAGGGTCTTAGTTTTGGGGAAACACGGTATGCTGCAGAAATCAGAAGGGACAATAGCAACAGCTCTTCCAATAGCAATAGTACTTAGATCTATATACCGCTTTACAGTGCTTTACAGCCCTCTCTAAGTGGTTTTACAGAGTCAGCATATTGCCCCAATAATTTGGGTCCTCATTTTACCCACCTCAGAAGGATTGGAGGCTGAGTCAACTATGAGCCTGGTGGGATTTGAACTGCCAAATTGTAGGCACCCAGCAGGCAGCAGAAGCAGCCTGTAGTACTGCACTCTAACCACTGCGCCACCAAAGCTCTAACAACATACATAACCAAAATTTTTCTTTCTAAAGGTGGAACTGGGACTGAGCAAATTGAAATGCTACAATAAGCAAATTATGCACCATATCTCCGGGAGGTAGGTAGGTATCTGGCTGCACACTTATGTGCACACTTAGCAGCTTTCAAAACGGGAAAGATAAATGGGAAAGCCCGGAGAGGCTTCTGCACTTGCTCCACTTTCTTCCCCTTCCTCCCCAGCTGAGCTCCTCCCATAGGAGAAAAGAAGAAACTATGCTGCAGCTTTGCTTTGAAATTGGTGCGACACTAAGAAGGTGACGGGGAGAGGAAAAGAATCTAGGGAAGAAAAAAGGTGCAATGTTCTCAAGATTGGAAAGGCAAGTTGTCAGGCAGACAAACAGGCAGGCAGGGAAACTGGTCTCTGCTTTCGCCCAAGACCCTGTCTTGTTCTTCCAAGCAGCAACTATGTAAGAAAGTTGTTGGAACTGTTTGCAAATTTCCCATCTTGGCAGTCTCCTGCATTAAAGGTTGCTCCGTGATTGCACTGATATGTCAATTCTTGTGTCCCCTGTCAGCCTGATGTCCTGCCTCTCCTCTGAGCCTTACTTTTTCCGCCCCTTTCCCCAACGCCCCCACCCCCAACAAATCTTAAGATGCACAGGTGTGAGTTTAAACGAAAACTCTATAAATGATCACAGTTCAGTCACATTTTGGGGTCTGGGCCAGGAAGTGACGGCCTCAGGCTTCATAGGGTTGGTTGATATCCATTCTGCGAAGACAACATGACCCTGGTATGTGACAGATTATTGCTAAAATTGGCATTTCTCTAGGGACAGCTTCAACCCTTCTTCATGGAGCCTGCTCAGAAACCTCTCCAGGCACTCATGTTTTTTAAGAGTCTTACCAAATACAATGATATTGTCTAGGAACGCTAACACCTCTATCAAATTCACGTCTCCCACTGTCTGCTACAAAAGTTACTGAAAGGTCGCGAGGGCCCATAATAACACTTGAGGCATCCGATTGAATTCATTGAATCCCAAGGGACAGATGAAAGCAGTTTTCTCTTTATCATTTGGATCCATGGGAATCTGGATGGGAATCCACTTCTAGATTCAACATACTAAACCACTTTGCCCTAATAAGCAATGTAGGTGTCTTTGATTTGGGGGCATAGTGTACTGATCTGGAATGGGTCCTCCGATTGTGGGTATGGTAATCTATGCACATTCTTTTTCTGGATTTCTACTATGGGAGAGGTGTACGTGCTCCGAGATTCTCGGATGATCCCAGTCCTCTTCAATTTTGTTAGATGCTCTTTGAGTTTGTCCAAGCCACTTAAAGAAATCTGCCAAGACCTCCCTCGGAAAGGCTTATCTTCCTATAGATGGACTCAATGTTGAGTGCTTCTAGTACACCCATCAAATTTGTCTTTTGACAACAGGTGTTGCCACCTCCAAAGTTGGTCTCTATTTATTTATTTATTTATTTGTTCAATTTATATGCTGCCCTTCTCCGGAGACTCAGGGCGGCTTACAATGCGTTAAGCAATAGCCTTCATACTTTTGTATATACCTGCTTAGTAGGTCTTTCGCCCCCACTCCCTAAGTGGTGTTCTTTTTTATACAAAGTCAGCTTATTGCCCCCACAGTCCGGGTCCTCATTTTACTTACCTCGAAAGGATGGAAGGCTGAGTCAACCTTGAGCCTGGTGAGATTCGAACTTGCAGTAATTGCAGGCAGTTGATGTTACTTAACAGCACTTTAATCTGCTGAGCCATCAAAGCTCTCTAGCCCCTTCCTCCAACTCTGGGGCCAGTTGTGTGTTCCTTGGGTAGAATCAATCTATTGAAACCTCACCCTGTCTTTTGCCCTATATCAGGCAATATGACAGGGGTGGCTGAGCTCTATTTTCTCAACAACATTCGGTCCTTCAAACTTACAGGGAAGTTGGTAAATTTCAGATTTCGACTGAGATCTGCCCTCTAGCCTGCTGCAAGGCCTTTATAGAGACTACCTCTGGGATTACTTCTGTTGTGGCCCCGTCCTCTGAGCCTATCCCTTTGGAAGAAGGCAGCTCTGAGCAGGAGGAAGAGGAGCCAGCCAGATCTCCCAGCCCTCCCCCTCTGGCACCGGCTCAGGTGCCAGCTGAAAGAGAGCCAAGTAGTGGGGAAACAGGTGTCTCAGATGAGAGTGAGGGAGAGACGTCATTCCTGGACGCACGCCAAAGAAGGCGAAAGAAAAGGGTACTGCAGCTGCGGCGTATGAGGAAATCCTGAGTCATTGGATTGGAGTCACAGGATCAATGACTCACTGGACCACACCCAGAAACATATCTATATAAAACAGTACGGTGGGTCACGAAGTTCGTGACGAACAAAGCTAAACAAACGGAGCAACCTCGTAGTCTTGGAAGCTGGATGAACGGCAAAGCTACGTAGGTGATTTTCTTGTTTGTGTAAACCAATAAAGTCCTTGGCAGACGGTGTGCATATCGCTGCCAAGGTTGAGATAAGAACTGCGGAGTGTGCCAAGTGATTCTTAACCCTCGGCTGGCTGTGTTTTTGTGGGTCTCTGAAGGGGGGGGACAGATCAACTTCTACTATAATATTCTGTCTTCTGGGTCAGATTCAAAGACAACGTAGGGCCCAGTCCAATCTGATGGAAGCTTGCAGACACGCCACCGACCCTGGTTGTCGTACGCTGCTCGTTCGGTCCATTTTCCACAGCCATTCCACACTTTCCATGGGAGCTTATTACTCTTGCACCAGGTGCTGGTATACTGTCTGCAGTGCCGGTGAATGTCCCCCATCACTGAGTCATTTCCTGCTAGGACAATCAGGGTGAGTAAGTGTCTGACTAAATTGGTGCTGTACCGGCACCATTGCAGAAGGACCCATCAACCCTTCAGGGAGCTCAGTGGTGAGAGACACAGGATCTGGTCTGACAGTTTGTGTTTGAGTGCTCTTGCAAGTCTCTGAAGATTGTTGCAGAGCCTTGTCTCTTTATCCTTGGCAGGCTCTTGCAAATGTGAGCCCTTGGTAAGGGAGAAGCTCTCATCGCTCCTATCATTGCAAGCCCTTTGTAGTTTCCCGACTGGGCTGGATTTCGTGGTTGATGCAGCTTGTAAAAGTACGCCTGTATTGCCTTGCACCCCCACAGTTTTAACAGATCACCAGCCTCACTGGCTTCTCAGCTGAAGCCGAAGAGCCTATCTCCCCACTGATCAGTCCATCTGGGCCTCCATTCAAGGGCAAACCACCCATTGCTGTCTATGAGACCATCATCCCTGTTAGATGAGGTATTTTGGCTTCCATATAGGTGAGCTAGGCATTGTTGCATCCAGTTTTTCTCATTTCCACACCTGGAAGCCGTTCTGGTGGCAAATCGGCTGTGGCTTCTTTAGCTTCCTCCACCATTTGTTGCCCATAGAATAGAAATAGAAATAGGAATAGGAATAGGAATAGGAATAGGAATAGGAATAGGAATAGAAATAGAAATAGAAATAGAAATAGAAATAGAAATAATAGGGATAGGGATAGGGATAGGGATAGGGATAGGGATAGGGATAGGGATAGGGATAGGGATAGGGATAGGGATAGGGATAGGATAGGATAGGATAGGATAGAATAGAATAGAATAGAATAGAATAGAATAGAATAGAATAGAATAGAATAGAATAGAATAGAATAGAATAGAATAGAATAGAATAGAATTCTTTATTGGCCAAGTGAGATTGGACACACAAGGAATTTTTCTTTGGTGCATATGCTCCTGGTGTACATAAAAAGATAAGATACTTTCGTCAAGAATGATAAGGTACAACACTTAATGATAGTCATAAGGTACAAATAAGCAATCAGGAAACAGTATCAATATAAATCGTAAGGATACAATCAACAAAGTTACAGTCATGCTGTCATAAGTGGGAGGAGATGGATGATAGGAACCATGAGAAGTAACAGTAATGCAGCCTTAGTGAATAGTTTGAGTGTTGAGGGAATTACTTGTTTAGCAGAGTGATGATCTTCAGGGAAAAAAACTGTTCTTGTGTCTAGTTGTCTTGGTGTGCAGTGCTCTATAGCGTTGTTTTGAGGGTAGGAGTTGAAACAATTTATGTCCAGGATGCAAGGAACTGTAACACTCCTTATGAACTCATGATACACTCCTTATGAACTCATGATAACCCAGGAGTTCCCGTTTAGCTGATTCCAGACTGGGTCTGAGAATAAAGCATCCCATGAAAGCTGTTTTATCTTCAACTACGTTGCCTGGGTCATCTGGACTCTGCTGTCTTGTCTTCCAGCCAGTTCCTTGTGCAGTTTCCTTTCAGCAGGTGGTTCACACAATGGGGTTGTGATCAGTCCCCTCCCAGCGGGTGGATCACGAAGTGGGGTGGTACTGGTCTCCCCTTCCCTCTCTCTCTCTCCCCCCCTCACTTTGCTGGTCTCTACTTCCACTGCTTTTGCTCCTTCATTGATTCCTCTGCTTGCCTTCCTTTCTCTCAGTCTCTCTATTTTCCCTTCCTCCTCTCCCTCCTTTCTCTCCCTTCCCTGTCAGTCCTTTCTTTATCTTTCCTTCAGGTTTGCCCCACAGAAGCCTCCCTTATTCCCATTGCCTTTTCTATCTCTATCCTCTCTTTCCCCGCTTTCCTTTTTCTTTCCCGCCAAAGCCTCTCCCTTTTCAAACCCCTTCTCCTCTTTTCCCCGCCTCTTCCTCTTTTCTTCCGGGCGCGCCGCCTTCTGGGGCTCTGGCAGAGTTCCAGCGTCGGTCGCTGCCCTAAGTCTAACCACCTGCAACTTCGCCCGCAGCGCCCATCAGCTAGAGCCGAGCAGGCAGATCCCGGGGCGTCAGCGGAGCTCCGGCCGCGCCCCAACTCCAGCTGACTCCTCCCAAGGCCCGTGTGCTGCTGCCGGCGACGGCGGAAGCCGGCGGAGCTCCAGCTGAGTTTCACAGCCAGCGCCGATCCGCTGGAACCGCGCGAGCCGATCCCGCTTCAGCTCATCCCACAGCAACTTGTATATTTTGACTCCAACTCTTAAGTTCCCAAAAGCTGGTGAGTACTAGGTATTACGGAAACTGAAGCCCAACAAATCTGGAAGACAGACTGAGAAAGATTACTATGGAGATGGTAGAAATCAACATCTGGTATACCCTGTATACCCTTTGATGAGCGGAAATAGGCTCGCTAGAATCTATAATGCTGTACTAATTGCAGAAACTTAAATATTTATTATTAACCTTATGCCCATAAACATTATGGAATGTATGGCATTTTGCTTAAATAAGTTTCATATACTTTAATTATTCAAGGACAACTCCCCTGCCTCTTGGTTCCAATAAAGGATTAAGAGAGTCTTTTAATACTGGTCTCATGTTTCTGGACTTGTACTGTAAATCAGTGATGGTTTACCTATCCCCATTGCTGCAAATGTGTAACTGAAGATTAAAAACTTATTATAAACTTTGTTTTTGTGTACGTTTATTTTGTGCTGCATTATTGATTGAATGCTGCATTTATCATTTCCACTGCCTTTTTTAATGTTTCTAATATTTTATTGTTGATCTGTATTTACATAAGAGGACTTAATGAGGACTTGATCTTAAAAAGCAGTGTTAAATATTTTAATTAATTGAATCAATATAATGGGAACAATTGAATATTCTGAAAATAAATTGGCTATGATAGTAAAAACAAAGAAGTCTGGATAGTGCACATAGCAATACCTGGAGAAGGTACTGTAAATAGAAGTAGGACTGTGGCAAAACAAAGCAAAGATAGTATCAACAATAATGGGTGCTTGGGTGCAATCCCAAAATATCTGGAGCAGATTTGACCACCAGCATTAACAAAATCACCATTAGTTAATTGCAAAAGAGCTTTACTTGGAGCAGCTCACCTTCTCTGATACCTTTCATAACATCAAACAATACTTCCCTATCCCAGGTCCTTGAGAAGGATTCAATAGGTGGATAAAAATGCCAAATGCAGTCTAAACATCTGGCTGACTACAACAAACCAAATATTTTATCAAATATTGATAAAAACATACCTGACATGACAAACCAAGAACCCTTGCTGAAGAAGTCAGTTAAGGAAAGCTCTTGAAATCAGCAAAGGTGAAAGTTAAATATAGAAAAGAAATGAAAACCAATTTGTTAATTGGAAGAACAAGCCAATGTATGGTCAATATTTGAAGGTTGAGGAGGAAAAGCTGATATAAAATCCACATGGAGTTGGTTAAAATTGAATATTAAATAAAGAAACTGAAGGCTTTATTTTGGTAGCTCAACAACAAACTTTGCCAATTAGTTGTATGAAGGTCAAAATTCAACATGTAACAAACAACAGCAAATGTTGCCTTTGAGGTAAAAAGGATGAAACAATTGACTGATCAGTGGTTGCAGCAAAATTGCACAAACTGACTGCAAGCAGTGTCATCATTAAGCTGCCAGAATTATTCATTGAAAACTTTGCCAGAGGTTTGGAATTGGATGTAGTAAAAATTACTGGGAACAAGTTAAGAAAGTTTTTGAAAATAAGCCGGTTAAGATCTAATGGGACTTTAAGATCCAAACAGAGAGGCACTTGGTTCATAACATGTCTGATATAACAGACTTGAAAAGAAATGAATCTGATTTATTGATGTTTCTATTCTGGGTAATGCTAAGATTGAGAGGAAAAAGACAATTGGAAAAACTTACAAAATATCAGGACTTGTGGATTGAAGTTGACACTTATGGAAAAAGAAATTCATTGTTACACCATGTTTAGCCCCAGCGGGACAATTCCTAAAAGATTTTCTCGATATTTGGAAATTCTGAATTCATCAGCCCTGAACATCATAATATGAAAAAAAAAATCCACCGTGTTTGGGATTGCCTATATTCTTGGATGCTACTTAATAATTCTTAGTTCCTTGGTTAGGTTTTCAGTAGTCTTAGACTGTGAATCTAGCTTTAGATTACCCACTTGTAATATATATTCTATTAGGCATTTAGCTGTCTTTTGCCACAGTTTTCATTGTGATGCAGGCAACAAAAAAACTGATTATAAACGATCATAAATAACTCTATGGCGAAATCCAAGTTCAGCAGACTGCAGAAGGCAACCGGTTTTGAAAAGTTATAATAAAGATAGTTTTGTAACATAAACTACAGACTAAAATTTAATTGTTATTTTTGATGTGAATATTTTGTATTGTTTTTAGCACGATGCTAGTTGTCCAAGTTGAACCTAGTTTCCTTGATTGATTAATTATATAAATGAATAAATACAACTTCAGAACTCAGAATGTCGTTCATCTGTAGTTTTATTTATTAAAATAAATAAGAATTAACTAATAATTTTTTTTAATTTTTTCAAATATTTCAGCACATGGAAATAGAGTTGATTATAGGTTCAAGGTTTATAGGTTTCCAGGTTTATAGGTTTATAGGATCTGTTGTAACTGTTGCATATGCTTATTTGCTAAAAACAATCTTCTTTTTAGATGTCTGAGAATTATATCACCTGTATTCCAGCAATGTTAACTAATGCTTTGTATATGTCATAGTAGTGAGAGACATAGTAATTATTGATAAAGTCCAAAATCTGGAATATGGAATTCCCAGTTCACAATAATCTGGGATAATGACAATATATGTTACTCAATAATTCTCTTTAAAAATAAGATCGTTGGGGTTTTGCTGCCAAGTTCACTCAAATCGGCACTCTAGTCTTAAGGTTCCTTGCTTATTCAATCTGTTTTCATCTTCGTAAGGCAAATGGTTAAGCTAAATGCTTTCCAGGTTGGAGTACTAGGAAAAATACATATTTTATTGCAAAGTAAAGAACACTAAAATACATTTTTCTGATTGGAAACAAAATAGTATCCTATGTTTGTTTGTTTGTTTTATTTGGTTTATATGCCACCCTATCTCCAATGGACTCAGGGCGGCTCACAATAATAAAATTCACAAAGCCATAATACAAAGTTAAAATCTGATTAGACCCACTAAAATTTAAAACCCTTAAAACCCCATCAGTCCAGGTCAAGGAACTTGAATAACCAAGTTTTTAATTCATGGCGGAAGGTGCGAAGGTCAGGAGGCAACTGGAGTTCTAAGCGGAGTCGATTCCAGGGGGTGAGTGCGTCCACAGAGAAGGCTCTACCCCTGGGGACCTCCAGCCAACACTGTCTAGCCGATGGCACCCTGAGCAAGCCCTCTCTATGGGCGTGGACTGGGTGATGGGATGTCGTTGCTGGCTGCAGGTGGTCAGCCAAATATTCTGGGCCTAAGCCATGTAGGATTTAACTAGCACAAAAGCTAAAAATGGAAAAGTTTCTTCTTTTTTAATAGTTTTCCAGACTCACGCACAGAAATGTATTACTTCAAAAGTGCTTCCTAAATTGGTACCCTTCAGATGCCCTTCTCTAGCAAAGTGATTAGGCATGAGTCCAGTCCCTACTGTATGTTGAATTTTCCATTTTTCTCTCATTCCTTTCCTTTGGAAGATAGGTAATACGTTCAGAGTTCACAGTTTCTGCCAATGCTAACTGTTCCATTTCTTGACAGATGTCACTTAACCTGGTTGATGCAGATTTCTTTTTGGAAGAGAATAAATTCAAGCAATATTGTACAGAATTTCTCCAATATTCACAAAGAATTGGGGATGATTGGCAATGGAGAAGCATAAAGGTATGGGCAACTTCAAGTCTTAAGCCATTTATAACAAAGACTTCCTAAGAGTAGTTGTTACCAAGTTATGATTTATTGTACAATAGAATCTCTGGTCATAACCATAATTCATTCCATAACTTTGGTCGCAAACCGATTCAAATGGTCATGACTCAAACCTAAGTTTGGAAATTTGTCGCTTACAAAAAAAATGGCGCAGAAGGGGAAATCGGCTGCAGAAAAAAAACGTGAATTTTTTGGTTGGATTCCGATTTGGTTATGGTCAGAATCATTCATGACCAGAGGTTCTACTGTACTTTGATATTTATACTAAGATGAAAGATCCAAATATATGTAATTTGATTTCTGAAAGCTTTTCTTCCAAGAATTAGAAACAATAAGATGTCTATCTAAATTTAGTTCTTATTTGGCCTGTGGTTCTTTTTTAAAGCACTTCTTTTCCCTTAAAACTTTAATATGGTATTTAATTTCACTTATTAAATACAGGTATTAGGATACTTTCAACAAAATATAACAAAACAAAATAAAATAGACATTGAGAATTGGCTATTCTTTTCCTTTATAAATATTTTTAACTTGTTTTTGAAAAGAAGCTGAAAATTACAAAAATAACCAGTGTAAACACTTTCCTCTTGAGTTTTTTACAACGGCATTCATTGTTATAGCAATTAACTGGAAACAATTTTATCCCTTAGATTCTCTTCCAATTAACAAAAGCTTCCTTTCCCTTTTACCTGGAGAAGTAATATTTTTCTTTAAAACAAACAAAAATCTACAGGGATGAACCAGCAATTAAATTATCATAGGACACCTAAAAATCTAAATAAAAGCAAAAAAAAAAAAAAGAATGTAAAAGTATTTAAGTATAGACGTAGAAACTGCTTGCGTGGAGAAGAATATTTTGTGTTTACAAATCACTAAGGACAGGGTTTTTTTCTTTTTAAGAGAGATAGATTTCTTTGAACACTGTACGTTTTTCTTTTGAAATGTTTTGATGATCTTCACTTATAACTAGACAAGCCTTGTTGACAACCATTTTGTGAATAGATGGGCTTTTGTTGTAGCCATATTGCTTGCATATAGACCCAATAAATGACCCAAAGATTGGGCAGCACGGCTTTAATTATTGCTTTAATCTTATCTGATTTTCTATCAGTGCTCTACTTTGCTGATACTGAAACTTCTTTTCCATAAATGTAATACAAATATGATAAGTACATGTTTTGCATAAGGAAGTGCCTAGATTTAATTTAATTTGTAGCATCTGAAGATAGAATAGGAAAAAATGCTTTTTGGAATTCATGGAGAGCTGCAGCCAGGCAGTGAGCTGTACATCACAGTGAACTAGATGCACTGGTGGTCTGACTTTACACAGGATACTCATGTATGTTTTTGTAGTTGTATTTCAGTTCTAGGACTTTGGACATAAGTACTATTGGAAGAGGGATAGGAACTTTTAGATACATATGGACACCTACAGTGTTATCCTCTAAATGCAGTGATAGATAAATTATTTGTAATATCATATATGTAATGGCCTTAACAAACTATAGAGACATTTCTGTAATAATTTTTGTAAAGCTATTAAAACTAGCTATTAGCCAGTTTCAGTGCCTTCATTTTTTCGTTTTAGTCTAGAGAGAAAAAGAAAAACAACTTTCCCCTTGAGTTCTTTGGAATTACAGCTTTTGTCAAGCTATCCTTGCTGCTTTATCCAAATGCTGTATTTTTCCCCACCAGCCACCCTTTCCACAGATATTTTGTTCAGATTGTACTTGCTTCTATTGGCTTTTTGGCTACAGATTCCTCTTGCACATGTACCTGGATTCCCACAACGTCAAATCCATCCCTTCAGTACAGAAGTGTCCAGAAATCCTCAATGTTGAGGATTCTACCATTGCCTAACACTTCTGCCTGTTATATATTTTTTTCAAACATCTGATGGGCCTGCTCTCCGGTAATTTAATTGGATAGGAAGCTGCTAGATGTCTAATCTAACAGTTGAATTGGTACTGACAAGAAAAATAAAATCTTTGCACCTAGACCATTTTATATTATGCTATGTCCATCAGGGCATCTCATCCTACCACAAAGGTATATTAAAGTAAATTTACATGTATTTATGCTTAGCACAAAATTCAAGTGAGATTTATTTCATACAGCCTGATTTTGCTTCTAACTTTAAATATATAAATCCAAGAATTGCCAATTTGTGAGACTGAATGCAATGTTTAGTAGGGAACTTTATAGCAAGATGCTGAATATGAAGTTTGTTTTTCCTACCCAATAAGCCTATGTTCTTGTACTACTTAGATTTGGTTTGCAACTATAGTCTTTATGGCATGTACAGTCATAGTTCGTTCCAGCAAAAGTACATTCTGAGTTTGGCTCATTAGGTTTTAGTGGGAATATAAATATAAGATGCCAGTAAAAGCAACTAAGGACAAGGTAATTTTCTTGAAAAGAATTGGTTTTGTGTTTAAATGTATACTGACAAAAGTACATATATTTATTTTAGGTGAAATCTTGATGAAAGAAATGCTAAAATAGCCTATGACACTGCGATAGATAAATGGATGGACGGACGGACAAATGGACAGATAGACAGACATGGATAATGTGGCTTAGAGGAGAGAATTAATAGGCTGAAAAGAGACATATATTGATTTAAAATTAAAGCCAATGAAATAAACTCTTGTCAGAAATGATATATAACCCAAAGAGTTAAATTTATAGTTACATTTGCAGACTTATGAAGTAATTTAATGGTACACTAATGGGGTTTGAACAGAGATTGTTTTGAATAGAATCCTTTTAGATCAGCTGTTGCACATATGCTTTTTGTGTGTGTTTCTCTAAAATAAAACTTAATGAAACAGCTAATAAAACCCCCAATTTGTTTGTGCTTTCTTTGAGAAATGAGCTGTTAATATGCAGCTACTGTTTATTACCAACCATGCATTTTAGTTGTCTTTCAGTAGATATTGTTACCAAGAATCCATGCTCTGATACACATTTTAATCCCATAACGTCTTTTTAAAAAATACTCATGTCAAGAACATGTTTAATTTTCTTAAATGAGCTAACATGTAAGAAATTTATAACTAGATTTGGTTAATGGTACCTGGAGCAGTTGTTTTTTGCAGGATTTTTGTTGGATATTTTTTTTTCATTTTGTGGTATAGTGGTAGATGATAAATCACATTTTCTGAAGGTTTTGTGTAAGCATAAACCAGGCATAGAAGCGATTTCTTGGATCTATACCTCATATTGCATGTTGATAGCTAGAAGAGACTTAATAGGAGAAATGTGATTCTTGGAAGTTAACTCTTATCTGAAAGACTGCAGTAAGCAGATTCCTCCTCCCCTTCTATTTTGCACTACAGTTGAATTGGTATAATACAGGAATTATTGGATCCCAATATCCAGAATCTCCTGTCAGTATGGACAGTGATGAAGAATGCCGGAATTTATAATTCACTAACATCTGGGGAGTGTTCATCCATGAATGCTCACTAATAACATTACTGTAGAGTCTTTGGAATTGATGATTGCATATGGATTTTGAAAAATTATCAGGAACATATTGGGAAACATTATAGAGGAAAGTGATTAAAATAGCAAGTAAATGTATCTAGAGCAGAAATTTTTGAGTCTCATCAATCTTTAAAACATTTCTCCTCTGTTACAAGAGAAGTTTTTCCATTTTAGCCAATATTAAAATCCAATTTTTTAATACCAAAATTAATAGCAACACAAAACCTGAGTGAAGAACAATAGTGTGTATCTCTGATACAAAGCAAAAATGGACAGCCCAGAATATCCCCAGATTATTGTGCTGAACTAAATTCTACAACCTTCTGTTGTTTAATTCTCAGTAATATGTTTTTAGCCGTAGTCACTCCCCAAAATGGAATCTGGACATATTTCTTGTAGTCCTTGGAGAACAAATAAAATATAATGTGGTTTCTAATTGTTGGAAGCAACCTTCCCTACCTTTATACAAAGCTACACAGCAGTAATATAAACAGCAGTAGATAGATAGACTATGTGTCTCAGATTTTCAATTCCTACCAATGTTCTCTACCATGATCTATCCCTATTCTGTTTTGTGAAATTGCCCAATAGTGTACTTATCAGTATAATTGAATCCGTCTACCTTCCTGCTTTCAGTCTCCATTTATTTCCTTCCATCTTTCTCAGCATTATAGCATTTTCCAGAGACCTGATTCATTACATAATATGTTTGAAGTAGAATATTTTGATAGGTAGCTAGGTATAGACATATCACATCATTTGAATATTTTTTCAAGGCCTTCATGGATGCTCTATCAAGTGCTAATTTTCTTGGCTGCTTGTTTCTTTACGGTTGATAGTTGATCCTAAAAGGCAGAAGTCAAATCTAGGACTGGTTGTTGCAATTGCTATCATTAGGATGGTTATCTTTATATTTAATTTTAGTCCTATTTATTCACTATGCTCTTTGACTTTTAGTACCAAGGCTTTTGGATCCTTTGCATTTTTGACTGTCGGTAGGCTCATCAGCACAAGTGCAGATCATTTATATTTTTTCCTCATTTTTCTTAGCACTTTCCACAGCTTGATGTGATCAACACAATTGAAGGCTTTTCAATGAAGCACATACTTACTTCTTTTTGTTATTCTTTAACTCTTTCAAATATCCAGCATCAGCTATGATATCTCATGTTCCCTGGCTTTTCTAAAGCTAACCTGAACATCTAGCATCTCTTTTCCCATATAGGGCTATAATCTGTGTCGGATGATCCTTATTTTGCTAGCATGTGAAATTAAAGATATTAAGCAGGGGTGAAATAGAGCTGGTTCTGACATATTCTGGAGAACTGGTAGCGAAAATTTTGAGTAGTTTGGAGAACCGGCAAATACCACCTCTGACTGGCCCCACAGTGGGGTAGGAATGGAGATTTTGCAATATCCTTCCCCCAGGAGTGGGGAAGGAATGGGGATTTTGCAGTATTCTTCCCCTGGAGTGGGGTGGGAATGGAGATTTTGCAGTATCTTTCCCCCAGGAGTGGGAAAGGAATGGAGATTTTGCAATATCCTTCCCCCAGGAGTGGGGAAGGAATGGGGATTTTGCAGTATCCTTCCCCTGGAGTGGGGTGGGAATGAAGATTTTGCAGTATCCTTCCCCTGGAGTGGGTGGGAATGGAGATTTTGCAGTATTCTTCTCCTGCCGCACCCACCAACGCCACCAAGCCCCACCCACAGAACCGGTAGTAAAAAAATTTGGATTTCACCATTGGTATTAAGGGTACTAACATCATTTAGCCTTCTGACTTGGTAAGGCTTGAAATTTACCTAACCTCATCTCTACTTAGAAGTAGAGAATATCTTCTAAGGTATATTGTATACTTAGATATTTCTACTGTATAATGTTTCAGTATACTCCTTTTATTTTCCTTTGTTCTCCGCTGAATTGGCTACTATCTATCCATTGGCATCCTTTAGCATATCAATTTGAGATTAGAACATTCTTCTGACTTAAAAGATTGCTTGTAAGACTTCCCTTGCTTTCCATTTCTGTTTCCATCTTCAGTGTCTTTACAGATATTGTTATAATACTGCTTACTGTCATTTCTAACAGCTCTCTGAAACTCCTTGTTAAGTTCCCTTCTGATACGTTTGTCTTTTTTGGCTTTGGCTTTCTTCTTTATTTTGCCATTTTCACTGTTTGTTCTGCCATCCAGTTTGCTTTCCTCACTTTCTTCATTTTTGGCAGTCTTTTTTCACGTTCTTCCTTAACAGCTTCTTTTAAATTCATTACATAATTCCTCCAGTTTTCTATTAATGAGAAACAGAAGTTCAAGTGGATCCTGATACGCTCCTTGAAAATAGTGGCTACATTTCAATTTACGCCCACAGTTGAGGCTAGAATTTCAATTGCTGCAATACGGTTGTAAAATGAGAAATCATGGGATTACATGCAATTTTGGCAATCCAGGTTGCCAATCTTGGCTGCAATCTTGGCAATCTTGGCTGCAATCTTGGCAATCCAGGTTGCTGTCATTAAGTGAAATTTACCAGTTGTTAGCCAAATACCCAACCTGGTCTAAACCATTTTGGTTTTAGACCCGTCTAGGTCCAAGCTTCAACCCCACTACCTGCCTGTCTCCCCTCATTTTTGCCCTATTGGTTATCCTAGACTCTGCCCTGCAGCAAGCAGTCTCGGAACCAAGCAGATCGGGGGCTGCTTGTAAGCCTGAGCTGAATCCCAGTGAACCTCACTATCTAGCACTCTGCTGCCTCAGCTGACCTTCATTGTTTTCTTGTTTCAGATGCTGATGAGGCATGCCTGGCCTGGCTGCTAATGATATGGGCCTGACATTGTGCAGTGGAAAAAAAAAAGCAGATGGAGGTTAAAGGGGCCTCAGCATTCCATCGGGGTAGTTTTGCTCTGAGAAAAGGGGAGGGGGAGGCATGAAATATCCCTTCCTTGAGCTGGAATATGCCAATGTTCTTGGGATTACTTGTGTAATATGACATATTCAGGTTTTATGCTGTGAGTTTATTTGATTTATAAAATTTTAATCCATTTTTCAATAGTAAATAACACATTCCAAAGTGAGGATAATTAAAAACCACTTACAGTATCTTTTAAACCAGGGGTGGGCAACTGTGGCCCTTTTACAACCTGTGGACGTCAACTCCCAGAATTCCTGAGGATTTCAACTCCCAGAATTCCTGAGCCAGCTTGAATTCTGGGAGTTGAAGTCCACAGGTTGTAAAAGGGCCACAGTTGCCCACCCCTGTTTTAAGCAGTTGAAACTTCTAAAAATAAAATATTTAAAACCAGCTTAAAAACAAGACCAGAAGGCACAATAGCACAAAGATAAACTATACCCAGGTGAACATTAAGATCCTGGGGAAATTCCACTACTAGGGTACTTGAATCAAGAATGCCCTTTCTGGGGTCACAACACACAGTAGCAAATTGCTGGAAAATATGGTATTCCCAGTAGGTCTTGACAGACAGTTACATAAGGACATACACACCTATAGGTATCCAGGTTCATATCATATAAGGCTACTGTGAATTTGGCTTGATAGCAAATTGGAAATAAGCACTAACACTAACACATAAACACTAACACTTTTAAAATAGATTAAAAACATGTTAGTGGCACTCCCCTTCAATGAACATGTAAAAGTTAATTAGCATTCGGGATAAAATAAATTGTTATGGAACGGGGTGAAGTGCTCCTGGTTCGGACGGGATTGCCTGATCCGGTAGCGATGGTGGCGGGTGGTTCGGAGAACCGGTAGCAAAAATCCCTGCCCCTTCCCCATCATGCCCAGCTGAGCCGCACGATCATCAGAGGCTTTTTTTTTTAACTTTTAAAAGCATTTTTTCTACAACCTCTTCTAATGAAAAAATGCTTTTAAAAGTAAAAAAAAAAGCCTCTGATGATCGCGCGGCTCAGCTGGGATCATCAGAGGCTTTTCAAAGCGTTTTTTTCTGCAACCTCTTGGCCGAAGAGGTGGTAAAAAAAATGCTTTGAAAAGTCTCTTACGATGTCAGCTGAGTTGCCTGTTTGGCAGAGAGGTATTTTTTTTAAAAGCCTCTCTGACTATCCCAGCTGAGTTGCCTGATCGACAGAGACTTTTCAAAGCATTAGGAAAATGCTTTGAAAAGTTAAAAAAAAAAAGTTGGCTCCGCCTACCCAGTCACATCACCCCCCAGGCCACGCCCACAGAACTGGTAGTAAGAAATTTTACATTTCCCCCCTGTTATGGAATCTTTCAGTTTAACTGGCTTGGAATTATCCAGTTTTGTTCCTGAATATGACCCCATAGATACAAGTGGGGTAGTACAATATCTAACTTCCAAAATACAGATTCAGTTCACAGGGATATTATGGTCAACAGTATCAAAAACTGCAGTGAATCAAAGAGAATAAAAAAGATGTAATCTCTCTTCTTTTTTGTAAAGATCAACCATCAGTGATTGACCAAACCAGTGGTGATTTGGTCTTATAACAGGTTTGATCCTGTAACTGGACGAGTCATTTAAACTGAGATGTATCTAGATAAATTCTAGCTAAGAGTATTTGAAGCTGCTAAGCACCGTATTGAGACATTTATAATGCTTAAAATCCAAAAAACCTTCACATTTGGAAAATTAAGTTAGCAGTTTTAATTATACTTTTTCATTCTTACAGAGCTCTTTAGTACATTTCTGGGTCTATGTACTTTAATGTTTAATTTTAGAAAGTGCTATTTCACATTCTCCTGTTTTACAGATGGTAATTTTTTTGTCCCATTTTCAGTGGCATATGGGAAGAATCCTTCATGCTTCTTGTCAAGTGCTTTTACTGAATGTCTGTTGAATCCTTGTGCCTTTTTTGTCACAATTTACAGGTTTACCATCTGCACTTAACTGAAAAATGGGTCAGCATGTAAGATTTAATAACAATACTAAATTGTTTTGTTTTGACTGTTTTGAAATTCTTATTCAATATGGTATTAACTAGCTATTTTTATTTATGAATATTTACCCTTGTATTTTATTTTCTCTGTGCCACATAGAATATGATACATTTTGTAAGGCAAAAGGCAAAATCATATCATGATACACTTGGTAAGGCAAATATTGCTTTGTAAAAGGAACAAATCCTCTTTACATAATGCTTTAAATTGTAATATTTTACAAATAATTATGTCCTCATCCTGGAGGATTGTACTCAAAATATGTTCTTAGAAAATTCCAATTCTTTTTGAAAATGTTTCATTTGAAAATTTTGTTTCTAGTTAGCTAACTAATAATTGTTTTAACTACTGAAATTTAGTATTTTTATTCGTCTATTGAAAGATCAGATCCTACTGCATATTATGAAAATATCTGTATGCAGGACACTGAATTTTTCTTAGATTCAATCCTCCTGTATTACTTACTCATTTTAAAATGTATTTTAAAATGAATAGGTGAAATGTAACACTAAATTTATAATAGTTGGTTGTATTTGATGAACTGGTTTTAAAATGACAATGAATTAATATTTGATAGTAATACAATATTACTAAAATAGCTTAGGAAAAAAATGAAGAGATTCCTCCAATAAGAAAATTGAAAAAAAAAAAGATCAGCTTTAAGATTATCAATTAACTGAAGTAGTACAAGGGGAAAAAAGGCAAAGTGAGATTAGAATAATGGATTGATTTTTCTAGTATTGTAAAGTAAGTGGATAGAATCAATAGAACAGAGGTAGCAATCCTATGCATACATGAGACTGAATATCATTAAATTAAAGGGACCTTATATCTGAATAAATTTGAATAGAAAATGTGGGTAGGAGTAGGTATCGTAATTCTAAATTTTTATATACTGTGTTAAGAATATTGAGCAATAACACTTGACAAAGCACTCTGGAAAAAGCCAATGACAAACCACTTATGCATTATTGCCAAGAAAATGACATATATGTATCCATGTAATATCTTGGAGACAAGCTCAGCTTTACAGAATTTTGATTACTCAAGGACTTAAGTATCTAATTATGAGATGCTTTTGTATCAGTTTGCTTATTACATAATTTATTTAAAATCCTTTAAAATGATTTAAGTTGTAGAATTCCTTCTCCAAAACCAAAACATTCAAATATTGCTTTTCTTTCAACTCTAAACATAGGACTCTACTGATGGCTACATGATTAAAACATATCTTCAGCTGAAAAACAAAAGTAGCTCTTCAGGCAGAGTGGACATAGTAAATGATGAATCAACATTTCTGTCGTTTGAGGTATGTAACATTTTTGCTTTTGATCAAACTAAGATATTTTAATACTATCATTTAAATCAATAAATTTAGAAATGTGAGAATTCATCAAATGGGTTACCAGGTAGATTATAAAGTTAATTGGAATAATTACAGAATAGTTTAGGCTGTTGTTCATATATAGTATCAAGCTTGCTTGTTAACCATGTTTTTGATTAAAAGATCAAATGTTTCATTATCAAACATATAGAATGGAATGGAATGGAATGGAATAGAATAGAATTCTTTATTGGCCAAATGTGATTGGACAGACAAGGAATTTGTCTCCGATGCATAAGCTCTTAGTGTACATACTGTACAAGCAACAAGTGATAAATCTTGATCATAATCATAAAATACAATCATCATAACTCATAAGACACAGCACTCAGTGATAGTCATAGGATACTAAATAATCAATCAACCTAAATTATAATAGGATACTAAATAAAAGTAATCAACATAAATCATGAGATATAAACAACAAAGTTATAGTCATAAGGTAAGGAAATAGGTAATAGGAAAAATGTAATGATGAGAAGGATAATAGGTAATACAGTCTTATTAGGTGGTTTGACATCCTAGGGAATAGACAGCGTTGTGGGAATTAGTTATTTAGCAAAGTGATAGCATGGGGAAAAACTGTCTTTGTGACTGGTGGTTTTGGCATGCAATGCCCTATAGCAGTGATGGAACGTTTGCATGGAAACGTCACACGTGTGTCCATGCGCTTATAAGGGCCTGAGCTCCAGAAAAGCTGAATTTCCAGGTTCTAGTGTGCATGCGCGCCCGATGATAAGCTGGCTGGCACGCATGTGCAGGCTGGTTTTCAGCACTGCTATGCGTGCAAAGGGATCACACTCCAGAAAAGCCGAATTTCCAGGTTCTGGTGCGCATGCATACCCGACAATCAGCTGGCCAGAGCACATGCACACACCAGTTTTTGGCACTGCCGCATGCGTGAAGGACACCTGATCATCGCGCACACATGCTTGCCAGAAACCCAGAAGAGAAACAGGCAAGGCCGCATATGCCGGGTGACATGGCTTCATGTGCCACTTTGGGCACACGTGCCATAGGTTTGCCATCAAGGCCCTATAGCATTATCTTGAGGGCAGAGGTTGAAACAGTTTATGTCCAGGAAGTGAGTGGGTCTATAGATATTTTCACAGCCCTCTTTCTGACTCATACAGGTCCTCTGGGAAGGCAGGTTGGTTGAAATTATTTTTTCTCCAATCCTAACTATCTGTTGAAGTCTGTCTCTATCTTGTTTGGTTGCTGTGGCAAACCAGACAGTTATAGGGTGCAATAATTCCTTTGTAGAACTGTATCAGTAGCTCCTTGGGCAGTGTGAACTTTCTGAGTTGGTGCAGAAAGAACATTCTTCGTTTTGCTTTTTGATGATGTTTTTGATGTTAGATGTCCCTTTTTAAGTTCTGAGATATTATAGAATCTAGAAACTTGAAGGTTTCTACTGTTGATACTGTGTTGTCTATTATTATAAGAAGTGGTATAATAGGACGGCTTCTCCTAAAATCTACTATCATCTCTATAGCTTTGAATGTGTTCAGTTCAAAATTGTCCGGCTGCACCATAAGGCCAGTTGTTCAACTTCCCTTCTATATGGAATTTCGTCGTGGTCTTGAATGAAACCAATCATATTTGTATCATCTGCAAACTTCAGTACTTTAACAAAGGGATCCTTTGAGATGCAGTTGTTGGTATATATAGAGAAGAGTAATGGACAGAGCACATAGCCCTGAGGGGCACCTGTGCTAATTGTACATGGTGTGATTTTGCCTATCTTCACCTGCTGCTTCCTATCTGTTATGATCCACTTACAAGTGTGTCAGGCACAGCTAGCTTTGGTGAGAAGGATATCTGGAATGTTGGTATTAAATGCTGAGCTGAAGTCTACAAAAAGGACCCTTGCATAGGTCCTTGGCGATTCAAGATGTTGTAAGATGTAGTGCAGTGCTATATTAACAGCATCATCTGCCAATCTATTTGCTTGGTAGGCAAATTGCAAGGAGTCTAACAGCAGATCTAGATTGGTTTTCAGGTGGGCCAGCACTAGCCTTTCAAGGTTTTGATAATTACTGATCTGTAGCCGTTCAGGTCCTTGATAGAGGGTTTCTTAGGCACTGGGGTGATAGTAGAGTGTTTGAAGCAAGAAGATACATAACATGTCTCTAGTGATTTATTAAAAATGCAGGTGAAGATGGGGGCCAATTGGCCAGCACAAACTTTCAATCAAGAAGGAGTTACCTTGATTGGGCCTGGAGCTTTTTCAGGCTTTTGTCTGTTAAATAGAACTTGGACATTTTTTTTCTGTGTTCAACAGTGATGGGGGTCTCAGAAAGATGGAATCAGTTGTAGGAGACTTGGCTTTTGTTGTTATATCTGAGATGGAGAGGGTGGCGATAGTTGACTGTGTTTTTCTCTCATTCTGCTGTAAAACAGATCAGGTCATCTGCCAGTTGTCGATTCCTTAAACCATGGGAAGGAGGTTTGCTGTAACCAGCAATATTTTTAAGGGTTTTCCATATATTTGCTGGTTTGTTTGTTGAGACCTGATTCTTCAGCTTTTCAGAGCAGCTTCTTTTTGCTGCTCTGATCTCCCTTGTTATTACATTCTTGGCCTGTTTGTACAGCATTCTATCTCCTTTCCTCTTTGGGGAAAGGCTTCCTCTTTGGCAGGACGTAGTTGCTTGAGTTTAGCTGTGAATCAAGGTTTGTTGTTATGATGCCCTTATTTGAATGTATATGTTCAAATATTTGAACATATATTTGAATGGATATGATCTGGCATAAGCCAGAAACAATCAATGCCAATGTCATTTTTTAAAAAGTGCTGTTTCATATCTGAACCAGTTTAAAGGTGAAATAAAGGAGAATAGCTAACTAAAATCAGATTTAAGACTAATTGCAATAAATGAGCTGATTTTCTTATGTTTATTACAATTAGATGTTTCACATAGTCCTTGACATACAATCACAATTAGGATTGAAATTGTTCATCGCTAGGTGAGACAAACTAAGACATCATGTGACCACATCACTTAGTGACTGCAATCCTGGCAGTCCCAATTCCCATTGTTAACTGAGAATTGTGCATTATTAAACAAGTGTCTACCCCAACACAAGCCATTCTCGACTTCCTGAGTATCATTTCCTTCCACCCATCTATTTCCTCACCATCTCTGCCCTTTGGGTGCCTTCTACCCTTCCTTGCAAAGTGGCAACTGCCTGGGAACTGTATCTGCCCCAGTCACAGTTGCATTCACCCCTCCAACTTGCATGCTGGGACCCCAGTGCCTTGTGCTCCATCATCCCAACTGATCTTTGCTTCCTACTCTCACTGCTGACAAAACTGTTTGTTCAATGCCATTGTAACTTTGAACAGGGACTGAACAAATTATTGTAAGTTGAAAACTCTCTGTAGTGTTGTTCCTACTTGAATAATTAAGAAGCTGTGTGCCTATGGAGATTCTCAGTCATCCAGGTTATGGTTTTCCCAAAGGTGTATTTTCAAGAGGAATTGGACTTTTTGTTTTTCTTTGTCAATGTTTCACTTCTCATCCAAGAAACTTCTTAAGCTCTGACTGATGGTGGGGAATGGAAGGATTTATATTCCTTGCAGACAGCTGGTCATTTGCATCCTTTTAGAGCAGGGGTGTCAAATTTGATTTCATTGAGGGCCGCATCAGGGTTTTGTTTGACATTGGGGAGCCAGGGGGGCCATGGCCAGTTCAACATCACTTGTGTTGGGGGAGCCTATCATGGCCCAAGCAGTTTGCCAGTGAAAATGGGCTCCTGAGTTCCATTTTGGCTGTGATGGCCTCCTGCGACCCTCTGCTAGTGAAAACAGAGCTCAGGAGGGCCACCCGCAGCCGTCCCGAGCTCTGTTTTCACTGACAGGGCACCATGGGCTGGTCCTTTGCTGTTTCCAGGGCAGCCAGCAGGCGATATCTAAGCAGGCCGGGCCTTAAGTTTGACACCTTTATTTTAGAGGGTCATTGAAATACTTGGAGGGTTATCTGTATCCTCAGAGTCACCTGAGTAGGGCAATTGGGTGTGGAAGCATACTGAGCTTATTAGCTTGGGTTTAGCCAGGGGTGAAATCTAAATTTTTTTGCTACTGGTTCTGTGGGTATGGCTTAATTAGTGGGCGTGGCTTGGTGGTCAGGTGACTGGATGTGTGTGACTTGGTGGTCAGGTGAGCGTGGCCAAGTCGACGTCGTTTCTTTGCCTTTTTTTAACCTACAAAACACAACTGGCTTACCCACAATGTAAAAGCAGCTGTGCTAGACCCAAAATGGCCTCTGCAACAAGCAGGAACCTAACACAGGTACAAAAAGTCCAAAAAACCAACTTTCACACTTTATACACACAAAATTACACATACAGCTTTGTGAGATTTTGTGTGTTTGTGTAGTTAGAGGGAAACACTACAGAAACACACAAAATCTCAGAAAGCTGCACAAATATTATTTTATTTTATTTTTATTTTTATATAAAAGCAGCTAAATTTAAAACTTCCTAAACTTTAAATGGCTAGGTCTAAAAAAAGAACAACTAAAAAAATCCCCAGTTAGCTATTTTTTTTAAAGCTTCCCAAAAAAAGCGCGGGGGGGGGGAGGGTTAGGCAGGCAGGCAGGCAGATAGAGCTGCTCACCGATGAGCTTGATTGTAGGTAGGGAGATTCAGTTGCTTGCTGATGCAATGGATTGCAGGGATTACAGCAAGCGAAGCAAGGCAGGTGTTGCAACCAGCAGCTCAGGATTCAGTCCGAACAGCGAAGGTAAGCAAGCTGGAGGCTGGGGGCGGAAGGGATTTTTGCTACCGGTTCTCCAAACTGCCCGCCGCCATCGCTACCTACTCACCCGAGCCGGTCCGAACTGGGAGCATTTCACCCCTGGTTTTAGCCCTTTGTATTTATTTATATAACAATTATTATTTGGGTATTGTATTTTAAAATATTCATCCTAAAGCATATGGAAGCATCTGGACCTCAACTGTATGGTTTTTTCCACTTTCCTTAATTAATAATAATTTATGAGATGGGGAACTTTATTAATAATGCTATTTATATTTACATAACTGGATAATTGAGGCCTGAAGGCACTCTGAGTGGCATCTAATACATGAATATAAATCCTTTAAAATATGACATTGAGCCCCAGTAAAGCCTTCTGGTGCTTTTATGAATTGCATAAATGGGATTTAACTTAATGTTTGACATGATCAACAAAAGCACAGAGGCAGCAAAAGATGCTTGATCTTCATCTTTAATATTTTTTTCTATTTTTAATACTTTCTTTTTGGTTACAAACTGGTAATAACTTTAAAATATTGTAGAGAGCTAAACTATTTTAGTGTTTTGTTTTGTTTTTTTACAATAGATAGCAACCATGTATTGGTTGGATTCACTAATTGTATTCAGCTATGTAGGGCCTCAAACTTGGCAGCTTTAAGACTTGTGGACTTTGACTATGCTGGCTGGAGAATTTAAGGGAGTTGAAGCCCACAAGTCTTAAAGCTGCCAAGTTTGAAGACCTCTGAGCTACAGTGTCATACATTTAGTTGTGATTCAGCTGGCTTGAATCAGCCATTATGAGTTATAATTTTAAACCATTAATTATGGTTTGTTTAAGAAACTCTAGTTAAATAATGCCTTAATGTGATATGTGAATCAGCTCATGGTTTCAAAAGAACAATTGTTTACATGTAATCTTTTAAATATATACATTCTATAAAATATAAGTAGTAAACATTAAGTGACAGCTGAAGGTACCTGCAAGTCAGAAGTTAAAAATAAATAGTTGCTGGGCTAGTCCCTTTATAAACTAAATGAGATTTATGTAATATATTAGTTAAAAAAAACAAATTTTGTGGAAAAATCAAAGTTTAACTGCTTATACCCAGCCAAATGTGGTTTATTAAATAGTCTAGATAAATAAACTATGGCTCAATCCAGTGTGTCAATGGAGTAAGTGACAACCTTGGATAATATCAGTTTTTGACTGATTATGTCAGGACAATAGAGGGATTTCAGTAATACCTGACTTAACATTTTTAAAAGAAATAATTTCAACACAAAGCTCTCACACTGTTGCTGAGGGAACTGAGTGCAGATTTTGCTTCAAGAATCCTCCTGACCACGCCCATCCTTCCCATCCCACGCCAGTCTTTCTCACGAAGGCGTAGGAAGTAACACTGAAACGAAAAACTTTTAGCAATTAATAGAAACAGGTCAGGAAGAACAGCAGGAAGCCCAACTGGGTGGGCATGGATTGGACTCACAGCGTCATGAAAAAGGACGTCCAGGTACGTCAACGTCCATTTTCCACAACGCTGTTCGTCCAATCCATAGTACGGGATCTACCCAAGCTCACTGGTCCCGGGCGGGAGGCTGACTGCTCCCAGAGTCCGTGGTCGAGACCACTTGCTGTAGCACCCGGCGACCGAATGAAGCTTCTGCTGCCACAAAAGAGTCTATTTTATAATGACGTATAAATGATGTCGGAGATGTCCAAGTAGCCGCCCGACATATGTCCAAGATTGAAGCCTGTGTAGCCCACGCTGCCGTGGTCGCTGCACTTCTCGTAGAATGAGCATAAAGTCTTCCAGGAAGCGGTTTGCCTATTGTGTCATATGCTGTAGAAATACAGGCCTTTATCCAGCGACCTACAGTAGCTGAAGATACTCTCTTCCCCTTGTGGCTGGGTGGAAAGACACTAGCAAGGCTTCAGTTGTACGGAAGGATTCTGTACGTCTGATATATCGTCGAAGCGCTCTCCGTTTTGATTTTGATTTTGATGGTTTTGATGTCCGCCTTCCAGGGGCGAAGCCAGAAAAGTCGGCGAGCCGTCACGGAGGAAGCCAAGGCTCTAGAGACAAACTTGACCGAGTTTAGGGAAGTGTCGGCAGAGTACTCGGTGGCCGCAATGATTTTATTCACATCTTGATGTAACCTTGTCTCTTCCGGGGGAAGACGCTCCTGTAGCTGACGCAGCCAGATCAGTGAAGCGCGGTTGAAGAATGATGTAGCCGTAGCGGTCCTAACCGTCCAGGCCACCGCCTGATGTGACTTATGCAAGGCCAGCTCCATCCTCCAGTCCTCCGCCTTCAGGGCGTCTAGCGGGTCAGTCGATACCACCGAATGAGAGGTGAGAGTCGCCACCGGAGCATCAACAGACGGCAGGTCTAGGAGAGCCTCCAATTCGGGGGCGGAGCAGTATAATTTCTTGTCCAGATTGTTGGGCGCAGTCAGAGACCCAGGCTGGGCCCACGGGGCCTGGAGTACATCAGTGAACAACTGGGGACAAGGCACAAAATCCTTTTCGCGTTTGGCCTGTTTGAACAATGCATCGTGTGGGCCAGCCTCGGGCTGAGACGGAGGGAGTTGCGCCCCCACCGATCCCAGATTTGTCGTTAAACGAGCCTTATGGAGGAGAGATTTAAACAATGATGGGCGAAACAGGCCCGAGAAGGCAGGAGTATCAGGAAGCAGGCCCTCATCCTCGGAAAACTCGAGATCCTCCGGATACGTCTCCTCGTCCTCCTCTGAACCGTCTGAGGAATCTGACACCTGCCGAAGCGGGGACCTTATCTGTGCGCCCTGTGTGCGGAAGAGGACTCCAGCTGCCCCCCCGCTGCCTGAGGCTGAACCGGTTGATTGGCTTTGGCCGCTATGATAGTGGCTAGGGCAGAGGACAGCATGGCCTGGAAATCGACCTGTGGGCTCGCGGAAGCTGGATCCACTGGGCGCAGGCCCGCCACTGTGGGCGTAAAGGTAGCCGATGGAGCTTGTCTGGCGGGCGGCCTTAGAAGGTCCGTCCCTGCAGTAGAGACATCGGGCATAGACTGAGATACCCTCTTACTCATAGCCAGAGGAGCGGGGGACATCTGGCCAGACATTCCCGCCTCGAGATCTGTAGCCAAGGTCTGGGCTCTGCCCGTCTCGGGACGCACCAACAAGGCTTCTGCCAACCTGGCCTTCTCGTATTGTTTCTCAAACGCCTTATGACGGCGAAGAGCGTCCCTGTCCTCTCCCCCTGACTTCTTCGGGAGGCGTGATTGATGGCTGGAGCTAGCCGACCTCTTATCCCTCTTTTTCTTATGTGATCTTGTTGATCAAACAGGGCTGACTTCCTGCTCGAGGTCAGAAGATAGAGAGGAATCAGCCATGAATGGGAGAAAATGGGAATCCAAAAATAGGTTGGATAATTTCCTCTCCTAGCTTTGCTTCACTTTGCTTTGCTCAGTGTGTTTGTTTAGCTTAGCTTAGCTTTGCTTTGCTCAGCTTGCTCTGCTTAGCTGGGTCTAGCTAGGCTAGCTAGTATAGCTTGCTTTGCTTTGCTTTGCTTTGCTTTGCTTTGCTTTGCTTTGCTTTGCTTTGCTTTGCTTTGCTTTGCTTTGCTTTGCTTTGCTTTGCTTTGCTAGCTTTGCTTTGCTGTGCTTTGCTTTGCTTTGCTTTGCTTTGCTTTGCTTTGCTATGCTTTGCTATGCTTCGCTTCGCTTCGCTTCGCTTTGCTTTGTTTTGCTATGCTCTGCTTTGCTCTGGCTTTGCTTTACGTTGCAATGCCTTACTATGCTTTGCTTGCTGCTATGCCTTGCTTTGCTTCGCTTGCTTTGCTAAACTTTGCTTTGCTTTGCTTAGATTTGCTCAGCTGAGTTTACGTAGTTTTGCTTTGTTTGCGTGCTTTTGCTCTGCTTTGCAACGCTCTGCTTCACTTTGTTTTGTTTTGTTCTGCCTTGCTTTGCTATGTAGATTACAACGCTTAAGGCTTCTGATTAACTGCCCCCCCCTCCGAAGGGGCGGTGCAGAGTGTCTGATGGGCAGCCGCCCGTCGCCTGAGCTCCGTGGGGTGAGACAGCCGCCTGCCCCAGGACAGGTCTTATGGCCCCCTGGTGCACTGACCACAAGGCGATGGCCAGGAGCACCTAACAGCCCAAATGAAAAGGGCTTCGGGTGAGCAAAGTAAACGTTGGGCGGAGGGCAAAAAAGGGCGGAGGCCACGCCTCCAAATGGTGGCCGCGCCTAGCCCGAACTCTGTAGCCGCGCCTGCCACGAGCGGTCAGGTCGCAGGCTACTACAACGGAGCGGCGGCGACGATCCCAGCCGCCACCCCCCGACTTTCAAAAGCGCTCCTCACCGCTTTGAAACGAGCGCTCCGGCAGCCGGCGATTCTCCGCGGCCCCGCCCGCAGCTCCCTGTCAGGACGGAGGCCGGAATAACTTGCAGAGCTGTGAGCAAGCAGCAGGCAGTTGATAGTCCTTGCTGTAACTATGCCTCCCTTTGCTGCCCCACTGGCCGGGAGACTTGCGAAGCGAACGGGCGAGGTGGGGGCTATGACGGCAAACCGCCCAGCCCCCCCTCCACCGGCAGCAATAAATCCGAGCCGGATCCGCCCCGCAGGGACAGAGGTTGGCTGCTGTGGCGCTGGAAGCGCAAGGCACGACTCGACCTGACCAGCAGGCACGAAATCGGCAACACAGCGAGGCAAACAGCAATCAAATAAAAGGCAAACAAGGAAATTACTAACTAAACCGAATAAAAATAAAGGGGATTTAAATCACTAATCAAAAATAACCAAAGCCTAACGCACTAACCTAGAGCACAGAGGAAATCCACCCAGTCTGTCAGCAACTGAGAGAAAGACTGAGGAGGTAAAGGGAGAAAGGGGTGGAGCTAGAGCACAGAGTGACGTAGGAATAATTAAAAAGTTCTCTCAGTTGTTGTCAGAAAAGAGGATTGATCCCAGCTATGGAGTGTAGACGCAGCACACTGGAAAACAGCCGATAAGATTATAGGAAGCTTGTTTCTCATTATTCAGGATACTACTTATAAGTGCTATGTGCTTAGAGCTCAAAGCATTGTTAGAGACCCCACACACCAACTTTACGGTCTGTTTCTATTGCTCCCCTCTGGGAGGAGGTTTCGAAGTATTTCTAGCAGGACTACCAGATTCTATAATAGCTTTATTCCCTATGCCACCTGTCAGGTAAATTCACAAGATTTGTTTTTCTCACCTTGTACATGTATACATCCGAACTCGACTGTGTTGTTTCTCTGTCATATAATATATGTGAGTATATACATATTTTTGTATGTATGTATTTATTTATCTTGTCATGTTTATGTAATATAAAATTGGAGGTAGCGATCCTTTAAGAGCTGCAAGGAAATTTCATTTTTAATGTATGCCAATTAGGGTGCATTCAAAGTGACAATAAAGTTATTCTATAAATCTATTAAAAAAATTCATCGGCAAATTTAAAAATGTGGTTACTGTTCTATAGGCATTAAGTTGCTTCTATTTTCACATTCAGTCCAATCATGTGGTAATTTGACTTGTGACTGCAACAACTTATGACCGAAATTGTAAATCAAGGACTACTTGTATAATTGCCATAGAATAATGGTAAGGAAAAAACCCAGCAATATTTTGAATTTACAGAAACTCATAAGGGTCATAGTGACTTTAATGTAGGGACCGTATAAAACGGAACATTAGAAAAGGTTTAATTGTTTTTATACTAAGTGTATATTGTTTTACTTACTTCTGTCTCCCATTATATCAATACAGGATTTATTCATCATAAAAGTCTGGCACTTACATAGTCAAAGCAACTAGGAGAAAACCATAATACTTACTCATAAGCAATAATATGTGTGTGTGTGTGTGCGTGTGTATAATTGCATATATATGTATATGTATATATATATATATATATATATATATATATATATATATATATATATATATATATACACACGCACACACACACACACACACACACATACATACACACATACATACACACATATATTTATTTTTTACTTTTTTATTAGATATTTAATCCACCTTTATCATTTTATAAGTAATACCGCAAAACCCATTTTTTACTTTAAAGTTACTTGTCATGTTCAACCAGCTATATTTATATTGGTTTTATTTTCTTGTTTTATCATAACCTTTGGCTCCAGGTTTTCGTAGTTAAACAAATAAAAAAAAAATCTTAAAAAACCCCAACTGATGGTGAAGTTGCAGTGTTTATCCATAATCTGTATTTCCTAGCGTGCCTGGAGACCACAGACATTTGTACAAGATAAAATGGCAGGTGGGTGTTCTGACTGCTTTAAAGCATATCAATCACTCACCTAGAAAAAGGCATAATAGAAGAAGCGTCCTGGAAGGCAATAGCTATCTTGTGTTGGTATTATGCTTATAAAGCCTCTTTGGCATGAGTACTTTACTTGCTTTTTTAAAAAAAGTGATGACATTTGAGTGTATGTCTTTTAACTGGATTGTTTTGATTTGCTGTGGATTTTGTTTGATATGTGAGGTGTTTGTTATTTCTGATTCTTCTGTAGTGTATTTGCTTTACTCTCCCCTGTGTATGCATCTGGATTTTTTTCATCTAATAGATCTGTATGGCAGGAGTTAGTGTTTTAGTTCCCATTTTCTCTATATATTTTCCTGAGCATCACTAATTTTCATTCTGTGCAGTGGGTATTATGATATCTGTATAAGTGATATATGAATTGATATTTGTGAGTTAGACTTGCTCTTGCCTTTTATTGAGTTTATCAATTTACTCCTCATCTATGAACCTCATATGTTTTTTAAAAAATTGTTGATAAAGGATAACAGTGTAGGTTAAAAAATTGTATTTGGAAATTAGTCTTGACTTACGTTCTTTACTTTGGTTTCTGGTAATTTCTCTCTCTCTCTCTCTCTCTCTCTCTCTCTCTCTTTTTAAAAAAAATAATCCAATAATTATGATACTGGAATTTTGACCCAAAGAATAGAATAGAATAGAATTCTTTATTGGCCAAGTGTGATTGGACACACAAGGAATTTGTCTTGGTGCATACGCTCTCGGTGTACATAAAAGAAAAGATACATTCATCAAGAATCATAAGGTACAACACTTAACTTAGTCATAGGGACACAGTCAATATAAATCTTAAGGATACCAGCAACAAGGTTACAGTCATACAGTCATAAGTGGGAGAAGATGGGTGATAGGAACAATGAGAAGATTAATAGTAATTCAGTCTTAGTAACTAGTCTGACAGTGTTGAGGGAATTATTTGTTTAGCAGAGTGATGGCGTTCAGAAAAAAATGTTCTTGTGTCTAGTTGTTCTGTTGTGCAGTGCTCTATAGCATTGTTTTGAGGGTAGGAGTTGAAACAGTTTATGTCCAGGATGTGAAGGGTCTGTAAATATTTTCACAGCCCTCTTTTTGACTCATGCAGTATACAGGTCCTCAATGGAAGGCAGGTTGGTAGTAATTGTTTTTTCTGCAGTTCTAATTATCCTCTGAAGTCTATGTCTGTCTTGTTGGGTTGCAGAACACAACCAGACAGTTATAGAAGTGCAGATGACAGGCTTAATAATTCCTCTGTGGAACTGTATGAGCAGCTTCTTGGGAAGTTTGAGCTTTCTGAGTTGGCGCAGAAAGAACATTCTTTGTTGTGCTTTTTTGATGATGCTTTTGATGTTGAGTGTCCATTTTAGGTCATGAGATATGGTAGAACCTAGAAATTTGAAGGTTTCTACTGTTGATACTGTGTTGTCTGGTATGGTGGTAATATGAGACAGTTTCTCCTAAAATCCACCACCATTTCTATGCTTTTGAGTGTGTTCGGTTCCAGATTGCTCTGGTCATACCACAAGTTTAGTTGTTCAACCTCCCGTCTGTATGTGGATTTATCATTGTCTCAAATGAGACCGATCACTGTTGTGTCATTTTCGAACTTCAGTAGTTTAACAGTTGGATCGTTTGAGGTGCAGTCATTGGTATATAGAGAGAAGAGAAGTGGAGAGTGCACACAGCCTTGAGGGGCCCCTCTGCTAATTGTACAGATATCTGATGTGATTCTGCTTAGCTTCACCTGCTGCTTCCTGTCTGTTAGGAAGCTTATGATCCATTTACAAGACTGTTCAGGTACTGCTAGCTGGTTACCTTAGTTAGAAGAATGTCTAACTACAACCTACAACACTTGAATCTCCAAAGACCTATGCAAGTCTTTAGTTCAGCATGAATTAAATGTTGAATGCTGTTGATGTGTTGAATGCTGAACTAAAGTCTTGCATAGGTCTTTGGAGATTAAAATGTTGTAGGTTGTAGTGCAAAGCCATATTAACAGCATCATCTGTTGATCTATTTGCTCAATATGCAAATTGCAGGGGGTCTAACAACAGATCCATGATGGTTTTCAAGTGAGAAAGCACTAGCCTTTCAAAGGTCAAGGGGTAGAACTGAATTTCAAATAATTATAATGCAAAAAAAATTTTTAATAGTGTTATGGAAAATAAATTGCCTTGCACAACATTTACCAGTTGTGGAACTTAACTATGAGGTAATATATTTAATAAAAAAAATTAATATAAGACATTTAAATTAAATTTCACAAATATTAAGGATGCCTTTAAATTTCATACAGTTATTTCACATTGAAAACTAAAATATTATTTCTGTCAGTTAAATTAATATTAATTTATTTAAAATATTTAATGTTAATTCCCACTTAAAACTTCATAATCATTGTAAATATATATGGTATATTTATACAGAAATTACTAGAATAATTATATTTTTAATACACATTTCTTGGTGCGATTTAGAATATTTTTAGTAAAAGTAAGCAATATTTGTCAAATCTGCAGCATGACATTTGTAATATAAATTTGTATATCTATATTAAAAGTAACATTGCCCAGATTATGTGGTCAAACTAAAGCATGCATTAGATAAAATTGTTTTTGCAACTTATTCTGTATTTGATAGTACACAATTGCACATCAGAAACTCCTTACAACTCCACCTAACAATAGAGCCATCTAAGATCAGCTGCTTTTCTCTAACCTTTTTTCCTCTCCATCTTTCTGTAACCCAGATGAAGAGTTGTTGAAACTTGATTGCTTGTAACAGTTTAGTAACACTTCAGTTGGCTTAATAAAGATATTGACTTGGTGGATTTTGGAAGCATTTTTCAGAAAAGCTATCTAAACTTTATAGAAATACATATATATGGAATTGGCCAGTCACTTATCTTTCTTCTCATGGACCATATCCAGTGTAATGTAGAAGTAGATTATTGCTTGCATGGTAATTGGAATGTATTGTTGCTTGCATGATAGGGCATTGCTTTCCTCTCTGCAATTCCTGTAGTTTGTGAAATCTGTAGAAATGTAGATTTGTTATAGTTGAATACAACTCTATCTAAAGATTTTGGTCTGCAATTAATTGGTATGAGAATTAATTATGTCTATGTGCTCACCAAGAGTCAAATTCAACTCAAAGGTGTATTACCTTTTCTTAATGTTTTTAATTGAGTAAATACACTGATAGATTGATTAGAGATTGGAACTAATACATAAATAATAAATTCTGTACAGTGAAAAACTAAAATAGGTGGGTTGATTTCTTTGAATTGTGTTCCTGGGTTAGAATGTAATCAGATAAATTTCTATAAATGTCAAAGTATTAATTTAGTGTCAATAGTGCCTATACACATGTATGTTTTGTGTGATTTGCTTTTATTGTGAAACTACAACAGATGGAAAGAGTCACTCTGGATTAAAGATGGAAATTTTTCCATTGGAAAAATCAGCTGCCAAATTGTTAATGCTGAACATAATCATTTAATTTTAAAGTTAGACAGTTTAAAAATTAATAGGGCTCTTAGAATTCATTTTCATTAGTGGGTATCATATGTGCACATATTAATCATACAAAAAAGTTGTGTGTTTATTGATAATTTCCCCAAACAAACAAATATATTAAAATTTAAAAAAATAAAACCATTCTTATTTTTGTATAGAAGCAAATAGATTGAACAAAAATGTAAATATTTGCAGAACTACACTATTTGTTTTGGAGTAAAAATCTGAAGTTAAAATTTAATAAACATTACTTAGAAAAAATGTAAACAAGTTTAATGAAATCCAGCATTCAATAGGAATGTGAAACTGGTCTCAGAGGGGAAGAAAATCCAAATCCAAGTTTTGTATTTTAAAGCTAGATCATAAACTGCCAACTGTTACTTTTGCTAAAATACATGGTTTGGAACTATAACAGGAATAATTAAACAATGTATACTTTCAATTGCATTTAATAGTTTTGAATGTATAGTTTGTACCTGGGTTGATTCAGTATTATATAATGTAAGCAAAAAATATACATTGCACTTTCAGCCATTCAACATTGGGCTTTGATGTGTTTCCTGCAATACTTCTGTTATGGCCAAGTTAGTTGAAAAAAAGAGAATATAAGGATATTCGAGAAACCATTTAAGGTGAAAATGTTGAAATGGGCAAAGATAAAGCAATGTATATATTACAGCCGCTGTCCTCTGAAACAGCAGTTCCAGAAATAGGTACAACTCCTACTCTCTCAAGTCCTTTAAGACTTGGATCTGATCTCACACCCTTGAGTAGGGTCCTGAATGGTTTTTGAAAGTTAATGTTATTGTTTTGTTTGGGTGGTTATGCTTTTAACTGTGTTTTAAATTGTGTATTTGAAATATTTTAAGCCTCCCAGATTCATTTTTGATTCAGGCAGCCTTAAAAATCTAATAAATTAAAAAAGGGAAAGGAAAGATATAAGAATATTTGTTTTTCTAAGAAGCTCTATTAGGTTTATTGCTCATAATATATTATGTCTTATAGTCATACTGAAAGCATCCTATGAAACTGGAGCTGATATGTGACAGATCCATGATAGTCATGAAATTCTCAGCTGATCCCAATAAGTGAACTTTAATGTGGACATTGCAGCCATCAGAACAATCAGCCTAAGCGTTTTTGACCAGAAGCGTTGCAGCTAGGCAGTCGGGGAATTAGTGAACTCTGATGAGCTCCATGAAAACCCAGACTGACGAACCGCTGCCAAGGGGTCTTCGGACCAGAACCGTCCTGTAGGGATAGGGAAGAAGGAGAGGCACCTCGGAAGACCAAGAGGAACAGGCAAGTTCCTCGAAGGTCAGAGGAAATTCTCTATGACTCAGGGGTGGGGGATGGTAGCCATTGCGGCTGTCATGAAGCTGAGGCAACCGGACTATGCATTGAGCAGGAGTGATGAATGGAACAGAGTTTTTGAAGTCGGGTGAGTGACAGCATGATTGTAACAACAATAAGGAATTTTTTTTAAAACTTTAAGACCCTTAGCGATAAAACAGCAGCTAATGAGCATGGGAGGGAAGAAAAGAAGATTTTGAAGCGTAATCTTAAAGGGACAAAAACCAGATGGAAAATTGACTTTTGAACAAAATTATTTGGAAATAATTTGGAAAATTTTAAATAACTAGAGAAATTGCCCCAAGATTGGTTAAAGGATCGGAAAGAAATAAATAGATCCTTCCCTCCTTTTTTTTATTTGAATTTCAAGAAAAACAAAAGAGAATGGACAATAAGCCCTATAACAGAAGTGTTGTATAAATAAAAGGAAAAAAGAAGTGAGAAGAGCTGTTTAAATTCAGACTGGACTATAAAACTGATCTGATATTTTTAAACCTAAAAAGAAAAAGAGAAGCTAAGTAAGATTGTTAATGTAGATTGAAACAAAATGGATATTTGTTAGACAATCGGAAATTGTGGATTGCAGAGAGACACCTTCAGGAGTAAAAAGGAATATTGCAACTTGGTCTTTGTTTTGGAAAATTGTGAACTTTACAGATAACAGCTGTGAGAACTTTTGGGGAGGATTTCTTTGTCTGCAAGCAGCTTGACTTTGGAAAAAAAAGGAATACAATGGAACTTTTAAAATCAGAATAATATTAATTCAAAAAGAATAAAATGGCGCAGGAAATTAGAGAAATGATTAAATCAGTGTACTTGTCATGGAAAATGGAAATAAGGGAAATAACTATAATGTTACATGGAGGATTAAAATCTGAGGACACAAAAGCTGAGATGGAGCATACACAAGTGGACAGGAAATGAAGATGGAGAAGCAAGACATAGAGGCTGAAAATAAAGAAGATAAAGACAATGTGATTAAATATGAAGAAGTAACTGAACATGTGGATAGTAATAATAAAAAGGTTTTTAGAGATTACATTGGAATTAACAATGAAAAAAATAAAGACGGAAAGAGACAAATAAGAAAGGGAGGATGGAACAGAAAGATTATAAAGAGCTTAAGTGATTACACTGGGATTTACAGTGAAAAGATAAAAGAGAGAGAAAAAGGGTGGAAAATAACAGGAAATATAGGGCAAAATAGAAGAATTCAGGTCTTTGAAATACAAAATGATAATACTGGGATAAATAGTGGGATAAACAGTGGTGAAACAAAAAAGAAACAAAAAGAGAGGGGAACAACGGGAAATATAGGGCAAAACAGGAGAGATCAGGATTTTAAGGCACAAAAAGAAAAAAGGGGAAAGAAAAAGGTAAAAATAAAAGGAAAAGGAAAAAAAGGAAAGAAATGAAAGAGGAATATGATGTATATGACTAGAATTGAAATATGAATTGTAGTAAGAAATAATGTTAAATCATATGATAGTGAAAATAAATTGAAAAATAATTGGAATAATAATTGAAATGTTTTTAATGGTTTACGGTTGGTGGTGTGTGTACAAACAATTAAGTGATGATTTGGAATAATACAGGGGGAAAGCTATATGATTAGAAGATAATAATTAGAATATTTTTAAATTCAACTAAGATTTTTTCTTCTTGTTCATATATAAATGAAAAAGATATGTTGGATTGTATTAGTTAAGAAAATGTATGTTATAAAATAAGTGGGTTTATTATTAATATAAGAATTAAATAACTGTAACACTACATAATTAATTAATTTGATGATGGATATAAAAATTAGATAATAATGGGAAGGGGTTTAATATAGAATAGAAGGGAAAATGGAATTTGGTCAAAATTAGAGATGAAATGAAGAGTAATATTAGTACAAAATAGATGAAAATAAATGTTATGGCAAAAAAGGAGGTATAGAAATTGTAATTTTAGTTGAAAGGACTAAAAATTGTTTAAATTTGTTAACCGGCTGAATACTCTGTTCAGCAAAAATACATTATATGTTTGTGTGTGTGTTTGTGTAAAAAATAAAAAAAAACTTTACAAAAAAAAAGAAAAAATGAAAAGAACAATCAGCCTAAGCATCCTCATTTTCTTTCCTTTTAACTCAAGTAGGGAACAGATCATAATTCTTTCTGCTGGCATTCCAACAGAACCAAGTTTTATAAACTCACTTAAAAACTGGTAATGATAGAGTCACCTCTGCACCTCTGATCCCTAGATACTGTTTCTTCTATGAAAAAAATATGACGTTCCTTACTCAAATAAGAGTAAGAGCCTCAGATAGAGTAAGAGCCTCAGATAGCTCAACCGGCTGAATAGCCTGTTATTAACTTCCAGCTGTTTGCAATTACACCAGTTCGAGGCTGAAGATTGACTCAGCCTTCCATCCTTTCTAAGGTAGGTAAATTGAGGACCCAGTTTGTTGGGGCAATAAGCTGACTTTGTATAGAAAATATATAAAAGTATGAAGGCTATTGCTTAACGCCTTGTAAGCCGCCCTGAGTCTCCGGAGAAGGGCGGCATATAAATCTAATTTTTTTAAAAATGGTTCTTTGGAGATAGTCAGGCCTATTGGTAGTTGGCAGGATTGTATTTGGGATGTTTTGCATATATTGTATGTGCTTTATAATTGAATTATATACATTTCTCAGATTTTCTTTGGTTTCTGATATGCCAAGAAGAATAAGACATCACATTAATGTAAAAAAAAAATAATAATAATCCATTAACTGAAGTAAGCAAAGTGATCTTTTGTAGTCTTTGGATTAAGATGCATATTTAATTGCAGAGTTGTTTGCTTTTTTAGATTGTACAACTCTCAGATTTTTAAAGTACAATAAATTGGAATAAATTGTGAACAAAAAATATTCATTTCTTTAGAATGTAATGTAATATGTAATTGAACATACCTCCTGGAGTTTACATAGAAATGGTTATTCATGTTTAGCCTGAAATTATTGTTTCAGCATGTCAAATTGTTAGTTACTGTTTATTAAATAATGTCAATAGTGAACATATTCAAATTATCTCTAATTCATATTTTTTTTCTCAATTTGAAATGCTTTAATAAATATCTTGGTGAAATCCCTACAATACACTTTTCTTGATCAGTCTAAACATTTTATTCTGTGCACGGAACAAGCATTATTCAGGTTGTAAATAAATGGAATTTCCAAAATTTTTGTGTTTTGAAAGTTCATTAATTTCCTGTTAACACTATATGAGTTCTGATCTTTTGGGTTTCACCCGGGCTATCTGTATTAAACATGTTAATAGACAAATGAAGCAGTTGTAACTTAATGTTCAGTGTTTTCTTGTAGCATGCAAAATGCTTATTGTGTGAACTATAAAATTATGAGTACTTTTGTCATTAGCTTTATCCAGTGTTTCATAAATTTAAACCTTAATAAAATTAATAGGATCATTATTCTGATCCTTTTTTTAAGTTTCTGATTTTTGAGCTTCTCCATTATATATGTGCTGGTAGTACAAAAGTCTATTGTGTATTGTTCTAATGTAGCAATTTGTGTTGATGAATAACAATGTACTATATTTCCTAATGAATATTATGACATCAGCAATAACTTTTTATGAGCAGATATAAAGTTAGATTTAATATATAAAATGAATTCTTCAAAAATGTTTCTAAGGAATATCCAGCATGTAAATTTAAATGAAATAAAATACAATTCAAGACAATAAAACAAGTCAGAATTTTATTAACTGATTAATTTTATGAAGCACCATGTGAAATAGTTGGTTAAAACGTATATTAAATTATTATTTTTTAATCGTAGTGTTAATTAGTCATTATCCAGAAATACAAGTGCATAATATTTGATTCTGATCTGTATTTGAGTACAATAATCTTGGAGTATATGATTTTTTGTATATTATTTAGAAGCTAAGAAAAAACTGAAAAACCTTTATATGTAAGCCAGGAATGAATAATCTGCTTAATTTTTGGTTTTTATGAAATACCTATTTTCATTATTCTGTTTTAACTTTTAATGAGTTATGATTTTTCTTTTATGTAAAAGTAGTTTCTTAGGTTCCTTCACATTGAATATTCTTCTGAATTCAGGAGAACAGAATTTAAAAATATGTTGATATTAATATCTAAAGTTTTGACAGTGATGCATTATGAGATTTGAAATACAAAATGAGATTCATTTTTAAATGCACACAATAAAATGAATATGATAGTTTCAAATAGCCTAAACATAGAATAACTATTGGTTATAGTATATTGAAAGCAGTTTTCTGTGTGTAGAAAATACATGGGCAAAATCATACTTGACTTAACTACGGCTTGTTGATGAAACTATTACTGGCTTGGTTTATGCTTCACTCTAAAGCATTAATTATGGTAGACAAACTACAATGATTTGGGATCACCTAACACTTTGTTTCAAATCAAAAGAAAAGATTGCACGTATTGTGTGATTCTTTACTAACTATAGAAAAATCTATAAATTAGGTTAAATCTACTGTGTGGCCAAGACAGCAGTTTATAATAATAGGTTCTACTCTTCCCCAATTTTCTTCTTTTCATAAATTGTCTTCAATTTAAGGACTTCAGAGAGTTGAAGACTAACAAATACCTAGGACCAGATTAATTCTTATTGAATCAGCAAATGTTCTGGGTCCCATCTGCTAAGGAATTACATCTGTAAGAACCCAGGAGATGGTCTTTTCTGCCATGGCACTCACTCGGTAAAACAATAACTCCCATGGAATGAGATTGGTCCTGTCTCTACTGACCTTCTGTAAGTCCTTTAAAAACAGGCGTGGAATCTCAAGGGTGGTCTGACGAGGTGGTTCCATTGTTTGTACTCTAATGTTCTCTTAGCCTTTTTATAATAATAATATTAATTTTTGAACTTTCTCAATTTTGTGTGTGGTTTGTTTGTAGGCTCCCCAGAATTGTCATGTGAGATAGGCAGCCAAATAAATGTTATTAAATAAATAAATAAATGAAGATCTAGATAAATTCCAGAGACCATTCTTGTCCATTAATCTGAGCAAGTTGTATTCAAGGTACCTCCATCGCTACTGGATTGTGCGATCTGGTCCGAACCAGGAGCATTTCAAAGTAAAATTGTTATAGAATTACCTCCTGATGAATTTCCACTTGTTCTCTTGTTTGTTTGTTTGTTTGTTTATTTATTTATTTAAATAATTCATTCTCTCTGGACAACATGTAAGAATTAAAAACAATAACTTCAGCTTCTGCATGTAATTCATGTCTAAGTTAAAATGTCAGAAAGACTATGTCACCAGCAGAGCTCCCTCAACAACCTGACCCAAGGGCCTGGGAAAACAGTATTATAATAACATTATAATGTGAAAATGAATAGTTTTATAGGATTATTATATCATAAATACAAAATAACTTTTTATAGGTACAAAATAACTTTATGGATCAAATATCTTTCATACAATGCCATAACTATCCTTTAGTAATAAGATTAACTTAATTATATTTTTCCACCAGTTAACGGGTGAAATGCTCCCGGTTCGGACCAGATCGCACAATCCAGTAGCGATGGAGGCGGGTGGTTTGGAAAACCGGTAGCAAAAATCCCTGCAGGGCCCCCCCCCCGCTTGCCCAGCTGAGCCGCACAACCATCAGAGGCCTTTTTTTTTTAACTTTTAAAAGCATTTTTTCTACAACCTCTTCAACTGAAAAAATACTTTTAAAAGTAAAAAAAAAAAGCCTCTGATGATCGCGCAGCTCAGCTGGGATCATCAAAGGCTTTTAAAAGAAAAAAACCCTTTTTTTCTTTTAAATGCCTCTGATGATCCAAGCTAAGTTGCTTGATCGGCAGAGGCATTTAAAAGAAAAAAAGTCTGTCCCAATCAGGCAACTCAGCTAGGATCATCAGAGCCTTTTGAAAGCATTTTTTTACAACCTTTTTGCCAAAAAGGTTGTAGAAAAAATGCTTTTAAAAGTAAAAAAAATAAAAATTGACCACAGCCACCCAGTCACATTACCCCCCCAAGCCACGCCCACAGAACCGGTAGTAACAAATTTTAGATTTCATCACTGCAGTTAACCCTTAAACTGGTTTTGCAAATGAACTTCTAAATGAGCTTCTGCATGCTAACTTCAGCCTGAAAGTGAACTTTAAAAGTCTACTGCAAGCTTCTGTTACTTTAGCCTGATGGCCCTTTTTCTATGTCACTGACTGCACAGCAGAAAAACCCTTGTATAGAAGATAATGAAAGAAAGGATCAGCAAATTGATACTGCAACAATATCGGCTACTTATAAATTTCACTTAGGAGTCATGTGCTATAATAAGCAAGATGTTAGATTTTCATTTCAGAAGTTTTGTCTTCAGCTTCTTGTTTTACCCCTTGGCAATTTATGTTAATCTTGATTAAAAAACAGTATATTATAATCAGCTTTCTTTGTACATTAAAGTGCTTTCCTAATACCCCAGAGGAACCGTGGGACTTATAACTCTTGACGAAGAATTTACAGTATATGTATAGGCATGATTAGTCACATGGTTTCATTGAACATCTGCTGGTCCGGCCTTTATGCACTGTTACAAGAGCACAGCTGGGACTGGAAAGGCAGCAGATTTAAAAGCAATAACAGGTATTAGGAATTTTGAAATCTAAAAATAAAATCCTGTGAAATTTGAGGAGCATCCCAATGAAAGCTTTCCATAGCAGCCAAATAAGAAAAGAACAACAAATATGAATATTTTAGGTTCATGAATCTGTTGGCGTTTGCTCAAAGCCATATACTCAGTTAATTTATATCTACAAAGAGAAGCAAGAACCCTATATTATGACTGAAAGATAACTTATAAGGGGAAAATGGCAACTTTAATTTCAGAGGAATTATCTGAAGGAAACTGCAGTCATTCAAAAATGTTTTACCACACTGAAAGTAATATTTTTTTATATACAAGCTTTATAACTATCTAGTGATACTTTGTAATACATATCTAACTATTTATTTCTATTCTGTTATATTTTGCCAATGAAATTTGTTTTCCAGACATTCAAACCTATCAGATAAAGTGACAGGGGAGTGCAAACTTCTAAAGAAGGCACATTAAATCGCTTAGAAATAGCCAGAAAGCTTTAACAGCTCTCTTGGCTGTTGCAGTAATGTTCTCCTTCCATCTGCTGCCTTCAAACATGCTGCATTCTTTATTCCAAACAAATTGTTTGCTTGTGTGTTCATGTGTGGATGAACATTTTCTTAAAAAACTATTCAGTGGGAAACTGAATATTATTTAGGATAGATAATTCTTTTTCATAAAACTGCTTGTGGAAAACAAGTTATATCTATTGTTAAATAGATATTTGATTCCATCAACCCAGGTTTGCTTTGCCTTTTATCTAAATATTCCCGTGCATCTGTCAGATTCTACCAGAGTTGTGGTTTATATAGGGTGTTTATCTTTTTAAATTCAATATGTGGTTGTGTTAGATAATATATCCATTAATATTAAATAGATGATAATATCCATTACTATTAAATAAATAATATCCATTAATATTAAATAAATTAAATTGATAAAGTTTAGGTATATCTGTATTATACAGTGGAAGCTTATGAAAAGTGTACTGTCAAATACTTGGATGATACCCAATGATCTAGCATTCTGATACTTTCCTTCAGGTCTCTGTGCTCAATGCTGAACTGCTCAGATGTTGCATAATAACACCTGAAGCCATTTTTATCTTGATTTACTGCTGTTCAGAGGCCTCAGGTAAGGCAGAATCTGCCTCTGCAATGAGATGAAAAGAGATGAAAAGAATTTCCTGAACTGACTTTGCAAATTTATTGGTGACTTTTGAGAAAAATGATGCAGGGAGATTTTTATATCTGCTCAGCACTTATCAAAGATAGTCATATTACTCTTAAGCAACTAACATATCTCAATAAGCTAAAATATCCTAAAATCAGAATATTTTTTGAAAGCAGAGCAAGGAGGGATAAGGATATGGTTGCCGTTTGTGCACCCCATTACTGATTTTGTGATTTCAGGTTGAAAATTTTTATATAAATGGAATTTTATTTCTTCCTACCATAACAATTAGCATGAATTACAATATGAACAACAAATGAGTTCTGTGATAAGCAATACTAAATGCTTCCTTGTTTCTCTATTTGTTCTTATCAGTCCTCTTATCTCTTTTTTTCCTGATTTTGCTCTACACTTCTAGTCTCTTGCCCCCTCCTTCCATTTAAAAATAAATGGTTTGTGGAAAGTGAAGACTAAATTATCTGGGACCCAATTTAGTCTTATGGATAATTAGGAAGGTTTAAAATTCCGTAGCTCTGTACCTGATGGACTGGAAATGCTGCAGGAGCTTTAGAGCTGCAGATGTAGTATATAGTCTTTTCCTTTACAAAGAAACTATCGTACCTTCAAAATCTTCTCTTAAAATTACAGCACTTTGTGCCAATACTGTGAAGCACTAATATCTTGACTACTGTTGTTGAGATTTGGGGCTTCTTTAACTTGTAAATCTTAGTGTAACTTTAGGTTTTTTTAATGACCGACTTGTTTTAACCATAATAGACTTGATTAGGTGACCCAGCCTCTGGGAAAAATTAGATTAAAATAATAAGAAATCAAGTTGGATAATAACTACACACACACACACACACACACTAAGTAAAAGTTACAGGATATATATCATATAAATTATTTACATAATATAGAGCCCGTTTGATGTAATGATTACAGAGCTGTCTTAGAAGATTGTGAGTTCTAATCCAGTTTTAGGCATAAAAGCCAGATGGATCACTTTGAGCAAATCACATAACTCTCACCCCAACTCACCTCATGGTGTTCTTGTTATGGGCTAAATAGGAGCAAGAAGGAGAATTATGAATGTTCGCTACCTTGATTTATTTATAATAACAGGTAGGATAACTAAAAAAGTAATGGTTTTTTCTGCTAATTAAACTTGTCATAACTATTTCAAATTTTCTGATGGGTTCGATATACATTTAGATATGTAATTTTTTTTATGGCAGGAGCAGCGAGTTAAATGCAAAAGATGAAAATAATTTCTTATTGTTAACAAGTGTTTCCAGTTTAGCTCTTAATTTTATCTGATCGAGAGACAGAGAGAGAGAGAGAGAGAGAGAGAGAGATGATATTGCTTGCAAGCAGCCAATTTGGTGCTCTCAAGAATGTAAGAAAACATCAGAACTTCACAAGTCCCAACACACTTGGAAGATCAGGCTAGTTTATTGATTGTCATTTATTGATCTGTTTGTTTTTGTATTCTGCAAGGATAATAGAGCACATTTCTGAACACACTGTTCATCTCAGAGATGTCTCTTAGGGCCAGTCATTTCCTTTTGTGAAATTACATCTAACAGTTTTACGAACGGTGCATTGCGAAGAACAGTTGCAAGTAGTCGACAAACTCTATTTGAGATTATTTGTCCATTTGCATTAGTGCAGTTAAATTAGACTGCTAGGAAATCTTTTGAAAGTGAATCTGTTCTCTAGTGCAGAATAGCTCAAAGACACATAAAGGAGTTTGCATTCTTTCTCCTCTTTTCCTTTTCTGAAAATATTACAAATCTCATTGTTGAGATGGGAGTTACACCATTTTCCGTTTCTCTCCGATGTTGATCTTTTTTTTTTCTGTCTCAAAATCTGCCAATCTGTTTTATTTCCTTGGCATTATTACTCCCCTGGAATTCTGAAACAATAATATAGAATTTTGAAATCCCAGCCCCTCCTAGTCCATGAGTCCATGTGCTAATTCTTCTGTATAGTGTTCTTTCATAACCAAGAAATGTTTGCTTTGTAAAATGCTTGATTGGTTAGACAGATTTTTTTAACCATCCTCAGGGAAGGGACATTATCACAATACAGCTAGAGGGACCACTTTGGCCATCAAGTTGAATATGTGCAGGAATCAAATCAAAATAGTCAAAACAGATGGTGTCCAGCTTCAGCATTAATCCATCAAGTAAAGAGAATCTGATCTTTCTGTGGTAACCTCTTTTGGTTAACTGTTGAGCTGCTCTTACTATTAGAAATTTGTAGCAGTGTTTGTAATTTCCCCCCAAAAGCAATGTTTAAATGTTAAAATTGTGCCAACTCTAAGGCATGCACACATGTGCATAAATATATACAATGTTGTAATTTAAAATGGTTTCTAGTTTATAGTATTACAGACTTGCTAAAGCATTTCTATGGTAACTTTTTAGTAGAAGTAGAGATTGTGCTAGATGGACATTGTGACTTTGTACGATTAATTTCAATTCCAGTTCATAAGGGAGAAGTTAATTAATAAAATGTTTTGATGCCTAGATTTCAAAACACTTTTTAAATATTGCATGTACCAGAAGTCTAAACTCATAGCTTGATCCATAGAGTCAAGGGATCTCTTAACAGCCATTAAGGAATTCCAATAGTTTTTGTCAATAATGCTTGTGTTTTATAACTGAAAGGAAATTAGCCAGGTGATTCTATGAATTTCTGTTCTATTTGAAAGTTCTGAATTGAGATGTTTAACTTGTTATCCTCCCTTTGCAATATTTAGAGCCACATATAAACTAAATATAAAAAAATTCTTTAGTTCATCATATTTCTCTAAATGGCAGAGTCTCGTGTTATTAAAGTGTTAGAATTATTTGCACATTGCCATATTGTTACTATATTTTATTATATAGTGATTTAAAAGAATTCTTTGGTTCCTGTATGTGAAATTTGTATGAAGGTATGAATGTTCATAGGAACTGAAAACTTTTTCCTAGGATACTTCAGCTTAGACATCATTTGCAAATGTGCCAGAAAATTCAAAATGTGTAGTTTTAAAAATATGAAGTGTTCTCAAAGCAAGATGATTCCCATGTAAAATGGATGAAACAGTGGCGCTCAAGTGGAAAAATACCAGCAGATGAGATGGCTACAAGACTGGTAAATGGTTATAGGGCATTAGGCACTGTTGAAATGAATGTGAATGGGAGTAGTTTAAGTAATCACAAGGTGCTATGCACAGTGGGCTTCTTCTGGAACTCAAACCTATCCTGGCCAAGTAAACTTTGAGTTGGACAAATAGATGGTTCAGTGAATTGATGAGTGAGTGAAAGTTTTAGTTCACAAAGTGAATGTTGAAAATCTGCTTTTATTTCTACGTATTCTTTGTCTCTTGATAAATAAGATCAGCAAATCACACAAGACACATTTAACTTTCATGTGACATAGCTGGCATAGTTGTAAAATCTCAGACAAAGTATTGAAACAAATTATATGATGAAAAAGTTTAGATTTGCAAGAGCAATGAGGCAGTGCAGTTTCCAGACTCTTCCAGAATCTGTTCAGTAGTTTGGGATATGGCAAACAAATCTTTACTAATAAAGAGGGCAAAGTTAATATCTTTTGTATTTTATTTATTTACCGAATTTATATACTTCCCATCTCACTGTCAAACTGCTTCCTTGGGAAAGCTCGTTTTGCTTAAAAACTACTTACATATTTCTGAAGTATTTTGCAATTAAGCCCTTGTAGCATATTTTATGCAGCCGTCTTGTCTGATTGCTAAGCCATGCTCTGTGAAATGTGAAGAATCTGTAGCATAAATTAACTGTAGTCAAAGGAACCAAGATTGCTATCCAGCATCATGATTGATCCTGTGAATGTAGGATGCTTTGCACTGCTATACAGTGGTTTAAAAAAAGCAATAAAATAAACTGAAAAGGACTGGTAACCCACTTAAAACTGCCTATGTGAAGGCTTTTACTAGCCTTGGCTGATATCTATCCAGTTGGAATAGTTGCTGTTTCTTATTTGAAACATGAAACTACTAGAGTACAGAAATGTGCTCCTGAATCCAGAATAAAAGTATGGGTTTTGTTAACAGTACAGAGATTGTTAGAGATTTAACATAACTGAATTATCTGACAAATACATTAGCACTTAAGGAGATTTGTGGCACTGATCCAGTCACAAATAATTTTGTTCATGAGTAATGTGATAGTACCCCTGAAGTTGCTTGTGACTTTGGGGAGTGGATATGAACATATCTTTCCTGTTTGTTTTGAATGTTGTAGCAGCTAGGGTGCATTATCTTGATCCATGAATTGGGAAGAACATACTGTGACAAATGGAAGAAGAATAGGAGGAGAAAAGGGGATAATGGCTGCTATGAATAGAACCAACTCATTCTGGCATTTAAACCAAGGCTTCTTGGTGGCCAAATGCCAAGCAGTTCATGGCAGATTATGGATCTTTTGGTAAAGTGGGGGGGTGGGTGGGGGGTGGAATATCTGTTCTGCCGTTTGTGGAGCACTACCCATTCCTCTGAGACTGTTCAGGAAATATTTCAAAAGACGTTCTGACTTTATTGCTGAGGTAATTAGAGATATAAAGGTAAAGCTACTAAGCATGAATTACAGACATGCAATTCATAGGAAGAGGATATTCCTTGTGCTGCTACAAGCAAGAATGTCAAAATAGGACATCAATATCAATAGAAGAGAGTAGAACTCCGTGTTGAATTGTGAGGTCCTTGGTGCTCTCTGAGCGTGGGTGTTTCCTTGCAGATGATTAATTGCCTAACTAAGTAGTTGAATAATGAAATGTCTGCAAGAAAACCACCAAGCTCAGAGACACTCAAGACCCCCTTAGGACATCAGTGATATTCCAGTTGTGTGAGGAAGGAACATCTGAGGGGTTAGGTTTAAGATTTCTCTTTCTGAAGATGCTGACAGTGGAGCATATGAGGTAGAGGTATTTCTTTCTATGACTTTGATTTAAGTATCCTGGCATGGTACTGTAAATGGGGGAATGGGAAAATCCCTGGATAAGTATACTTAATGAATACAGTTAGCTTGACAATGGGTATCCTTTTGTTCCTTTGTTTATTGGGACAGAGAGAATACGTAAAGTGAAATTATATTAATGAATTCTTGGAGAAAAAAATAGGATGAAATGAAGTCTTTGGAAGAAAACAGATGGAAAATGAGAAAAGGAAGGAAGGAAGACATTTTAAGACTAGGTTTTTTTAATCTTTAAGACCAGGTTTCTTAATGTGAAAGATTTAAGAATAATACTAGAAGGATTTGTTTTATTTTACCACATTTATTCCCAGGTAAATCATGAGTTTATGATAAAGGAATGGTAATTATTGGTGGAAAAAAATGGGAATGTGAGGAAGCTGGAAAAAAAAGTTTTTTTGAAGCATGATGCTGAGGCTGGTGGCATAGGGTTATGTTCTGTGATGTTAGGAGTTTATTATTAATTTATTAATTCAATTTGTATGCCGCCCCTCTCCGAAGACTCAGGGATGTTTTTAAAGATGGTTTATGAATGTTGTGGAGGTTTCATTGGAGTTGGGGCAATTTCCCCCCAGATTTATTTTGGACCAAAATCCAATGTGACAAGAGAAGTAATGGCAGCAGCAGTAGCAGCAGCATGGGTGACTCGTGAAGACCAGATCTCCTAAGAATCCAACTAGGTGGATGGAGCATGATGTGGTGTGTATTGCTTTGTCCTCCAACCCAGCAGGATTATAAATACCCTGTTTCCCCGAAAATAAGACATCCCCTGATAATAAGTCCAATCGGGCTTTTGAGCACATATGCTAAAATAAGCCTCCCCCCCCCGAAAATAAGCCCTCGCCAAAAATATTTAAACACGGAGCTGGAAATCAGGTAAGACGGCAAGAGGAGTCCCATCTTGCTCCACATGTCCCAAAATAATAAGACCTCCCCGAAAATAAGGCCAAATGCTTATGTCGGGGTTCAAAAAAATATAAGACAGGGTCTTATTTTCAGGGAAACATGGTACTTTAGTATTAAGAATTACCATACCATATTTGTATTTATTACAAGGCAGTATGAGAATAATATTCAGAAACACTAAAAATACTTTTTAAAAAATGAAAGAAAGAAGAAATAGAAGACCTTCTGTTTCTTCTGCTACTCAAGAGAGCCCAAAAGATGAGTGTGTCACTGCGTTATTTGTATTGCCAGCTGAGCTTCCATTCTGAACATTACGGTAGCTTGCCAGAGAACCTTATCTCTGAGATAAGGCTGTCTTGTGATTTTTGAGCTATTGCGCATGTGTACATTCTTTCTTTCTAACTTCCTGATTTACTTCTTCCTTTGTTCGTCTGTGTGATAAACTGCCAGTAAGATGTAGTTAGCTAGGTTTTTTACTTTTATAATAAAAATATTTTCTTAGAAGAATACATTTGGGTTTTCTTTCTTTGAGGGTATGCACCATGGAAAACAAGATCCATTCACCTCTAATTAATTACAGTTTCCCCAGGGGGGGAACGAGGCGATTCACGCTTCGACAGAGTGAGTCTTTCAAAACCGGCAAATAAGCAGCAGCGCCTTCCCCTGCATTAAAGTTACATCTCATGAACATTTCTAGCCAACTTACATGGCTCTAAATCACAATTAATCACATCTGTTTTCAATAGTGTCCTCTCTTGAATTTGCCAAAGATAAGGAGGTTATATTTTTATCTTATCATCTTCTTGAAATGCTTTACTTAATTCTGGCAAGAGTAAGACCATCTCAAAGTTAAGAAAATCACTTATCCCAGGATATTAGGAGAGACAGGGGAGACCATTACCTCAAAACTTGAAGAACTGGCTAAAATATGGAATATTGATATCAGTACCAGATCAAAATATTAAAGTTAACTTTTCAAATGATGAAGCATTGATAATTTTGGTGTCTCTGAAATATTTGCTTTATTTTGAAATATTACCAAATAAAATACAGTGGAAAGTGAGTCTATATTTCTATTATTGAATAAAATTCTTACATATACCAAGGTACTACAATTTCTGCTAAATCTCAAAAGTGATTGAATCCAAATTCAAAATGCCTTAAGCTGTATTTAGCTACAATTGAACTATTTACTGTGTCAACCCATAATGCTGGGTTGATTTCTGTGAAGCAGGAAATTGAAAAGTTCTGTTCTGTGGCCTTTGATTAGTTTTAGCAAACATTTAATGTTTTGTTAGCTAAATATATATTACATTTTTATGTTAAAGTTTTAAATCATCATTTCTTGAATCATGGTATTACAGATCATTGTGTTAAATGATCTTTGCTAAAATATAAATACTTTCGCGTTTGAAAGATCAAAGCTACATGTGAAGTTTAACTTGAAGCTGTAATATTGTTAATTAAATATCTCTATTTTGTTTTAGTGTGGATTTATGGATAAAGTTCTGCTGTCGGAGCAAAGAATTAATTTGACATAAAAGCAATAGACTATTATGTATTCTTTTGTAACACCAACATTTATTGTACACATAATATGTTTCAAAAGACTATAGCAAAAGTTTAGGGAAGTATCAGTATTAAAGATAAAACACACTAATTTAAAATGGTTGGTTTAAAAGGCTACTCTTGATTGCTTTAACCAATTGTATGTCTCTTAAAAAATTACTGACTTGATACAAACTTTCAGCTATGTTTTATGTTTACTGTTAAACAAAATCTGTTGATGGTTTTGATATGCTTTGTTATTGTGACAATTGTGATGATACAATTAAGAATTAATATACAAAAAAGAATTCAGTTTTTTTCTGCATAGTACTCTGTTCCTTCTAATAATAGAATTCCTTTTTATTAAATAAGATTACGGATTAAAGATTAATACTATGAAATGATTTAACTCATAAATACTGATGTATGTGAAAATATTGGCACCATTTTAAATAACCCATAAACTAGACGCTAGTTAAGGCAAGTCAGTTTTTCTTAAAACAAGATTGCTATACAATTCCCACCTATTTTGACTTAGTGCTCTGAATTACAGTAATCTATTCTGGATTCTCTGTATTCTGTTGAACAGTAATTTTCCTGCTAGGAAACAGAGTTTTCTTGTTTTCTCTCTAATTCCCCTCCCCACCTTTGAAAACTTAATTCTTTTTTTCAGGAACAAGAAATTGATTCCTTTCACTAGGAGATATGTACAGTTATATTAAGTAATTCAGTGCCTCTTAATCTCACAGGATAACTGTTCACTAACTGTGAAACCAGTTGTAATCCATGTTGCCATGAAAGTATTGAATTTGTGAAGTGTTGTTTGTATGTAAGAATATGCTTGAAGAATCTGATTTAGTATGTTTGCTAGTTAGAAAATTGGGATAATTATTGAACTAATAAACTTTTAAGGAAAATTCATATTGTGATCTGCAAAATTGGGCAAAAGTAAACGATACAATTATATTTGGGCATCATTATGCTCGGAGTAATCCATTAAAGGAGTTAATTTTTACTCATTGTCATAACTTCTGCTCAGAGTGTAAGAATGATAATTAGACTTCATGCATATATTAAAATTGCAAGGGAATATATTGTGTTTCTACTTATATTGTATTCAGCATAGCATGTTTTTATATTAAAATATGGATTTACAAATTTTATTCACATACATTATATTGTGGTGAGTGATCAGGGTGTTCCCACAACTTTAAAACTTTTATATATTTTTTGAGCTTTCAGGGTAGATGCCCCATAGTATCCTTAAGACTTGTTGAAAGGGTAGTTGATCCCTATTACTAGGTTTCAGTATCCCAAGAAAGGAAGATTCACTAGTGATGATAGAAATTATTTTTCTGTCATCCTAAAATGTTGTGTGTGTGTGGGGGGGGGGGTGTCAAGTAGCATTGTTATTGTTATTGTAGATAACTTTCACAGGAATGGAGACACTCTTGGTTTACTGCCAGAAAGTCTTTAGGTTCTATGTCATAAAGACTCTTTTTGTTGTTCAGCTGTAAACAAACAAAGTCTTCTATTTTGAATTGTTTTGATTTGGAGTGGCTGTTATGGTCGTAAAGGCATGCTTCTGATGGACATGAAGTGTGTCTGTTGTGCTTGGATGATGGGCATTTAATTGATGCATGCCATCACTGTCAAGGCTTTTCAAGGCAAGCACAGGATAATCATTCTTCCTGGTTTTGAGCTTTTTTCTAGCAGGAGGTTTCACTAGCAGTTACAAGAGCTAAATCAGTACTGACTGTAATTCAAACTATATCCATGTCTAAAGCTAGGCAGTCATTAGCATTGATAACAGTGTCTCGAGAAGTGTTGCTCTCAGAGTATCTGAGGGACAGTGGACCCCAGCATCTGTGGATTTATTGCTAAGCTTGTGACACCTTGCTAAGGCTGTGATATGTTTCCACAAATGTCTTTCTGCGGAAGAAGATATGTCTGTCAATCCAAAATATCAGATAAATGAGCTTGCTCCAAAAGCTGGGAGAAGGCATTTGACCATGTCTCTGTCCCACATTCATGAAATTCAGTCTGAATTGTAATGGTTTGGTATATCCCCAGTCAAAATACCATTTTTTAATTCTGTATGATGTTTGTACTGGTCAGTTGGATTGTGGTAAAGTTGATTGCTCTTTATGAGTTGAGATTGGAATCACCTTTTGGGAATGAGAATGAAGATTTAGAGGTGTTTATTGTATCCAGGGTGCAGATACTAAAGCAGGACTGGTGCCAGTCACAACTTCAGGCTCTGCCACTGTAATCTGTTGAGCTACAGCCTCTGAGCCCTAAAGTGTTTCTCTTAATTCTGAGTGGGGCAATAGCATGTAGAAAAGCAGAAAACTACTAGTTGCAGGGTGCAATAAATAAAATCTAGAGTCAAACCAATTTTGAGTGTCAGCTGAGCCTGAGAAAAACTGGTTCCTGGGACAGTGCCAGAAATACGGACTATTGTGGAAACAGTTTTATGACTAGCTTTTCATCCTCCCTCCCACCCACCCCCGGTGAAACCATGAGATTACGGGCTACATGCCAGCCCATGTAGGTAATGATCTGATATTGCAGACTGTGCAATCATGCAGTAACTCCAATTTCTGTTCCTGTATTTATAGCATTTCTGTGAACAACAAGATTTCTGGCAGAACCCAATTTCTATCATTGATACTGAGGAAGTTAAAAACCTCTAGAGCAGTGCTTCCCAAACTTTTTCCTTCATTACCCACAACTGCTTAGCAGAAAATTCTTTTTACTCAATGTAGGTAAAAAACCTAAGTTGGTTTAAAAGTTCCTGTTGTGATTGGAAAATGAGTTTGGGTATCATTACTTCCCCCCCCCCCCAAGAACCACTTTTACCCAATTTTGGATAACTTACGCAAGTTTGGGATATATTGCTCTAGAGCAAGGGTGTCAAACTCAAGGCCCGTGTGCCAGATCTGCTCTGTGGGTCCTTAGATCTGGTCCGTGGAGCTTCCCTGGAAACAGCAAAGGACTGGTCCACAGTGCCTCTGCCAATGAAAACAGACCTTGGGAGGGCCATGCATGGCCCTCCCAAGCTCCCTTTTTGCTAGCAGAGGGTTGCAGCTGAAAACAGAACTCAGGATCCCGTTTTCACTGGCAGAGTGCTCGGGCCACCACAAATGCCCCCTGACACGAGTGAATCGAGTTGGTCACACCCATCCTGACCCCCACAGGTCAAACACAATCCTGATGCAGCCCTTAATAAAATTGAGTTTGACACCCCTCCTCTAGAGAGTCCAAGATGACTTTATTTTTCTGTTTCAGCACAGCACTAATTTCTATCTCCTTATATGTGTCGCTGAATAATAATTATCACTATTATCCAGTGAATCAGAAATCAGGATATTAGATGAAATGTGGAATAAATGTCGTTCTACCAATACCATATTCCTTCAGGTCAAACACCATCACACCTATATGGGATATCAAATCATTTTGCGGGACAAGCGTGCTCCAGTAATTCACCATTTGCTTAATTATATAGAAATGGGCATGACAAAATTAGTTCATAAAGAGGAAGCCTGCGTAGTACACCAGCAAATTAACATGGCCAAACCCTGCTGTGCTGCCATGCATGATTCATCTAAAGGCTGAAGCTGGGGAGATAGGATGCATTACTATTCATACCAGACAGAACTTTTGCATAAGCAGTAAGCCTGGGCTTTCTAATATCGAGGCTGGAAAAATAAGATCAAAAAATGCAGACTTGTATACAGTAGGTGTGAGGAAAAGGTTTAGGATTTAAATACTGACATTTTTTTCTTGTCTTCAATTAAACTATTTATTTAACTGTGTCAAATTTTAAACCTTCTCTTATATTTATTATTCTGTTATCTGTTACTCAGTTATTTCCTGGATGTGGGGTTGGATTCCTAGCCATGCCTGATTTGAAGTCTGACAATTGCACTCTTTGGGATTAAATGAAGCCAGATATATTAAGAATCATGGGAGAATAGTGATGACTTGTTCCATGTAGTGATAGGTGATAAAATGAAACAGGTGCATTCTTTTCATAATATTTTTTTGGAAGAACATATAACAGTATTTTATTCTGGCAACAACAGGATAGGTACCAGAGATATCAAGATTTTACTTGAATTGTTATTGAACTGCAGACAGCAGTAATTTGTTGAGGTTGACAAATATATTTTATGGATAACCTTGAAGATATTTTTCCCAGCTTGGGAGTTAATGATGGAATGTAACCATCTACCATACTTTTATTTTCCTCTGTCATTTGAGAAGTAGTGGACCAAAATCCGGTCCCTTTTCATCAATATTGCCATTGAGAAACTTTCTTCACAGTTACAATTTACACATTTTTATTCCCGTTGTTTTAGAACCATGGCAGAGAGTGTCTAGAAAAGTTTGATCATTCAAACCCACATTGATACACTGTTCAGTTCAGATGACAGCGCAAAACAGCAAGTGTCTTAATCCTTCTTCTAAACACTAGATTTCTTGAATTAGTGATTGCATACATTCTTGCTAGTTTCACTAATGATACATTTTGTTGGGATAGATCAAGCATTTTGATTGTGTTAGCATAAAGCTACAGCTTTACACTTTCCATGACTTAGCTTGAAAGAATAATTATAGTTCATCAGAATTGTTTCTTAATGTGATAAACCTAGAACTATCCACCATTGGATCTTATAGCCCATCAGTTTATCTGTGAGTACTGGTATGACCAGTATCACTTGGGGTACAGTTGCATTACAAATTTTTTTTTGAGTAATCTAGCTGCCCTAGATCATTCTGTATATTTATGATAGTGAATGGAGTTTATATATAAAGTGCTATATTTATAAGCGCTGTTAAAGTAGCACTTAACTGCCATCTGCCTGCAATTACTGCGAGTTCAAATCTCACCAGGCTCAAGGTTGACTCAGCCTTCCATCCTTCCGAGGTAGGTAAAATGAGGACTCGGATTGTGGGGGCAATAAGATGACTTTCTATAAAAAAGAACATCTCTTAGGGGAGGCCGAAAGCCCTACTAAGCAGGTATATACAAAAATATGAAGGCTATTGCTTAATGCATTGTAAGCTACCCTGAGTCTCTGGAAAAGGGCGGCATATAAATTGAACTAATAAATAAATAATAATAATATATGAGATGTCTCAGCTTTGGCATTTTGATCTAAAATTTATTATATTTTCTGTATCTTATTTTTATTGTTTAGTATTGTGAGTCACCCAAATTTTTTTGCTTGAAATAGGCAGCCAGATAAATTTTCTGAATAAATGAAGAAATTACAGTGTTTCATTTTCCACTTCAACATCCTTCAGTGTATATACATATTCTTACAAAGCAATTTGTCATAGAATTCACTAATCTGTATTCTCTAATTCTTTTTCATGGAATATTTAGTATTTCATATGCATTAAAGTATAAGCCCTTTGAGCTGCTGGCTATGACAGACTGACAACCATAAAAGTGGTATTCTTTTTACCTAGTACTATAGCAAGATGTGCAGTTGAATTAACACTCATAGAATAGATCTGCTGTTCCTACTTTTTCATGAACATGAAGTCGTATTACACTCAGATTTTCAATGATTTCCTTTTTTTCCTCTCTAGCTACAGAGTTGGAACCAGCATGCCATTCTTTGGATGTTAAAAAATCCCTGATTTTATTTCTAGATGGAATTCAATTTTTATGACGGACACTGTAGCTCTGTGTTTGTCATGGACATCAAAGGAGGAATTCTCTGCTTCTCTGCAGAGAATTGTAGTTGCCTAACAGAGTCTGTCATCCCTGCCTATGTATTATCAAAGTTTCATTTGCCTCTAGCTGTGTGGGCCCATTCAGCAAAAGTGTTGTCCATTCAACAGCAATCTTAGAAGGAATAATACTGCCACACACTTGTTGTGTTGCAACTTGGTTTCAACCATTTATCTTCATTTGGCACTACCATCGAGATTTTCAAAACATAATGCTATATTCGGTTGAGTAGTTCTGCCACCTTTACTTAATTGCTGTGCCCCTGATGAACTAGCTTGATCTCCCACATGTAATATATAGAACTCTATATGAAGGACAGGTTGTTTAGTTACAACAGAGTTATCCAAGAAACTCTTCGTGGGTTCACATGATTTTATTCTACTCCCCAAAGTACATTAATCTGAAAAAAGAGAAAATATTGTCATAGCCTAAAACAACCAAAAGGGACATTGTTAAGCCTTTTAGGTATGTGAGTTGGAGGACATCTACCTAGCTTGCCAAAATGAAGGTCAGTTCTAGATAATTCTGATGCTGCCAGTGGAGGTAGAGGAAATTCAGACATATGAATGTGCAGATGATCACAAGAAAGATACACAGCCTGTGTATCAGGCAGCTTGTTTTTCTGTCTCTAACAATATAATCCATTACAGAGCTACAGTGGCGCAGTGCTTAGAGTGCAGTACTGCAGGCTACTTCTGCTGATCACCGGCTGCCAGAAGTTTGGCAGATCGAATTTGATTTAGCTTTCCATCCTTCCAAGGTGGCTAAAATGAGGACCCAGATTATTGGGGGCAATATGATGACTCTGTAAACTGCTTAGAGAGGGCTGTAAAGCTGTATATAAGTCTAAGTGCTATTGCTATTGCAGGTAGTCCTCAGCTTACAACAGTTTATTTAGTGACCATTTGAAGTTAGAACAACACTGAGAAAAGTGACTTATGACTGTTGCAGCATCCCCATGGTCACATGGTCAAAATTCAGATGCTTGGCAACTGACTCATATTTATGATGGTTGCAGTGTCCCAGGATCATGTGATCACCTTTTGCAACGTGAAAAGCAAAATCAATGGAGAAGACAGATTCACTTAACAGCCGTGTTACTAACAACTTCAGTGATTCACTTAACAACTGTGGCATGAAAGGTTGTAAAATGGGGCAAAACTCACTAAACTAATGTCTTATCTAGCAGTATAAATTTTGGGCTGAATTCTGGTTGTAAATCAAGGACTGCCTTGTTTCTTCATTTTCTTGTCTGCAGGCGTATATTTCTTTTCAGTTTCAGTGTTCTCTACTTTTATCCTTTTGATGAAAAGAACGGGGAATTATAATGGAACTCTTATAATTGATATGACAATAACTTAAAAAGAATAAACTGGTGCAGGAATTAAAGAAGGAATAAGTTGTTTTCCTGTACAACTGCTTGGAACAGAAGCAAGAAAAGAACTAAAACGACATATGGAGGATAGAAGGACTACCTTGATTTACAAGGTTGTCTATTCACAAATGAGTCCTACTAAATTCCTCTGGGCTTGGATATTTGTGTAAGTATAGTTTTACAGATTAAATAGTTAAGAATTGCAAAGATTTTTATAGAATGTTCTTATTTTCAGCTTCAGGAATTATGTTTATACTTGGAAGATTCCAATTGCTTAGAACAAAAAGTAGTATTGCACATATTTTTCAAGTATCCTAGCCTTTTCTATAGACTTTGCTCTCATGCTTAGGTTTAGTCTAAACTGTTTTAAAAGAAAGATCGTAAATTTAAAACACTATTCCTACTGCATCATTAACTGGTAAACAATTTCCCTTCTATTTACCTACCACCAGCATTGTTACCACTAAATTTTTAAACTGGGCATTCCTTACTCTATCAGAAATAATTTAGCTTATTTTTTACAGCACTGCATTTTGTTTGCATGTAATAGCATGTAGATTTAAAAAAGGTTCTCTCAGCAATTGTTTAGAAAAATAGTTTCCAAAAGATCTGCAAGAGATTAGAATAACTGAGTGTTCCTTTCTGGCTTCCTGTTTTGGAATTAAATGCCTAAGGGTTCTCAGAGTATCTTAGTTGAGAAAGAAAAGAGGAGAAAAAGAAAACCAAGCCAGCTTAACCTTTTCAGTACTTAAGCCTTTCATATATATTTAATTTCAGTTATTCTAGAAAAAGAAAAGATGAAACTATTTTCAAAACATATAAACTGAATCATGTAATTGGCTAGTAATGTATTTCCTTATATTTCCTTATATATGTATAGGTGGTATCTGGCTCAATAATAGTAACTGTGAGAGGAATCTTGGAGTCCTAGTGGACAATCACTTAAATATGAGTCAGCAGTGTGCTGCAGCTACCAAAAAAAGCCAATGCAGTTGGCTTTTAACAGAGGTTTAGAATCTAGATCACGTGAAGTGTTAATATCACTTTATAATGCCTTGGTAAGACCACACTTGGAATAGTGCATCCAGTTTTGGTTGCCATGATGTTAAAAAGTAGTTGAGACTCAAAAAGAGTGCAAAGAAGAGCAACAAGGATGATTAATGGATAGGAGGCTAAAACATATAAAGAATGGTTGCTGGAATTGGATATGTCTAGTTTAATGAAAAGAAAGACTAGGGCTGTGATGGCGAACCTATGGCACGCGTGCCACAGGTGGCACGCGGAGCCATATTGATGGGCACACGAGTATTGCCCTAGCTCAGCTCCAGCATGCATACGTGTGCTGGCCAGTTGATTTTTGGGCTCCTGCACCCAATGGAAATCAGCAAATGGGCTGTTTCCAGCCTCCAGAAGGTCTCTGGGAAGGTGGGGAAGGCTGTTTTTGCCCTCCCCAGGCTCCTAGAAAGCCTCTAGAGATGGGGAGGGGCAAAAAACAGGCCTACCAGGCCCACAGTGCCATCACATGCCAAAAGTGGGGGGAACATGGTCACGCATGTAAGCATGGGGGAGCAGGGCGCATAGAATTATGGGTGTGGGCACGCACGCACGCACGCACGCAATCACCCCGCACTCTCTCAGCTTTTGGCACGTGATGGCAAAAAGGTTAGCCATCACTGGACTAGGGTGACATGATAGCAGTGTTCCAATATCTCGAGTTGTCACAGAGAACTATTCTCCAAAACACCTGAAGGCAGGACAAGAAGCAAGAAACAATGGATGGAAACTAATCAAGGAGAGAACCAACCTAGAACTAAGGACAGATTTCCTGACAGTTAGAACAATTAATCAGTGGAACAACTTGCCTCCAGAAGTTGTGCCTGCTCCAACACTGGAAGTTTTAAAGAAGAGATTGGACAGCCATTTGTCTGAAATGGTATAGGATTTCCTGCCTGAGTTTATTTTAATTTACTTTATTGTCATTGCACCTTGTACAACGAAATTGAATGCCATCTTCAGTGTATATTATACATAAAAAATAAAACAAAAGCACACATCCTTCACATTCTATACAATTGAATTAAAAATCCCTGAGCAGGGGGTTGGACTAGAAGACCTTCAAGGTCCCTTCCAGCTCTGTTATTCTGCTCTGATCCTTTTTAAAGATTTTTTTAAAAAATCCCACATTTTTAAATATATATTATAAGAAACTCAAGGTGGTGAACATACCTAATACTCCTTCCTCAAACTGTGAGATGGGTTGGGCTGAGAAAGAGAGACCAGCTCAAGTCACTATCCAGGATTAGAACTCAGGCAGTTTTCTGGTTTCTACTTTGGTGCTAGGTAAATTTATAATTGTACTTAACTGCTGTAAAAAAGATCGGAAGTTATTTTTTTATTTTCTGTTTTTATGTTATTTTTTTTATTTTCATGGACTTTCAGCTTTCTTTCTGACTTTTTTCTCTTTCTTTTTCTTCTTACTTTATATTAGTTAGAATTGGTTTTTAATTTTTTAGAACTTTTAATAAAATTATATAAAAAAGAAAAATGGATTATACTGATTTGAGTGCAATATTGATTTATTCTGTTACATAATTTAATTTGTACTTCTATAAATCAACTGAAATGGATATTTTTGAATAGTATACTGAACTGGATAAATAAAAATTAAAAGAGAAGAGATTTACATCATTAACTTAATGATAATTTGTTTTGACCAATTGTAACATTAGGTTCTGATAGAATGTTGGATCTTTTTTTTTTCTTTTTAGAGTTTACTGTTGAGTTACAGCATTTCTCTGGGAAATGATTATATATTCCAGTTTTCCTTCTCCAAAAACATTATACTAAACAGTATTTAGAAACTGTGTTAATCATTGAGGTCCATTATTTTTAACTAGGTTTTTCTTCTCTAATTTTTCCCTCCCCAACCCCTTTCTCCAATCTAAATATTTATTCAGGAGATGTGTAGAATAAATATTGACTGGCCTATTTATAATGAGGGCATGCATTCATCAGCTGTAGAAATAATGTAAAAAGATATCAACAGTCCCTTGCATTCTTTAACAAAATAAGTCAAAAATCTGTTGCTCCATTTTACATGTCTTTCTCTCTTGCATTATTTTTAGGCTAGAGATATGCACAAAATATTTTACTTAATAACTACTTCCAGTGCAATCGTATGTATATTTTTATGAAAGAAATGTCACTGAACGTTGCTTACTCTGAATTAATTATATTTAATATTACAGTTCTATTTCAGGAGTTGAGAGCCATTTAGCGCAGTGCTTAAGACACTTGGCTAGAAACTGGGAGACTAATTTCTAGTCCAGCCATGGACAAGAAGTTAGCAGGATGACCTTGGGCCAGTCACACTCTTTCAGCCTTGGAAGTAGGCAATGGCAAATACTTTACAAATCAAAGTAGCGATGACTTGTTGAGGAACTTGCCCCAAGAGTCAGTACTGACTTGAAGGCATATGCACAAAAATTACCTTTCAAGAGCAATTTACAATTATATTATTATAGAACCTGTTAAAAGGAATAGATTATTTTAGATTGAATAAGGGTTAGGGTTAGGGTTAGGGTTAGGGTTAAGGTTAGTGCATGATTATAGTTAGGAAAGGTTAAATCATTTTATTTATTATTTCATCATTTTATAAAGTATGTTTTTATTCTGTTTTATAAACTATTTGATCAACAACTTCTTAAACTACCTCTGTAAATATGTTTTTAGATAATATCGTTTTTTGGATACGACAACCTTTTGGAATGGGTCTACTGAAATAATTAATATGACCAAATTACTGAGAGCCAATTTGGTGTAGTGATTAAGGTATCACCCTAAAAACAGGAAGACCAAGAGTTCAAGTCCCATTTTAGGCACAAAGCCATCTAGGTAACCTTAGCCCAGTCGTTCTCTCTCAGTCCTAGGAAGGAGGCAATGGGAAACCAATTCTGAAAATTCCTGCTAAAGTCTTACACCACCAAAATAGAATATCAGGTTTGAAAATAAGATCAGCATGCTAAGATCTTATGCAAAGATCTTAGCAATTCACTTATGTGAGTGAATGTGTTAAAGTCTGATGAGACCAAGGATGAATTTTTTGGCCATAATTCTAAAAAGTATGTTTGGTGCAAAAGCAACATAGTGCATCACCAAAAGTACACACTAATCACAGTGAAGCATGGTAGAATTGAATTGAATTGCATTCTTTATTGACCAAGTGTGATTGGCCACACAAGGAATTTGTTTTTAGTACATATGCTCTCAGTGTACATAAAAGGAAAAAAAAGAAAAAAGAAAAAAATATATTCATCAAGAATCATAGCATACATCACTTAGTGATGGTCATAGATTACTAATAAGCAATCAAATCATATTAAGAAACACATAACAATATAAATTATAAGAATACAAGCAACATGGTTATAATCATAAGTGGAAGGAGATAGAAAATGGGAATGATGAGAAGAAGAATGGTAATACAGTCTTAGTAAATAGTTTGACAGTGTTGTGGGAATTAGTTTAGCAGAATGATGGCATTCGGGGAAAAATTGTCCTTGTGTCTAGTTGTTTTGGTGTGTTGTGCCCTATTGTTTTGAGGGTAGAAGTTGAAACAATTTATGTCCAGGATGTGAGAGGTCCATAGATATTTTCTCAGCCTCTTTTTGATTTGTGCAGTATACAGGTCCTCAATGGAAGACAGGTTGGTATCAATTATTTTTTCAGTCGTTCTAATTATCCATTGAAGTTTGTGTCTGTCTTGTTTGGTTGCAAAGCCAAACCAGACAGTTATAGAGGTGCAGATGACAGAGTCAATAATTCCTTTATAGAACTGAATCAGCAGCTCTTTGGGCAAACTTTGAGCTTTCTGAGTTGGCACAGAAAGAACATTATTTGTTGTGCTTTTTTGATGATTTTTTTGACTCAGCATTTTAAGTGTTGAGATATGATAGAACCTAGAAAATTGAAGGTCTCTACTGTGATACTGTGTTGTCTAGTATTGTAAGAGGTGGTAGTATAGCAGGGTTTCTCCTAAAATCTACCACAGTTTCTACGGTTTTGAGTATGTTTAGTTCCGGTTGCATCACAAAACTAGTTGTTCAACCTCCTGTCTGTATGCAGATTCGTCGTTGTCTTGAATGAGAACAATTACTGTTGTATCATCTGCAGACTTCAGTAGTTTAACAGATGGATCTTTTGAGATGCAGTCATTGGTGTATAGAGAGAAGAGAAGTGGAGAAAGCACACAGCCCTGGAGAGCTTCTGTGCTAATTGTACAGGTATCTGATATATTTTTTTCTAGTTTCACCTGTTGCTTCCTGTCTATTAGGAAGTTTATGATCCATTTACAAGTGTGGTCAGGTACAGCCAGCTGATTTAGTTTAATTAGAAGAATATCTGGAATGATGGTATTGAATGCTGAGCTGAAGTCTATAAAGAGGACCCTTGCATAGGTCTGTGGAGATTCAAGATGTTGTAGTTTGTAGTGCAGAGTCATATTAACAGCATCATATGTCGATCTATTTGCTCAGTAGGCAAATTGCAGGGGGTCTAACAGTGGATCTGTGAGGATTTTCAGGTGAGCCAGTACTAGTCTTTCAAAGGTTTTCATAACTACAGATGTTAGAGCAACTGGTCTGAAGTTGTTTAGTTCTTTGATGGAGGATTTCTTCGGCAATGGGATGATATGATGATGATATAATGGTGGATGAATGATGGAGGTGACAAAATTATGGGATGTTTTTCTTCAGCTGGAATGGGGGTTTAGTCCAAGAAATTATGAACAATTCCAAATATCAATCAGTTTTGCAACTGCTGAATGCTTAAGATGAAGAGGATTGTCACCTTTCAACACAGTAATGACCCAAATCATACCTCCAAGTCAACAAAAGAATGGATTTATCAAAAGAAGATCCAAGTTTGGAATGGCCCAGCCTGAATCCAGTTGAAAACCTGTGGGGTGACCTGAAGAGGGGCTGTGCAACAGGACATTTGATAAATTTGGAGCACTTTTGCAGGAAGAGTGGACAAAGCTTCCCAAGACAAGGTGTGCCATGCTGATTGGCTCCTGTCTCAAAAGACTGAATGCTGTCATAAAATCAAAGGTGTTTCAACAAAGTATTTGTTTTAAGGAGCGCACACTTATGTGTTCTTGTATGTTTTTAATTGTTATTTCCCCCCTAAAAAACTTCAGTTTGTTTTTCAATTTAGTTGTACAAAGCATATGCTACATTAAAGGTTAAAAAAAAAAAGCTGAAACAATTTAAATTTCAAAAACCTGTCATTTTAACTGGTATGTAGACTTTTTCTATCCACTGTTTGTATATGTAACATATTAAATGACAATTTTACTTCGATTTCACCATTAGCATATTTTAAAATACTGCCACAGTTTAAAAATAGAGTATTTAATCTTGGAAACAACTATTTGAACAATGTATACTGCCTTAGACATACCATCCTGAGGATTTTTACTGGGATTTGAATATACTAGAGAGATGATCTCTAGTATATAACGAAGAGGATTGTGAAAAAATAATTTTAAAAGCAGACTTTGATTTTAACCTGGTTATGTCCCTTTTAGGGGCGAACAGACTGAGGCAAGACAGGTTGAGGTAAAAACTAACAGGATTTATTTCACTAACATTGTTCTAACAGATTTGCTAGCATTACGACCAGTAATGGCTGCTCAGCTAACAGGAGGAGCAGCTATCAGCCTTTGACAGTTCCTTATATACTCGTACCTGGATTGAAACAGCCAATCAGAGCACGGCTGCATCTGTAGACTGGAGGGGAGCCTGGATACAGCATCCCTCCATCAGTAGAGGCACACACATAGTCCTCGAGGTAGGCCGGCCTTCTCCTGACATGTCCTGACCTCCGAAGACCTTCTCATTCATATGGATTAGGTGGAAGAAGAAGTCCCTGAAATGGTGTCAGTAGGTTCTTTTTCGGCTTGGAGAGGTGTTGTCGCTGGAACAAAGTCCTCAGGTCCTGGTAAGTTGCCCTCATGTCGAATTGAATTGAAGTCGTCGACTTCCGACTCCGGCTTGCTGGGCTCATCTGTAAGAAACCTTTTATCTGGTGGTTGTGCTTTATTATTTGGATCATTTAAGTCAATGTGTCACCCCCTTAATTGGACTATGTGTCTTCTTCACATTCTTCCATCCCCTAGGGTTATTACATACGACCTGGGGCCTGTAACTTGTGTCACTATCGCAGGGAGCCATAGTGGAGGCCTGAGTAATTCCTTGCATAGACAGAGTCCGCTGATTTGAAACTTCTGAGGCCTGGATGGGTTATCCTGGTTGTGTGGGGTGCTTATGTTGGGTGTAGTTTGTCCAATTTTGTCTTTATGTATCTTCCCGTCAGGAGTTCAGCTGGGTTTAGATTAGTGTCTGGGCAAGGGGTGGCATGTTGCATTAAGAGGTATTTAGAAATCTTAGAGTTCCAGTCTCCCGGCCCCATCCGTGCCAGAGCCTCCTCTAAGAGAGCGCACAGCTCTTTCATCTTAGCCATTTGTAGCTGGAAAAAAAGGGGCTGTGAGTGAATGTTCCATGCCCAGCCTTGCAAGGAGAAGTTTGAAAGGTGCCGATACTAGCTGGGGACCATTATCTGAAACCAAGCAATCTGGTATGCCATGTGTTGCAAAGAGGATCTCCAGTGCTTTAATTAATGACTCAGAAGTTGTTGAGGACATTAATTTAATGTCCACCCATTTGGAAAATGAATCAACCACAAGTAAAAACATATGCCCTTGTACTGGGCCAGCAAAGTCTATGTGGAGTCATGACCAAGGGGCTCGTGGTTTGTCCCATTCCATTGGGGGAGCTCTTGGAGGGTTAGGTCTGGACTCCTGGCAGTCTGTACACCCAGAGACCCACTCACAGATGTGTTGATACAGTTTTGGCCACCACAGGTAACTTCTGGCCAAGGATTTAATTCGGACTATGCCAGGGTGGCTGTCATGTAATGAGGTTAGCACTTGCTTCTGTAGTGTGACAGGAATGACAACCCTATGTCCCCATAACAAACAGCCCTGCATTGTAGACAGTTCAAATTGACTTTCCTTGTAAGGTTTATATTCAGGTCCCACAGGTCCTGATGGCCACCATCCACAACCTTTGATATTATCTTATCTTTGGCAGAGTGTATAGCCACATCTCCAGCCGTCAGTGGTGTAGGCATTTCTTCAATTAGTAACACATTGCAAACAGGGGCAGGGTCCTCTACAGCTGTGGGAAGTGGGCATCTATTGAGGGCATCTGCGTGTGCTAGATGTTTTCTGGGGCGATGTTCTAAGGTATAATCGTAAGCAGCTAAGAAGACTGTCCACCTTGTCATTCTTGGGGATAGTATCTCGGGTGTTTGTTTGTTTCCTGCAATGATTCCAAGTAACAGTTTGTGATCAGTTACCAAAGTGAAATGTCTTCCATACAAGTATGCATGGAAGCGCTTGATGCTGGTGACTAAGGCCAAGGCTTCCTTGTCGATTTGTCCATAATTCCTCTCTGTGAGGGACATGGTTCTTGAACAATATGCTATAGGGGCTTCTAGGTTGTTAGGCAGATTGTGACTTAGAACAGCACCTACGCCCTAAGGGAAGGCATCACATGTTAAAATCAATGGAAAATGTTCATCGTATTGTATTAGTAGGCTGTCGAGGTGAGACACAGGGACTTGGTGGTCAGTGGAATTTATGGCAAACACCTTTCCTCTCCTTGTTCCTTGAAAATACAATCCATTAGCTATGCAGTGGTGCTTAAAATCTTGTAAACCTTTTAAATTTTCAATATTTGTACAAGTGGTGAAATCTGAACCTGTTTGCCACCAGTTTGCTTGTCGTGCATGTGTGCTGCATGCCAACGTGCACTGTGCTTGCGCATGCAGAGCACACACCAAAAGCATGCTGCATGCACACATGCAGCGTGTGCCAAACACACGCTTCGTGCAGAAAAAGAAGACTTCACTAGGTAAGTAGAACAGCGAGGGGAAACAGCTGTGCCGCGCTATTTAGCTGTACTAGAAAGCAGGATTTCCTCCTTTCTAGTGAATATAAACTGCACGACACATCTGATTTCGGAAATACTAATTCAGATGAACTGGTAGCTTTTTTAAACTACCAGTTCAACTGAACTGGTAGCCTTTTTTTTACTACTGGTTCGCCTGAACAAGGGTGAACTAGTAGCATTTCACCCCTGATTTGAACATAAATATGGCCTGAAATGTGGCCTGCTTTCTGTACCCAGTTCAACAAATGAATCAAAAACAGTATGCTTGTTCATTTATGTATTGAGGAAAATGATCCAAATCTATATATTGTTGAGTGTGCATGTGAAGACTGCATCTGTGGTTCATAATGGAAATATTGCTGCTATCTTTTATTGTACAAAGAAAAAGGCAGCAAGAGTAAATATAAAAACTACACAGAGATTAAATTGTATGCTTCAGAAATGATTGTAGAATCCTGATCCAAAGGGTACATAAGATGAGAATGATCAGATTTTAGGCTTTGCTAGTAGGGATGGGATTCTGTAGATAAGATTTTTGCTCTTCAACAGATCATTGACAAATATATAAAAATGAGGAGGAAAGCTTATTGTACGTTTGATTTAGAGAAAGCCTATGATAAAAGGAAGGTAGAATTATGGGAAAATGGATAATTGATTGCTGAATTTAGTAAATGCAATATATGATAGAAATAAATTATTCATGAGAATAAATGGAATGCTTAGCAAATAGTTCAATACTAATCAAGAACGAGGATAAAGACCTGTGATGGCTTGTTCAGTACAGATAAATTCATAAGCAATGCCTGTGTTGATGTTAGAAATGTGTGTTTGGGGGTGTAAGTCAGTGGTGGGTTGCCTCCGGTTTGCACCGGTTCTATAGAACCAATAGTAAAACCGGCTGGAGGCCCCGCCCACTGACCTTGATGTCATGAAAACACTTCTGTGCAAGTGTGAGCGCACGGGCGTGGCCCCGTTGCGAACCGGTACTAAAGGTAAGTAGAACCCAGCCCTGGTGTAAGTATATATGTATTTTTGTGTGAAGATGTTGACAAGCTGTTCTCTGAAAACCTGAATGATTTGGAGGAAATATTTGATTTTTGTGATTTGATTTTGGTAAAGAGAATGGACTTAATGCATCAAGTCCAAGGTAATTCTGTTTGAAAGGAAAAATTAAGGGGGAGGGATACTCTAGATTCCAACTGTTAGAGAAATTGTATGGTGAGTCCTATGTGGCGTCTTTTTTGTCATGGTACTAGCTTTGGAATATCAACCCCTGCAAATTAGATTGGCCACAAACCTACTGACTGTTCATAAGGCCATAGAGGTATGGTTTTACCACTGAGCATAGATATCTAGATATGCAGTTGAGCTATATAGTGGTTATATTGATTTTGAACTTTGACTGCTGTGATATGTTTTAATGACTTTTATGTTTGTGTGGGTCTGAGAGAGAGAAAGAGAGTATATGGGTATATGTGTATTGTTGAAAAATTCCTAGCATCATGTATTTGAGATGGGTGGCCATAAACATGGAAATAATAAGTTCTCCCTACTTTGTTAGGTGGGAGCTGGATATATCCAGAGCAATAAAAACCCAAGTTGAATGTATCACAGATGGGTATTTAAGAAGCTTGCATGCTAAAGGAAGTGATAGAAACAAAAATGAATGGGTGCTGAATAAATGAATGTGAAAATCAAATGTATGAAAGAAATATGGAGATTGTTTAGTCATGTAGAAAAATGACTGAATCACAAAACAAATTTATGAAGAAAGAGTGAATGAGTCAAAAGGGACCATTGAGAAAATAGTGGTACCGGTAACATGAAACAGAATATATTTTCATAATGAGAGGTGAGAAATTAAAAAATGAAGAGCAGTTTATGGATATGAAGCAAGGATGATTTGCAAGAATAAAGGTAAGCAGGAGTATTTGGAATAGTGTTTGTGCAAGCTAGATTTAGGTATATTTTTCTATGTTTTATGTCTCTTTCTTTATAATATTAGTTTAAACTTTTTTCTATGTTTTGCATATGTTCTTTACCCTGAAAGGGAATCACCACTACCACCCCACCATCACCTTCACCATCCTGCTTTTAGTATGTACAACTCATGCTTAAATATTTTTTAAAAATAATAAACCTGAGAAACTGTTGGCCAAAAAAACAAGAAAAAAAAAGAATTGTTACTTTTATTTGGGATGGGAAAAGGTATGTTTCAACAACAGAAGATATGATTAATTAATTAATTAATTAAATATTAGGTTTGATTACACAGTAAACAGACATCAAACCTAGAAAAGATCAAAAAGTACTTAAATACAACACACTTTACAAAATGTATAGATCAACAAAAGGAAGCTCTTAATAAATCAATCACAGGAGATGAAACAAACGAAGCAATACAGAAACTGAAATTGAACAAATCTCTAGGACCAGATTATTTTTTCCTGTAGTATATTATAAGACCTTTCAGGAATTTGATTAAGCCATTAATTCAAGTAATTACTGACATACGATAAAAGCAAATAGTTCCTTTCTTGTGATAAGAGCTTTTATATCTATGGTTTACAAAGGGGGAAATGAGGGGTACTCTTGAGCTTTGTTGTTTATTTACAGACATTTCATTTCCCAAACTAGGTTAAGATCATCAGTGTTAGTCAGGAGTGGGGTTTGCTGTCATTTTACATTTCTAGTGGCTTGTCCTTTCAGTGTTGGTGAGAGTGGCCTTGGTGGTTCTTTGGATGGGCTGTTACCTTGTTTTAGCAGAGCCTTGATTGAGGTATTGTTTGCTGCTTGATTCTTGGTCTGATGTTAATCTCTGTTCATCCAGTGTTGATTGTTCTGGTCCTTTTGTTCACCTTTTAGCTTGTTGATTGTTTCTTGAATGGTTTGTAGCAGGGGTGAAATCCTCCCGGTTCGGACCGGCTCGGGCGAGTAGGTAGCGATGATGGCCGGTGGTTCGGAGAACCGGTAGCAATGGCAGCTGGAGGCTCCCACCCACCCGCCCCATTCCCTGGAGTCAGGGAATGCACCATTCCCGACTCCGGCCTTGCCGCGGAGCCGCTGCCTGTTTGCCCTACGCCACGCAATGTATCCTACTGCTCATCTTTCTCCTGCGGCTGGCTGTCAGGGAAGGCAAGTGCCCGAAAGTTACTGGAGTTGCTCACTCTCCTTCTTGAATGAGCCGCTCTGGTCCACGTGCTGGTTGCGCAAGCACACACCATTTATTTAATTCAGCGGCAGGTTGGGTATGCGCTTGTGTAGCCAGCGTGTGGACCAGAGCGGCTTATTCAAGAAGGAGAATGAGCGACTCCAGTAACTTTTGGGCGCTTGCCTTCCCTGACAGCCAGCCGCGGGAGAAAGGTGAGCAGTAGGATACACTGCATGGCGAAGGGTGAGCAGGCAGCGGCTCCGCGGCAAGGCCGGTGGTGGGTGGGCGGAGCTGCGGGGAAAGTTAAGGACACGCCGGCAGAATACAAATTTAAAATTTTTTCCCTACCGGGTTCTGTGGGCATGGCTTGGTGGGAGGGGGTCTTGTGACTGAGTGGGCATGGCTGTGAGTAACATTGAGTTGGCCACGCCCACTCAGTCACAGGACACTCCCCACCAAGCCACGCCCACAGAACTGGTAGGGAAAAATTTTAGATTTCACTCCTGGTTTGTAGCTGTTGTTTATGTCTAAGTGCTGGTTAATGGCTGATTTGTCAGAGTGTCAAGGGTTCTCTAGCATTTTTGGACTTGGCTTGGTCTACGATGGTCACAGTTTTCCAGTTGAAACTATGGTTAAATTTGTCTATGTGTTTGAAATTAAGGAGTGTTCACTAGTTCTTCTGACAGCTAGTTGCTGTTTATGGATGGGTCCAATCTTCTGCCTGTTTGTCCTATGTAGTGGGTGTTGTAATCTTTACACTGTATATTGTAGATGATGTTTTTCTCGGCTGCTTGTTCGTTCTTTTGGTTTACTTGGGATATTTTGGAGAGCTTTAGTTGGTTTGTGTGCTATGCTTATGCCATGTAGTTGTAATACTCTGTTGGTGGTTTCTGAGATGTTTTTGAAGCATGGCAGTTTTATTCTTTTTACAGATTGTGTAGATTGTGTGCTATGTTGGTCAGGCACTTTTTGATGAAGTTGCATGGATAATTGGATATCCATTTTGTTAGAAGATGTATAGATATTTCCTTTTTGAGATATTCAGGGTTACTGAAATGTGTTTGTCCTCATCTAAATAGTGTTTTTACATAGCTTCTCTGGTGAGAGGTTGGATTGTTACTTTGGTAATTGAGCACTTGGTTGGTGTGGGTCTTTTTTTAAATAAACCCATGTTTCTAGTTTGCCATTGTTGTCTCTGCTGATGTGGGTAGTGTGTGTTTTCTTTTTCCTTTGTGAATTATTCTGCTTTGAAGATGTAGCTGATAATTTCATGTGTGTGTTCTCTAGTTGGTCCCTTTTATTGTACATAGGTGTCAGAAGGACACCTCAACATGCCCAAAATCATTTAGACATGTGTTTACTGAATGTAGATTAAAAGCTGTTATTGCAAAGATATTAAACAGCTTTTTAAACTTATCTCATAAATCCTGACCAGGGTGGAGATTCATGAAAAAAGCAACATATACTTTCACTCTTATTAATAATATGCTTTCAAAAATCAAGAAATCAACCATTATTTTTCTAAATTCAGATAAAGTCTTTAATAATTTGTAATGGCCTTTTATATTCCTGAAAAAAGATGAACTGCAGTTTGAATTTTCTTACATGGATAAAGAATATTTATATTTTAAAAAATGCCAAAATAATTGTAAACTGATCTTTATCCCCAAAATGCTTCCCTTTCTCCTTCCTTTTTTTTTGGGGGGGGGGGCATTAGAATTATTGGCAAGGAAGTCACAAAGAAATAAAATTTAAGAACGTAAATTAATATTATAGGCACATTATGTTGTACTTTCAGTTGCTCATCCAAGGCACTCTTTGGAATCAATAATGTCACTTATCACTTGGTATCAAGAATATGGCTTGGTATCAGGATATTAGGTTAATAAGAACAAGATGTACATGTTTACATTTGAGAATTTACCTAAAAAAGCAAAGGAACCCCTGCAGCAAATGACAGTTTTATATTACTGTCAAAAGATTAGGTACCTGAGAATTTATTGAACAAACCATAATAAAGACTTCTTTCAGACTATTAATAGACTTGGAAAAATATAATGACAATGATATTTTAAATGGAGAAAGCTAAACTTGGCTTAGCTAGAAAAATTGCAGCAGTAAAAATGAATGATTTACTGAAGCTCAACTTCTATTTCTAACAATTCCAGTAAGAATTGATAATAAGATATTAAATGATTGACAGAGACAATTAATTAATTTTATATGATCAAATAAAATGCTGAAGATTAAAGTTACCATATTTTTCGGAATGTAAGACCTACCTTTCCCCACCCCCCACAAAAGAGAGTAAAAATCTGGGTGCGTCTTATACTCTGAATGTAGCCCCGCCCAGCTTCACAAATGGAAATTTCAGAGTCTGAAAGAAGCCTCTGAAAGAAGCTTCAGAAAAAAAGCCTCAGAAACGAAGCTTCAGAAAAAAAGCCTTTGAAAGGCTTTTATCTAAAATAATATGGCAAGCAACAAAAGAAGAATCAGTAAAGGTTCTAACCAAACTATGCTAACAAATCTGGAGAATGATACAATAACCAACAGATTGGAAGAGGTTAATCTTCTGTTAATACCAAAGAAAAGAGATTGAATAGAGTTCAGATAGTCCTTTACAATAAAAGCCTCTGAAAGAAGCTTCAGAAAAAAAGCTTCCAAACAGAGCTTCAGAAAAAGAGCTTTTTTTCTGAAGTTCTGTTTCAGAGGCTTTCAGAGGCAGAAAAAAAAAGTTTTTTCTGAAACAGAGTTTCAGAAGTTTCAGAGGCAATCAGAGGCAGAAAAAAAAAGCAAGGCACAGAGCTCACAACCAAGGAAGCTATTGCTAAAATTCACTTCTGGAAACAGCTGATTGGGGGTATTCCAGAAGGTCAATCCACCCACCAATCAGCTTTTTTCTTATTTTCCTCCACAAAAACTAAGGTGCATCTTATACGCCGGTGCGTTTTATACTCCGAAAAATACAGTAAGTCAAATCAAGTCTGTATTATGCTCAAAGACCAGCATAAGAAGGGTTTACTTCTTAAAAAGAATTAAAAAGTGTAAACGATACATTCGAATAAAAAATACTATACATATAAGAGGCTAAAAAATATAAAAACAGAAATCTTTAAAAAATGTCTAAAAGGAGGAATAGGAGTAGGATGTGGGTATACTATAGGAGAATATGGCAAACTAGATCTATCATAATACGGAGCACTTTAGAAATGTGAACTAGATGCTCATTATGGCACAGGCCATCTTCTGATGGATTTTAAGTGCTGCTGCACAGAACCTGGCAACATTATATAATATTGGTAGCTGAAAGCAGCAGGGAGCTATGAAATTATCCTGTCCACTCTGGTATATGCAGTAATGGTGAACTGGGGCTAGTACAAATGTCTCTGTAATACGGACACTGGTGAAATGCACAAACTCTAGTTTCCAGGTGTTCAGAGTCACAGGGACATTGTCAATCCAGATAGGGGATCATCTTGTATTTGCCTTCAAAGACAGCTGAAGGGAAGGCATGACATTGTGCCAGAATAAAGAGCTTCTGGTGGTTAGGTACTTTAAGATTAGTTAAGTATGCCATAGGGGAATAGCTATTGGTCTCACTGGCAATAAAGATTGGAGACCTGGCTAGGTCCCTTTGGTGTATATGCTGTTTAATGAATGCTTCTGCCTGATCATATCCGATAGAAGGCCTGGAAAGAAGCCCAAGGAGGAGATTTTACTTTCCACTGTCTTTTTCCATGTGGACTGAAAACCATCCCTCATATTTAGTGGGGCGAGGAGAAAAAAAGACAGTCTGAATCAATAGTCACCTACACTCTAGGCTCCTATTTCTAGTTGTGGGGTGGTATTAGAGACACATTTTAGAACTTGAATGGCTGATCTTAGAAATTTGGACTGAACAAGTTCTAATGATGCAAAATTGGGAGACTGTGAGCTCAGATCCTTGACCTGTCATTAACACAACACAACCCTTGTCAAACCATGTGTAGGAGATGACTAGGTTGAACTCAGGAAAGGATCATCAGTTTCAAGGGCCTGCCAGAAATCCAAGTCCAGCCCATCTTGAATTTCACTGGCTCTTATCTACTGCTCATTTGCTTTAACAGTTAGTAGAGTTCAGATTCTTATAGAGAGCTTAAGCTTGCAATAAACCCTTATATACATTTGAACTGCCAGAATTTCCTGATTTCCATGCTTGACCCCATGGTTTGGAATGGTATTGTTGTTGCTTTCAGGATGTACTGTTAATATGAGTTAGATGCTGGTGAAGCTCTTGGGTAAGGGTGTTATAATTATTCAAGAGTACATCAGGAGATTCAAGAGCCTTGGTGGCGCAGCAAACTAAAGTACTGTTAACTAACACCAGCTGCCTGCAATTACTGCAAGTTCAAATCTCACCAGGCTCAAGGTTGACTCAGCCTTCCATCCTTTTGAGGGTAAAATGAGGACCTGGTTTGTGGGGGCAATAAGCTGACTTTGTATAAAAAAAAACACCGCTTGAGGGGGGCCAAAAGCCCTACTAAGCCCTACAAAAGTATAAAGGCTATTGCTTAACGCATTGTAAGCCGCCCTGAGTATGCCAGAGAAGGGCAGCATATAAATCGAACCAATAAATAAATAAATAAAATCTGATGTTAGGGCAGACTGGGGGCTCAGTAGGTGATCTGAGACCAATAGCTTTGTTATTATTTAATTCAGATGGTGGGGGTGGGGCGGGGGTTCATTGCTTAGCAGTAAGTTCTTCTTGCTGGCATTAGTAAGACTTGGTAGCAATCCTCAATATGCGTTTCTTGTTTGAAAGAATTTAACTGAAGCAGGATTGGGAAATGATCACTGTCAAATTTAGGCATAACTTCTGGGGCCTTTGCACAAAGCAGAAGGTCCCTGGAGACAATTATATAATCAATAGTACTCATTCTGGAGCCACATAGGTAAGTGAATTTGGCTGGATGGTCACTTTCAAGTGCACTATTTAAAATGAGTTTGAGCCAGAGACCTGCAAAGCTTGGTTTTTGGTGTTTGCAATAGGTAAGGAGGAATCTATCATCTTTAGAAATGGGAGGGGAGGTATTTTGGTTTGTAAAGAGGTGTAGTCATTGGGGTCCAATCTAGCATTGAGATCCCCTCTGAAAAGAACAAATGTATTTGTATTCATCATTACAAGGTCAGCTACATATGTTTTCACTCCAGTCTGCAAGATTCTCATCTGGGGTTTTTTTCTTAATAACCACACAGTGATTCCTTTAATATATATGGCAAAAAAAGGTTGTAAATTTGCACATGACTCAGTTAATGACCACCTCACTGAGCAACAGAAGTTCTGGTCGCAATTGAGGTCGTACGTTGAGGACTATTTATATTATTCAGAGGGCACAGAGGTGGAATCGGGTAAACACTGCCATGGTAAATGTCTTGAGTTAATAGATGAGCCTTGATATGGCATGTATCATCTCTGCCTTTCACTCTTCCATGCTTTGTCCCTGGTTCTGCCCTAATCTATAGGGTTTTGTATTGCTTGGTTCAACTTTGTTACATTTCCAAGGCAGTTTCTTTTGGATATCAGTAGCTTGGGATAGGGTGAAAGTTAAGATTTTTCAAGACCTAAAAGATTGATGTCCATACTTGGGAGTATCAAATTTCAAATTGTTTTATCAAGCCAGATGCCTCATGTGTATCAAAGACTGGATTATATTACTTTAGAGTTGGGCTGCTTCTGTTGTAAGAAAGCAAGATACCCAGATGGTTTATATAAATATCTTTGGCTTGATATTGAAACACACAAGATATAAAAGATTCTTTAATCATGAGCACAGTATTAGAAGTATGGAATAAACACAGAAAAAAGTCTAAAAATTAATGGCATAATAATAAACATATTGTATAGATTATATTGTTCTGCCAGGAAATAGCAAGCAAATTTTACCCAAATAAACTTTATGGGGTAAACATAAATCAGAAAAAAAAGGATGTTTATCAATAAGAATAAACTTCTGGAACTAAATATTAAGCTTACAGGAAAATAATTGCAGAGACTATGCCAGTATTGATACCTAGGCTGTGTTTTGAATAACAGATAGGATAATAAAATTGCAATAAGGAACAAGTTTGAATAGACAAGAGTAGTTTTTTGAAAAATATGTAACCCAACTTGCTGTTAATACCAAAAATTGAAATTTTTGGTGGTAGTTACTATGCCTTGCCAGTTCTTTTTCACAAAAGAGAATCCTGAATTAAAGACTACTCATCCTTAAACTCCTAAATAGAAAATAAGAGTTAATTATAATAAATAAGGGAAAAAACATAGAAATATAAAATACGGGTTTACAGAAGATTACTTAAGATATTGTGAATTGAATGTGTACTAAATGAAAAGGAATGCAAAGATAAATTAAGAATAAATTGAAATGTTGATGATAAATGATATAAAACAAGTATTAGTTAACTTTTCAAGAAGAGATTCAACCCATGCTAATAGATAATACATATATTGATTTTAAAAAAATCTGTGAACATGGTTTGGCATATTCTTGTGTGAAATAATAACATCAAAAGAACAAACAGCATTGAGAGAGAATTATTTTGTATTTCTAAGATAGTACTTTGTGAAATAATACTTGTTACTTTTAACTGCAGTAGTAAACTACACTATAGAAGATTCTTTAGTTTGGATTTTTTTGTTTACATTTTTAATAAATACAATTAATACAAGACCGTCCACCAAAAGTTTATTCCCTCAAGAAAATCAAAGAAAATGTATTTGACATTTCAGGGAAAATGTGTATTTACCAATTTATTTATTATTGATTATGTTGATTATCATAACAATTTTGTGTGGAGTTAATTAATTTTCCAAAAGCTTTCCAAACTATTTTCTGTATCATTCCATGGTAAATCATTGCTAAATTTAGAATAAGTCTACCAATCATCTATAGCAGTGATGATGAACCGAGTGCCCAAACCGGAATGGGCTCATACACATGCGCGCCGGAGCCCCGGAAACTTGGAGACCAGCTGGCTGGTGCTCATGCGCGTGCCGGCCACATGGTTTTCTGGTTTCCAGCACTCACATGCACACCAGCCAGCTAGTCTGCATGTATGCCAGAGCGCCGGAAACCAGAATAGCAGCTGGCGATGGCGTGTGTGGCCACGGAGGGCTCTGCGTGCGTGCCATAGGTTTGCCATTATGGACCTATAGTGTATTGTATAAACTTAACTCATTCAGCAACAAACTCAACATTTAGTGTTCTCTAAGACAGCTTCCAGCAATGTTTCCAAAAGCTACTTAAAAGCTGAAAAGTTAGAAATTGTTCTTGGGTTTAGTTGAAGGAAGCATACACACATTTAGGGCAAAAGACATTAGATATATAATGATTTTGGTCTTCATTCTCAGTATAAGCACTTTGATTAGAGACTTAATTAGTTTAGGAGATTTGCTTTATATTGTAGCTTACCATGTAAATGGGATGTGCTCTTTCTCCTCCAGTTCATAAACTGGGCTTGAATAGTTTGCTCTTTTCTTTCAATATATTGCTTTTTCAGGGATGGGATGTTATTTCTGCAGTTCTTTGGGAACTGTAGCATGTATAAAATGTTCAAGGCAACTGCTACAGTATATACACAATTTTGCTGTGGAGGGGGGAGGAATGAGAATTACAATATAAACATTTGCACAATATGCAACTGGGCATTTTTTTAAAAAAATGAAGTAATCTCTAAAGCCATATAGACGATTGTTAAGGGTTTGTGGGCAGTGTGAAGCATCACTACTCTTGATCACTACTCATTCTACTTTACAGGTTGTGTGTTTTGTATTTTTTATTTTAAAAACCTTTTTGTGGAGATTTTGCAACTGCATTTTCTTAGATAGATATATGTTCTATATACATTTAACAAACAACCTATCTAACAAAATGAAATTCAATGTAAAGAAAAGAAAGGTTACATTGAGGCAATAAAAACCAAATGCATATGTATAGAATAGGTGTTACCTGGCTCAATAATAGTAACTGTCAGAGGGATCTTGGAGCCTTAGTGGACAATCATTTAACTATGAGCCAGTGGTGTGCTGCAGTTGCCAAAAAAAGCCAACACAATCCTAGGTTACATTAATACAAAGATAGAATCAAGGTCATGTGAAGTGTTAATACCACTTTCTAATGCTCTTGTAAGACCACATGAATATTGCATCCAGTTTTGCTTACCATGATATAAAAAAATGATGTTGAGACTCTAGAAAGAATGCAGAGAAGAGCAACAAAGATGATTATGGGACTGAAGGCTAAAACATATAATGAACAGTTGCTGGAATTGGGTATGTCTAGTTTAATGAAGGATTAGTGGTGACATGATAGCAGTGTTCTAATATTTCAGGGGTTGCCACAAAGAAGAGGGGGTCAACCTATTCTCCAAAGCACTGATGTAGATTATAATCTGGAAAATGGAAAAGATGGAACACAGCTACCAGGAAGATAAGGCATTTGGAGACAAGCCCTATAATGAATGATTAAAAGAATTGGGCATGGTTTATATCTCAAAAGAAAATTGAGGAAGGAGATGACAATGATCTATAAATATCTAAAAAAATGTTGCATGCAAGAGGAGTGTAGAGATTTTCTTTGTAGATATTGAGAGGAATAAGAGGCTGAAATTAAAAGGAGATTTGGGATAAATATTGAGATTTTTTTCTCTGATAAGAACTGTTAAGCATTAAGAGAGTAGGTTTAGAATAGTAAAGGACTCCACTCAGTTGGAAGTTTTTAATGGAAGCAGGATGGGCACTTCCACAGATTGTTTAGTGATTCCTGAACTAATCAGGAGATTGAAGCAAAAGATATACAATTTATGACTCTGTAAGTATGACAGAATGAATAAATATTCATTTCAAGATCAATTCCTAGCCTATTATTGAAGTTTTTATGTGAAATTTTTGTATTTTATAAGGAAGTTGGCAAAACTGCTTTGCAATGAGCGAATTTTTTAGTGATATTAGATAAGAATTGGGATGGTTTTGCATGTATTCTTATATTGAAGTCCTATGTACAAATGGTATTCCTTCCATATTTTTCTGGTTGCTGGTGGTTTTTTTGTGTTAAAATAAAAGCATTCTTTCTACATTTTTGGGGTGCTGGGGGTCCTAAAATCATTTTTAAAAAGAATCATGGAAAAATAAATAACTCGTACATTTTATACATCAAAGGATGTGTATAAGTATATATAAGGCAAACAAAGAATATATGCTTGAAATACTGTACAAGTAGTCCTCATTTAGCAATCACAATTGGGACTGGCAAATCCATCGCTACCATCATTAAGGAGAAATGTGACTGTGAAAGATTTCCAATGTCACTTCCAATTCAGTTACCAAACAAGATGAGTGTTTGTGTGACTTGCAATTTTACTTCATGTTTTCTATTAATTGTTGCAAGACAATTGGGAAGTATGCAAATGGTGTTTACACAGGGGTGAAATGCTCCCAGTTCAGACCAGATCGCCTAATCTGGTAGCAATGGCGGCAGGTGGTTCGGAGAACCGGTAGCAAAGATCCCTGCACCCCCGCCCCCCATGATCATCAGAGGCTTTTTTTTTTACTTTTAAAAGCATTTTTTCTAAAACCTCTTCCGATGAAAAAATGCTTTTAAAAATTAAAAAAAAGTCTCTGATGATTGTGTGGCTCAAGTGGGATCATCAGATGCTTTTCAAAGCATTTTTTTCTGCAACCTCTTGACCGAAGAGGTGGTAAAAAAAAATGCTTTGAAAAGTCTCTGATGATCCCAGCTGAGTTGCCTGATTAGCAGAGAGGTACTGTATTTTCCGGCGTATAAGACGACTGGGCGTATAAGACGACCCCTGACTTTTCCTGTAAAAATATAGGGTTTGGGCTATACTTGCTGTATAAGAGGACCCCTCTTCCAACGCACACCAAATAAAAATTAAAAAACACCAACTGGCTCACCCACAATGTAAAAGCAGCTGTGCTAGACCCAAAATGGCCCCTGCAACAAGCAGGAACCTTACACAGCCACAAAAAGCCCAAAAAAACAACTTTCACACTTTACACACACAAAATTCCACATATAGCTTTGTGAGATTTTGTGCGTTTGTGAAGTTAGAGTGAAACTCTACAGAAACACACTAAATCTCAGAAAGCTGCACAAATTTTATTATTTTATTTTATTATTTTTATTTTTATTTTTATTTTTATTTTTATTTTTATTTTTATTTTTATTTTTATTTTTATTTTTATTTTTATTTTTATTTTTATTTTTATTTTTATTTTTATTTTTATTTTTATTTTTATTTTTATTTTTATTTTTATATGAAAGTTAAATTTAAAACTTCCTAGCCTAAAACTTAGACCTAGCCTTTAAATGGCTAGGTCTAAAAAAGAACAACTAAAAAACCCCCCAATTAACTATTTTTTTTAAAGCTCCCAAAGGGGGAAAAAAACTTACCCAATAGAATAAGGGTCTCCAACCTTGGCAACTTTAAGACTTGTAGACTTCAACTCCCAGAATTACTCAGCCAGCAAAGCAAAGCTGGCTGAGGAATTCTGGGAGTTGAAGTCCACAACTCCCTGCCTGCTTGAGTGCAGGCAGGGAGATTTAGTTGCTTACTGATGCAATGGATTGCAGGCAAGGCAAGGCAAGCGTTGTGGCTAGCAGCTAAGGTAAGCAAGCTGGAGGGGGGGGGATTTTTGCTACGTATCAATTAGCAGGCAAAAATTAGCAGCTGGGATGGCCAGCGTTGTATAAAAGGAAAGTTTTTCCCTTTTAAACGGGGCTTGGCCATCCAAGCTCTGGCGATCAGGCAACTCAGCTGGGATGGCCAGCCTTGTGTAAAAGGAAAGTTTTTCCCTTTTACATGGAGCTTGGGTGTAACTCAGCTGATTAGCGGCAACTCAGCAGGCAATTCAGCTTGGCTCCTTAGAGCCATTTAAGGCTCGTCAAAGCCTTTCGGACTGGTCTGCCTGGTTACAGGAGACTGACACCCGGCGTATAAGACGACCCCCGACTTTTGAGAAGATTTTTGTGTGTTAGAAAGTCGTCTTAAACGCCGGAAAATACGGTATTTTTTAAAAAGCCTCTCTGACAATCCCAGCTGAGTTGCCTGATTGGCAGAGGCTTTTCAAAGCATTAGAAAAAATGCTTTGAAAAGTTTAAAAAAAAAAAAGTTGGCCATGCCCACCCAGTCACATTACCCTCCCCCACACACACCAAGCCACGCCCACAGAACCGGTAGTAACAAATTTTACATTTTATCCCTGTGTTTACATTTCACCCCTGTGTACAGGATGCTGCAACAGTTGTAAATGCACATTGGTTGCAAAACACCTGAATAGTGATCATATGACTGGGATTTGCTGCTGTTGTAAATGTGAGGATTGGTTGCAAAGCCTTGCCCCCCCCCCCAACATTTAACTTTGAAGGTTTACTAACAAAGCAGTTGGTAAAAAAGGACTTTCTGTATACAAGAAAACAAAAGGCATTTTAAAATGGATTTTTATTGCATACATACAAGAAATCCCACGGTTTTTGCTATGGGTTTTTGTTTTTTAAATCCATATATATTATACAGAGTCACCTGGGTGAAATGAGAAACTATATGTTGTAAATAAATATCCACTATACACAACTTTATGCAGAACCCAGAACAGAAGTAAGATATAGTAAGCCAAGATATTTAAAAAAAAAGAAAGGTGAAATTAGTTTATACCAGCATAGTCACTACATTTCTCCATGCCATTTTATCTTCGTATCATGTATACACTGGCAAACTACAAATATATACACATAACTATTGTTTCATACTTCTTTTAAATCTAATAATAGCTTTCATTATGGATGTTAAATTATAATTTTCTAAAAATACTGTCTATCATTATCACTTGGAGAACTTTTAAAAATGCTGTTATATAAGAAAAATCTGAATGTTTCTGAAAAACTACCCTTTTCCTCAAATGTGGTTGCACTACATAATGGCAGATTGAATATAATCATCTTATTAATATGCATTCTGATTTGTGTTCTCTGATATTAGTTGTCTGAGATTAGTTTGGATATCTATCTTTTCCCTATTAAGGTAAACAAAAATAAAATAAAAAGGTAAGCAGTGGGAAATTCCTTTGTTTTTATTTTGAAAAAATTTCTAGAAATATGTAGGAAAGCAGCAATTGATAAATACATTTGTTAAAGATGACCATAAAGTTTAAAGAAGTTATTGAATGTCAGCACTGAATGTTTCAGTAGTCACACACACATACACACACACACACACACACACAACCTCTGCTTGCAATAATAATAATAATAGCCATGATGATGATGATGGAGTTCTTATTTCTGTATGCTACCAGTTTTTACTTTAAAGAAAGAAGTAGGGTTTTTTTCCTGATCCCAAAGATATATCTAAGCATGTTTTTTTTCACAATAGAGAGTGAATTTGCATGTGATGAGAATACATTGCTTGGTCTCTTTTTTTCTCTGTATGGAAAGAAGGGAAGTAAATACTTTAGTAATTTGGAAATTTGCCATGTGAAGTTAGTAAATGAACCATTTTCAAATTCTCAGGTTTTCTTAGATTGCTTTCTACCACCCAAGATTTAATTTAGAAAATAATTTTAAACCACTATTTCTGGATTTTACATAACAAACCTTGAATCTTCTGAAACAAACCTGAGGTCAGGTTTATTTTTCTGCAAATAACAAGGGAGGGAACCGGAGAGGGGATTCCTGCCTGTGCTTGGAACTTAATTATGGTTTATTGTTATTCATGAACGTGCCTTTTGTGTGAGAAAGGAAGCAAACAATTTCCCCATGATGTTTATTGCAGTAGGATCAAAAGGCAGGATAACTCTAGCATTAGGAGAAAGTCACTTCCTTACAAAGAAAAAAAAAATCTTTGTATTATTCCCCTTAAGGCACACAAAACTTTGTCTTCTTTGTACCATTCAAATGAATCTCAAAGAAATTGCAAACCTACTCAGGCTTTCAGTGGTTAATATACTTTCTTCTGTTCCATCCACCCAAAATTTAAACAGGTAAAAGTTATAGCCTTTGTGATAAATATCTTCTAAAAGTTAAATAAAATTAATTAAATAAAACTTTTGTTACAAAAATGGAGTGTGCAAATAGGTTCAACCTCATAGTATGTACAAAATATTTCTTTTTAAAACATATATGAAACAGTGGTATAAAAGTTGAAAAAAATAAATATGAGGCAGAGTTCCCAGCATATTATCGTGAATTAGGACTTCTTATAGAAGCAATAATTGTAAGAGTAAGGTATTTATAATATCATGGTAATGGTCAGTGAGTTTTTCAAAAGCCTTTTTTCTAATTATTAATATAATCTTTACTGACTGTTAGGATTTTTCAGAAGAAAAATTAACTTTGAAAGGAATGCAAGGTGATGAAAGATGCTTTAAGTTTAAGGCATTATTGGCATCTTTGGATTTTTTTCTTAGTACCATGATTTCATGGTATTTCATCATGGATTTCATCGTGACACTATGCTGAAACACCCACCTATGATCCTCTTCGCTTCTTGGTCTGTTTGGTCCATATTCAGACTCAAGGAAGTTCTGTTCACATGTCAAGAATTATTCCCAATGGTTTTGAAATAACAGTTATTGGAAAGCAATGGTATTGTGAGGTGTTCTGATTCTACAACATTGTATGTAATTGAGCACATATGTTTCCCTGGTTGTTTCTAGATTATTGGGTAAGCAAAGAATTGGATTCAGTTCAATAAGTTCTGCCAAACCGCCAAAGTAAGCTGATTGTATTAGGCAAGTGGAGATGTGGGTTGGTGAGTGCAAGCAATAAGGGGAGTTTAGCAGTAATAAAGAACACCTGGGAGGTAGAATAAAGTATACAGATAACATCAAACCAAGTAGACAAGTCCTGACAGCATCCCTTTCATTGAAGAAATTTTAATCTAGTATTTGTATGGTATTGTAAATATACTCATGTTCATTTTTTGTACTGCTTTACCTTGCCTTAAGGTAAAGTGAGCCTTAGGAAATGTAGAATTTGGGATGTAACCAGTGATGTTGAGGTAATGAAAAATATGTATTCTAGTCAGGAAGGTTTCTTTTGTTGGCACCTCATTTATATATAGGTAGTCTATAATGTAGTTTCTGAAGAAATGCAAAACCTGCATTTATTGGGAGGAGTATTCTTTTCCAGATTTTCTAAATAACTATCTTACTTGGTTGGTAAGCAATGAATACTTATTTTTGGAACGTGTGTGTGTGTGTGTGAGAGAGAGAGAGAGAGAAAGAGAGAGAAACACAAAATAAAAATTTGTTTTGACACATTAGGTGTCAATTTATTGTAGCACCAGTAGGTTTTTTTGCTAGATATTATCAGACAAGTGCTACTTAAAAACATCCTATATGGCCATAATGCAATCCAATAATGTTCATTACAGTATCAGTGTCTACTTTGGTGAAGGTTGGCTGCTATATGTTGGGAGATTATAAAATAGCAGCAACCCTAACTTGTACTTCTGATCAACCTACAAATGTGGCATTATACCCATGCTTGGAACAGTATGGTTGAGGCTAATGTATTACTTAATACTCAGCTGGATAGAGCTCACTGAGGAGGAGGACTGCCCGCACCTCACTCTCCAGCCAGATGGACACCAGGTCTACCCTCTCATTCACAATTTCATTATGGACAAGTTTGTTACAAACAGCCTGACATTCAATGGCATCAGCCTAAGTATGAAGTTCCTGAATCAAGAGTTCAGAATGAGGGAATGGAAATTGATAATGGCACCACATTTACAAACTCTCTTCCCACAAAACAGCTTGTACCCAATTTCCATCTAACCTCTCCTTGCTTGTCACTTTTTTTCCCCTTTAGCCTCACCCAATCAAATAGCATACAGGATAATGATTTTCCTTCCAATTTAGCTCCAACTGCAATATTAATAATTGTATCTGGCAACTAGACTTGAATACATACATCTACTTTACAAACTCATTATTCCCAAGAGTAAATAGTCAGCCTTCTTCCTTCTCTAGCAACCAGTCCTTAACTACTTGGTTCTTACCAATTGTGGTCAAAGGGACAGAATATCTTTATTGGTTGTCTCATACCTGAATGCTACAACTTTCAGTTAGAGAAAGAATGTACTATCTTTTCTTTCTCCTTTATCTTTTATTTACTATGTTTATTATTCTGTCATCTCAACTTGAACTCAGGTTAATTTCATCAAAGTTCCAGGAGGTCTCTTGTGCAACTGTCCTTACTGGCAGAGACCTGCCATTTAATGTAATTTTCACCTCCTTTTCCCCGATCCAGCTTAAAGTTGCTACCTTTTTCTTTCTTTTGTCATTATTTCCCCCCCTTTTCAGCTCATTCTTATTTTCCCTGTTCATTTGTCCTTTTTTTATTTTTCATTTTGTGTTTCAGATGCAACTGCATCTGTTCTCATATCATCTTGTCCTCTACTTTTCAGTGGACTGATCAGATAAAGTTCAGACGGTTACTCTGGTAATTCACGTGATCTGCTTTAATCTCAGGCACAGAAGTCATTTACTGAACAGTGCTATGTCTCCCTGAGTTATGGTATCATCAGTTGCAGTCATTTGGATCTCCAATTCTTTCCTTTTTTTTTCTTAAGTAAAAAGTCTATTTCTGATTTTTACCCCTAGTCTTCTTTCTCTTTCTCCTTCTAATCTTCTTTCTTTTACTTCTTCTGCACCATACTTTGTATGCAACATACTGCAACAATATTACAATCTGGGAATCCTCCTAGATCCATAACTACTGCTTGATAAGCAGGTGGCAATTGTGACTAGAAGGACCAGCTCCTTTTTGTCCATCCGTTCCTGGATTGGCAGGTTTACAGTCACTTGGGCCCTACTTTTTTTCATATTAGACTGCAGCAGTGCGCTCCACATGGGAGAAACCTTTAAGATTACTGAGCCTGAGTAGCGTAGGGGGCTAATGCCTCCTACTAAAGGCAGCAATTAACATCCAGCTGCCTGTAATTCTGCGAGTTCAATCCTAGCCAGGCTCAAGGTCGACTCAGCCTTCCATCCTTTCTAAGGTGGGTAAATTGAGGACCCAGTTTGTGGGGGCAATAAGCTGACTTTGTATAAATATATACAAAAGTTTGAAGGCTATTGCTTAATGCATTGTAAGCCGCCCTGAGTCTCCGGAGAAGGACGGCATATAAATCAAATAAAAAATAAAATAAAAAAATTATGTAGAAGCTTCAGCTGATCTAAAATGCAGCAGCACTGATACTTGTGTGTGTGTTGCCCCTCTGCATCGCAAGCTGCAAGCTTCCACATCTAAATATAAAGTGCTGGTTTTATGCCACCATGGCATGAGAATGGGCTATCTGAGAGATCGCCTCTCTTCAGTTATTTCGGTCTGCCTTATTTATTTATTGGCTGGCTGGCTGGTTGGTTGGTTGGTTGGTTGGTTCAATTTATATGCCGCCCTTCTCCAGAGACTCAAGGCGGCTTACAATGTGTTAAGCAATAGTCTTCATACTTTTGATATACCTGCTTAGTAGGGCTTTCGACCCCCCCCAAGTGGTGTTCTTTTTTATACAAAGTCAGCTTATTGCCCCCACAATCCTAGTCCTCATTTTACCTATCTCAAAAGGATGGAAGGCTGAGTCAACCTTATTAGACCTGGCAGAGGGGGCATGCTGAGGGTACCATCAGTTAGGGACCCGTATTTGGTAGGCCCCAAGAGATGTGCCTTCTTTTCTATAATGCCCATCTTATGGAACATTCTCCTTCCCAAAATTACATTAACTCTGTCCCTTTTGTATATACCTGCTTAGTAGGGCTTTTTGGGCCCCCCTAAGTGGTGTTCTATTTTATACAAAGTCAGCTTATTGCCCCCCAAAACCGGGTCCTCATTTTACCTACCTCAGAAGGATGGAAGGCTGAGTCAACCTTGAGCCTTGTGAGAATTAAACTTGCAGTAATTGCAGGTAGCTGGCACCTAAATACTACTTTAACAGTAGTTTAGTCTAGTGCACCACCAGGCTCTATTGGTGAGATGGTCACTTTTATCCTCTTTCTCGGCTCTGCTAGGTTACTGGTGCAGGAAAGACAGGACGGCAGAACTCGTTCAAGATCTTGCTTTAATTTCCCGCTACACAGAAGCTGCCAGTCCCGCTACACAGAAGCTGCCAGTTGGCGCCGGTACAATCATGAATAAAGTCAGTGCTGAGAATCCGCACTTCAGTTGTTGCTTTATAGTTCTGGTCTTCACTGATTGCTAATTGGCATTTGCTCTGCCTTGTGCAGCTGCGGGCATTTGAATCTGCCGCTGACGCAGTCGAACAGTGATGATGTCATTTGGGCTGCGCCTCTTGTGGCCGGTGTGTGTAGGCTGTGCTAGTGTCCTGCCCAAGCCTGCACTATATCCCACCACCAGTGAGTATAATGCCTAATCGCGAAGCTACCCAACTACAACCCCCACCATTAGCCGTGCCCATGTCCCTTCCTCCCATAGCACTGGTTCTTCGTTTCTGTAACGTTAGGGTGTCAAGTGTTGGTTGATGCTAACATTCTCATTGCCTAGAGATTTGTATATGTGTTTTTATGCTGTTTATTTCTTAATGCAGATTTCTATATTTTTTATATCTGTTTTTTTTATATTTGTATTTTTATCTGGTTGGCGCACATCATCCAGAGATGGGCAGCTATACAAATAAATAAAATTACAGACTCATAAACAACAGGAAGAGTAAGTAACATACCCATAGCCTACTGAATGACATTTTAGCTGATTATGTTTGAAACTCTGTGGACTAATTCAAGCAACAAAATAAGACATAACATGATTTGTTTGGCTTTGGTTTATTATATTAACTAAACTCAGTCATTGTCATTTATTTAATAAATCATAATTAAAAAATGATGATGTAATAATATGTCTCTTGTTTCTCTCTTTGTTGAATGTGAATGATTCTTTATGACTAGTATGAATTCTGAAAAGGTCTTTGATTAGCAATACAAGAGTGGGAGAATGTAAGAACAATGAGAGGGTGGAGGTTGGATTGCATTCCTGCTGGAACAGGAACATATGCTGGAACATATATGTATATGTATATACATATACGTATACATGTACACGCGCCCTGTTTTTCCAAAAATAAGACTCAAGTGGAAAATAAGTCCTAGCATGATTTTTCAGAAGCTATTTAGCTCTCATCAGCTAGCCATACCCTTACTCGGATTCAAGTAAGGGTATGGCTAACTGATGAGAGCTAAATAGCTTGAAATAGATCTATACTAGTCTCCCTTTATTTCTTTATCAGCAAATTTAAATTTGGTATAAAATAGTTTGTCGTGAATGCAACTGCTTGAGGACTCCTGGATTGGAGCTGAAAGGCGAAAAGAAAGCAGTATGTTCCCTCCCATATTGGGGTAGACCAGGTGTTTCGACAGAAAAACATTATATATACATACATCTCTCTGTGTGTATATATAAATAATTATATACATATAAAAGCTGGTTCTGCATTTCTGGAAATTTTGCTTCAGAAATGCTTTTTGGATCATGTGTTGTCAATATCTAAGAGTAGAAAAAGATGCAACTTTCCTCTTCTTCTAAAGAGCCTTCTCCCTCTCTGTGTTTTTCCATAACCTAGGCCAGTTGATGTTGGCTGGGTTCCAGATCCTTTTGAAATGCTGCCAAATTAACAGCTCCCACTATATTGAACTTTGCTTGAAGGATCTTGCTGAACAGCTTTCTGAGAAAATGTACAATTATCATGTTTACAAAAGCAGAAATCTGTATTTTGGATTAATTTTTAAGGTAATTTTTAACAAGTAGCTTTAAAAAGAGCAGATCCTTCCACATTTGAGAGCAAACATAGGATTAAAATACTGAAGAGTTATTGAGATTTGTGAAAGCCTTGCATACTAATTAGGTAGTGCTGGTTTTTTACATAATAGATTAGATGAGATGAGATAGAGGCAGTGAGCCTGGTATCTACTGTACTTAGTATTCCAATACGATAGTACAAGAATGCTTTTATTGAATGTAATAAAACAGATGCTTCCTGATGACAACTTCCCAATCTGTTTAGAAAACAGGCAGTTCCAGATTGGTTTCCCCATGCTGTTCGGCAAGTAATATTACAATGAAGAAGCAACAACTAAAAAATCAACTGGTTTGGAGCAATTCTAAAATATAGTTATCAACTGCTTCATTTTGTTTTTAAACCCTGAATAACAATTACAAATCTTTTGATCAAATCTTGTATACTTACAAATTCAGTCTTTCACAATTCAAAACCTAGTTGAAATCAGTGACAATTTCTTGGGTTTATAAGTATAATAACACAAAATTAACTTACCGTATTTTCCAGCATATAAGACTGGGCGTATAAGACGACCCCCAACTTTTCCAATGCACACCAAATAAAAATTTAAAAACATCAGCTGGCTCACCCACAATGTAAAAGCAGCTGTGCTAGACCCAAAATGGCCCCTGCAACAAGCAGGAACCTCACAAAGCCACAAAAAGCCCCAAAAAACAACTTTCACACTTTATAGACACACAACACAACACAACTGGCTCACCCACAATGTAAAAGCAGCTGTGCTAGACCCAAAATGGCCCCTGCAACAAGCAGGAACTCACACAGCCCCAAAGAGCCCCAAAAAACAACTTTCACACTTTACACACACAAAATTCCACATTCAGCTTTGTAGATTTTGTGTGTTTGTGTAGTTAGAGTGAAACACTACAGAAACACACTAAATCTCAGAAAGCTGGACAAATATTTTATTTTATTTTTATTTTTATATGAAAGCTAAATGCAAAACTTCCTAAACTTTAAATGGCTAGGTCTAAAAAAGAACAACTAAAAAATCTCCCAATTAACTATTTTTTTTAAAGCTCCCAAAGGGGGAAAAAACTTACCCAATAGAATAGGGGTCTCCAACCTTGGCAACCTTGTAGACTTGTAGACTTCAACTCCCAAAATTCCTCAGCCAGCTTTGCTTTGCTGGTTGAGAAATTCTGGGAATTGAAGTCCACAACTCCCTGCCTGCTTGATTCAGTTGTTTGCTGATGCAATGGATTGCAGGCAAGCGAAGCAAGGCAAGCGTTGCAACAAGCAGCTACGGTAAGCAAGCTGGAGGGGGCGGATTTTTGCTACCATTAGCAAAAATGGTCAGAGCTTGGATCGCCGGAGCCATTTAAAGCTCTTCAGAGCCTTTCGGTCTTGTCTGCCTGGTTACAGGATAATGACACCCGGCGTATAAGACGACCCCCAACTTTTGAGAAGATTTTCATGTGTTAGAAAGTCGTCTTATACACCAGAAAATATGGTATCTATGAAACACTAGAAACAGAACTCTATTTATGAAGATACTAATAAATTGGTAATATAGAATAGAATAGAAGTCTTTTATTGGCCAAGTGTGATTGGACACACAAGGAATTTGTCTTTGGTGCATATGCTCTCAGTGTATATGAAAAGACAAGATATATTCATCAAGAATCATAACGTACAACACTTATTGATAGTCATAGGGTACAAATAAGCAATCAGGAAACAATATGAATATAAATCGTAAGGATAAAATCAACAAAGTTACAGTCATGCAGTCATTAGTGGGAGGACATGGGTGATAGGGTCACCCATGGGTTGTTGGGTGAGAAGACTAATAGAACTAGTAATGCAACATATAACATGCATATAATGCATGTTAATAGGTAAACTCAGTTTATTTGTGTTTTATAATTTGACACAAATGTTTATAACATGTTTGTATGAATTTCTTTCTGCTATTACAGAATTAATAACATTTGATTCTCTAGATGTTGTTGAACTCGAGTTCCCATTAGACCTAACTAACTTAGCCAAAAGTGAAAAAAGAATGAGGTTTCAGCTAGCAATTTCTAGAGAGCCAGATGTGCTGAGCTCATCCACTTGTTCAATATCTTTTACCCAGCAGAAGTTGCTGCTGATGTTTGATAACTTGGAATAATATGAATTATGGTGTAGGAGACTGAAAAAAATAAAAAGGTTAATCAAAAATCCTATATTCATCTTATGAATATGATTTTTACACAACACTGCTGTTCTTGGAAAGAATAGTGAACTGTATACACTGTGTATGATTCTAGACCAAAGTAAAATGTGACATTAAATTCATTAAACTCTGCTTTACAGGGGAAATACAAAGCATCTATTTCTGATTTTGAAGTATGCTTACTTATTAAATGGAAGCTTGAATATTCAGGAATAAACTAAAATTCTAGGCAAGGGAAAGGCCAGTGTTCACACATGGGGATGTCACTATGATGCAGCCCAGATCGAGTCCAATCGCTGAAGACTCCTCCCATTGCTGCTGTGTCCCCAGCTTTTGGACTCGATCTGTCCCAGATCAGACGCTCCACTGGCTTTCTCTTCCCTAGAAATTAGATTAAATTACTTAAACCTTCAGAATATTAGATATTTCTTAGATATCTATCCAGATATTTCTGGACTGGGGCTTGTTCCACTTCCGCCTAGACTACTGGCGGTTCAGGGGATTGAGGCTCCCTCGAGTGAGCCTCTCCCCTTGGCAGCGAGAAGGGCTCACGCCCGAACCCGCTGCGAGCCTCCCGACCCAGTCGGTTGTAGGCTCGTCGCTCTGACCTTCCAGCAGCTCAGGTGATCGGCGGGCTGTGTTTCTGCCAGCCTCCGCCATCGAAAGAAAGGCAGCGAGAGCGCAGCTAGCGCTTCCATCGGCGTCACTGGGGCTTTCTTCCCCACACGCATCTCATCAGCGGGCCTCTCACTGGTACTGAGCTGACGATCCAACGGAAGAAGGTAAACCGCTGGGAGCGAGGAAAAGCCTGGGCCAAAATTTCCTTTCGTGCCCTTTTCATCAGCTGCAAAGGGGGGGGGGTGTTTTTGGACTTCCAACTGCCCTAGAAGCCTCTGCGAGCGGCGGTTTTTCCCCTAGCCTCGTGGCGATCGCCATTTGACTCCTGTCATTGCGGTCGCCATTTTGGTCTCCCTCGCATTGCGGCCGCCATTTTAGGCCCTCTCCACGTGGCGGCCGCCATTTTGGGATCCCTCCGCATTGTGGCCGCCATTTTAGGTCCGCCATTTGTGGGCCGTTTCAGCCCAATTTGGTTGATTTGTGTTCTTTTGGCCTTTTATTGCAGGGATACGATGGCCTCTAAACACTCCAAGGCCTCCAAACGCACTGCCTCAAGGGAGGCTGCTCAAAGTCAACCTTCCCCTACTCCGGCCAAACGCACCAGGGGAACTCAGGCCTCGAGGGAGGCAAAGGCCTTATTAGCCAAGGCCAAAGAGGAGCGCCGCCTCAATGAGGCCATTGAGCGTTCCATTGAAAGGGCCCTTAAACAAGCTGCCTTAAAGGAGGCCTCTGTGGTTCCTACGATCCTCTCGCCTCAGACAACTCCAGCTCCTCCCTGTTCCACTCCTGGGAATAAGGCGGCATCAGAATCTTCCCTGCCTCAATTGTCCCCAGATGGCTCCATTCCTGGCACATCCGCGCAGGCAGAGGCTCAGGAGGCCTTATTCGGAGGATCCTCAGCCACCCCTGGCACCTCCGCCTCCCCGATTCCTGAGCCTTCGACAGACCCCCGCCTCCTCCTCCTCCTCCCCCTCCCAGCTCTTCCTCCCTTCCCCCCACATCCATTACACCCAAGTGGGCCGCCTACATTCAACAGGCTATTCAAACGGGGGTGCAAATGGAACTCCAACGCCAGACCGCGTCTTGGGTTGTTTCTTCTGTTAGCTCACAGGAGGTGGATGTAGAGGGTTCCCAGCTAGCTTCCCCCTCCAATTTAGCGGGAGGAGATGTGGCCTCCCTGGCATCTGAGCACCCTTCTTTCCTTGATCAGGAAGTTAGGGATCTAGACTTATCAGAGGACGAGGACTTGGCTCCCGACCAGCCCTCCTTTGTTGGCTTATTCAAGCCACAATTATTTAGATCCTTGCTGCACAAAGCAAAGACTACGACTGGCCTGGGACTGTCTCGTCCTGTGGCTCGTCCTCCTGGAGACACCGCTGAGGCATCAGCGCCCTTATTTGAAGAACCGGTTTCCGAGATTGAAGAGATTCCGGGTCCCAAATTATTCAAAGGTGTTCTTCACCGTCAATGGGCCAACCCTGTGTCAGGTCCTAATCCCAATCCCTTAGATAGGCGTCTATACAATTTAGCCCCGGATATCTCAGCTCTTCTGCAGGTCCCTTCCATCGACCCTCCTGTGGTGGCTCTCTCAGCCCCCCTTAATATGGCCGCTCCTCCTGACGAGTGCCTGAAGCCGGAGGAGAAACGGCTTGACAACTCTCTCACCAAAGCTCATTTGGCCTCCGCCTGGTCGATTAGATCCTCACTGGCATCCTCATTCTTCAATCGGGCCTCGATTCTGTGGCTCAAACAACTACGGGACCGCATCCCACTGGCGGATTCCCGCTCCCAACAAGATATCAGCAAAATCCTCGCGGCATTAGAATTCTCAGCAGATGCGACGCTCAACGCTTCGCGATTTGCCGCCAAGTCTATTGGAGCCACAGTGGCGTCTCGTCGCCTCTTTTGGCTCTGACAGTGGCAGGCGGACGCTAAGTCCAAATGGCGCCTGGCCTCTGCCCCTTTTGCAGGCCCTCTCTTGTTCGGGGCTCCCCTAGAGCCTCTATTGATAGAAACTAGGGACAAAAAACGGGTACTGCCCCATCTTTCTCACAGATCGGAACACCGACCTTCCCTCCCTTTTCATTCCTTTCGTTCCGATTTCTCCTTCTCGGGGGCCAGGAACCAGAGGTTCTTCCCTCCCCGCTCCTGACCTCCGGAGCGCCAAGGTCCCCACAACCAGAGAGGGCAGTTCCGTTGCTCCTCTCGGGGCGGCCGAGGCCGCCCTTTCCGGAAATCCCGATGACTGCAGGCCCTCTTCCCCCATTGGAGGCCGCCTGGCACTCTTTGCCAGCCAATGGGAGATTACAACGACGGACGCTTGGGTAAGGGAGACGGTACGGTGGGGCCTCTCCCTGGAATTTCTCTCCACCCCCCCAGACAGATTTCTCAGGTGCCCTCCTTCCGGGGATCGGGCAAGACGGCTTCTGCTGGCATCGGCCGTTCAGCATTTACTAGAAATTCGGGCCATAGAACCGGTGCCTCGGGCAGCACGGACAAGGCTACTATTCTCGCCTGTTCGTGGTCCCGAAATCGTCGGGGGGATGGAGGGCAATTCTGGACCTCAAGTCCTTGAACCGTTGGATTATCTACCGACGGTTCAAAATGCAGTCACTCCAATCCATCCTGGATGGCATTCGGGATGGGGACCTCCTCTCCTCTATAGATTTAACGGAGGCATATTTACAAGTTCCCATCCATCCGGCTTACCGCAGGTTCCTCAGATTCTTTAATGCGGGTCGGCATTTCCAGTATCGCGCGCTCCCTTTCGGCTTATCCTCGGCTCCCCGAGTTATTACGAAATTAATGGCCGCCCTTACGGCCCACCTCCGGGCCCTACCGGTCAGGGTCCAGGCCTACCTGGACGATCTCCTCATCCAGTCGGGCTCGGAGGCCACAGCGCAACGGGACCTGGACACCACCCTCCGCGTCCTGAGGGCTCATGGGTTCTCAATCAACCTTCCCAAGAGCCAGCTGGTCCCTGCCACCTGCATACAACATCTGGGAGCCTTGATCGATACGGTCGAGAACAGGGTCTACCTTTCCCAGGAGCGCCTGTCCAGCTTGCGGTCTCTGGTCAGCCTGGTTGCTCGGGGACGCCCCATCCCCTTGGCGACCCTGTCCCAACTCCTGGGGAAGATGGTCTCGTGTATAGGCATCGTACCTTGGACCTGTCTCCACTGCAGGGCCCTGCAGTGGTTTCTTCTCCCGTACCAAAGGCATCGGCTTTCGACCTCCCGCCGGATGGTGTCCCTCCCTCCACAGGTCCTTCTCTCCCTCCAATGGTGGCTCTCCCCCGCCCTCCTCAAGGGGAGGGAGATCCGGGAAACTCCTCCAGTCATCGTGACAACGGACGCCAGCCTCGTAGGATGGGGGGCTCATCTCCAGTCCTCGGTTGCCCAGGGCCTTTGGACCAGGGCAGACCGGGCCCATCCCATCAACTGGCTGGAGCTGCGGGCCATACATCTAGCTCTTCGCACTTTCCAGCCTCATGTACAAGACCATCACGTCATAATCTGGACAGACAATGTGGCCGCCAAGGCCCACGTGAACCGCCTGGGGGGGACCCGCTCTTGCGCCCTGATGGACGAAGCCGAGAGATTGGGAGCCTGGGTGGAGACCCATCTGAGGTCCCTTCGGGCCTCTCACATATCGGGACTAGCCAACACACAGGCCGATTGGCTCAGCTGAGCCGGTCTGGACCACGGGGAATGGCAGCTCGACCCACCGTTGTTTCGTCGGATAGCGGCGCGGTTCGGGGTGCCATCAGTAGACCTCTTTGCCACGGCCTCAAACCGACAGACACCTTGCTTCTTTGCCCGTTTTCCCGAACCACAGGCGGAGGCAGTGGATGCTCTCCTCACCAAATGGCCCCTGGGCCTCTTGTATGCCTTTCCCCCGCTCCCTCTCCTTCCCAAGGTGATACGGAAGCTTCTTCTCGAACAAGCGGAGTTCATCCTCATAGCTCCCCACTGGCCCCGGCGCCCGTGGTTCGCCGACCTCCAGATGCTATCAGTTCGTCCGCCTTGGCGACTACCTCCATCAGACGTCATGCTTCGCCAAGGTCCTCTCCAACACCCGGACGTCCATTGGCTTCAACTGACTGCCTGGAGGTTGAGCGGCGCCTCCTGAGGAATACTCGTCTGCCCGACGACGTCATTGCAACCATCTTGGCGGCTCGCCGACCAGCTACACGTCGCATTTACGGAGCTACGTGGAAGTCCTTCGCACTTCCACGTAGCTCCGTAAATGGTGCGCCGATCGCGGGCAGGATCCAGGTTTGGCTTCAACAAAACAGGTATTAGTTTTCCTTCAAGGGGGTTTAGCTGCGGGGTTGGCTCCCAATACACTGAGGAGGCAAGTGGCTGCTTTGTCATCTATTTTATGCTTCGGATCCCATTCTTCATTGGCGGATAGGCCCCTGATCCGCCTTTTTCTCCGAGGGGCAACCAACACTCGCCCCCCTCCCGTGCATAGGTACCCTTCTTGGGATTTACCTAAGGTGTTACAAGCTCTCACCCAAGGCCCCTTTGAGCCACTCCGGACAGTGCCGTTGCGACTCCTTTCCTACAAGACCGTGTTCCTAGTAGCTATCACGTCGGCCAGGTGTATATCAGAACTGGCTGCTCTATCGGTCCGAGCCGATCTATGTATTTTTCACACTGACCGAGTGGTGCTCTGTTTGGATCCCACTTTCATCCCTAAAATTAATTCCTCTTTCCACCGCTCACAGGAACTTATTTTGCCGGATTTCTGCCCAAATCCTTCCCACCCCAGGGAGCGTACTTGGCACTCCCTGGATGTTCGCCAGGCACTTAAGATTTACCTCAAGCGAACATCGGCATTCTGTAAATCGGAAGGTCTCTTTGTTTCCTTTCAACCGGCAACCCTGGGGCTTAAGGTGTCATCTCAGACGATAGGTCGGTGGATTAGGGCCACCATTACCACTGCTTACTTGTCCCACGCCTTACCTGTCCCTTGCCGTATTACTGCCCACTCCACCAGGAGCGCGGCAACCCAAGCTGCGTGGGCCACCCAAGCTCCTCTTCTAGAGATCTGTAGGGCAGCCACGTGGTCGTCCCCGACGCCATTTATCCGCCATTATAAGATCGATTCCTTTGCGTCGGCGGAGGCGGCTTTTGGCAGACGGGTTCTTCAACGGGTGTGTGACAAAGAGGGCTCCACGGACCGGGCGCGACCCTCCCGTTAATGGGGGCGGGCTTTGGCATGTCCCCATGTGTGAACACTGGCCTTTCCCTCGCCCGTTCTGGGTGTGGAAAGGCCAGTGTTCACCCCCTCCCTGATGTTTCCGCCGGTCCGTTGTCGCTACGGTACTTGCTATTTCTTTGTTTCAGGCCAGCTGGAGCGTCTTCTTCGTACACGTCTTTGTCCTAAAGCTGGAGACACAGCAGCAATGGGAGGAGTCTTCAGCGATTGGACTCGATCTGGGCTGCATCATAGTGACATCCCCATGTGTGAACACTGGCCTTTCCACACCCAGAACGGGCGTTCAGGTAAGTCAACGCCCTTTCTAAACCATGACTTAATCCTGACTTGCTTGAATATATAATTTAAACTATGCTTCATTGTAATGGGAAGTTGCTTAATTCAAAATCAGAAACAAAAATTTTTAATCTCTAGTAAGCATTTTACTACTAAGAGGCGGAAGCATCAAAGGGTAAACTGAAATCAAACCTAAACTGGCTGTCCTCTGAAGCAGCGATAGTTGTGCATTTAAAAATCAAAATACTATCACAGCCTTGGGGGAGGAAATTAGAGGGGTTACCTAGGGTTTTTTTCCCCATAATTTTGGAACATCTAGCCAGTGGACACCTGAATGTTTGAGTGCCGGAGGGATTTACTTGCCAGTTTATAAATGGCTACTTTACCATTCATTTCACAAAACATTGGTGTAATTAAAAATTCTGATAATTCTTTTCACTTATTAATATTATTAACAGTTATTTCTTCTGACATTTCTGCCAGAAAATGATTAAAATAATGCTATCAAAATTTGCAGAAACCAAGGTTTACTTTCTTCTTTGTATTCATCGTGGTGAACAGCAAAGGATTACACATCAGTACTCTAGATGTCATGTCATGCCTCCTGTTAGTACAGTTTACCAAATAAAAAGGGATTAGTACTGGCCTTAAGGAGGATTCAGAAGTTCTTGTATGTTTATAGGATGAAGAAATAGCTATGGAAGTAGAAATAAGATAAGCTAATGAGCCTGTGCTCTAAATACGTAGTTAAAATCTATAGCAAAACTGGATATTATTCCTACATGAAACTATATACTTATTCAGCAGTTTGCTATGCTTAAATTATTTGTTTCAGTATCCAAAAAAATGAAATTTAATGTGGGGAACAGCAAAGTTTTACACCTGGGCAGGAAAACCAAAGGTACAAGTACAGATTAAGTGAAACCTGTATTAAAAACAATAACTGTGAGAGAGACCTTGGAGTCTTAAGAGAATGATCACTTAAATATAAGTCAGCAGTGTTTTGGCAGCAGCCAAAAAACATAATAGGATCCTTGGTTGTATAAACAGAGGCAAAGACTCAAAATCATGTGAAGTGTTAGTATCACTTTATAAAGTCTTAATAAGATCACACCTGAAATACGGCATCCAGTTTTGGTCACCACATTACAAAAAAGATGTTGAGATTTTGGAAAAAGTGCAAAGAAGAGCAAATAAGATAGGGGTGTCAAACTCAATTTCATTGAGGGCCGCATCAGGGCTGTGGTTGACCTCGGAGGGCTGGGCAGGCATGGCCAACTGGGTGGGTGTAGCCAATTGGGTGGGCGTAGCCAGCTTGACACCACTCCCCAAACTCCTGACATGTTTCCTCTTCGCATCGGGTAGACTGGGCCGAAGCTACACTGGCCTGATCTTTCCTTTTTACACTGGGTAGACTGGGCTGAAGCCATGCTGGCCTGATTTTTTTTGCATTGGGTAGACCAGGATGGCACCATGGGCCAGATCCTACCACATTGCGGGCTGGATCTGGCCTGCGGGTTTTGAGTTTGATACCCCTGAACTAAGATGATTGAAGGCCTGGAGACTAAAACATATAAATAATGATTGCAGGATTTGAGTTGGGCTACTCTAGCCAAGAGAGAAAAGAAGGACTAGGGGAGACATGATAATAGTATTCCAGTATTTGAAAGGCTGCCACAAAGAGGAGGGATAAATTTATTTTCCAAAGCACCAGAGGGCAGGACAAGAAACAATGGATTGAAACTAATCAAGGGGAGAAGCAACATGGAATTGAGGAGAAACTTCCTAACAGTGAGGACAATTAACCAGTGCAACAGCTTGCCTTCAGACAAGCTATTGTGGCTGCTTCATCACTGGAAGTTTTTAAGAAGAGACTGGACAGTCACTTGTCTGAAATGGAATAGGATCTCCTGCTGGAGCAGGAGGCTGGACTGGAAGACCTCCAAGACCTCTTCTAGTTCGATTCTGATTCTCATTCTGACTTTGTAAAAAACGTTGTGCTTTTTGTCTGTGATCTTCAGGAATTTGATCTTTTTTTTTTAAATGGGTACATATAGTTCTCAACTTACAACTAAAATTGGGACCAGAATTTCCATTAACTCAGGAAAGTAGTTGTTAAGTGAGTTGCACCCAATTTTATGACTTTTTGCCAGTAGAATCACTGCAGTTTTTAAATGATTCATGTGGTTGTTAAGTGAATCCGGCTTTCCCGTTGACTTTTCTTGTCAGGCTCACTGACAAATAATGATCACATGATCCTGGGAGGATCGAATCCTGTACCTGCAAAGTTCAAGTCTTGAATTTTAATCATGTGATGCGCAAATGCTGCAACAGTTGTAAGTGTCAGGACTAGTCATAAGTCACTTTTTTCATTGCCATTGTAACTTTGAATGGTTGCTCAATGAATGGTTTATAAGTCGAATACCAACTATACATTTCTTATCTCAGTTGGTTTTCTAATAAAATACTAAATTCGGCATAGTATGAAAGGTTTCTGTAATGCAGGAAGAAATAAGATTTTATGAGAGTATGAGAAAAGGTAGCACCAGTTGTGGTTGAAACAGATCTTGAGTTATTTGGTGTTTAATTGCTTCTTTAAGCTCTTTAGGTTTTCGTGCATAAAAACAACAACAACTGCACAATAATCTCCCTTACACTTGGTTAACTACTAAGGGTATCTCAAATTTTCAAACCATATAGGATACAAGTTTGGAAGTATACAGTGTTTGAACACATATATGTTTGTCTGACAGGAATATCTGCTTACATTCTAGGAATATATTGCTTGTATTATAGTAACGTATATTCTAATATTTGCCTTTCTCTCAGTCCATGACAAATGTTTTCAAAAAGTAAAATGGCTTCATGGTTATGGAACAAAGTGGTTTCCGAATGACCACTTATGTTTAAAAAGGAAATTACTTCAATTTGCAAGTGGTCAGTAACTGATCAAAAGTGTCATAAATTGAGCAAATATTTTGAACAGTTAAGAGTTATTGTGGTCTTTGGGGAGGATTTAATGAATGCCTTATTTGTTTCACTTCTGTGAGAGTATAGATTTTTCATTATATTTAAAACTAATCTAGTAGTGGTATGCTTACTGTTGTTCATATTTCAGTAATTTAAATTGCTGTTATCATATGAATTATAATATATATAGTTTGTGCAGGTGAACAACAAGATCAAGGCTGGTATCTCGCCCCTCCTCTTCAACATTTATGTGAAGCCGCTGGGCAAGATCATCCGTGGTTTTGGGGTGAAGTGTCACCAGTACGCTGATGATATGCAGCTGTACATTTCTACCCCAGACCAGTCCAATGATGCCCTTGACGTGATGTCCCGATGCCTGGAAGCCGTGCGGATCTGGATGGGGAGAAACAGGCTCAGACTCAACCCCTCCAAGACTGAGTGGCTATGGTTCCCGACCCCCCGGTATTGGCCACCCCCAATAGCCAGCGGCTCCATCGCTGGCTATTGGGGGTGAGATCTTGGCCCCCTCAGAGTGGGCTCGCAACTTGGGTGTTCTCCTGGATACATGGCTGTCTTTAGCTCTAAGACAGCTGTGGCCAGGGGGGGCCTTCTATCAGGTTCGCCTGATTTACCAGTTGCGTCCCTTTCTGGACCGGGATGCCCTGCGCACGGTCATTCACGTCCTCGTCACTTCCTGTCTGGATTACTGTAATGCTTTCTAGATGGGGCTCCCCTTGAAGAGCACTCGGAGGCTCCAACTGGTCCAGAATCACTGGCCATGTGGGTGATTATGGGGGCGACACGTCGCACCCATGTAACACTTCTCCTGTGCGAGCTGCACTGGCTTCCGTGGTCATTCGGGTGCAATTTAAGGTGTTGGTTACTACCTTTAAAGTGCTCCATGGCTTAGGATCTGGATATCTACGAGATCGCCTTCTGCCACCAACCATCAGCTGGTACACTCCCACAGAGAGGGCCTCCTCAGGGTGCCGTCAGTCAAATTATGTCTGGCGACCCCCAGGGAGAGAGCCTTCTCTGTGGGGGCTCCTACCCTATGGAACGAATTGCCCCTGGAGATACGTAGGATCCCTGACCTTTATATTTATCTAGTCTAACTTGTTAGTAATAATGAATTAATAAACACAGCTCAATGTACAATTTCATTCTTAAGAACATTGTACATTGATTTAATCATATTTTAAATTCTGTATGAGTTTGGCTCTGTGAATTGTCTGTGACTCTAATGTAATATTTTTTCCTCTTTGTATATCCATATATTTTTCCTTGGTTGGAAGAAACCCTAGAGATGTAATAGGTTAGGAATATTAAATTGGCTAAAAGAAAGCCTCTGATTCTTAGCTTTGATTCATTAAATAGCCATAGATAAGCCGCACCATTTTAGACTCAATCTATCTCAATCCAGGGCACTTTGGTCTAGTGGTTAAAGCACCAGGCTGGAAAGCAAGAGACTGTAAATTCAAGTCCTGCTTAGCCATGAAAGCCAGCTGGGTGACTTTGGGCCAATCACTCACTCTCAGTTCAACTCACAACATAGGGTTGCTGTTGTGGGAAATATAGGAGAAGGAGAAGGAAGGAGAATTAGATGTTTTTGCTGCTTTGACTATTTGTAAAAATAATAAAGGTGGGATATAAACAAATAAAAAATAAATATTTATAAGCTGAACGTATAAGCACATAGTTTAGATTGTGATAAATGTAGAAAAAGGACTAAGCTTGTGATGCCACAAGGCAATACTATTTTTTTTCTGTATTCTGTACCCCTTTCTGCTACAATAATCAGGAGTTAATTATAAATGTAAGCATTTTACTGTAGTTTTTGTGGTTTTGGCTTTGTATTTATTTATTTATTTATTTATTAAATTTATTGGCTGCCAATAACCTTGGACAGCTTACAATATTACAGAATAACCTTGGACAGCTTACAGTATTAAATATTTTGGGAAATTAGACATTGTAGTTTATAAACCATGATGTATTAAAGCAGACAACTATGCATTATTCAGTGAATGGTGGTAAGTAAGCAATAATTTAGCATGATGGGTTACCTCAGTTTTGTATGTGACATTTGTGAAGCATTTTGAGTATACAATTATAGTGCACTGAGTTGAAGAGAAACCAAACATATGGCTTTCAACTCAAATGGGCCTGTTCTGTCCATAGCTGAGTTCTGAAAGAGAAAAGACCTGTTTTCAAATGTGTTGTAGATTCTCTCTCTGTGTGATAGTGACTGCATGACACTGATTGGCCAAATGTATTTATTTATTTAGAAAAGTTATATATCCTTCTATTTTATACATGATAATCCTAGGCAGTTCACAACAACATTCATAAAACCACAACAATCCACAAAACCCCACAACAGCATCACAGATCCCATCATAGCATCCAATTAATTCCATGTTTACATTTGCATTTGCTGGGCTAAGTTCCACCTTAGCCAAATGCCTGAGTGAAGATCCAGGTCTTCATATCTCTCCCAAAAGCTAATAGGTTGTTGCTCTCTGAATTTTAAGCGCAAGCTATTCCAAAGGAGTCTGAGTGGTCATGAAAGAGACACAACTTTAAGTATTATCCGAAATGGTGATACTTAGTGTGATATCACTAACTCTTGATATTTTAAATAGTAAGACAATAAATATATGGATAAACCTAGATAATTTTTTTTAAATGAGACTTGTAGTTAAATTGCCCGAATCATATAAGATGATACCCCCAGGGATCTAATTATTATTAGAACAAGTGAGTGAACTTATTTATTAAAAAAATATTTTGTTACAAGTGTATTAAACATTCCCTTCCTCTTTCTCTTTCTGACACACACACGTGTGTGTGTTTGTGTTTATATTCGTAGGTGCAGTTTTTTTTAAAACCATCAATTTTCAGGTAGACATATGATGTAATACAATGTATGCATAATAAATTATATAGCAATTTTGATTATTTAATATATGTACTGATTTGATACAATAAGCTATTCTTTTCTTGTCACAGCCTTATGTTTACTATTATAAATTATGTTTCAGGAAGGTCTGGAAGATTCTCAAGAGGCTGGAGTCTCTGAAGTATCAGAGGTGATTCGCTATGAATATCATGTTCTATATTCCTGTAGTTATCAAGCTCCTGTTCTCTATTTTAGGGCAGGTTTTTTAGGTAAGTGCCTTCTATATCAAGCAAATATTTAAAACTTACATAATGACATCAATTTTGAACTCAACAGACAAGAAAATAAAAAAAATGAATAAGTGGTTTATGATTTATTTCAGATACATATTTCGGTATTTGCAAGTATCAGTATCTTAAGGGTAGATGATATCATCTCTGCTTGAAGAAACTTGATATTTAGAATTCTGGCAGCAAGCCTAACTGTGATGATCATTTTGATTACTTTTTTTTTTAATGTTAAAAATATTGGACCATCCTCATAAATGAAATATTCAACCTTGAGAGTTATTAAGGTCACTGTTAGGAGCTTTTAGACAAAAAATCTAAGTCAGGAAGTTTTAACGATAAAAACAAATTAATCATATTTCAGCTGTTTTGTGCATAGTTTTTAAAAAGAGTGCCAAGGGTTGGTTATATATATAGCTTTTCTGTATATAATTTCTTAGTTTTTTTACATTGCTTAGGAAGGTAGAAAACTTCTCAATATTGAAGACCATTGTTAATTATCTTTAATCAGCAGATTAGAGTAGTTTTTCCCAACTGTAGTGCTGTCCAGATGATAGACTTCAATTCTCAAAATTTGCCAGACAACTTGAATAGTTTGAAATATTGGTTAAGGTGTTGTTTTTGTAGAGAAAATAGGATACAAAATATTAGGAATGCTATCTGCCTTGAGGTTGTTGTTGCTGTTGTTGTTATTATTATTATTATTATGAAAGCAAATATGCAAAAACGGAAAACAGTTCAAACAGCAGTTGGGGAGAACATTGGCAAAGTAAACATCAGACGAGATATTTTCCAAGGGGACTCACTACTGTTCAACATTGCATTAATTCCACTGACAATAATCCTATGAAACACAAAACTGGGCTACCAAATCTCAAGCCAACATGGCAGGATAAACCATCTACTATACATGGATGACTTAAAACTCTATGTGAAAAGCCCCACTGAACTTGAATCAATACTCAGCACAGTTCAACTGTACAGCAGAGACATCAGAATGAACTTTTGACTTGAAAAATGCACTATACTATCCATGCAGTGAGGAAAACTGGAAAAAACAGAAGGAATAGAACTGGGAAATGGAAGCATCATGAAAGCATTAGCAAAGGATGATGATTACAAATACCTAGGCATATTGGAAGCAGATAACATCTTGAATAGAAAAGTCAAAGTGTCAATGCAAAAGGAATACATCAGGAGGGCCCACAAAATATTAAAATCAAAACTGAATGCTGGAAACATAATTAAAGCCATTAATGCAAGGGCAGTTCCAGTGATACACTACCAAGCTGGAATCATCAACTGGACTGTGGCTGAACTGGAAAACCTGGAATGGAAAACGCTTAAACTTTTGAATATGTACCATGCTTTACATCCACATGACACCGACAGATTATACCTCCAAAGAAGAATAGGTGACAGAGGGCTGTTGCAAATCCATCAAACTGTAGAAGAAGAAAAACAAAGTTTGAATGATTATGTGATCCAAAGCACAGAAAGATTGCTGCAGGCTGTGAAAACAGCTAACATTATGTGAGGTGGCTCGGGAGTTCATGGCTTCCATGATGGCCATGGACCTGACTCAGTTAATTCATGGCCCCATTCACATGGGCGGACACACCCTGGACTTAGTTTTTGTGTCTGGTCAGTGGTCGAGTGGCCACTGACCCTTTGATACAGGGGATATAGTCATCGAACCCTATAGTCATCGAACCCTTGTCATGGTCAGACCACTCTCTCTTTCGACTGGACTTTCTAACCGCTACACCCCACCGCAGGGAGGCGGAACTGACCAATTGGTTCCGCCCCAGGCACTTGATGGAACCTGATAGCTCCAGATGGAGCTTGGGCCATTTCCTAAGACTCTGGCTCATGACTCGGCTGAAGACCTGGTGGCTGCCTGGGATAGCGCGGCCACTGGGGCTTTGGACCGCGTCGTGCCTTTGCGGCCTCTGACCCGGCGCCGAACCTGGCTCCTTGGTTCACTGAGGAGCTGAGGGAGATGAAGCACCGGAAAAGACGCCTGGAGAGCGGTTGGAGGACCAGCCATTCTGAATCTGACCGAACACTGGTGAGGTCTCATATTAAGACCTACCTAGTGGCAATAAAAGCGGCAAAGTCTAGTTACTTTTCCGCTCTTATCACGTCATCAGATAATCGCTCAGCCGCCCTGTTTAGGGTGGCCCGCTCCCTCCTTCAATTGGGAGCGCGGGATGATCCCTTACACGGTCAGCTGAGGATTTTGTGCAGTATCTGTATGACAAAATCGCTCAGATTTGGGAAGGTCTGGCCTCTGACTGGGTAAGTCCAGATGGGATGAGTGAGGCAGGTCTTGGGACTGTGGTTTGGGAGGAGTTCTATCCTGTGGCTCCCGAGGACATGGACAGGATTCTGGGATGGCTGAATGCGACCACATGTTTATTGGACCTGTGTCCCCCCTGGTTGGTCCTAGCTTCCTGGGAGGTTACACGAGGCTGGCTCCAGAAGATTGTTAATGCTTCTTTGAGTGAGGGTGTCCTGCCGGCTGCTTTGAAAGAAGCAGTGGTGAGACCCCTTCTCAAGAAGCCCTCTCTGGACCCAGCTGTTTTGGCTAATTACCGTCCAGTCTCTTCATTGCGAAGGTTGTTGAGAGTGTGGTTGCATGGCAGCTTCCCCGGTACCTGGATGAAGCTGTCTATCTAGATCTGCTCCAGTCCGGCTTCCGGCCTGGGCACAGCACGGAAACGGCATTGGTCGCGTTGGTGGATGATCTCTGGAGGGAGTGGGATAGGGGTGCTCCTCTATCCTGGTCCTATTAGATCTCTCAGCGGCTTTTGATACAATCGACCATGGTATCATGTTGTGCCGGTTGGAGGGGTTGGGTGTGGGGGGCACTGTTTTACGGTGGTTCTCCTCCTATCTCTCTGACCGGTCGCAATTTGTGTTGACAGGGGGGCAGCGGTCGACTCTGAGACACCTTGTTTGTGGGGTGCTGCAGGGGTCGGTCCTCTCGCCCCTTCTGTTCAACATTTATGTAAAGCCGCTGGGTGAGATCATCCGTGGCTTTGGGGTGGAGTTCCATCAGTACGCTGATGACACCCAGCTGTACATCTCCACTCCAGGCCACCCCAACAATGCCCTTGAAGTGATGTCCCGGTGCCTGGAAGCTGTGCGGGTCTGGATGGGGAGAAACAGGCTCCGACTCAACCCCTCCAAGACCGAGTGGCTGTGGCTGCCAGCGGCCCGATATAGCCAGCTGGTGCCATCGCTGACTATTGGGGGCGAGACATTGGCCCCGACAGAGAGGGCTCACAACTTGGGCGTCCTCCTGGATGTACAGCTGTCTTTAGAAGAGCACATGATGGCCGTGGCCAGGGGGGCTTTTTATCACGTTCGCCTGATATGCCAGTTGCGTCCCTTTCTGGATCGGGACTCCCTACGCACGATCACTCACGCTCTCATGACTTCCCGCCTGGACTACTGTAATGCTCTCTACATGGGGCTCCCCTTGGGATGCACCCGGAGGCTCCAACTGGTCCAGAACGCGGCCGCGCGGGGAATTATGGGAGCGATGGGGCTCTCCCATGTGACACCTCTCCTGCACGAGCTGCACTGGCTCCCGGTAGTCTTCCGGGTGCACTTCAAGGTGTTGGTGACCACCTTTAAAGCGCTTCATGGCTTAGGGTATTTGCGAGACTGCCTTCTGCCGCCTTCTGCCGCCAATAGCCTCCCACTGGCCAGTATGCCCACACAGAGAGGGCCTCCTCTGGGTGCCATCGGCCAGACAATGTCGGCCGGCGACCCCCAGGGGGAGAGCCTTCTCTGTGGCGACACCTGCACTCTGGAATGACTTACCCCCGGAGATACGCAGGAGATCAGACCTCCGGATTTTTCGTCGGGCCCTTAAAACCCACTTGTTTCATCTAGCTGGGCTGGCTTGATCCCATCCTCTGTTTTAAATTGGAATTGATTTTAAATTGGACTGTTTTAATTGTCGGCTGAAAATATTTAATATTTTTTAATTGCTTTAATTTTTGTATATCATGTTTTATTCTGGCTGTTCACCGCTCTGAGTCCACAAGGAGAAGGGCGGTTTATAAATTGAAACAAAAAATAAATAAATAAATTATAAAAACAACAGAAACAAAGGTAGAATATAAAGAAAAACAGCTGGATGACAGATTAAATGGATGGAAAACCAAAGCTCTGCATGGACAGCATTTGAAAAACATTTGAAGGAAAGTGTGATAACAACTTGACATGGGCATGGCTTAAGAGAGGAACCATCAAGAAAGAAATGGAAGGTTTGATATTTGCTGTTTAAGAACAAGCACTACAAACTAATGCCATGAAAGCAAAGATACAAAAATCCACTGACAATCCAAGATGCCAATTTAGCAATGACAAAGTTGAAACTGTTTCACACTTAATATGTGAGTGGAGCAAAATTGCGTGAACTGATTACGAAGCTAGACATGATCGAGTTGATAAATCAGTCTACTGGTCATTATGTAAAAAATACGACATACCTGTATCCGAAAAATTATGGGAGCACAAAGTGGAAAAAGTTATTGAAAATGAGACAGTGAAGATCTTATGGAACTTTCAAATACAGATGGATCGTCATTTGGAACATAACATGGCAGATATCACAGTTGTTGAGGGCCGAAGCATACAGTTTATTGATATTGCTGTACCAGGAGACGCCAGAGTCGAAGAAAAATAAATGGAAAAAATCATGAAATATTGCGGCCTGGCCATCGAAACTACACAGCTATGGATGAAACATGTAACAGTGATACCCATTGTTATCGGGGCACTTGGTACCATGTCCAAGAATTTTACAAAACACATCAAGAAATTACAGCTTCCTGCAATAAATAGCAGCGGAACTGCAAAAAACTGCACTACTCCGAACATCATACATTTTAAGAAGACACTTGGTTGATACCTAGGATATTGGCAGCAACCCATATCAATCATTAGTACCGGTCAGTCATATTTGTGACACATTTTTAAATGTTCAGTTGACTGAGTTTCATGTTTAATGAATAAAAGAGATGATAATAATAATATAAATTGGAACACCATTTGAACATCATCAGCATTGACAAATTCATCATCAGTCAATTGCAACAGGCAGCTTTATATCAAACAGTGTGCATCCTGTGATGATACCTCTAATACTATCATACATTAACATCTGCCTATTCCAAGTCTTTGGAAATGGCTTGATAGGTTAATAAAAATGCCAATTATCTAACTGATTGCGTGATGAACAATAATAATATGGATAGATAAAAATGCCAAATTCAGTTAAACATGATAATGAAAGATCCAACAAAAGAGAACCAGGCAACAACAAGGCAACCAGGCAACAACCAGGCAACAACAGCTAATTACCTGTTTACCAACAGCTGTCAGTTTGCTAACTGGTGTGGTAACTAATGCAGTCCAACAACATCTATCATATTTTTCGGACTATAAGATGCATCAGAGTATAAGATGCACCAAAATTTCGATAAGGTAAACAAGATAAAAAAAGTTTTTGCCCTCCCTGGCCCCCAGGAGCACTCTGCAGGCCTCCCAAACCCTCTGCGTGTCCCATTTTTGTGAAAAACAGGCTTGTTTTTCACAAAAATGGGACACGTAGAGGTTTTGGGAGGCCTGAAGAGTGCTCCTGGGGGCTGGGGAGGGCAAAAATGTGATGCATGGGGGGTTTGGGAGGGCAAAAAGAGGCCTGTTTTTTTGCAAAAGTGGGGCTTGCAGAGGGTTTGGGAGACCTGCAGAGTGCTCTTGAGGACTGGGAAGGGCAAAAACACTTCCATTTTTGTGAAAAACCTGCCTGCTTTTGGCCTCCCAAACCCCCCACATGTTGTGTTTTTGCCCTCCCCAGCCCCCAGGAGCACTCTGCAGGCCTCCCAAACCCTCTGTGTGCCCTGTTTTTGACAAAAATGGGATGCATGGGGCAGGGTTTCAGGAGGCCAAAAATGACTGTATTCGGTGTATAAGATGCACCAACATTTCCACCCGCTTTTAGCGGGTGGAGAAGTGTGTCTTATACTCCGAAAAATACAGTAGTTGAAAATAAGCTTTTCTAGCAGAGCAGAAAGGGAACTGCCCAAACAGCAGAGGACAATAGATCAGCTCCTAATTGAGAAGATGATTTTGGAAAATCACAAGAGAAAGAAGACCAGCTTGAATTATCTTGGATTGATTACTAGAAGACATTCAACTTTATGCCACATGATTGGATCACTTGCCTTGAAATAATAGAAATCAGTATAAACATCAGAAGCTTTGTACAAAGATCAGTGGCACAATGGAAGCTACAGATGCTGTCCACAGCAATAAACTTTCAAGAAGACTCACTCTCACTACTGTTTGTCATGGCACTGATTCCTTTGTCAACAGTACTGAACAAATTGGGTCATGGCTATCAAACAATAAAAATATCTTCCAGGTTATCTCACCTCCTTTACATGGAAGATCTGAAGCTGCATGGAAATATACCATCTGAAATACAATTGTTGTTCAATACTATCTGTATATACAGCCAAGATATTGCAGTGGAGTTTGGACTTGACAAACAAGCCAAACTCACAAACAGTAGGGCAAAAAAAATAAAAATAAAAAAAAATAGGGGAAACTAAAAGAATCAAGATGCTAAAGAAATAACAGCAAGAGTCTGGATGAAGATGATAACTACAAATTGGCGCACATCCTTCAAGCTGACAACTGTTGTGGCCCGTCAGCGGCCTTTGCAGCTAGTAGCTGATTCTGATAGCGAGGAGTCTGGTGTGGTGCTGCGCCAGCAGCCTGCACAGGCTGGCACTCAAGTCAGACAATGAGGAGGCTGGAGAAAATGTGGTGCCAAAGGCGGGGATTCAGCCAGGGCCTTCAGAACCTCTAGAAGCTCTCATAAGTGAAGAGGAGGAGCTGCTTCTCGATACACGGGTGCTTAGAGCTGCCAAAAGGCAGGAGTGACTCCTCATGAGAAGGTTTCCTCGAGAGTAAGGCTTGGGGCTAATTGGCCACTTCTTTAGCCTATTTAAGGAAGGATGACGACTGAAGCAATTTGCAGGGAACAACTTCATTTACTCTTCTTCGCGTCTGGATCTTAGTTCTCTTATCAGTTTCCTGCAAATTGCTTCTGGGCTTTCTGCCAATCCTAGTAAGATTATGATTATTTATTCTTTGGATTCTTATAGGCTGTTAAGAAAGTAAGTTAACAGCCTTGGTTTGAAAAAGACTGATTTAATTTAGTAAACTAAGGTTTGTACAGACTTTGTGTGTGCTGCATTCTTTGGGTCCATTGGTGGGGCAGAACAACAACATTAAACACACTCAAATCAAGAAGGTTAAAAATTAGTACATCATGAAAGTGAAGAAGATGTTAAAGTCCAAACTGAATTAAAGAAATCAACACTTGGGGAATTCCAGTAATTAGATACACAGTTGGAATAGTGTACCGGACTCAAGCAGTACTAAAAATCCTGGATAGAAAACCCAGAAAAATAATGATAATGAATTGTGCTCTTCATCTATGAAGTGATGTTGACATACTCATACCAAGGAAAATAGGTGGGAATGAAATGTTACATCAGATGATTGAAGAAGAAAAACGGGTGTTGGAAGAATATCTGAAGGACAGTGAAAAAAATACACTTAAGCTAGTGTACCAGGTAGGCTTACTGAATACTGGAGAGACCAAACTGGCCTACAAGAAAGGCCCAACTGAAGAATAGAAAAGAGGCATGGGAAGATAAAGTATTACATGGCCAATAATACCAGATAATAAAAAGATATGGCTAAAAGCAGGAAAGTTGAAGGAAGAGACAGAAAGGCTAATTCTGGATCCAGAACAGCAAGCCTTAAGAACAAACGCATACAAACCCAGAATTGAGAAGACAGCAACAGACAGCAAGGCCCATCTCTGCAAAGAAGCAGAAGAAACAGTGGATCACCTGGTTAGCTGCTGCAAGAAGATCACATAGACTGATTACAAACAATGTCGTGACAAAGTAGTGACAATGCTGCATTGGTATACCTGGAGGAAATTCCATTTACCTGTAAGCAAGAACTGATGGAACCACAAAATAGAGAAAGTTTTACCATATTTTTCAGAGTATAAGACACACCGGAGTATAAGACTCACCTAGTTTTTGGGGAGGACAATGGGGGGGGGGGAATTCTGCCTACCAGGTGTTCATCTGGCTAGTCCCAGCACATTAGTTTGCTCACTGGTTTTGAGGTTGGGGCTGGTTGAGGCTGTGTTTCTAAAGCATAGCTGATTGTCAGAGGGAGCAGCAATTAGTAAAGCAGGCAAAGCACGGAAGATCGCTTCCCTCACGTTGGGGCTGAAAAACAGCTTCAAAAGCACAGCTGATCCTCAGAGGGAGCTCCAGTGACTAAAGCAGGCAAGCGTGGAAGGGGTAAGAGAAGGCAGCAGCTGTTCCAGGTAACCATTTTGAGCACTGCGCGGGGTTACTTTCAGAGTAAGACACACCCAAATTTTCAGCCTCTTTTTTAGGAGGGAAAAAAAGGTGTCTTACACTCCAAAAAATACCGTAATTACTCTGTCTATTTTGTGGTCACATCAGTTCATTTTCTATCAAGAAGCTAAAGTGCTGTGGGACTTTAGAATTGAAATAGAGAAGCATCTGCCACATAGCACCCAAGACTTAACAATTGTTGGTAAGACAGACAAAAGTCTGTGTAGTGGAATTACAATATCTGGAGAAAAAAAATCACAAAATATAAACACCTACAAATAGAAGTAAAATAACTGGCAAAAGAAAGCAAAGATAGTAGCAATAGTAATAGGCTGCTTGTGTGTAATCTTAAAATAAATGGAACATCACTTGAACACTATCAGCTTTGATAAAATCACCAACAGTCAATTGCAAAAGGAATCTTTACTAGGAACAGCTTATATACTGTTACAATATCTTTAATATAATTAAAAACAACATCTGCCTATCCCAAGTTATTGGGTGAGACTGTATAGATCAGGGCTGTCAAACTCAAGACCCACGGGCCATATCTGGCTGGTGCAGTGCTTAGATCTGGCCTGAGGGGCCACCCTGGAAATAGCTAAGGACCAGTCCGCAGTGCCTCTGCCAGTGAAAATGGAGCTAAGGAGGCTTGCGCTCTGGTAGAGGGATGCAGGAAGATCCCCCAGCCCCGCCCAGGCCACCACAGGCCACCCTCACCCTGGCTATGCGAGGTCAAACACAACCCTGATGCGGCCCTCAATGAAATCGAGTTTGACATCCCTGGTATAGATGGACAAAAATGCCATATAATAATAATAAGGAATATCAGGAGTTGAATATCTGTGGGAAGTCCAAACTAGGACTTAAATGATTGTAGTATTCTCCTGTCTATGCACTACATTTTTCCATCCAAAGAGTTGTTCCTGGGATTAGGGAGTTGAAATCCTGAACTCATTTCTAACTTTAATTTCTCATATAGCAGCATCATTAGCTTTTGTGTGTGGAATTATATTGTTTTATCTAGATTAACACATCTGAATGTTACTAGTGATATCTTTTTCTTTTTAATTAAGAAGTAGCTTAAGATGCTCTGAATGTGCTTGGTAGATTTAATCACTTGCTGCCTTATATTGTTTAATGGCTTTTAATTTTGCTATGTTAGCATTTTAACTAGCTCTCTGGCTGCAAAATTGGAAGAGGACATTTTCAAACAAATCTGGTAAAAGGGTTTTTAATCTCAGGTTCATATTTTTGCACATGATAATTTAGGGTATATTTGCAATTTAGGATTTAGGAAATGAGATGCATATCTCAAGCTGTATTGCTTGTAATAGTTTGCTAATTTATCATGAGATTATATTCTTATAATTATTACAAACCTCTGACAAAGTAGCAACACACTGTTGAAATCGATTTGCAGGTAGGCAAATCATGAAATGCTTGCTGTTTACTTGGTGATTTAAAAATATAAAGTAACTGGCCGTGAATTTATCATGTGAAAATATGTCATATTTGCATTCATTGGAACAACAGCATTCCCTTTGGGTGAAAGTGGAAGATAGGAAGGAAATGCTGCTGTGGCTGCAGGTACTGTATAAGGCGAGTTTCATCCCTACCCCCATTTTTAAAAAGTGTGCTATTTTCATATAATTAGTATTCACTATAAGGAGTTAATCACCAGAGAAGAGCTCCCAGAGACAAAACAAGTTGTTTAGCTTGTCAGCATCAGGGAATCAGATGTGTTGAAACATGACTCCTTAAAGCTGGAGTGGATATTGCAGAAGCTGATGGATGATTTAATGCACCATCATTATATTGCATGCCAACAGCTCCCCTTGCAGTACAGAATTTTAATTGTTCCTGAAAGTATAATTATGTGTCATAACATGTTTGTTGGGAATTTTTCCACAGTAGAAAACAATAGCTTTTGAAGGATTTTCACAATTAACTCTGACTTCCTTCTATCTTACATTTCTTCACTGAAGAGTAGGACCAATCCAGAGCTAAAATGGACCATTTCCCCAAACTGTTTTGTTTAAATGCCCTTCAGTTGTCGCATTGTAATTCACACAATGTGTTCCTTTTGAGAAAAAGACAAAAATAAATCTAACATAGTAGAATGATTCAAATTAAAAAATGGGTAATGTCTTCAATGGGCAGAGTTAGCTGTGAAGGCTAACTCTTTCATTATTTAGTTGAGTTTGTTAACACTAATTTGAAAATAACTTATTTAGTTGGATTTGTTGATATAATCTTTAACTTGTTTTATCAGTACATGGAATGTGTAGATAGAAAATAAAGCTTATATAGTGCTAATCAGAAAGCATTTAATTACCACATTTCTTTCTAATGTTAATGTTTACTTCTCGTGATTATTTAGAATCTTGCACAGAAATATATCTCATTCAGTCACTGATATTAAATTAGAGTATTAACACTGTGATTAGTACATTATATCTTGCATTGTGAATATTCATCCAATATAGTTTCTCCAATATGAATATTGTTAATTTTCTTTCTTTTTCAAAGAAATTGAAGTCTTAATTTCTTTATCTTTAGTACAGGTAGTCCTTAATTTACAACAGTCCATTTAGTGTCCATTCAAAGTTATAATGGCACTGAAAAAAGCAACTTATGACAATTTTTCACACTTAATGACTTGTGCATGGTCACATGATCAAAACTCAAGGGCTTGGCAACTGATTCATATTTATGATGATTGCAATGTCCTGAGGTCATGTGATCCCCTTTTGCAACCTTCTAACCAGCAAAGTCAATGGAGAAGCCAGATTCACTTAATAATCATGTCACTAAAGGTTACAAAATGGGGGAAATCTCACTTAACCACTGTATCGCTTAGCAACATACATTTTGGGCTCAATTGTGGTTGTAAATCAAGGACTATCTTGTCTGTTAAAAATATTAGGATAAATTATTTTTATATTACTAATTGTTTTTACTTCTATTTATAAACATTATTCCTAGTGCATGATTCATATAGCATTATCTACATTATCTGTGGGATTCTGGCAGCTTTTTGTGTACTTTATAGTAAAGTAAATTACAGCTAGGACACCAGAACTGTATTTCAGAAATCGTTCTATGTTTTGTATAACACATGGATAGCGTTTCTTTTTAGGGCAGTTTCATACATGACATCTCTCTTTTTTGCAATGGAAATGAATAGTTATCAGAACTGATGAATACATGTTCTTGCAAGAAAATGAAATTGCATATGTTTTTGTCTTAATTTTCTATGTAGAAATGACTTCTGTGGCAGCAATTTTATCATTATAAACATGTTCATAAATGTGTTGCTGAAACATTTTCCTGCTTTGAAAGACATTGAAATCAATAAGAACATTATTATTTAACCACATCTAACAGTTCTTGAAATGTTAAATAGAAATCTAAAGATTCTCTTAAACTCTCTTCATTCCAAATTTGCTCTTTCCAAATAAAAATCCCAACTAATTGGAATTAATTTTAAAACTATTATTTAATTAAAAGTTGGAAGTAAAAATTATATCTCTATATTATAAAAGTGCTCTTTTCCCATTTATTTGTGTGATAGGAATGCATTAAGTACTGCAGCAGTTTGCATTGAAACAGGAAGCAACTTTGAAACAAGCCCTGTCTTCTGCTTCATTGAAGAGTTTCAGGATCAGATGGACAGACTTTGCAAGTTTTTAGCCTTTTGAAGACAAGGAATTGAGCCTTTATCCAAACATACTGCTCAGCAATAAATGCAATAATACCAATTTGTGTAGCTGCTTTTCTATATTTATAAATACTTCATTCTAGAATAGGGCCAATTCAATCAGACAAAGAATACTTGAAACAGAATAGCAATTAAAACATGAAATTGTGCATTACCATATCAATAACAGATAGTCATATTTATCTAAGCAAATTTGTTTTACTTTACGTCTGGAAGGAAGCCAGTCATGGCAGATGTAAAATGGAAGTTTCACAGCAGGAATCAGATCTCTTTTTATGTTTAGCATTTCCGATTAAAACTAGTGCTGTGCAACAAAAATTCTTCTGCATTTGCTTTAACCACTTCCCTTTAATTCGACAAAAAAGAAATTGCTTTCTAAATTTCTTAGAAAGTTGCAGAAAAATTCTCATGAAATGCTTGTACTTACTTGGTTTTATGAAGTGGTCGAAGAGAATATGTTGACAATCTTTCTTTCAATGTATAATCATCTTTCCAGCAGTCTTCAATTGCCTTAGTTTCCTATGATTCAATTAAATCCCAAAGGAGACATCTTGAGGAAACTCCCACAATGGGCATTTTTCAAAACAGGAAATGTGAATAGCAAGAAAGACTGCAAGGTGAAAAAATATCCATAAAAGAACACTTGATCATCTCAGAATTATTAAGTAAATTCTAAAATAAAAGGAAAGGAGCATAAGCACCTCAAGAATGGAATAGGAAAATGGAAAAATTCTAGATGGAAGATAGTTTTTGGGAACTTGGAAGACCAGGTTTCTGAACAGTTGTAATTAAAAGGCAAATAAAGAGCATCACCAAAAACTTGTTTTGGTTATTTTCTTTGTATTAATAACTTGATAACTAATCCACCAGTCTTTTGAATTTATTTTCTGTTTGTGACACATTCCAATTTTCCTATGCAGATATTAGCCTCCAATATTCTCTTTGCTTCCCTTATATTGGTTTTGCACTTGACATTAGTGCTGCTAAATAGTAAACAGAATGTTGCCCTCCATTTTCAGTATGTTAAAAAAACGGAATCTGATGGCAACATGATTTCGAGTTCTATCTAAATATGACATTCAAATGTTAATTGGAGGAATAAATCTTGTTTATTTCATGAAGATGAAAATGTCAATGGAATAAGACTATTTATCACAGTATAATGTCCTTCTGACACCTGATAAATGCCATGATAATGACAGCTATTGGGAAAAAAATCACAATATTCTCTCATTTGTCAAAAACAGATCATGTGTTTGTTTCAATACAAGAACTTTATTTTATTAAACAAAGCTGATCTAAAAGTGAGGGCATAATCAATATTGCACAGAGACTTTTGTTGAGGGCAACTATCGTACCATTTAGAGTTACATAAGTTACCAAACAATGATTAGTAAGGTTGGACATCCTAATATTTTTGTCTGTAAACAAGCAAACATCGTGACATTATTATTGTGATTCTTTTAGATTAAGAAGAATTAATGTCATCATCGCTGTTAATTTTGTTTGTTTTCAATCATGTACAGTTTAAATGTAAAAATTATACAGAGGTGTTATAAACAACTTCTCACAATAAATTATGTGGATTTCTTTTTACAGATGGAAAACCTTTAACATTAGATGAAATATGGAAAAGTGTGCATGAATGCTATAGGGATCGCCTCTGGCAAGGACCATGGGATACGATTACGCAACAGGTTACCTATTTCTGTCACTTGTATAGAATTATTTATTTGAAGAATGAATTTTAGAGAAAAAGATATTGTTACTGTCCAAATAACAAACAATTAGTAATGCAGTCAATATAAGAATCATTCGAAATAAACAGTTAATAATCTTTATATGTAATCTGAGAAAGATTTAACCTAATTCTGACAGACCATTTGAAGAAAAAAGTGATAATAATTAATTCCCAAATGTCTCATGTACCACTTTAGGAGGCTGCATCATTTTCTAGCGCAGGATCGCATGAAAATAAAGCAGGGGTGGGCTGCCACCGGTTCAGACTGGTTTGGGTGAACCGATAGTTCCAAACAGCTGGGCCCGCCCACCCACCCCAGCGCTATTCTGCCCTATATAATCGCCATGTGTTTGATGCCATACATATGTGCATGGGCGGAAAGCGCAAGTGCGCGAGCGAAGTGAGCATACTCACATTTTCGGTTCTGAGGGGGAAACAGTTGCTACATTATGTGATGCCCACCTTCGAAATAAAGTTTGAATTAAGGAAATGCTGGCAGGATGCTTTGGAGTGGGCATGGGCATGCTGCCAGCAGTTCCTTAATGCAAAACAAATACTTTCCTGAGATTGTGCAGTATTGTGCAAGTCTAGAAAAAGATGCCAATTCTGAAGAAAAATGCCAGAAGATATGGCACATACCCCCTGCTCACCCTACAAAGGATTTCAAATCCAAAGCCAAGCACATCCCTCATTTATTTCTTCCCACATTTTATATGCCAGATGCAGTTAGGCTGAAGTACAAGATGGTTCAAGGTGATTCAGTTATACTGATATGTGGGATTCATCTGGCGTACAGCCAATTACTTTGGCTGAAAGTATTTTGCGTTGAACTAATAACTGAAGCATCGTAAGGGAAAAGAGGAAAGTATATATAAGCAGTCTGATTGTACTAATACAAATGAAATGTTAAATTTCTGTCAGATAATTCTGTCAAAAAATATTTCTAGAACATTCTGTTCACTGTTTTCAAGACTCCAGTGCTTGAGTAAACCACCGAAAACTAGTGAGTTTGGTAGTCAAAGTTCTAAATCTAGAACCAAGGCAAAATATTAAGACTTTCAACCAGGAGCCTCTTGAGGAATAGCTGCCAATAAAACCAGCTCCTGTTTTCAGTTCTTATTTTTCACTCTGAGAACAGTGGCCTAAATATTGTAGTATTTCTGCAAACATCCCAAAGGATAACTCAGTACCCAATAATTCATCTTTGACTAAAGGAAAGTTTATGGTTATAATGGTTATGTTTGATATACTGTTCTGCCCCAGCTACGCACCCAAAGAACGCAGCACACACAAAGTCTGTACAAACCTTAGTTTACTAAATTAAATCAGTCTTTTTCAAACCAAGGCTGTTAATTTACTTTCTTAACAGCCTACAAGAATCCAAAGAATAAATAATCATAATCTTACTAGGATTGGCAGAAAGCCCAGAAGCAATTTGCAGGACACTGATTAAAGAACTAAGATCCAGACGCAAAGGAGAATGAACTAAGTTGTTCCCTGCAAATTGCCTCAGTCGTCGTCCATCCTTAAATAGGCTAAGGGAGTGGCCAATTAACCCCAAGCCTTACTCTCAAGCAGACCTCCTCCTGATGAGCCATTCCTACTTATGGCAGCTCTGCGCGCCCGTTCATCGAAAAGAGGCTCCTTCTCTTCTTCTTCATTTATGGGAGCTTCTGGAGGTTCTGAAGGCCCTGGCTGAATCCCCACCTCTGGCACCAGCCTCCTCATTGTCCAACTCGAGTGCCAGCTGCACAGGCTGCTGGCACAGCACCACACCAGCCTCCTCGTTGTCGGAATCAGCTACTAGCTGCACAGGCCGCTAACATGCCACAACATATACAGAAAGGCATGTATATATTCACATGAAGATTATATACATTGCAAAATAGACTTTTCAAATGTAGCATCCACCAGATGGATCTACCAGTTTCATAATTGCTTAATAGCATAGCCAACCTTGATACGTTTTATATAGTTGATAGCTTAATGAAAGGTGGCATGGTCTGAAACAAATATTGAACAAGGACAATGAGTGACCTTGTAGGAAGGCAAATACTTTTCATGTAGAAAGTTTCAGGTTTTCATTTTTGGCAAATTTTAAAAATCCTTTTTGGTAAGCCTCCTAAAAAGCATCTTACTGTAGGCTTATATCCCTAATGATTCTGGAAGCTATTTCAGCACTACCTCATTTTGATCATGTGTATAAATTAGCATCAGACTGGACTATTTTTAACATTAATCCTGCCGATACTCTTTGTCAATCTGTGGTTAAGAATCCGAAAGGCATGTTTTTCTAGTAGTATAACAGTGCTATCCATTACATCATTTAATTTATGGCAGTGTTGAGCAAGAAAATCAATAAATTATTTCTAAAATATCAAGGATCTTCCTAATACTCTTTTTTAAAGAAGCAGACTCAAAACTGTTTCTGAAGTAACAGTGCTAAGGCTGTTACTTGCAAGACTGTTACTAATCATGAATCCATACAAAGTGGATTCATGATAGAAAGAGTTTAAATCTTGCACTTGCATCTTAATGCAATTATTCATATACATTTTTCTGGGTATGCTGCAGGATGTTAATAATAAGATTTGTGTATAGTGTACCCTAGGAAGTGATTGTTAAGATTTCTCATTAAATGCCTGATTAATTGTTATCAACACTTCTGGAAAATCATTTGTGGTGTCAAAACTGTGCAAGACAAAAATACAAATATGCTGAACTAGTTTTAATTTATCTTTTATATTTCCATGAACAAATTTGAAATTTAAGTCTGAAGCGGCCATAGGTACCAATATATCCAAAATTTGTCTGTTCTGTTCTGATTGAAGCGTTCTACTATGGTATCACACCTGGAAATCAAGGAGTGGATTTTTAAAATTCTTGAGGCCACAGATTTTCAAATATATAGTTCGAGTATTTATGAAGCAGTTGTACAAATGTACGTTGACTCAGAGTCATTTTCACATATCTATTTCTGCTACTGTTTCCATTTTAAAATTCTGGACAAATATGGTGATGACGACAACAACAACAAAATTTCAAAGTTCCTTTCAGTCTGGGGTTTGCCAGCATCCCAATTAAGGTTTTAAAACACCTTCAACTGAACAATTGGTGCTAAACGTTTTCCTTTTGTTTGTTATTTGGGAGAGTAAAGGCCAAACTGAGAGCCTTAAGCCTTTTATGTTGGACTTCATGTCAAAAGTGGCAATAAATCTTGACTCTCCAGACACTTAACCCATATTCACGTACTGTTTATAATGGGAACTCATACGGGTAACAAGCAAGGTTAGTTGTTTCATTGCAGACAAGAATAAAACCAAATACCTGTACCACCTATAACACATAAAGATCAATACCTACTGTATACATTAGAACTCTACGTTTAAATTCTAGGTCTTTTTCTCATATTTTCTTAATCAAAGAAAATGAGTCTATTGTCTTTGTGACCTTCTGAGAGGCAGCTGCTCAGTGTTGGCATAATATTCTGTCTAGCAGGGGAATTTCTGAGCCTGCCTTGGCAAATGCATTCCTTATACTGCAGGTAAGTTTCAGATGTGCTATTGCAATCCTTGACATACCATGAAAATTCTGATGTTGCTTGAAAATTTTAAACTATACCAACATATTACTTATTGTGTGAATTAGTTATGAACATGGAAAGCATGACTATGGCTTGCATGGCCTGCTTTAAATAACCTGTTCTTCTTTCTAGTAGATCAGGATAGAAGATACAGACAATTCACTGAATATAGTATTATTTAAGGAAAACGAAACATTTAATGTATTTAATGGCTGATTCACTAAGAGCATGATGAGCTGTCACCTAACCTAAAACATAACTGATGTATAATTTTATGTCAACTCTTTTGCTAGGTTTTTGTTCTAGATAATTTTAAAAAAATCTTTAGGAAGCAGCTTTAATAAATTACTGAACAAGAAAGCTGACAGATTGTACTTTCATTGTGGATTATATAAATATGGCATCGGTAGTTCATGAAAGAGACACTAATCAATAGCTAATAATAAAGGAACTTAAAGAGATGCTTTGCAGTGATGTTGATGTGAATGAAGTGCCCTTCTTCAAAATGCTGAGGCACCATGTCCTCTGGAAGGTTAGAGTCAACTTAAGGGAGTGTTTATCTTTTTAAATAGCTATTAGATATAACAGAAAACAGGGTATCTATATGTAGGTACACTATACCACTGAATGCCAGTTGCTGGAGGGCCAGCAGGACAGATTATTATCCGTATAGTTTCTTTCCTGAAAAAGTTCTAGTTCAGTAAATCTTAATTTCTAAATTCTAACCTTGAAAAGGAATGCACATGACCTATTGGGATTTGTGCATGAAAAGTCAAATAGATTCAACAAGGATTATTTTCCAGCAGAGTTTACTGCTTGGAAGAATGATGCTAACAAGCCATTACATACACTGTTCCTGGTGAAGTCATGTGTATCAAGTTCTGCCATACTTAAACCCACAGAGAGATAAACACACAGAGATACTTTATAGTGGAACATTTATTGTATAGTATAACTATAGATAACCATTTTGGTTATCCTTAAAATTATTTATTATTTATTAAACTTGTTTTTTTCTCATCTCATATTGAAGTGACTCTATGCGGCTTACAACGATGTAAGATTTTAAAGAATTTCCAGATTTTTTTTCTTGCTTGACCTGTTACAACAAAACTATTGTAAAAAGAATAAACAATAATAGCATCCTTGAAACTACATGTTTCTAAGGAGGAAATTCTGAAACTAAATTCATCCCTTAATTCTTACTTTTTACACTTTCCAGTAGATGCTTAGAGCTAATTTGTATTTTGAATGTAAATTTATCCTTGTTTCACTTTCTTCCCTATTATTGTATCTGACACATTTTCTCAACTTCTAATTTGTACATTTTTTTTCTTTGTAAAAACTAAATTGAAAGATAAAGAACCTGGTCAGACTTCACTATAAGGAATCCTGTGGTTCTTCAAAAACTTGATGGGAGAGATTATGGGATTAAAAAAGAAGGTCACTTGAATATAACCAATTTTGTGTCACTAGAGATTTTCCTTTAGATTGGACAGTCTGAGAATGTTTTTAAAATGAGCAGATTCCATGGTCTGAAAAAAATTGAAAAACCCTGTTCTGTCCTATACTACCAATACAATTATTGTGAATATTTCACATACAATCTAGTTCTTTGCTGTCAGGAATATTTTGTTAAGGTGAACCATACTTTCTTTAGTAAAATAAGTACAGTTTTAAAAAATTATCGGTGCTCACATTAAAAAGATCATGGAATAACTAAGTAAATATAATAATTCCTTATCTCTTCTTTTACACTTTTATTTATTTGTGCTGTTTTTCCATAGGGGATATTACATGAACTTCTCTTAAGAAGCAAAATTTGCCAAGCACATAAAAAGTGCTGTATAGATTCAACAACATTAAGAAAAAAAATGTATGATGAAGTGTGCCTATTAATTATGACTCAAATGTGTAATTGCTTCCACTTTTTAGAGAAAACTGGAGTTCCAGAGTTTAAACTGAAAAATTGGCAGACCAATGTTTGTCATTAGAATTGGCACTCATTATTTTTGAAAAATAAACAGACGATATATTTTTCAGCGCTTGCCAAAATAAAATTAATCAGTTACCAACTTTTTACTACAGTTGCATATTATTTTAATAAGTTAAATTAAAATATGTTCTAAAGTTGTCATAACTTTGTAATGATGAATAAAATAAAACAACAGGATTACTTAGTAAAGTTAGCGCAGCATAATTTATTTTTTATTTGTTTGTCAAACATATACAAGGTAGCAAGTGTAAGTAAGAACAAAAGCATGAAAAAAAGTAAATACAGAAAAATGGGGACACTAAGAAAGAGACGGTAGGCATGCTGGTGTGCTTATGCACGCCCCCTTTATGGACCTCTTAGGAATGGGGTGAGTCCACATAGACAGTTTAAAATTGAAGCTGTGAGGGTTTGAGGATGTAACAATGGAGTCGGATAGATCATTCCAGGCGTTGACCACTCTGTTGCTGAAGTTATATTTTCTGCAGTCGGGTTTAGAGCGGTTTACATTGAGTTTGTATCTATTGTTTGCTCATGTATTATTGCGGTTGAAGTTAAGAAGTGATTGACAGGAAAGATGTTGTAGCAGACAATTTTGTGTACTATGCTTAGATCAGACCCAGGTTTAATAATGCTGTAAAAATGTATCTGTAACAGTCATATAAAGTTGTATCATGTTATTAGCATATATTGATAATACCTTATGCTGTTTCCAGAAAAGTAGTTCCTAGCACTACTAATCGTTCTTGTTCCGTTATCAGCTACAGATTTATAATTTACCTTTATCTGCTTTGTGGGATTTTGTTTGCTACAACAATGTGTCTGACCCAATTATTCTCTATAGCTCCAATTAATTATGAACAAAAACCAATCTTTCAAACAGTTCAATTATTTAACTATTGTTAAACATTTAGTAATTTAGACATTGTTTTTTGACCGCTCATGGATTGTAGTGACAGAGTATGTTCATTCTGAATTAGAAGAGTCATTAAATTAAGAAAGATTACTTTGCTAAGTAGTGATAACAGAAAGACTGTGAAGTTTATTTTTAAAAATGATGTTATAATGATGTTGCTCCATAATATTAATTAAAATACAGCTTCAGAAATATTGAAGGTATATTTTTGGAATTCTGGATCAATGATGAGCTAGCATGTCTTGAATAAGCAGAGGCAACTGAAGGACCAAGGAGTAAACTGATCCTACATATAATCAGTCTTATGTGGGAATCCCATTGGGAGACGGCAAAGAGATATAGTAGCTGAACCCACAACAAGAAGCACCAAAGAAATCTCCCTGTATATTGGGTTGTAAAGGATACTGGTGTACAGATAGTCCTCAATATGTTCTTACATGATTAAAGAAGATAATCACAATAAATCACAGAGAAATATATTTCTATCACATATTTAATATTTTGTATGTACTGTACATATACACCATGATTTTGCATTTAGGCTCCCCTTTTTGAATGCAGAAAATGTTAAGGTGAGATCACAAGTACAGCTAAATCTTCTACTAGCTGTTGGTTCATTAGAAATTCAAATAATAACTCTGGAACACAAGTCTGAGTTGCTCATGTACACGAAGGCTGTGCTAAACTGAGGTCCCACAAAGTTGCTTTCAGAAATCCCTGTTGATTAGGAAAATGTGGACCCACCGGACAGAGGCAAGTGTTTGGTTGGGTGAAAATGCGGGAATGACAGAATCAATTTTCTGAAAGTGTGATTGGGAATACTAGGCAAATTTCTATTATGCCTTTGGTATTTTATGGTATAACATGCCATTGCATGGAAGTATGTCCATGGAATAAGGAATTTAAAACCAACGAGGAATTCAATAGTGTTCCTTAGCCTGCTAAGGAATACCACTGTGTATACCACTAAGTCACAAAATGACTGAATCTTGAGAAGAATGTGAAAAACAAAAATATTCTTTAGATGTATTATTGGCAAAAATATCAATCCAGATTATGTCAATATAATATTTAGAAATATCTACAGTATATATTACTAAAATTCCCTTGTTGTGACCTTTTAACTTGGAGAAATGATGCATCATAGGGCAATAATTTAAAATCATGATACCTCAAATAGACTAATTTATAGAATACATCCAAAATCCAGAACCCATGAAATTTGGAAAAGTTGTGGCTGTTTTAGTGCTGTAGTGTTCACATGATCTTCATTTTCAATTGTTCTGTGACAGTTTCCTAGTCAGTTTTACAATTCCTCACTTCCTCTCCTACTCAGCAGCAGCCACTTATCTGTCTGCTGGGAATGGAAGGGGGAAGGAAGAGAGGGAGGAGCAGGGAGGGACCTTGTGTCCCCTCCACATCCTCCCTGAACTGCATTGGCCTCCCATGCACCTTTTTCAACCCATAAAGCAGCTCCTGTCCAACCCCTGGCATTATCTGAATACTACAGGTAGTCTTTGACCATGATTGGTTGCTTAGCAGCCGTTCAAAGTTCTGATGGACTTGAAAAAGGGACTTAAGATATGGGTATAAAGTTTTGATGTCTGCCCTCCCAGTCACATGACCACATTTTTGGTGCTCAGCAACTGGCCACATTTATAGCTATTTACAGCAACTCAAAATTGTGTGGCCACAATTTATGACTTCCCCTCCCCACCCAGAAATCAGACTTGACTTTCCAGTTTCTGGCAAAAAAAAAAAAATCCCTATAGTGAACAATGGGTTCACTTAGCAATCATGTCAATGACCAACAAGCTCAATTATGGTTGTAAATTGAAGAGCACCTGTACTTAAGTTTTTTATCAGTCTAGAGCAGTCTCAAAGGTCCTTTTTCAAAAGGTAACTGGACTTCGTTTTCTTTTGAAGGTATTTTACTTCTCATCCAGGAAGCTGCTTCAGTTCAGCTCAGGAAAAAAAACAAAGTCTAGTTGCCTTTTGAAAAAACACCTTTAGGACAAGCATGAGCTGGATGATTAAGAATCTCCATAGAATCGTGATGGCGAACCTATGGCATGCATGCCACAGGTAGCATACGGAGCCATATCTGGGGCCATGCAAGCGTTGCCCTAGCTCACTCCAGAGTGCATGCGTGTGCCGGCCAGATGATTTTCAGGCCTTCTGGGCCCGCCTCCGAGGGGGTGGGGAAGGCTGTTTTTGCACTCCCCAGGCTCAAAGAAAGCCTCTGGAGACTGGGGAGGACAAAAACGGGCCTACCGGGCCCACCGGTAACCTTTTTGCATCACATGCCAAAAGCGTGGGAGCGCAGGGGATGTATGCGAGGGTGGTGGGGTATGGGGGCATTGAATTATAGGTGTGCACACGCATGTGCATGACCCCCCCTGTGTTCCCCCCACTTTTGGCTCGCGATGGCAAAAAGATTAGCGATCACTGGTCTATAACAATATTTCTCAATCTCAGCAACTTTTAAGATGTGAGGACTTCAACTCCCATGCTAGCTGGGGAGTTCTGAGAATTAAAGTACACACATCTTAAAAGTTGCTGAGATTGGAAAACACTGGTCTAAAGGAATTGAGAAGAACAAACAAAATTAAAGATTGAGAGTAAATATTTCCTCTAACTGAATCTCTAGAACCAATTAAATTGCATTCAGAAGTAGTGAAGAACTTACTGGATAGTCTTGTTGAAGCTTTATGAAAAATTCTGGGCAAGAAGGGCAAGTGAATGGAGAAACATTGATTACCAAAAGTTATCACAATGTCTTCGTCCACAATAAATCTGCCAGACAAATATTATTTCATGTTTTAATGGAATAACTTCCTTAGCAGTTTGTGGGAATGCTGTAGATATATACTGTATATTTTGATTTTAGCAAAACATTTGATAAAATATCTTGCCATGCTGATTATAAGTGTGGGCTAGATGGCATAATTATTAAGTGGATTCATTAATTATGGCTTAATACTCCTACTGAAAGAATGCATATTAAGTGTTTCTCATAAGTGGAGAGGGGTATCAAGTGGGATGTTTCAAGGATCAACCTTGGTTTGTTATTTTTATTAATGATTTGGATAAAGTATGGAAGTAAATGCTTGTCAGATAGGCAGATGATGCAAACTTGGGTAGTTTAGCTAATACTGTGGAAGACAGAAATTCAAAACAGTCTTCATAGAAATTGAAATTGAAATTGATACGAGTGCAAAATTATTTACATAATTGTTTTCTATATACATACTGTAGAAAACAAAACCAAATGCACAAGTAAAAACACATTATATAGAAAAAAGAGCAGGACCTGTTGTCTCTTGTTCCAGAGTCAACTCTGGGATAATCTATCTATCTATCTATCTATCTATCTATCTATCTATCTATCTATCTATCTATCTATCTATCTATCTATCTATCTATCATCTATCTATCTATCTCTATCTATCATCTTTGGAATATTGAGACAAAACCAAAATACCAAATACAGCATCTTATGTTTAGGGGCAAAACAAGAACAATTAATGCATATATATAGTAATAATAAAAGTAAGGGACATGGTGGCTCAGTGGTTAAGACGCTGAGCGTGTCGATCTAAAGGTCAGCAGTTCAGCAATTCAAATCCCTAGTACCGTGTAACGAGCTGAGCTCCTGTTACATGTCCCAGCTTCTGCCAACCTAGCAGTTCGAAAGCACGTAAAAAATGCAAGTAGAAAAATAGGGACCACCTTTGGTGAGAAGTTAACAGCGTTCCGTGCACCTTTGGTGTTTAGTCATGCCGGCCACATGACCATGGAGACATCTTCAGACAGCGCTGGCACTTTGGCTTTGAAACAGAGATGAGCACCGGGAATGACTAGCACATATGTACGAGGGGAATCTTTACCTTTACCTAATAATAAGAGTAATAGAGAAAATTTCTAGATGTCTTAGTGGATCAAAAACTGAAAATGAACCAGCAGTATTATGCATTTGCTAAAAATTCTAATGCAGTTAAATATATATTTAACTGCATTAGAATTAAACACAATATCCAAATCAAAGGAATTTATTGTTCTGCTCTATCCTTTATTAATGGAGCTACAGTGTACTATTTGAACATTTGTCAGTGTGACCATTTTATTGATTTAAGTAAATGAAAGGTGTGACCCTTTTGATTTAACTAAATTATAATTTAACGTTTTCAGTGATTCTAATTAAGTACCCTTCCCTCCCAACTCCTCAGCCTGAAGAACAGATAAGATAGTCGGGGTACTAAAAACAAGTTCAAGTACAATAATTTTCTGCTGCCCTTGATAAAAGCTTGGCATACTCTATGAATGATTTTCATCAAAGCTACATCATGCAAACTGGATGAGACAGGATGTTTTGGACAACAGTCCCTTTCCACTGCAGGAGAAATGGAGTGGCCATAAATGCTGTGATGAATGCTCCAAGGCAGTTTAATGTAGCACTGGAGAAAATAGAAGCCATTACCACTGGAGAAGTTCCAGTTATGACAGGGAAAATAAATGGTGCTGTTACAGGAAATGTACCGATAACAAAATACCTGCTGTTTGGGGGAAGAGAAGTAAAACATACAATACCAGCTATCCAGAACTAATTACCTTGCTATATCCATTACCCAAAAGTGACATTTGTTGTTAATTGAAATTTGACATGGATTATATTTCACATATTATTTTAGACAATATATCACTGTAAGTTTACTCTTTAAAGTTGTATAACATCAGTGGAAAGGTCCGGTTATGGGGAAGTGAAGATTGCTTTCTTAGGAGGTGAAAAAAGGAATAATTCATATACATTTGCATTGATGTCTAATGGAAATGGTTTAGTGGAGATATTGTATTTAGTCAGATAAAATAAGTATAAAGAATCTGAAACCAGAAAAAATAAACTCTTCTTTAGATATTACTTTTTAATACATTGCCAAAAGAAACTTACACCATCATTATGTTCAAAGTACATGTTTTTAGATACCAAATCATGCATCAATACAAATTCTGTTTTTTTAAAATATTAGATCTGTTACTTGTCTGTTTGGATTACTGCATTGTAGAAGATGAAATTAGCATATCAAATCATAGTAAAAGATTTTGAACAATAAAATTAAGTGAAAACCTTTGTTTAAAAAGCCATGGAAATTGGAAGGGGTAATATGAATGGGAGAATCAAAATATTGAGAGAAACAAATACAGGCATTATAAGAAAGCCTTTTTGATTTACATGACATTATCCACTTTGTAGAAACAAAATGGTTATATTCTAGAAGAAAACATAATATTTGATATATTTATTCATGTCCACAAAATATTTTTGTTTTTCGAGATATTGGATTGCCTCAGGCAAATTTCAGATAGATATTAATCAGGAGATGATCCACTGAAATAGCAATTTCACTCACCAAAAAAAAAAAATATATTATAACTAATTTTTTTCATTTAAATGGGTTTGCGCTTACTGTATATGGATCAGTGTGAGTCATGTTTCCTTTCTGTAACATATACGCAAATCTGACATATGGAAACCAAATTTTACCATTTGTGCGTGGGGAGAATTCTTTAACTTGCCTGACACGCACAATAATAAAAATTTCATATAGTTGTTTTTCGGTTCTGTACTTTGGAACTTTTAAAATCAGTTATATACTCTTCTTTCCCATTTCCTGTGCTGTTTGTTTCTTTGATTCTCAGCCTCAGAGATAGTTTAGGCAAAAATAAAGTATAAAGAGTTGCTTCCAGAACTATTTCAGGAGCTATTAGTGCATGGAGGGACAGAAGGATATTGAAGAATTGTTAGGAAATGTGCCATTTAAGGGGAAACAACATCAAATATTTAGGACAGCCCAATTTTCTACCACATAATACTTCTCTAAACATGGGAATCTGGCTGATGGCATGGGCCATCACACTATATGTTTTGATTCCTGCAAATTATTTTCTTTCTACAAGAACAGAAGGGACCATTCTTTTCCAGCCTGGCACCATCTAAGCATGTTAGACAATAACTTTATCTCCAGTCAGCACAGGCTTGTTAGGGACAAGGGAACTCTGCTTCAAAACATTTGAATGGTGCCAGATTGAAACAAGCTGATTGCTAATTTAACTACTATATCACATTGGCTGTTTAGCTGTATCATAGTCTTAGAGAAAGATCATGTCCTATTTGTTCGAACCTTGCTTTCAATCTGAATCCTGTGTTTTCCTCAAGAACAAAATATTTTTTTTATTAACTTTTAAAGATGGTATTGTTGCTGCTGTTAATGTTATGCATTTGTTCTGGAAGCTTATTCTGCTTCCAGAATTGTCATCTTGCTCAGAATTAATGGAAATGTTTTTAATTTTTAAAAAATTATAGACGATTATTAATTTAAGTTTTGTTTAAATTGATCTATATGATCATTTCATTAATTCATTTTTCTCATTTATTCCAATGTTCCTCTTCTCAACAGATAATAGGGGGCTACTTCTAATAAACAGTAATAAATTCTAATATATACTAGAAATATATGGGTATATAGTATATTTCTATATACTATATTCTAGTAAATTCTCACAAGTTCTAATAAATAATATAAATATTCAAATTGATATACTAATGGTTTACAATGTACAGATAGTAACTGATTTTAAAGGAGATCAAACAACGAGGGAAGGAGTATATTTAAATTCTGGAAGATAGCACTGTTAACATCCAAGTTATCTTGAAAAATATTTCATATTTACAAATTCTTCCAGAGTTAGATCAGCATATCTGTCTTTCCCAAACTAGAAGGCTACAGGAATTGATAGAATATCTACAGATACGACAAGCAACTGAAGAAGAATCTGTAAAAGTTCTAACCAAACAATGTCAGCAAATTTGGAGAACAATTTAGCCAATATAGATTGGAAGAGTTTGGTCTACACAACAGTACAAAAGAAAGGACATTGAACAGACTGTGCAAACTATCAAATAATATCCCTTTATATCACATACTAAGCTGTGATGACGAACCTATGGCACGCGTGCCACAGGTGGCACACGGAGCCATATTGGGGGGCATGTGAGCTCAGCTTTTGGGACCAGAAGTCAGCAGATGGCCGTTTCCTGCCTCTGGAGAGCCTCCGGGGGGGGAGACCATTTTCGGCTGCTAGAAAGGCTCTGGAGCCTGGGAGAACAAAAAATGGGCCTACTGGGCCCACCGTGCCATCACGTCCTAAAAGCGGTGGAGCAGGGGGGTGGGTCACACGCACATGGGCAGAAGCAGGGTGCACAGAATTATGGGTGTGGGCCGGGACACATGCGTGCGACTCCCCTCCCCGTGCTTCCCCCGCTTTTGGCAGGCAATGGCAAAAAGATTAGCCATCACTGTACTAAGCACTACTCAGCATCATCTAACACAGATTAAGGCTCTCTATATAAAGGGAAATGCCAGATGATGAAGCTTGACCTCCAAGATCCCCTCCAATTCTGTTATTCATTTAGTTACCTTGAACTCTGTATGTCTGGATTTGGTCATTTGTACCTGATAATACGGACTTTGTTGATTATAGAAAGGCCTTTGATTGTGTTTATTATGACAGTCTGTGAAATGTCCTTAGAAAATCAGAGTCCCAGAACTTCTCAATGTATTCATGCAAAACCTATATTTTATATATTTATTTATTAAATATATATGTCACTCGCCTGAAATATATAGGCAAAAGTGAGAGTTCAGGCAGAATATGGCAACATATTCTAGATTGGCAAAGGAGTGAAAAAATGCTATATATTCTCTCCTCCTTGTTTAACATTTCATTCACTCATTCATTCACCCTGTATTCTCTGATTGCAAGAAGATGAATATGACTTTAAAATTGGAGGAGGAAACATCAGTAACCTGTGGTATTGCTAATGATTCTCCTCTAATTTCAGTCTCTTATAATAGAAGTTGAGCGCAAAGTAAACATGGGGATAAGTTTATATTTAATCTTAAGAAAAGCAAACATAACAGGTACAGCAGCCAGTCTTATATTTGACAACAAAGATACTGAAATGGTAGTTAGTTTCTGCTCTTTTGGATGGACTGTTAAGACTAAAAGTGGCACCAAACAATACACACTAATGCTTGGTATGAGAATACAAAACAATATTCAGATGCTGTCATCTGTTTATACTTACAAAGATCAGTCTTGCACAAGCAATGGTTTTGCTGCAAGACTGTAGAAGCAAAGTGGGTCTTTGAAGATGTTTGATAGAAAGTCTTTTGATGCATTCTAACTTTTGTGTTGAATGAGATTCTGAGAATATATGCAAGAAACAAAAATCAATCCAGACTTGTCACTCAAGAAACAAATGACCAGGGACAAATTATCATATTTTAGATATATTATGAAAAGACCTATCTCTCTAGAAAAAAACTATCATTATAGGAAATGTGAAAAGAAAGGGAAAACAACCAGTATCAAGATGTATGGACTTTATTACCATAGCAGTATATATATTTTTAGAAGACCTGAAGGATCAGGTTAGGGATATCTGAACCTACAAAAATTCTCTCTCTAAAAATTCTTAGTGAAAATTTTTTTTCACTAAGAGTTGATATTCATTTGATAATACATAATTCATAATAGATAATGGATGTAATTTTGATAATCAAAATTTTATTGCCAGTTTCCAGACTTGATTCTTTTCCAGAAATCTGTCTTTGCAACAAGATTTTTTAAGTTTTTCTGATGCAATAGTAAAGGTTTTTTTTTCCAGTTTGGCACTTATTTCATAATGAAAAATGACATCAGTTCATTTATATGAGTAACAGATGGTAATATCTTTGCATGAATTTATACTTGGGATCTACAGGATTAAAGTAAAAGGAACCTAAAACATATTTAATATTCTTCTATCTTCTTCAGTTTGGTAAATGTTATAGTTTCAGTGTATATTTTTGCACTATATTGCATATCCTTATAAATTCATTTTTACATCATATTTTGCACAAAATTAAAGATGATAAATTTGTCTCACTGACAGATAAATGTAAAAATAGTAATCCTACATATAGCTAAAATTACCTTAAATACATTAAATTCATCTTAAATCAGTGGTGGGTTGCCTCTGATTCGGACTAGTTCTATAGAACTCGTAGTAAAACCAGAGGGAGGCTCGGCCCTGACATCATCAGAACGCTTCTGCGCATGCACACGGCCCCGTTGCGAACCTGTAGTAAAGGCAAGTAGAACCCACCCGTCTTAAATATATGATTATAGTTTTTTTTTTTATTCCCATCATTCAGTTAAATTATATTTCTCACTGCTATGCTTTTTGGGGGTCCAATTTAAAAAAAATTATGTGAAAAAGGATTGTGACAAAGTAGCAAAGTTTATTTTGTTAGTGATACCGAACTACAGGAACATAATCAAAATGTTTATGAGCCAAATGTAAATTCTGATTGCCAAGCCCAATTATGACTAATACAATTTCAATAACACCAATATTGGTTTAGCACTTAGCAGTAGGTCTGGCCTGAAAAAGAACAGAAAATCATTTATATTCAGAGTTAAATTTATTCATCTCTGCAAATCCTTTTTCTAATACAAAGAGAAGGAAAAAACCTAGCTTGGAAATTATTTTTGTAATTATTATTTTAACATTTTATGCATATCCTGCCCAACCCCTATCCTAGCATTACTTTCTTGTGCGATATTTTTAGAAAATGATTTAGAATCATTTTCTAAATCAGTTGTGTATTTGGAATTTATTGTTGTTGTTAGTCACGAAGTTATGTCCAACCAATTGTGACCCCATGGACAACGTTTCTCCAGGCCTTCCTGTCCTCTACCATCTCCCATAGTCCAAGCTCACGCCAACTACTTCAGTGACTCCATCCATCCAGCCATCTCATTCTCTGTTGTTCCTTTCTTCTTTTGCCCTTAATCGTTCCCAGCATTAGGCTCTTCTCCAGTGAGTCCTTTCTTCTCATTAGGTGGCCAAAGTATTTGAGTTTCATCTTCAGGATCTGGCCTTCTAAAGAGCAGTCAGGATTGATCTCTTCTAGGACTGACCAGTTTGATCGCCTTGCAGTCCAAGGGACTCGCAGGAATCTTCTCCAGCACCATAGTTCAAAGACCTCTATTGTTTGGCACTCAGCCTTCTTTATGGTCCAACTTTCACAGCCATTTGGAATTTACCATGAGCTTACCTTGTTAAACATCTTTAATTTTCAAATGCTAAATAATTTTTTCATATGATGAATGTTTTAAGAATAATATTTAGATTATCCCCATTTCAGTAGTGGATTTCAATTTAGTTTGCTACTGGTTCGCTCGTGCATGCATATGTTTCTACGTATGCGCAGAAGCGTCCGGGCAGTGGGCAGAAGCTGCCGCCATTACCGGTTCGCCCGAGCTGGGGTGAACAGGTACAGCCCACCACTGGTACATTTTTAAGGTAAAACAGTATTGTATGAATGTTATCATTGTATTTCCAACTTGTGTACAGTTATAGTTATTTAAATTTTGTTATTTAATCATGTTGATACCTTTATAGTTAAATAAATGAAGATAGTTTATTCAAAATAATACTGAATAGGTTCAGAAGTCTAGGATTCATGCCTCAGCCTTATTAGATCAACAGTCCCCAATCTTTTGGGCTTGGCAGCCCGGCAGATGGGGAAGAGGGGATGGTTACATGCGAGTGTTATGTACACTCACAGAAGTGGAGCTTCGCATGCGAGCGCAAGTGCCCACATCTTGCATGTGTGCCTGCCGTTCACACAAGCGCCTGCCTTCATGCAAGTAGAGCTGTGCACACGCTCTTGCCCACCATTAACACAGGCCAGTTCTGAACAGGCTGCAGCTCACTAGTGGGCCTGAGCCTACGGGTTGGGGACTCCTGTTATTAGATGATTCATTTCCATTCATTGAAAAAAGTATATTTTATAAAATTATTATGGAGCAACTTGTGAGATATAAACAATTTTGTATACTAAAAATGCATTTACACAGTTAACCAGATCACCTCTTTTCAGGAACATCCATTACTTGGTCAGCCTTTCTTTGTACTTCATCCCTGCCGGACAAATGAATTTATGTCTTCAATATTATCCAATCTACGTAAACAAAAAAAGTGAGTAATACCAGTGTACATTCTCAAACCCAACCTTAAATATTTCATTTAAAAAATCAATAGTGTATTTTTGATGATGAACTATTGCCAAAGAACCATACATGTTTTCTATAGCTGCGAGGGGGAAGTGGGGGGAGATTACAAAATAAGGTGCTAATTCCTAAACTTATTGTCATAATGAGTATATAATTCTTATAGTTCCATAGTTCATATAGTTCCACTGTCATAACTTCAAACACTTGCTGAATGAATGGTTGTAAATCAAGGACTAACTGCATAGTGTTTTTTTTCTTGTGCTTTAGTTTGAGCAGATTGATTTTTGCTTTCTGTTCTTTGCTGGTTTAACACATTCTGATCTTTCTTTCCTTGGTATTATTTCTACAAATCTAGAATACTAGTACACATTCTATCTTAGTGACCTCACTTAATGTCCCTTACCTGATATATCTGTCTTCCTTTTCCAGATTGTCACTAACAGTTTGATGCAGCTACATTGGCTTCTGCTGTTTTTCTTTTTCTTTGTTAAATTTAGTTACAATTGTGTTTTGAGCATCTTCCCATTTTCTTTGTCTGCCACCTATTATTGCTTTGTATTGATTAAAGTCTGTTTTCTTAGGTTCAAGAGATGTGTTTGACTATAATCTGGTTCTGATAGTAGGGAGCCACCAACTACAATTCCCTTCTTTGTTATTTTTGCAGGTAGCAGTTCAGTCCTACTGCTGTTCAAGGTTGAGAATTTGAGCTTTCTCATAGTTCTCAAACGCTAAAAAATTCAGTTGAATGCCTGAAATAGAGAAATGTGAGAAGAAAATAAGATATACTCTCAGATCAGTGTCGGGTCGTCCATTTACTTGGGTTACTTTACAAATAACTTGATGTTTTTTAAAATTCATCAAAGTCCAGTTCTATGAACTTTAAACAATCTTTCCAACATTCCTTTCTAAAAGATTTTTCAATAATATGTAACTTTGTGCTTTTATTACATTACAGGGTCCCGGTGTGTTTCAGATCTGTTGAATTTCATTTACAATTTTTGTAGCTTTTCTTATTTAAAACGGGATTTTTTTAGAAACACCCTCCTCACCCCCAAGTTGAATTGTCTTCTTATACTTAATTTAAAGTATAAACAATTGCAGTAAAATAATTTCACAATCATCAACTAAAAAGTATATTGTGGTACCTCTTGCAATTAATTCATCCTCTGCAGAGATGTCCAGCAACTGTGTCTGTCTCAAAATACACTATACTGGAATGTTAGAATTGCCAATAATGTAAATTGTTTTACAAAATGCTCTTTTTTATGAGCTGTATGTCATAACATTTTAATAAAAATAGTGCCCAACTTTCATTGCTGTTTCCCTAAATAGAAATGTGCATTTTCTTTTTTCTTTGTAGGCATACAAACTACATTATTTCATGGTTGAGTGTTGTTGGCCCAGTTGTGGGTCTCCATCTGCCTTTGAGTTATGCAGAAGCCAATTTGGACGAGACTACAGCTGCTGATTAAAGAGGTAAAATATAAGGATGTCATTATTTACTTATTTATTAAATTTTTATGTCATTTATCTCCACAAGAGGCAAATCTAGACAGCTTAAAGGTAAAGGTAAAGGTTCCCCTCGCACATATGTGCTAGACGTTCCTGACTCTAGGCGGCAGTGCGCATCTCCGTTTCAAAGCCAAAGAGCCAGCGCTGTCCGAAGATGTCTCCGTGGTCATGTGGCCGGCATAACTAAACGCTGTTATCTTCTCACCAAAGGTGGTCCCAATTTTTCTACTTGCATCTTTTACGTGCTTTCGAACTGCTAGGTTGGCAGAAGCTGGGATAAGTAACGGGAGCTCACCCCGTTATGCTGCACTAGGGATTCGAACCACCAAACTGCCGACCTTTCTGATCGACAAGCTCAGCGTCTTAGCCACTGAGGTACCGCATCCCCTAGATGGCTTACAACTAAGTAAAAACAAGATAACATATTAAAATAAATATTAACATTAATATTACCGCCCTGAGTCCGCAAGGAGAAGGGCGGTATATAAATCTAATAAATGAAATGAAATGAATGAAAAATGATTTAAAAACCATCAAAGATGGGAAGGAACAGAGAAAGATATACATGAGACGGAGGTGGAGTCTTATCTCAGTCTATCAGCCACCTCCAGCATGACGCAAACAACCCTCATTGGATCCCCAGGCCAATTGGAAAAGCCAGCTACTCAAACTCTTTCAAAAGGGCATAAATGTCCCAAAGGTGTTTTTTCAAGAGACAACTGGACTTTTTTTTCTTGGAAGATGTTTCATTTCTTATCCAAGAAGCTTCTTGAGCTCTGACTCTGATTCTTCAACTCTGGATAATGGGGAATGGAAGAATTTATACTCCTTGCAGACAGCTGGTCATTTGCATTCTTTTAGAGAGCTGTTGAGGCCCCCTGGAGGTTTTTCTGTGTTGTCAGGGTCACTTGAATAGTGCAAATGGGTGTGGAGCCTTCTTGGAATTGTTGAAAGAACAGTGTTGTAGGCTGGAGATAGATAATGTCATATCCCTCCCCCTCTGTTGAGAGTGGGCTGTTCAATTTGACATAGATGGCCTCTTTGATCCCTCTTTCAAACTAAACTGGGGTCAGTGTGGGGTCAAAGAGGCCATCTATGTCAAATTGAACAACCCTCTCTCAACAGAGGGGGAAGCATACATCATCATCTATATCTAAAATGGGAGTATGGATTTTCTAAAAGGTGATCTCCCGAGTTTGTTGCGTTTATTTTTACTATATGGCTTATATATTATATTTTGTATCTTTCCATTGATTTTACACTGTTCTTTGGAATACTATATATTGATTGTCTTTGTGTGAACACTCAAATTTTCTGGCTAGCAGATTAAATTAAAGATAATTTTCACTATGGTTGAGAAACTGAAATAAGATATTTTCCTGTTTCTCTATAGAGAAAATTTCTTTCCCATGTTATATATGATTGTTACTTATGACACAGTACTTGTGACTATGACTAATAAGATTGGTCTCACTTAAGAATAAAATCTAGGATGCAAACTGTAATAAAATAAATGAATATGGAGGGATCCTTCACATGCTATATTTTTGTCTAGGAAAAAAACAAATACATGTTGAAGTGATAACTGCATCTAGTGAATGTAAAATTTCTTATTTTTTTCAGAGTATGTTTTCAATGATAGTTATTTGTCTTAAATATTTATGCAGTGAGAAACTGTTTTCAAATGCTAAGGGTAATTATTCTAATAATCAAAGAAAAAATAAAAGCAAAATTTATCAAAAGCAGTTTAGATTCATCATTTTCTTCATGTTTACATTTTGATTTCATTCAAACCATAATTTCTGATTTCTTTTTCATTGTTATTTCAGATTATGGACAAAAATATGGATTTGGGTGAAATATAAAGTGTCACAAGCCTTGTAATTTAAATTATCTTGGAGCTAAGAATAATACAACAGTGGAGACCATGTTGCATTGATATAGTCTAATGAACATCCAGTTTACAAATAAGTTTTCATTTCAATCAGGATACAAGATGCCATTGGGATACAAATATTGATTCACATTATAATTTCTTTGACTGTGATAAGTGGGGAAAGAGATATTCCTCCCCCAAAACAAGTAAGAGGACTATATTGGAGCAATATCTGTACAAGTGATTCAAATCATAGAAAGAACATAAGCAATTGCCAAAAATATCTGAAACCAGGAATAGTTATAACCATTTCTCTATCTTGACTGCTGTTGGAGCTTATGCAAATTAATGAAAAGGAATAATTTGTGTGAACAGTTGCCTTGCTGCAGGACTCATGAGCAAAGCTGATAATATAACTTAACATTCTTCTTTTGAAGATTTAGTATGAAATGTAATCATATAGAATGTTAATAAGCCAGTCCACACATAAGGATAACTATTATTGGCTACAGCTTCTATTTATAAGCATTATAATATATTGAGAAAGGTTAATATTTATATGACTTATGACCAATTTTATATCATTGTGGCAATTTTATTTTTTCAACTGTCTTTTGTATTCCTGTAGAAATGAAGAACTTTGGTATAAAAATGCAGTAAGGGATGCAGCTTTCACCAATTTATAATTTATGGTCATCAATCAAATGTCTTAGCCTGGGTCCCATACCAGAAATAACCCAGACCTGGAGGAACGTGCCTAAGGGGTCAAAATTGGCTTTGAAAAGAATCTGTTACTGTGTCTGGATGTCATTCTCATAAATAAAATGGCAGCTGCTTTCACACCTACTTGTCTTTCTGTATGCTATTTCTTTAAAGAAAAATGTTGGATTTAGAAAAAAGTAGTATATGTAATCCAAACGATCTGAAATTTAAGTCCTCTAAATAATATGTATCTTTGTTTTCTGATTTTTTTCCCCAGCTGGTTTTCTTTTCAACAGAGTTGCATTAAGATAAACTGTGCTGAAAAGTTTACATTACGAGTTCCACGGTTTTATTTACAAGTCTGTTTCATGCCTACAACAATCTAGACAGGCACACACATGCTTATGTATGGTTGTGGCTTACTCTTTCAAGAGGTTAATTAGCAGTCAATGTATGAAACCAATTAGCAGAAAATGGCCAGGTTTTTATTTCAATTATCTTATTTAATTAGTCACTGCCTGATTAATGTCAATTATTTCTCCGAGATGCACCCTAGCATAGTATGTGCCTTCCACTTGGTTTTCATTTTCATTAGAATAGTATCAGTTGTCAACAAATTTGCCTATTTCTTACTATAGTAAATGGTGTCGAAATTCCAATATTGTACTATTCCGATTACAAGTTAATTTTCAAAAGCTCAATGTGCTTTGACAATTAAAAAGACAATTCATTACTCTAGCTTCTTTCATAATATTAGGATATATTGAGGTAATTTATAGGGTACAGTTAGGACTTGAGGCTTGTTCTTAGCTTTATGTCTTTTCCTCATCTACAGTAAGCAAATCTCCACAGAGATTAAGTAGATTTCATATAAATAAAGTTATTATAATATCAATATGAGAAATATTACACTGTAATATAATATCCATATAATTTCCATGCCAACCTTTTCATTTTTAAAATATCTCCTAATTATTAAATATATATATTATCTTGCATCCTTTAAAATAGCTACAGTACAGTTTAATAATTTTGTTTGATAATGTAACTGCATTTTTCAACTTAGTCTTGTGTTGTCTGTCTACATGCATATGTGCACTACCACATTAAAACACAAAGAAGGCAACTGGAGTTGTGATACCAACTTAGTCTTAAAAGCTAGATTTTCATTCCTTTGTTCTAAATATATGCAGTATAAGAAAAATGAAATAAAGTCTCTCATGTTCGTGACACTACTCTTATTTAGATTCTTATATATTCAGGAGGCATGTTGTCTGAATGTCACCTGGTATCTTAATTTTACATTTTATTATATAAAATAATTATAATATTTAATTATGTAATTATTTAATCTATAATTATTTAATGTACTTGAACCTGTTTAACTATTTTTAATGGCAGAATTTATATCATGATACCTGGCAAGCTTAGTACTTTAAGTTGGGTCTATCAGTGAATTGCCACCAGATTGCAAAAATTCCATTCCTGGCTGCTTAATAGAGTTAATGTTTCACTGTACGGTGCTAGAATTTCAAGACAGAGTGCTGAGAAAAAGAATGCATATTTCAGTAAATGCAACAGAAGTATCCAGAACATTTCTATTTTAATACTAGTAAAAGACTAAGAATCATCCTCTAGAAATACACTACTTAATTTTCCCGGTTTCTGTTAAAGATCTATTAGAGCATCTTAATAGAAATATTTTTTTAGTTATTAGCCATCATTCAGGAAAATACAGATTCTAATCATAGAAGTCAATATATATAAAATTATATATAGCTGTACAGTATCTAACCAATTATTAATTTGTTGATCTATTCCACTATTTTTTTCAATATAGAAATACAAAATACACATATATGGTAATATTTATAAATGTTTTTCTCATGACTTTTATTGTTTCATCAATGTATAAAATACAAAAAAAAATAAAAATAGGAAATTAAGGGAAAGAAAAAGAGAAGGGGAAAGAAAATATGAGATACAAGAAAGAAAGAAGTGTGGCTTCCAATTCTTTTTAGCACAGTACAAGATAACAGTATTATAGCCTCAACTTTTTACTTTTACTGTATGTACAATATATAATTAGCCATTTCTATAACAAAAAATTTATCTAATGGACAAAACCAAAGTCAAAGTTTCATTTTTTTTTCGCCCCAAGCACAAAATCCAGAAGATATTCAAATAAAAAACATAATTAAATATATTCTCCTCTTTGAATAAAACTATCAATTTTACAATTTCTGCTTTATCTTCCTTGCTGTGGAAATAATATGTGTTTCTGTCTGCAGTTAATAATCTTTATTACAAAATTCACTGTATTCTTTCAGATTCTTTAATCTTAAAGGTTAGGGTTTTTTTTTTAACTTCACAATACTTCAAGGTAAAACAATAATATGAAATGTTCATTTAATGAATGTAAGGCAATTGAGAATAAGATAATTCTAATATAGTAATGCCTTTACTCAATCATATGAGGTCACTCTTGATATACTGTATAGCAGAGGTGTCAAACTCTATTTTCCAAAGTGCTGCTCCTGCATTCCATCGGCTGGGTTGATATTCATGTTGCTTTTAGGGAACTGAGTGTAGATCTATGGTTTTTTTCTTATTAGATCTATCTTCCTTCCTTCTAGGTAACTCCCCCTCTGTAGCTCCTCCTCCAGTCTGTTCACTCAGTTGCTGAGGGAACTGGAGTGTTTTTGCCTAGCTCTGAGCTATTGCTTATTAATTGTTTTAGTTTAGCTTAGAAATTTTTTTATTTTTGTCGTTAGTGGTGTGTTAGTTAGTAGTTTGTTTTATTAGTGTCCTTTTTTTGTTTTCTGCTGATTGCTGCTTCGTTGCCCTAGCTGTCAGGGAGGGCTGAAGCGCCTGGGGCTCCAGGCAGCTTCGCAGGTCACCATAGCCTTGAGAGACAGCTTCTTCCTTTTGACACTAGCTCTCATTTTGCCGCAGGCGGATCCGCTGGCTTACTGGTGCGCTGGTTGTGACCGCGACCGCCTCAGCGTCAGCAGCGGAATTTTTTCTGGCAGCTCCGGAGCCTCTGCCAATGTGCCTGGCAAGCTCTGATGTATTAGTGGCTGGTGGTATCGCTGTGGATCGTGCGCTTTCTTCGGATCCGGTTCTGTGAGTGCTGTATTGTTGGGGGCTCAATTCTTGTTGCCCGGCGGTGTTTCGCGCCGTTTTTGGCTGCGGCGGCCATTTTGGCGCTATTAAGTGAGGCGACAGTTTCATCTCGCCTGTCAGGCTCGGGCGCCATTTTGAAGCCTTCTTCTTTGTCCCGGCGGCCATTTTAAACTGCCTTTGAATTACGGGCGCCATTTTGAAGCCCATTTGTATTACGGGCGCCTTTTTTCTTTATGTAAGCAAACTGCCCCATTACCACCACCGCTTAAGCAGTGGCGCTTTCTGGCTCGGAGGAGCCTAGCCATTTGCCACCAACGAATTTCTGAGCTGCTTATCCTGCTGTTTTACAGGGCGCCTGCTGGCTCGGCTGAGCCTAGCCCTTATCACCAACGAATTTCCTTAATCAATCTATTCAGGCAGCTACCCTGTGGCCTTATTAATTCAGCCTTTGATTGGAGCCTTTAATTAATTTGCTCCCAATTTGATTATTTGTATTGAGTCTAGATTATATTTTTTTAAAAAAAAAAGGAGGAGAGAGGAAGAGGAACTAATTAAATACTAATCAATAATTTATTATTGATATTGAATCTCAATTAATTATCTGACTTAATTATAATTCTGCACAATGGCTGATTCCCCAATTTCATCAGACCTTGGACAGGCAAGTGACTCAGGGACTTTGGTCCCCAAGGGAGAGGAAGTTGAGCATCAATCTGCTGGAGCTGAGGGCTGTTCGCCTTGCACTAAAGTCCTTTCAACCGACATTGAGGAATCAACACGTGTTGGTTCTGACCGACAATGTCACCACCAAAGCACACATCAACCGGGAAGGGGGCACCAAATCCCGGTTACTGATGGCGGAATCAGAGAGGATCTTGTCCTGGGCGGAGCGCCACGTTCTTTCTCTTCAAGCGGACCATATCTCCGGTCAGGAAAATACAACAGCAGAGTGGCTCAGCAGACAAACACTAGATCCCGCAGAGTGGCAGCTCCACCCACACATCTTTCAAGACATAGTCCAGAGATTCGGTCAACCTCAGGTCGATCTCTTCGCAATGCCAAGGAACGCTCAACTGCCAAGGTTCTTTTCACGTTATCCAGAAGCAGGTGCAGAAGGTTGCGACGCTCTTCGTTGCCCCTGGCCAACAGGACTTCTATATGCGTTCCCGCCACTGTCTCTAATAGCACGTGTAATTCGGAAGCTGATGAAGGAGAGAGCAGAGCTTATTCTAGTAGCTCCAGACTGGCCCAGGAGACCTTGGTACTCAGACCTTCGGAGCCTCTCAATCGCTCCTCATTGGAACATTCCTCCATCCAGGATTGCTCTGTGCCAGGGGGTCATCGCTCACCCAGACCCGGGGTGGCTCAGATTGACCGTCTGGCACTTGAGCGGATCCTGTTAAAGAAAGACGGTTTGCCAGACGACGTTGTCCACACCATACAATCATCAAGGCGTCCATCAACCGCCAGAATCTATCAGGCATCTTGGAAAGCATTCGCATCTTGGTGTCTTAGTAGGCATGTAGACCCTACATCAGCAGGTATACCTGATGTCCTTAGGTTTCTGCAAGCAGGATTGGCGAAAGGTTTGGCACCGGCTACTCTCCGCAGGCAGGTGGCAGCGATTTTGACCGTGCTTAAGTGCGAACCATTTCGCACCCTTGCGCAGAATCCACGGATCAGGGAGTTTCTACATGGAGCTTCTAACCTCTCACCTCCAAGTGTACATCGCTACCCGTCGTGGGATTTACCATTTGTATTGCAGTCTCTTACATCTGAGCCCTTTGAACCGCTAGCTTCCACAAGCCTTAAACTTCTTTCGTTCAAAACGGCTTTTCTGATTGCTGTAACGTCCGCTAGGCGTATTTCAGAGATCGCAGCTTTGTCGATTCGCAAAGACCTTTGCATTTTCTACCCGGACAGGGTTGTGCTACACCTTGATCCCACGCTTCTCCTGAAAATTAACACTGCATTTCACAGGGCGCAGGAGCTTATAATACCTGACTTTTGTCCTTCCCCTCTCCATCCACGGGAGAAAGACTGGCATACTCTCGATGTACAAAGGGCATTGCGCAGATATATCAAACGTACTTCTGCCTTTAGGAAATCTGAAGCATTGTTTGTTTCTTTTCATCCTGGAACCTTGGGCCAGAAAGTCTCATCAGTGACAATAGGACGCTGGGTCAGGGCATGTATCTCTACTGCCTATGAACGTAATGCTCGCCCACCTTCGGGTCGTATATCTGCTCACTCTACCAGGAGCGCAGCTACTTCGGCAGCTTGGGCTACCCAGTCCTCTCTATCTGAGATTTGCCGCGCGGCCACCTGGTCATCGGCTACACCGTTCATTAGACATTACAAAATAGATACCTACGCTTCCGCAGAGGCGTCTTTTGGACGAAGGGTGCTACAACAAGTTTTGTTGGCCTAACATCTTCTGTGGGCAGTCTGTCCCTCCCTTAATTTCTCGAGCTTGGGTATGTCCCAGCCGATGGAATGCAGGAGCAGCACTTTGGAAAACGAACATTGGCTTACCTGAATGTTCCTTTTCGAAGTGCTGCGACTGCATTCCATACCCTCCCTTTTTGTTGAGACTGCACTTGTGACTGAAATAATTTCTTTTAGTTGGAATTTCTAGTTCCAGGACATTTGTTTAATCGCAACTTCGCGAACAGACTGGAGGAGGAGCTACAGAGGGGGAGTTAACCTAGAAGGAAGGAAGGTAGATCTAATAAGAAAAAAAACCATAGATCTACACTCAGTTCCCTAAAAGCAACATGAACATCAACCCAGCCGATGGAATGCAGTCGCAGCACTTCGAAAAGGAACATTCAGGTAAGCCAATGTTCGTTTCATTGTGGGTTGCATCAGGATTGCGTTTGACCTCAGATGGAGTAGGCATGGCCAGCTTGATATCACTCATGTCAGGGACAACTGGTGGCCTGAGTTCTCTGCCAGAGAAAACAGGCTCCTGATCTCCATTTTTGGCTGGGACAGCCTTCTGCAACCCTCTGCCAGCAAAAACAGAGCTCAGGAGGGCTGTGCGCATTTTCGCTGGCAGAGGCACCAAGGGCCGGTGCTTTTGCTGTTTCTAGAGTGACCCCGTGAGCCAGATCTAAACACCCTGCAGGCCATATCCGGACCCCGGGCCTTGAGGAATAGAAAATATATTCCCACTGTCATTAAAAGTAAATGCAGGGGACTGAAAAAAAAGAAGCACTTTCGTTTTTGTACAAAAGGAGATTGCACAAATTAATGTTGGGTCAGACAAATCAGTGGCTAAACATCTCAATGCCTGTTTGCCATCTCTGAAATTATGACCGGTATGCGCTTAAACCCCAATTGGTGTGGAAGGTTGTTACTGCTGGCCCTTTTTTATGAGCTTTCTGAATTCCTATGTTTGCCCATTATGGGACACAAAATGATAGACTACAGAGGCTTTTGGTCTAATTCTGCTAGACATATTGTGCAGCAATTATATAAAAGGCAGCTTACAATGCAAATGTTAATTGTCAACAATTAAGCTGTCAATAAATGTAATTAACCGACTTCTTGTAAACAGTGGGTTAACTTTTTCTGTACAATGCTTTAGTGTGCACAGGAAGAAATATTAATTCATTCCTAGGTGAAGTACAAAAATATATAACCAGTTATTAAAGACATCTTACCACTGTGCTATATATATTGGATTGTCAAACCACCCAAATTTTATATTTTATTTATTTAACTACTTTTGAAACTGCCCATCTCTCTCACAGAGAGGAGGCAAAAGGGACAAGTTTGCTCAGAAAAGAGAAAAAACAAAATAAGATGATAATAACATCTAAACATTTGTGTATGTGTTCCATACTATGTTGGTGGCTGAAGAGAAAATGCATATTAAATGCCAGCTAAAACATATTCACAGTATTATAAATAAAATATTATTAGTAGCCCCAGGAACTAATTATCAAAAGAGAGTTTGATGTCTATTTTTTAACTTTAAAAAATTAATAGTGAAATACAATAAAACTACAGCACCGGCAGGGGAGAAATAGATAAATGATTGTTATACAGTGAACAAAATGAACCTAAGTATATTATTACGGTGCTTAAAATAAACATGACAAAAAATAAAAGCAATTAACGCAGGGAAAGAGAAAATACCTTTATAATAACTATCAACAGTAATATAATTTAATTTAATCTGTAAATTTATTTTTAAATGTAGAGCATAGAAAATGTTGATTTACTTTTCAAAGATTATTTTAATAGACTCAAATCCTGGATCCATTTCTTAATATCAGGAAGGTAGGTTTCTTTCTGATGATATAAAATCATCTTCTCTCCCATGCTCCAGGCTTAGTACAGCCCAAAGCTCTTAATGAGATGACAGACTCTGTGTTTTAGGAATATAGTTCAACATAACATTAAGGTTTCTTAACTATAATATTTCTTCCCAAAATGGTGTTAACATATGCATTTATTTGAAACCAAAACAAGGTTCGACAAAACCAACTCATGTGAGTTAAATTTCTGACAACTCCAATTCAAAAATCTGGACATTAGTTTGTGGTCACGCTAGATTATGCTTCAGCTTCCATTCTGCATGCCTTCAGCCAAATAGCTTTCTACTTGTAGTTCAACCATTAAGAGCCTCTCTCTGATTTTGAAATACTGATCTACACTAAAATTTGCTGTTATCTGTAATTCTAGTAGATAATAACAGAAATAAAGAATTAAGAGCTGGCATTAAAAGAAAAGGTGAAAGTTTGAAAACATGTATTTTCTCTTGGGTGACATAAAAATGCGAAGTGGGAGATGTTAAGAATTATGATTGGCTTTACATTTTGCACAAGAATTATCACTGAATAAAATGTGATGCAAAAGTGTATCTAATTAAACCCAGAGACTACAATATAAAGAGGCTTTACCGCTAACAAAGGTTCTGGTTACAGTTGCTAAGGAAAGCAAGACCTTTGGCAATTTGCAGCAAAAAAAAATGAAAATTATTGGTTTATATATTTTGATCGTAGGACTACTAGAGAAAACTAAGCTGGGTGGTATGTGAAACTAATATTTGAATAAAGATTTTTGGGAGAACACGGCAAAGTGATTATGCATTATTGGCCAGTGGCTGTAACCGAACCATTGTTCAACTGATGGGCCAGAGAGCATAACGAGGGAAGAAAGAAAAACATGCAGAACCAGAGAACAAAGTTTAATCTTGAGGTAAAGAGTTGCAAAAGAATAAAGAAGAAGACTGCACTGGTGGCTATGGGATCTACATGACTGATTCCAAAGAGTAGAAAATGTTCATCAAGCAAACTGCCGAAAATCTGAGATGCCTAACAGCTTCAGTGGATATATGCAGTGCTTTGGACTTGATTCAGTACATAGAAGAGCTTCAGAAATGAAAGGCACAAATTTTGAACTCATTAAAGCAGTTGCATTTGTTTCCAGGAATGCATGGCCATCACTATAGGGATAGAGACAACGTTTCTAGCTGTTGGCTCCAGTCACAAGAAGTGTCATCATATTCATCCCATTTCCCTGTGCCTTGTTTTTATGTAGATTTTTTAGTAATCTTCTTGAACCAATCAGAGCTCAAAAGTTGTCAGGGTATCTCACTATTGCATCTGCTTTGCAGAATTAACACGCTATTTACCTAATACAAACACAATCACTTTAGAAAAAGTCAGTGAGGATGAATAGGGAACCAAAATCTAAATCCTAGGAAGGAAGAAGGAATTGACATTGTTTAGCCATCGATAGAAAAGTGGGGGCAGGGGCATAATAGTTTCATTTCAGCAAAGAGAGAAAGCACTTTAACAACTAGCGGGCAAAATGCAAGCACATGCAGGTATTTGGGGTGGTAGTACCTTGCAGAGGTACTAGATGTGAGAACACATTTTGGAGAGAGCTTGATCAAAATGCAGCCAAGAAGAGGAAGCAATGCGGGGTATGAGGAGAACTGAGATATAAGTAATTGGAGCACAGCATTTGCAATAAGGCTTGTGAAGACATCAAAAAGAGATGGCATCATACAGATAGGAACAACAAGTGTTGGGAAGTAAGCATTGGGAAGCATGTGACTGCATGGCAGCTTTCTAGAGGTTGAGGAGAAAATAATCCAAGTCAGCCCATAATCAGAAACTCACACTTTCAAATTGCAAAGTACCAACAGAAGAGCCAGGAACCTGATCAGGAATGTGCTACAGTCAAAAACATAGCCAGAATCAAGAGCAAGGGTGCCCAAAGTCCTATGCTGAAATTCTTTACAGCAAGAAAAGGCAATCTGTGCACAGTTTAAATCCTCTCCCCACCAAGTACTGTATGCACAGGCGAGCATTTCCTTGCTCAGCTATTGCTAATAAGGAGGTACCAAGCTTGCTTGCAGAGCCACTTGCTCACAAAGCACTTATTTTGATGAACTGCAGGATTTCCTTGGCTGACAGGGTATATGCCCTTTTGGCACCTTGGCTCAAGAGGGATCAGTACTAGCTGAGGAAGAACCTGAAAGGGTGTCCGTCTTTGATTCAGTAACTGCTGAATTAGTGGGTGCAAAACCTGGTGGGACTTGATCTATACTTATGTTGGAGACTGACTCTGAGGTCAGGACAGATAAACTCTTTGACTGTTGTAAAAATGTTATACAGGAGGCTGACTATCCATTGTTTCCAAGTAAACACAATTTCAAGCGTGGGGACCTTGGTGCTCTCTGAGCTTGGTTATTTTGCAGGCATTTTATGCTAGCACAGGAGCGTCAAATTCACGATGACATGTCATGTGATGTATTGCAACTTTCCCCCCTTCGCTAAACCAGGGGTGGGCATGGCCAGCACGTGATGCATCTGGGCTGTGAGCTGCGAGTTTGACACCCCTGTGCTAGCAAGCACTAATGGTGTTATCTAGTTGGATAATGAAATACATGCAAGAAAACAACAAAGCTCAGAGAACACCAAGATCCCACTATTCATCCTACAAATATTCTCTGGTACAGATTGAAGTTACAAGAAGATGGATTCAGGTTGAATCATTATTGTATTCCACTTTTTTTATATATATCACTTAAGGCAGCAAACATACCTAAAACTAGAATATTAGGAAAATGTAACATTAAGAGTTATTCGCCAGTAAAACTAATTACTCAGAGAGATGGTGAACTCTTCCTTGTGAGTTATGGTCAAGCTAAAGCAAGAAAGCCACCTGCTAAGAATGCTTTAATTCAAATTCTTACATTTAGCAGTAGATACGATTTGAAGCTCTATGTGTCTTTCCAACTTCATGATTCAAAATAAAATTGTAAAACTGCAGAGTCCCATTAAGGCCCTGGTTATATGGAATGTTCAACATGTACTGTAAGGGCTTTGCATAATCCTCCCTGCTAATGTTTTAATCATGCCAGCTGCTGCAGGCACTTGTATACTGAGCATGCATGTCTGCCTCAAAGGATTCGTACACTATTAGTATATATGGTTCTGTAAGCATTGATCCATGTGAGCTACAATCCTTAAAAATTAAGGTGTTAATTCATTTGAAGCCAATGCAAATTTGTTGATGCAACCATTGATACCTGATCATAAAGTCCACTGAAATCATTACATTTTGCTGTTGGGCAATCAGAAGAGGGAGACTACTCTAAACATTAGTTTTCAGAGTTTAGCTCAAGCAAAGTGTCTGTATCTCCCAAGGCCAGATAGCTGCAGCGTAGCGAAGAGAAAGAAAACAAAGGATGAGAACAAAACTTCTATTTTGTAAGTACTTGGAGATGGGGAGTTAGGCAAGAGCATTAGATCTTTTATTTAAAGATGAAATGGCAAAATGAAAATGTTTCTCAATGGGTAAACAAGGATAAACATCTGAACTAATAAAGAAAGAAGGTATGAAAACAGTTAGGAAATGGTTGAACACCTAAACAAAAGGATTTGTAAGACCCCTTTAATTGTTTAATGTAATTATGGATACATGTCTAAGAAACATTAGAAATATGGGGACATGACTATATGTGTGCTTTTGAAGGTAAGTGGTGCTGCAATGTTGTTGGGTGACAGCCAGAATAATTTGAAGATAATGTTTGACTATAAGATACAGAGAAAAATATGTTATTTTTTAATCACTGCATCAAAAGATCACAATAGTTTGAAAGAGAAATTGTAACAAACGGTTGTAAACTATACAAATGAGGAAGAAGTAGCAGAAGCAGATAAATTTGGGTATTTGGGGGAAATGGATGGGCAAATTTGAATATATGAAATTGCTGGTGGGCAGATAGTGAGTAATTTGTTTGTTTGTTCAATTTTTATGGCTGTCCATCTCAGTCAATTACTCTAGACGTCTTACAATTTAGAAAACTTTACAATAAAAATATTTAAAACAATAAAAAGAAAAAAAACATTAAGTTTTAAGGAATTGCTTTTTCAAAAGAAACCAAACCTCTTAGTAATCCAAGCAGAAAGAACACGAGTCATTTACAACATACAGTATAAGGACTGTAACAGCTACTGTAAAGGACAGACAGGGAGGAGCACATCCATGAACATCAGTTAGCAGGCAGAAGACATGAACATTCCTTAACCTAACAACACATGGATAGATTCGACTATAGTTTCAACTGGGAGACTGTTAGCATCCTAGACCAAGCTAAATTCAAAAATGCTAAGGAATTCCTGGAAGCTTGGCATTCAGATATATCAGCCATCAATAGACATAGAGCAATAAATCATTCAAGAGACAATGAAAAGGCTAAGAAGGAAACAAGACCAGAACACATCTTCTTCATCAGCCAATACTGAGATAAGCAGGGATTAACACAAAACAGACAAGCAGAAAACAATAGCCTAAGAGTTTCCCTAAATCCATGGCAATTGTTCATACAGCAGTGGGAGGCCATGGATAGAGGAACCTTTGCTCTGCTTTGGATGGATAGGCATGGTGGCCCCTTCCGAACTAGGAGCTGTCAGTGTCAGTAATTCACACACTCATCATATGATTAAACTACTGTAATGTGTTGTACTTGAAATGACTTTGAAGATGACTCTGAAATTACAGTTATGATAGTTTAAAATGCAGACACTCTCCTACAAGTGAGCATGAGTCATTTTAGCAACATAATATACAGCGCTCTGATGTTTTAGTTGCCAATAAGTCTCTGAGTCCAAAGTGCTGGTTTTAACCTATAAGTGTCTTATACTGTATGCTGTCTACTCCAAATTTGATTCTGCCAGTCGAATCTGCTATGTGAGAGAGAGGATATATTTGTGCTTACAATAGTGATCATAATTGGAAACTAATTGGACAAATATGGGTCTGAAAATGTATTCAGCTAAAGATGTTTATAATTCCTTTTCAGAACTTAATTCTAAACATAAGATTAAAATATTATTGAAACCAAAAGTATTATTTCTTTTGGAACTAATAGACAAGCAACTAGGAATAAGTCACGGAACATTGTTTTTATATATGACAGTTGCCATGAGACTACTATACACTCGAAACGGAAAAAATTGACAATACCCACAAAGGAGGAATGGTTGGTGAAGATGATAGAACTTGCAGAGATTGCTAGCCTGACTTCTTTGATTAGAGGAAAAACATTATTTACATTTATGGTTGACTGGACATGTCTTACAGACTTTTTACATAAAATTTAAAAAAACACGATTTGTGGTTTTGATGATCAGAAAAAAACATAATAAAAAAAGAATGACTTTTGTAGTTATAAAATAAGAGTAACTTTGTACTTATATTTGCAGCAAAGGAAATTGGAAACTATTTTTTTCTTTCTGCACATTTGTCTTTTTTTCTTTTGTTTTTGTTATTAGTTTGTTAGTTTTTATGCTCTTTGTAAAACTTTCAGTAAAAGCTATATAAAAAAGATACATGCAAATTTTTCCACAATCCACAGATTTATAGATTTTCAAGCATGCACCAATTTTATAACCAGTTTAGCCAATGTATGGCTGATCCATATGAGTAGCTTGGCCCAACATATGTAAGGGTTATTAACCATTTCCTATGAGCAGCAATACAAAATGCTATCTTCTACCTAACTTACAGAGAGATACAGAAGGAGTCTAGGAAAGGTATGAAGAATGATTGAATGTTGAGTATTCCTTTGTGTTCCTTTTGGATTTTTAGGGAGGTGTATACATTGAGATTATACCAAAGCAGTGTTTTCAAATTTTCATACTGGCTGGGAAATCCTAGGGATTGAAATCCACACATCTAAAAGTTTGAAAAGCACTGTGCTTTTCAAGGGAGGTGTGAGAGCAAAATATTCAGGAATCCCTGCTTTACATACAGTCCACAGAGAAGGCCAACTCTGTCTTCTGCTATATAACAAAATGATGTGAAATGTAATGCATTCCTGTATTGGAAAACTTGCCAATAAAATTATTTTCACATGGTTATTATAACTACTGATACAAGATAGGATTATAAAACTATGAACAGCCTACTGAAGTTGGTGTGGTAATCTGACAAAATTTATCTAGAATCTTTTGTAATTTTGAAAAATCCAACTTCTGTATGTAGTTAAATAAATGGGAAGGTAAGGGAGCAAGTTAAAATATTGAAACAAAATGAGATGTGGGTATGTTGAGTGTAGTACTACGTGGGTATAGTAAATTAGCTGGGCCATAGGAAACCTGTTCACTGCAGTTCTATTTAGAAGCAATATTTGTATTCAGAGCTAGTCTAAAGGAAGTCAGAAACAAAAGGAGACAAGGGGTAATTTTTAATTATCTGTAAATACTCTCAGATGTACTGATGAAAATGTTACATAATTAACATTGCTGTTAGGAGATGGTCTTGGAATACTTTGAGACAATGCTCCTCCTCCTCCTGATTAGAATGAAAAGAGCATCACCAACACAATGCAGATGAATGCAAAATTTTGCTTCAAGGAAGAAGTATCCGAAATGACACCATTCAAATTCCCATGACCAAATCCTGTGTGGTTACACTAGTTGTGAATGAATTCCAGCTTGACTGGAATTATAGTGAAATGGTTGTAGACATCTGCTGAAGTACTGTAGTTGACAAGAATTTCTTGCTCTTCTTGCTGCCAAATTTAAATATGAAAGAAAACTATGGGCCAGTTAAAGCATATTTCAGGTATGCAGTAGATTTTAACATTCTCCCCCCCACCATTAACCCTCTAAAAATAAACCATCTGAAAAAGATAATCCTACTACTAGAGACTACAAAAGAGGTACAGAGACTGTCTCATTGCTGCAGTATTGTCCAATGGCAGCACTTTCTTCTGGGTAGCTCAGTCTAAATTGATAAGCTGAAGCAGAACTCACAAGAATTTCTGAGCATCTCATTCACCATAGCATTTGTGCTGGATCCTGGAATGAGCTTACCAAAGAAAGGATAACAAAGTACCTGCCCAGTGTTTTCTCCGAGATGGCTTGCAATCAATACAAAATACGTTGCTGTATTTCCTGTTTCCTTGCTAGTTTTGCTTTCTGATTTTTTTTATTAAAAGCTCAGCACATAATTGACTACAAATCATGCAGCTCAGATCATAGTAGTACTGGGACTGAATTACAATAGATATTTCTGTATAGGATGTAACTATGGCTTGATGCTGTGTTTTTTTTTTTTTTTAATTGAACTGATCCTAGCAGCTTGGAAATCTGACAGGCAGAATCTCAGGATCAACCTTGATTTATTTTTACTCACCTGATTTACAATCAAAAATGTTGGTAGGTATTAGAACTGAATAATCAAATCATTGTTTTGTAACTTTAATGTTATCCTTTTGAATCTTTTTGTTTTAAAATTACATATGTAAGTATGAGAGGTTCCTATAAAATAAAGATCTATAAGAAGGTACAAAACGATTAAAAACAGCCAAGTCATTTTATTAATTTATTTTGGCTTCATAAGTCTCCACTTAGCCTCCTTAGGTAATGTTTATTTTCTATCAAATAAAAACTGTGAACGTGCAGGAAATGTAAATAAAAGTGCTCATTAATGGATGCAATATGTATTGGTTAATCAAAATTTGCTATCAGTGTAGAGTTAATCTGCTTTGGTTTAACAAATATTTAGCAAAAAGATAGGAAAAGATATATAAATGGTCCTGTGTTACAGAGGTATGATACAAACCTGGGGATAAACCACTTAACTTTGGAGCAGGGAGTTAGAATCTAAGATGAAGGGACCAGCATTTGTGATATGTATACCTGTTTAGTCAAATAAAAGCTCTGCTCACCTCTGCACATTTTTATGACAAGATTGAAGGTGCTAGTTAAAAGAAAATTGGGAAGGCAAATCTTTCCTTCCTCTTCTGCAAATTGTGAATAAAACCATCCTTTTATTTATTCGGTTATTATACAGATATTACTTCAGTATATAGTTTTCTTTTATTAAAGCCCAAAGAGACAAAATCCTAGGATCAATGGTAGTGCAATATTAAGTTTGCTTACCTGAGTGGAAGTAAACCCTAGTTCAATACAATATATCAGAATTTCTCAGTAACAATTACTGTAATAGAATTGCAGTAATATTTTTCTGCATTTTCCTGATAAGCACATCGACAACTCTGTAAAGTTCAAAATGGGATGTCAAAGGAATATTGGACTTTCTGAGCTGTTCTGGTAGTAAAAAATAAAATCTTATTTTGTTAGTTAAGTTGAATTTATATAAATGCAATTTAGATGAATAAATAATTCCAGAGTAGTTAGATTTGTTCGAGCAAAGGAAGAGAACTACAGAAATCCGGATGACCATTAGATGGCAACAGAAGGGGTTATCTGTATCATTTTGCTCTCAATACAATAGTCTTCTGGATTGTTGGCAATCTATATATGGTGTCCCTAATATAAATTAATCCTCATGACTCCGTTTTAATGTGTTATTACAGTATTAGTATATATTGTATTTATTAAATACAATATATACTAATACTAATTTTAGGGTCATTGTTATGCTTTGGTTAAACAATACATTTGTTGAGCTGCTAAACCTTTTCCAGAAAATCAACAATTAACCTTTTGGCTTACTTTCTTACTTTTATGAAGTTTCCCTCAAATCATCTAATTTGCTACCTTCCACAAACTAGGAAAAGCCCTCTCTCTAAATGAGCATGGACAAATGTGTGTCCAATTCTGTTTCCTCTTTCTGTTTAAAATATGGATTGAATGGGAATTCTTATATATTCTTCAAGGTACAGCTGAGTTTTTTTCTTTTCTTTTCAAAGGTGGAAATATGACACCACCCAGCAGTAAATGAAAGATGTTTAGTCCTTTGGTGGATCAAAGTTGAACTATTGAAATCTTGCATCAGTTTGATTTTCTCTAACCAGCATATTAACATTTTAGTCAACAGTTTATGCTTCTTAATATTTCTCAGCACCCTAAGAGTGGCATCTAGTGGTAGGATTCTTTCATATCCCTAACCACATTGCTACAAACATGGACAATTTTCACTTGACTGAAGGGTTACGAGCATAAACCCTTCATAGAACCATGTATGCTCTTCCTACCACTTACAATATGTTTTGATTTATAGTTTGTCATGACTGATTGATTTTGGTTAGTCCACACATACATCTCATGTAGGGTTGAAGAAAAATAATGTTCATTTAGGGAATAATTGTGAAGCACTGTATGCAACTTATCATGGAAAAAACTGAGAAAGGGTGATAATCGAATTCAGAGGAACTGGAAGAAAAAAGCTAGTAATCTGAGCCATTGATAGTAGACACTGGATATATAATAGCGATGGAAATATCATTCCAGAAAACTAAAATAGAACACTGTCTGATGTATACATTTGGGATCCATCCATTCTGATTTCTGAAGGTGATTAGAAGGCCTTAAACTGGTGTTTGGTTTTAGATGAGATTAAAATATCTCCGATAGAACACAAAAATGATTAGCAAAAAAATATTATGGTAGGTTGTGTTTGGTAGGCAAATTTCATAAGAAAAGCATGGTTTTTCAGCAGTTAGACAGAATCAACTAGAGCACCAGATCAATTTGCAGCATCTATCCTGTAGCCACTGAAAGCCCATTTAAGCACCCAACAGGTAGCTGAGCTATTATGGCCTCCAATGTAAGAGTCAAGAGGAGGGAGCAAGCCAGGAGTCGGAATTTTTCTTACCTTAGCTATCAGATTACTCATAGCTTTTGCTTAATTTACTCCTGGTTTCACTAAAGGCCTTTTAAGAGTTTGGACAACCATGTCTGAAATGATAGTGTTTCCTGCTTAAGCAAGGGTAGAATCAGATCTCCAGGGTCCCTTCCCATTCTTTTATGTCCATTTTCTAGTTGTTCTTTGTCTAGAAAAAAGGCATAGCAAGACATATTTATCCACCAATGTAGCAGCTGCTCAGTGGGAAAAGGACATGAGCTCTCACTATGTTGAATAGTATCATGACGTCTTTCTTTAAAATGAAATAAGCCAGGTAATCCTTGTTACTAATTGAGCTGGAATTATGGTTGTAAGACATTGTGGTCATTAAACAGTGCCACCATGTGACCTTGCCCAATTTTATGATAAAAAAAAAAGTTCCTTAATCTATAACCTCAGCAATAAGTTGCCACCCTGGATTCCTGGATCCATCAGACCCACTGCAAGTAAACTTGCAAACACTTTAAAAAAAATCTATTGCAAACATGACCAGAATAATCGCTACCTCCTTTTCAAATAGGCTAAAATGATTATATTCCCTGTGCCGAGCTCTAAGTAAGTAGATGTCGTGGTAATTGAGAAACAAATATTCTCCATTATCTCTAAATGGATGTCACATTTAAGGAAATCAAAGTAATTAATTAGTATGCATGTCTGCATATTCTACGATAAGGAAGCAGTCTGTATTTTAAGACTGTAAGGGCACGAAGTGCATCTGCATGGGCAGACTATGTAGTTTTATGTAAGTAAAAACAAACTGTTAAGAAATGGACATATTATGCTATTTCTAAATATTGTAACCACCCCAATATTATCTGCTCCTATGTGAAAATCCAGTGGTTATTATTGAATAATAACCACTTCTTTCTGTTGGTCTTGTCAATTCATTGGACATGGTTTCATTATTCCAGAAAGGAAAAGAAGGTGTAAACTTAGTTACTTTGTGCAAACTAGACTTCTTTTTTTATTTCCTGTTTTTAATTATCGGTACATTTACTCATTTCTTCCACTGTGAGCTAACTACAAAGAGGAATAGGAAAAGTTTGTCTTTGTGCCATCTTGTGGTTGTTCAGATTTTTTCAGTCAAAGAAGATATTTTAACTATTTGTCCTGCTATCTAAAACTCTTGCGGCTTTTGCTCCTGGTGAAACAAAGGACATGAAAATGTATTTTGTTTGCTTCTCTCAAAATGTAATTGATCTTCTTTGATTTGACAGAATTCCAGTATACAATATTTTTCTTCAATTTCTGAAAGAAAAAAATATTTTCCATTTCACACATACCTCCCACCCCTAAAGCAAATGGTTTCTCTGCTTATACCTTCATTGGTCCTTCATGGACTCCTGCATCCATGTACATCTTTATGCTGGAGCTTAAATATCTTACCATCACTGAATGACTGTAAAAAACCAAAACCAACCACCACAGCCACAACAATATAACCCTGAGACTAATAAAAAAGATCAAACTTAGAAAACTAGAATAAAATGTATTTCAAACATCCCATCAACCCAAAAACGAATGTTAGATTTCTATCTTATTTCTCCTTCAGGAACTAAAGCATTTCAAGCTCCAATCCCCATGACAACTCTTTGATATAGGTTAATTGTAAAATTGTGACTGGCAAAAAGTCATCCCGGTAAGCTTCCATGATTGAGATGAATTTGAACTGGGCCTCCTAGATTCTGATCAATGACTAATATACAACTCTGGTATTGTAGTACAAAACCCGATGTGACTGGGATTTTCCAGATCAACTATTTATTATAAATATTAAGCCTGTCATTTATATAAAAGGTATAATGTCCAAACAATAAAATCTGGCATAATAAAAGTGATGGCCATTTCTTAGGAGCAATGTTTGTTTATTATCTTGACAGCAAAATAAAATTTATGATCTGGGTCTCTCCTTTTTGCCTTTGTACAAGGCTAACAAGGAAACGTTTGCCACTTTGACAACCTTGAAACGAACTCCAGGAATGTCACCAACAGCATGTCCTTTTCGACCAAAGCCAGCAACTAGAACCTCATCATTCTCCTGGAATTCAAGGAACAAATAAGAGTTAATATTATCCAATTAAAATATACTAAACATCTAAACAACCTTGAATTTTATGAAGGCTCATTTTGCCACATAAACAAAATCCATTACTTATTTTTAAAAGTTGAGAAATGAAAAAGAAAAAAAAAAACCTTAATTTCCTGCAGTGTTTTTCTTTTCTTGAGAAAAATTTGAATATTAGAAATCAAGTTCATGGTCCAAATATATCTCCCAATAATTGTCCACAATACTAAGCCCCAAGAAAATGTTTTATTTCAGGGTCCATCATTCCCCTTCATATACAGTCAGCTAGTGATTTTTTTTCTGTTTGATTTTATTCCCTTTATACGTATATATTCAGGTTGTATTGTAGGTTTGTATATGTATACGAAACGAAAAGAGATTAATTGATCCATGTACTTTTCTAGGTAGGACATTTTTTAGTTAAGTGTCTCCCTAGAACTTTTTAGAATTCTTCTGTACAAATGTTATAAAGAATTTGAGTCCCAATTATTGTGAAAACACATTGCTAATTCGTACTTATATAGAGATTATTAATTATTCACCTCAATGAAGTTCAAACAACCATCATTGGGAACAAAAGCTGTAATCTTCTTCCCATTCTTGATGAGTTGGACTCGGACACACTTTCTAATAGCAGAATTTGGCTGCTTAGCTTCTACACCACTAAAATGAAAATAATGAACGTATGTTTAATTTTTTTTACCATCACAAGCTATACATATTCTTGGCTATGATAGAAAAACATTTTATTTAATAAAGGTATATTTTGCAATCCCCAAACCATTTTAGACATGGGTCAGATTCAGCTTCTCTTCCATTGGTAGGAACATTTCTTAAGGAGTTCAGAACATTCCAGCTAGCATAAAGGGGAGAAGGTCTTTGCAGATTTCTTTTCTTTGTATCTTCCAATGTTTCAGACAGTTCTTCAAATTTTTGGAGCAAATTTTTAAAGGAGACCACACAAAACTTCAGCAGAAACTGCTATATTTTCCATTCCTTCCATGAGATTTTCTGACAGATCAAAAATATTCCCTAATTGAATGAAGATTTTTGTCTTTGTAAAACTGAGTTTAGTTAGTTCAATCCCTCCTACTGATGGGCTGCATACAAGAAAATACTGAAATTTGCTAAGTAACCAAATGCCAATTCCATATTTTCAAATAATAATAATGGAAAACCAGAGTCTCACTTATGACACAAACAGTGAATTGCAAACCAGACACAGGAAGCATGTCCACAGAACAAGTAATGCCTAATGTAATTTAAGTCTTCAACAGAAAAGCTAATATTAAATTTCACTTTAGTCAGAAGATTTGATATTAAAGAAGAAATTCCCAGTATTTGATGCTATTTGTATTCTTAACAAAATATATTAATACTTTCAAAAATATATTTCCTAAAATTTTGCTAAAGGAGTAAATATTCCCAATATTTGCCTGAGTGTTAGTAATAGGAATGTATTAGAAATGTTATTCAGCCACACAACTGCATTTAATCCATTTATCAGTTCTGCTAAACAGTATAATAAACCTTAAAAGAAACAACGTAAATCTCCTCAGTCAAAATCAAGATTCAATGAATTCGTAGTGAAACTCACACTTTTTCCAGAACAATTCCCTTGGCATGAGAAGCTCCACCAAAAGGATTGGCTTTCAAAGCAGTACCCAAATGGGCTTTCTTATATTGCTTGTCATGCCACTTCTGTTCACGACGGTGACTGCGCAGCTTCCTGGCTGTACGAAGTCCCCGACACTTGCCTAGAAAATGGTGTGATAAAAGTTATTAGGAATTACAATTAGGTTTGTAGAACTGGACCTTCATCAACTTTCCATATTTAAGTATGATTCATCTTCTCAAAACTGTGCTAAAATTTTGCACAGTATTTTTTTTTAATTAGATTTATATGCCGCCCTTCTCCGGAGACTCAGAGTGGCTTATAATGCGTTAAGCAGTAGACTTCATACTTTTGTATATTTACAAAGTCAGCTTATTGCCCCCACAAACTGGGTTCTCAATTTACCTACCTTAGAAAGGATGGAAGGCTGAGTCAACCTTGAGCCTCGAATTTGCAATAATTGCAGACAGCTGAATATTAATAACAGGCTATCTAGCCTGTTGAACTATCTGAGGCTCTTTTTTCCAATACTATATCCAGGATTTTATTTTTATTTTTTTTGCAAATTTAAGAAACCTGTTATACCAAAAATGAAGTACTTTATGCTAAAGCCTTATAAAAAAAATTTGGAAGATCCTGTGCTTCAATGTCTCATGTCCCCCTCTGTGTGTGTGTACAAATGCACAATATGTATCTTAGGACTTTTGAAGTTCCAATCTGGTTTCCTTTCTTTGTAGCAGATTCTCAATTTATTTTAATTTCCTTTTATTTATAACACACCTATCGGTAGTAGCAAATGGAAATTTATATCATTGTTCATTTGCAGAATAATTGGGAATTAGAGAAGCCTGGGTTGTGAAAGCAAATCTCACCAGGTACGTAAAAATCATTCCATTCTTTATTTTGACCACCCTTCCAAAGCAACACGTGGAACTCCAAAATCCATCATCCAAAACCAGATCCTTACGTAACCAGTTCATAACCCCAATTTCTAGATATTTACGCTATTTATTTATTTTTTTTCAAAAATGCATAGGTATAGACTTTTAATCCCAGCATTCTCAGGAGCAGTCATACTGACCACAGGCTCATTATCAACATCCCAAAGTTACCACAGATGGGACACATTGCTCTGGAATGTATATTTTAAATGTCAGGCTCTTCAAGCCTGTTCAAGTTTGAATTCTTATATTCCCTCAACGAACAGCAACTCTGGCTAGGCTTGTTGGGGGAAGTTGGGATTTGGACTTCAAGTCACCCTTAGAAACTCAGGTTAGGAAATGTGCTCCCAAAAGATCCCGAGGATAGGCAATTCCTGCTGGCTGATTTTTTTAAAAAATATACCATTGCTGTCATCTCGTATCAGGGAGTTCTGAGGATTAACAACACGAGGAGGGACTAATGCAGAGTTCTTCAAACTTGGCCGCTTTAAGACTTGTGGACTTCAACTCCCAGAATTCTCCAGCCAGCTAGGCTGGCTGGAGAATTCTGGGAGTTGAAGTCCACAAGTCTTAAAGCGGCCAAGTTTGAGTGTTAGGAACCCACAAGGAGGGCCTCGTGGTCCTTAAAAAAGATGGAGCGACGATCACTCTGAACAAACATGGAGGGCGGAGGAGCCCCCCCGCCCGCCAAAAGCCCTCAGCCACCCTACGGCCCTTCTCATCTCCCCCTGTTCAGCCACAACACGACGCCCAGACTCGGAGCACCTCACCCATCGTGTCGTCCTCGGATCCGGAGGAGGAAAAAGAAAGACCCAGAATGCACCGGCTTCGAGGACCCTCTCCGTCTCCGGAGAAAAATGCTGTCTAACCGAGCGCCTGTTTCAAAGCTGCAAAGAAAGATGGTCGACGAGGCGCGGTGCATTGTGGGGAAATAAGTTGGCAGCCGTTCCTTTTTCTGACACACACTCTCTCAAGCGTTAGAAACAGTTAGACGTCCAACCCGCCCCCCCCCCCCCCGCTTGGCAAGATTATAGCCGTTTAGGGCCGGCTTTCTTTGCGGAGGTAGAAATCCAGATTCTGTGGGAATGTCTTTTTGTGTATCTTTGAGGCGACTCTAATTTATTAGGATCACATGTCAGCGACGTGGGGTTTTTTTGCCCCCCCTCCGCTCGGCTTCCCGCGTCCACGGTGTCGTTCGTTTTTTATTTTCCCTTAGTAGACGACAGTATTAAAATCCAGCGAGTCAGGCGCGGGGGGCCACATTTACGTGAGGTCTTTGCTACCGTTACGTAGATTTGCCGCAAAGGATGGTGGGTCTTTTTTGTCGTCTTTCGGATCCGGCGGCGGCAGCGCGATGGGTGAGCGGAACCGTAACTTTTGTGGCGCCCGGTATAAGCGGTCCTTCTATGTCCGAGTGGCCGGGATGAGGGAAAGCCGGGACGCTTTAGGGGAAAATAAATATCCCATTCGGTTGGTGTCCCAAGCATACGTATACATATATAATCCGAACATACATACATACATACTATCGAAACTCCCAGCTTTATTGTCTGCCTCGATGCTTCTCTCTTCGGTTAGAGTTTTTTTTTTAAGCGTCAGTAGTTTGCTGAGGTTTTCCTTCGAGCCCAGCTCGATTTCCCTGCACTCGCCTTTTCATTTTTATATCGAAATAAATATCGAAAGGGATATTTATTTTATTTTATTAAATTTTCATACCGCCCTTCTCCTACTGGACTCGGCGGTGCACAGCCAAGAATAATTTAAAAAAAACCATCCCAATACAAAATTTTAAATTTTAAAAGAATTAAACAAATCTTGGCCCCAAATTTAAAACCTCCTGACTAAAATCCATTTACAATTAAAAGTATCTAAGGAGGGAGGGGGGGGGTTACGCCAGCCCAGCTTGATGAAATAGAAAAGTTTTTAGGGCACGGTGAAAAGCTGGGAGATCTGGTATCCTATGTATCTCCGGGGGCAGTTCGTTGCAGAGGGCAGGTACTGCCACAGAGAAGGCCCTCCCCCTGGGGGTCGCCAGCCGACATTGCCTGGCTGACAGCACCCTGAGGAGTCCCTCTTTGTGGGAGCGTACTGGCCTGTGGGAGGCTATCAGAGGCAGAAGGCGGTCCCATAAGTACCCAGGCCCTAAGCCATGGCTTTTGGCCTCTTTTTTAAAACTTTCAAAATTTTGTTTGCAACCTCCTTTTCCCCTAAAGGAATCCTATCTATTAACTAAAGTGGACTGCAAGGAGGTTTGGTTTGTCACCACCAAAAGACTTAAGGATCATCAGGGACCTCAGAATAAAAACCATGAACTCCCTCCCCTCCAAAAAAATCAGGCCTATTGAAATGAGTTCCTTCAGATGAAATCCAGGGAATATCCCTCTTTTGATCACTAAATTTTCTTTTCTAGGCAAGTGCCGTGGACTTCGTACAGCCAGGAAGCTGCGCAGCCACCGCCGAGAACAGAAGTGGCATGACAAGCAATATAAGAAGGCCCATCTGGGTACTGCTCTGAAAGCCAACCCTTTTGGGGGAGCTTCCCATGCTAAAGGAATTGTCCTGGAAAAAGTGTAAGTGAGATCTCACCATTATTAACTAGAGAAAGTATGGGATGTAGTGGCCACCTAAAAGCAGTATGGAATTATTTACAGTTGGTTTGTTGATGTTAGAGGTGCTTGGGTACCCCTGATTCTCCATATGAATTGCAGCCTTAGAGAGATGATTTGTATTGGTTGTTGGAAGCAAATGTTTTTGTATCTTTTTCTTCAAAAAAGTCCATAATAAAACTTACATGTTTTTTGGAATAAGATCTCCAAGGTTGCTGTCTTAGCACAGTTCTTCTAAATGATTTACTTCTCTATTCCAGTTATTAAAATTAGAAATTGCTCTTGGTATTTACATTTTGGTCTCAGGACCTTTACATTCTTAAGAATGATTAAGGACGCCAAAAATATTTGGTTTATATGAGTTATTTCTACATCTACTGTTTCTACATTTTAATTAGAGATTAAGATGGAATAATTTAAACATATTTTACTTTGTTGACCTTCTGAAAGGGTCTCAGAGTCCTCTCAGGGTTCCCAAGCCACTCTTTGAGAACCACTGGTCTACTTAGAACCAATCTTAATCTGTCTTTTTCATATTTTTAAGTGTTAGATTTCTTTTGTTTTTCTTTCTAAAGCAAATGACAACCAGTTATTTGCCTAAGGATACTTAGAAACAAGCCCCATGGAAGTTAGAGAGACTTCAGTTTGTCTTGTTGAGTTCCATGGATTTTGTTTTCAAATAAATGGCATAGTACTATGGCCTTATCTGTGGTATTACTTACATAATTGTAAGTACTTTTTTCTTACAATAGATGAAATTAATACTTCAACTTTATGGACACTTATTTGGAGTAAGAGCCACGGAAAATAGTAAAGATATATAGTAATGCCTGGATTTTGCTGGGATCTGATTTAAACAGGACAAGCTGTAAATTGTACTTTAGTTTTGATTGTCATTTGCACATGGAAAGACAATATCATGGCTTTATGATTTTAAGATTATGAGTTCAGACTATGAAGATTGTGTAATTTGTTGCTAAGCATTATTATTGTACTTTAGAAATGTATTATAACAGCATCTTTATTGTTTAATTCATGTTTCAGTGGTGTAGAGGCTAAACAGCCAAATTCTGCCATCAGGAAGTGTGTTCGAGTTCAGCTTATCAAGAACGGCAAGAAGATTACAGCTTTTGTTCCCAATGATGGCTGTTTGAATTTTATTGAGGTAAATACATTGATGGATATAATATGGCACCTAATTGAAGGGAAACATTATTAATTGAATAAAACAATCATTTTTTTCTTGGAACCAAAAATTGTAAAGGTATGATCATGCTTTTCTCATCAAACATTAATTGTTGTCTCATTTTAAACTAGGAGAATGATGAAGTCCTGGTCGCTGGCTTTGGTCGGAAGGGTCATGCTGTTGGTGACATTCCTGGAGTTCGCTTCAAAGTTGTTAAAGTAGCCAATGTTTCTCTACTAGCCTTGTACAAAGGCAAGAAAGAGAGACCCAGATCATAATTCCTGTGATGCTGTGAATGGATCTAATAAACATTTTTACTTTAATAAGGTTTCCCTGTTGAGTCTTTCATAAAATTACAGAATGTGTGTTTCTAATTTTTTCATGATGCTTTTGACTTGATTCTTACATAATATCCCAGAGTTGCTTTGCTTGTAAGAAGATCCTAGAGTTTAGAAGATATTCATTAATTTGCATCAATCTGAGCATACCTTCTGTTATAAAGCAGTCCATTTTAAATAAAAAAAAATGAAAATTTTGAAGTTGATTTTATAATCCTAATGATTGCTAAGCAAACCATATTTTCTTTGACATAGTAATGTAATAAGGTACAAGCAAGGGTAAACAGAATAAACCATTTATTTAAGTAAATAAAATCTCTAAAACTTTCTTTAGCAGATTCCAGGTGTTTGTAGGCCCTGTTTGCATGTAAGCGATAAATAAATAAAATAAGATATTAGGCAAAAGAGTAAAGAATTTTAGTCTAATATCTATTAGATTAATTGGAATTAATTTTCAAAATTAGAATTTAAATTGGTAGCCTTTGACCCCATAAGTGCCATTCTAATTTCAAAAGATCACTAAAAATAATCATAACTTGAAGACTACCTTGTCTCAATTTTTTGGTTATCTTAGCTTTTTTTTTATCGCATGTCTATTATTTGTAAGGTGGCAAATATATCTGATACTCCTTCCTCCTATTTTCTCCATCCAACAACCCTATGACATGTTGAGGTAAGAGAGAGTGACTGGCCAAACCTGTAGCCAGGATATTTTGTCATTTATCTATACTGTGGCTTCCTGTCTTGTAGACGGGTTTTGTACAAGATGTTTTGGGATTCCTATTTTCCTAAGGACATTCTACAGTTGACTCAACACAATTAAAGGCCTTTCTACAATCAATGAAGCATATATTGACTTTCTTTTAGTATTCTTTTGCTTTCTCATTTATTCAACTTGCATTAGCAAAAATATCTTGTTCCTTGGCCTTTTCTAAAATCACTCGAATATCTGGTATCTCTTCTCATGTAGGGTCCAGTCTCTGTTGGAGGATCCTAAGTATTATTTTGCTAGGATGTGAAATTAAGGATATTGTATGATAGTGTCAGACTCCAAAAACCAAGAAAGGCATGCAGAATTACATCTAAGTAGTTTCCTTTATTCTTCCTCACCTATAGACACAAATCTTGCCAAACTAAAGTAACTACTTTCATAATGAAATATATACTCTGAGAACTATGGAGGAGCTACCTTGACTCTCCCAAACAAACTATATAAACTTAGGTGTTTCTTGGTTCTCTGGAGTGCAGGTTATGGGAATCCACACTACATTTCACTACAGGTAATCCCTTCCCTTCCCTCCTTTTGACCTCTTGATCTATCAGTCACTGTGTCAGTCTCTATTCCATTGCCATAATTGGCTAGACTTGGCAAGAGAATGGAGAATGACACAGTGCCCAATAGATAGAAAGAGCTAGTAGAAGTTTTGCTAATTCTTTTTTGCTTCTTGCCAGATGTTTGTAGATATTCCATTACTTCCTGTAGTTTTCTAATTTGGGAATGACAACACTGCTGATCTAAGCCTTTTGGAAGATTTCCTGTTCCAAGTCTGTTTCTATCCTCAGTGATATATGTTGTTTCTTGTTTGTTCTAACAATTTGAAATTTTTTTGTCATGTTACTTTACTTTTTCTGGCTTTGGCTTCTCTTCCCTTTTGTACAATTTCCACCATCTGTGTCTGACATCCAAAATGCTTTTATTTCTTGGTCTTTCACAATCTGTTTTCACATTCATCTTGTATGCTCATGATAAGTGTCCCCTGGCAAGTATTTGACTTTTTATTTCCATTTTAACTTAATTTGGAATTTGCATATGAACCATTTATGGTCTGCTCCGGTCATCAGGCCACTTCTTTCTATTACAACTGAATATGCTCTACTTTAGTTCTCAAATCTATAGTGTTTTAAGCAGGAGAAATTGAGCCAATCTCTCTCCTCTCCTCCTCCCTCCCCTTCCCTTCTCCATATTTGCTGTAATGACTCGGAGCATCATGGCATTTTCTTTATATTCAGTTGGCAGTAAAAGTTGAAAATTAAAAATATAACAGGTGCTCTGAAAAGTAAAACTTGTAAATGTCTGCATTTTTGGTCATAAGCATTCCTGTTTTTGAAACAATTTGCCAGGTATTTTCTGGCATTTGTTCAAACTATTTGCTTTAGATGCCTAAATGGTTTAGGATCTGTTCGCCTGAAGGGTTATTTATTTATTTAGCATGGTAATTGCCTATCTCAACTCAGATTAAATTATTAAATCAGAACCAATTGTCCTGGTGTCATATGTGCCTTCCAAAGTCTTGAGTACAACCTACAAAGCCTTCCAAAAGTTTGTCAATTTTTTACAGTATAAAATCTAATCGAATTTGATGTCTGATGACATCAATTATTTCCCCAATAGTCATTTAGAAGTATTCTAGAATCATCCAATCATCATTGTGTCAAAATATTAGTAATAAAGGCAGCCTTTTAAATATTTTATTGTTGATTGGTGTTCTATGAAAGCAGTATAAATCAGAAGAGGTGATCACAGTGTTATGGAAATCATTGGAGTCATGGCAGATAAAATTTCACAGCATTTTATTGTGTTACAAAGGCAAAATATGTCTTGAGTGTTTCATAATGCAGATGCATGAGAAAACAAATGAAAGCCAACATCTGGCACAGCCTCAAATTTCTGTGAACAAGACAGGTTTATTCCCACAAATGTCTGGAAACACAAGATTAATAACATTTTTAATATATTTTCTTTTTTAAAAAGTGTATTTTCTTTTTAAGGTAGTTTGTCATCACGTGCTAATATGCAGTCTGTTTTTCTCACCTGGGATTTTATTGTAAGACTTACCAAATAATTGTTTTTTTTCAGGTTAAATATGATTGGTTTCCATAGCCATTCACACTGGCAGGCAGTAACATTAACTCTGAAACAAATAAATACCGTTTTTCGTATGGTATTTTCTGAATCTCATCCAAATATTTATTGATTAATATTGTAAAGTGTTAGACGGCCCTATCCGAGAAAGAGAGAGGGAGGGAGGGCAAGAGAGAGAAAGTAAGAGAGACTTGTTGATTTTAACATCTTGGCAAGCTCAGATCTATTGTCCTATTTCATTTTGCTCATAGACGAGGTGAATGGACAGATTTTAACAGGAGGGCATAAAAAGCTTTTGTTTGCTAGACAGGGATGCGGACAGTGAAAATGAAGCTATTTATGTGCCATCTGCCCTACTCCATGAACAGAATATAGAAATAACCTTTGCATTGGCCCTTTCTGAACACCTTGGCTATTCAGTTGTTCTGTGTAGGAGATATACCCAATAGTTTGTATTCATTTTTAAAAACCCACTTTTACGAAAATTTTTCTCCCAATAATCTCCAAAATAGAAAAAAACATGTAGCTAAAGAAACAGTGATCCCACAACTTGCATTTTAATTCCGTGCATACAGAAGAAGGAGCATAATGCTGCTGTCTTGTAGCCTTAATTTAGACAGCTATTTTAGTATTAAAATAGATTTCTGTTCAAAGCTATCTTTTGTCTTAGTGGTTGTTCTTCAAGTATTCAATTGCATATAATCCTTCTCTGATGTGAAATTTTAAAGCACAAAAGGAAGGTGACTACGTTCAGTAGAAAATGTCCAAGACAGCCTCTTATTTTGCATAGAGACTACATGAAAGCTCAGATGGTACTGAGCACTGCTTCCCATTGGTTGGCTCAGCTGTCTATCTCTGGCTGCTGAAAATACTGGCTCTTGTTTCTTTGCTACACATGAACAGATGTGCTGAGTCTGGAGGGTCTGATTTATTTCTCAATGGAAAGCAGTGCAATTTTTAGATTTTTATTTCTCCTTTTCTGCGTAAGATTTTCATCATCTATGGACCAAATCCCTGGAAGAATGGAAAGGAGGTCAGTGATTTTATGAGTGTATGCAAAAAGTGTGGGGGCAGCTGAATGAAAGGTTTATGTTTGTGCTTTGGAGAGGGTAGTAACCATATTGTTCATTCAGGTGTTCATGATTAGGGAGGGTTTTTTTTTTTTGACGTACTAATCACAGAGAGGCAAATAGTTTCAACATTCAAGATGCTGAGCTTATTTACTTAAAAACAGAGCTGTCAACAACAATGGAAGTTCTCTTGATGAAATTGTATTATATATGGGAAAATAAACAGTCCTGTTGTGTACAATCTTATACTTAAAACCCAAAAGCGATGAGAGAGATTAGTCTGTTGCATCTCTCTCGTCATGATGGTTTGGTTTTCTTTCCTTCCGCACTGTTAATAACAGAGATATAAATAAAATAGTGTAGGTGTAAAACAGACAGCCAGAAACGGTACCGATGACACTGAAAAAAGAATTTTTTAAAAGATGAAATGGAGCTTATAATACAAATTTTGATGCAAATTCAGGTTTACCAGAAAATATGCAATCTCATTCTTGTTCCCTGTACACAATTTTATTTGTGCAATATAAAGCAGCCTCAAATATTTTTCCAGGGGCTTGAGTTGAGGAAAGTTAAAATTATAGAAGGAAAAATAGTTACACAGAGAGATGTGCTTTGTTTCACCTTTAAAATGCAGGTCACATTAAGATGGGGATGCTCATAGCTGTGCCTTGGGGAGTGGGGATAATAGACAGGTGTTTGTATTAATCTGTGTCTAATTGTATAGATCTGTAGTTTGGCTAAGAGATGAATTAAAGTTTACTAGATATTTAGTTTAATTATATTATTGGCTCATAAATGCAAGTGGGGGAAAAACCAAGAGTGATTTGTAATAACTTATTGCATTAAATTTGTCCACTTTTAGGAAAGTATTTCCAGGCATATATTTAAGTCTCTGGAACGCAGAATTTCTCTAGTTCTGGACTCATGATGTAATTAGGATCAGAATGAGATGCAAGATAGCTTTTCCTCTTTCTTGTCATTTAATAATCCTTAGGGCATGGCATGGACAGTCTTAAAGGTGATAACTGATTTGTTGCAAAAGTGGTTGAGAAAGTGATTTTTTGGGAAGAAATTATCTTGTCTGTAGAAGGGAGTTAGTAGTTTTTGTGCTCCCCTGTGTGGATCTTGTTAGTTGGTAACTCTGCCTGTGTGTAATAAAGCACCATTGACAGCCCTATCCTGTAGAATTTGAATGGCAAGCAGACCGATTCAGTCTATTATTTTTTCTCAGAAAAATGAATGAAAAATGGGGAAAAAAATCTGTTGATACTTAATTCTTCTGACTATGTTTTCCCTATGCACCGTCTCCAAATCATAAGTGGATATTGGAGGTGATTATTGATGTCCTTTCTATACTTTGGTATCTACTGCTGTTAGGGTCTCCAATATCTGAACAAATCTGAATGATTTTATTTGGGAAAAATACTTTGTAGCTAATAGTGTTTTTGTTGTCCTAAGCTACATGAAGTCAGTTTACATTAAAATATCATGGATCTGAGTTAAAACATATTTGGCCAAACCCAAGTATCACAAAACCTAATTTTCTGCAGCAGCAGCATTAAATATTAATGCCATGAATGACCTTTACAAAAAATATAGGTAGCTATGCTTGTAGCCACATTTCAGGAAAGCAAAGTTCAGATGTTTTTTGTTTTAAGCAGAATTGAAAGATGCTAGTTGGTAAAGGTCTCCAAATAGGTCCTGATTTGAGTGAACATTCAAGAAGTGAACATTGTCAATACTATAAAAGATAGTTGTGATGCTGAACCCCTGTGTCTGTGATGTGTTCAATATTTTGTGTAGACATTTAGTTTATGCACTTGATCACAGGGCCACTTGCTTTCCACCTGATGTATATCCATTCCATTAACCTGCTTACCCTTTAATTTGGTGCCTTATATAGCATCAACCTGAGCCTTAGCCAGAATACAATATTCCCAGGTACTGATAGCTCATTCTATTCAATGGCATTTGTACAATTTGGCACCTTAGTTCCCTCCTCCAACAGTTATTGTGACTGACTTATCATAAAATAATACTTTCGGTCTCCAGTAAATGCTCAAAATTTTGAAAAGCTTTTGCATATAGTATAGAAAAATTATACTATAGAAGAATTATATTATTTCAACATAAATTAAAACTATGTCATCAATATAGAATTTAAAAAGTGCACAAAATCTCATTAACACATTGAACAAGAAAGAGGCCAAAAGATACCCAGGCTTGATTTCTCTAGGTATGGTTTCATATGGATTCCCAGCCCTGATTAATTTAACTTTTAATGAAGTACTAAGTAATTTAGTTAGAAGAGTATTCTTTTTTCCCCACAAACTCCATTAAAATCAAAAGGTGTCTTAAGGTGAATAAAAATAAGTCTTATATTATGTATTTAATACATAAAGAAAGAAAAAAAAGATGCAAATAATATAGTCAAATAGTTCAAGGCACGGTTAATAGGAATAGAGGCAGAGAAAATATAATGTAATTTTAACAGAATCATAGAGGAAAATTTTCTGTGTGGTTGCTAAAAACTGACAATGACTTAATGGCATATAATCAATCAATCAATTTTAAATGGAAGTCATATACTATTTTGGTTAGAGCTGAACCAGGAATCTTCTATAGAATAAATGGAATTAAAAAATAAAGTACTGAAATTATTTAGGATGAAATGGTGTAATACTGGAAATAGTACTTTATCAATTTGCATGAGAATTATAGTAATGGCTTAAAGATTTGAAACAAATGATATAAATGTAAATGTTCAAGAAAAAAACATGAAAATGAAGTCATAAATACTGTGAGAAAGTTGAAAATGCTAAAGCTGCAGGTGTAGATGATATAATTGGAAACTGAAAATTAAATGTGGCTTGTTTATGGAGTGGCTATCAATTAATGTGGGAGTGGATCTCTTTGATCCACTTTGAAGAATGTTGCTTTTATAAATAAAGGAAAAGATAGCAAGAATATAAACCAGCATTGTCAAAGTCTATCGTATTGCAACTCTCCCCCCCCCCCTTTGCTAAACTGGGGGAGAGCATGATCAGCATGTGACACATCTGGTCTGTGGTTGCAAGTTTGGCATCCCTGATATAAACAAAAGGTAGTTTGTTAAATGGGATTATGAAGGTGGCTTTCAAAATTTGGATTCACAAAGTATGAGAATTAATAAGGAGCAAAAATTGTGACGGATGGTGTGGCTTTACTCCAGGTAAAGCATGTGCAGATAGATTTTACTCCTCCCCCCACCCCCAGCAGGTAATTATGAAACATGAATGTGAAAAAAATTGCTGCATAAGCATTTAGAGAGAGCATATAGTAAGTTGACTGGTTTGTACCGTGTAATACTTTGCACATATACAAAGCTGAAAATTCATTGATGAATGAGATAAAAGTAGTCATGATGCAAGTAAAATATGTATTAAAATAAATGGAGTTCCTTAATGAACTGAGAAGGGAATAAGAGAAAAGTCTGTGTTCCTTCCTTGGATGTTTATTGCATTTATGCATAATTGTGTAAGAATGTGTAAGAAATGCATGTGGTGACATAAGACCATAAGGTGTTAGTATAATACATTTATACTATTATATGCAGATGATTCTCTGTTGTTGGCTGAGAATATGAATGATTTGCAGTGAATATTAGATAGACTGTATCATGCGGATCTGAAAATTAATGTATCACAGAGTAGGTAATTGTAGTTGACAGAGAAAATGGAGTGACAAATTATGAGTTATACAAAAAATAGCAGAAAACTACAACAAGCAAATGAATTCTAGGTGATAGAATGTTTACTAAAGATGGAATAATGGATCAAAAAAATTCAAGACATGTAAATATATGTAGAAAGATAGTGGATAGGATTTGGTATCTTAACAAGGAATGAATATTTGTTGAAGAAAATAAGAGTGATTACGCAGGTGCTTCTGCTCATTTTGTTATGTGGAAGAGAGTTGGGCATGTTGTGAGAAACAGAAAATTAAGTTGAATTCAATGGAAATGGTGTAAGGAAATGCATGTGATAAAAGAAAAAGACAGAAATAAGAATGAATGGATGATGAATGTAGTATGTGCAAAAATGAGCAATCAGTATGAAAGAAGTTTAGATGGTTAAATAAAATATACAGAATGAACAACAACTGAATTACAAAATTAATATTTGACAGAAGAATGACATAGCTTGAGAGGAAGACAAAGTCCAAGGAAGTCATTGCTGGTAGGATTTAATGAAATTCTCAAAATGTGAATGGCCAGAAGTTTAAACAAGAAAAGGCTAAGTAGAAAGAAATGAATGAGCATTGTGGAAGCAAGAATAGAAAAATCTGGAAATATCCAAACAACCAACCTAGATGTTCTTATCTTATTAACAGATACTCATCTGGTAACTAAGCATTTACAATATTTTGTATATTGCCCAAAATGTAAACATTGATAACCAGAGTTGGTTATCTAATGGGCAGCTATATAAATGTTTTAAATAAATATATTTCATACAGTGGTGAAATCTGGTTTCAACCTTCCAGAGGAAGGTTGCTGTAAAATCCTCATTTCCCCATTTCCTCCCAATCAGCTGGGACTTGGGAGGCAGAAAATAGATGGGGGTGGGGCCAGTCAGAATACCGGTTCTCCAGAACTGGTCAGAACCTGCTGAAACCCATTTCTGATGCACACCCTTTCTCATCTACCACAGGCACTTCAATTCCTACCACACTCGCACAAATCTCCCTTGCCACCCACACATCCCTGTGCACCATCTCCAAATCTTACTACGCCTGCACTATGCCTCCCCCACCCAATAGCAGCCACCCCATACCATGCCATGTCCATACTGGGCCTCCTTAGCCATCTGCACACTCTCTCCCTTCCCCAGCAGCAGCCACTTACCTGCTTGCAAGCTGCTTGGGTCTTGCAATTTCCTGCCAGCTTCCCCACTAACTTTGATTATTGGAAGCCAGCAGGAAGTTGTGATGTGGTGCTCGCTTAGTGATTCCAGGTTCTCACTTAATGACAAGTATTTCAGGGATTGCCATTGCTAAGCATTGTGGTCATATGAGTTTGTCTTTGTGACTGAATTGCTTAACAATGGAAATTCTGATACGAAATACTACTATAACTCAAGAACATTCTGTGTAACAAAGATGCATAAATTTCATTTGTCTGAGCACTGCACTACCGTATTTTTTGGAGTATAAGATGCACCGGAGTATAAGATGCACCTTAGTTTTTGGGGAGGAAAATAAGAAAAACGCTGATTGGCAGGTGGATCGGCCTACCGGAATATCCCCAATCAGCTGTTCCCAGAGGTGAATTTTAGCAACAGGTTCTTTGGTTGTGAACTCTGTGCCTTGCTTTTTTTTTGCTTTTTTTTTTTTTTTGCCTCTGAAACTTCTAAAACTCTGTTTCAGAAAAAACTTTTTTTTCTGCCTCTGAAAGCCTCTGAAATAGAGCTTCAGAAAAAAAAGCCTCTGAAGCTCTGTTAGGGGGCTTTTTTTCTGAAGCTTCATTTCTGATGCTTTTTTTCAGCCTCTGAAACCTCAGTTTGAGAAGCCGGACGGGACTACATTTGGAGTATAAGATGCACCCAGATTTTCACCCTCTTTTTGGAGAGAAAAAGGTGCGTCTTATACTCCGAAAAATATGGTAGCTTTTGATTCGTATATGTGGGGGTAGGAGAATATTTAAAAATATATAAACTAGGTGGAGACAAAAATAATAATATTGTGATGTTTAACCTAATTTAAAAATTACATTTCTCTCTCTCTTTTGCACATAGATATAAAAATAAAGGGATTTTCTTATCTCAATTGATTTGTGAGTTTAAAATGAATTAAAATTAACATGACTCTGTTGTCACCTTTTTTATACGTGTAAATACCGTACACATAAAACACACATATAAAAGACACTGCATGAAGAAAGAAAGAAAGACATGAACATTCATTTCCGGTAGACAGAAGAAATCAAAGAGGATAAGAGAGCTAGTCTATTGTACCTATGATTCTGGTGATAAAAATAAAAATAAGGCTGAGAAAAGATTTCAGCTTAACCCAGCCTTCTCTAGCTGGTGGTACTTAGATGTGTTTGGACAGCTACTTCCTATGATTTGTACTAAAATTTCAAATATGTCAGTACAATTGTCAGTATAATTTTGGGAACAGATATTATACATAAGGAATTTAATGTGAAGGTGGACCATATAAAAGGTTTCCACATAAACATGTAATTTGTTGTTCGATCAAGATCTTTGTCTTTACTGAGTCTGGGGCACAGGAAAGAAGATGATTTTTCATAATTGAAAAAAAAAAACATACCTTCCTGGTTTTAAGAAATGGATGCAGGATATGAATTTGTTACTCTCTCTCTTTTTTTGTGTTCTAAAAATGAGAAGATGATGTACTACATTGCTGTATGATTTAGATTTAATGAGCTTAAGGATAAAATTAAATGAAAATTGTTACCTCTAATTATTAATACTGTATTTTCCTGCGTATAAGACTACTTTCTAACACACAAAAATCTTCTCAAAAGTCGGGGGTCATCTTATACGCCGGGTCTCATTGTCCTGTAACCAGGCAAACCAGCCCATAAGGCTCTGACGAGCCTTAAATGGCTCTGAGGAGGGTCGTTCAGGAAGAAGAGGCAATTCTATTAATTAAATGGATGCATATATGCTGCTTCTTTATAGTAAAAGAACATGCCCTTATCATGCCAAAGTCAGTGCCATGCCATTGCTCAAAGGTCTTTCAATTCTTTCTATCCATTCGTCGTTCCTGGCAACAACGTGTCATTGTAGATAGATGGGTGCCATTATAGCATCTTTAACTGAATGACTGAATGGCCACTTCAGTACACCTTGAGTACTGAGTGTTATGGTGTTTCCGTATTTCAGGATATTGCTTTTGGAGACTGGAACCATCCACTGGTGGGCAAGAAATGCTTAACCTTTATTTAACCAATGGTTTTTCTTCCAAATTGCCTCTTCCCTGTTTTTCCTGTATGAAGGAAAAATATCTGGGGAGTTACACCTTTTTCACTCAGGTGAGAAAACTGTTTGGAAGATCTGAAATAACCCCTTCCCCCAAGCTGCTAGAGAAAAGATGAGGTAGATTTTTCCCATGGCTATTGCTCCTGAAGGCTCCTGAAGGCTCCTGAAGGCTCATAGGTCTGTTTTTCATTTTTTGAGACAGTTCTATGAAACTCTACATATGTTCTGTATATTTTGATCCTTTGCTCTGTGAACCAAAATATAAAAGAGAAAGAACTCAGGGAAATATTATGTCTGGATCTTTCTGCAGTCTATAATGATCCTGCAAATGTTTTGCATTACAGTGATTTGTTGCTTGATTAAATATTTCTGGCAAATATATTTAGATACTGAATACAATCTCTGCTAAAAAACACACAACCATGTAAGTACATTAGATGTTCCTAGATCAAATGATTTGGCTGTTTATGTACGAATAAGAAGCAAAGCCACTCTGAAGTGCTCCATGCATAGTATTCTGTCAGTCTGTGATGAGAGTAAGGGCTTTCATGTGTACATCTGGACACATAAAATCCTGATAGTCATTGATGCTGTATCTGTAGATGCTGTGGAAGGATGGAGAAGGTGTTATTTTTCATGTCCAATATTAGGAGGAGCTTTTCAATGTGACCATAGTCTCTGCTTCAATGGTGAATGTGCTAATCTTATTTCCATAAAGTTTGAATGCTTCAATGAGCAAATTGAAGTTTCTTTGTGACCCATTTATTACCTGCTTTCCAAGTAGAAAGACTGCTAATTATTTCAGTGTGGAAAAGGCTTGGAAATTACTCTTGCTATTAGGTTCCTAGCACAATTATGAATATTTCACTCGGAAGCATATTTAGTGCTGGATGCGTTTTCCTGCGGAGAGAAGAATATTGTTAGTTTGGCATGAAACTTGGTTTCATTTTCTGGCGGTTTTCTGGAAAGTATCAAAATTGAAATCAGCAATTTTTAAACGGTTATTTAGGAGTGCACGATACTTAGTTGGGACAATACTGTATAAACGAACATGTTCACATAATTTGTGAGTGTTTAGTAATTTCACAATGTAAAAAGGCAAGACCCTCAGGTCACCCTTGTCACTCAGATCACTCGCCAACCCTAACCAGTCAGTGAGCCCCAAGCAATAAAACAAAAGACTGCTTAAGCTTCAACTCATATTGATACTTGGGCTGAAGCTGAAGCTGACTAAGCATGTATCGTGCTTAAGAAATTAGCAAATATCAAAACCATAAGAAATCTCTTCAATATATGGAAATCATTTACATACAGAATAAGATTCTCCAAATCTAGATCCAAAAGCCTTGGTGGTGCAGCGGACTAAAGTGCTGTTAAAGTAGCACTTAGCTGCCAGCTGCCTACAATTACTGCAAATTCAAATCTCACCAGGCTCAAGGTTGACTAAGCCTTCCATCCTTCTGAGGTAGGTAAAATGAGGACCCAGATTGTGGGGGCAATAAGCTGACTTTGTATAAAAAAGAACAACTTAGTAGGCCAAAAGCCCTACTAAACAGGTATATACAAAAGTATGAAGGCTATTGCTTAACACATTGTAAGCCGTGTAAGAAGGGCGGCATATAAATCGAACTAATAAATAAATAAATAAATCACCCAAGACCAACATTTGGGCACACAAAAATTATTTCATCCTGCGGGATGAGAAAACTGCCAGTCCTTACTGGACTGGAGCATGATCCCCAGAGGAAAACCATATTCTCATGCTTTCCGATACAAAGACCAAACTTTCCTATAAATATTTTCAAGGCTGTCTTTCAATATGTGGTCACCTTGATTGGTAGGCTGTCTGTTTCATTATCAAATAAATTCTACCTCTGTTTCAAGCAGTTGTCCTGTGCTCTTTTATTCAGTCAAGAAAAGCCAGAATTTTCTTCTAACAACACCAGCTTGGTGTCATCTGAGATAAGGTTTTAAGATATGGTATAAACTCTGCATAGTTCCAGAGAGTTCATGAAGGACTTTAATATTAACCTCAATTAAGTTGCAGCTTCTCTAGTAGTGCACTCAATATTGGCCTAGTGGGGTAAGCCAGATAGGAATCAAACCAGATGAGCTAAATTCTACTTTATTGTAAAGCTACATTGACAGAATTTTGCAAGAAATCTCTGCCATCTTCTTTACAGCCTGAGAAATTTGGTTGTCTTCTCAATCTCTTGCCCTGTCCACTATCCATTTGCAGGCTATGCTGTCTCTTATCTGAACATTGCCTTGACAGAGACTCTTTTCCCAGTGCCCCAAATCTCCCAGTATAACATTGGGAATAAACCATTATGCTCAGTCAGATGCTATGGACATGCCTTTGACAATTCATGCCAACTTAGTTAATAATATTAGTTTCGACTCTGCTGCACGTTGTGGATTTTCAGTTGTCTTGTCCTGTATAGAATTACAGATCTAAAGTATGAATGTGTTTTTATTAAAAACAACTTTATAGGCTTTAAGTTTCATGAAGGACCTATAGTCCTATATGACCAGAACCACTACTACATATAAGGAATTGAATTGAAAAGTAGCAACAGGAATTTCAGGATGGTCGGTATATTTACCCAACTACTCCTGGGTTTATATGTAAGTTAGGGTTTGCACTAATAAATAGTTACTTGTTGCCTAGCAAAAACAATGTGTGGACAAGAGAGGCACAATGCTCTTCTGAATTTCAAAATCCTCAGTGATATCTATGAGTTTGCTTTGAGATATTTTAATAAATTTTCAAACCCACAGTAATAACTATGGGTATGTTTTGGATACTCTAGTAAAATGCAGACATTTTGTTCACTTAAATTTATTGGCCATCCAACTCCAGTGGATTTTGCGTGGTTTAATATGCATTTCCTAGAAAGCTCGTGTGTGGCTTTTCTTCAGATCTCTAATGTGACCTTTAATTGATAAGCCGATTAAATACTAAATACTGACTAAAAAGATTAGCATACAGCAGATTTAATGTTGAGTGCTGTGACTGGCACAACAGTCAAAATGACAGGCAGTCATCAGCCCAAACTAGCTGCCTCCCTTGACCCAGGGTGCTTTTCTAACTGGGAATATAGCATCTGCCAGCTGTCCAATAAACAGCTTTTGGTCTAGCTAGCTATATGAGGCTTGCATAAGAGATGTACCAGTTGCTTAACTCAATTTTCTGGGTTTATGTGGTAAAATGAATCCCATTCAGACTGGGCTCACACAAAAGATTCTCCTAGAAGGTAATTAGATGGCTTGTGATGCAATATATAGGTAATCCTCAATTTACAACCATTCATTTAGTGACCATTCAAAGTTACAATGGACATTGGAAAAAGTGACTTATGACCATTTTACATACTTATGACTGTTGCAGCATCCCCGTGGCCATGTGACCAAACTTCAGTTGCTTCGCAACTGACTTATATTTATGACATTTGTGGAGACATTTGATCAGGTTCCACAACCTTCTGACAAGCAAAATCAATGAGGAAACTAGATTCACTTAGCAACCATGTTACTAACTTAACAATTGCTGTGATTCACTTAACAACTCTGGCAAGAAAGGTTGTAAAATGGGGAAATATTCACTTAACCAAAGTTTCAGTTAGCAACAGAAATTTTGGGCTCAATTGTGGTCGTAAGTCGAGGACTACTTGTATCATAAAAATTAAGGGTAAAGGTTTTCCTATCCACTTGTGTATGACTCTAGGGTGTGGTGCTCATCTCCATTTCTTGGCCAAGGGAGCCAGCATTGTCCGAAGATATTTTCCGTGGTTATGTGGCCAGCATAGCTATATATGTCAAAGGCACATGGAATGTTATTACTTTCTCACAAAGTGATACCTATTAATCTACTTGCATTTGCATTCTTTTGAACTGCTACAGTAGGTGGGCGATTTGAATAAACATTTATCATAAGTCATTTTTTTTCATTTGCCATTGACAAGAAGGGAGTAGGGAACAGGGAGCTTCACACTGCATCAGACTCCTATTTGGCAGAACTCCAAAATTCGAACAGTACTTATTGTGCTGCAGCAGGCTGAGCTGTTCCCAAACCATTGCATGTATTTTTGCTACCTGCCTTTCAAACATGAAATATAGTGAAATTTTCTCTTTTCATTTGGCTTCCCTTGTCCTCTTCCCTGAACTGGGAAGAGTTTTGCAACAGTTTTATTTAAATGCAATAACTAGTCTCTCAGGTATCTATCAGACTCTAGCAAAAGTCTATTTTAATCTACTGCCAGTGTCCTGCATGTTTCTCCACTGCCAAAGTCCCACCCTTTTAGCCTGAGACCATGAAATGCATTTGTTCATGAGCTGCATTTGGCCGCCACTTGCTTGGTGTTTAGGAAATCTTCCGTAGCATCTCTTCAATGAGTATTTTAGTCTTGGTTTTTATTCATGGATTTAATGTTTTGTTTCCTGGTTTTGTTTTTAAAATTTTATCCATACTTACCTGGATGCTTACCCAAGTGGATAAATATCAAATACATAAAATGAACCCACTTAATAGACCTGTTGATTTACCAATAGGTATGACATGAAGCTTCATTCTAAATTCAATATGGAGAACTTCTTTCCTAAAAGGATGTTTAAACTTTTAAATAGATGCATTATTTCACAGATTATATTTCAGTTTGAAAGTAGTAAAATATTGCCTTTCTGCGGTTTAAGTAAGGTACATAATTTTTTTTAAAAATGTTGCTCAAATACTACTTTTCTGTCTGTTTCTTTGCAGTTTGTTTGTATTCTCTGATCAAGATCTATTCCAGAGAAATGGTAAGGCTTTAATTGTTTCCAGCAAATTGTCACTTCCTGAAAAAAATACTGGTCCAAAAAAATTTACAGAGGAGTTTCATGTGACTATAGGTCACCAGCAGATAGTTTAATTAATTCAAACATTTTTAACCTTTCTGTTCTGCCAGAAATATTCCTACAGTTGCTTAGGAGCGATTAATAACAAAGATGTCTGTGTTCAAGGATACAAGCTAAATACACCACTAAAGGAAAATATGGATGAGCAGGGAAGCCATAAAAAAACCAAGCAATAGTTCTTAGAGTCATCAACTGAAAACAGTTCAAAGAACTGCATCCCATTAGATCTTATATTTCAGTAGATTTAATGGAATGAGTTCTTCTGCAGTGGTTGCATCTAATTAGTATGTAAAGGAGTTATGCAGTGGTATGCAGCCGGTTCAGATCAGTTCGGGCTATGCCATCCTATTTAGCCACATTTTCTAAGGCTGCGTGCAAGCCACACACGTGAGCAAAGTGCATGCGCGGAAGGCCGCGTGCATGCACGGAAGGCTACGTGCATGCATAGAAGGTGCGCACACACATTTTTGATGTTCGGCGAACTGGTGGTAAAATTATGAGAAACCCATCTCTGGAGTTATGAATGAAAAATAGGAGGTGTCGCCACTGTGACATCAGAGAACTTTCCTCTTGCTCTCCCCTAATTCAGGATACTTATTCCCTTTCTCTTTTCCTTGGCTGGGATGCTGAAATGGAAAATGCATAACTAAAGGGCATGAAATGCTATTTCCTTGAAATGCAGGTAGTCCTTGACTTGCAACCATTCATTTATCAACCATTTGCCAACCAACAGCACATTAAAAAGTAACAAGAGGTCCTCGTATTGATGACCGTTGAAGCAGCCCCAGGATCATGTGATCAAAATTCGAGCGCTTGGTAACCTTTTATGTATTTATGATGGGTACAACATCCTTCTGGTCATGTGATCGCCATTTCATCCCCTCTTTTGTCGGCATCTGATATCAAAGTCATTAGGAAAAGCTAGATTTGCTTAACGACAGTATAATTTGCTTAACAATTGTGGCAAAAAGGTCATAAACTTAACCATGACTTATTTAACAACCACCTATTAGCAATGGACATTCTGGTACCGATTGTGGTTGTACGTTAAGGACTACCTGTAGTAGACAAATAGATGAGGAGAGAAGATGCTTTGCGTTTATAACAGTCCATAATACAGTTGATTCACCAGGTTCCTAAACAAAATCCCTGAGCATTAAGAATTGCTCATACTAATGAAAGGCAATCAAAGACTATACTTCTCTGTGTTCTACAGTATCAATGGCATACAGATGAACTTTTAAATATATAATCTTTTTAAAAAGATTGGCTCAAATTATTCATCATGTTGGCTGCTGTGTTAAACTACATCTGATTGATAAGCTGTCTGCCCCAATATACACACACACATTTTTAAAAAATATTTTTATATCAGTCTTCTTTTTGATAAAAAAACCCCCTCAAACCTAAAAATAGTTATTAAAATTATTTATTGCTAGGATTAGTTTTAATTGGAATGTATTACATGTTGTTTCTTTTGTAGGTCGACGGTATGATGGCAGCGTGAAGCCCAAAATTAATTTACAACAAGTAGCAATAACACAGGTATGGAGACACCAGAAAACTGGATAGTAAGTTCTTACATGACAATATTTTCTTTCCAAGTCATGTAGCATAGTTATGTTCCTTGACCAAATTATTTTCAGTGTTATACAGCATATTGCACCTGAGTTGTAAATCTGTATGATTTACTACATATATCTTTTTTTAAAAAAATATACCAGATATTTGATACCAGATAAATTCATGAGTTGGTCTTGCAAGATTTGTCTATCCAGGACAATTATTATCCTGGTACAAACTCCATTGATTGCAGAAATAGTGGCATATATCAAACATTAAAATAAAAAGGAAAAGGAAAGGAAAAGGAAAAAGAAAAAGAAAAGAAAAAGAGATTCAACTCTCCGTCTTGATAGTATAACTAAGAAATATTCACTTAAAGGTTTTCTGCAATAAACTCTGGATGACACATTTATTGGTACTTAGGAATATCTGGTATATATTTTATATATTTGTAAATGTTGTTCTATTCTGAATATTAGCAGTTCTCAATTTTTCTCAGAAAGTATTCTAGAATTCTATTACCATTTTTTTTTTGGTCTTTTTTTTCATCTTAGTAGCTACAGGATGTCTTCATCTTAGGGTCAAAACTGAGTCCAAAATTTCTGTTGCTAAGTGAGACATTTATTTTGCCCCGTTTTATGACCTTTCTTGCTATAGTTGTTAAGTGAATCACTGCAGTTGTTAAGTTAGTAACAGTGTTGTTAAATGAATCTGGCTTCTCCACTGACTTCACTTGTCAGAAAATTGCAAAAGAGGATCACATAACCTCAGGGCACTGCAGCTGTCATAAATATGAGTCAATTGCCAAGTTTCTTAATGTTGATCACATAGCTATGAGGATGCTGCAACAGTTGTAAGGGTGAAAAATGGTAATAAGTCATTTTTTTCAGTACTGTTGTAACTTCAGATGATCACTAAACAAGCAGTTGTTGAGGCAGGCCTGTACTTATCAAATAATTGCTTATCCCCCATCTCTGTGTTATTTTTTGCTATGTTGTAATAACATATGTTGCAGTGGTGGGTTGCCCCCGGTTCACACCGGTTCTATAGAACTGGTAGTAAAACTGGTGGGAGGTTCCGCCCACCCACCCCGATGTCATCAAAATGCTTCTGCGCATGTGCATAAGTTTATGCGCTTGCGCAGAAGAGCACACATGCGTGCAAGAGAAGAAAGCGTGCCCGCATGGCCCTGTTGCGAACTGGTAGTAAACCCACCCCTGATCTGTTGTCTGCTGGCACAAGTGTGCACAGGACTCTTTGGTACAGTTGTGCCAGCAGGGTGGTTCTAGATACTCCATTTATCAACTCTCCTTCTAAAACCTTCTATATTCCTGCTCAGTGTGCTACCACAATCCAATTTATTTGAGAGAAATTCTCTTCCCATGCTGATTTAATCTGTGTGGAACAAAACTGTGTGAACTTAACAACAATAACGTGGCACATCCTCTAATTTTTCTCAATTACTTAGCAAAATATGCTAAAATGGTAAATATGGTGAAATGGTAAATATGGTGAAATGGTAAATTTTAGCAATATGCTAAAATTTAAGCCCTCTTAGAATAATTGGAGTGACTCAGAAAGAAATTCAAACAGACAGACAGACAGACAGACACATAGACAGATATAGATATAGATATAGATATACAGTAGATATAAATATAGATATAGATAGTATGGAATTAGTGGGGTTGAAAGAGAAAGGGAGAAAGGAGAACTGAACAGTTAATTCCTTCAGTTCCTCCACTCAAGAAAATATACGTAGAACAAAAGCAACTAGAAAAATAGAACATAGTAATAAGAAAATAGCAAAAGCAGACAAATTTCTAATAGCTCGGATAATTTCTTCTGCTTTTCCTATGCGAAAGGAAGGTGTAACAAAAAAAATTCTTTCTACTGTTTTTAAAAAGCCAACTTGAAAGAGTTGAATTTCTTGGCTCCTGGTTGGTACTTCAAGTTTGATTTTACAGGACTTTGATGGTCTCTACCAATTTTCTAGATTGACAGAATTTAGGTTTCATTGACAGACCACATTTGTGTTTTCCTTCATCTCTTTCATGTCTGAGCCTCTTGAGATAGGATTTCTCTTTTACATTTCTGCTATCTCCTGAAATTTACAGAATCTCATTTTTAAAATTGGTACCCTACATAATGTTACAAAGATGTAATTTTGTTTATATTTTGATGAAAAATATCCACAAATTCAATGTCTGAATTAGCTGACATGTAATAAAATTCCTGCCGATAAGCAGCTAAATCTTTCCACTATTATTAACATAAATCAATATATCTTCTTGTGTCTAGAAGGATAAAAATAAGAGTTCATATCTCAAGCAGTTCATATGCAGATATTTATATTTTAGCACAATAACTGTACAGTGTTTCACTAAAACAATGTATCACTAATAGCACATGCCATTTCACTCTAACAATAGTAATTTAAATGATATATTTTTAAAAAACTGTTCAATGAGCTTTATCTCCACTAATGATTAGACATATATTACAAAACTAAACAAAAACTATTCATATTTTTAGAAACTCTGCTTTTTACTTATGTATTGGGGATGAACAGTAATTTCTTATGCTGTTTTAAGCAGGGTTTTGCTAGGTTTTTACTTTCTTATTATTATAGTCAGAATTGAGATTTTAGTGTAATGTTCTAGTTCTGATTTTGGATGGGCTCCATCTCAAAGCAAAGCATTTTGGACTAGCCTTGATGGTAAGTCATTTATGGAATTGAATTTATGTTGCTCTGGTATCTAGTAATTCAAAATTAAGCGTTAATAGTAGTATGTTAAAGGAAGAACACTAATTGTTATTTCTTATTTGGTTGCATGCAGATTGGCAATTACAATGTAAGCAATAAAGAGAATTTGGAGAAAGAATCTATGATTCACAGCCACTACAACCCACTGAATGTCACCATTAATGGAAGCCCTTGTATTCTATTCTGGGCCAGAAGGATCATGATTAAGCTTCAGAACCACACCCAGCTGGATCTAACAGACAAAACATTTGGTGTTCACGCATCGGTGGATGTTGCTGATTCAAACTGCAGTGAAGAAAATGCAATGTAAGCTTTATGGAGATTCTCAATCATCCAGGCTGTGCTTGTCCCAAAGGTGTTTTTTCCAAAAGATGACTGGACTTTCTTGATTTTTTTCTTTAAAAATATTTCATTTCATATCCAAGAAGCTTCTTCAGCTCTAACCGAAGAACTGAAGTAGCTTCTTGGATGAGAAGCGAAATGTTTTCAAACAAAAAATCAAGAAAGTCCAGTTGCCTTTTGAAAAAACAAAAACCTTTGGTGCAATGTAAAATTGTACCCTACTGTGGAGTTTTCCTAGGTCTGAAATAAAATTAAATGTTTTTTTTTTAAATCAACAATACAGTGTCCTTGTGGCAGTGAAATGTTGAGCACTGAACTAATATAATGACTTTGAATGTTCCCAAATATTCTACTTGCTGGAGCCATAAAATTGATGAATGCTTGCCATCCTATGTTTGTCAGAGATGTTTGTCAACACAGGTTGTCCGTGTTTTAACTTTCATATAACCCAAGAAAGAAAGAAAGAGATTATGAGATAGATTGAGAAGAAAAGGTTTTGTATAGAAGCGAAACACTAGACTATGTAGCAAGATATGTTTATAGAAACTTATGCTAAAATTAATTTGATAATCTTCAAGGTATCATAATATCCTGTGTCTGTGACAAATGCAGTTTATTTTAAGCCTAATTGTTATCTGTTTGGGAACTGTAACTATGAAATACAGCTGTAATTCAATTTTACTATGAATGGAATATAGGTATTACTAGGTACCCTCACTAATGCTATCCTGAGGTCCTGTGACTCCCTAAATAAGCACCCTTGGATACAGTTGGTGGCTTTTATTCAAGTATTTATTGTACTATAGTAGCTCGGCACAAGCAAAGTGCCACTCTGATACATTATAGGGCCACATTTTTTGCACCAGGTTATGATTTGGATAAGCAATGTCTGCAAGAGGTATCAAGAGTTCATGTTGTGCCATTAGCAAGCTCTGCCCCTTTTGTGTGTTATGATGGTACCATGCAACCATCTTAAATCACTTTGATGAATTTAAATTTAACTACTATCTCTTCTTCCTCTTCCACCTCTGAATAGTTCTTGATTTAATTGTCCTTTTCCATCTAGGCTTTCACTTAATTTTGGTGACATTGACGATTTGAAAGGATTTGTTATCAGGTATGTTTTCGAATATTAATCTCCACAGCACTATTACATTAAAACTATACTGTTAGCCAATCTCCATTATGATAATATTAAAATGTGAAAACATGCCACTTTTGCAATAAATACAATTTCCTTTACAATACAACAGAGGCAAGAATCTTTCAGAATTAAAGACCCATTCATTTCAGTAAAAATATATATATTCCTCAGTGGAAATTATCAGGACGTAACACTTTGGAAGGCAATAACCATAGGCACAGTTGCATGTTATCAAAATTTAAGAGAATAATTGCAAATATAGTTAGCGTATCTCACTTTTCTGCATTGTAGAGATCACTTGCTAGGAGCAAATATTGCACTATGCTTTTATTTAACCTGATTGCTGTTGCCTTAATGTTTTAATGAAAATGTATTTTTATGATGTTTGGTAGTTCTGTTTCCTTATTTTGCAATATTATATATGCTATGCTGGGCTTTCAGTTTAAAATATGTACATGTGAGTTTTCAAAATTCCAAATTGCTCTAGGAAATTTTGCTTACAAAGGTGATATGTTTGTTTTACATATTAATATACGTAAATTAGTACACTACAGGCACATCCAGTACGATTTAGCCTCTTATTTTTCTAGCCTTTAATTTAGACAATGCTTTTAAACTGTTAGACACACAAAATGTCAAGGCTGATGTATTATTTATCTAGAAATGTATTTATCATAAGTTTTAAAAGGAATATTTACAAACAGCAACAACCTGCTCCTGCTTTCTTTTCCATTATCTTGATTTTCTGACAGTTTAGGGTATTTTTAGTGTTTAACAGTGAAAACAAAGAATTGAAAGGCATACATTCTGGATCAACTAAGAAATCCCATGCAATAATAATATTTAGTTGGTATATCTTTATGAGATTTATTTACAATATAAACAAAAACTGGCAAGATTTACTATAATTATTTTCTGATTTCCCCTGGCAGATTCATTCTGACAAACAGTTACTACAAGCTCTCCATTCAAAATTGGTTTACCTTACACAGAATCCAGTTTATTTACAATCAATCTGTACAAGCAACATTCAACGCAACACGAATACATGCACCAGCAATCTATTCTTATCACTGTGAACATGTCAGCAACTTGCAGAGATATGACGCACTATTAACACCCAGCTCTGCAAATGATGCAGCCAAGCACTGGGAAGTTACTTTTATTGACTTTCAGGTAATGTGTAAGAAAGCCAACAGAGGCCTTTAAGCAAATACTTACATGGCTAGATCTGTGCAGTAAGGAAGCTTAAAGAACGTTTCAATGTAGATCAGGGCTGTGAAACTCCCGGCCGGCAGGCTGGATGCGTCATGCACTGACCACGCCCACACCCAGTTTAGCGAAGGGGGGAAAAGGCAATCACCTTGTTCTTACAGACTTGCAATGGAAGTTTAAGAATTATTCAGACGTTTCTCTCACTGTGTGCAATAAATGTCTCCAGTTATTAGGTATTAGCTGCCACACTGTTGGGGGCCTAATTATTGTCCTCTTTCAAAACTTGCACGTGTGAACTTTTGAGATTTTATATATGAGACGATTGATAAAAATATCAATAAACTTCCCAAAAGAATCACAGCCTGTATCCTAAAAGTAAATTGGGAAGAAAGAACATGAGATGATCTGGGACAGTGATGCCTAACCTTTTCCAGCCTGAGTGCTCAAAGCGCGTGCGAAGACCCAAAATGCAATGCACGCGCACCCCTGCACATGTACCCTGGCCCCATGCATGTGCACACCCCGTGCATGTGCCCCCCTGCATGTGTACCACTGCATGTGCCCCACCACCACATGCATCCCGCCCCCCCACATATCCCCCATGCATGTGCATATTCCCCTGGCATGTACTTGCCCCCATGCATCCATGCCCCACATGTGCTCCCGTGCATGTATCCCATCCCACACATGCACGCCCCTGAACATGTGCCCCACCCCCGCGCATGCATGGCAGAGACCCAAAGATCAGCTGACTGGCAGGAGGCGGTGCATGCATGGCAGAGCTGAGCTGGGATGATGGCTCACATGCCCACACAGAGATCTCTATGTGCCATATCTGGAATGCGTGCCATAGGTTTGCCACCATTGATCTAGGACAGTGATGGTGAATCTTTTAGACACCGAGTGCCCAAACTGCACACACGTGCACACCCAAACTGAAAGGTGTGTGCGCGTATGCGAATGTATACATGCATGGACATGCACAGACATGCACGTGCATGGATGTGCACAGGCATGGACGTGCATGTGCACATGTCCGCATGTCCATGTGCACAGACATGCACATGTGCACAGACATGCACATGTGCACAGACATGCACATGTGCAGAGATGCGCACATGCACAGCAGAGACCCAAAGACCAGCTAGCTAGTGGGAGGCGGAGAATCCCAACACCAGCAGTGTGGCAAGATGTAAGATCTTTTTCTTTCGTGAGCTTCTGTTTCGTTGTTTGCAGAGAAATAGAAGGTCATGGAAGAAACGCCACAGAGATCTGACCTGGGGTCACGGCGCGAATGCCAGCAGAGAGGGTTCTGCAGAGAGGGCCATAGGTTCGCCATCATGGATCTAGGAGATAATGAAGTTTGAATTATAATATAAAAGCATTTCATTAAAAGTAACTGTACTTACTCTGGGCTAAATATTCTTAGAAATGCATATTAGTCTTAGAATATACCGGTTTATTCAGAGGTGGGCATCACATACTGTAACAATCGGTTTGCCCAGAACCGAAAATGTGAGCGTGCGGGCGGCATCAAGAAACCGGCAATTATATATGACATTATAGCACCAGGGCGGTGGGCAGACCCAGCCTCTGGTCAGAACTATCGGTTCGTCTGAACCGGTCAATATCAGCAGCAGCAACTGGGGTTATTAATATGCTTGCTCCTGAAAATTCTGGTATCGCCATTTTGAAGTTATATTTTTGTTATTGTAATAAAATGATAGACCATATTAATGAATTACATGATCTGAACATCACTGGTTGTTTATTGTTTTCCCAACTAGATGTTGTGATAAGATGAAATGGCAAAGGCACTTACCAGGTTATATAGTTTGAGCTTTCATCTCACTGATTTGGTTTATGTAGTTTGGGGATAGTTCAATTTGTGACAAGGTGACACTTGAGGAAGTTGCTGAAATATGCAAAGAGAAGTAAACAAGCCTGTCAAGGAGAAAAACAGCTTAGCTGTTTCCACAGCAGGCTGACTGCAGGCTGTGATTGAAAGAGTCAGTTTGGCAGCCATGACAGTGTGATTGAAGTTTTCAGACAGTTTTTATGTACAATGCACAGAATGGTTGTCTCTGTTTTAATAAGCTATTGGGTTTATCTTCTTGACCCTGGAATTACAATTTCTGGTAGTGTCTTGACTAGCCTTATTTAGCCAAATTTCCTTCAGATGTGTTAGTAGTACTGTATCCTAAGTCATTTGGGAAGTGAATCAAGGCTTAACATCTGAAATCTCACACATATATACCAGATTTCTATCCTAGTTTGTTTTAGAATTTCTCGATGACACATAAGAAGCTCCAGAGAAATAGATTCTGATTTCTATTTGAGCAACTGATACTGGGAAAATAATTTTGATCACCAATAGTGATCAAAAAATAGCATGCCCTTGGATTGCAAGGGGACGTTGTCTTAATTTAGACTATTTGATTTTCTTCACAGATTCAAGGATTTAACATTGAAGACGGACAGTTTGCTTATGCAAAAGATTGTGCTTCCCTCTTCCCACCAGCCATTCTAATGGGTCTAGTGATGTCTCTGATACTGCTTCTTGTTTTAGCTTACGCTCTTCATATGTTGATGCACTTAAAATCCATTGACAGACATTATGAATGCAAAGCATCTTCTGCTTATTATCCACAGATGAAAGATATCGATACAGCAGATGAAAAAGAGCCCCTGAGAATCAATGGGCATGAAACCTATGAACTTAGAAGCCAACAATATTCTAAAATCTATATCTAACCATTATCCTGGGTGGTTGCTCCCATCCCACGGTTAGAAAGCAAAGTGCTTCAAGAAACTTTTGCAGCTATGACCTCACAACACTCCTGAAACAGAATGTCACAACTTTAATTTCAATCAAACAATTTCAAGTTCTCGTGATTTTGTGGAGATAAAAGTAGAAGTGCTACAGTGGAGTGCTTCATTACTCATAAAATCCAAAAACAGATCACATGGATGACTTTGTTACGTTTGTCAGTACAAAAAGCAACTTGGAGATGTTTCATGGTCAGGAATGTTTTTAGAATTATAATATTGACTGTTTGATTAATTAATTGCCTGGAATTTATCTAACAAGGTGGAATTTGCTGCTGTTCTAAAGCTGCCAAATTTTTCTTCCCAATGAAAATAAAATATCACAGCCAAAGATGCATAACAAAAATAAAGGTCAGTTCTTCAGATATGGTCTAGCAACATCGTGTTCTTTCTGCCATAACCCTCAAGATTCTTAAACGAGTTTTTCCCTTCCTGCAATATACAAATGACTTCTATCTTGGTGTAGCAAATAACATTTTAACTGCTAATGAGCTGAAAAGTGACTGTGTGCATCCAAATCATTGTGTCTGGTTGCAGTGTGAAATGCAAATGCCAGCCAAACAGCAACCATGTATGGCTTGTGAAGATATTATATGAATTTTGTCAGTTACATCTCAGTGTTATACAAATTTGCTGTGGATAGCTTACCTTGTGATGCTTTTGTGCCAAAAGGTGTCCTTGGCACTGAACATTGTTCACTTTTGTTGTATTTCACTGAAATTATAAACAGTTTTTGATGTTCCATTCTTCTAATATTGAGCTAATTTTTTATGACATGGTTTCTCTGATAAATGATCAAAGAATACCAAACTGTTGGCATTAATTTCCAAACATGTCATTCAGAATAAGATAAAAGAAAATGAATCTCAGTGGGAAGGAAAAATTTAGTGTAGCAAACATTGCCTCTAATACTGCAAAAGTATGAGTATTGTCTTCAGTTTTAATTTCCAAAGCCTTGAGAGTCACATTTAATAATGATGTTTTTGAAGAAAACCAAACAATTGTTCAAAGGCAGAAAGCCCCTGGTCTCTTGTAACTGTATAAAAAGAAACTATTGTTGTAATACCTTTTGAATTCCAGATGTACCTTCTATTCTATAAATACATCTCCAACATAACATATCTAGGACAGCAGTTAGAATGTTTTAGCCAATGGATGAAGAAGTTGTTTTGAAGCCATACCATTGTAACCACTGCATAGATGGTCAATACTCTTACAAAACTGAAAGTTGTATTCCAGTGTAGATACAAATGTTGAAATCCCATAAATGTTAAATTTCAAGAAACATTATTTGGAATCAGTAAGCCAAAACTTAAACAAGCCAACACGAAGCAATGAAGTGCTCTTAATTGCCTTGTAGCATTTTGTGTCCAGAATTTGGATACTATCATAGAAGCAGAGCTGGATTTTGTCTAACATTTTTGTTATCACCCATGTCTTGGGAAGGGGAATGTGGAAAGTATTCAGCCATTAGACTGCATTCTGTTTCCCAGCATTTTGTTGTCATCTACATAGCAATGGATATTCTTACTTAGTTTCAGGTCCTAACTATTAATAGTTCTCTTTTGTATATGAAGGGAGAAAGAAAGAATATTGCACAATTCTAATCTCATGTTGTTTTATATTTAAAAAATAAATAGTATTGATCTCACAGAGCATTACATGACAGTATCCTAAAGTTCACTTTCCATATAAATACAGTAAATGAAACAAAAATAGGATGAAAGCCAGAGATAAAAAAATAATTAAAACCACAGTATACCCAAAGTAATAAAATGGCCACCATACAATATGCTATTAGAAATATATTTGATAGGTTTGGGAAATACCAGGATCAGATAGTAACAATGCAGCCCCTCTGCTCCATACATACAGTTATTCTTTTACTACTTCTGTTCCTCTCAATTACTTCTCAATCTTTCCTAGGAAAAGGACCAGCCAAATTGACAGTGCATGTTTTATTAGATTTTTCATCCCCCCTTTTTTTCTTGAGTTACCTGAAAGAAACTAGCAGGAAATTATTCCCAATGCAATCAAGAGTTTGCCTCTGTGTAAAGGGTAGAATAGAGTTCCTATTGTGTCCTGCTCCTTCCCTTGAACAGAAGTGAACAGAGCAACAGAAATTGCTGGATGATATCAAAGGCTCTGGAACTTGACTCCAATTTAATAGATGCCAACAAGATCCGTTTTTAATGCAGGGCCTATATCAATATATTAACAGAGTTGGAAGGGACCTTTATTTATATCAATAAATTGTTCTGTGATTGCATCCCATGACTGAACAATAAGACATTCCAGAAATTCCAGCTGGCCCATGGTTTACTTTCCATATACGGAATCAGTAGATCTGCAACCGAGTATCTGCAACATGCGGAGAGTTTACCAAAAGGTCTCATTTAATTACTGGAAGAGAGTATTATTAGGGTAAGATTTGTTCTTTCTCTGCACTCTATATCCTCCTCAAACTCAGTTCCATCACCTTAATTATTGCCTAACATTAACCATCCTTATAAAAAGTCAAACTGCTGCATTCACAGAACATGTTAAACCTCAGAAAAGCTTGAAATGAACTGTATGAATCGAGTCACAGGGTCAAGCATCCATGCTAACCATAATACCGCCTTTTTGATTTTGATTACCTTATTGAGGATCCAATTGTTATGGCATGTAAATCATGGCTTTTAGTTTAGTTTATAAATCACAATTTCTTCAGTAAACCATGGTTAAAATAAACTCTAATTCCGCATGAGACATAACTCACCTTATAGGGATCCAGTAATCTTCATCAACTTCTAAGTATCCAATAGATGTAAGCCAACAAATGACAAACAATGCTTATCTGACCATGTGCATGAGGAAAAATAAAATAAAAATGTACAATTGTCAATGATCTGGGCTTTTCAAATAAATGATTGTATTTTATAACCAAATAATAACAATAAATTGTTTTCAAATGCATCCCATGGCTTTTAGTTTAGGGTAAATTGCGATTTCTTCAATAAACCATGGTTAAAATAAACTATAATTCAGTCTGAGATATTTAAACCAAATAAGTGGTGTAAAAATTGGTTTATCTGAATCCTACATGTTCAGAGAGGAGAAAATGCCTTCTGCTTCTTGATTTGCAAAGAGTACAGAAACCAGCCAGACTTTTCACCATCTGGTCAACCTCCACAAATTTTCTGCAGCTTAGCAACTAAAAATTAAAAAGTAAGATCAGTTTGGCACTGGACACCTAATTTGGTATCTCACTCATGGAAATGGTAGAACATCATTGAAGGGATTTTTAGCTGTCATAAAACTGGGTGCTTGAGAAGTAAATATTTCAAGCTTTAAATCTACACAGGGCATTATATAACACAATGCTTATATAGGATTTTGTGTTGAAAAAAAATAGAATGCCATGTTTGAATTATTTGTATGGTACACCAGATGGATTTTTTTTTGCATTGTTGGTGGGCTTCTGGCAGAACAAGTTCAAGACAAAAATCTGGCCATTCTTCCTGAAAGCATAAACCCAAATACAGGCAGGCAGACAATAACAAAAACCTTGCTCCTTGGACTTTGGCACAAAATGTTATTTTCACAATGCAAGGGAGCCCTCTAGTGCCTGTTTGTTAATATTTGCTATCATAAAGATAACTTCTCTTTATCCTTTAATTTAGGTGTTTTTTTTGGTATGAGAATAAAACCATACTGCCTTAGAAATTAACACTTTATAATGATAGCACAAATGGAATCAAGGTAGGAATATTGTTAACCCAATTTGATAAGAGTATATCCGTGGGAAAGATGATGGCACTCTTCCAACAAACAAGCATATGTATGAATCATACATATCTGATTCTTTACATTCTTGCAGTAATAGAGTTCATTAGTTTCAGTCTCTTAATTAGAGTTTTCATAAAGTGGACATTAAAATGCAGCATATTCCTATATTAAGGCACTTAGGCTGCCTATGTTGATTTCACAAATCAACACAGAAAAAATATCCAGCAAGGTTGGGCCTGGTTAATACTAGCTTAGGAGATCACTAGAAAATCTTAGAGACCAAGTCTCTGTCTAATCTCTTTTTTTCTGCTACATTGCCTCTGTATGAACATGCAGGAACAACTACAGAACTACAACTACTTCTGCTAGGACAGCTGATAAAGGAAAACACCTGTGGAACCACACACCTGGGCTGGCACCTGGGCAAATGTTCACAGCAGCTGCATTGAGTCTTCTGGACAGCATGTTGCCTCCTGCTTTGATGAGGAGGAGGGTCTTTGTTCATTCCTCCATATTTTGCAGAGTGTCCTTTCAAATATTTTGTACAACCCTAATGCGCATTGCTTTAGCCTACTTGAGGTGTGTCAGCAGTGTTCTCTGGATTAATCAAGTGTGACAATGCAGTAATCCCCTTGCCAATTATTGCAGTACTTAAGACTAATCAGTATGTAAACATTATTACATGAAAACAGGTGCATATGATATTGTTTGAATTTATTTAAATTTGAATTTGGGAAAAAAAATGTTGCAAATAAAAGTAGCTGGGCACAATCTAACCAAAGTTGTGCATGTGTGTGTGTACATGTGTATATGTCTACATAAATACACACATACACAACACACACTATTTTCCCCTTTAAAGGAAAAATTATGTGTGTGTTCAATTATGCGTGTAATTAAAACCAAAGGATTTACAGAAAGAAAAAAAAAGCAATTTTGATTGGATTATACATAGTGGTGCTGAATGCACTTCACTCAATCTTCTGCCATTCCTTGTCTAGTGACATGAGTGATAGTTGCCCTAGTTATACTGAGAAGCCATCTTTGCTGATAGATTGACACGTTAACTATTATTTTGAGGAGGAGCCGTCAAGGAAAAATTTCACACTGTATTTAATACTGATAGCTTTTCTCAGTCAACCAGGTTTTGCTCCTTCTTGTGATGTGTTCACCTGGTAAAAAATAAATTGTCCTCATTGCTTGGCTGGCTTTCCCCAGGATAGAAGAAAGTCGGGCAAAAGAACAGCAGCAGCAGAGACCAGGAGGATTCTTTACAACGGGTCTATTGCAGATCTATGGCCTTTACAAACAATCAAACTTTGATCCTAAAGATAGGGCTTGATATAGGCAAGCAGTGACCTGTATAATAATATTTTTTTTGCTGCTGAATTTCTGTACTGACTAAAGCATGATATAATTTTATCTTGTTATGTATTCTAAAATATGGCAACACATTGTAATTCGGCTCATTATTACATTACAAGAGAAGATTGGTATTCCTAGCTTGCTTAGCTAAATAAACATGAAACTATTGTAGGTACAGTAGTGCCTGACTGGAATATCCTATGGGGAATGTTACATGAGTTTCATTATGGAAAAAAGACTTGACTCTAAATGTTTTAAATAAGGCTAAAAAAGAATTGGTGACTCGTATTTCCTATATGATGGAGTTTATTGTTAAAAATGACTATATATTTTTGAAAACTGTTCATTGTATTTAGTTATTTATTTAGAAAATTTATATTGCCGCCTACCACATATAGCAATTCAGGACAGCTTACAGGACTTAAAAACACAATATAAAAGAAATAAAAATAATAAAAGATGAAAATAATAAAATAATAACACACACACACACACACACACACACACACACTCCAGGTTACAACACACATTCATACCAACCATTTAATGGGCTCTCTCCCACTCTGAGTTCCCCAGGCTTGCTGTCAGAACCATGCCTTCAGGGGAGTGGTGGAGTCTAATCAATTTTACCACCAGTTCGCATCGTACACACGAACTTGCACTTCGCGCAACCGCATTGAGAAAAAACCCAGTTGAGGCATGGCAATCCCCTCTGCTGCGCCTTACAGCTGACCAAAAGACAAATGAAATAAAGGTAGGTATAGCGCAGGGGCAAGGTTGGGGGAGGGCCCGATTTATTTATTTATTTATTTATTTATTTATTTTATTAAATTTGTACACCGCCCTTCTCCTGGCAGACTCAGGGTGCTGCACAGCCAAGAATAAAAAACATTTCAATACAAAATTTAAATTTGTTAAAAAAGAATTGAACAGTTTTGGCCCAAAAAATTTAAAACATCGCGACTAAAACCCATAACAATTAAAAAATGAAGAAGTGGGGAGGGGGGGTTACGCCAGCCCAGCTTGATGAAATAAATGAGCTTTTAGGGCATGGCGAAAGGCCCGGAGATCTGGTATCCTGTGGATCTCTGGGGGCAAATCGTTCCAGAGGGCAAGTGTTGTCACAGAGAAGGCTCTCCCCCTGGGGGTCGCCAGACGACATTGCCTGGCTGACAGCACCCTGAGGAGTCCCTCTCTGTGGGAGCATACTGGCCGGTGGGAGGCTATCGGTGGCAGAAGACAGTCCGCAAGTACCCAGGCCCTATGCCATGGAGCGCTTTAAAGGTGGTAACCAGCACCTTGAAGCGCACCCGGAAGGCCACCGGAAGCTAATGCAGCTCGCACAGGAGAGGCGTCACATGGGAGCACCCTCTTGCTCCCATAATCCCCTGCATGGCCGCATTCTGCACTTGAAGCCTGAATGACATTCAGAGCGATCCAGTTCGCTCTCTTATGAAGATTTCCACTACAGGCTCTCCCGAACTGCTTTAGGGCTTTCTGAAAGAGTGTTAGACTGAGGGTCAGTCTAATTTTGGGAGGGATAATGTTCCCGAAGGAGGGAGCTACCACAGAGAAGGATCTGTATTATAGCATCACAGTTTAAATACTTCAGGCAACACTGCTTTCCACTGACTTAGTCAAGCTCTGTAGGCTAAAACAGATAATTTTGTTCAAATTAATTAAGATTAAGATTGTAAGCATACATTAGAAGTAGACATATAGCCAAGCTGGATACACATTTCTTCAGCAAAGGCCAGATACAGAAGATCGGAATTGAAAGAAAAGGGATAGAAAAGCAAGCTGGCAGTAGTTATATCTGGGACAAATCCAGTGAACAATCCAGAAGGGAAGGACCCATAATTTCTATAGCAGCTTGATTTGTCAGATTCATCATTCATTCTTTCTCTCTAGCCTTTGTTTACCAGCCAAAACTTTACTGGTCTTGCTGTGCCTCTGGTTTAGAAAAAGATAATTTATCTACTGCTCCTGTCTAGCACAACCTCTTTAATTAGCTCCTTGTAGATTCATAGCTTGTTTCTCTCTACAGTTTCTTTGTCTTTCTCTCTCTCTGTGATACTCCAATGTGAGAATTTTCCATGTATTGATGTCTCCCATGGAATTCTAAGGTGCCATTTCATGCCCTTTGGCAATGATCCTTCAGCAACATGAAAGACTTGCTTCAGCCTTTGATCTATTGAAACAGGGCAGTTGTGTTTGTAAGGTTCATTTTTCCCCTTCTTTTAAACAAAAGGAGCTTATATTAAGAAGTATGAACACTGCTGATAATTCTTTTCTTATAGCTTCTTTTCACTAAGTCAACTTTTCTCCTTTTCTTCCTGCACTGTTGTAATTTCCTATTTCTTCAGGAAGATATAACCAATACGGCAGAACAGCTATCACAAGCCTCAGGCATCCATCTTCAAAAGGAAGTCAGGTCATGAATGCCTCAAAGTACCTTATTTTCATCTAAAAGTAGCACATTGATGCAGATGCTTCATAAACAAAATATATTTTCTAATTAGATAAGACTGTTATGTGTTCAAGAAACAAACTAAAAAATTCTTCTGTATAGCCTGCAAAGAATTCAACCAGATAACTAGAATGGAAAAAACCGGAGGAAGGATTAGATAAAAAGCAGGGGTTTTTTTACCACGACAGAGCAGCAAAAATTATTTTATTGCACAATAAAAGGTATTTTGTAAGTAGGATAAATAGGTGCAATAAGTGTATAAGATTCAACACTCCATTCATGAGACTCTCTGCAAAATTCTGCTTTTAAATATTTTTTAAAGGATCTATTTCTTCAGACTGAATGAGAGCTGTTAGAAAATGAAATGCATGCCCAGCATAATTCTGATGGTCATTTGATGATGATGACTCTGGGTGTCCTTGATTTCAGTCCTGAGGTCCAATGTTATCTGTGCCATTACATAAGATATTGTCTTGGGGAAAAAAATAAAGGACAAATCTGAAAAAGAAGGGAAGAAGGAAAAAATTCATTAGGGTATAAAAAAAGTTTTGTTATGTTTATAACTTTACTGTAGGAAGGAAAAGTCGAGAGCAAAACCAAAAAAACAAGTAATTGAATTAAATAAATATGAAGGACGGCTTTCTGAAATAAAGGGCTGTCCTTTAAAATAAAGGCTGTATGGTCACTATATACTATATGCATATGAGAATGGAGTATTATTATGGTTTGTTGCGCAGTTAGCCAAATGTTTACACTGGATTTAGCATTTTTATCCACCTTCCTAAGGATCTGGGATAGGGAAGTGTTGCTTGATGGTGTTAAAGGTATTGTTGCAGGCTGTAAGCTGTTCCAAGTAATTCTGCCTTTTGCAATTAACTAATGGTGATTTTGTCAAAGCTGATGATATTCAACTGCTACTGTCTTATGATTGCCCCCAACGCATCTATCCCTATTGGTTCTATCTTTGCTTACTGTCTATGGAGATTCTCAGTCATCCAGGTCATAGTTATTCCAAAAGTGCTTTTTCAAGAGGCAACAGGACTTTCTTGTTTTTTCTTGCTTACCATTGCCACAGTTACTCTACTTTTATTTGCAGGTCTTTGTATTATTATTATTCTCTCTTAAACGGAACATTTAAAAATGTATCACAAATATCATTGACTGGTGTTGATGGTTGATACAGGTTGCTGCCAGCATTCAAGTATCTTCTTAAAATGTATGATCTTCCGAGTAGCACAGTTTTTTGCACTACTCGGAAGATCATACATTCCGCTGGTGTTATTGCTGAAAGCTGCAATTTCTTGAGGTATTTTATAAAATTATTGGATTATATTATTATTATTATTATTATTATTATTATTATTATTATTATTATTATTATTATTATTATTATTATTATTATTATTATATCTTTAGTGAGATTCACAGCCTTTGAGCTGGTTAGTAGCTCAGCAGCTCGAGTCCTAACCAAGGACCTAGGAACTGCTAAGGTATCGTCGTTGCTGTTCCGATTAAGGTGGTTTTTTGTAGAGTCAAAATGTTCAAGTCCGGTAAATTTAGAATTTCTAAATAGCGGGGTAGCCCTTTGGGTATTGCTCCGAGGGCTCCAATTACAATCAGGACAACACACAATTTCTTTTTCCACAGTCTCTCAACTTCAATTTGTAAGTCTCGAATCACATATATAGCCCAGGTATTTATGGCTTTTATGATATTTCCTCCACTCAATTTGGACATTAATATCTTACGAATTCGCCGAATGTACTTGGCTGAAGTGAATTCCTTGACTTTATTATGCATTAAGTCAGAGACCTCTAAAATCCCTGAGTACTTGTAGCCTTCTTCTGATTTTACTGCCATCATTTATCATTTTTCATTGCTGCTTTCATTCACTGCTTTATCATTTTTTCATTCTCTACTTCTATTCCATCCTCTTCTATGATCTTGCCTGCTTTGGTTGCTATTGTTGCACATTTGTCAATTCCAAACTGCATACCAATGTTTTGGCTGAATTCTTTTGTGTTTTCAATTATAAAGTCAGTTCAGCTTTTATTTTACCAAACAGCTTCAAATCATCCATGTACACCAAGTGCGAGATTTTCAGTCCTTTCTTTGCAAGTTTGTATCCACAGTTCATCTTCTTCAAAATGATTGTCAGTGGTAGCATTGAGAGTATAAAAAGTAGGGGTGAAAGGGAATCGCCCTGGAAAATGCCTCGTTTAATTTCAACTTCACCCAGTTCTTCTTCATTAGCCATAAGTTTCATTTTCCAGAGGTTCATTGAAGATTCCATGAATTTTTGTATGTTGCTGCTGATGCCAAAGATTTCCAGGCATTTCTTGATCCAGCTATGGGGAACTGAATCAAATGCTTCTTATAGTCTATCCAAGCCATGAACAGGTTGGTTTGTCTTTTCTTTGAGTTCTTTAGCATTAGCTTGTCAATCAGCAATTGATCCTTTGTTCCTCTTGAGTTTTTGCTCAGTTGTTGTTGTTGTTGTTGTTGTTGTTATTATTATTATTATTATTATTATTATTATTATTATTATTATTATTATTATTATTATTCCTGATTTTTAAATATATAATTCAATGCAGCAGCAGGACTCCTGCCTCCTAATTAAATCACAACAATACACTTGTGAGGTGATGTTGTGCTGAGAGAGAATTCATGGGTGAAAAGTCAACCAGCCACTGTTCATGCCTAAGAACTCACTATCTTGTAAGTGTGAAAAATGGTCATACGTCACTTTTTTCAGTGCCATTGTAACTTTGAATGGTCACTAAATGAACTATTGTAAGTCGAGGACTGCCCTGTAATTCTTCACTACAAAATATCCTTCACAGAGACATTTTTTGGTCCTCTCTGATTATTATTTATTAACTACCAGCAGAACATTCTCAAGCAGTTCCCATTTGAAATATGAAGGAACATGGCTTTAAAAGTTATTTCAAAGGAAGTCAGCAAAATTTCATAAATGGTGTTCTTGCATTTATTTACATGTAAGATGAAAAAGGAATCGATATGAATGCTGTCCTTCCACTGTAGAATCATCTCTTTAGCAGTTTGTAGTCTCTCAAGGTCCCATTTCTTTCATTAAATCTCCAATGAGCCATTGGGCTCTTCAAGATTGGAGCATGTAGGCCAGGAGTGTCAAACTTGCATTGTCACAATGGCGTTACGTGATGTATTGCAACTTTCTCCCCCTTCACTAAACTGGGTATGGGGGTGGCCAGTGTGTGATGCACCTGACCACAAGTTTGACAGCCCTGATGTAGGCAGTCCAGACACAGAATTCTTGGAGTTGAAATCCACACATCTTAAAATTGTCGAAGACTCTAGAGAATGATCAAATCCAATCTGTGATGCTACCTACCTTCAGTAGAAATGAAGCTCAGACATGTTAAGACAAATTAGAAAGATATCTTCAAGGATTTTGAGAACAAATTTATTTTGTGTGTGTGTGTGTGTAAAAGAAGAAAATGCAGAAGGTAGAGTTTGGCATTGCCTTATTTATTATTTAAAGATATTTTTTGAGGGCTTCTTTCATGCATTTTCAGTTCATAATTTTAACTCTCATCTAAATTGTTTTGTATTTAATTTTTTTTAGTTCATTGATCTTTATAAACTGTATTGGCTTCATTTCCTTCAATCCAGAATCCTGTGAAACTTTGCAGAACAGTGGGTAATGTCATGCCAATACATGTTAAGATGCAATGCCACCTGCATGGATGAAAAAAATACACAGATCCATGAAAAACAGATACGATCTGAAAGCATTATGCCTTTATTTCCGTAGCATAGGCCTCTAAAAACTTGTGCATTCCTGTTCATCACAGACAAGACTTTCAAGGAATAACTGATCAGCCTGGAGATAAAGCCAGCTAACAATAGATAGCTATTTTCTGTTCCTGCAGGTGCTTAAATGATCTGCCCACACACACGCTTTTGAGGTCAGGAGGATGTGACTCCTCACTGAAATCTACAAACACAAAGACAGTGTACCACTTCAGGTAAAAATAATAGTTTCCTTGGCTGAAGGCCATGTTACATTTTTCCAAGCACATAATGCATCTGTTTTTTGTAACTGAAGTATTACCATAATTATTTAAGGCAGACAGAATGAACAAAAACGTACCCCACTAAGCAATTCAGCTGCACTTAGATTCTTGCTGTATTTTTGTGGGACATCAGGAGGTGGAAAGGAGTCAAATGCTGAATCCCAACTAAAATTAGGGTTTTAGTTTCGGTTTCTGCTGTTAAGTACATTAGAGAAAATGCTGCATGTTAAACTGAATTCAGCAGGAAGAAGGGCTAAATAACAAGACAAACCCTCTAAAATTCTGACAAGACAAATGTCTGTGGAATTCTTCTGGGCTTCTGAATTAAAAAAAAGTAAGCCAGTAATGAAATATGAATAATGTAAAATGCAGCTATATTGTCCAGTTCACATGGATATTGTGTGATTCATTAAAACCATGTTAATTTAACAACTATTGAAACCAGTGGTAGGTTGCCCCTGGTTCAGACCGGTTCGCAAGAACTGGTAGTAAAACCGGTGGGAGGTCCCACCCACCGCCCTGGATGTCGTCATCTGCACATGCACAGAAGTTTCTGCGCATGCGCACACATGTGATCCCATTGCAACCGGTAGTAAAGGCAGGGGTAAAATGCTCCCGGTTCGGACTGTCTTGGGTGAGTAGATAGCGATGGCAGTGGGCAGTTTGGAGAACTGGTAGCAAAAATCCCTTCCCCCCAGCCTCCAGCCTGCTTACCTTTGCTCTTTAGACCGAATCCTGAGCCCCTGGTTGCAACCCCTGCCTTGCTTCGCTTGCTGTAATCCCTGCAATCCATTGCATCAGCAAGCAACTGAATCTCCGTGCCTGGAATCAAGCTCATCGCTGAGCAGCTCTATCTGCCTGCCTGCCTTTCCTCCCCCTCTTTGAGAGCTTTAAAAAAAAATAGTTAATTGGGGTTTTTTTTTTAGTTGTTCTTTTTTTAGACCTAGCCATTTAAAGTTTAGGAAGTTTTAAATTTAGCTGCTTTTATATAAAAATAAAAATAAAATAAAATAATATTTGTGCAGCTTTCTGAGATTTTGTGTATTTTTGTAGTGTTTCATTCTAACTACACAAACACACAAAATCTCACAAAGATGTATGTGGAATTTTGTGTGTGTAAAGTGTGAAAAGTTGGTTTTTTTGGACTTTTTGTGCCTGTGTGAGGTTCCTGCTTGTTACAGGGGCCATTTTGGGCATAGCACAGCTGCTTTTATATTGTGAGTGAGCCAGTTGTGTTGTGTTGTGTTTTGTAAGTTAAAAAAGGGCAAAGAAGTGACATCGACTTGGCCATGCCCACCTGACCAACAAGCCATGCCTACCCAGCCACCTGACCAACAAGCCCTGCCCACTAATTAAGCATTCCCACAGAACAGGTAGTGAAAATTTTTAGATTTCACCCCTGAGTAAAGGTAAGTAGAATCCACCCTGATTGAAACCATAAAACAGGATATAAAAACAACAAATTAAATGACAGCATCTTAAGTAACAAAAGTCTTTAATTGATATTAAAAGTTAATAAGACTAAAATTGAACAGGGAAGGCATTTATGCAGATGCTTGTATTGAGAATGCCTTGTTTTGGGTTGTTCCATAGTGAATTAAATTAAATCCAACAGGGCAATTTGCTTGATATTAATTGCTAAGCAGGTACATGAGGGCTAAAGTGATCTATCCGACAGTGAAGTAATTGAGAACTTTATATAGTGTTATAAACACCTTGACCATGCATTCAAAATAGGGGTAGTGGGTTATCCCTTCAAATGTCCACTTGCCTCAAAGGCAGTCTTATGAAGAATGAATTGCGATAATCTAACTTTGAGGTAAATGTTGGGGGAGTCACTATGACCAAACTAACCTTTCCTAGAGTGGGGAGACTCACCAAGCTACATTAACTCATGAGCAATCTGGGGAGAAATAAGAAGAAACAAATGATAACCCACACTTTTTGATAGCGTAACACAAACTTTGGTTCAAAGTCAGCCTCTCAAAATCTCATGACTGTCCTCTACTGAGTATCCTTTCAGGGAACCCTGTTATTTGAGAGAGAGCAAATAGAGAGAGCAAATATCACAAAAAGAAAAATAAATGTATCCGCTCATCCACTTTTGATTCTAGTTGCACTTCTTATTTGTTTCAGCCCCCCCCCCTGCATCTCCTATCACCGTGATGGTGAACCTATGACACGCGTGCCACAGATGGAATGCAGCACCCTCTTTGATGGTACGTGAGCCAATGTCCCAGTTCAGCTATGCCACGCATGCATGGGGGGGGTCGCATACGTGGAGGGCGCGTGCGCATGCACAGGGGGCATGTGCAGGGGGCCACGTGTCCATGTGTGGGGGTGCATATGTGGCGCCCACACACATATTGCATTTTGAGGGTTCAGGCGCATACTTTGGCACTTGGTCCGGAAAAGTTTAGCCATCACTGTCCTATCACATACAAAAAAAAAAAAAAGTTTTTAAAGAAAGGGATGTAACAAGAGACATTTTAATTCAAAGAACTAAATTTTAATCCCAGTGCCTAGTTTTACACCTTTTAGTAGTTAAAAAAAAATAGTGGGAATGTGAACAGCATGACGCTGGGCTTGTTTATGTCACAGATCTAATATTATGAACGTAGATTTTGTTTTTGGTTTTAGTAGAATAAAAAAACCAAAGGAACATAACTCAAGACCCAACTGGAAAATGTTGATTTATGATGCCAAAAAAAAAAAAAAAGAAAGAAAAAAAAGAATAGTTCTATGAGAAGAAGATAATTTGATTATATCCAAAGCCTCATCAGAAAACCTTGCACTCCTTGAAATCTATACCATTCCATGTATTCACTATCAAAAGATAAAAGGCACAGAGAAGGTCCAGGCTTGCTTTTCAGGAAGTCTATGTCAGATCCAATACCTGAGGCATCATCTTTTGCCTGAACCTGTTTCCTTTCACAGGCATGCTTCCGCTTAAAATGGAATATTTGAACTGTCTTGGCTGAGGAATTTGGAATCCGTCCAGTCCCCCTGCCTCCAAATCTACATTTTTATTTCAACCACCAACTATTTAATGCATGCTTTATTTGTCTAAGAAATGCTAGTTAAACTATTCTGAGGTATTGCTATGTATTACTTCGGTAGCATCTAGCTATTGCAATCTTGATCATTAGGAAGTAGCCAGCCTTATTTCGTTCCTGCTGTTTTCTCTATAAAAATAATTTTAAGCTGATCAATCACAGACAGTCGTTTCAGTTAGGAAAATAGTGTAACATGAAGCTTATAGGAATGGGTTATTTCCTTAGAATATATGCATTATAGATGCAAGGGATAATATTATACTAAAAGGGGTTTGCCTGGCATATTTTTCTCTATTTATCTATTCATTTGTCTTCCGATAGACTAGCTAGAGACACCATATAGGGAGTCAGGAAAGATATGGACTTTTTAATAGCCTACCTTTTGAAGTGGATAGGATTAGACAAAACATTGAGTTTCATCTGGTTTACCTGAAATGTAAATATAATTGCATATAAGTTTAGTAAATTACATGCAATTCAACTATGCCCCGTGTCTGTAAGAATATTTCCCTTTTATCAGAACTTTTTTTATTTGGGGGTTATTCAGACCTACACACACACACACACACAGAGAGAGAGAGAGAGAGGACTGTGCTAGGGAAAAAGATGGGAAAATATGAAGAATGTAAGCTAATTCTGCCAACTGCCAGCAGTTCCATTCTGATCAGCTCAAGGTTCCATCCTTCTGAGATTGATAAAATAAGGACCCATATTGTTGGGGGCAATATACTGACTCTGTAAACTGCATAGACAGGGCACTGTGAAGCGAGACTGTCAGTCCATTGCTAATGTGTTAAGATTTAATACAAATGGTTAGCCCTATTTTGGTTGTATATTTTTGCATAGATAAGCCTAATATGGGAAGAACAGTGAGCAGCTCCTTCCCTCTCTAAGTCATTTTGATGATCTCATTAGAAAGTTAGTCTTTAATTTTATTTTGTTTACAAAATGAATTAAATTAATTTTGTTTACAAATTTAAAAAATTGTAAACAACAAACTTAAAGATTCGAGATCCATCCCACCCCTAAAAGGATCAAACAATGAAGACTGTATTGATGAAACCATTAAAGCCAATCTCTTTAACACGTTCTTCGGCTCAGTTTTTGTAAACAGCAATAACCAATACCCAATATTTCCCAGTTGTACTACAGACAATTACAACAATTATGGTGATCTTATATTATTGATTTTACAGAAGACAATGCTGAAAAGGCACTAAGCAATCTAAAATCATCTTCATCTATTGGACCTGATGGACTATGTGCATACTTCTTAAAAAAGCTTTCTACTGCAATTGCAGAAACTCTAAGCATAATTTTTGAAAAATCTTTCAGTACCAGCACCTTGCCCTACCAATGGTCACAAACCAGGGTCATCCCTATCTTCAAAAAGGGAGACCCTAGCCTAGTTGAAAATTACAGACCAATCTCTTTATGTTGCATCACCTGCAAAGTCATGGAATCAATGATTAACCCATCTATTACCCTACACCTAGAGACAAACAACCTACTTTCTAACAAACAATTCAGTTTCAGAAAAAAAATTATCCGGTAATCTACAACTACTACATTGCAAAAACATATGGACTACACATCTCGATCAGGGCAAAGCAATAGACACAGTTTACATAAGCTTCTGTAAAGCTTTTGATTCAGTGGTACATGACATATTACTTCTAAAACTAAAATCCTATGGCATTTCTGGACTCCTACATAAATGGATAGCTGCCTTCCTATCAAACAGACAACAAGTGGTCAAAATAGGAAGCACTCTATCAAATCCTGTACATGTTAATAGCGGTGTTCCCCAAGGCAGTGTCTTAGGTCCAACACTCTTCATACTTTACATAAATGACCTTTGTGATCATATTAAAAGCAACTGTGTTCTCTTCGCTGATGATGTTAAATTATTCAACACCACTGACAATGCAACTACCCTTCAAAAGGACCTTGACTATGTGTCAGATTGGTCTAACAAGTGGCAACTTCAATTATCAACCAATAAATGTTCTGTCTTGCATATTGGCAAAAAAAATAATAATTAAAACATAAAATATAAATTAGATGGACATGACGTTGTAGATGATCCTCACTCTGTCAAGGATCTTGGAGTACTCATTTCTAATGATCTAAGTGCCCGTGCCCACTTTAACAACATTGGCATTAAGAGTTGTTAACCTAATCTTGCAATAGCTTCTTCTATGGTAATGTTGTACTACTAACTAGAGCATACAAAACATTTGCTAGACCAATTCTTGAATACAGCTCATCTGTCTGGAACCCGCACTGCATATCAGACATAAATATAATTGAGAGAGTTCAGAGATATTTTACGAGAGGAGTCCTCCATTCCTCTAACCGCATACCTTATGCCAGACTTCAAATTTTGGGCTTAGACAGTTTAGAACTACACTGATTTCAGTCTGACCTAAGCATAGCACATAAAATTATCTGCCACAATGTTCTTCCTGTCAATGACTACTTTAGCTTCAACCACAATAATACACCAGCAAATAATAGATACAAACTCAAGGTAAACCATTCCAAACTTGATTGCAGAAAATATGACTTCAGTAACAGAGTGGTCAATGTCTGCAATACACTACCTGACTGTGGTTTCTTTCCCAAACCCCCAAAACTTTAACCTTAAATTGTCTACTGTTGACCTTACCCCATTCCTAAGAGGTATGTAAGGGGTGTGCATAAGTGCACCAGCGTGCCTACCGTCCCTGTCCTAATATTCCTTTTTACTTACACTTTTCATGTATTCAAATTATGTTTTATACTTTTACCTGTTATTTTATATATGCTTGACAAATAAACAAACAAACAAACAAACAAACAAACAAACAAACAACAGCATGGTTCTCTGTGGTGGAGAATCAGCTGCCCTAGAATTTTGTGAATTACGGCTCAGAGGAAATCTGCTGAAAACAATGGGAATCTCTTTGGACAGACCAGCTCATTAATGGCCTCATCAGCATGAGTAAAACAGGGGAAGGATTAGTCACAACTTGTTGGATTAGGTTTTTAATCTAACCAGAGGGAATATATACAAATATGTGAATCAGAAGTGAAATGTAAAATCTGTTACTAACAGTTTTGTGGGTGTGGCTTGGTAGTGGGGTAATGTGACGGTGGGTGTGGCCAACTTTTTTTTTAACTTTTCAAAGCATTTTTTCTAATGCTTTGAAAAGCCTCTGCCTGGAAAGCCTCTGCCAGGAAACTCAGCTGGGATCGTCAGAGACTTTTCAAAGCATTTTTTTTACCACCTCTTCGGCCAAGAGGTTGCAGAAAAAAATGCTTTGAAAATCCTTGACTATCCCAGCTGAGCCGCGTGATCATCAGAGGCTTTTTTTTAATGTTTAAAAGCGTTTTTTTGTTGGAAGAAGTTGTAGAAAAAATGCTTTTAAAAGTAAAAAAAAAAAAAAAGCCTCTGATGATCCTGCAGCTCAGCTGGGCATGGTGGGGGGCGGGGGGGGCACAGTGATTTTTGCTACTGGTTGTCTGAACCACCCACCGCCATCGCTATCGGATCGGGCGATCCGGTCTGAACTGGGAGCATTTCACCCCTGATGTGAATGTTTGAGCAATATAGGAAAATACATACATACAAACATACATAAATACGTACATATAGATCTAACAGACTTCATTACAGAATACTCCATGAAGTACAATTAGATAGAATTTTTATTGTGGTTATGCATAATAACTGTTAACTGGAGTTCCTCAATGAGAAAAAATAGCAAAAAAAAAGAACCTACAGGTACTCCTAGACTTACGATCACAATTGAGCCAAAATTTTTTTTGCTAAGTGAAACATTTCTTAAGTGAATTTTTCTCCACTTTATGCCTTTATGCACCATAGTTATTAAGTGAATCACTGCTGTTGTTAAGTTAGTAACATGGTTGTTAAGTGAATCTGGTTTCTCCATTGACTTTCCTTCTTAGAGGGTCACCAAAGGGAATCACAGGACTCCCAAACATCATAAATATAATAAATGAGTCAGTTGCCAAGCATCTGAATTTTGATCACATGACTACGGGGATCCTGCAATGGTTGTAAGTGTGAAAAATGATCATAAATCAGGAACTTTTTCAGGAACTTGAATGGTCACTAAATGAATGGTTGTAAGTCGAGGACTACCTTAGTGGGAATCAGGGATGCCTTAAACAGATATTTCTATGCTGTGCAACATTTTATCTGAGAAAGTGAAAGAAAGTACTTAACATCATATTAAGAAAGTAAAGTATATGGGAATTTTTTTTTTTTTGCTAGCTCTGTGGTCAAGTCACTGATGCAATTATTAGGCAAGACAGCTTGGAAGAAGCTTGAATCAAGGATAATGATCTGGAAGCCTTTGCTTGAAAAGCTTATTTTATTGACAGCAATTTGCATTTGTTGCTATTTTATGCATTTATTTCCCTGTGCGTGTGTGGGGTAATCAGTGATGAGCATTCTGAAAAAATGTGCTGATATGTTTGTAGCTATGGTGATTTTGGTATCTGCTGTTAGAAGATGGGAGTCTGTGGTTATCGTCGGAGAACACTTTGTGTTAAATATATTGTGCCAAGATTTCACAGCTCTTTGCGTTAACTGGTATTCTAAGGTGAGATGAAACGAATTCCAACTTGCCCAATATATACAGTAAATTCTGGGTTTAAATATTTGAGTGGATACATAATCCAAAGTAGGTGCCATATATATACGATATTACATTAGATGCACAGCTCATAACACAGATTGCAAGCAAATGGCTTGGAGGCAGCTCCATCTAAGAACCTCGAATATGTGCAGGCTTGGTTATTAGGATTGCTCTCTATCACAGTTCAAATTCAGCACAGGGATAAGATTCCTTCTCTGGCATCCATAGCTATACTTTCCTTCTTTTTTCCCCTAGCTGGTTGTATTTCTGCCTTTCCGATGTGAGATGCAGTGGGGAGAACTGGACACATTTTTATATCCTTATTTCTGGGAAGTGATACAGATGATACACAGAAGGAGAAATAAATGCATGGTCGATAGCAACATACATGAGAGGAATAGGGAACCTGAAAGCTTGAGTGATAGGTTCTTCTTCATCTTTCCCTCCTCCCCAAAATCTGGCAGCTTTTTCCTCAGCTGACCCATGTTGGAGTCCTCCAGACTGAAAGGTTTTATTTACGTTGATAATATTTCCTTTTGCTTATCATACCCTTTTTCTAAAATGGTAAGTCTATAGCTCCTGGCTTCCTTCTTTCATGACATTTAATCTCGAGGGAAGCCTGCTTGTCCCCTTCTCAAGTGTTTGCCACTTAGAATAAGGGTATACTCTACACATTTTAGTCCTTGTCATGCTATGGTAAAACTCCCTTCTTTCAGAGCTATTTTCACCTTTGATAAGCTGTATCCATCAACCCTTTTATAGCTCAACTATGATGGGAAAATCCACTTAAAAGTCTCTATTACCTTTTTTGTCTATAAATATAAATACGTTCCCACGTAATGATTCTGATGCTGAATTGCCCCTATTGACTTTAGTTGAGCTATCAATAAATAATTTGAGGCTGATAGACTGGTTTTAGCAATTTAATATTGCCAATTTAATATGCTTTTTATCAGTATAAATCCTTACATACTTAACAGCAGTAGTGGGATTCAGCCGGTTTGCACTGGTTCGCCTGAACTGGTAGCTAACCATGCGCAGCCATGCTCCTTGCCCCTCCCAACCCCTCACCTCAGAATGATGCTGATATGTAATGCCTTTTCTCTTGCTGCGCGGCCCTCCCAATCAGCATTTCCCTAAATGAGAAAGCTGGCCAGGGTCAGTCTTAGCTTTGCTAGGAATCGCAGCTAGGAAATAAAGCTGAAAATGAATGTTTCTGTTTCAGCCAATCTGGTTGCTAGCTAGGCAGGCGGCCTGCAAGCTCCGTGGTCTTCTGAGGATCCCGGCCAAAGTTTCATTTGCTGAGGCACCAGGACTCCTGATGACGGAATGGGGTCCTTTGGGCACTTATTTTGGCTACCTATTAGCTCCAGCCCCTCCCTCCACCTCAGCGAGTGGCGCACAAAAGTTTGGCTGGGCTCCTTGAGAGACAGCGTTTGCAGGAGGCCGATCTAGGGGCTGGTTGTAACACAAATGTTCATTCTGGGCTTTGAGGTTCCTAGCTGCAATGGGCAGCAAAGCTAGATTCGTCCCTCTGATCCAGCAGCTGGAAAAGGGGGTGGAGAGAAACAGTCCCATTGCCAAGGTATGTGTGGGTCAGACTGGGGAAGAAATGCAAACTTCATGCCTGGTGCAGCATGGGGCTTATGAGTGTCTTAGCCAATGGTGGTTCTAATGGTATTACCACTGGTTCACTTCGTGCACGCGCTTTGCGCGCAATCTCCCTGAAGTGGGGACAGCCACTAGTCTTAGCTATTTAGTTTAGGAATAACAGAATAACAGAGTTTAAAGGGACTTTGGAGATCTTCTAGTTCAGGGGTCCCCAAACTTGGCAGCTTTAAAACTTGTGGACTTCAACTCTCAGAATTCTTCAGCCAGCATAGCTTTGTTTGAAGTTTGAAAACTGAGGATGCCAAATCTGAGTGGAGGGCCTGGGAAAGGTGTCAGAATAATACTTAGAAGGGACCTTGGAGGGGAACCTATACCATGTCAGAGAAATGGCTGTCCAGTCTCTTCTTGAAAATCTCCAGCATTGGAGTGCCCAGAACTTCTGAAGACAAGCAGTTCCATTGCTTAATTGTTCTCACTGTCAGGAAATTTCTCCTTAGTTTTAGGTTGCTTCTCTCTTTGTTCGGTTTCCATCCATTGCTTCTTGTTTTGCCTTCTGCTGCTTTGGAAAATACATTGCCCCCACTCTTCTTTCTGGCAGCCCCTTAAAAGCCTGTTACCTATCATACTCTTGGGCAAAGCATGTGAGTCATTTCCTCCTTTCAGTGGCCCGTGAAAGTGCATCTATAGTATGTAGATGCAGATAATAAAGTCGAAAAAAGTGAGCAACATTTTACAGAACCACCTAATCACATGACCACCCAGTCACGCCCACCAAGGCACACCCACCAAGCCATGCCCACAAAACTGGTTGTTAAAAATTTTTAATCCACCACTGCTTAACAGCATTAGAATTGGCTCATAAGTTGCTCATAAACTTTTCCATCTTTACCTAGAATAAGGTAAAGGCAAATAAGTTAGATAAATAAAGTAGGACAAAAATCTGCTTTGCTATGTATTATAAAAATACATTTCTTTTATAAAATTGGTTGCACTCAAAGGAGCATTTAATATATGAAGCAGATTATAGGGTGTCATTCAGATGTAATAATTGTAGTATATTAGGCTGAGAGTGAATATTACACTCCGTTCTTTCATAGCTCACATGCTTAAATAAAATGTTTTTTAGGGTTTACTAAACCACAGTTTTTAATATACTTGAATTGTAAATTGTAACACAAATTGAATTTATGAACCAGGATAAGAATTTACTATATATTTCAATTGATTCCATGATTCTGTTTACAAATCAGATTTTTGCAGATGAAGTGGCCATGTAGCATAATTAAATGAAATATAAGTTCCCCTAGTAATTCTGAATAATGCAAGCATAATATGGCCATGAAATTAATCAAGCAGCCAATGTATGCAATTTCTACTGCCAAGGTAATTATATATTTTGGGTTCTATTGCCAATGTATAATATATACTAATTAATCTTTCACTGTTTATCTAGCCTGAGTACATCTAACTAAAAGAGCATAATACTGCTTGTTCTTAATTGTAGATACTATGCTGATGGACCACCCAAAGATGAGTTCTGCAATTGTTTGCAGAATTTATGCTGTAGGTTAAAGATTTACCTTGTCACAACGTCTGAGTGAAGTAACAACAACAAAAATACCATCGTCACAATAAGTAGACAAACCAAACAAGCAAAACAAAGCAAAGCAAAACAAAACAAAACAAAAAAAGAACACAGCTCTCTGCGACATGTGGTAATTTTTAGATAGATTATGTCTGTCTTCCAGTGAAATGAGTATAAGCCCATTCCACTGAATGGGACAAATTGGTTATTTTATGATAATAATTCCCATTGATTTAATTAAAATGGAAACCTGAGCTGAATTGAGAGCTAGATATTAACAGCTGTCAGTTTTCAATAATTTCTTCTGTCAACTGCATGTTTATTTACACAAACTATCCTGCCTATGTATACATAGTATACATGTATAAAGTTTATGTAAACTGTGATGGGGTTAAGGGATCACGTATCTATATATCACTTTTATTGCAATTTCCTGCTGTCTTCTTAGGATGTAATGTTATGTAAACCTGCAGAGTGTGGGGCAGTGAAAACATCCATAAAAAGACAAAGAGACTGTCATTTAAGTTGGGAAAGATTATCACTAAGGAGCAATTTCCCCTGTTCCTTACAAGTTTATGACACATCCCTTCTTCTGGGCTATTTACAGTAGTTTGTTGACAAGGCACATATGCTTATTAGAAGCAAAAATGATTTTTGCGCCAATCTGTCTGTATTTCACTGCTGCAGAGAACACAGGGAATCAGTAGAGGGCATTGCCTGCCTTCCATTTTAATTAATAACACAAAGCAGGAATATTTCTAACTAGCACATGGATCAAAGTTTAGAGGGTCAGTGTGAAACCTCTCTGGTTTTTAAACAATGTCTGGGAATTTGAATGGAATCAATTTGTAGATTATGTGAATAATGGTGAGAACTGTGAGACAGTATGGTCTTTTTCCTAAAATAGAAGCACTGAAGCAATCATCTAGCCTCATGTTATGGACTTCCCTGTGTGCACACCATGACAATAGGGCAGCACAAAGACTCTTGATTAGCTCGATTTATACGATATAAATCATATAAATTGAAAGGATTTGCTCTTGTAAGCTGCTTTATATAGCTGTTGTTACTAGCTGCCCTGAGCAGACTGGGCAAAATTCTAAGACCCAGAATGAAGTTCTTGTCAAGTCTAATATTAAGGTCAAAATAGTACTTTTTAAAATCAAGGTTCTTAATATTCTCATGAATGCTTGGAAACAATATATATGACTATTTCTATAAAATTCAACTAGTATTGAGAAGGATGGATCAAGAATGTGAAATCCCACAGTAACTTAAATATCTAAAATCTGGTGCCACACTTAGCTATGCTTATATTATCTCACTGGAGCCTTGTATGGATTATTATGGGGTAGATAAGAACCATTTACTGATAGTCCTGGCTTAACAATTCTAATTGGGGCCAGCAACTCCTTTGGTTAGCGAAGCAGTTGTTAAGTCACACCACAGCTTGCAATTTCTTGCCACTTTCCACACTGATTTTGCTTGTCACGATCATGGAATGTGTGATCTCAGATTTATGACAATAAATCTGAGATACTTCTGTATGTCTCATGTAATCTGTGCATAATTCCCTCCTAAAAACAAAATCCACAACGTTATTGGCACACTGCATAGCATAAAAATTTAATTGCTTTTAGAAAATTTGAACTTTGACAAAATATTCCTCTATCAGTTAGAAATCGCCGCACAGCCTGTATTCACATATATATTATCCTAGAATAACAGTTGGAAGGGACCTTGGAGGTCTTCTAGTCCAACCCCCTGCTTAGGCAGGAAACCTGATAGCATTTCAGACAAATGATTATCCAATCACTTCTTAAAAACTTTCAGTATTGGAGCATTTACAACTTCTGGTGGAAAGTTGTTCCACTGATTAATTATTCTAACTGTCAGGAAATTTCTTCTTAGTTCTAGGTTGCTTCTAGGTTTCCATCCGTTGCTTCTTGTCCTGCCCTCAAGTGTTTTCAAAAATACTTTGACTCTCTCTTCTTTGTGGCAGCCCCTGAGATATTGGAACACTGCTATCATATCACCCCTTGTCCTGCTTTTTGTCAAACTAGACATACCCAATTCCAGCAACCTTTCTTTATATGTTTTTGCCTCCATTCCCCTAATCATCTTTTAATATATTATGGTATTCTAGGTTCTGGGTAAAAACGTTATGCCAGCTAAAGAACCGGCAGTTGTGATTTCACATTGTTGTGTATATAATAATAGTAATTTATTAAATTTATATGCCACCCAATTCACAGCGATGCTGGGAGTCAAATACCAAATATGGCATTTCTTTGTATTTAAAAACTTAACCCAACCATATTGCTTAACTTTCCTGCCTTTTTATTTTAAAAGCCTCTTGCTTGCTATTTTTTTTTAAAACAACAAATCTAATTAATCATAAGTTATTTAATACAAACCATGCTAAGCTTCAGCCTTAGCCTATTTATGTAGAGGTATTCATAAAACCCACTTTTTCCCTCTTCTTATTCTCTTCTCCAGATTCGTACCCAAAGCCCAGGCTAAGTGCTCATCCATTATGAATTAATGTGATTGTAGTATGTGTTGCTGTGATCATTTAAAAGGTAGAATTAGGCCATGTGTTAATCTGTGACCATTTCTATATAACAGGATTTCATACATCTAAAAATAATAGCCAGTTAATTTGCTCAATCATTCATCGATGGACATCAAATATGCCAAGGATATTTGTTGTTGCTGTTGGCCCCATATTAATGACAAAAGAATATAATATTTTTTATAGCAAGATTGGAATGTACTTACTGTGGCATTGGAAAAGTATATTTCCTTGAATAACTTCAAGGCTTCAGTATATTTACTTTTGGAGCTGCCTTTAAGCCGAAGCAAGAAGTATTTTTAAAGGATGGAGGATGGCTATCTTTTCTTAAGAGAAGTTCAGAATTACTGCCGAGGTAAACCAAAGAGATATAAAAATAGCACATCTCTGCCAACAACATGCTGATATTGGCTGGTTAAGCTTTTTCTTTTACTAAACTGATATTATGTTGTGAAGATAACTATTTTAAAAGCCTCCTATTCTGGGCTGCCTTGGGTATGACGGTAGCATTAAAAAGAAATTATTTTGATAGAATAACAAGATAAATGTACAGGAAAATGCATGTTTAGCAAAGAGGAATGTGTTGCCCTCTTCATTTGGCACACTTAAAATTAGCATTGACAGCCGAATAAAAGGGTTGGAGAAGCTATTACTATTTATGAGAAGAACAAAGGGAGGAAGTAATCAAGCTTGCTTATGGCCAGACCAATCCATGTAACTGAGAATGGATTGGGGAGATAACATTATTATGTGTTCAAATTTTCAAATTTCTTTTTGCCCTCCCCCTCTCCCCCCTATCCAGAAGAGAAAAGGCACGTGGTATAATGTCACAGAGCTCACATATAATACAATCGTAGTTTTAGATGGATTGTTGCTGGTGTAAATTTTGCTCACACAATCTAGTGGTAGCTAACAAATATTTAGACAACTTTCTGCAGGAACTGTGGATAACAGCTCTGGGGTGGGGAAAGGGAAGGAAAAAGAAGCAGAATTATGGTGCTAGAAACACAATATAATGTATAGAACAGAACAGAACAGGATAACAGACTTGGAAGGGACCTTGGAGGTCTTCTAGTCAACCTCCCTGCTTAGTCAGGAAACCTTATACCATTTCAGATAAATGGTTGTTGAATCTCTTCTGAAAAACTTCCAGTGTTGGAGTGTGTGCATTGTGCCTTTGCATGCTTTGCAAATGATTTTGAATTCCAGAGTGTGTATGTGTGTATATATTTTGTAGAGCTAATTCATTGTTGCAGATCAGATTTATTTTTCTCGAATCACTTTCTGATTAGCAGTTACAATGTGCTTCCACATAGGATGGGCCTATGACTATATTGACCGGATAAATGCTTAAGAATACGCTTCTTCCAAGCCTGGGACATTTAGCTTTCATATAGAATTGTGTGTTCACTAAAGCAGATGAGGTTGCAGATCCCTTTCTCTTCTGTCAGAGTGCACACAGTTTGACTATTTTGAGACAACCCAAGAGCAGAATACAGTAAACAGAGGTTTGTCTTTCAAATAGTAGTTTATCTACAAGGGAATATATACATACATGTACTAGGTAAAGTCAGGCAATCAACCATCAAGTACAGCATGGAAGCACACACGGAGAGAGAGATATGCCCTCACAGGGCCTCTCTTATATTACAGCCTCTTAAAGCGATACCAGTCAAATAACCCTGCTTTCTCATTCTCATTGCATCATCATTTCAGTATTACAACATTACAACATTACCACATTACACCAGCTGGTAGGCTATTAAATCATCAGTACCCTGACATCTTCCTTTCTGAGTGGGACATACAGTGGGACATACAACATAAGAAGAATCTTGCTGACTCACACCAAGGTGTTTCTAATCCAGCATTCCAAGTTCCAGTGACCAATCAGATGTACCTGCAAACCTCATAGACAAGACTTAAGAAAAATAGCCTTCTTTAAACAATGTTAGATGTACTGTTTGCAGCTAAACATGCAAAAAAGCACTGCTACTTGAGATGCTGCAGGGAGTATTTGGTCCCCAAACTCTAGGATAAAATATGAAATATTGTTTATTACCTTTACATTTTTATATAGCTTGAATCAGGTGACTTGACCAAACTTCTGCTGTAATCTATTTATTTAATCTCCCTTTATGAACTATTTAAATTGTTGGCCATCTAATGGCAATGAATTTTACTTTTATTATGTATCTTGCTAAATCCTGAATCTTTCTTTATTTTACTCTAAGTTTTATGTGAGAGAAAAAAAATCTTTTCCATGTAAAATCACATACTCTCCCTCACCAGCCTTTTCTATCATATTCCCATTTATACATTTCCTCTTTAAGCTAAACAGTTCCAAATGCTTTTGTCTTTTTCTGAGTCTGAGCACATGTTCACTCTGGCAGCTTTCCCCAGTTTGATGCATTCAGATGTCTTGGGATTACAGCATTGAGAGTTTCCAGTCTATATAGCCAGGGAAAACTTTAAGAATCATACATTCTTAGATAGAGCTACTGTATTATAGAATGCTACATAAAGTTTTATGGGTGAGCTATAAGTGACTGTATGTCATAGATAGATTTGCTATATTACAATAGTATTTAAAGTGGCAGAGGATTCATTTGTTGCTGAAAATAGATTGTTTGACAATAGCCCTACTATTGCAATATTTGTCTGCTGTTTTTAGATACTTTATTGTCAACAACTTGTCCTCCCTTAGTTGTAAAACTGAAGGAGTTTGGACCAGTTACTCTTGCTCTGCCCTAAACTGGGAAGTGAAAAAATATCCTGGAAGAAGGTAAAGATATACCAATAAAGAGAAAAATAAAAATAAAGAAAGGAAAGAAGGAAGGAAGGAAGGAAGGAAGGAAGGAAGGAAGGAAGGAAGGAAGGAAGGAAGGAAGGCACCAAAGTGAGGTACTTGGATGAAATCTTCAATATAAAAAAGTGGCTAGCAAGCAAACTAAGTCCTTTCTTATAGTACATTTTTATTATATGGGAACTAAACACACAATTGGAAAAGGCAGCCAGGTCTAACCATTCCCCATGGAAAATAATCATACCTTTTCTTATGTGGGAAGAATGAGTCTGACTCTGCTTTAAGTGTTGAGTAAATCAGATAAAGTTAATTTTCCTTTTTTTGTTTTGTTTTTATCATTGTTTGAGCATGTAAGGTTGAGCCATAATCATAAAGCTACAAAGAGGCATGAAGTGATTGTAATTTATGGAAGAGAACCCAAGAACTGACAAATGAACAAGACCAATTGGTCTGTCATTCTGCAGGAAAATGGAAATGTATGAATGTCTCTACTTTTTGTGGATTAAAGTATATGTAATTTTTGTACATCAGCACTGCTGAAATAACTGATGCTTATTTTAGGGCTATTCTTGAATTCAGGAAGGATTTGAATGGTAAGGACTAGACATGAAATATAACATAGAAAATGTTAATTTATTGAAATCAGGAAAAGCATGGATGAGGGATGAAGAATCATAAAAGCTTTAGTCTGAGGTTTTTTTCCCCAAATAATTTGCTGCTCCAAGTTTCATGAGAAAATTTTTTTGGCATACTTATTTTTCTTCTGGATCTGGAACAAAGTGCTTCTTATTTATATATCTTTTTGTAACTGCAGATTGTTAAAGCCATAAAGATAGTAGATACCATGTTTCTCCAAGTGTAGTCAAAATGATAAATGTATATTTGGAGTTTTCACTAGGTTTTTTAAAAGTTAAAATTTGTTACAAAAGGAGAAACTCAGAAATGACGCTTCTATAGAAAGTGTAAGAATGAAGCTCTTTTTAAGAACATGTAAATTGTTAATGATCCATGCTATTATGAAGTCAAGCAGAATTACAGCTCCAAATACCATAAATATGGAAACAGGCAGATCTCACAGACAGAAGTCACAAATAAGGTGACTTCTGAGAGATAATTGTTTAGGCTGAATGTATTCTGCAAGTTATATTACTTCTACTTTCCTTAATTGCAATCTTAGAGCTAAGAAAATATTTTTTAAAAATTATTGAAGAAAGAAGAGTATTTGAAACATACTAAAATTTTTGAATTTTTTAGTATGAAACATACTAAAAAAGAGAATGTGCGTGCACGTGTGCAGCACCAAGTGCCAAAAAGGGAGCACTTCATAATCACACTAAGAAGACTCGGTGGCAAAATAACAGACTGTGGAATTTTTCAATTTTATAAAATTAATGATGGGAGTTATTTTCCTTATATTACATAAACTGCTTCTATTGCTACTATTATTTCTCCCCCTGAAAATAAAATTTAAATAAATCCAAAACAGAGAGTTGAATATTTTAAAGATAGCAATGAGAGCAATTTGCCAATATCTGCATTTAAGGATGCTCACAGAATGCTATTTTTATTGACCACTCCTCTTGTTTTTTTTTGTTCTTGTGTCCAAAGCACTTGTGAACCAGCCTTAATGTAGGATGATTTCAGGCAGGGGTTGTCACTGCGTTTTTATATTTACCAGCAGAGCTAATATTTCTGGACTATCAGACTCACCGTAGTCATATTCCTTATCAGCACCTACAGCACCTACTACGCATGTCATTGCATTCTTTTGTACTTCTTCTAGAAACTTTCCTTTGTTCTCCAGCCAGCTAAGGTCAGGCTGGAGATTCTTTGCCATCATGTAATCTGTTTTAGATAGTGAGATGTTTTTATTTTCTTACAATAAATATGAGTTTAATTAGAAGATGTTTCTTCGGTCTTATTGATCAAAGTATGCAACAGGATAAAAGCCACGATCCAACTCAAAATGAGGGCAATTACCCCACGCAAGGTAATGGGGCTGATTGCCGCTCTGACAATGGTAGCAGAAGATGGTTGATTTATGGCTATTCCTGGTTTGTTACTTTTGATCATGACCGTCTAGGCTAATTAGACAGATAGTTGATTTAGTGACTGTGGAACACTAAACAATTAACTTCTAAGATGCCGAGAAAGAAGAAAAAAGGAAAAATGAAGGAAAAGGGCAAAATGAAGCCCTTCTTATCTTCTTCAGATAAGGATGAAATGGAAAGATCTTCCAGATTTCAGCCTCTCGCATCAGCCACTCAGTTAGAAGCAGGAGAAGAACAAACGAAACTTAGAGTTCTCTCTACAAATGATTTGATCTCTTTCAATCCACTGGCACCAGTCATTCAGCTGGAAGAAGAAGAAACCGTGGGAGAAGCAGAAGAATCAGAAAAAATGGTCTTAACGAAGCTTCAGGAGGAAAATAACAGAAAAGCTGCTTTTGAAGGTGAAGTACTACGACCGAGGTCAGTAACTCAACCTTCTACTTATGCATGCTCTCAAACTTCTGATTTTGAAATGCTTGGGGCTAAGCCAAAACTTCCACAAACGGCAAAGCCTTTTTCCTCCCACGCAGAGGGAGAAACATTTTATTATCCCTCTCAAACCTTCAGAGTCTCTCCTCATGAGCAAGCTATAAGAAACTATCGTGACCAGATAGAAATTTTTGAACGTGAGCTATCCGAGGCAAAAATGGCTTTATTTAGGCTTGAGCTAGATAAGAGAGAATCCCACGTTCATGAAATCTCAAAAGCCGCCATATTGCCTTCTTCTCCCTCAGAGCCAAAGACACACCCCCTGGTGGATACTGTGTCAGGCAAATCAGAACAGAGAGTTGTGTACACATCACATGTGCCTAGAAAAGTTGTCTCTTCTCAGATTTCACATGATGTGGATAGAGAAGTAAAACTAACTGAATCAAGCCTGCAAACTGCAATGCCACAAGTGTTTCCACAGGCTCAATTTTCAGCACCCCCTGGTGGTGCTGGGGTCTTTTTAGATGGAACACAACGCTTAATGCAGCAAAGGCAAATGACTGCATCTCCAGCAGGTCATTTTAATATTGCAGCTCAAATGCCACAGCTACAAGCTCATGCACACGTGCCTCCAGCTGTACAACCAGGGCCAGCCCCTGGTCCACCTCCAGCACAACAAGTGCCTTTGCCCCCACAGCCAGCACCTCAAATGCCTATTCCTCAACAGGCATAATCTGTTGCTCCACTGGCTAGTGAGTCAAAATTAAAGATGTCAGGGCAGAATTACAAGGCCTGGGTCATGAGGTTGGACTTTTGCTACGCAGAGAAGGCACACATCATATGGTGTTTAATCCTCCTGCCCAACCATGTACCCCTGAAATAAGAGACTTAGAGACTAAAGCCTGCACAACATTGTTGATGTCCATGGATACTGAACTGCAGGTTACTTTTCCGCCTGATGCAACAGCCCAACATATTTGGGTCCAATTGGAAAATTGCTACAGGCCTGTCTCAATTGAGTCTTCATGTTTGCTCATGTCTGAATTCCATGGTTCGAAATTGAAACCTGGTGAACAAATTGGAGGACATTTGACCAAACTGAAAGGTATGAGGAAAGAATTGAGAGAAAGGGGCTATCTTATTGAAGATATTCAAATGATTAGCATTATCATTAACTCTTTGAACTATGAATGGAAAGATGCCATTACAAAGATTAACCAAGTGCCTATTGCTCAACGCACACTGGACAATGTGTGCAGACTCTTAATTGAAGAGGAGGCACTGATGTTAGCCACACCACATTTGAGAGGACCACCCGCATCAAGAGCTCCAGCTAGGCGTCCCTTCCGAGGAAGGACCTATGCTCCAAGGATGCCAAGATGCAACATCTGCAACCGTGTGGGACATGCAACCCGGGATTGTCCCCAATGAGTTCCAGCTCCCGTCACGTACCAGCCCAGAGGAACAGACTCCAGAGGCAGAGGCAGAGGCGGTAGACAAGGTCGTCATGGTCCAAGGCGGGATTCGCAAGCTCCACTCGCCACATTGGCTTTAACCAACGATCCACAACCTCATCCAGAGTACGACAGACGGCTTTTGTGGACTTTGGACAGTGGTGCAGCTTTCCATGTTACTTACAGAAAAGAACTTTTCACAGAGATGCATGAGCCTGAACCTGAACTACGTGAACTTTATTCTTTTTCCAATCATCCTTGTCAGGTCAAAGGAAAAGGAACTGTTTATGTTGAAGAGCTCAATGCATTCATTCCTGATGTCTGCTACATACCGACAGCCACTTTTAGTTTGCTTAGTCAGGCTCACTTGTCTAGAGTTTTAAAGTTCCAGGTTCACCACCTCGAGAAAGCAAGTTACATAGTTAAAGATGGAGATATTGTTGCTGAAACCATGTTAATTGGTGGTGTTTATTACTTAAAACCAAAATCTAAACCGCAAGCACAGGCAAGTATAAAAACTCCAAAAGAGGAGAGCACAGGCCCAGAGAGAGAAGTTCCAGTGAGAGATCCTGTTGCTACTCCAAAGGCTCCTAAAGCCAACAAAAAGAAAGTTGGGAAACAGGTTGCTCAGAGCAAGCCTGAAGTTCCTCATAAAACTGTTAATGTTGAAAATTCACTAACTGGTAAATCTTTGCATTCCAGGTGCATCCATAAGTGGCATAGAAGATTGGGACATGCCAGCTTCCGGGTTCTTAGAAAAATGCCGGAGTTCGCAAAAAGTTTGGATCTAAAGGGGTGTAAGGTGTTTCTGGATTGTGCTGTCTGCAAGAAAGCCAAATCCAAAGCAGCAGCCATTCCAAAACGCGCTACACGCCTGTCAACACGCATTTTTGATTTGGTACACACTGACATAGTTGGTCCATTTCCGCCAACAATTGGTGGTAGAAAATATTTTTTAACAATTGTTGATAATTATTCTAGATATGGATATGTATATCCAATGAGAGAAAAATCTGAGACCTTTCAGATCTTTAAAGACTTTGCAGCCCTTGTTTCTACCCAACACGGAGTAAACATCGCCAGAATCCAGAGTGATCGTGGTGCCGAGTTCATGTCTCAGCGTTTCCAGGACTGGATGCGTAAGAATGGAATTCTTCATCAGACTTCAGCTCCTTATACTCCCCCTCATAACGGAGTCGTAGAGAGAAGACAGGGGGTCCTGCAAACCATGATGCGTTGTCTTTTAGAAGACGCCAATCTCAGTAACCCATACTGGGGTGAAGCTCTTAAATATGCAAATTACATCATCAACTGTACTTGGAGCAGTGCGATAAATCAAACTCCTTTCTTCATGATGTATGGCTACAAGCCAGATCTCAAGAACCTCCGTATTTTTGGTTCATACGCCATGGTATTCCCTTAGATCAAAGAAGGAAAGGAGGTCCAGCAGCAAAGAGACTGAGATTTATGGGTTTTGATGACAATTCAAAATGGAGCAAATTTATTGACTCTAATCATAGACTAGTGACTTCCCAATCTGCTAATTTTGAGGAAGATGCTGACTGGTCCAGGATTCATTCCAATGATCCTGGAGTTTATTTTCCTAAAGATGAAGTTACTGATGCCACGCAGCCTGATGACCAAGATTCACAGGCAGATGTTCCACCCACCAGTTCTTCCCAATATGATGTTCCGTCTTCGCAAGCCGCGGATGCTGATGCTAGCGACGATGATGAAGACGAGGACGAAACGGAAGAAGAATGGACAACTGTTCCGAGGCGTTCCAAGAGAGCCACAAAGGGAATCCCTCCACAGCGATATTCGTGGCAACTGACAAAAGCACCCTTGCCTTTGATTTGTAATGTTACACTTCCTCCCGATAACTTCACACAAATCAAACATCTTCCTGATTCAGAGCAAGAGAAGTGGTATGACGCAATGCAAGCTGAAATGGACAGTCTAAAGAAACTTAAGTGTTTACGCCTGCAAAACCTCCAGCAAAGAAAAAGGTCATTGGCACTCGATGGGTCTACAGAATCAAAAAGAAGCCAAATGGTGAGTCATTGTACAAGGCCAGACTTGTAGCTCAGGGTTTCGCTCAACGTTATCCTGAGGACTACACAAATACCTACTCACCAACAGTCAGAACTGAAAGTGTAAAAATTGCTTTAGCCACTGCAATTATCCTTGGTTTAGAAGTTTTCCAGTTTGATGTTGACACCGCTTATCTACATGCTGACCTAGATGAAGAAATCTACGTGAGAGGTCCTCCAGGATTCCGACAGCAAGAAGGGGATACCTGGTTCCTAAACAAAAGTCTTTATGGTCTGAAACAGTCTGGTTTAATGTGGTACTTATGACTAACTGACAAACTAAATTCAATGGGCTTTATTAAGTCCGAAACTGATGAGTGCGTGTTCACAAAAAGATCTAACAATGCATATGAGATAGTTCTTGTTTATGTTGATGACATTGTTTATATTGGTCCAAATAAGCAGATGAGTGAGATTTTTGCCAAAGCTTTGCAGAAATACTTCACATTGAAATCTTTAGGTCACATTAGCACTTATTTAGGTGTTCAGATTGAAAAAACACAGAAGAGGTTTAGTCTTTCACAGGAAGATAAAATTGAACAAGTTTTGCATCATTGCAACATGAAGGATGCTAACACAACAAAGACACCCATGCAAACAGATTTTCACAACTTGACACATGAACCAAGTCCTGAGTTCAAGGATCAAACACTTTATCGTTCAGTTATTGGATCACTGTTATACATTAGTAGTTGGACTAGACCAGACATTGCACTCAGTGTTAATCTCTTATCTCGACACGTAGGTAAGGCAAAACAGTTTCATTGGTCGTGTATTAAGAAATTATTGAAATACCTAAAGCACACTAAACACATGAAGGTATTGTTAGAACCAACACACACTGATTATGCAGAATTAAGTTGTTATGCAGATTCTGATTGGGCAAGTGATAAGAAATCACGTAAAAGTACTTCTGGTTATATGATGTTCTTAAATGGATGTCCTGTTTATTGGCAAGTGCGTAAACAGAATTTTATTTCTTGTTCTTCTACTGAAGCTGAATATGCTTGTGTTTCAGATGCATGTAATTCTCTAACGTGGTTTGATGCTTTGATCACAGATATCTGGACACGTCCGATCCGACCAATCACAGTGATGGAAGACAATGAATCGGTGATTTATATTTCTGAATCACATTTCACAGGTTCTAGGTCCAGACACATTGACATCCGTTATAGAAATATCAAACAATTAGTGAAACAAGGTTTTGTAAAATTACAGTATGTATCTACACATGATCAGATTGCAGACATGCTCAACAAACCGCTTCCAGCAGGTCAACACGAGTATCTGCGTAAGAAGATGTGCCTTATCTGATGTTCCTGGTGTTCGCTCAACTGGCAAAAGAAGGGGTGTCACTGCGTTTTTATATTTACCAGCAGAGCTAATATTTCTGGACTATCAGACTCACCGTAGTCATATTCCTTATCAGCACCTACAGCACCTACTACGCATGTCATTGCATTCTTTTGTACTTCTTCTAGAAACTTTCCTTTGTTCTCCAGCCAGCTAAGGTCAGGCTGGAGATTCTTTGCCATCATGTAATCTGTTTTAGATAGTGAGATGTTTTTATTTTCTTACAATAAATATGAGTTTAATTAGAAGATGTTTCTTCGGTCTTATTGATCAAAGTATGCAACAGGATAAAAGCCACGATCCAACTCAAAATGAGGGCAATTACCCCACGCAAGGTAATGGGGCTGATTGCCACTCTGACAGGGGTGTCAAACTTGCATCATCATGGTGTCATCATGCAATGTATCAGGACTTCCCACCTTCATTAATCTGGGTGTGGGTAAAGCCAGCGTGTGACGCATCTGGCCTGTGGGCCACAAGTTTGACAGCCCTGACTTAAGGGGTCTTTGGAATAAGAGATTCCAAATAAGAGATGTTGGTTTTTGGAAGGGGCAGAGGGAATAAACAGGCTAAATTTGGATGGGTTTCAGGCTTGTGAAACTAAGAGGCACCCACTTTTATCTTTTGCTATTCACACATCAATTGTTGAGAGACAATATTTAACATTCCTTACCCTGTACCCTCATTTCAATATACTTATTAGATTAAGTATATAATCCAACAAATTTCATTTTGTTAAATTGTTCTTTGGAAATGCAGCTTTTGCTTTTTGCCTTTTTATTGTTCCTCTAATAACACCCACACTTAAAAATTGCCAATAAGAAAGACAAAACAGACTCAATAGTTGATGTGGCAGTATCCCGAGAAGCAGAAGAACAGAAAGCACTGGAGTAAATAAATATATAAAGTCCTGCAAATAGAAGTAGAACGACTGTGGCAAAAGAAAGCAAAGACTGCACTGATAATAATAGGCATCTTGGATGAAATCACAAAGCATCTGGAAGACCACTTGTACACCATCAGCTTTAACAAAAGCATCATCACTTAATTGCAAAAGGCAATTTTACTTGGAACAGTTTACATCCTTCAAAAATACTTTTAACAGTATCAAACAACAGCATCTGCCTATCCCAGGTCCTTGGGAAGGACTTGATAGATGGGTAAAAATGCCAAATCCAGTCTAAACATCTGGCTGACTGTGCAACAAACCATAATGATATTAAACATCAAGATTTGAAATTTAAAATTGAAAGATTATGGAACGAACTGACTCTGTGGTCCCAATGGTTACAGGCCAAATTACAATTTTAAAATTCCAAACCGATTCAGTCCAATAGCATTTAGTTGAAAACAAACTCCTTCCACCTGAGCAGAAAGGAAACTGCCAAACAAGAAAGGAATTTCTAAATGACAAAATGATTTAGGAAAATTGCAAGAGAAGGAAGATCAACTTGAATGTAGTTTGTGTTGATTACAAGAAGAAATTCAACTCCCTGCACATGATTTGTAACAGTAATAGTAACATAGTTTGAAGGGACCTTGGAGGTCATCTAGTTCAACCCCCTACTCACACAGGAAACCTATACTAGGGGTTCGAACTGGCGACCTTTCTGATCAACAAGCTCAGCGTCTTAGTCACTGAGCCACCTAGGGAGCCATCAATGAAAAATCAAGTGGCTAGAAACAACAGGAGTAAATCAAAATATCAGAAGCTTTGTGCAAAGATGAAAGGCACAATGTACAAGACATAGTTGCTGGTCAATGGTGATAGACTGGGAAAGGTTAATATCAAGAGAATATTATTTCAAGGAAACTCAGTCAGATCCCCCATCTTGGCCTTGGCAGCTCGCTGGCATCCTGCCATCAAAGCACTGGCGGGGAGGGGATGAGGAACAAATGAGCAATACACCCTAATACATTTATTGTGGGAATTAGGGAGGAGGGTATGACAGCTGAAGAAGAGCTACATGTAACCAGTTCATTCCAGGCATCTTCATGTTCATTTACCCTGAATGTGGAAAGTTAACAGCCCAAACACCTCAGGGTTCCCAAAACATCTAAGCGGCATCACGTTGGGGCGGGGATGGGGAATGAAGGAAATAGTTTGGGAAATTTAGATTCCACTTGATTTTACTGCAACCAGCATCTTTTAATAAAAAAATACTTTTCACTTCAATCAAATGGAGTTGAAGGTTTTTCTTTCTTAAGGAATCAGACTGGGGCAGGCCTGACACTCACTCTCAGCACTACTGTTTGTCATTGTATTGATTCCTCCATCAACAATACTGAACAAATCAGGCCTTTGCTATCAAACGTGAAGCAAAAGTCTGCCAGGCTATCTCATTTCCTTTATATGGATGATCAGAAGTTGTATGGAAAACCACTATCTGAAATATTGTATTAATTTAAAGTTAGTTAGTTTATGAACTTCCTAAAGGACCTTCCTCCAGCAAAGTGTTGACCTAAAAAAACCTTCATTGCAGCACCACAGGATCTTCCACAATTAGCATTTAGATGGGAAATGATGATCAGGAAATCCCAGAACTGTAGGTGAGCCTGGAGGTTGAAAAATATTCCAGAAGGAGGCATGGCAAATCACTTCCATACCACTGTGAAGAAAATTGAATGTATGTGCCAGGAGAAAAGACCTTCTCCAAGGTTTAATTATCTTTAGTCATATAACTAATATGCTATTTTGCTATTCTTTAATCTATTTGGATAGATATTTCACAATATGGTTTAGATTTTACAATCTAAAACTATTTGGTTTCAGTATCATCCTTTCTTTTAAATTCTGCTGGTGTTAGCGTCAACAATTTTTATAGGCTTGTCAACAACCTGAAATCCATTAGTTAGAATTTGTTTTCTGAATACATCCATCATTACTGCTTTCCATCTCCTAAGAATTAAATCTACATTTGATAAGGTTGTCTATGAAGAATTCTAGGTATGTGCATCTTGATAATAGCATTCCTTTATTAGTCTGAGTAATCTTTATAACAGTGACAAATCCATTTTTAATTCACGGTGAAAGTAAGTAGTACATTAACATTAGTACAGTTTGGCCATTTAAGCAAGATTTAAATTAATTATTTTTGACCACATTTTTTTTCCTTTCATATATTGTAATCTGACATTAGAGCCAGTAAAATATTTAAAATAATTTGATCCAAATCTTTTCATGACTTGGTGCACTTGTTTCCATGTTTAAAGATGTTATGTTTTGTATCCTAATAACCTTAGCAAACTACTCTTCCAAATATTTGTGTTTGTAGGTGGGGCTGAAAATATATAATTGAACATATATGTCTTACTCACATTACTTAATATAGAATGTTGATTTAATAGTTATGTTGTAACATCTTGTTTGAAATAGCTGCTGACTGATTTTCCTGAAGGGTGTGTACCAGTGTAAATAAAATAGAACGCAATCCAATCTTGGATTTTCTTTCTCACTTCAGCTGGTGATTAATATGTTGCATTCATTAGATCTTTACTTAGGTGCTTAACTTGCTTGCCAGATTAACTTTTTATCTTGATTGATCAATTACTTAGAGAGTGGTGGGCCTCCTTCAATGGAATTCAGACATTCATTTATCTGGGATGTTTCAATTTGGACTTTGGGTTGAACCTAAATGAGCTTAAATGGCCCTTTCCAAAACAGTTACTATGATTTTACATTTTGTTTTCAGGTTTAAAATGCATTTTGCTGATAATAAACAAGGGCTGTCTCTTCTAAAGGGATGTTCGCCACTTGAATTTGTTATCCATGGATACATTGAAAATAAATGAACCTTACTTACTTTTAAGTAAAACATTACTTAAAAATTAATCAATATTTTAAATTAATTAAATTGATAAATCATTTGAATAATTTTTGCTGCCCAGGTTTTACTTGCAGTTTTATGATAATAAAGACATGGCAAATATAATTAAAATTATATCAAGTGCTAATTTATTTCTTAATAAATCCATTGACTAAAATGACTTGCTAGATGTTGAGAATACTTTTAATATTCCTTTATTTCTCCTGATTTTTTATTAGAATTTCATTATACCGTAACTTCATTCTAGATTCCTGGCTTGTCAAGCAGTGATGTATTGCACAATGTCTATCTATTCTTATTTAATCTATGACAAACATGTCTATCTTATTTATACTTTGCTGCCTAGAGTTTCTTCTGAATCCCATCAGAAGTCCTATTACTTTGCCCATAATTTTGTCAGGTACCTGATCATAGTATGACAAATATGTTTGGTTAACATCACATAGGTCTGAAGTGTATGTGTTACTGCAGTGGTTGGTAAGGTCTATTTATTTAATTGGTGGGAGTTTCTGGCTAGCTAAGTCCTAGACTGAGCAAAAACAAGCAGTTTCATCATACAACAGTTTTACTGACCATAAAAATGATTAACTTTATCTAAAAAAGACTGAACATTTCATTTCATCAAAAATTGTAATATATTCATAAAACACAATTCTTTTTATTTTTCTTGGTTATGTTTGCTTTATTTTTCTTAAGGTGGAATTGTAGAGAAACCTTTCAGAACTTAAATTAGGCTATGAAACACAAAGCGAACACTAATGCATGCCTAAGGAATACTTCATCATTTTCGTGGATCATGCTAATTAATGTTTGGTATTGATTTCTTGTCTCTATCTTCATCGATTCTCATATGTTGGAAATCCTTTCCAGATGAAGACTGGCAGGAATCAGTCTGCAACTGGACAAAACCAAATTCAGGAAGCCCATTTTCTGAAATGTAACTGCATTCTATTGATAAATATGTTCATTGTCATAAAACAATCTTTTTTTTTGTCCAGCTGAATGGCTTGGTTAATTATTACCACTTTGTATTAGGCAATAGGCTTCATTTGGCTATGAAGCTCTCTTTAAAAGCCCCCAAGAAGCTCATTTTAAATAGTGATGAGCTATAAAAGTTGACAACCATGGATAAATATCTTGATAATATCATGATCAGAGGGATATATTCTTAGTCTTGACTTGGGTCAAATACAGAATGAGAAATATCTTAGCAATATGATTCCTGAGGAAACTCATTATGCTCTGGGCTGATTATGATAGAAATTAATTTGTTTTAGTTATTATATAATATCATCAATACATGTATTCTCTCCCTGTCCACCCTCCCTCCTTCCCTCTCCCTCCCTCCTTCCCTCCCTCTCTCTTTGTCTCTCTCTCTTTCTCTCTCTCTCTCTCTCTCTCACTCACACACACACACGTTTGTTGATCTCAGTTCTTTCTTCTCCCTTCAAAAGGGAGTGGCTCATTCTGGCTGTCTGGACATGACTTTGTTAGTGTTTGTCTGTTCACATGGGTGACTCACTCTTGGAATATTAATGGATGGGATAGGAGCCAAATCAAAGACAATTCCATTAAAGTTTCTTGAGTTTGCAGGGTTCTTACAAAATCAACATGCTGTGCAATGTTAATATTTGACCAGTGAAACTGCTGCTTCCCTTCTCCCGATTTTGGCTTTCAGCCACATAAAACACAAGACAGATGTTATGCTTTAGTAGGGTCAGGGTTATCAAGGAGGTGTGATTAATAGCCCATTGGTTTCTTTTTGACACTTCATGTTTTGTTTATTGCCAGGGAAACAGAATTCATTGATAGTCTTGTCTCTGTGAAAAATACAATTGAATAAACTATAAAGACAGCAATGTTGAGCCAGCATCTTCTTTCTAATATCCCAAACTGGACTGGAACCTTCTTGATCTGAAGGCTAGTGATACAGATATATGGAAAGTCAGAGGTTAATGTCTTCTCATATAAATAACTAATGTAAATGGAAACAAGGTGTTCCCTACTGTAAAATGACTTACTATCGTATGATCAAGGCAAAAAAGTAGACAGCAGAAACAAGTAACTTTTAGAAAGCCTCAGAGTAATTTGTTAGTCTTTGATGTAGGAAGTTATTTATAACACACGGCATTTGCTGATTGTGTGATATGGCTTGAGGCAGGTATGAATGGTCAAATATTGTACGCAGTAAAATCTGGAGCTTCAAAATTGAAGATATAATGGACTGTATTTTACATTTTATTTTTAAGACAATCTATTTTCCTCTTGGAGAGTTCTTCCATAAGTTAAGATTTTCTTAATAGATACAAATTATACCATCTCTTTGATGTGGGAGATATTTTGGAATATATTTCTCAAGTCAATGATTCAGTAATTTTATGTAAAACTTCTGCCCCAAAGGATAGCACCTGGTGTAAAGGAGATGTTTAACTTTTGCAGTATGTCTTAGTAAGATAGTGGCAACTGGAGAAACAGCTCCAAAACATAGTGAATGTGAATATAGCCAGTGGTCATGATGTGATCCTATCACATTTTGATGGGCAATTTTACCTCTTTGACTCCAAAATGGGACAACTCAACATAGCCAACTTGCCGTGGGACAATTTGCTGTGGGACAATTCAACAATTCAATTTAAATATTTAAAATAATTAAAAAATATTTTATTTTTTGTCATTCACATATCATTTTGTCCCTCATTTGGCATTCGTTCTTTAATGATTCTATTTCACTATTTCTTCAATATTAGTGTAACTCTTGTCCTGTGGTGGGTTGCCTGTGGCAAGTTGGCCATGGCAAGTTGGCTATGGTATGCCATGCCAAGTTGTCATAGACCCTTCCATTTCCACGGAAGCACAATTATAATCAAACTGGCATAAATTTCATCCTCATAACCAATTCCCTATCTTTCTTTTTTTGCTTTAGTCTGTCTAGATAGGAATCTCCTTATCTCCTTACGTTGATGTTTTGAGTTCTGAAGCAGAAAGGCTGGACATAAACATTTGTATCAAGAAATGGAACAAAGATGCACACTTTTTAATCCCCTGATTTCTCTCTATTTTCATTTTGGTCTGATCACCTGTTGCAGTTATGTTATATTCAGATTGGTAGAAGATCATCAAAAATTGATAAGGATGAATCTAAAGATTCTGATAAAGAAGAATCTATTCAACTAACCTAGTGGTTATTTTTTTACTTAAATCAGAACAATGGTTAGTAGTATTTTAATAAAATTTGTTAGCTTGAAAAGGTCCTACCAGATGACTCCTGATTTTTGGCTATGTAGATTGCTCTTCTCCTATAATTTCTGATTTAGTGGAATTTTTGAAATAAGCATAAGTTAAATATAATGATTAAACATTTTTCTTATTTCATTTTAATTAATTTGGCACAATAAAAAAACTCTTCAGAAATTCCATTGCTTATTCAATTAGCACTACTGATCTAGGAATCAGAACTTCAAAGTTGCTATCATTATCAGTCATTAGGTTGTCCAGATCCATTTTTAAGATTTATCTTCCATATGCTGTCAAGTACGATAAACTTCTTTTACTGCAGAAAAATGTAGTAACTGAGATATCAGAAGAAGGGATTTTAAAAGGCTCATTGCCTCTAACTTTGGTCTAATCTAATCTTTTTAACTTCTGCCTTTACAAATGTCATTCAAAAACCAAATTAAATCCATGAAGTGATGTTGTACAGCTATATTGCTAAACTTGAAAAGAAGATTAAAAAGTATGAGAAAGAAAATGAATGGTTATGTATCTTACAACAATCTAACTATGTGGGCAAAGACAACAGATAGGAAATTTGAAATTAAATAGTAGTGAAAATTGAAAGGGAAACAAAATTTGTTAAACAACATTAAAGTTATTAGTTAACTGATTGTTTCAATGTTCATGAATAGAAATTTATAACAAAGCATATATAGGTATTCCTTGACTTACAACCGTTCGTTTACAGACTGAAATTACAAAGGCACTGAAAAAAGTGACTTATGACTGGTTCTCACAACTTAAAAGTCACATGATCAAAATGGTCACATGATCAAAATTCTGGTGCTTGGTGACTGGCATGTATTTATGACTGTTGCACTGTCCCGGGGTCATGTGATCACCATTTGTAACCTTCTCAACCTTCTGACAAGCAAAGTCAATGGGGGAAGCCAGATTTGCTAACTGACTGCATGATTCACTTAATAACTGCCCTGATTTGCTTAATAACTGTGAGGAAAATGTCATAAAATAGGGCAAAACTCACTTGGCAGCTACCATGCTAAGCAATGGAAATTTTGGGCTCAGTTGTGGTTATAAATTGAGGACTAGCTGTATAGTACTTAATGTTTAAGGATTATGAATTGTTGTTCATAACAGTTCAAAATGGTTGTTCAAAACGATTATGAACCATAAGCGGCCTGTGCAGATTATAGCTGATTCCGACAACAAGGAGGCTGGTGTGGTGCTGTGCCAGCAGCCTGTGCAGCTGGCACTCGAGTCAGAAAGTGAGGAGGCTGGAGAAGATGTGGTGCCAGAGGTAGGGATTCAGTAGGGCCTTCAGAACCTCCAGAAGCTCCTTTAAGTGAGGAGGACGAAGAGGAGGAGCCTCTTCTCAATGCAAGGGCACGCAGAGCTGCCAAAAGGCAGGAGTGGCTCCTCAGGAGGAGGTCTCCTCGAGAGTAAGGCTTGGGGCTAATTGGCCACTCCCTTAGCCTATTTAAGGAGGAATGCCGCTTGTAGCAAGCTGTAGGGAACAACTTTAGTTCACTCTCCTTCACTTCTGGATTCTCTGCAAAATTGCTTCTGGGCTTTCTGCCAACTCTAGTAAGACTGTGATTATCTTATCTTAGAATTCTGGTAGGCTGTTAAGACAGTTTATTAACAGCCTTTTATTGATAAAGACTAAGTTTTTTGAATAAAATAAGCTTTGTATAGAGTTTGTGTGTGCTGCATTCTTTGGGGTCCGTAGCTGGGGCAGAACACAAACTGATTTAAGACAAGTCCAGAAGCTAGTGTTTTGTGCTAGGTAATGGACTTGTCTTTGGAAGTTTGACCCATGCATGATACAGTATTTTTACAGCAACTGTGAAGGACCATGTTCAGTATAACTTGTCCTAACGATTTCTGTTAATCATCTTCCTTATTTGGTATGGCCTTCTTAACAGCTGAATGAAGGCAAAGAATTTGGGAGAGAAAGCTCTGTGTGTGTGTGTTTGTGTGTGTGTGTGTGTTTGAGTGGGAATTTAAGGAATCTATTTTGCTCTCATGCAACATTTGGCATGGTTCAATCTTCCAAAGACAAGTCCATTACTTAGCACAATATCCATATCTGAATCTGAAAGGGTAGATTGGATGTACTGGAACCATATGGGAACTGCAAAGGGCAGCCATGTGGTTCCAGAGAAACATGGCTGATTTAAGCATAAAGATGCTACATCTGTGCTTCTATATGCCCTAAGCAACTTTTCCAAATTGTTTGTGAAGCTCTGAAGCATACAGTTCAACTGGACTACTTAAAAAGTGCTGCAGTCAGAATTATATAGGCAAATATTGCTATTAATTGTAAGTTATTTGTTAATTGGCTTTCCCTTTTTTTTGAGCAGCATAAGTAGTAGTTATGCAAGGATACATTGAACAATAGCAACCATAGCACCTTGTAAAGAGCTGCTGGAAATATTCATTTGATTGTGAATACCTTGTCTATAGTTGTAAGGAAAATCTTCACAGATTTGCATAAAGGATAAAAATACTATGCGTTTCTTTTAAAGAATATTTACTTAAAAATCTAAACTATATTGATAAATTTACAATTACCGGTAGTAATTAGTTACACATATTATTATATTCACTAATTCACTTCTTCAATAGACAACAACAGTTATCATAGTTTCTGATTATCTGCAGTTTGCCTTGGCAGCTCTCCCAGTGTTATCTGATCTGGCCTAAAGCCATTCCTCTGATCTATAGGCTCTTGTCAAAATATCTGATTACCTTTTTTTTTTTAAAAAAAACACCAGAATGAAATATTGTTCCTCATGATTTAATTCCCATGAGTGCAGTTTTAGATTGGCTATTCTATCTTTCCATCTGGGTTTTCTCTGGTTTAATGGTCAATTATATTATTATCTATGATTTCCCCTGTATTCTGTACTAATCATGAAATATCTTTTTATTATAGAAAGTGAACTGTTGGAATTTATACTGCAGTTGAATATTCTACTCACTGAGTAATTAAGCTATTGACACATTCTTTGGTGCCATTTCCTATAAAAATTATTCACCTAATATTTATTATCTGATTATCTGCTAATGTATGAGCTTACATTTTTATTATTTGGACTTGGCAAAGTTTGGATCAAAACAGGACCCATAACATTGAAGGCTTGATAATAATCAGAAATTTTGTACGCTGAAGAACAAAATGGTATTTCTGTACAGTCAAGTATATCCAAAATTTAAGGATGATGCATCCAGTGCCTCTGTTGTCACCAGCAATAACATTGCCAGCTGTTATTAAGGCTGGGACAAATTGGGGATTTTGAAACCCTCATTCCAATTTCATTTCAAACACTTGTACAAACTAATTATTGTGGTATTCATAGAGCCTGCTAAATTTCCCACTCCACCTGAAGTTATTTTTCTTTTCATTTCTTTTAGTAAAATAATCTATTTTTATTTGAAGAATATCTGTCTATACTAGGCGTGGGTTCTACTTACCTTTACTACTGGTTTGCAACGGGGTCGTGCATGGTCGCTCGATTCACTCATGCATGCGCAGAAGCGTTCTGATGATGTCAGGGTCAATGGGCGGAGCCTCCTGCCAGTTTTATTACTGGTTCTATAGAACTGGTGCAAACCCGGGGCAAGCCACCACTGCTCTATACCATAGGAATTATTAGAAAATAAATATCATGGATGATTTTGGTCCAGTGCTTAGTTTAGAAGTATGTCCACCTTCTTTGCACACACACACAAAAAATATCCATCACTACAGCATCCATTTTGAGAGAGCACCTCAATTCCAGTTGTGTATCATAATCCCAAATGGCTACTTTCCGTTACTAATATACAGAAAACGCATGGATGTACAAGTATATACTCTTGGTTCATCAATGTGGTTACACTATGTAACTCACAGATCAAAGTTATTTTAGCTTGACTCCAATTGTTTTCAAATCTTCTTCTTAGCCTTTCCTTGTTTTCCTATTGGATTGTCGCAAGAACTCAGACGATCCTTCCTCCAGTTGATTATTGCAATAACTTCACTCAAGATCTTTTGTATGTGGGTATGTACATATGTGAGAGAGTGAGAAAGAAAATGAGAGAGAGAGAGATATACCCTCAGCCAGCATTGTCTTCCCAGCTGGATTGTTCCTAGAGAATCAATTCTGGAGGGGTTAGCTAATGTCCCATGGCTATATTTTATTGAAGGTTTTTTTTTAAATAACTTACTTCTGCTGTCAAAAATTGCATTTCTGAAAATAATTATTTTCCTTTTACAGAAGAGGGTTTTTTTCCTTTTAAAATGGGTATTATTTATCTGTAAAATTATATTTATATACATTTTCAGATTTTTAAAAAGCATTAATAATATGCATTGGCTTAACAGAAAGGCTGCTTGTTCTTTTACTTGGGAGGAGTCCAATTTGGACTAAATCATTTGCTTGCTGCCAAGGATAACAATTTGTAGGCAACAGACAGGAAGCTGGTGAGTCTTATTCTTCAAATTGCTTCCCTCCCACCCCCCAATAAAGGCTTCCTTCATCCGTTCTCAATAGAATTGCACTTCCCCCTCATTTTCCTTCATACTGCTGTAACAATGATTAGAAATATCAATAATTAAATGAACTATAATTATCTGCACTTGTTAATAATTGTCTATAGTTTTGAAATAACTTCATTTATTAAATGTTGCCAAGAGTTCAAAAAAAATTTATTATCTAATTAAAAGAAACACCACTTCTATTTCTCTTCAGTTCAAGTGTGTCTCGGTGTGAAACCTTAAAGATGTCTGGGACTATGTGTATTATTTATCTGGTAATGTTGGTTGGGGATATCCTGCAATGTAATGTAGCTGGACAGCACCAGGATGGGAAAAGCTGATGCAGAACACATCAACTTCATTGCATTAGTTGTAAATTGCATTTCCAAAATATTTTACACTTAGTGTTTTTTGTGATCTTTACAACAGCTCTTTAACATGTTGTGTCCCATCTTGAACATGACTAGAGACTTGCTTAGCATTTCATATATTTCAGGAGACCTTGGTTAGTGTGAGGTTGGAATGCCACAGCCTTGGATAGCTCCAAGAAAATACCTCCTTTGACCAGTTCCCTAACTTAACTGAAACACCAAATCCCCCTCAGGCCAGGTTTCCTTTCTTATCCTTTGCACCAGGGGTGAAATCCAGCAGGTTCTGATGGGTTCTGGAGAACCGGTAGCGGAAATTTTGAGTAGTTCAGTGAACCGGCAAATACTACCTCTGGCTGGCCCCAGAGTGGGGTGGAATGGAGATTTTGCAAAATCCTTCCCCCAGGAGTGGGGACGGAATGGGGATTTTGCAGTATACTTCCCCTGGAGTGGGGTGGGAATAGAGATTTTGCATCCCTACCCTGCCACGCCCACCAAGCCACGCCCACAGAACCAGTAGTAAAAAAATTTGGATTTCACCACTGCTTTGCACCCTTTATTAACAGTGGAGAATAAAATAGAAACACATGTGCATTTTGCTTTAAAAAGGTATTATCCCTGATTTTAAATTCTGGATTTGACAGTGAAAATCATTCACTGTTTCCCCAGTATTCTTTCTATCTTCAGACTCAAACACACCTTGGGTAGTGCTTACTGTACAGATATTCAGATTTGGTGTTCATATTGAGTGTCACAGCAGGTCAAAATGCTCTATTGAACGACCCAATTAGATCTGGCTTAGTGCTGAAGACATAGTCTTGAATTCTTTTCTCCTTATACTTTAACAATTTTTTTCTTGGCTGTTGTCCCCTTGATCTCCTCTAACTGCGCTTTGTATTACATGTTGTTCATGGCTTTTTACCCCCTGCTAATTATCTCTTGCATTATGTTGATTAAATTGCAGCTCGTCCATACCTGCTGACTAGAATCAACTTTGGTGTTTGCCTAGGGAAGGCCTCCTAGGAAGCTCGCTGATGGCATTTTTAGTTAAATCGCTAGCTGAGGTTTTATTTCTAGTATACAATTGTTCAGTGGAATTATGCCTCAGGATAGAATTTTTATTGTGCCCTACTCCATTGTTCAGCTCCGTTCCCCTGTTACAGAGTGAATTGTAGAGGAAATTGTCTGAAAGTGAGTCTTTTAAAAAGTGGTTTAAGTTGTTTTGGTCCAGGTTGGTTTTTTAAAAAACATTTCTTTCTTAACTTTTGTGCCAAGTTGTGTATAATGAGCTTACAGTAGAAGTCAGAGAGAGGCGTTGAGCTGGAAATCAAACATATCTGATGGCTCAGCATTAGAATAGTTCCAGCAACAAAACATTCTTTAATTTCTAAATAGGTGACTCTGACAAGAAAGGGGGTGCTTGAAACTGAGATTTCACAACAAATCATGTTTTGCATAGCTAAAATTAAATTCAATTTTTTTGAAAAGACCTTTTTTTATAGGCAAGGCCTTTCCTACCATCCAGAAGATTCTAGTTCATGCAGAAAACAGTAATAAATTATGCTGATTACACTCTTAAAATGTTCATGAGATCTTTTATGTGCTCCATCCACTTCATTTCTCTGGCTTTCATTGTAAACTTCAGCTCAAGGAAGGTGGTTGTGATATATTTTGTGTCTCATGGTGATCAAGAGTGTCCCAATTTTCCCGTTGTTTAGGTTTTTGTATACATTATGGGCTTGGATGGAAAAAGTGATGACCCATTTCCCCTTCTGAAGATGAGCTTTGCTTTTGTGTCAGCGAATCAAAATAATGCATATATACATGTATTAAAAATACGTGGCTAGGAGGGCCTTTGACTTTGTGTGCAGCCACTTACACTTTTGCAAATGAAAGCTTGCTAAGAAAACTACTCAGGCTATTGTTCAGAGCAGCTGTCTAAAGTTACTTTCTGGGTTCAACGAAAAGAAAACTTTTTTATGGTGGCCTTACTGAAGTTACTTCATTAATAGGTTTCAGATAATGGATTGTATCCAGAATAAGCTGCATTTAATTCCCAATGAAAAATATGGGAGTTGATTCATGGCTAGCTTTTTTCATTGATTTTACTGGGACTTTTATTAATCATAATCATAAGTTTATTTCTCAAGCATATATAAGATTACAGGTAACAGTATAAACATAATTTGAACACATGAAAAGAGTAAGTACAAAGGAATATTAGGACAGGGACGGTAGGCACGCTGGTGCACTTATGCATATATTCAAATATATATATGTGTGTACAGGTGATATCTCGGGTTTCTTCCTGTGTAATTGCAAACATATCTTTGGAAGTATTGCAGCGACGTTTCGATGAAATCTCATTCATCATCTTCTGGCTGATGTTCTCGGCTGATGTTACAATTACACGGGAAGAAACCCGAGATATCACCTGTACACACATATATACCCGTGAAAACTTACACAGACAAATATATATATATTTATATATATTTATATAATATATATATATATATATATATATATATATATATATATATATATATATATATATATAAATATATATTTATATATTTATATAAATATATATATATATATTTATATATAAATATAAACATATATTTATGCATATATATATATGCATATAAGTGCATATATTTATGCATAAGTGCATATATTTAAATATTGAGTTAAAGAGATCCGAAGACCCGCTGGCCAATGGGAGGCGTGCGCACATGCTCAGCAGAGCTGAACTGGGGTGATGGCCCGCGTGCCATCAGAGAGGGCACTGCGTGCCACCTCTGCCATGCATGCCATAGGTTTGCCATCATGGGCCTATGTGTTTATATAAGAGAGGACAATTTAATTTAAAAATCGTATGTGTGTGTGAGTGAGATAGCAAGACACTGAGTATGTGTGAAAGATAAAAGTAGCCTTATAATCTAATTGTGCTTCATTGGATATGCCCTTAGAAATTTCTACCTACGTATAGTCTACTAAGATGTATGAATTTCACTGGGAATATCATTACTTTGCAAGTGAAAATATGAGACAGTAGAATTTCCTTAACATCTTGAATTAGCAACAAATGACCCAAATTTGACTCCTTAAAAAGTTCTTTCAAAGAACAATTCTGAATGATGAGAGCTGACTTTTGAATGAATATTCCCATTTTCTCATTTCCCTCAAGTCTGCTTCTCCAGGCAAAAAAACCCAGCAGTAATCCAATGAGTAACTGCTCTATTGCTTATAAAGGAATTAGCTGTCTTTACATCATATTTCCTCTTCTGAAAATGTCTTTTCCTATCTTTGCCATTCATTGGTCAATTTACAATAAAATGTGCTATTCATTGCATGCCAGCCTTTGAGTGAAAAGGTCCTAACCCCATGCCTTTTTCATCAATGTTTGGTGTATATTTATTTGAAAGAGACTGTGTTTACAGATAGTGGAATCGCTCACTATTTTTGTTTTCAGTTTCCACACAATTTCAATTGCTGATAACAAAATTTTGTGCAAAGCAAAAATGTGATTGTCATAGTTGATTAATAAATTATGGTTAATTTTGTGCATTCTCAAATATAAATTAAGATCCAGTATGGCAAGAGTGAACTACTTTTTGGGGTAGATGCATATGTTCATATTCTTACATCCTTGAGGTTGTTGCAGGAGACAATAAGATAAGTAGTGAGCAGAGGCTCTGTGAATATGAAAATGCACATATGTTCACACATGCACACTCACACAGTCTTTCATGTTTACTGAGCTAAGTAAAAGAAAACGTGAAGTCCAGAGTTTGATTATTGGTTTTATTTAACCAATATATAATTCACCCCAATCCTGCTATATTTTTTTTAAAAAACGGAACCACAATATATTCAAAATATAAATGCCTGACCATGCTGCGATGGTACCTACTTTTTGTATTTAGAGTAGAACAGGAAAGATTTTCCAATGAATATTTCCACGTATTATCCAAAGAGCTGGACTATCTACCTGAAAATGAAATTCTCTCTCCCTCATATTTTGACAGTAGAAATTTTGAACAGGGAAAGAAATGCCAAGAGGAATCACCAGACTTCTGGTGAGTAATGATCCCAAAATTTCTCATTATAGGCAATTTCATAAATCTTAATTTGTGGTTAATTGCTATAGTTAAAAGTTCAGTAGAATTATTATGTTTTTCATGGTTGGAAAACACAGGAAAGCAAGTATTTTGATAAAGGGAGCACAGAATACAAAATAGTTTGGTATATACATGGATATAAACCACTAGGGTAGCAAGGATGGAAGGGTAAATATAGAAAAATATAAGTAGCATCTATCATCTATCACTAATATAAGCAGGAAATGCTCAGTTTTTTGTAGTATATTTCTTGTAGGAAATATAGAAATATAGAAGACTGACATCAGAAAAAGATCTAGTGGCTCACCGAGTCTGCCCTTTGAGTTTATTTAGTTTTTTGTTTGAGGCATCTTAAGGATTAATAAGCTTTTTATTGCCTAGCTATCATGAAACACAGCCCAATCTGTCAGACAGCCTTGAGAAAAAAGCCTAACAGTTAGTGTTGAAAGGGGGGGGGGGAGAATTAAGAGAGTCCAAATGATCAGAATTATAGTTACCCAACTGGCTGATTTGTTTAATATTTGTTTAATAAGTGCAGTGATCTGAAAATGCCATTGATTTCATTTGAATTGAACTGAACTGAACTGAATTGATTTGTAGACTTGCCGACTCCAATATAACCCTGGGAAGTTTACAAGAGTTTTTTTGGCTACAAGACAAAAAGGAGTCAGCATTTGGTTCAGGATAGCTCTATATTCTGAGGATGGAAAAATATCACAAGTAGATATTTAGAGACAGCTGTTTTCTGAACCCCAGGGGTGACATTAAACTACATCACAGATACATTTCATATACTGTATTTTATTTGAGTATAAAATGCACTCCCCCCCCCCAAAAGAGGCTGAAAATTTGGGTGCGTCTTATACTCTGATCACTTGTTTTCAGTGAACTTCCATGCTTTACCTACTTTTCCCATTGCTTCTCTCTCTGAGGAACAGCTGTGGTTTAGAAGCTGTTTTTAATCCCCAACCAGGAGATAAAAAATCAGCACTCAAAACCAGTGAATTAATGTGCTGAAGCTGACCAGTCTAAGGATGCTAGCCAGATGAATACCTGGTAGGCAGAATTCCCTCCCCCCATTTTCCTCCCCAAAAACTAAGGTGCGTTTTATAATCTGGTGCATTTTTATACTCCAAAAAATACGGTGCCTATGTACAATACTACATAGTAATGTGAAGTATACAACTTTAATCTCATTTTTGGGCTCATTTCTGCACTGACATAAAACACATTTAATATATTCTATTCCGGAGATGAACAATGATGTTACAAGTTTGGCATCAATGATTTTTAACTGATTTTTAGCACAAAAGAATGAGAAAGAGGTAAGTTTTCTAAAAGAAGAATGAAAATGGGGGGGGGGGGGGAGGAAAAATATATAGCAAGCTACATACAGTTAGTCCTTAAATTACAACTGTTCATCAGTGACTATTCAAAATTACAATGGTGCTGAATGAAGGAATTTATGACCCATTCCTGATGTTATGGCTGTTGCAGCACCTCTGTGATCACATGGTGAAAATTTGAGCACTTGGTAATCTACCTAGTTTATGACTAACTGTGAGGGGTACCTCAATCTCCCAACCTTCCTATATTTGTCCTCCCCCATTTATGCCTGGGAAGCTCCAAAAGCCAGGTGGAAACAGCATGCCTCCAACTCTTAAAGGGCCAAATGCTCAGAGGCCCCAGTCCAGCCTTGGTCTAGGATCAGGTACACATCACGCACTATTCCCAGAAAGCCTGGGACAGGTAGGAAGGAAGCAGGTAGACCAGAGAGATGAGGCAGCTCTTAAAATCATTTCATCTGAGCTTTTCATCCCACATGGCTTTCTACCACAAGTGATTTTCCTTACTGAGGCAGTGCTTGCCCAGCCTTTGCCCTTCTTCCCACTATTTAGCCCCTATCCCCTAACTTGTACCACTTGGGCTCTGAATCCTACCTGCTTCAGTTCATTACTCATTACTTATCTTTATATATTCATCTCAGTTTTTAAATTATATAGAAATGGACTAGGATCGTGATGGTGAACCTATGGCATGGGTGCCACAGGTGGCACACCGAGCCATATCGATGGGCACACAAGCTCAGCTCTGATGCACATGCATGCGCCAGCCAGCTGATTTTCGGGCCTTCTAGGCCCACCAGAAGTCAGGAAACACACTGTTTCCAGCCTCCGGAGGGCCTCTGGGGGGATGGGGAAGGCTGTTTTTGCCCTCCCCAGGCTCCTAGAAAGGCTCTGGAGCCTAGGGAGAGCAAAAAACGGGCCTACAGCGCCCACCGTGCCATCATGTGCCAAAAGCAGGGGGGAACACGGGGGGGGGGGGTGCGGGGCGCATAAAATTATAGATGTGGGCATGCGTGTGTGTGACCCCACAGCGCTCCCCCTGCTTTTGGCATGCAATGACAAAAAGGTTAGCCATCACTGGATTAGGAGGTAACCCAATATTGGAATAGATGTGTCATACTTGTTTCTTTGCCACGGAAGGGAAATTCATCAGAAATTTTGAGATTTTCAGAATGGAAACAGCTTGGCCCCATCAGTATTGAATGTGTGAAATCACTATGTCTACAACACAGATGTTTATAGGGAAGAATTCTTCATTATTTATTTATAATAGCCTTTTTCAGTCCAGTAACTTACAAAGACCCTTTCTCTATACATTTTTGCATTCTACAGATGGCAGTCTGGGCAAGGGTAGTATTACATGAGTGTCATTCTTGGTATGGCCCTTGCCCTTTTCATGTATGGAAGTAAATATATTTTTGAAATATGAAAAAAGCTAGACAGACTAACAAAGTGCACAGCTGGTACAAAAGACATCTCTAGTACTTTCTCCTGACACACTTGGAAAGTATTTGAAATGGTGTTTCAAACAACATAAAAGTTTTCAATGCTGAGAAGTTTATCTTGGCTTTAGTCTCCTGACTTTTATATATTACACCCTTGGGATTCCTTCTTTTAAAATGGTTTAGTTTAAAACTAATATGGGAATCTCATTTTCCTCTCTTATTTGGGAATAGATTCACAATAAATTAATATAAACATTTTGCTGTTTATATAACACATACATGGAAGAATTTTTATTTATGTTTCCTTCCTATTATATTTGTTTTTAATTCATTTCCTCATAAAATATAAGATTATATGACATTTAGATTCATAGATATTGTATAAAAAGAATTATTGTTAATTCTGAACAAGAAAATAAATTAAAAAGTTCCATGAAGAGGTTGAGTAAGCAGCAGAGAAATTAGATCTCAAATGTATACTACAACATTTACTAGTTGACTTTGGGTCAATAACTCTCTTTGGTGCTAACCTACTTCACAGTAGAGGGAAAGAACTGAGGCAGAAAGAACAAAATATATGGGGTTCCTTGAAAAAACTAAAATTAATGAATAAAATAGGTTAATAAATTGAACAGGACAATATATTAAGTAAATGTGACAAATTTTCTTTTTCGTACTTCAACAAAACCACCTATCTCTAATTGCTATTGGGTTCTCTGAAACTCAATATGTATCTTTATTTCTGTGAATAAATTTAATACATCCCATTCTTCACAAACATATGTAAATTCATATTTTTAATTTCTTGGGTGTTGTTCTGCCTGCATGTGCAGATTCTTTCTCCCCCTCCCTGTATGCTTACAGGACTGCTTTGAGAAGTTCTAGAGATGGAATTACCCACAAATTTTATCTGGAACACCTCAAACCATTGTAGCATTTTCTGGATTATTTCCTGCTGCTGCACTGCTCCCAGAACAGCATAGTCCCTGGAGTTGGAGATGGTCTGGACTCTGGAGAGAAAATAAGTGTTCCAAGTTTGCTAGAATGGGCCATTCATTGATTGCCAAACTTTGAATATCCCTAAGCCTATTCGTACAGAAGTGAAAGTCCTGGCTTGCACCAAATGATATGAATATGCTTAGGTTAAAACCGGACTATGGAGGGATTGTCATACTTTCAAAATTGACTGGTGCTTTTACAAACTGACTGATACGGTCCAGAATACAAGCAGAGCCTACAGCTAATGTTGATAACATAGTCTACGTTTCTTTTTCTTAGTAGAAAGCACTATGTGAAAACCTTAAATTGACTATGATAGGAAGTGAAGATCAACATTTATGACTACATGTAGTGATGACATGTCATATGGAACATTTTGACTTGGAATGGAATTCATGAAAACATGTAAGGAACTAAATTTAATTAGGAACAAAAGGTCTAAGATATACAATACACATCAAAAATATGAACTACTGACATCTAAGTTGTTGTGGTGTATAAAATTAATAGGTTGGTGATGGTTGGACATTAGTGTCCTGTGAATGGAAAAATCAGGGATGAATTTTGTGGAAATTGTGCAATTCCTGGAATGAATATAATAACGTTGCAATGCTTGAAATGAATACAAACAATATAGGACATTTGATTTGACCATTTAGAGTCTCAAGAATAAATGAGAATGGGAGTAACTGTTTAGAAACAGGACTGGTTGTTTTAAGCAGAAATCTGTGGTTTGCTTGTGGAGCACATGTGTGATTTGTTTAATGTATGCTTGCAGACAGCATCTGAGCCTGACAATTGGAAAAATCCTGTAATTGATTCCATATACAAATGGAAAGAAGCAAGAAAAAATATAAAAATTACAGGGGAACAACTTTATTAATTGTTTGTAGACAACTGTTTGATGGAATTCTGATGGAAAGAAAACAAGACTTGTCAATGAGCAAAATTTGGGAAGTGCAATGTGGGTTAATGCAGACAGTGAGTATATGAACTGATACGTAATTTTCAGCAGGTAATTTAATTGAATGCAATAGGAATGAGTTTTTAATTGCAGAAAACTGAGAAAGTCAAGAAAAAAAGTTGCTGAATATAAAACTGACTGACCAATATGAAAGAAGAAATGAATGTGGTTTGAGCATACTAAGAAGAAATATATGTGGAATCAATTGCAAAACAAATACATGAAGAAACAATGAATGAGTCTAGAGCAGGGGTGTCAAACTCAATTTCATTGAGGGCCGCATCTGGGCTGTGGCTGACCTTGGGGTGTGTGTGTGTGGCCAACTGAGAGGGTATGGCTAATTAGGTGGGAGTGACCAGCTTGATGCCACTAACTGGGTGTGGCTGATTGGATGGGCATGGCCAGCTTGACGCCACTCCCCAAAATGCTGGTATGTTTCCTCTTCGCAATGGGTAGACCGGCCGAAGCCATGCTGGCCTGATGTTTTTTCTTTGCATTGGGTAGATTGGGCCGAAGTAATGCAGGCCAGCTCCTTACATTTTCCAGGACGGCCGCATGCGAGCAAAGCTTGCATGCACATGGTGATCAGGCGTAAAGCACGTGTACGAAGAGGAGATCGCGCGTGAAGTACGTGCATGAAGAGAACTGGTAGTAAAGCCGGTTAGAACCTACCACTGGTATGTTTGTATGTATCATAGAGGAATGAGGACTGTCAGTTTCACTTATTGTGGAATTATACTACTAGAATAACATCTGAAAAGATACAATTGTGGGAACAGTTGAATGACCATTCTTGCTGCTGGAAGATGTTTAAAAACCTACAGTAATACTTTCAGTCTTCACAACATTTTAGTCAGGGAAATATTACTGAATCTATTGTCATATTCTATCATCTTAATGTTTAGCTAAACATACAGGGAAAAAAACCTGGTACCTGTATTTGAAAACTGAGGCAGGGCATTGGAGTGGATAACAAGTCCCTGGGCGAAGGTGGTGGCTATTATAATTGTGTAAGACCTCAAGGCCTAAGGAGCCACTGGTTGCACTGCAGCCCTGCCTCCTTTGCCAGTTCTGCTCCCTGTCTCACTCACCATGCATGTCCCAGACTTCATCCTGCCCCAAGTGCCTCAATCCTTGCCTAGTAATAGAAGAAAAAAGACAACAAATGCTATCTGGGAGAAGCAGGGTAGGTGTTGCTCAGAAGTTCAGATGGCCAAAAGGCTAGAGATGGGAGGCAGATATGCATGTAGGGAGAGTTGACTGCAGTCAAAAACACTGGCAGGTTGCTAAGCACCCAAATTTTGATTATCTGACTGCAAGATGCTGCAACAGGTGTAAATTTCCAGACTCATAATCATAATCACTATTATGATCATAGTCATAATCACTATTCTTCAGGGCTCTAGTAATTGAATAGTCACTGAATGAATGGTCAGTAAGGGAGGAATACCCATAAAGCATGGGTATTCCTCCCATGATAAAAGAGATTTATGTACTAGTCTGTGTACAGAGATACATACTAATTTAAATCTACTTTTATTTTTGTTTCAGAGTAGACCTGTGAAACTTATTCATGTGATTTAAGTTCTTTATTTTCCTGCAAATCCATCTCCTAACCTGCTCCCAAATTCTACTCCAGAAGATTTATTATAGTTCCAATGCAAATGTTGAAGAAAACAACATTACATTGCAATTGTAGAAGACTGCTTACTCAATGCTGGATTTTATCCAGTGTCTGGATTTAAACTGGAGACTATAATTCTCTTGGCCTTAAATGTTGCATAACGGAGAGCAAAAGTAAGAATGTAGTTTGTAGGTAGAATTATGAGTTGTTGTCATGTTTGTTCCACAATCCCATCCTCATGGCTGATTTCTTCTTCACCAAACACAGGTCTGAAAACTGATTTAAGAACCAAATTTAAGCACAACATCATGAGTTTCTTAGCAGCTTTCAAGTTTCTTTGCAGCTACCAAATGCTTAATTTAATCTTAAGTGTAAGGGCAACAAAAAGGAATGGTTCCAACTTTTCCAAAAACACTAGTGTTCTATGTCTAATTAAAAAAAATACAATATTGTATGCCATCCAGTGAAAAATGGTTGCACTCACCTTAGTCCAGGGGTGAAATCTAATTTTTTTTGCTACCAGTTCTGTGGGTGTGGCTTAATTAGTGGGCGGAGCTTGGTGGTAAGGTGACTGGGTAGGCGTGGCCAAGTTAATGTTACTTCTTTGCCCTTTTTTAACCTACAAAACACAATACAAAACTGGCTCACCCACAATGTAAAAACAGCTGTGCTAGACCCAAAATGGCCCCTACAACAAGCAGGAACCTCACACAGCCACAAAAAGCCCCCCAAAAAAGCAAATTTCACACTTTACACACACAAAATTCCACACAGTCCACTTGTGGACTTCAGCTCCCAACATTCCTCAGCCAGGTTTGCTGGGAGTTGAAGTCTACAAGTCTTAAAGTTGCCAAGGTTGGAGACCCCTGCAGGCAAGAAGGCAGGCAGGCAGATAGAGCTGCTCACCGATGAGCTTGATTGCAGGAGGGAGATTCAGTTGCTTGCTGATGCAATGGATTTTAGGTATTACAGCATGCGAAGCAAGGCATTGCGACCAGCAGCTAATATAAGCAAGCTGGAGGCTGGGGAGACGTGGGGATGGGATTTTTGCTAGCTAGCTAACCACAGGCAACTCAGCTGGGATCGTCAGAGCCATTTAAAAGAAAAAAAAGGCTCTGATGATCGCGCGGCTCAGCTGGGCATGGGGGGCGGGGGCAGGGATTTTTGCTACCGGTTCTCTGAACTGCCCACCGCCATTGCTACCTACTCGCCCAAGCTGGTCCGAACCGGGAGCATTTCACCCCTACCTTAGTCCGATGGTTTCAGGTAATTGCAGCAAGCCTCAAGAAATATAAAGCATCATCATAATACATCAAAATGTTTTATTTATTTAGTGTATGGACTAGTATTATATATTAAAATTTCACTTAGATTAGTAAAATACAATAAAATATAAATGTTAAAAACATCTATGTTCACATACCAACTAGACCAGGATTATCAAACTCAGTTTCATTGAGGGTCACATCAGGGTTGCGTTTGAACTTGGGGGGGGGGGAAGGAGAGGGACAAGGGGAGCACAGCCAGTTAAATATCATTTGTGTGCCTGTGGTGGCCCGAATGGTCTACCAGTGAAAACGGGCTCCCAAGTTCCATTTTCGGCTACAACCGGGTCCTGTAACCCTCTGCCAGTAAAAATGGAGCTTAGGAGGGCTGCCTGCAGCCCTTGCAAGCTCCATTTTTGGCTGCAACAGCCTCCTGCAACTCTCTGCCAGTGAAAATTGAGCTCAGGAGGGCCGCAGGCAGCTCTCTCAAGCTCTGTTTTTGCTGTCAGAAGATCCATAGGCCAGTCCTTTGCGGTTTCCAGGGCAACCCCATGGGCCAGATTTAAGCACCCTGCAGGCTGGGCTTGTCCCCTGGGCCTTGAATTTGACACCCCCATCTAGACCGTCTAACTATTGACGTGCAGCATCGTTTATCTTTTAAAAAATCAGGTATTGGACTGGTTATATGCCTTCAGTTTAAAGCCAGTCATGATGTTTGATATGGATTAACCAGGTTAAGGTATTTGTAATCTGTTTTATGTGTAACCCACATTTGCATTTGCAACCTATTTCTTCCTTTTTCTACCAACTTTTCCCCCTCACCTTTTTCCAATTTCAATCTTACATGACTCTAGCCATTCTATCCATCTGATGGAGTGAACTGCTGCTCACAAAAGCTTAAGTCTTTAGACTTGTTAATTGGAAAAGACACTACTAGAATCCTGAGGTGTTTTTTTTTTTTTTGTAGTATACCAGTTGTATTATAGCAGAAGAAGCCGGATGTTTAGACAGTGTCACAGAAAGTTTTCCTGGTCTTTTAGTAGAACACCACAGGAAACACATTTCTTTGTATTCTTAAGTGTCTCTCTATCTTAAAAAAAAACTGAAATCAGAATTTGGGAAGCCAATGGTCAGAAGTCAAACTTCGGAGCTCTCTGAACCTCCTTTCCCAGCCATTGGTATATAAGTAGTTTTTATTGGCAATGTTATAAGAGCACATATTTTCCTTGAACCATTCCATTTAGTAATGGCATAGGTCATGCACAGAGGAAACTAAATAATTAGAGCCAGTAATAAATAATTATAAAACTGTAGAGGCAGAGGGATTTATCACAGAAGTAGGTAATTTTGGTCAGGATGCTTTAAATTATATGCTGGCAAATTAGCACGTCTAAAGAAAGTCCGAAGCTTTTCTCTCCTTCTCTCCCAACTTTTTTTTGGGGTGTTTAAATGTATGCTGCAAACCAAAAGCTAATGGTGAGCACAGAAGGTTTATTAGTTTTTCAGATTCCATCAGAATTTGTTATTTTTAATGCAAATTTTGGTTTTTGCTAAAATCAATGTGGAGATGACCAGGCACTATTCGAATAGAAAGAAAACTCTCATGTAGCAGCCTTTTCGTTATTCAGTGTCTACTTCTGGCCTAAAGGAGCTCGGGAAGGCTGCTGGAACCTTTCTGTGTACCAACCAATTGCTCTCAGTGACATATTTTTGTTTTCCTTTGGCCTAAAAATCAATACATAAAATTATAGGACACAGTCCTAACAGGTATCACTGAATATCCTGAGCTCATTCAAGGTTCATCTTTTTGCATAGAAGGAAAACTGACACTTGAGAAGATCTCTTATTGGAAGATTAGATTTTCAGGAATTTGTTGAGGTGAAAGGAATGTCTGGATTAGGCAATACAGTTTGTATAGTTATTTATGAAACGATAAGGGCAAATGACAAAATATATATGTTATGATATCATTGCGCAAATGACACAACATATGTACTTATGTTAGATTTCCTGGCATAATGATGCAACTGGTGCAAATTTCATGATGACATTGTGTTGCACCTGCTAATATTTTGACATCACTGTCCACCACATCATTATGGTTTTGAATGATGAATGTCTATGGCAGCTTGCCCATTTCTTACAAAATGATTATATTTTTCATGTCATTTCTAAAAGATACAATAAGTACTGGTACTACCATAATTAGTATTAAATGATGGCAGTGCTTGTTCGAATATAGGAATCACATAGACCAGACTAATGATCTATCAATCCAAGATCCTGATTTCCACATATTCCAACCAAAAGTCTCTAGGAACATCACAGGAAAACATGAGAATTGTGATTAATCCTGGAGATAGAACCATCATGACTATGCTAAAGCCTTTGATTGTGTGGATCACAACAAATTGTGACAAGTTTTTAAAGAGATGGGAGTACCAGACCATCTTATTTGTCTCTTGAGAAACCTATATGAGGGTCAAGAAGCAACAGTGAGAACTGGACACGGAACCACTGATTGGTTCAAAATTGGGAAAGGAGTCTGGCAAGGCTGTATACTGTTGCCGGCCTATTTAACTTATATGCAGAGCACATCATGAGAAAGGCGGGGCTAGATGAATCAAAAGTTGGAATTAAGATTGCCGGGAGAAATATCAACAACCTCAGATATGCAGACGATACCACTCTAATGGCAGCAAGTGAAGAACAACTAAGGAGCATCTTGTTGTGGGTGAAGAAGGAGAGTACAAAAGTTTGCTTGAAACTCAACATTAAGAAAACTAAGGTCATGGCATCCGGCCGTCTCAATTCCTGGCAAATAGATGTGTAAGAAATGGAGGCAGTGACAGATTTTATTTTCCTGGGCTCCAAGGTGGGCCCGCAGGTGGGGACTGCAGCCAAGAAATTAAAAGACGCTTGTTCCTGGGGAGGAAAGCTATGGCAAATCTAGACAGCATACTAAAAAGCAGAGATTTAGATTAGATTTAGATTAATTGGATTTATATACCGCCCTACTCCCGAAGGACTCAGGGCGGTGTACAGCCAACAATAAAAATACATACGTACAAAATTTAAAAACCAACTAAAAACAGATTAAATGAATTTGGCCCGGACAGAATTAAAACACCCCAATATAATTTAAAAATTTTTAAAATTTGACACTAAAAACGGGGAGTGGTTAGGCCAGGCCCGCCTGGCGAAATAGAAAAGTCTTAAGAGCGCGGAGGAAGGTGGGCAGATCCGGGATCCTCCGTATCTCTGGGGGGAGCTCATTCCAGATAGTAGGTGCCCCCACAGAGAAAGCTCTCCCCCTGGGGGCTGCCAGCCGACATTGTTTGGCTGACGGCACCCGGAGGAGCCCCTCTCTATGAGAGCGTACTGGCCGGTGGGAGGCTATTGGTGGTAGTAGGCGGTCCTGCAAGTACCCAGGTCCTAAGCCATGGAGCGCTTTAAAGGTAGTAACCAGGACCTTGAAGCGCACCCGGAAGACCACCGGGAGCCAGTGCAGCTCGCGCAGGAGAGGTGTCACATGGGAACGCCATGTCGCTCCCATCACCACCCGCGCGGCCGCACTCTGCGCCAGTTGGAGCCTCCAGGTGCTCCTCAAGGGGAGCCCCATGTAGAGAGCATTACAGTAGTCTAGACAGGAAGTGACAAGGGCGTGAGTGACCGTGAGCAAGGAGTCCTGATCCAGAAAGGGACGTAACTGGCGGTTCAGGCGAACCTGATAGAAAATCCTCACGGCCATGGCCGTCAGATGCCCTTCCAAGGACAGCCGTGAATCCAGGAGGACGCCCAAGTTACGAACCACTGGGGGCCAGTGATTCGCCCCCAATAATCAGTGATGGCACCAACTGACTATATCGGGACGTCGGAAACCACAGCCACTCGGTCTTGGATGGGTTGAGCCTGAGCCTGTTTCTCCCCATCCAGATCCGCACAGCCTCCAGGCACCGGGACATCACTTCAAGGGCATCGTTGGGGTGGTCTGGGGTGGAGATGTACAGCTGAGTGTCATCAGCGTACTGATGGTACTTCACCCCAAAATCACGGATGATCTCACCCAGCGGCTTCACATAAATGTTGAACAGGAGGGGCGAGGGGACCGATCCTTGTGGCACCCCACATATAAGGGGCCTCCGGGTCGACCTCTGCCCCCCTGCCAACACAGACTGCGACCGGTCGGAGAGATAGGAGGAGAACCACCGCAACACAGTGCCTCCCACCCCCATCTCTACCAACCGGTGCAGCATGATACCATGGTCGATGGTATCAAAAGCCGCTGAGAGATCTAACAGGACCAGGACAGAGGAGCACCCCCTGTCCCGAGCCCTCCAGAGATCATCAACCAACGCGACCAATGCCGTTTCCGTGCTGTACCCGGGCCTGAAACCTGACTGGAACGGATCTAGATACGTCGCTTCATCCAGGTGCTGGGGAAACTGTTTCGCAACCACGCTCTCAACAACCTTCGCCACAAAGCAAAGATTGGAGACCGGACGATAATTTACCAACATTGCCGGGTCCACGGAAGGCTTCTTGAGGAGAGGCCTCACTACCGCCTCTTTCAAGGCGGCAGGAAAGACACCCTCCCCCAATGAAGCCTTTATAATCCCCTGGAGCCAGCCTCGTGTCACTTCCCAGGAAGCCAGCACTAACCAGGAAGGACACGGGTCCAATAAACACGTGGTCGCGTTCAGTCCACCCAGTATCCTGTCCACATCCTCAGGGGTCAAACTCAGAGACATCACCCTGCCAACAAAAGTGCGTATAGTCAAGGCCATGGTTTTCCCAGTTGCAATGTATGTCAGTGAAAGTTGGACCATAAGAAAGGCTGAGCGCCAAAGTATTGAGGCCTTTGAACTATGGTTCTGGAGAAGACTCCTGTGAGTCCCTTGGACTGCAAGGCAATCAAACTGGTCAGTCCTAGAGGAGATCAACCCTGACTGCTCTTTACAAGGCCAGATCCTGAAGATGAAACTCAAATACTTTGGCCACCTAATGAGAAGGAAGGACTCAATGGAGAAGAACCTAATGCTGGGAAAGATTGAGGGCAAAAGAAGAATGGAATGGCAGAGAATGAGGTGGCTGGATGGAGTCACTGAAGCAGTAGGCATGAGCTTAAATGGACTCCAGAGGATGGTAGAGGACAGGAAGGCCTGGAGGAACATTGTACATGGGGTCATGATGGGTCAGACACGAATTCACAACTAACAATCTACCATCATGCCTCAATGAGACTGGCCTGCCCCACTTGATCTGGCAGACCGCATCAGCCAAAGTATTTCAGTTGATAGCATTTAGGAAAAGAATGTTTTCCTACCCTTTGAAATATCTTGCTGCCAGAGGGAGGTCTACTCCACCCTCCTAGCCTTCAGGAAGGGTCTTAAAATGTGGCTCTGCTGATTGGCATGAAGCCTTGATGGAAAAGCTGTAGGTTGGAAATGGTTGGTGATAGAGAAGGTACCATCAATTTTGGCCTTTTAAATCTATATTTAATATTTTTCAAGCTTAATTTGTTCTTATAGGTATAATTGTTTTTATATCTGTGTTTTTACTATATTGTAAGCTGTCCAGAGTTGCTTGGACAGTGAGATATAAAGATATCTATCTTTATATATAAATAAAGATAGATAATAGATAGATAGATAGATAGATAGATAGATAGATAGATAGATAGATAGTTAGATAGATAGATAGATGGTACAGCCCTCCAGGACCTTTTCATTCACTCTCAATTTACTATTAATTACACATCTCTAAATGGCCTCCCTCCCTTTTTGGAGTATGGTTTATGACATATTCTACAATGCCTGGTGAATTTTCAAGTTGCAGGAAGTGGCATTCCTGCAGTATAGTAACTCTATTCAGTGAATAAAACCCCGTTTAGTTCAGCGATCAAGGCTTCAAACTAGAAATCAGGACATTGTGCATACTACATGCACCATAGGCACTACGTCAGCTGGTTGACTTTGGGCTACTCATTGCCTCAGAGCAGGTGATGTCAAGCCACTTCTGAAATCTTGCTAAGAAGACTACAGGGATGTAGATGACTCCAAAGGAAGTGTTTATTTTTAGCCCATTAATCTTAAACTAAATGCAGAATCTAGTCTATATCTTTCCTTCTGTTTCTCATACAAAGAAGTAGAATTTAATACCATTGCACTGAGTTATTTTGTTCCTGAATATGACAATCCATAAAATGGAAAAAACTAATGTGTACTGTGATATCATATATTGTGTTCGCACATTGTTTAAATATAATTTTAAAATAAGCCAGGATGTATGAAATAAGCAACAACACGAAGCCATAAACCATAGCTTAGAAACAACAATGGCTTATTTTATACAAGTACTGTTGAAAGCCAAACACTATTATGGTTCAGTGCAAAATGTGCATTTTTCTTGACACTGCATAAAAAAGATGCTGGAGTAGTTTTAGTGGCAGCATATTCAGTCTCTGCCACTTCTAGTTTTTATCATTGCTGTGGCAGTTTATTCATTTGATTTTCATTGTACAGTATTAAAGTCTTTTTTTCCCCAATAGCTGAAGATACCTACTGAAACCTCTTTTACATTGAGTCTTACTTTTGCAGGTTTATGTTCAACTTTTCAAATAATAAATGCATTAGACTCAGGTAACCCTACTTAAAACAAGGCTTCCCAATTGGTGTCAAAGTAGATTTTTTAATTTATAATTATTAATGTTGGTTATAGCATTTTCCTAGATATTGGATATATGCGAGCAAAATTTCTTCCATTATATGTCAACATCCACTTAAAAGCTTACTTTAACAGTTTCCATCAGTTGTAAAACTTAAATCCACAAGAAGATACAGCTTTCAGGTTTTTCATATTTTTTTTAAAAAAAGGATACTTTTAGTTTGTTTAATTCCAAACCCACCCATGAGTTTGTAAATTCAGCTGACAGAGTGAGCCAATGACTTAAAACAATTGAATGTCACTGTCACAAAAGGGCAGCAAATGCTTAGTTATTTAATTTATGACTTTAATTTTTGCCACTAAAGAGAGGGAGAGAAGCTTGCAATTTTATACTTCAGTCTTAAACCCCTAGCTGATTTTGGTTTCTACCATACAACATAACTTTGAATGGTTAGCATTTTGAACCATGAGATATCAAAATTTATCTGGTTAAATGATTTTGCCACATTTGTGTTGGGGGTAGCACAGGTGTAGTAAGCCTCAAGAAGCTTACAACAATAAAAATAAACAAGGATGAAAAAGTAATACAATAAAACATGTAAAAGAAATAACGTTAAAATCAATTTTAATAGTTTTCAATTCAGGAGAGTTTTCCTGAATTACAAGAGCAAGGGTGAGCATTGTGCAGCCCAGAAGCTTCATAGGAAAAGGTGATATTCCACCTGACAGACCATGGGCTTCCAGCAGAAAACCGATTATATGTCATCAAGCTGTTGTTGATTCTTAGTAACCACATAGATAAATTTTCTCCAGGGCAATCTATCCCTCATTAGATTGGGCGTTGTACTTACCTGATACGCCCCTTCTCGATGCAGCTGTCACGGCAGTCAGGCAGTCAGGCATGGGTGGTCAGCTGGTGCTAGCCAATGGGACCGGGCCTACTGGAAAGCTAAACTCCGCCCCCTCTCAGCCTGGCTCCAGTTTTGAGGCGAAGGTATCCAGCAGGCCGTCGTGTCTACAGAAGAAAAGCATAAAAAGGTAAGTTCTCCCCCCCCGCCCCTCCGAGTTCCCCATACTCAGCAGAGACAATCAGGGTGGGGCTGACTGCCGTGACAGCTGCATCGAGAAGGGGCGTATCAGGTAAGTACAACGCCCATTCTCCCATTGGCTGTCACGGCAGTCAGGCATGGGACATACCAAAGCTACATGTCCGATCGGGCGGGTTCAAGTCGGATGCTCTGGAAGACTCTCCTGCCGAAGGCCGCATCAGCCGAAGCATAGGTGTCTAGACGGTAATGGCGAATAAACGGAGTCACCGATGTCCAGGTCGCCGCTCTACAGACCTCCTCCAGTGGAGCCTGAGTAGTCCAGGCAGTTGATGTGGCCGCACTCCTCGTGGAGTGAGCCGTGATGTGGCGAGGAGGAGGTAAGGCTTGAGCCTCGTATGCTGAAGAGATAGTGGCCCGCAACCAGCGGCCAAGGGTGGTGGATGAGACACGAGTTCCCATGGAAGAAGGCTGAAAGGAAACGAAAAGAGCTTCTGTTTTCCGGAATCCCGACGTGCAAGACAAGTAGACTTTTAAGGCCCTACGCACATCCAGGGTGTGCCAGAGTTTTTCCAAACGGTGTTGTGGAGAAGGACAAAAGTTGGGGAGAATAAGTTCCTGAGCTCTGTGAAAGGTGGAATTGATCTTAGGGATGAAGGCGGGATCTAAGCGAAGAACTACTCTGTCCTTGTGAAAAATGCAAAGATCCGAACGGACGGAAAGAGAAGCCAGTTCCGAGATACGTCTTGCTGATGTGATTGCCACCAGGAAAGAAACCTTGAACGAAAGAAACCTCAGGTTGATATCTCTGATGGGCTCAAACGGTGGCTTGGTGAGCGCGGTGAGGACCTTATTAAGGTCCCAGGTGGGAAATCTGTGGATAACGGGTGGACGTAGGTTAGTGGCCCCCCTCAGGAATGACTTAATGAAGGGATCCTTAGCCAGGGGATAGCCAATCTGACCGGAAAGCACAGACGAAAGGGCCGCCACTTGACGTCGTAAGGTTAGGGGAGAGACCCAAGATGAAGCCCTTGGGCAGGAAGTCCAAAATACCGACCACAGAGATCGTAGAGGGTTCTAACTTGCGTCTTCGACACCAGCGAAGGAAAGCCTTCCATGAAGAGCCATAAATGCAAGTTGTTGAGGGTCTCCGGGCCGCGAGCATAATATCAATAACTTCGGGCGACAAATGAGAATTGGTCAGAAGGCGCCACTCAACCTCCAGGCGGTCATGTGAAATGACTGAGGGTCCGGGTGCGCGAGCTCTCCTTGGAGGAGAGCGATCTGATCGTCCGGAATTTGCCAAGGAGGAAGGACCGAGAGGGAAACTAGGTCCGCAAACCAAGGCCAACGGGGCCAGTGAGGAGCCAGGAGGATGAGCTCTGCTTTCTCCAGGAGAAGCTTGCGGATTACTCTGGGAATTAAGGGTAGAGGAGGAAAGGCGTACAGCAGGACTCCCTGAGGCCAAGGGCTGCGTAGAGCGTCCACAGCCTCTGCTCCTGGAGAGGGGAAGCGAGTGAAGAAGCGAGGGAGCAGATGGTTGGTGTTGGATGCGAAAAGATCCACCTCCGGAAGTCCTAGCCGACTGGTCACCTGGTCGAAGAGGCGAGGGGGAATGGCCCATTCCGTGGGATCTACTATGCTGCGGCTGAGGAAGTCGGCCTGAAGATTGTCCTTCCCTGTGATGTAATCCGCCCGGATGGATGCCAGATGTTTCTCCGCCCAGAGCCATAGGCGGAGAGATTCCTGCATGAGAACCCAAGACTGGGTCCCTCTGAACCTGTTGATATGGGCCTTCGTTGAAATGTTGTCCGTAAGGACCAAGACATCCCGACCCAGAATTTGTTGTTTGAAGCTCCTCAGAGCCAGGAATACCGCTCGAAGCTCGAGTACGTTGATGCTGAGGGATTGTTCCTGAAGAGACCAAAGACCCTGGGCTGTGAGGGAGTCCAGGTGAGCCCCCCAGCCGGTCAGGCTCACATCCGTAGTGATGACTACTCTGTCGGGCTCGAGGAACCTGCTGCCCTTTGTCACCGCTGGCGATGTCCACCATAGGAGAGAGGTTAGAACCGTGGACGTCAGACGGATCCTTCGATGGGACACAGAAGAGGCATTTCGTTGATGGGGAAGTAGTAACCATTGAAGCTCCCTGCTGTGTAGGCGAGACCAAGGCACGATTCCGTAAGATGAGACCATCTTACCCAGCAGAGAAGAAAGGTCAAGGAGGGAAGCTGAACGGGTTCGTCTAAAGCGTTTAGCTAAGGACGAGAGGCTTTCCTGGCGCTCAGGGGATAGAGAGACCTCTACCTTGATTGTATCAATGAGTGCCCCCAGATGAAGGAGACGGGTAGACGGGTTCAGGTGGCTTTTGGCCCAATTAATGGAAAAACCATGGTCTTGCAAAATCCTAATTATACAGTGAAGGTCCCTGAGCCCATGGGCAGGGGATCTGGAAAGGATGAGTATGTCATCCAGATAGTACAAGGCTCTGATGGGAATGGAGCTGACATGAGCCATAAGGGCTGCCAGCACCTTAGTGAAAACCCTAGGGGCCGATGATAAGCCAAAGGGCAGGGAGGTGTACTGATAATGGCGACCATTGAGGCAGAAACGGAGAAATTTACGGTGATCCGGTCGAATTGGAATATGTAGGTAGGCCTCAGTCAGGTCAATTGAAGCCATAAAATCCCCTTCCCTAATACAAAGAAGGATGGTTTGCAAAGATTGCATCTTAAACCTACGATAAGGGATATGTCGGTTTAGGGACTTAAGGTCCAGAATAGCTCTCCAGCCCCCCGAAGACTTGGGCACCAGGAAGAGGCGCGAATAGAAGCCCTGACCTTGCTGATCAGGAGGAACAGGTTGGATGGCATTGATGTCCAGGAGATGTTGGATGGCCGAATTGAGAAGGTCCAATTTGGTCTTGTCTCGAGAGACAGGGCAAGGCAGGAAAAGCTCTGGGGGATTGGAGAGAAATTCTAAGGAGAGCCCAAACCGTACAGTGGATTTAACCCAAGCATCGGATACCGTGATGTCCCATTGATCAGCAAAAAGAGCCAAACGACCCCCTAATGCTTGGGGAGCATGAGCCTTAACAAGACCTCCTAAAGGGACGGCCCTGGCCTCCCCGAAAGGGCCGCTTAAACCCCGTCCTAGTCCCCTGCCTAACCTGGGTGTCCTGAGAGGAGAGACTCTGGAAGAGAATGGTCTTTGAGAACGTTGAGGTGGAAAGGAGCTGTCCAGGCCTCGGCCAGAGAAGGGTCGATAGGAAGGCAGGGATCCGTGATCAGGACCTCGGTGTAAAGGCGGAAGGATCTTTCTATGGTCTTTCGTTTCGATGAGGAGAGGGTCCAGCTGGGATCCAAAGAGTTTATCACCAGAGAAGGAGAGGATGCTAGTCGCCATTTACTCCTAATATCAGCTTGCCAATTACGGAGCCAGAGAAGTCTGCGGGAGGTGACAGATGTTCCTATTGCCTTGGCTGAGAAACGAGTGGCGTTCAGCGTAGCGTCAGCTGAGAATTCGACAGCAGCTAAAATCTTGTTCAGATCCTGATGAGTGCGCTGATCAGATGCGGGCAGGCGAGCTAGGAGCTGCCTAAGCCAGAGGATAGAGGCCCTATTAAAGAAGGAAGCTGCAGATGATGCTTGCACTGACCAGGCTGAAGCTTGGTGGCCCTTAATCAGGGTTCATTCTGCTTTCTTTTCCTCAGGGCGCAAGCACTCTTCGGAAGGACCTGTAAGAGGAGATGAGGAAGACAATGCCAGAACTGGAGAATCGACTGCAGGAACCTGGAGAAGGTGAGAAAATTCAGAGGCCATGTTATAGAACCTTTTATCCAGATTATTAGGGACAGGGCCTGAGCTTGGAAAGGACCACTGGCGAAGAAGGACATCAGAAAACAATTTTGGTGCAGGCACCACCTCCTTTTGAACAGTAGGTTCTTGGAACAAAGAAGCAGTTGGATCAGTGGATGTGGAGGCAGAAGTAGAGCTAGGGGAGCCCCCCCCAAGGCCAGTAACCTTCTGAGCTTTAAAGAGCAAGGAACGAAACATTTGAGGCCGAAAGAGGCCAATGAAAGCCGGTTGATCAGGTTCTAAACCCTCATCCTCAGATAATTCCTGGTCAGGTAAAATTTCTCCTTCAGAGAGGGAGCCTTGGCTTGCAGAATCTCCAGCCTCGCAAACCTCCACCTGTTCTTCTAGGACCCCTTGTTGGGCATGAGAGGAGGAGTGGGAATGCGCACAGGAGTGTGTGGATCGATGAGATGGGGATCTCTCCTGGAGGCCCTGGGAGATGCCCTGTTTAATGGCCTCAGAGATGAGCATAGCCAGAGCAGGTGGAATATTAGAAAAAGATTGCAGGTTTTGGGCGGAGTCTTGGGGGGAAGACTGGTGCAACCCAGATTGAGTCTGCCCCGGGTCAGAGCGGGATTCAGAAATCCCAGGGAAAACTGACTCTGCTTCATTATCCTGAAGAGCCTCCTCGTGAGTAGACCTGTCTGGTGACAAAGAAGGAATAGGCCTTTGCATAGTAGAAGGCGAAGAGATAGCAGAGTGGTGGCCCTCTGGGATGGAGGAACTGGGGCCTGAGGCAGATGAGGCTTGGGCCTTGGAAAAGGTCTTCTCTAAGGCCTTATGTCGCCTTTCTTCATCCCTTGATGGTTTAGGGACAGAAGAGCGAGTGGGGATCTGCCTGCCTTCTGCTTTATTCTTTGCTGGTCTCTCTTTGGAGGATCCCCTTCCAGTCTCCTCCTCCCTGGGCCTTTTATCCCTACGCTGGGATTGGTGCGAATTAGAAGCGTCCGCCATCTTGGATTGGCCACGAGGAGCAGGAATGGCGCCCGTTTAAGAGTAGAACTACCAGAGGGGTTCCCCAGATACTTGCGGTTGGCGATCCTGCTTGTGCAGACCCCTCGCTCGAGTCGCTGACCAGGTGGCTGCAACGCGACTATTGCGCGGAAAGAGATCTCGCGCTGAACAGCTGCTGGGCAAAGGAGCCCAAGACACAGCAACTCGCTGCCGATAGAAGGGCAGAGCGGCCGAGAAAAACCCCTCAGGGCGCTAGAAAGCCTCCGCCAAGGCCGTAGCGCTGGCGGGAAACCTTGGCGCAGCGCGGCAGGGCGAACCCGTGCTCACGCTATCAGGAGTGGCTTGCTAGCTGGTAATATGAGGGAGAAACCAAGGTGCGAATCCAAAAGGCTGTTTCGAGTCAAAAAACCGAAGATTTACAAATTAAGGGAGAGAGCTGTAGCACACGACTAGTCCAATGCAGACCGAGCTGAAAAACTGGGGCCAGGCTGAGAGGGGGCGGAGTTTAGCTTTCCAGTAGGCCCGGTCCCATTGGCTAGCACCAGCTGACCACCCATGCCTGACTGCCTGACTGCCGTGACAGCCAATGGGAGAAATGTTAGGTCTTTCAATGGTGCACTCATCACCACTGTAACTGAGTCCATCTACTTTTCTCCTGGTCATCCATTTCTTTTCTTTCCCAGAATTACAGCTTTCTCCATTCGCTAGGTCTACACTTCATGTGAAGTATGAAGCAGGATAATTTAATCATTTGCTCCTGGAGTGAGCACTCTGGGTTCATTTGATGATCTATTTGTTTGTTTTCTTGGCTGTTCACAGTATTCCCAGGAGACCTCTCCAATATCAAAGTTCGAAAGTATTTTCTGCTGATCCAAGTAACTATGCAGCATGAGGTATTCCTTCAGTGTGTGAGGCCCTTAAGACAGTGAGGGATTTGAAGGTTGCTACTAGTATTGTCAGCAAATGCAGATCTTTTAATATGTCATTTTGTGATCTGTGTGCCTACACTAGCAGCAGAGACAACACATTTTTCTCTAACAATTTCAAGATCTTTTTTTTGTGGAAGTCCACATACAGTGTATTGTAGTATAAAATGAATTGTAACCAACATATGGATTGTCATTGACCAGTCTGACTGGTTCAGAAAAAGTTCCAGTTATTGAACTAGTTGTGGTGGCACAACTAGTACATAACTACCCTTGCAAACCCAGTTACAACTGGGGAGGCAGAATGATCTATCACAGATAGAAAATTTGCTTTTTAAATGATGGAATGTAACCCAATTAATAGATTTCACTTAATCCCAAAAACTTTTTTTCTCATTACTAACAAAACCGGTATCTTGTCTGAATTTAATTTTTGCTAGTTCTGACTCATTAAATTCATAATTCAATATTAGGTAACAGTCAAGGATATGAATTGCTTCCTTGGAGTTAGATGGTCTATAAAGCAGGGGTGAAATCCAGCAGGTTTTGACAGGTTCTGGAGAACCAGAAGCGGAAATTATGAGCAGTTCAGAGAACTGGTAGCAGGAATTTTGAGTAGTTTGGGGGACCAGTAAATACCACTACTGGCTGTCCCCAGAGTGGAGTGGGAATTGAGATTTTGCAATATCCTTCCCCTGGAGTGGGGTGGGAATGGAGATTTTGCAATATCCTCCCCCTGCCATGCCCACTAAGCCACGCCCACAGAACTGGTAATAAAAATAATTGAATTCCACCACTGTACTGTAGTAGGTATATAATAGAATAACACCTTCTGTATAGAGCTGCAAAAGAAATGTGGAACCACTGTAAAATAATGTCTACAAGACCCAAGCTTGCCAAATGGGTTAGAAGGATACCACAATATCATAATCTGCCAAAAAGAACAGGGAAGTATCAGAATTACACTTCCTCCATCTATTATCCAAAGAAGGTCACCCTCTAAGACAACTGAACAAAATTTCTGAAAAGTGATATTTTTTTTAATGAAATCCCATTTGATAGACATCCAAATAATTAATTTCATATATAAACTTATAATGCCATCCCTTTCACTTTTTCATCTAAGCCCAAAGAAGAGTATTTTAAATCAGTCTAAAATCAGAAAGAACTTTCAGGAGATTATTTCAATAAAAAATATTGTAACTATTTTCTTTAGGTAGGCAGGAATACATGCCGCACTCAAGCAGATTATCTTCCTTAATTGTTCTAATTTAGTTAATTTAAGCAGCCAGGAAAGCCATGGATGGAGCAAGCAGGTGGTATACCTCATCTTTTCACACACTTTGTCCATGTCTTTGGTATCTATAGTTGAAGAGAATTCACATGAAACTGACAAATTGTTATGAAGGCTACCTCCCTATGACCTGTTTCAATGCTGGAGGTCAAGTTGAGGCAAATGTAATTAACTTTGCCTCCACCAAATGATAAAAGTTGTTTGGAGAGGTTCTCTGATGTCCCAGCTGGTCTTCCACAATATCTTGAGGAGATAATATGTAGAATAGACAAAGCATAGCTAGCTTTTCTGTTTGGATGCAGTGGAGACAGAGAAGTAAGCCCTCCTTCCTAAATATGCTATCATTGAATAAGATTTCAAAGGGACTTTAATGAGGGGTCCATTCTATGTTTGAATATTGATCTATTCTAAGAGTTCATCCATTTGTGCAACATAAATTCTCCAAGCCGAATCATCCAGTTATGTGGAATTTTATAACAGCTACCAGTAAGACTAAGGAAATAACCCTCCATTTGGGACAAATGAGTTACAGAGAGCTCTGCTACTTTCAGATCATTGGATCCAGATTACCAAATCCAGTGTACAGCCTGTTGCTTACTGTATGTACAGACACCAATTAGTCATCACGATAAAAATAAAATCTTTTATAAACAATAAAATCACGATAAACAATAAAACCATTTATGACTGGATAATCTCAGCATGATCAGTGTCTCAGGACAAAGATATGCTACTGCCCCAACAGAAATTATCGTGGCCAATTTAGAAAGAACAATGCAGTATCTCTACAGTATGCTGATAATATGGGCCTGGTGGCTCAGCAGACTAAAGCATTGTGATTAACACCAGCTGTCTGCAATTACTGTAAATTCGAATCTCACCAGGTTCAAGGTTGACTCAGCCTTCCATCCTTTCTAAGGTAGGTAAAATGAGGACCCAGTTTGTGAGAGAAATAAGATGACTTTGTATAAATATACAAAAGTATGAAAGCTATTGCTTAACGTATTGTAAGCCGCCCTGAATCTCTGGAGAAGGGCGGCATATAAATCAAATTAAAATTAAATTAAAAAATTAAATATTCTGGTTACAACGGCATCAGTTTTGGCAAACTGTGGACAGAATTTCTGATCAACAAAATGACATTTTGATAGATCTATGTTTCTCAACCTCAGCAAATTTAAAACATGTTGACTGGCTGTGGAATTCTGGGAGTTGGGGTCCACACATCTTCAAATTGCTGAAGCTGAGAAACATTGCTATAGCTCCTTCCTGCTTTTTAGCACTAGCTTGCTGCATCAGATACTGGGTAAAGAGAAGTAAGAAAGATTAACTTCCCTCTCCTCTCTTAACCAGGTGTTCATAACACATGCCAGGGCACTACTTTCATCTAAGATTACGTCCTGGATAATAGGCATTTTAAGAGCAACTGGCTTGGTATTAAAAAGCAAGATCTTTATGTTAGAAATCCACTGACAATCTGCATGATTTTCCTTTAATGCTGAAGGGATTCAATGCGGCCACATGCCATATCTTTCCATGCTTTCCAGTTATTACATCAGTCTAATCCTATGGTCATTTCTTCATTTCCCCCATCTCTCTGACACAATTCATAAGATCAAGCCATAATTGACAAAACCAGCAAATTAAAGCAATGCTTTCCCTATTAGAGTCTCTACTCGCTTCCTGTACTCATACATAAGGACAAGCAGGTGAGGTTCTAACAGTTTTTTCAGAAGAACAACTCCCTCTGGGGTTGACAAAGCAGTGGTTATCTTCCCAATTTTTCTCCAAATGAATGAGAATCTCTGAAGCTAGACTTGGCTGAGTGATGTTAAATTTTCACCATAGTAAGGAGACTGTCTATTACAAATGGAACATGATGCACTTATACACAAAAGTTACCAGTATGTTTTCAATGTGTTTGGCAGATTCGAAGTGCCATAATGCAGAAATAGTCATACCCATGGAAAATGGCGCACCAGAATCTAGGGACAAATTGACCCCTTTGTGTCCTATCTGTATCCCTTTCTAAAATTTCATTGGTGGATCTATTTCACCCAGTTCCTGAATAAAATGGTGCTTTAATTAGAACTTTTAAGTGCATATTCCTCAAAGTATGCATTCCTAGATAAATAGTTTCTTCAGATTTGTTCAAACTAACCAGAACCTATTATTTCCAATGCTTCCATTAAGATTTTAATTTTAGAAAGTTAGATACAAAAACAAAGGTAGCATTTTCTGTTCTGAGGTGCCAGGGTTATATTTAGGGGCAAGAAAAAAAAACAAATTTTCTATGAAGTTCTCCCCTAAATTAGCCACCTAAAATTAAAAATCAATTTGCATAGCCTATGTGTTAGTGCTACACCAACACCTTTTTCCTAACAAAAAAATAAAAGAAAACCCTTTGAATAATATATACCTTCAAGGGTTTTTCAGTGACTGAGTATTTTATACATGCAGGGTAAGATGAATACATCCTGCAGCATATTTTGCATCCCTTTGCAAAATGGAGATAAATTCAGTGTGAGAATCTGAAAAGATGGGTTGGAGGCATTGACAACACTTCTTGCTTGTAGATCCTTTGTTCTAGGGACCTCCCTAGTAGACCAGGTTGGCCTCATACCAGATGCCTCCTGTCAAACTGATAAAATAGAATTAATTAAGAATTTCTTGGCCAGGTTTGGAAAGTAATTTCTTGCTGTTGACAGATTACTTTACCTAATATTGAAAAAAAAAGTTGTGCTTCTCAAAACGATTCACTTTATTAGGTCATAGTCAACTTTCTCTGTGCTCATTTGTGGAGTGTCACAAGATGATTTCATTTCCAATTTAAGTTTGCAGTTACGTTATGTGGCCTCTGATTAAATTTAACTACTGCTTAATGAAACAATCCATTTAGCAGAACTAAATTTGGTTTGTTAAAAAAGGTCACTGTTAGCGCTAATCACGCTTTGTCTAGGTTCAATGTGAATTGAAACAAACGTTTCAAATCATCTCCTGAGAGTTAAACTGGCGGAAGAACATTTGCTTCCAAAGCTTATCATATGAGTCCCAGAACTTTCCCAAAGTTGCCAAAATGTAACTTTAATTTGAGAAAGGAGAAGCTATTGTATGCATAATTGTACTACACACACACGTTTCACTTCAATTTGCATTTTACAATTTGTCTATTTTCAGCCTGAAAATGTTACCAGTGATTTCTCTGCTCTTAATATTTCCTTACAATGTAGCCCTGGTTAAAATGTCTTGGACCTGGATGTTTATCTGGGATGAGTTTGAATATCTGAATCCTCTGGTTGGCTTTCTTCAAGATTTCAGCCCACCTCTTGAAGTATGGATCCCTGCTCTTGGACAATAAAAGCCTCCTGGAAAAGAACAAGAAGAACCATGATATTCTTTTGATTCTGGTCTTGGCATAGTGAATTCAGACAACTACAATGCTTAAGATAATTCAATCAGAATAAGATACATGATTGAGGTAAACATACAACATATTTGTTTAGTTTGGAAATAAACTGGGACATGTTTTCTCTGAGATTAATTAATGTAGTCAGCTAGGCAATACAGCCACAACAAATCATCATCCAAAATCTCTTAAATCAGGAGCGTAAAATTAATGCAACACAGTTGCCTTAATATAGTAAATAATGAAATTTTTAAAAAGGCTGCTAAGGCAAGAGGTTTCTCAATATATGTCAACTTGGATCCTTGATAATCCATTTTTCAAGCAAATCTTGCACAAAAGGCTCTGAGTAAGCCGTAATATATTCAGAATGTTGGAGAAGATAGCATTTTGACCTTGATTTATCAAGGATGATTTATGTTATATTTTTATGTAGGACTACATGACCTTTTCATGGTACACTTGAATAATGCTTTTCTACAGTCAGGAGTCTGCTAGCAGTAAGATATTTAATTTTCTGAGTAACAAGTCAGTTTAAAGGCACAGGCTTTCATAACCTGTAGCTCACTTCACTAGATACTATCAGACTTCTAATTTTTTACAAATAGTCTTCGATTTATGACTGTTTGTTGACTAATTATTTGAAATTATGCAGTGCTGAATGAAGGGAGTTACAACTTCTGCCTCACGTTCCAACTGCAAAAATTTGGATGGCCACTAGGTGGGAAGCAGGACATAAAAAACTCTTTGCTGCCCTCTACTGGTTGCCCTAGCCAGTAGACACAGAGATGGTGTTATGTTCCATAGATTCCATCTGTTTGCTGCTCCACCCTGCAATACATCTCTAAATTTAAAAAATAGAGGCCTGACAGACCTTCTGGGCATATTTTTGAACCTATCCTTTATCCTACCTTTATTGTATTTATATCACTGTCCTTAAAACAACCATAAATTTATTTTTAGGTTCATTCAAAATGCTGAAAGAGGTTTGGCTGCTTTACAAGCTACTACTTTAGCTGAACTACAAAAATCCAGATGTCCAATTGATAGCAGCAAAAAGATTGCTACACTCCAAAACAGTGGGTGGCTAAAACAAAATTAAAATGATTGAATTTAAACTTAATTAAAATCAATGATCACTAAAATTATTTCTGAATGTGTTTCATAATTTTTCCTTTCTGTCACTTTTGAGGCTGCCTGCAAGTCCAGAGAAATCCTTATGAGCCTGAAGCTTCATAGCAAGGGTGAAATCCAGCAGGTTCTTGCAGGTTCTGGAGAACTGGTAGCGGAAATTTTGAGCAGTTCGGAGAACTGGCAAATACCACCTCTGGCTGGCTCCAGAGTGGGGTGGAAATGGAGATATTGCAACATCCTTCCCTCAGGAGTGGGGTGGGAATGGAGATTTTGCAGTATCCTTCCCCTGCCATGCCCACCAAGCCACGCCCACAGAACCGGTAGTAAAAAAAAAAATTGGATTTCACTACTGCTTCATAGTGTGTACCTGTATCCAAACTGTTTGAAAAGATCTTCAAGGATTCGGGCCAAAATAGTGAGAATTGAATGTGGGCCATCCCACATGCAAAGCATATTCTCAGCCACTGAAATATCTTCATCTCTGCTAATATCTGAAAAAAATTCCAAAGATTGTTCTACTGTAACTTTAAATAGGCTAGAAATGGATCTTCACAAACAGAACAACCATAGGTTTATAGCATTTAAAACTTGTGCATATAAATGATCTGTCAGTGATCTGTAGGTGCTCTTCGGCCAGTGGTGGGATTCAAGTAATTTAACAACTGGTTCTCTGCCCTAATGATTTCTTCCAACAACCAGTTTGTCAAACTGCTCAGAGAGTTAACAACCGGTTCTCCCGAAGTGGTGCAAACTGGCTCAATCCCATCACTGAGTATACCCAAGCATTAACCCATCTGTCTCACTGAGCAACAGAAATTTCAGGCTCAATTGTAAGTTGAGAACTACCTGTATTTTCATAATGATTTCACCAGTGGCCAGGAAGAGCATCTGGTTCTATAATTCAGACCTAAAATACTACTCTACAAATGTAGCATAGCTCTAAACATCAAATAGATTTAAAAAAATTAAATTCTGATGTGCTTAATGTATGGTAAGAGCAAGGCACTGTTACATATCCACGTGTTGCTAAACTACAACTCTCAGGATTCATCAGTAATGTTCAGGCCACTTGAGATTTCAGCATCAGGTGGAGAGTCTCATGCTTTGCATTCCTGGCTTCTTTGTAATAAAACTCCACTTATGAACCAAATTATTGCCATACACTTTAGTAATTTAGTATATGTGAACTCCAAATGGGTTGTAGATGAAGATGAATTGTACAAAAGAAGCCTGTGTGTGATTTTTAAGTGCAGCAGCCATTGCATAGTCTCACTTTTGGAACAAGGTATCTTAATTCAGGGGCATGGACAACTCCTTACACCTCCACAACAGCAGCCAGAACTGTGTTCTTGACCATTGCGATATTGATTGGTCTACTCCCCTGATCCATAGTAAAGAACATGACAAAAACTCATTGATGAAATTAGGGTTACGGTCAGTGGTGGGATTCAATTTTTTTAACAACCGGTTCTGTGGGCGTGGCTTAGTTGGAGGTGTGGCTTGGTGACCATGTGACTGGGTGGGCATGGCTATGTGCATAGGGACTACTCAGAGGGCTGAAAGAAGTCATTTCTGACTGGTCCTCACACTTTTGACCGGTCCTCGCACTTATGACCATCCTCACATTTATGCCCGTTGTGGCATTCTTAACAACCGTGTTAGTCATTTCACAACTGCTTCTCTATTCCATGGTGATAAGAATGGGCAAAAAACGTAAAAAGTGAGAACAGTCGTAAGTTTGAGGACTGGTCAAAAATGCGAGGACCAGTCAAAAATAACTTTTTCAGCCCTCTGAGTAGTCCATATGCACAAAAGAACTATCCAGAGGGCTGAAAAAAGTGATTTCTGACAGGTCCTCGCACTTTTGACCGGTCTTCGCACTTATGACTGGTCATCATTTATGCCCATTGTAGTATTCTTAACAACCATGTCATCATTTCACAACTGCTTCTCTACTCCATGGTGATAAGAGGGCAAAAAACGTAAAAAATGAGAACAGTCGTAAGTTTGAGGACTGGTCAAAAGTGCGAGGACAATCAAAAATAACTTTTTCAGGCCTCTGAGTAGTTCATATGCACAAAGGGACTACCCAGAGGGCTGAAAAAAGTGATTTCTGACAGGTCCTCGCACTTTTGACTGGTCCTCACACTTATGCCCGTGCAGCATTCTTAACAACCATGTCATCATTTCACAACTGCTTCTCTACACCATGGTGATAAGATAGGGCAAAAAACATAAAAAGTGAGGACAGTCGTAAGTTCGAGAACTGGTCAGAAATAACTTTTTCAGACCTCTCAGTAGTCCATATGCATAAAAGGATACAGGAATAGAGAGGGATGAAGGAAGGGAAGGGAAATTAGAGTAGGAGTGAGGGTAAGAGTGGGAGGAAGAGAAGAGAAGGAGAAAGGAAGAGGAAGTAGGGAGGAGAAGAAGAGGGGAAGGAAGAGAAAGTAAGAAGGAAAGAAAAGAGAGAGGTGGTAGGTTTGAGGAGAAAGATTGCTGTATAATAAAAAAGATGAAAGGGAAGAAAGCCAACCCCAAACAAATATAAAGATATTAAGATAAAGACTGAATTGTTAAACTTTAAAGAATAAAAGAGAACAAATATGAATAAATAACAATAATTAGAAACACACATACAAACATACAATGTATTTTCTTTGAACAGAGTATTTGGCCGGTTCACAAATTTAAACAGTGTTTAGTCATTTCAATTAAATTTACAATTTTTATATTTCCTTTTTGCCATATTTATTCCTCATCTATTTTTGTAAAAAACCAATATTACCGTTCATCCTTATCTCTAATCTTAATCAAATTCAATTTTTTCCCTTCTATTCTATATTATACCTCTTCCCATTGTCATCTATTTTTCTATCTATTCTCACATTGGTTAATTATGTAATATTACAGTTGTTTAATATAAATTCAACATTTTAATATAAATCAATTAGTTATATAACTACCTTTTTTGTATATTAATCAATATGAACATGAATATTCCAATTATTTCCATGCAATCCAATTTCTTACAAATCAATTAATTATATTTACCAATAATAATAAACCAAATAATTTCCCCCATATATTCCTCCAAACCACAACTTAACCATTTCTGCTTTCAACACAATATACAATTAATAGTATCTCAATTATTACAATTCCCTAGTTAAATAGAACTTTTTTTCTTTTGTGTTTAAAATCTTGAACTCTCCTCTTTTGCCCTAAATTTCCCATTGTTTGCACCTACCGTTTTTGGTGAGGAAAAAGAAAAGCAATCTGCCTGCCTAATTTTCCGACGTTGCAGCAACAGCAAAGCCAATTTACTTTCAGTTTCCTTTTTCAGCAGAGCTCTGCTCCAGCAAGCAGCAGAGCCCTGAGCAAAACAGCTGAGAGTCGGAAGCCAATCTAATCAAGGGCTAATTAGCCTATGCTGAAGCTCCGTGGGCCAATAAAATTACAAAAAAACACCGAACCCTTTGTTAAATTGCTGCCTCGCCTACCCCTCGCCCACCACTGGCAGTACTATTGGCAATAAATAGTGGTGCGGAGGGGCGGGGCGAGCCAGCAATTTAACAAAGCGTTCGGCCGAACCCCCTAGAACCGGCAGAATCCCACCACTGTCTTAGGCCCCAGTTCTATGATCCCTTGCAAATAAGCAGATCTTACTAGTAGAAGAGAAAATTACACTACTATGCATCCAGAATATCTCAGAAACCAGCAGACACTACTACAACCACATCAGTGGTGCGTTGCTCTCGGTTCTCACCGGTTCTATAGGACTGGTAGTAAAACCGGCGTGAAGCTCTGCCCGCTGACCCTGATGTCATAAAAACGCTTCTGTATGCATGGCCCCATTGCGAACTGGTAGTAAAGGTAAGTAGAACCCACCACTGAATCACATGGAATCAGCAAGCGCACAAGCCAAACTAAAGCCCTTCAAAATATCCTAAGCCAGTGATGGTTAACCTTTTTGGTGCCGAGTTCCAAAAGCGCATGTGCATGAGCACATATGCACACATGCATGCCCCAATCCCCAAATTGCAATGTGAGTGCCCCTACACATGTGTGCACGTTACCTGCGCATGCGCCTCCCGCGCATGCACCCCGCCTCCCATTTTGGCTTCCAGGTTGATGGAGCAGGCTTTTCAGGCCCAAAATGGGGTACTGGGGATGCTTGCAATCTCCACAGTTTCTACCCCCAGTGCGTCCTAGCTTTCTCCTGAATTCCTGCCTCCCATGCCGTCCCCAATCTTTGCAGTTTCTCCCCCCAGCACATCCTAGCTTTTGCCTCCATTCCTGCCACGGAGTGGCACCTGCAGAGGGTGGAACCTACAAAGATCAGGGAAGGCCCTCCCCCCACACATGCGTGACAGAAACCTGAAGACAGCTGGCTGGCGGGAGGTGCTTGTGCATGCATGAGTGAGCTGGGCTGGGGTGGCAGCTGGTGTGCCTGCAGAGGGGGCTCTGCATGCCACCTGTGGCACGTGTGCCATAAGTTCTCCATCACAGTCCTAAGCAAATCAAAAGACCTAGGGTTGGTTTCTGAACATTTCAGCAGAGATTAGGGGATGTCGATGTTAGTGTTCTTCTGTTTATAAGGACTTCAGATGTGGGTATGTCAAGAGGGGGTTAATGTGATGGGTCAGCTGTGAGTCTGGTGATGGGTCTTATGATAAGATTACATCAGGTCAGGGTCATTGGGACGTGAACTGCTGGTGGGAGGGGTGTGTGAGTTGGTTGAGGTTCAGTGCTGTCTCTGGTTGGCTGTGCAGTTGATTTGGATTCTGAGAGGTTTGTAGGTTGGTTGTAGGTCAATGTGCCTGTTGATAGAATTGCTTGTGGAGTGCCGGGCTTCCATGAACTCACAAGCTTGGTGGGTGGTCATGTGGTTGATGATTTTTGTGTTGCTCCAATTGAACTGGTACTGTTTCATGTCGGTGTGGGTAGAGATTAAAGATTTGGGAGCATGGTGTTTGACTGCCAGTTGGTGTTCATGGATCCTGGTTTTCAATTTATATGATGTTTGTTCCAAGTAGAATTGGTTGGAATGGTTACAGCTGATTTTGTATTTTGTCTTTGATTCTGGATAATTCCTGGTGAAGTGTGGCTGTAAGTTTGTGGGCTATTGTTATTCCTAGGAGTTGAAGGATTCTGGCTGTCATGTCCGACACCCTTTTGTGTATCGTAGGGTTAGTTTTTGTATGGTGGTTGGTTGTGTTGTGATTTGGGTGGTGTGTGTCAAAATACGAAGTTTTTTGGATATCTGTTACAGAGAAAGACATCCATCAGCCTTTTCTTTTCCACTTTTCTTAGTGTTGTGGTGTTGCAGTGTGTCTTTGCCCTTCTGAACAGGATCTGGATACAACTTCTTTTGTGTGTGGTGGGGTGGTTGCTTGTAAGGCTGAAGATCTGGTCGATGTGTATGGATTTGTGGAAGACATGGGTTTCTAATTCTCCATTGGCTAGTTTCCTTATGTTGACGTTGAAGAATGGGAGTCTGTTGTCTGTTTTCTCTTCCCAAGGAATATGTTATTGAGTAGGTGGGGTGTTTCTTCAATTTGGGAGTGTCTGATGATGACGAAGAGCTATAGATTCAACTTGTTGCATGACTGCTTCTGCTATTAGGCCTGATGAACCTATAAGGGTACCTTGTACTTGCTTATAGATTTTTCCATTGAACTTGAAGTATGTGTTGAGGCATAGATCCAGGAGTTTCATGGAGTGTTCTGTAGTGGCATCATCTTTGTGGGTTTGGTGTTTTAGTGAGTAGGTGGTGTATGGTTTGCTTAGCCAGGTTGATGTCAATCAGGGTGAAGAGAATGGTGATGTCGAAGGAGACTATAATTTCTTCCTTGTTGATTTTGGTGAGTTTGATGCATTGGAAAAATTGTTATGGGGACTTTATTGAATGGGTTGAGTCGTTGACCAGGTGTCTGAGTTTCTTCTGTAGGATTTTTGCTAGTTTGAATGTCGGTGTTCCAGGTAAATTTCTAAGAGGACTTTGGAAGTCATATTAGCACCAGATGCTTCCCCTGCTGCCACTGGCATTCTGACTAATCAGCCATCTATAGACACATAGACATTAACAACATCTATAGACTATGCAAAAGAGACTATCACCAAAAAGGAAGATCAAGCACCTTTCCACCAGCAATCAGCATAGATGAACTCCTAGGTTAACATCAGATCAACAATCAAGTAAATGATATCCCAATCAAGAAACTGCCAAAGAAGCCAACAGCAAATAGACCTATCAAAGAATCTCTAAGACCACCCCCACCAACACTGACAGGCAAGCCACTAGAATATAAACTGACAGTAAACTACATTCTTTACTAGCACTGATGATGTTATCTAGTTTGGGTAATATCATGTCTGCAAGAAAACAAGTAAGTTCCGATAACATCAAGAACCCCTCAAATAGAGCTCATTAAATATATATTTATGCAAAGTTAAGATTAGACTGAAAAGTTTCTTTGAATGTGTTTTATACAAATATTATATAACTGAATACATTGCACTAAGAATTCTCATTCCCAATTAATTTGCAGGATCTACATTGATAGTGTTCTGTCATTTATATATCCTTATTTTGCTAGTGTTACTCATTGATAGGTACCTCTTACAAATATTTGGCTGTTTTCTAAAATGGTACTTACAAAAACCAAGGTAGTATTTCTATGTATTATGTTGGCCCCTCCTTTCACATCCTTAGTAGTATGTAAGCCCCTTGGTTTGATCATGTAGCATTTCCACTTTAAATTAACTGAGCTGTCCTGATCCAGAAACCAAAATCTCGAGATGTTTTCAGTTGTTGGAGCCCCAAGTAAGATAGAAATGAGAACCTGATGAAGGATGTGGGGCAGGATTCCATTCTGCTTCTTTCATAGACTTCAATCCATCATGCGTACAACTGGGCTACAGAATGACAGTTTGCCTTGACAGTATCATCAACAAATCAACAGAGCTGAAGTTATGAACTAATCTTAACAACCATGCTCAAGGTTTTGCTATGTGGCTTGCTTGAACATAGTTCACTCTTGCTAGAGTTTATGTCGTATGAGATCAAATAGAAATGTGTACTCTTTAGAGAGGAAAGATTTGAGGGTAAGTTTATTGCTTTGATTATTTTTCCCTCCAGACCAAAAAGAGCTTCTTTTGTCCTGCTTTGTCTAATAAGCTCAACAGCCTGCTATCCTGAGAAACACATGACAGATGTCTTTCAGTTATGAAAACAGAAGAGTTGCTGAAAAGAGTAGTATTTCTGATTTCCCTGAAGCTGCAAATGTCTTGTAAATAAACAGTAGTGAATGCCCTGCATGTTATTCAGGAGAGCTGGGATAGGAACTTTTTATTGACCTAGCAGTGGTGGTGGGGTTGCAGCTTTGTTCCCTTAGGATATTTCTAATTCTGACTCTTTTGTGTAGCCCACCATGACTGAGTTGTTTCTTGCTGCAACAGTTTGAAAAGTTTAACCTAGGGGTATCTTTCTCAGGCTGATTTATTTATTTATTACCAAATTTATACTCACATGCTCCAGGCAGGCCAGTCCATGGCAGTTTAAAATGCAGCAAGAAATAACAGTGAACTACAATAAATAACGTCATTTACAATAAGTATCAACACGATAATAAAGCAATAAATGAATCCAATGAAACATACAGTAGATAATGACCAACCAGCTGTCACACAAAATCATAACAAGTACCTGGATTTAGAAGGGAACACTTGCTTATGTAAATAACGCTGATAACTCCTCCCCAACAACCAGATACATTGGACAAACCTGAATAATTTTCAGACAGCTCTGAAGATGTGGGTTGAAGGTGATAAAATGGCAGGATGGAGAAAGCGATTCCGAGATGCTGATGAATTTTAAAATATCTTGCTCCACAATTCACAATTTGCATTTTCTCGGCCTTTCTGTCCCCACGCTTTAATAGTAAAGCATAAAATTTATAATTTTGGAAGCCACCTTTATTATTATTATACACTGCCCAGAGTCATTTCCAATGATATCGGTGGTTACATAAATTTGAACTATAAAATAATAAAATAAATAGTATTGTGGGACAGTAATATCTCTCAGTCTTGGAAGTTCCTTTTATAGTGATAAATATGGGGGAGAAGGAAAAGCCTGTGTTGAGTAGATGTCTGTTCTATAGGTGAAAATGTGTGATTTCAGATGTATGGTGTAATTCCATCAATATTAATATTATAATCTGATCACTCTGGTTGATGTTCACATTTACAAAGATCCTAATTCTATCTTGTGTCTCAAGATTAGTTGGGTTAGCAGTTTGCACTTTTTGGAACAGTTTTAGAACAGTCATATTAAAGGAGGCAAGCCTTTTCTACCATGGAATCATCCTTGATCCCCAAAGTGAGATTAGCTCCACTTCTTGTGAACTTCCTGAAACATGTTCCTTAAAACATTTTTTTTTTCAATATGCCTGGGTGTTCCTGGCAATAGGGAGCCAGCATGCTGGTTGTATCATGTGTAGCATTCTGATGCATTCCTTCTTACAATCTTATTTCAGTTTAGGTTTAATTATTTTAATTGTTTTATGCAATCTCTGTGGTACATTGGTTGTTGGTTGTATCTAGCAGCCCAGACTCATTTGTGCAAGAGAGGCAACCATATACATTTGATAAATAAATAAATAGGTGGCTAAAAGAATCTTGAGCGGAATCTGAGCCCTACATCTGAATTTATCATTTAGTTATGCCTTCATAGAGCTTTTAGTGTTCTATTGTTCTATTGATAGAATTGCCTTTGCTATATGCAGCCTGAAAAGAGAAATATCTGTATCTGTGAAGATGGAATATATATGAGATCAGCGTGAAAAATACTTCATCTCTCAGCTGGCAAAAACACAAAATTAAAATTTCCCTCTTTTTCAGGTATTCCTTGCAGTTCTGTTATGTATGAAAAATGATAATATAACCGCTTTCCAGGGAGTTTAAAGAACCTCTTAGAATACAGAGTTAATGACTCCTTGTTACATATGTTGTTTGTTAGCTTCAATCATTCTATTTTCTACATGAGCTCAGTTTTCAGAAACAATGTAGGAGTATAGTCACCAGCTGGATTGCTGGAATGGGGCAAAGGTAAAATCAAACAAACCTCTCTTGGTGGCAAAACATTCCAGATGTGTTGGGATTATAACTTCCAGAAATTGTAGCCAGTGGGTTGGTTGTGAAATGCTTCCCATAGCATGACGTAGGACAAGGCAAATGGGTCAATATGGGGAAAAAAGGTGGAATCAAATAGACATTATTATACTCCCTTCCAGTAAAGTCAGTTAACATTAGAACACAGAACAATAGAATTGGAAAGGACTTTGGAATATTATAGTGGTTGTGCATAAAACTCTAGTTTTATTCTATTGGATAATTTAATTTATTTAATTTAAATAAATTAAATAATTTATTTAATAAATTATTTAAATTTATTGTAATAATTTATTATATTTGATGTGCATAAAAGTCTAGAAAGTTTGAGAAATAACCTGATTCATATAAATTATTGAATCCTCTCAAGAAAGAGAGGAAAATGTCTTAGGGGAAAGCAAAGGAAAACAAAGGGGTTTTCATTCCTTGAGCTCATGGATTGAATTTACCTAAATTCTCTGAAATAATTTCTATAGGAAATTAAATTTCCTCAAGCTTCATGAACTGGGAGAAAAAAAAATAAATACAGAAGAATTTCTCTGCATAATTCCGCTTCCAAAATATATCCTATTCGAAGCACAGAATATTTACAGCAACTAATTTCACTAGCCATGCTTTCATTGCAGAAAGGAAATGTCAGAGTTTACCATGTCAAGTTATTTTTTAATGTTCTTGATACTTTAGTGATGAGAAAGATTTTAAAATGTATCTGAACAGAGATACAAATTAGAAGAATTAGGAGTCCAAGGGTTTTTAAAACAAAATTGCTCAGTGTTAACTCGGTGAGATAATTTATACAATTTGATTCACTTTAATCCTGCCAATTAAGATGTATTAACCCAAGTAAATGAAGAGAATTTACATCTGGAACCACCATCTGGAGTTATGGGCAAGCCTCCAGTTTATTGTCATCTTCATGTTACAAGTATATGTGTGATAGTTGTTTCAGTACTGTAGCTAGTAGCCATGCATTACTGTAGTTTAAATTATGTAAAATTTATCTTAATATTGTATGCTTCATGAAAAAATGTTTATCATAGCATTTATTTATTCCAAAAGGTTTTGTTGATAATAAATTTAGGAGGAAAGGAAAAAGATTTAATATTATAAAATATAGAGCACCAAGAGCTGAATCTTCGCAGAAGCTAATATACTCATTTTAGAAATGACATTTAAATCAGATTAAAGAATGTAAGAGCAATCCAACTGGATCACACCATAAAGTGTTTTGTGTCAGTGGCCAACTGGGTGCATTTGGGAAGATTAGAAACCTGTGCTGAAGGGTGACTGTTCATTTCCATTGCCAATTTGCAGCAGTCAATATTTAAGACATGTTGCTTATGATTGAGGAGATATGAATATTTGCCAATATAAATAGCTATGAATAGCCTGATCCTCTATTAACCTGTCCAACCAATTTGTGAAATTCTCCAATTTTCTGCCAATTTTTCTGTCAGTTCTGTATTTAATTTCACTAAGTAATTTTAAATTAAATAGGAGAAAGAATTCTCTTTCTGTCTCCAAATAATTTATGCCCAAATCAACCAGACTTGATTTTATACACCTCTATAATTTCTTCCCTAACCTATTATGTGACAAAGTAGTTACTTCTACAAATCAGTTACTGATTTGGCTTTCATATCATTTTTTTTAGTCCAGATCTAAATAATATATGAGGTCCTTGGTGCCATCTGAGATGGTTGTTTTCTTGTAGATATTTCACTACCAAAGTAGATAACATCATCAGCACTAGAAGGGAGTGAGGTTTATTCTTATTATGTATGAGTCGCTTGCTTTATCAGCATTGGTGGGAGTGGTCTTGGTGTTTTCTTGATTAGGCTGTTGTTGTTTACTGTTAGCATGCTTATCTGACTTGGTAGTTCCTTGATTGGGATATTGTTTACTTCCTAATGGTCAGTCTAGTATTAATATTAGTGTTAATATCTCATCTGGATTTTGATTTGGGATGAGGAGATGTTTAGGTCTTTTGCTTCCTTTTTGGCTTTTTGATTGACTTTTTGAATGGTATGTCGCTGTTTTTATCTCTGTTTGCCTTTGATGGCTGAATATGAGGCTTCCAGGAATTCTGTAAGGTCTTTGGACTTAGCTTGGTTTAGAAGGGTCACATAGGATGAAACTATGGTTAAGTCTGTCCACATGTTATGAAATTAAAGATGTCTTTTGAGTGCAAGATGTTGCTTATGGATAAATTCTACTAGTCTTCTGCCTGTTTGTCCTACAGACTGACTGTGACAATCCTTACATTGAATATTGCACATGACTCCTGTTTGTAGAACTTTTCTTTTTTTCTAGATTTAGCCCTAACCCTAATCCTAACCCGTAGGTTTTTTGGTCTCAATCCAATATAGCACAACCAACACAAACTGTGAAAAGAATAAAGGAGAGTCACATGGCATCACACACAAATCAACTAAAGCCCTCCAAAGCATCCCAAGTAAACCAAAAGACCCACTTAAAATTGCAAAGTATTTGTTTAGATACATAGCTATGATTTTTGTTTTGACCAATATTTTAAAACCTAGTTTTAACCTTGTTTGTTAGGATGTTTAACTTTTGCTTCTTCCCTGCCTATTGTGGCTCTCAGGAGTTAAGTTTTATCCAACAATAGAAACAGAAAGAATACTAAGAGAGGTTTCTAATCAGGACTGAAGCTGGGAAACACAGCTGTTACATCCTGTGACATCTGCTGAGATTTGAAGTCTTGGGACATTTAAAAGGAATAGGCACAGCTTCCAGGAACTCATCCTGCACCAGCTGGAACAAAGAACCAATGAAATGAACTTTCAAATGAACTTTTACTGAACAGGAGCCTTATACTAGATTATGAAGATATACAAAGCCTAATCAAAGAATCCAAAGCTGCTTTTATAGTCAAGCAGAAATCTGATGAGGCAAACAAAAAAGTGCATTCAATAACATGCTAACACATTAGATGACAGATGAAACTCTTCTAGCATATCGTGAGGGAATTCTCACCATGTGGGATGGACCAGAATCCCACGGTATAAAACAGCAGCTATTTAAGAATATATGCAAGTATAAGACTAAAAACAGTTACCCATTCAGTTCCATACAGCCTTGCTTACATTTTGATCACACCTCCTTGGTAGCAGAAATGTCTTCAGAAGAAAGTATATGGAGGCAAGTAATGAAAGCAGCAGTGTGCCAGCGTTCTGCAATCTCTTTACTTATTATCATGCCATCAGATAGATGTATAAAAACTGTAGAGCTTGAATCACTACTTTTGTAATTTTATTTGTTTATTTGATTTCTATAGCCACCCATCTCAGCAAGTGATTCAGATGATGGAGTATTGGATCTTTTGGATACTTCTGTTTCAAATAATTCTTTTATGACCTTGGTGCCAACATTCACTTTTGGTTACATGCTGCTTGGGGATAATTTCAAGCTATCAGTTGTCAAACCACTTTGCAAATATGTAGTAAGATGAAAAATAGATGGATGTAATCCAAATAGGTCTCTGGGGTTTTATAAAATGTTAGGATGTCCTATACATTTTGCATTTAACCTTCCTATTATGTGTTCCCTGTTTTAGGCATATAAGTAGGGATTTTTATGGAGTTTTGGAAGAGTCAGTGAGGGGACAATTATTGGTGGTATGGTTATTTTTCTGTTTAATTACTCTTACATCTTCTTACCAATTTCTATTTCAATTACCTAGTCGTTTTACCATTGAACTTGACTCTAGATTCCTGAAGTTAGAATCTATTTATTGCTTCTATTATTTTGACCTTAATTTTATAGGTTCTGCTTCCATTAAAAAAATAAATCATGTAAAAATCCCTCTTGGTCAATAAGAGGTATAGATCTACTTATTTCTGAATTTCACTTCAAATTAGTTTCCAAGTACAATTAAGCAAATCAGTCCAAAACCAACTGGGTTACTTCCAACATTTCAGATTAGGTCCAAACTGAATATTTTGGTCTCCCTTCTCCCTTCATACTTGTGGTTTTATTTCTCAGAAAAAATAGTTGATTGTCAAACAAATAATTTTGTAACTATTAATATAATGTAAACTTCTAAAACTTTTAAAACTTTTCAAAAATATAAAAAAAATGTTCCAGCAATTTTATTAAGAAAGGAAAAAATTATGGTTTAGAAAGAGATGAGGCTTTATGAAAATAAGACTGACCATTTTTCTTTATTCAAATAAGAGGTCTTTGTATTACAATGTGGTCATTCCCAGTCAATATATTCTTCAATTTTATTTTATCTAGTCTAGAAAGGAAACCAAAGTAGCATCTGTGCTGAAAATGTATTTGTGGCTCTGCCCATTTCTTCTGATTTAAATATTGCAATTTACTTAGGAGAAAAGCATATAGAATTCTCCTACTACAGAAAAGAATCTCCTAATGTTTAAAGTTAAATGCAAATTTTCTGAAAAATCTGCTGTGGAGTTAATATGATTGATATGGCTGGGAACTCACAGATCAGATCTGATATAGGATATAATGTATAGCTCTGAAAAGATAATAGGCATAAAGTCTCCCACCCAGTTATATAAACATGCAGAATGGCAAAGAAGCATGGAAAAACTTTTGAGTTATACCATTTGTTCTACAGTACTGACAGGGATAATGTATTAGAGACAGCTGGGCATGCAGTTGCCTCAGCATAAGATATGAAACAGAATAAATATTTTATGTGTTAATAGGCCAATTGTAGTATAGTTTAGGAAATTGTTGATCTCCATGTAGAATTTGCACTCCATGCAGAATCTGTATAATAAATGGAGGGATGTGTTTTCAGGTGCTCATATTTTATGGTTGTTGTTGTTTTTTTACATGAAACTAAGCTGGAGTGTAAGTACATTCAGGTGTGCTGAAGATACTATATTAGTAAAAACTCAGGTCTTTAGAAATTCAGTCCATAGAAAGCAATATCTAGAAAAAAATTGAAAGGTTTACTGTGGGTGTCCCTGAGTTTTAGGAAGAATGGGACAATCTGAGATTCTATGGTCCTGTTACCCCTATATCCCTTTCTTTTTTTATTCTTCAGAATACTTTTCCCTTCCATTTCCGTGCCAAATTTCAGTAGCAAGATTTATGTAAATCAGCAGTATGGTTTTGTCCCTTTCTCAGGTGAGAAGTGTTAAAATATGTAAAAAAATAACTCCCTCCCCCTCTGCCCATCTAACAGTCTGAAGTCGGGAATGCAACTTAGATAAAGAGTTTCAGTTTCCCCTCATTTCAGCAGAATCAGGAATGATCCTAAGATTAATAACATAGACAACCCTTACAACTCTTGTGACAGAATCAGGGATTAAATCAAAAATTTTTTACAACCGGTTCTGTGGGCGTGGCTTGGTGGGTGTGGTATGGCTTGGTGGCGTGAGAGGGGAAGGGTACTGCAAAATCTCCATTCCCACCCTATTCTGGGGCCAGCCAGAGGTGGTATTTGCCAGTTCTCTGAACTACTCAAAATTTCCGCTGCCGGTTCTCCAGAACCTGTCAGAAACTGCTGGATTTCACCCCTGGACAGAATGCTATATTAAACTCTTCTATTCCTGATATGATATAAAGGGATAATATAATCTATATCTATTTTATACATATATATTGTAGATACTTATTGTTAATTTTAATTACTTTAAAAAATGAAATGACATAGCATGATTTTACAGATGTAGAAATATTCATGTATCATTATTTCCTAAATTATATAGTGCTATAAGCATTGCCAATCCAGACTACTGCCTGGTCTGTTTTCGTAAGTACAACATATCTTTCTACAACTGAATAGCAAGCAGTCAATATTTTACCATACATATATTTCAACTTACAAGGGTAATTGAGCCTATAAGTCGTGCTGGTTATTAAACTGGCGATCACATGACCTTATCTGATTTTACAACCATTTCTGTGTATAGGTCTTTAACCTAAGACTTTTTGAGAGATTGTTTAAAGAAAGTTTTAACTAAATGATTATAACCTTGGGGTATAAAAATGAACTTCAGAAAATACCAAAAGAAGCCTACAATATTCTTAAGCAAACCAATATGAAACAAATCCATATAGGGAAAAATCCAATCCCTCTATTTTCCATTCCCTTTTGCATTGTGTTAGATATTGAATTATATTCCCTTGATGTAATCCTAAGCTTTATCTGTCTAAATTTCTGCGGAGCTGACATTGTTAAGCTCACATATGTGTTTTATTCCTCAGATAATTTTAAAATTCTGATTTTAGGTGTCCCCAGTAACTGCTTCATGCTTAATTGTAAACTTGAGAACCTTGGAGGAAGACATCTGGTTCATACTGAGAACTATCTGGCTATTGTTCTTTGGGTAGCAAATGTAAAATCCAATATGACATGAAGTAAAATATTACAAGGGTCATGTTTTTCTTTGAACCTTTCATAAAAAATGAAAAACTTCAAATGTAGAATAATTTAGGATTTCAAAGGAAGATTCCTTGTATTTTGTGTTTGGTAGTAATAAGTGTTTAGGGCAGGGGTCTGCAACCTGAAACACTCAAAGAGCCATTTGGACCCATTTCCCACAGAAAAGAAAACACCGGGAGCCACAAAACTCTTCCCATGCCTGAGTATTTCCTGAGCGACCACAAAACTAGCATATGTAGTTGAATTAAACATTCTGTTTTCTTCTGAAACTTTTCTTTTCTTGGATTTATTCATGATTGCGTACCGGGAGTCAAAAGGTCAATAAATCGTGTGCCGGTGGGTGTTGCACATTGGCAGTTGTGATGCATATTTTGAGTGACAGAGAGGCGCAGCAGGGTCATGAAAGAGCCACATTTGGCTCCAGAGCTGCGGTTTGTGAGCCCTGGTTTAGGGCATGAGGATGACTTAAAAAATTTTTTTTTGATAAATTGAATATAACAAATATGATTGTGGGGAATTACATAGAATATCATCTCTTAAACCCTAATTAGAAGTTATTAGGATTGATTCAGCCCGCCTTGCTTAGTTAATTCTTCAAACTGAAAGATGCTACAAACATGTTAGTGTTTTACACTGTTGAAGTAGAATAGCTCTGGCTGAATATCAAAGATGATTAGGGATGAAAATGAATTAGTCTTGAAATCCTGATAGAAATAAATTTGGGTACTTAATTTCTCTTGGATCCTAGTGGAATTTATTGCTTTGTGAACACATGACTATCAAAAGAAACAATGGCCGAGAAGCCTCTATTCTTCAAAGAGTCTGATGCTTCTGTAACCTGGCCAGGATTTTTAACTGCTTTTTAAAAGCACATTAACAAATGTTAAAAAGGAAGACACAAGATAATGTTGCAGGATCCAATCTGAGTTGGTCACCAGGACTAGAAGTTTGTTCTTCCAAGTTTTCAGATTTGTGCTGGAGCCCATCCTCAGGGAACTTTTCTGCAGGATGTGTTCCTGGGCTGGGTTCTAAATTTTTTTACTACCAGTTCTGTTGTGGCTTATTTTGTGGGTGTGGCTTGATCTCATGTGACAATTATTTAGGATTTAGCGGAGATACTGGTCTACTAGGCTTTTAACTGCTTGCAGAGCTGTACCAATCTACCCATTTATTTTTTGAGGCACTGGTCTCCCCATTTATTTTTGCAGGCGCTGATCTACTCATGTATTTTTGCAGACACTGATCTACCCATTTATTTTTGCAGGCACCATTCTACTCATTTGTTTTCTTTTAACACTGATCAGCTGTAGGGTGGCCCTTTGAAGCCCAGCGGCAAGAGTTTAAACAGTTTTTTCACTCTAACCATCAGCTGGGACTCAGGAGGCAGCAATAGATTGGGGGTGGGGCCAAATAAAAGGTAAGAATAACGAGGGGGTTGGTGGGGGGCATGGGGGGGCAGAACCGGTTCCGTGATGTCATATCATCACCGCTACTGGCTCAGGAGAACTGGGCTGAACCGAGAGGAATCCACCACTGATGTGTTCTCTAAAGATGGGCTCCAGCATAAGTCTGAATGCTTCGAAGAACTAATTCCAGCTATCTGATGAAGAAATACGTAGAACCTTCACCCCTAGAAAAAGTCTGAAAATTTCCAATTAAAAAAATCAAATCAGAAATACGTCACCAATGTATTTACTTTATGTATTTTTTATCCAATTCAGGTACAATAAAGTGATGGAGATGCTGAACTATTGTGGCAGATACAATAACCACTAGATGCCTATATTGTATAATAAACCAAAGCTCAATTCTGATAGCATCCTGACCAGATGGAGGCACCGCAGGGCTGTAGTTCCTAGATTTAGGAAAACTGATGTATAGATTGTTCTGGAGGAAGTTATAATTATTAATGAAAACATAATCAAGTGTACAGATATTATAATATGGCTGAATAAGTTTTATCAAGAAAGGATCAATATGGGTTCCAAAAAGTAAATCATGTCTTGCTAAGAGAGGTATGAAAGAGCAATTGAAAGATAATGCAGAGCATTAATTCATATATATTTAAATGACAAAAACAAAATATGCAAATGAGGCTCTAGAGGAGGGGTGTTAAACTGGCAGCCCACAGGCCGGATGCATTGCATGCAGGCTACGTCCCCCCCCAAGGAAAAAACATCATGTGACAGTAACGTAATCCTGTGAGTTTGACACCCATGCCCTAGAGCATGCATCAACGCAAATATCAGCCTCGTATGCAATTTTAAAAAAGGGATCAATTCCATGTTTACAATTTTTTTTAAAAAAAAACGATGGTAACAATAGAATTGCTTTTATAATAATACCTTACATAAATATAAACTGGAGACATACTGCTTTTAAAATATTATGCACCTTTCTAGTCATTGCACCTCAAAAGAATACTGTAAAGCTGGAAATGCTTAAGGAAACAAGAGCCACAATTATTAGATAAAGAAAATATCTCCTATGCAAATGTGCCTTCATATTTTTTTTTTTTAGCTTGGTTAATGGGTAGGGAAGCGAAGATGTATAAAAACTCATACATGGAGTAGAAATGTGAATGGACAGGTGACTTCTCTTACATATTACAGGTATTATATAGAAGCTGGAACCATTCACTGACTCTAAATAAAAAGAATCCCTTTAAGCACATAGTTTAACCATGGAATTTATTGCCATCAACTATGGTGAGAATAATTGCCAGTTTCTATTATTTTAAAAATAACTGGACAAATACATTTGTCTAATTATTTTTCTATTTCCTGACTGCCAGGAAGCATATCTCAAAACCAATTCTCAGGAAGCCATTATGAAATAGAATTATTGTCCTAGTGTTTTCTTAGATGTATTTGGTCAAACACAGAAGTCTGATCCAAAGAACTTTCTTATGCTCAGGAATAGAAGTACTGAAACCCACACTGTTTTTTGTGGCTCATGTCTTGTCTAGTTTTATCAGATTATCCTTTCCTGATAGCTGCTTATCAGTAACCTTTATATTTTATTAAAATAATGTCTCAGAGGTGTGTCTACCCTTGAAAATGGTTAGAATTGCCAGAACAGAAGTTAGATAGAAAAATCTTGATTTAATGTCTTATATGAGTTCAGAAGAAGTTCGGTTAATTGCCTATTCATATCCAAATCCATTTCAAGTACACTGCTGGAATTTTGAAGTGGTTTTGGATCACAGTATCTACAGGATCATTTGTTGCATAATAAGCCTGTTCATGCATGAGGCTGATTTGAAGAGACAATCTCTTTGTTCTTTCTTTAAGAGAAGTAATTTTATCAAGTAGGGAAAAAAGTCATTTTGAAAATCCGTCCCTTGAGATGTATGCCTGGCACCAAATCTGTATTTAGTTTAATGACAGCTTAAAACTTTAAAGCTTGTATTTTACAAAACTTTAAAGTTTAATATTTGAATAGACTAAAATTGAGTAATTTTATTATATTGAAGTTTTAATCTTAGCTCATAAAGGCAAGTTTTAAAAAATAGGGTAATCTACTTTGCTGGAAGGAAAGGAAAAAGTTTCATATTTTCTAGACAGACTCCTAATCATCCTCTCATAGTAGTGGAAGGTTGGAGTTGTCACCCATTGCATAGGCAACATAAAGAGACTTCCCTGTTTTCTGACATTGTGCAGTAAATACAGTTGACTCATTCAATTCCCTTCCCATACTGTGAGCTGCTCCTTTGTTTATTCTCTGGCTGTGAATAAAACTCTTACAGAAAAAACAAATTATGAATGTATAATTACATGAACATGCAGAATCAGATTAGTGGTTTAACTTATTTGGTGACTATCACTGACACATAACATCCTCTTGGTCTGACAATTGATTATTATAATGCAGGGATATCATAGACAGATTTTCTACATGACAATTGTTCCTATTCTGGTATTTCAGGTCTTCTAATGGTGCACTCATTGCCATTGTAACTGAATCTATACACTTTATTGTTGGCTACCTTCTTCTTTTTCCTTCTATCTTTCTTAGCATTAAAGTCTTTTCCAGACAGTTGGATCCTCACATAATGTATCTAAAGTAGGATGATTTGAGCTTAACCATTTGGCCCGGAGTGAAAAATCTGGGTTGATTTGTTGTATATGTATGTGTATGTATATGATGGATCCTGTCTAACAAAATGAAATTCAATGTGGAATCTTATACTTAGGCAAGAAAAACCAAAAATACACATACAGAAACCTGGCTTAATAGCGATTAACTGTGAGAAGGATCTTGGCGTTCTACTGGATAATCAATTAAATATGAGCCAGCAGAGTGTGGCAGCAATAATCAACCAGTAGAACAGCTTGTCTTCAGAACTTGTGGGTGCTTCATCACTGGAAACTTTAGAGAAGAGACTAGACAGCCTCTTGTCAGAAATGGTATAGAGTATCCTGCTTGAACAGGAAGTTGGACTAGATGACCTACAAGGTCCCTTCCAACTCTGTTATTCTGTATTCTGTGTTAGTATGTTAGTTTTTGGCTGTCCATTTTATTTCCAGGAGTATCATCCTGGATGCAAAAGCATCAACATTTACCTGACCCGTTTCTTCAAAGTATCCTTACTGATACTGGAAGGCTGAATGGAAAAATAAGCTAAAGCCTATGAGATAACAGAAACAAAAAGACTACATATAACAACTCCAGAAAGAAGGATGAAAGCACTCAGATTGTATGAGACCAAAGCCCTATCTAATCCAATGTTCTCTTTTGGTAATGGCACATCACCTATGTGGAAACTCATAGTATGATATTGAAATTCAGTAGTATCTTCCCATTCATTATCCTAAGACTCGTAGTATTATGAGTCATATTTGTCTGGTATGCAGAGACCAAATTAAGCTAACTCAATTGCGTATTATGCCACACAATCCTCTACATTTATTCAGCACTAATTACAACACTCTTATTTTAATTCTGCATCAGTCATACTAGGCAGTTATATATTTGAATATTTGAATATTTCCAGTATAAAATTAAACCTTACAACTGAAAAAGGGAAACCAAATAAGAGCTGATTGATACAATTCTAGCCTAATTGCCAACTAGCCAGAATGTGCTATTGCTACAACTCTTCCTTTTCAACATCAATTTGTTAATACTTGTTGGTCAATATTAGCTTAAATACTATGAAATGCCAGCTAAACTACGCATGAAAACTGACCTGCTGAAAAATCAAGCTAACAATAGTAGTTGTCCACAGGTCTGGTTGTGGTGCAATCAGAACAATTTGGAACTGAACATACTCAAAACCGTAGAAATGCTGGTGGACTTTAGGAGAAACCCTCCCATACTACCACCTCTTACAATACTAGACAAAACAGTATCAACAGTAGAGACCTTCAAATTTCTAGGTTCTACCATATCTCAAGATCTAAAATGGACACGTAACATCAAAAACGTCATCAAAAAACCACAACAAAGAATGTTCTTTCTGCGCCAACTGAGAAAGCTCAAACTGCCCAAGGAGCTGCTGATAAAATTCTACAGAGGAATTATTGAGTCTGTTATCTGCACCTCTATAACTGTCTGGTTTGGTTCTGCAACCCAACAAGTCTGTGTCTCAGACGTCAAAGGATAATTAGAACTGCAGAAAAAACAATTATTACTAACCTGCCTTCCATTGAGCTGACCTGTATACTACACGAGGATAGGAGTTGACACACGAGGAGACTCTTTTACACGAGTCTAATAGAGGGCTGTGACAATATTTACAGACCCCTCACATCCTGGATATAAATGGTTTCAACTCCTATCCTCAAAACGACGCTATAAAGCACTGCACACCAGAAAATCTAGACACAAGAACAGTTTTTCCCTGAATGCCATCACTCTGCTAAACAAATAATTCCTTCCACACTGTCAAACTGGTTACTAAGTTAACATTACTATTAATCTTTTTATCGTTCCTATCACTCATCTCCTCCCATTTATGACTGTATGACTGTAACCTTGTTGCTGGTATCCTTAAGATTTATATTGACTGTTTCCTAATATGATTTGATTGCTTATTTGTTCCCTATGACTAAGTAAGTGTTGTACCTTATGATTCTTGACGAATGTATCTTTTATTTTATGTACACGGAGAGCATATGCACCAAGATAAATTTCTTGTGTGTCCAATCACATTTGGCCAATAAAGAATTCTATTCTGTTCTGTTCTGTTTTGCTTCTTCTGTAGTGGTGTTCATAGGGCAAATATCAGAAATAGATACTTTTTTCATCTTCATCAGAAAAATTATTGTTCTGATGAACTGTAGATGTTTTGGAATAAAGCACCCTGAACCGATGAAACAAAAATTACCGTTTGGTTACCACAATGCAAAATATTTTTGGAGAAAAAGAGGTAAAACATTTGTGCTGAAGAATTTCTTATTGGCCATTACATCTAGAGGGTTTTATTATCTTTGTGGTTGTATGGCAGCCAGTGGCCCAGGAAATATTATGTGGCTAAAAGGAAGAAAGGATTCAACCAAACATCCACATAACAAAGAAGCTAATGTCCCAAGGTCCTATGCTATTCCAAAAACAAAGCTGAAAATAGGTTTGATGTTTCAGCATGACAACAATCCAGAACATACCTTCAAATTTACCGTGAAGTACTTACATGAATGAAAGATAAACATTTTGGAAAGACCTTCATAGCCCTTAGCCTTTAATATTATTGAAAATCTGTGGGGAGATAATTAGAAATGTAACGTGTCCAAAGAGACTTTATGAGACTTTAGAATTTATGAGTTAGAAGAATCCAAAAGCAACAATAGAAAACATTCTTACTTGGATTGAAGAAATGCAGCATTTTAAAGATGTTATTTCTAATAGAAGAGAATATCTGTAGCTCAATTTTGAATTGTAGAGTTTTTGGTACTCTCTGAACTTGGTTGTTTACCAAGCTCAAAGAACTGAAACTATTACCTAGTTGGGTAATGAAATGTCTACAAGGGAACAACCAAGCTCAAAGAGCACCAGGAACTTCACTGCTGTTATTTCTGTTCCTCCCCATACCCAAGTCACAAAGTACTGACTCCAATAGTGTTCTAAATTCTGTATTTTCACAGTTTTCTTACTTTGAATATTTATGTGTAAACAATAAAATGACATGCAATCATGTAATTTATAATCAACATTAATGTAATCTAATTAAGAAATTAATTTGAAGTTAAAATGTAATCTCAGTAATAGTGTAAAATATTAGGAAATTACATTAGCGAATCTCAGTTAGGCTTATTAAATAGAAAACGTTATCCAAATAAACACTCAATTTAATTCATGACATGTATATATTTTTGCCTCCTGTTTACATGAAATGGGGCTGTCTTGATTGATATTTTCATAATGTATCATTCAACGCTTTGATGATCTCCTGTAGAATAAAACAACCCACCAAATGAAATCATGCTGTTCTGCTTTCTCTCAAGTGTGTAATTTAAGCCTCTTGTTGAGAAAATACATCATAGCAAACAGAAAAGATTTCAGAACAGAAGAGTATAATGGTTTAACATGAAAGATATAAATGAAACACTATAAAGTCACAGTGATGCTATGCTCCCACTATATCAGATAACATAGTTCCTTTTGCTAGAGCAAATCATGATCTGTTGTCTCATGAACCACTGATTGCTAATCTTCTATAAAGGGTTCTGGGAGAAAAATGATCCTTGGTTTAGAAGGTTTTTATCTGCTTTTCAGTCATTTTGAGGGGTGAGAGGATGTGAATGGTTTTGCTTCTCTTCAAGGAAGCTGAACATTCTCCTATTTTCTTTCTTTACCCAACTTTTTCTTTCAATTTCCTATTCCTCTGTCTTTTCTTCCTTTGCTCTTTTTTCTGTTGTTTCCCACTTCTATTATTTTCTCTTTTGCCAAAACCTCTTCCCATTGTCTTTCTGTTGCCTTAAAGGGTACCAGACCCTTTTAGACACATTTAGCTTATTAGCCTTCTGCTTCTGGCAATAACCCAAGGTTTAGGGTTATAAAGGCATTTCTTGCACATATTTTCTAGAATAGGTTGCAGAGAATAAGTCACAAGAAAGACAAACCTTATATGATAATGATATCTACAGTGCAATATATTTAACATTAGGATGTGCACATTTTGATTTTACTGTTATTTCTCACATTTTTCTTCAATTTAAAATATTTCAGGAGGCTACACCCTCTCTGTTTTACATTGTGTAACATAGATAATGTATGTATGTTTCTTTGCTATCTATTTTCCTCTTCTTCTTTTTTCTCCCTTTTCTCTCACATAACACTCTTTTTTGCTTCGGGCTATGCAACCCCTCCCCCCATAACGATTAGATGGCAGCCCCACCATTGTTTCTTGCATCTGTTTACTGTACAAACATTGAGAACTTCTGCAGTACAGATTTGATAGCCAGTTTGTTCTTCCTCTCCCTTTCAATCTCTCCTCCATCCCTCTCTGCATTTTTGGTATAGATCACCCCACAAATGTAAGGCTAAGGGCTATGAAGGAATTTCCAAAATGTTTATATTCCATTCCTGTAAGTATATCATGGTAAATTGGAAAATATGTGCCAGAGAACACAGACACGGAGGAGCAGGTTCCTCTCACTGTTGGGTGACTAGTCATATCTATTCAGCAGCCATGACCAGCTCAGCAACTTTTAGATAGTTAATATGGGACAGTTTTTTTAAAGAAATGTGAAATAGAATATATTTCCATAGCTCTTCTTTGCATGGAAAATTCTGTTATCTAATGCTTTCTTTGAGCCCTCAATGTACATTACTAGTACAAGTCCCTTTTGCCAGCAAGTTCTTTTGGTTAAGAAAAGAAGTCCATTCCTACTTAGGGTTGGAAGAATTGCTTAATATTGTAAAAACTTTGAAGGAGAGAGAGAGAGAGAGAGAGAGATAACAAATTAGCTAGAATTTGTATGATGCTAATGATCATCTAGGCACTGAAATGAGTCTATCAATTGCTAGATAATAAATGTTAAATCTACCATGCTCAGCTTTCCCGATTAGTTAACTATAGTTGAAACCAGCCCTGGAGAGTTCCTTATTCCAATATGTGTGTCTTATATGCATATAAGCCTGTGTGTGTATGCCCTGCCAGAAGCCACATTCCAAACAACTAGCTTCTCTGGGATGCAAAGGAAATTGGGGACAAAGTAGGAAATGAGAAGAAAAGAGAACAGAATGAGGTACAAAGAAAAAAAAAGAGAGAGAACCTAAAAGGGTAAAAATTCAGTAGCTGTGGAAGTAAAGTCTACTTTCTCAAGGTTATTGGGAGGTAAACATTCAAAAACATCCTTGGCAACAATATCTGCTGCCATTCAAATTTCTCATCTATTTGTTTTCAAAAGGGTTTTCTATTCTTAGCAAATGCAGGAAGACCTCATCCCTACTGCTACCGCCATTCACAGTTCATTAAATCTTGCCTATGCAGTGGTCAAATATAATACAGGACTAGTGTTTTAAATTTGTGAAAAGAAAAAGAAATCTGGAAGCCAAAATATTGGATTGGCTGAAGATCAATTTAACAAAATTATTAAATGTTCACCCCAAAGGAACCTGCACAAGCCTTTGGAATCAGCTGGCATGTTCAGCATGTCTATGAGAACATATTATGACAATACAAAAAGGAAATAATTGAGACTTGAGCAATATGTGAAGGAATGCAATCATCAAACAAAACCAGACAGAGCAGCTATTGGAATTCTGATGGATAAATACATAATGCTTAAGTGGCATTCCATCTGGAACAATTTATACTTATAATCATGGATTAATTCTCACTTTGTTACTGCTATTCAGTCTACCATGGCTATAAGGAAATGCAAAGACATCTAACTGAATCATTCTATATCATTGCTATATGTGTGCTCACACTTTACAATAGGTTGTAATGGTTATCCTGTTTGAAAAAGGCAACATGAGTAGTTGTCAGATAGAAGTATTAATATCATGGCCATTGTTATCCCCACTTTCCCAAAGAAATCAGAGCAACCAAACTCCATCTCTGTCCCAATGCATTTATCTGGTTGTGTGCTTCATCACTCACTTTAGTCAAGGGTTAGAGCAAATTAGGAATATCAGAGAGGAGTAAATTAGAGAGAGATATTGTATGATAGAAGTGCTGGTTATGAGATGTCAGAATTTAAACATGATGCGGTCTGGAATACAGTTGGATGATGATTATGGAGAAGTGATCAGATGCTTTTCTGCATTTGGTATTTAAGTTCTAAAAACTGTTTATTGGTCTTGAACAATACTCATAGCTTTTATTTTCAAAATACAAGCAAAGGAAATACATCTTTAGTGCAACATGCCTGCTATTTTTTTCCAGTATGTCATGGTGGGAATTCAGGATGTAAAAGTATTACACAAAAAGCGGAATGGCTTAAAAATGTCAGTGCATTGATTAGCTGTTGGTCTAGCACAAATGACCTAGCAATGAATAGACAACTACTTTTTCAAATTTTTTTAAAAAAATTCAGTGCCAATAAAAAGGCAGCCAGATTTATTTATTTGATTATTGGCATCAACTCTGATATAGTAGGAATAAATTAAAAATAAATCCTAATGCAGCAATGAGGAAAAAAATACAACAAAACCCATGTGAATTTCCATGGGGTTATTAAACATTCCTGAAACGAATATCACAATACTGTAAAGGGAGAGGGGTAGTGGTGGGTTGCTCGCAGTTCGGCTCCACCCAGCCTCCCGGACGTCATCATGAATGATCTGCGCATGCGCAGAAACTTCTGCGTGCACGCGTTCCCATTACAAACCAGTAGCGGAAGTAAATAGAATCCACCCCTGGAGAGGGGATGTCATTAATACTTCTGCGCCAGGACCTGCTATTCCAGAAGACAGGAGCAACTATAGAGACTCCTAATTAGCTCTTGCACATTATTTGATGTATTTTTTATTTGCTCTTATGGGGCAACTGTTCTCCAATCTATTACTAATGTTTTGTTCTATTGGACATATTTATTGGAGCCTGAAAGACAGGATGAGCATTTGTGAAGCTGGTAATAAAATCTTTTTGCTCTATGCGCTACACTTAACAAACTGTGTTTTCAAACATCTCTCCTTCAAAAATGTTAGCAGGAATGATAGCAGCCCTGTTATACACCCTGCAAATAGTTACAACTGTTTAGGAGAAGGAAAGAGTCCTGTCTCACCAGGATTTCAGACCACACATGATTATGTTTCATGAGCACCTATAATTCTGAATAATATGCTAGTTCCCAGCATGAAGAACTATTTCTATAAACACTTTGATGGGTTTATGTACGTGCCAAGGTTACTCATTTCTTTGCTTACTGTGATTCATTTTGCTGTAAGTTTGCTGGTTTGTTTGCTTTACAATTTAATTTTGAAAATCTTATTTGAATTTGCTAAGGTTTGTTTTTCTTTCTCTGTAAGAACTCATAGACATTTTTCCCCTTCTTTCCACTGCAGTTGGAAGTTATAAAGTGGTTGGCCATGTTAATCTGCCAGACAATCACAAAGAGTAGGTAACAGCTATATATAGGTGTGCTTAGAAGAAAGATTAATAGGAGATCTAGGACTGCAGCTTAAAAGAAAGTTGGTTTGGAAGTTAAATTGGGAACCGAATTCTCCTAGGAAAGGAATATTACATATGTCAACAGCAAATAATAATTTAGCTTCAAGCTGACAAACGCAAAACTATATGCATACAGTATTTGTTAAACTTTGTAAATGGCTGGAAAAAATAATAAAGCAATTTAACTGCCAGCCTATGAAAAGGCCTCTACTTCATGGAGGGCAATCAACTGCTTAAAGAATATTCTTCCTAGTATATTATGGTATGGATTATTTATCTGTATTTCATCAAGCATCAGAGTAGCTTCTGCTGAACTTAAGTTTATAAGCCTGACCTTCGTGTCCAAAGATAATTTGCTCATTATTCGATTTGCATCCAATCCTTCTATTTGACTAAATAGAGACGGTGCTGTTTCTGACAAAGTGGAAGATTAATGACTAAGTCTGATTTCACAGAAGCATGATTTGGACTACTTTAACCTTTTATTAGATCAGTATGGAAGAGAAAAATGGGTTAGAAATGTTTATTTTTTTTTTGTAATGTATAGTGACAACATCATGTTAATGACATAAATGAACCCATGATGCATGTGATGCCATTGTGCATTCGATAGATGTCTATGGTTTATAAATTATTTAATAGAGAAAACACAGAACCATATATAAATTATTCCCCAAAACAGAATGTAAAGTTATTTATCATCACTTAAATGTTAAATGTAGCTGTATTAATTGGTCATACAGATTGCAAAATGCAGCACCATAATATATGTCAACGTGAATAGTAAATTTCACTGCATTTATTTTGGTAAATACCAATAACTACTTTACTTCGATATATAGGAAGAGTTTCTTTGATGTACAAATTAGAATAGGAAGGAATGATGGCATAGAGCCACTAGATATAGTTTAAAATGTGATCTAAATAAACTGTGTAATTGCAACCATTGCATTGCTTGTAATTTTAATTTGTAAGAGTAATTTTCTAGACTTTCTAGACCATTCTTTCCTGCTTGCTTACAGTTTTCCCTTGGGTATCAACAAATCAAACACATGTCATTCTTCCTGCCTTGAGTAATTGCTGGAATATGAAACTTGCCAATTAATTCATTTTACATGTTTGAGAAAGAAACCACAGATGTAAAATTGGGGTGGGGGTGGGGAACATTGTCATAAAATGTTCTGCCTAGACCTTTTAGGGCAAGACCTTTTCCTACAACATGGTGAGAATTCTTTCCATCAAGTAACAGTCAGTACAGTAAACTGCTCCTTGTTGTGGAGAAGTCTGAATATATCCACAATGAGAAAGAGTATATGCTATCATAATACACAGATTACAGATTTGGGATGATTATGGAGCATCAACTCAATCCTATCTCTTATTTTTCTAGGATCTGGTGCATCATGACAGTATTTCTGCAACCTTAATGATATAATCTTCCTGGTAGATAATTACACAATTTGTTCATCTGGCTCAGCTATTCTACCATTTCTCTGTGCCTCTGACAGAGGTTTTTTCATATATTGTGTGGAAGGTCTACATACAGTTTTCATTAAAAATATGTTTTCTGGCTGTAGCTGAATGCCTACATGCATTTAAACAATGCATGCAGACATTCAACTATAATAAAATCTCTTCATTAATTTCCAGTCAGTTGAGAATCAAAAAGGTTGCCTGAAGTTTTTGTTTCTGCTTACACTTCCCTTATTTTGCCTATAAGCAAAGCTGTGTCTTTAAATTCCTTCTGCTATGATAGGACTTGATTAAAGCATTTGTCCTCTTCCTGATCAAACTAATAGCTGAGGGACAGATCTCATATACTCTATGCCACCTATGTTAGATATGATTCTTTTAATTGCTCATGTCTTCAAAGGAAGACGTTGCTTTCTTTCATGCTTCTTTGGTACCTTTTCATTTTGTTCTTTTTCATTTTGCTGAATAAACAATTGATATTCTAATACTAAAAAGTATATAAATTTCTATACTTCCTTCTAAAAGGGATCCTTTTAAAGGAAACTTAGAATTCATTTTAATCAGCATTTCCCTCCTAATTTTTTTCATCTATTTTGCAGAAAACCTTCATTTGAAGACCAATTTCTGATCTTTCAGGTTCAACAGAATTGTCTGCTTAGAACCCTGAGAGTTTACAAGTCTGTTCTCTCTCTCTCCCATGAGTGTTTGTAAAACTGCTGACTTGAGGTTTTGGTAGATGCCTCCTGCTACACCTTATTATATTTTCTCAAATGTCTTCTCTCCAATCTCATGGTTGCCATTTGAGATATGGAGGTATAAAAGTTCAACTTCTGGGGGAAAAAAAAGAAAAAGAAAAGGAAGGCTGTTTAGATTATTAATTCTCTGCTCTTTTCCTACCAGCTGTCATCCTCCCCTCTCTAGCCCTCCCTTTCAGAGTAAAGTCATTTCAGAGGGAGCAGACTGGATCAACCACCTTCTTGTAAATAGGATTGTTGCACAGTTAATTGCAGCTTTCATCAGAATAAAGCTGCCAGATGTGAGATGCTGGTGAGGCTCAGCATGGCCTCAAGAGCATATGGAAAACCAGAGGGAGAGATTCTGCCCAGTTATAAATTAAAACACCTGCATTTGATTCCATAGCTCAAGCACAGTCTGCATTTGATATCATTTGTACAAACGACTTGAAAGAAAGAAATGGAACAGCCCAATAGCTTTCTACCATTTCTTGAATTTAAGATCAATGTAATGCTTGCTTATGAATCTTGAGGCTGTGTGATCACCACACTCACAAGAAACATATAGCCCCGTGATGGCGAAACTATGGCATGCGGCACGCAGAGCCCTCTCTCCTAGCATGCATGCCATTGTCCCAGGTCAAATCTCTGTGGTGTTTCTTTTGTGAGCTGCTGTTTCCCTGTAAATGACGAAACCGAAGCTCATGAAAGAAAAGTATCTTATCTCTTGCCATGTTGCCAGTGTTGGGATGCCCTGCCTCCTGCCAGCAAGCTGGTCTTTGGGTCTCTGCTGCGCATGAGCATATGTCCACACATGCACATATTTGTGCATGTATACATTTGTGCAAGTGCACATTCATGCATGTCCATGCATGTCCGCACATACACACGTTCACACGCGCCACACACCTTTCAGTTTCGGCATGCATGCATGTGCAGTTTGGGCACTTGGTGTCTAAAATGTTCACCATCACTGGTATAGACATTTCCAAGACTCTACATTTACTACATTTACTCTACACTCACCCACCACTGAGCAAGATGTATGTTTACACGCATTTCTGTAATTAAAAATTATCCAAAAGTTGTTAATTTCATGACAGAAAAATATTGGAGGTGGAAGCCAGGTTCTGGTTAAGTATTGAATTCTGACTAGAGAGGCTGAAATTCAGGTTCCTAATTCATGCTAAAACTTGCTAGGTAAGTCTAAGCTGATTATATATCTCAAGCTTACATATTGAGGGGCTATTATGAAGAAAGAACTTGAAGGACTAGTATCGTGGTGTCAGTGTTGAGGTCTTGGAGAAAATATACACATTTGCTCCAAAAAGAGCAAAAAAGCCAGATGGATCTATTAGGGAGTCCTCTTGTTCATCCTAATGAAATTCTTCCATAAAGCCTTGCTTTAACAATGCCATTGGTCAGACCTGAGCTGTATTGAGACTATTAAAGAAATGGTGGAATGCAGGTATTAACTTATTCTTACACAATGACAGGCAGAAGGTGAAGTAGGTTGGGAAAGCAAGTGTTACAGAAGGAAAATAAAATACTATCCTAAAATGCAAGCTTTCTCCTGCTGGTTGGCAAAACTACTGTCAGGAGTACCTTCAACCCTATTTCCCTTGGCTACAATGCAGGGAGTTAGGGGGAAAAAAACAAGGTGTGGGGGAAAGAATCTATCTAGACAAGCACTTGTCTATGAAGAAAGTTTAATTTTATAGTATACTAAAGTCATAGCTTATGTTACATGAAAATAAGCCTTAATGTATTTTCAAAAATTATTTTGATAAATGTGCCCAAATGAATGTGCTACCTATGAACACATAGTAAACTAAATGGCAATGTCAAGGACTAAAGGAGAAATGTTGTTCATTTTAAAGGTTATTTTTAAGCAAATGGTGGAGCCACTTGCTTTGCTACAACTCACATCTAACAGTTATAATGTATGACAGGGCTGTCAAACTCATAGCCCGCAGGCCGGACGCATCATACGCTGGCCACGTTTAACAAAGGGGAAAAAAGTTCCGATACATCACATGACACCACCATGATAACACGTTTGACAGCCCTGGTATATAATGAATACAGCCTGCAACTTAGAGCTTATCCACATTGTCCATGTGGCCTGTCACTGGAATGGGTAGGCAACTATTGCTCTGTTCACACATGAAATAAGGCCTCAATGAATTATTGGTGTTACATTTAAGTATTTGTATTAATCCTGCAGTAAAAATTATTGAGGATTCACTGATGAATTATTTGTTACTCTGTGTACTTACCATAATATGTACAAACTCTATTAAAATTAAAAAGCCAGAAATAAAACCTGGGCTACTGGTTTAATAATAAAACTGTTTTAAATAAAGCCAAGAATTTCCATTATTTAAAAGAACTGGGCTTTTAAATGTTCTCAATTAATTGACTAAGACCTTTCTGTAAAAAGGCTTCTCACCAGAAACATGTAGAAATCAATGAAAATGAGATAAAATGTAAGTCTTACTGGGATTAAAGCACACTGTAATAATCCATACATAAAGATTATAAAGAGACACGGTAATATTTGAAGAAAGACAATTAAGTTCAGTGATTAAGGCACAAGAATAGAAACTGGAAGACTATGAGTTCTATTCCTGCCTTGGCCATAAGCCCAGCTGGTGATCTTGGGCCAGTCACTCTCTCTTAGCTCTAGGAAGGTAGCAATCGCAAACCATTTCTGAAGAAAATTGCAGGGACTTGTCCATGGTTCAATGCTCTGATGAGTTGAGAAGATGTCAGTAATAGTGTGTTTTACCAGAAAGGTCATCCTTTCTGGCTAGACATGTCTTAGAGGAACAGCCAGATTTATATGGTGAGAAAACAGAAAAAGAATCCTATAGTGGATCAGTTGTTACCTGGATCAACAAAGACCACATCAGATGTTATAGTTCCTGGGCATCGGGCAGTGGGACTTTGTGTGAGGAACCACAATAATAATAATCTCTCAGTGAGGCACTACTTTGATGAGGTTGTAGAGTTTGTATGGTCTGAAAAAGATGAGAGCTATACCAGAGAGTCAATCGTACTGGATAGGACTTATCAGAAGATCCAGATGATGAGTATCTCTCCCATATAAAATATGCTGTGGTGTAAATTACAGCAGTCTATATTGGCTCATTCATCGCCCAATCAACAAGGACCACACTAGGTGCTTGGGTTCCTATACATCTGGTAACAAATGGACTATAGGACTCAGAACTATTGGCTGAGCAAGCAGGGTGAGCAGCTGCAGAATTACTGGAAGAAAAGGTGTTCATCCATCACAAATACTGTATACTGAAACTGAAAAAAAGAAATCATGATCTATTTCTAGAGATCAAGTCCAATAAGAAGAATACATGAGAAACAAATGCACTAGTTCTGGAAAGAACAATAGCCAGAATCAGAAACAACAGAACTGAGGCTTATAATTCAATATTGATTTATAATACTCAAATTTATCATACCAAAATAATCACCAAAATGGAAGATCAAGTTGGAAAACAAAACAGAAAGAGGGGATAATAATCTCATTATTGTTTGCTGAATGTAATCTAAGAAGAAAGAAAGAAAGAAAAAGAAAGAAAGAAACAATTCTATAGTTGAATTTCAGCAATATGAAACAGTTTCTTTCTACAGTATATAGGGCAGGGAAAATATGGTTCTAATCTAAAATGATTTTCTCCATAAAGATTTAATTGAAACTGCTGGCTGAACAGCTGTTTCAGTCATGCTTCGAATAAGGACCTTATTGTTTACTTATTCTTGTGTGCATATTCTCTTTGAATTGCATTTCAATTTGGTATATTGTTTATAACTTGGTTTTACACCAATATCTGTGTATGACTAAAACATCATATGGAACATGAATCTGTCTGGATTTCTCTCTCTCTCTCTCTCTCTCTCTCTCTTATACTCTATAAGAAATTAGACAGTGTCTTAACAAATACAGCTTAAAATTCAATGACTGCAATTCATTGTCATAATTTTATTTATTTTTATGTGTGCATGTTTGCAATGTCTACCCATCTGCTGGATTTTTCTGTAATCATGCAATTATTTGAAATACAAACTTTATGTTACAAAAAGCTTTGAATTAGAAATAGATACAACCTAATAATGTAGCAAGATCTGTACAACTTATTTTATTCATTTTAAAAATTTATATGGCCACCTCTTTTAAGCAACTCTGGGAGTCACAACAACAACTAACATTGAGTCAAGATTTTAGTAAAGATGTTGAAATAGCTAGGTTAAAACAGACAAAATAATTCAATACACCTTAAACAGTGCTCTGTTTTGGAGCAGGTTGATCAATTTTAAAATGTAAAATGAAAAGAAAAAAAAGGAGAAATAGCAGTATGGTTGCTCCTTCATTCTTCCTCTTGTGCCATATCTATCATCGGACGTTGGCGATCATGTTGGCGATCCTATTTTTATCACAGCCGCATGAAAAAGTGCTGCTGAGTTTTGTCCCAACTAACCCCTTAAATTTTGAAGCCATGATGTTCTTCTTCTGCCTGGACCTCGTTTGCCTTTAATCTTCCTCTGGAGGATTAAATGAAGTATGCCGTATTTTTCCGAGTTTCGCATCACATGTCCGAAATATTCTAACTTTCACTTTTTAATAGTTTTGATGATTTCCCTTGGCTTTCCCAGGTGGCTTATCACCTCCTCATTTCTGATTTTGTCAACCCAGTTTATACATAAAAGCCGTATATAAATTCACATTTCAAATGCTTCTACTCTCTTCAAGTTTCTCCTTCATACTTAATTTAAAATTAATACTTAATTTTAAAAATTAAATTTTTATTTTAAATTAAATTAAATTTTAAAAATTCCTCCCTATTACATGCAAAGGAAAGAAATGGATTTAGATGTGATTTCAAGGCAAACAGGCTAGGGATACAGCCTTAAAATCTACAAGATGCTCAGCATCTCTCAGTCAATTTTTACCAAGGCTCCTTTTGGGAGTTTTGGAATTCCTAATCAACCATAATAGGCAAGAAAGACATCCAAATTCATTTTCTGAGCTCAGAAGACTCCTTATGGTGAAATCAAGCCAAATGTTTGTTTCTTATGCCATTGAGCCAGGAGCTGCAGTCCAAGGGGAGTTGCTCCTTTAGGAGCAAATAAATAGGTAGTATTATGTCATAATACAATTGTTTAAAGTATAATTATTAACTTGTTGGCATGTTTATTCAGTCTATTTCTTTCAGTTTATTGGTTTGAAGGCTTTCAATTAAGTAATCTATATTTTATTGTTTTGCTAACAGCAATAGCACTTAGACTTATATACAGTGGTGGGATTCAATTTTTTTAACAACCGGTTCTGTGGGCGTGGCTTAGTTGGGGGTGTGGCTTGGTGATCATGTGACTGGGTGGGCGTGTCTAGCTGGTCATGTGACTGTGTAGGCGTGACTAGTTGGTCATGTGACCAGATGGGCGTGGCTATGTGCATAGGGACTACTCAGAGGGCTGAAAAAAGTCTTGACTTGTCCTCGCACTTTTGACCAGTCCTCGCACTTATGACCAATCTCACATTTATGCCCATTGCGGCATTCTTAACAACCATGTCAGTCATTTCACAACTGCTTCTCTACACCATGGTGACAAAATAGGGCAAAAAACGTAAAATGTGAGGCCGTTGTAAGTTTGAGGACTGGTCAAAAGTGCGAGGACCAGTCAAAAATAACTTTTTCAGGCCTCTGAGTAGTCCATATGCACAAAAGGACTACCCAGACGGCTGAAAAAAGTGATTTCTGACAGGTCCTCACACTTTTGACCAGTCCTTTTGACCAGTCACACAGGAGAAAGATTGCTGTATAATAAAAAAGATGAAAGGGAAGAAAGCCAACCCCAAACAAATATAAAGATATTAAGATAAAGAATGAATTGTTAAACTTTAAAGAATAAAAGAGAACAAATATGAATAAATAACAATAATTAGAAACACACATACAAACATACAATGTATTTTCTTTGAACAGTGTGTTTGGCCGGTTCACAAATTTAAACAGTGTTTAGTCATTTCAATTAAATTTACAATTTCTATATTTCCTTTTTGCCATATTTATTCCTCATCTATTTTTGTAAAAAACCAGTGTTACCCTTCATCCTCATCTCTAATCTTAATCAAATTCAATTTTTCCCTTCTATTCGATATTATACCTCTTCCCATTGTCATCTATTTTTATATCCATCCTCACATTGGTTAATTATTTAATATTACAGTTGTTTAATACAAATTCAACATTTTTATATAAACCAGTTATAACTATCTTTTTTGTATATTAATCAATATGAACATCAATATTCCAATTATTTCCATGCAATCCAATTTCTTACAAATCAATTCATTATATTTACCAACAATAATAAACCAAATAATTTTCCCCATATATTCCTCCAAACCATAATTTAACCATTTCTGCTTTCAACACAATATACAATAGACCTTTTTTTCTTTTGTGTTTTAAAATATTGAACTCTCCTCTTTGCCCTAAATTTCCCATTGTTTGCACCTACCTTTTTTGGTGAGCAAAAATAAAAAGAATTCTCTCTCCCTGCCTCATTTTATCACGTTGCAGCAGAGCCTGCTTTACTTTCAGTTTTGTTTCAGCTAGGGAAAAAAAAAAACTTCTCCAGCACGCTGCAGCAAGGAAAGAGCTTGCAAAACAAGAGCTTGCAAAAGAGCCTGCACAAAACAGCTGAGAGCAAATCAGCTGAAAGTCGGGAGCATCTAATCAAGGACTAATTAGCCTATACTGAAGCTCCGTGGGCCAATAAAATTACAAAAAAAACACCGAACCCTTTGTTAAATTGCTGGCTCGCCCACCCCTCACCCACCACTATTTATTGGCAATAAATAGCGGCGCGGAGGGCCGGGGCAAGGGGCGGGACGAGCCAGCAATTTAACAAAAGGTTCGGTGGAACCCCTTAGAACCAGCAGAATCCCACCACTGCTTATATACCACTTCATAGTGTTTTACAGCATTCTCTAAGTGATTTACAGAGTCAGTATATTGCCTCCAACAATCTGGGTCCTCATTTTACCAATCTCAAAAAGATGGAACACTAAGTCAAACTTTAGTTGGTCAGGATTGAACTCCTGGCAGTGGGTAGTGTTAACCTGCAATATTGCATTCTAACAATTGTGCCACCATGGCTCAATCATAAGTCTCTTCTGAAACAGCCTTTATTTATTTATCAAATTTATATGGTTACTCATCTCATGAATAAATGACTCTGGGCAGTAAACAACACCACTATAAAATTGTAACATATACAAACTATAATTGAAAAATTAAAAAAGCACTCAGACTAAGAGAGAACAGTATTTATTAACAATAATGGAGCCATTTTAGTACCTCGTCCGTCACCTGGGGCACCTAGGTCTAAATGCATAACCAGATTTTGAAGGATGATAAGCTGTTTACTCTTTATAGAATCATATGGTTTATAATTAATTACAAAGTCTTATCAGTATTCCAAATTTATTTGAACCATTCATTTGTTTATAACTTTCTAACATCACATCTTAATTAGAAGTTTGCTATTTATTTCAGATTTGTTTAAGCTCTTAAATTTAAAATATTTTGTTGCTGTTCAGAGTGGAATAAGTCACCCATTGAACACCTTTCAAACTTGTCATTCAGAAGGTCTCTAATAGTTTTAAAATGGTTAATAGGCATTTGCTGAAAGTGTTTAGTTTTGTAAACTTAGTGTTCTTTAAAAGGATCCACTTTGGTTGTGAGTATCATGACTAATCCCTTTGTTATGTTGAATTTAAACCCAAATAAAATTGTCACAAGGAGCAGCCACCCATAGCACATACGGGTGATCTCCTGTCCTATCCTTATCCTGAGGGGCTCTAATGAACCAAGCTACTCATGATTCCTTGGTCTTTGCCATGTTTTTCAGCTCCTTTTTGGCAGAGCCACCTTCATTTCTCCATATCTTCCCTGGAAGTCCCAGAAGTACCACCTATTTTTATGTATTTTGCTCATAAAAATAAGCAGAGCTTTGATCATACTGTAACAACCACAATCTTGTCTGTTTTCACAATGTTCTGTGGACATCCTTGAACCAAATACAATCTGTTTTGTTCTCTTTGACTTTTAAATAATAATTCAGGGCTTTATATTATTCATAACTGTTTTTACATTTACCATGGAGTTTACTGAATTTTAAAATTATTTTTATAATATTACCACATTTTAAAAGTTTTTAATTTAATTCTACATGATAATTAGGGAATTGGAAAAATATAATAAACTCAATTAATAAATTATAGAAAAATAGCTCTGCATTAAAACTCCCTAATTTTTTATTCTTAAATGTCATTAATATACATTGAATTTTCACACAATAGATCTAAATTATATGAGGTAACTTAGATTTAAGGATTTAATTAATCTTCTTTTGTCAGCTCTGTTTAAGATTTTATCCATCTCTTTTTCTAAGAAGTGACAGAACACTATTATGATAATAGCATGTTTACTGTATCTTTCATCTGTCAGCAATTAGTTTACAAACTTAATTCTTTATCTTTGAGCTAGAAACCTTCATTACAGTAAGTTTTCAGACTGCTGCCAATCTATTTCCATCGATTGGCTGCATGGAATGCTACCAAAGTGGGATTATCTACACGGCTGATAGAGGAAGCCAGTGATAGATCTGGTTTATTTCTGGCTTTCTTCAAAGAAAGTATCGGAGGAATAAATTGGGTCAGAATTTTCTCTTTTCTTCTATATATTATTGTGTGAGTGTCTCAAAGTCTGCCTAGTGTTTGAAGAAGAACCATTCATTTTCTAAGTAATAACACACAGACATCAGCCATTCCTATTTAAGCCATATAATGCCTTGGTAAAAGGACCATGTAGGGATGACATCATTTCCCCATATGTTTCTTAAATAATCCTGATTATATTAGCCAGAGAATTGGCAGGCTAGTATGGGATAAAGGGAGGCCTGAATAATGTAGGCTGAGAAATCATTCTTTGAGGTCAAATTCATGACACATTTCAGCCTTACATGGAGAATCTTGACTGAATGTTCAATTGTATCGTAAGAATTTTATGGATATCGTTAAACTTGCTGAAATATGTGAATATTATACCTCTGCTTGTTCAGTGTAATACTTATGCAACTTATTTTATTTATCAGTGAAAATAAAGTGAAGTTGTAAATGGATAATCTGGTTTGTACATAATACTGATTCACATACTTTGAGATTTCATGTACATAAACTCATTTATTACATTTACGTAGAAACTAAGCCACAGTGGTTTGTTGAACAAATCATTGTTTACAAATTACAAATGAGATTATATGTGAAGCTTTATCTTTCTTAGATTCATTGTTTTGATTGATTATTCATTTATATGTTATACTAGTATCACTTCAGAGGGAATTTGAAAGCAGAACAGTGCCTTTCTGTTTATCTCCCTCCCTCTCTCCCTCCCTCTCTCTTTCTCTCTCTGCATGATATAAAGACAATCTACTGATGGTGCTATGAAAACAATGGCAATAATATTAGTAAATGAATTTTTTAAATATTAGGCTGCAAAGTTTTATGGATTGATCTCCAAAAAGTCTTTCAGACTATGCAGAAACATTTATTTTCTGGCTGCTTTAAGATGTTGTAGATGAATGCTTTGCAGGCATCCCAAACCATTTTGGGGATAAAATTTAAAATCCTATAGAATTATTTTCCTGCAAGTTTGTGGACCAGTAAAGCCAGAATTTTTCTTAATTTTTTCATTTGATTGTTTTTACAATAGATTCTGTGAAATTGCATGCCACTTTCACCTAAAATGAGTGAGGTTTCATAGATGTTGCCATTTGACAGCTAGTTGACTCTGATACCTAGAATAATGATATTAAAGGCTTTATTTCAAATTATTTGGAATAATATATTAGCAACACAACGTATCGCCTACCATCAAAAAGGAGAAATGGAAGAGGATGGTGACAGAATAAATATGATAGAATGTATACAAAAAACATCAATTCAGTCAATAGTTAAGTACAAATGTCAGCACTCATTAGCAACTGAACCGAAAGTATTTGTAGCCATCAATTTTCAATACCCTCTCTTTAAAGTCTCTGAATTCAGTCACACTGACAACAGCTAATTAAATTGGAAGAATAAATAAATTCATGAGTATTAATCTTATATTAGGACCAGGGTACTTACGGGACCGCCTTCTGCCACCAATTGCCTCCCACCGGCCGGTTCGCTCCCACAGAGAGGGCCTCCTCAGGGTGCCGTCAGCCAGACAATGCCGGCTGGCGACCCCCAGGGGGAGAGCGTTCTCTGTGGTAGCCCCCACCCTCTGGAACGATCTTCCTCCAGAACTGAGAACAATTGCTGACCTCCGGACTTTCCGTCGGGCTCTGAAGACTCAACTTTTTCAACTCGCCGGACTTGCCTGATCCCTTTTATTTTTTAAATATTTTTAAATTTTAACTTTTTAGAGTTTTTATTCGGTCTTATATTTCAGCCTAATTTATATTGGTTTTAGTATGTTTTAACGTTTGTATACTGGTTTTTTAATTGGCTGTTCACCGCCCTGAGTCCGCTGGGAGAAGGGCGGTATAGAAATCTAATAAATAAAAAAAAATAAAAAATAAAAATAAATATGACCAAGTAAGCCAGGGCTGTCAAACTTGCTGGCCGGTTTAGCAAAGGGAAAGAGGTCTTGATACGTCACATGATACTGCTGTGATGATGTGAGTTTGATACCCCTGAACTAAGCCTTACTAGAAGTCTAAGAGTACCTCAGTGTGTGATACAGTAGTTTCCCCAAGATCCTCGGGTAGAGCTATATTAACATAGAAGATTCAGCATTAGTTAATTGTTCATAAAGGAAACTAAGATCTATGGCCATAAATATTCCCCAATTTAAAACATTATTTTGTAGAATCTTTCAAATTACCAGATTATCCTATTGACAATAAACATTGGTGCAAATAATCAGTCAATGTATAGAGAAAATAAAAGATGCAATATGAAAGGTAAGTAACCTAATTTCTCATTATCTATCAAAATAATCAAAAGTAAAATATCTTCCAAGTATATTGGGATCTCTCAGTATTGCAGGGGTGTCAACCTGGCTTTCTTTGAGGGCTGGATCAGCATTGTAGTTCCCCTCTGCAGGCTGGTTGTGGGGGGGGGGGAGAGATTGGACGGATGCCTGCAGCACCCTGTTGGCCAAAATGGTGCATGGGGGCCCATGCCCCGTTTTGGCTGCCAGAGGGACCGCGGCTGGTCCTTTGCTATTTCCAGGCTGGCTTCACAGGCCAGATTTAAGCACCTGCATCCAGCCTGCAGAGAAGAGTTTGACACCCGTGCAGTAATTGTATAATAATCATTGTAATATGTTAAATATGAAATAAGTCATCATTTCCATTACTTGAATCATTTTGAGAAGTTGATTCACAAAACATATATTTTTATTAATTCACTTTTATTACTCACTAAAATTGAGCTATTTAAGAGCCAAGGTGGCACAGTGGTTAGAGTGCTGTACTGCAGCTACTTCAGCTGACTGCTAGTTCAGCAGATCAGCGGATCAAATCTCATTGGCTCAAGGTTGACTCAGCCTTCCATCCTTCTGAGATGGGTAAAATGAGAACCCAGATTGTTGGGGACAATATGCTATTTAGTATACTGTCAATTGTAAGCTATGCAGAGTCCTCGGAGAGTGGGCGGCATAGAAATATGATTAATAAAATAAAATAATAACTAAATAAATTTGTTAATAAGTGAAGAACAGATACAGTCTTAGTTTATAAATTACTTATCAAATGTAGAAATCACACATCTCATTCTCCCAACAATTCATTATTATTTATTACCTCTTCATTCATTCATTCTTGAAATTGTGAATATGTTTTGCAGCTTGTGCTCATGTAAGTTCCTCTTAAGCAACTAAGGATTGGCCTCAATTAGCAGTGTGCGTGTGTGTTCTGTTCTAAATGTAACTAAGGACACTTTTCTACAGCCATCATATTCCTTAAAGCAAAAAGGAACAAAGAGATGGATAATAGTGTAACTCCAGAGATAGAGCGTTGGATTTTAGAGAAGTGTGATCTAGTGATTTTTTTGGGGGAAAAAAATCTGTCAATTAGAAACGATTGCACTGTCTCTTCCTTTGGATAAAATGTTATTAGATAGGTTTGGGGCATATTGAAAATTTACTTTTCTTTTCCAAAGATTTATAAAATCTGATGAATTTGGAAGATGTTTGTAATTAAAGGCTTTTTGACTTTTTCAATGTTCTTATTTGTTGTGTTGTCTCCCCCATCCTTTTTTTTTTTTTTTGGAGTACTGAATTGTTTTTCCACTGTATTAGTTTAAAAATCGACTCTCTTTTATAACACATTTAATCAATTATTTTTCTAAAGGAAATACAACAAAAATTAAAGGCAGGAAGGAACAATGTTTAATTCTCTAACCACCGCAATCTTCTTTTATGGTACTATGAAGATATTCAAGAGGAATGTACGCAGAGGTGGTATTCAGCAGGTTCTGACCAGTTCTGGAGAACCGGTAGTGGAAATTTTGAGTAGTTTGGAGAACCGGTAAATACTACCTCTGACTGGCCCCGCTCCCATCTATTCTCTGCCCCAGCTGATTGGGAGGAAATGGGGATTTGGCAGTAACCTTCCCCTGGAGCTAGGAGGGAATGGAGATTTTACAGTATCCTTCCCCTGCCATGCCCACAGAACTGGTAGTAAAATTTTTTGAATCCCACCACTGAATGTACTGAAGAACAAGAACTTGTTGATGTCAGGGTTCCAACCGATACCCTAATTGAATCATGAGCCTCACACCAGGCTTCAAAAGAAATGATAAGATATGAAGTGTTATGTTTTATCACTTTTGCTTGCCTATTAATGTCCATCTTATTTGTTAAAATCTATGAATATCTGGATCTTAAAGAAATAAATGTGGCCTCACTGCATGCTAGAAGATAGTATGAATAACAGCAGCAAAAAAATTAAAGAAATTACAAACAGCCATTGGCTAACAGAACTTGCAAAGATGATACAAAACTTAATAAAGGATTGGAGTTATAATATAGGTGGCTATAAACAAACAAACAAATAAATGAATAGCAGCAGAAGATAATTCTAGAAAGTAATATATCAGAAATAATGATGTAAGGGAAATTTTCAGATGAGCTTTCTATATTTCTCCAAAAGAATGGCCATGCTTCTATCAATTAAGTACAAGTATAGTACCATTAAAATTAGAATATTTCCTGGAGGAATTTTTTATTTTTTGTTATTTTAAAATTTGCCTAGGTGTAGGCAAGGACACTATACATAACTCTGCCTAGGTGTAGACTTAAAAGGCATTATTGATTGCAATCCTGCAAAACGTCTTGTAACATTTGAAATCTGCTCTGAATCTACAATATTCTTTTCATTTAAAAAGATAGTAAATCTGTTATTTAGAAATATTTGCACAGAATAGAATAGAATAGAATAGAATAGAATAGAATAGAATAGAATAGAATAGAATAGAATAGAATAGAATAGAATAGAATAACAGAGTTGGAAGGGACCTTGGAGGTCTTCTAGTCCAACACCCTGCTTAGGCAAGAAACCCTACACCACTTCAGACAAATGGTTATTCAATATCTTAAAAACTTCCAGTATTGGAGCATTCACAACTTCTGGAGGCAAGTTATGCCACTGATTAATTGTTCTAACTGTCAGGAATTTTTTCCTTAGTTCTAAGTTGCTTCTCTCCTTGATTAGTTTCCACCCACTGCTTCTTGTCCTACCCTCAGGTGCTTTCGAGAATAGCTTGACTCCCTCTTCTTTGTGGCAGCCCCTGAGATATTGGAACACTGCTATCAAGTCTCCCCTAGTCCTTCTTTTCATTTGACTAGACATACACAGCAGTGGTGGGATTCAATTTTTTTTACTACCGGTTCTGTGAGCATGGCTTGGTGGGTGTGGCATGGCTTGGTGGGTATGGCTTGGTGGGCATGGCAGGAGAAAGATATTGTAAAACCTCCATTCCAATCCCACTTCAGGGGAAGGTTACTGCAAAATCCCCATTTCCTCCTGATATTCTCTGCCTCCTGGGACTCAGGAGGCAGAGAATACATAGGGGTGGGACCAGTCAGAGGTGGTATTTACCAGTTGTCCGAACTACTCAAAATTTCCGCTACCAGTTCTCCAGAACTGGTCAGAACCTGCTGAATACCACCTCTGATATCCAGTTCCTGCAACCGTTCTTCATATGTTTTAGCCTCCAGTCCCCTAATCATCTTTGTTGCTCTTCTCTGCATTCTTTCTAGAGTCTCAACATCTTTTTTACATCGTGGCGACCAAAACTGAATGCAGTATTCCAAGTGTGGCCTTACCAAGGCATTATAAAATGGTATTAACACTTCACGTGATCTTGATTCTATCCCTCTGTTTATGCAGCCCAGAACTGTGTTGGCTTTTTTGGCAGCTGCTGCACACTGCTGGCTCATATTTAAATGGCTTTCCACTATGACTCCAAGATCCCTCTTGGAAAAGCAGAACAGATGCTGGGTGACACATTGATTTCAAGTTTTGAAATAAAAGAGTTAACAGCATTTTTTAAACAGAAGTTCACTGAGTACATTTTGCTTGTAGAAACAATAACCAGCATATTGCATCTTCTGCAAGGTCAAATTTAATCCAGATCATCTGAGTGAAGCATTACTGGGAGACATTATCTGTGAGTCAAATTCCCACTGCTGCATCTGGAGTTTGCAAGTATACCCCTAGTTCCACTATATTAATATTTATTATGTTTGTAGGGAAGCAAGACACTAGGATCTGTTTGCAATTACTAAATTAAAATACAATTAACTAGTCAAAGGGAACACAAAGTGATCCCCTTAATGGATTTTAAAGAGCAAGAACTGAGGTTGGGTATAGGATTTCTTGGACTAGGATGTTTTTACTTATGGATGTTTCCTATGAAATATAATTATGAAAAGGTATTTTTTTAATGCCTAAAATAAAAACATATTTAAAGTAAAACTAAACAAATGGATTTTAAAAATTGTGTTTTGATGGAAGCAAAGATTTTTACAGAACATTCTATACCTGAATTTTTTAAAAAAATTCTTTGTATATGTCATCTTAGTTAAACAAAAGTCATAATAGTTTGTGAACAAATGCATTTCTCCTTCTTGAAGGAGAATTCTCATATAGCATTGACTTCCCAAAAGAGGAGGCAGAGTACTGAGATTTGTGTAGTTTGAATGTTTTCAGTGGATTAAACAAATCCCATTATTTAAGTGTGGTAAATTTAGGGTTAAGTGCAATCAGATTCATGGTTTGGAAGTCTGTTATTTCGTGTAGGATTGTTCTGATATTCATAATATTATGTTGTATCCACCATATGGGTGCAAAATGCCAAAACATTTACTGATCATGCTGACCAATCAGTGATTTCCTTTGCTGTTAATTTGTATCTCACCCCGCTCTTGTAACCGAATATGGTTGAATCTGGGTGCTGGGCCCAGTGAATCTTTTTTTTTTTTTATTGAAAAAGTTTTACAATACATTTTTTCCCCATTCCCCCCCTTTTCCCCCCTCCCATCCACCCCCCCTTCCCTTCCCCTCCCTCCCCTCCCTTCCCTCCCTGGGCTTCCTTTACTAATAAAACATTAATCTTATATATCAATCAATATTAAACAAAAAAATATAGGTGAAATCCAGATAACATATCATAAATTTTAACATTGAATAAGGTAAAGTTAATCTATCGAATATATGCTAAACATAAATTATATATACATATTTATCAGGTACTTCTAACATTATATTTTTTCCCCTAAATCAAATATATACTAACCATAAGTCATATATAAAAACTTAACAGATATTCTTAAAATTTTTCTAGACAGCAGTATAACAAATATATATAAACTTATTTTTAACATTATAATTTTTCTAAGTAGTGATATAGTAAATATATATAACATAATAAGTTTTCTAAATAACAATATAATTTCAAATGTTTAATAAAATAGTTATAATAAAAATAATTATGAATCATATATACAAACTTAACAGATATTCTTAAGATTTTTCTAGACAGCAGTATAACAAATATATATAAACTTATTTTTAACATTATAATTTTTGTAAGTAGTGATATAGTAAATATATATAACATAATAAGTTTTCTAAATAACAATATAATTTCAAATATTTAATAAAATAGTTATAATAAAAATAATTATGAATCAAATACTAATTGAAACTTCTTGGTTTGATATTTGTTCTGCACATAGAGTGAATCTTTTTTTAATTATGTATGTCTTTATGTTCTTATTTTACATTGTCCCGAACACTAAAGTAAATTAAAAATGAGTACTTACTCCATATTTAGACCTCATGATCCCAAACAGTTCTTCATAAAGGAGTAAAAAAGGAACATGCTGTACTTGTCAATTGTACAGTAATACAAAACTTCATGAAAGCAGAATAAATTAATTCCTTCTGAGTGATAAGTTAATTTTGGTCTTTCTTTTATTGTGCATTTTATGTGGTTTAAATTAACACCATGCATAATAATTAAAGAGAGACTTTTAAGATACAAAGGAGATATTAAGAAGTTTATGAAACAAGCCTGGCTTTTCTTAAACAGTAATGATTGCCAAATGACCATGCTGTCTGATTAATGGAAAACAATTTTGTATGAATAAAGTGAGCAGATAATTGCACAAACTTTTTTCTATCTATTTCAATGTTTGATTTCATTTGATTCATATTCATAAGCAGGGGTTATGTTTTGCTTTTGACTAAGGCAGGGGTCAGCAACCTTTGGGTTTGGAGCCGCATTTGGCTCTTTCACCCCTCTGCTGCTGCTCCCTGTCACTCAAAATATCTGTCACAGCCACTAATGTGCGACACCTGCCGGCACACAATTTATTGAGCTTTTCAACCCCTGGTAGGCCAACCATGGATAAATTCAAGAAAAGAAAAGTTTCGGAAAAAAACAGAATGTTTAATTCAACTACATATGCTAGTTTTGTGACCGCTCAAGAAATAGTCAGGCACAGGGAGGTTTTTGTGTCTCCCGGGGTTTTCTTTTCTGTGGGAAATGGGTCCAAATGGCTCTTTGAGTGTTTAAGGTTGGAGACCCCTGGACTAAGGCATGAGTCCTGGTGACTTCATGAACAAATCCATGTGTTTTTGTAGGCAACAGTTTCTGGAGTAATTTGCTATTGCTGTCTTCCTAAGAATATCTGATCTAGTGACCCATACACTAGAACTGAGATTTCATTGGTTCTAGTCCAGCACCTTAGCCACACTGGCTCTTAATAAGAAGTTAAGAGATCACAAAACATGTTGGGTGTGTGTCTGTGAAGTGAATGTGATAAACTAGTTGAACCTTGGCTTTTTTGCACGGGGAAACATTTAACAGTTTAACAGTTTAACATTTAACACCTCCACACAGCGCAGACCTAAAGACATCGCTCTTTCAGCAACTTCCCTGATCTGCTGTGGATTTTAACTTGGGGATTTGAGGATTTTAAATTGGTTTTCAATATTATTTAATCTTATCTATTGTTGGGTTGTTTTATTGTTGTGAGCTGCCCCAAGTCCTACGGGAAAAGAGCGACATATAAATCTGACAAATAAATAAATAAATAAATAAATAAACAAACAAACAAACAAACAAACAAACAAATAAATAAATAAATAAAAACTTTATGACTGTTATCCCAAACAATTGTACAATTGTACAGTTTCCAATTGAGCCAGATTACCTTGGTGCTATCGAAGTGGTGTAAAATATGTAGCATGAAATCATAGAATTGTAGAATTGGAAGGAATCACAAGCATCATTTAGTCCAATCTATTGCAATGGGCAGTGTCTTGAGTTTTGTCTTAAATACCTCAAGAGAAATAATATAATTTGGTAGAACATTCAGAACATAAATTTATTCACAGATTAATTATCCCACATTTCAGTGAGGTTGGCAAATTTTTGTTTTATTCCTAATGGTGGAGGGACAAGAAAGGAAAAAAACCTCACATAAGGACACTTAGTGGCTTGATAAATGTAGGAAGATTTGAACACCAGGATTGTTCAATAACATTAATACTTAGCAAAAAGGATGAAAGAAAGGGACACAGAAGAATTATTTCTTATAATAGTTATTTTAGGATTGGCATCTGAATGATAAACGATAATTCTGTATCTCTTATCTGGAAGCAGGCGGGCAAGAAGCCATACCCCCCCATTATGGTCAACTTTATTGATACTTGTTTGGAGTTTAGAATGGCTAACATTTTTCAATTTCTTCCACATTCCAATGTTCCATCTGGATTTTGTGGGCAGAAGTAGAGCTATTTCAGGCCCAAGTGTAAACTCTTCAAGATCCAGACCAAGAAGCACAAACTATGAATAGTGGGACTATTGTTATTGTAGGGTTACAGTAACAGAATCTTGCAACTCTGCAAGCACTTCATCCCTCTTTTACTTTCACTTTCCCCAAAACTAGAGAGGGTTTTTTTCCAAGACAGGTGAGATAATTCTGAGATAATTCTGAGATTAGCTACTGACTAGGTGGCTCAGTGGCTAAGACACTGAGCTTGTCGATCAGAAAGGTTGGCAATTCAGCGGTTCAAATCCCTAGTACAGGTCTTCGCATGAGCAGGGGGTTGGACTAGATGACCTCCAAGGTCCCTTCCAACTCTGTTACTGGTAAAGAGATGCTTCCCACACTACTTGCCTTTCTGGGAACTGAGATATCTTCTGCATGTTGGATGTCTAGAGGGTGAGTCTTCCTCCTATCACCCAATGTCATTCCCACATACCATACACCAAGTGAAGCTTTCTACTGGTGTTCCAATCCCAATACAGTCATCTATTAAAGAGCTAATAATTTCATTTGAGGAAGCAAACCTATTTTGGAACCTCAAATTTGCAGTCCTAAGCTACTTTTAGGAGGGAACAGAAGCAGTGGCAGCTCTGGGTTTTCTCTTGTGGGATAATGTGGCACCAGCAATTTTGTGTCATAAATTAGAGTTACCAGATCTGAGCTAAAAAATAAATCCACTGAACAATTCGAAGCTGACAGCAAAGGCTTGGAGATTTTAGTATCTCTTTGCTGCAATCACTCTAGTCTGTATTGATTGAAGTGGCCCCTATGCCCTTGCTTTTCTCCACACATTCCCACACATTAAGATACTTCAGGCAATGCTGGATTATTCCATGCTTCTCTGCTGGTCCTTAACTAGGTTTGTTTTTAAACACTGAAGATTGAGCTAGAGGATTTTTGTATGTATAGGGCCCAAAGTGGCTATCAGCCCTGTCTTAATTGCTTTTAGCCTATTGCTGGATTGCATTATTCTAAAACCAAATCAGACTCACTTTTGTACAGTTGTATATGTTCAATAATGACATCATTAGATATGGTCTCAGAGTAGACAAAACAGCTGTTTAAACTGTTAGGTATATACTACTATCTTGCCATGCAAGTTTGTCCTAAATCAAGCTACAGTATAGATGGAAATAGGAAACAGCATTAAAAAAAACTTGCACAGATTTATCAATAGGGATCTAACCATTAATTTTAGAAACTAGATATTTCCATCTGAAACTATTTACTATAATCCAGAACAAAGGAGAATCTGAAACACAATGATTACTTTTGTTAAAGAGCCAGATTTCTTTCTGTCTCCCTAAAACTGCCTTTGAGAGTAGAGTTACATATTATTTTTTTTAGGAAATAAATTTGGGTCTTGCAGCTTATATTGACTCATTAACATATTAGTGCTGCTAGCAAACTTCAGGGCAAGGATGAATTAAAAATGAAATTAAATTAGATTAAAAGAATAAAATTAAATATATTCATTTCTTTAAAAAAATGTCCTATGCTCCATTGACCTCCCTGGAAAGTAAATGCCACATTATTTGTAAAGAAATATAATTGACTATATTATTAACTGGTCTAAAATTTACACTAGGTCCAAATTATTTTACTGTGAAACGTATCAGTTCATGTCATCCCTCCCCTTATAAATTTCCCCCCCTTGTTTTCATGCCATTGCTTTAATCACATATCTAATATCTCTGGTTGCCAGAGCTGAATAAGTTCCAAATGGGGGGGGGGGGACTCAATGTTAGAGAAATCCCTTATTATCCCCAGTCAAACACACAGCATGCGCAATTGACATCTCACCTTTGGTCTAAATTCTCATCTATTCAATAATATAGAAAATCTTGCAAAAAAAGAAGTTTCTTAGATGAGTTTTTATTGTAACTTTTAAAGAAAAAAATATTAAATTAGAATAATGAACTGTTCATGAAAGAGACTTTAAATAAATTATTTGATGAAATAATATTGATATTGTATCATTCACGTATGTCAAAAATTAAAAGAAACTATTGTGGTTCATTCAAAACTGTGCACCCAATTTTGTACTTACAAATAACCTTTGTAAAGATGAAAGTTAACTCCAGATTCAAGGTCAAGGAATTTGAATCTGATTCTTCCCAGTCCTAACTCAATAGTCTATCCATGTATGACATCATAATTATCACAATAATCATATTAGTATACTATTTTAAATACATAATCTCTTCTTTTTCATAGCTTATATTGCTAGGATTTTTCTGCTCCATAACACCTGAATACATTTTCAGGAGATTATTTGAATTTTAGCCAAAGTTATTAAGATCTCAGCATGGAAAAAAAGGGCCTGAGGCTTGTTTTGGAGTATGGCATATTGATTTACTGTGGTAGATAAACTGGCATCCCTGGAAGCTTACTCAGAGAATGACGCATGCACCATTCTCATCTATGCAGCACCATGTGAGGTCCAATGGCAAAAGTCCAAGTCTTCATCTCACATGATTGAAAACTCTTAAACAAATCTTATGAGGAAGATGAAGCTCAAATTGAAAGAAGATCAAATTTCCCATTCAAGCCATGGTTCACAATATGATGAAATTGATCTGTGCCAAAAATCATGCAACTGGCCAAATACCTTGATGAATGATAGGGCATTGGACCATGGTTAGTGCCACAATAAGGATAAACTGAACATAATTACACCATTGCTTAACAAGATATGCTTCTGAAATATTTATTCGCATCTGCTGCATTTGTAAATCCAGTTATTGAAAGTATAAACAACTATACAGCTACAATCTTACCTGTTCTGTTGCTGTTAGAGGGTCTTTCTCACATATAACCTGTAAAGCATGCAAGTAAAAGTAAAGAATCATAAAGGTGAATGAAAAAAGTCAGATTTACCCATTAAAGTGACTTCTAGCTTCCAAAAGTGCCCTTGTGGTGTGGACCATTTTAGGTTTCTGCTCCTGTGAAATATGTGAAAACAAGTGGGAATTGCACTAAAATAGTTCAAAATGGAGAGTGCCTGTTCAAGTTGCTCAGCCATCCTCCGTTCTCTTGCCGTGTTCCCCTACTGCCCAGTTTTCAATTTTCTCTTCCAACAGTCTACCAGTATTCTTTGGGCAATGGCTTTGTTTAGCTTGGTCTTCACTTTTTTTGTCTGAAATTGGTTTTCAAATTTGGGGAATTTTGGCATTTTCCTAACTTTACAAATATTCTACTCTGCTGCAAAGGTGATGGTATTTTGGCCTTGAAATCATTCAAATTTCAATGATGGGTATGTTATTAGCAGTGGTGGGATTCAGCCAGTTCGCACCACTTCGAGAGAACCGGTTGTCAACTGTCTGAGCAGTTTGGTGAACTGATTGTTGGAAGAAATCATTAGGGCAGAGAACCGGTTATTAAATTATTTGAATCCCACCACTGGTTATTAGTATATGGTAGCCTTGTCTCAAATGTTTCAAACTATAACTACATCAGTCCTGATCATGGACTATGCTTGCTGGACAAAAACTGATGTTTACACTCTAGGACTTATTCTTGGTCTTCTCTCAAATTCTTAAACAATTTTGCAAAACAGAGATCCAGATTTATTTTCTTCACTTGAGGCCCAAATAGTCTTGGTGGTGGGGAGAACATTTGGCTATTTAAGGCTATTCTTTTGGCTGACTACTCCTTCTGTACTGAACTGTTCATGGGAACCTACTGCCTCAGTAGGATTATAGACTGTCTTCCAAAACCATTTTTCTCCCTTTCCCATACAAAATAAACATAAGGAATTTATACTTAAAAGCCACAATATGTTCATTCATCCATGACCTAATAACCCAATTAGATTATTTCTTTATGTGTCTTTTGAGAAAGACGTGAAGATGCAGCTTGACTAGAATATGGCAGCAGGACTACTGACTAGACTGACATTTTAGAGATTATATCATACCTGTCCCAAATAAACCACCTGCCTTTACCCTTCTATTTTGCTGATCCTTCAGAGTGTGTTTCTGGCATTAGGAAAAATCTTCCTCAGTGCCTCCTTTGTTCCAGCCCTCAGTTTTGGACTATTCTTCTGGAACAAAGCTTGGTACCTGTGATAATGAAGATGGTATTATCCATTCAGTTGTGTCTTGGCGATTCTGTGGGCCAGGTCTCTCCACATCTTTCAATCTTGCACTGCTTTTGGTGCCAATATTATATGCTTTTCAAGTGAACAACAGGTTTTTCTTGGTTATATTTGGGATTTAACAGCTATTGCTTGGCTGTGGTGCTTTACTATCCCTTGTAAAATGTGCCTTTTAATTATTGCACTATTGTTAATGTTGTTGTAATTTATTGTTACATTTATTAACTTTAGTGTTTTATCTTTTGTATTTAATGATTATAACTCCTGAGATCCTTAAACTAATGGGTGGACTACAAACATTTACATAAATAAATAAATATGATATGGCAAGTTCTATATGTTGATTGGGGCAATATTAGAAGTCTCAGAAAATTAACCTTTCAGACTCATCACAGTCAATTTATCCGAAAAATTCTTTGGTAAACCATAGTAAATTCAAAGGAACAAACCATCAGCATTTCATTAAACAATGCTGCTGCCTTATTCCTTTTGATCAGTACTTGGCATTTGTCTTGAGCCCTATTCATAAAATACAACTGTTCCAAATTTGGCATAGCTAAAATTTTGATTTTTTTATTCTTATTGATGCAATGAACAGAAAAAAAAACTCAGTACCATATAATCTATTTAAGTAACTTAAATAATTCCAGTTAAAACTTAATTCCGCCAATGTATCTTGTGGAGTTATAAGGGAAAACCTTCTTTCAATCAAATCAAATCAATCTGCTTTGATTTCAGCTTTTTAAGTAGTTTGCAAATTATTACATTATACGCAGAAACTCTAGTGCAGGAACTGGCCTGTAGGCAAATTTGGAGTCCTGAGGGTATGTTGTAATAGTTCTCAGAAAATGATCGCCATGAATAGGATGACCATTAAAATACACTAAGAAAGAAGGATGGAAGACAGCATTGCAGGAATGAATGACTTTTCTTAGCACCTAAATGTTATCTCCCATTAAAAATTTATCATAAGAGTAAAGAATGTTAAACTATTTTCACTTATTCACACCACATACAAATAGAGACATACTTTTCTCTGTCTCATGTGGCCTTTCTCTGTTTTCTTGCACCTTCCCCTTTCAAGCAAATGCATATATTTGATTGATACTTAATTGTTTCTAAGCTGATCATATATATGACAAGGGTTTATGATTTAAATAATAAATAAATTAAATAAATAATGAGCCCCAGATAGCTCAACAGTCTAGATAGCCTGTTATTAACACCCAGCTGTCTGCAATTGTGCAAGTTCGAGGCTCAAGGTTGACTCAGCCTTCCATCCTTTCTAAGGTAGGTAAATTGAGGACCCAGTTTGTGGGGGCAATAAGCTGACTTTGTATAAAAATATACAAAAGTATGAAAGCTATTGCTTAACGCATTGTAAGCCACTCTGGGTCTCCGGAGAAGGGCGGTATATAAATCTAATAAAAAAAAATCACATATTTTTTTTTCCTTTTTTACTGGAGATCAAGGTAGAATCAGCTGTCCTGTTAGATGACTGTAAAAAGTACCCTAGCCAACATCACTAGAAATTCGTTTTGCTGTCTTCCCTTGGTACTTGCTTCCTACCCAGATTCCTTTGGAGATCCGTTTAGATGTTGGAAGGGTAAAGCCATGAGATCTAGCAGAGAGAGCATGCTATGGATCCTATCAGCTAGGGAGGCTCAGTTGGGAAATCCTAGGCAACGGGCCTTTTCTGCTGTGATCCCTGCTTTATGGACAGTACTTTTTCCCAAAGTGAGGCTGGCTTTATCCCTTTTAACTTTGTGGAAGTCCCGGAAAAATTGGTTGGTCACCAAGCCTGGGCATCCCAGGGGACTGGTGAAATATTAAGATGGCTCTGGTGTAATTAACACCTGTATGTTGCCCAATGTATATTTATTATTTTTTCATTTTATACTTTAATAATTTTAATAATAATAATAATAATAATAATAATAATAATAATAATAATTTACCTTACCCCCAGCTCTTCCCTCACAAGTACAGGGTTTGATTTCTTTTGATCAATTGAGTATTGATGCATAGTTTGTAATAGGAATTGACTGACCAGCTTGTCACCCAAGATTGACACTGTGGGCTGAGAGAGAGTGAGTGGCCCAAACTCACCCGATTGTCTTTCATACTTAAGATGGGATTAGAGCTCACCGACTTTTCATTTCTAGCTAGTGCCTTACCCACTAGATCAAACTGGGTCTCACTCTAATATTAATTTTTTTGTATTTATTGTTTTTAGCTTTGTTGTAAGCTGCCTGGAGTCATTTGTCTGTGAGATAGATCTCCATGTTAGTATGACAAAATAAATAATACTTGGATAGCAAAAATAAAAATAATTGGTAGATCATAGCAGTGAAATCCAGACATCTCTAATTCTATGCTGTCATCTAGAGGTCATCCAGGCATTAACAGTGCAAAGATGGTAACCCTATATAAGGAAACAAATGTGAAATAGACCAGACAAAAATGGTGGATAAAATGTAAGTCTGCCAGAGCATTAGGATGGACAGATGGAAACTTTTTAAAAAAATCTAGATTGCTTGATATACTCCTAGATATCTGATTACCCTAGCCAGGGTATTTGTCTATTCAGAAAATGATTACCACAGTGTATAGCCAGATGTTTGATACCTACAAACTTTCTTGTAAATAAAAATGATGTTGGATGATGACACTTTGCTTTGAGCATATTTCCTTTCCATTTACTGAAATCAAAATAGTTTTTGTAAAACAATAAGTCTGATGGAATAGAAAGTCTGCCATATGCTGAAAAGCATAAAAAAGCATTATACGCCTTGTGTATAATGTACTTTTAAACTGTAGTTTTGTACATATTCATGATAGCATGATTAAACTGCAAATATAATTAAACTTCTCAAGCCTGAGGCTACTGTTATGTGGATAATTGGTTGGATAATATCTGTCATAGGTCTCATTTTGTGTATTTTAGGTATTTTGTTTTATTATAAGCCATCTAGTGTAAACATTAGATGGGCAGCTATATAAATTGATTGATTATTGATTGATTGAAAGATAATACATAGTTTGCTTTTGTAAGTTTCTGATCTTGAAATATTGTGTGTGTGTGTGTGTGTGTGTAATATTTCTGTTTGTAAAGACTCAAAGACTACACCTAATGATATAAAACCACATTTTTGTGCTTTCATGTTGTTTTAAGCTATATACATCTGAAGCATAACCTCTGTCTACATATATTCAAAACATCATTACATGCAGAGTAAATTGTGGACATTATTATGGGAAGAAATTGAAAACATTCAGAACTCTGCATTACTATCATTACTCTTTTAATAGTTGATCATTTTACTATAGCCCCACTATGCCCTGAAACAATTATCACAGAATATAGTATATAGCATATCATTCTCCCAATATTTGATAATTGTAAATTGATCCCACTATAATAATTAATGTACAGTTTGATATTAGATATATTTTATAGCTGAGAAACTGGATGGGGCACAAAACTATTAACTTATAACAGCATGAACTCTCAAATTTAAATCCTGCCAATTTTGCTTCCAAAGACGAATGTTTCATTTCATGTTCAGCCTACCAAAGAAAACTCAAGAACTGTTTTCTTCTCCTCATTGTGCTATATCAATTTTCTTTCTTCTCACGTTGATGTTCTTTTCCATGTTTCTATTGCAGGAAGGCCAAATGGTTAGTGATGCAGTGAATTAGCAAAAAATCTGAAATTTTTGGCTCTTGCAACCAATTGTTAATTTATTCTTAATGTTAATGCAGCAAGAAAAAGATATTTGGACACACCTAAGACTGCATATCAGGCTCCCTTTGTGCTCTTCACTTTTTCCATCCCCCATACACATTTGCTACAAGGAATAACTTAACACTGTCTAGAGAGGATTTGGAGGTATACAGGTTGGAAGATAGAAATAGAATTTCCTGTGTTATTGAATATCTTTCTGCTGCTCATGTGATTCCATTGGCTACATATCAATACTGTAAACAAAAGTGATGCATTTGATGAGTAGAATAGAATAACAGAGTTGGAAGGGACCTTGGAGGTCTTCTAGTCCAACCTTCTGCTTAGGCAGGAAACCCTACACCACTTCAGACAAATGGTTATCCAATCTGCATTCAGTTTTGGTCATCACATTACAAAAAAAAAAGATGTTGAGATTTTGGAAGAAAGTGTAAAGAAGTATTGTGGCCTGCCAGCGGCCTGTGCGGATTGTGGCTGATCCCGACAAGGAGGCTGGTGTGGTGTCGCGCCAGCAGCCTGCGCAGCCAGCACTCGCGTTGGACAGTGAGGAGGCCAAAGAAGATGTGATGCTAGAGGCAGAGACTCAGCCAGGGCCTTCAGAACCTCCAGAGACTCCTTCCAGTGGAGAGAGCGAAGTAGAGGAGCCTCTGTCAATGCTCGGGCATGCAGGGCTGCCAAAAAGCAGAAGTGGTTACTTAGGATGAGGAGGTCTACTCGAGAGTAGGTCTTGAGAATAATTGGCCACTCCCTTAGCCTGTTTAAGTCGCATGCAGCTAGTGCTTTCTTGTTATAAACAACGTCTCATTACTACAGAGCATCTTGGAGAGCGAGCGACTTCTCATATCTTTTTCTGGGCTGGTTGCCAACCTTTGTCGGACTTTGTTCTTAATAACTTTGATAAGGACCCTTTGCACGGGAAGCCTGCATTCTTGAAAAGAGGTTGTTTGGAATTAAACAGTGTTTGCGAAGCTTCATATGTGTCACATTCTCTGGGAATCCGAAGCTGGGGCAGAATAGGAAGAGCACTAAGACGATTAAGGGCCTGGAGACAAAAATATATGAAGAACAGTTGAAGGATTTGGGTTTGACTAGTCTAGAGTAGAAACCTAATTGTAAAATCTTACTTTTCCCACTATTGAATTTTATTTTCTTAGGTAAGGCTCAGTGTTCAAGTCTGTTAAGAACCTTCTGTATCTTGAGCCTGTCTTCTGGAGTGTGGGCTATTCCTGGCAGCTTGGTGTAATCTGCATATTTGATGAGTTCCACTTCTGTCTCCTTGTCTAAATCATTGGTGCAGATATTAAAGAGTATTAGGCCTAGGACAGAATCTTGGGGTTCCTCACTCCATAGCTCTGTCCATATAGATTCAGCTTCAGGGGTGAAATCCAGCAGGTTCTGACAGGTTCTGGAAAACTGGTAGTGGAAATTGTGAGCAGTTTGGAGAACCGGCAAATGCAAATGGGGCCAGGAATGGGGTGAGAATGGAGATTTTGCAGTATCCTTCCCTTAGAGTGGGGTGGGAATGGAGATTTTGCAGTATCCTTCCCCACCAAGCCACACCATGCCCACCAAGCCACATCCACAGAACCGGTAGTAAAGAAATTTAGATTTCACCACTGTGCAGCTTCATCCAATAAGGTCTACACTGTGAGTGCAGTTGATTGGCCAATTACAGATACATCTGGTGTTAATGTTGTCATAGCCATGTCTTCAGGACATTCAGGTGGTCAAAAGGACAGGAGTGGATCTGACTGGAGGGGACGATGACAAGGTGTTCTAGAGAGCAGGAACTATGGCTAAAATGGCTCTTCTTTGAGACCTTGAGAACTGGAATTCCTTAAACGATAGAGACTGCAGCATGCCCTTTCTGCTGGCAGGTTGGGGTGGGAAAATTCCATAGAGACGAGCTAGTGTCTCAGATAGCCTGGACCCATGTCATAAAGGACTTTAAAGGGGATAACCAACACATTGAATTGGACCCAGAAGCAAACTGGCAGCCAATGTAGTTCATGGAACAGCAATGCAACATGGGCACCCTGAAATTGCCTAAGAACTGTCTATACAGCAGCATTCTGCACCAGTTCAAACTCCCATACCAGTGGTGGGTTGCCCCCAGTTCAGACTGGTTTGCAAGAACCAGTAGTAAAACCGGCGGGAGGCTCTGCCCACTGATCCAGATGTCATTACTGGTGATCTGCGTGGGCAGAGAAGATCTGCACACAGAAGACTGCGCGCAGGCATGAGCGAAGCAAGCACACACGCATCCATGGGTGCAATACAAACTAGTAGTAAAGGTAAGTAGAACCCACCCCTGTCCCAAACACTCTTCAAGACTAGCCCCATGTAGAGCACATTACAGTAATTCAAGCATGAGATTACCATGGCTTGAGTGACTGAACCCAGGAATTCCTGATCCAGGAATATGCTAATGTAATCCAAAGTGAACTGGATTCACACATTTGAAATGCATAATGTTAAACCTGAGTGATAGGTTTACTGTTACAGTAGGGTACACTAACATGTATTGAAAAAGGAAATCCTTAATTATTCTTAGTGAAAATGCCTATGAACAGCTTGAACAGTCTGAGGTGTATTATAATTGGGAAGGGTTCTAAAGGGCATTTTGAGAGAAATGTAATTACAAGAAGGATTTTCTCTGTAGTGAAACATCTTTTAGCATAAACTGATCCTATTGGCCCCATTCTCAGTTTTGTTGATAGTTCCAAAAGAGACATTCTTCAGCCTATCTGGACTGAAAGCATTACTTTATCTCAGAAACCAGTAAAATCAATACTTTCCAAACATAATGTGATAAACTCTCAGACATGTAAGTGATTTGACCTTGAACTCTAAGCCAAAAGTAATGAAATTGGCACCATGGTGATATATGGAAGTATTTAAGCTGCAATGTAGTGTTCCTAAAACAATTAACCATCTGATGCAGCGATATGTTTCCCTTTCTAACACCAGCTCCCTTGTCAGTTCTGACTGTAAAAGAAAACAGTCTAAGCTCTTCCTCATCTTTTCTGTCAATCCAATGGCTATAAGGAAATAGGTTATACAAAGACATTTCTCTGCTGGCCATTGGGTAAGATTTCATTGAAATAAATGTCTGCAGACTCACTGCTAAACTGTTCTGCTGTAAACGACTGATTCTTTCAAAGCAGCTAGCCATCAACAAGCTCACTTCCTAATTAAGTGCAGGACCCTAATGAGGAACAGGGCTGCCTTTGTTTAACTGCTTGTGTGAACTGTAGCCATAATTCCCCAGACTCTCCTAACTCCTTCATTGAAAACTTGTAATTGAAACACGAGGAACCAGGTACGACAAGAGAAAATGGTTTCACAGTGGCTCCATTCACTGCCAGCCAGATGTGAGAGGCTTTCAAAGGGGCTGAATGACTCATATATTGCCTGGTGTTGCATGACACCATAATCTCTGGGTTTTAGGCCTACTGTCAATAGGCACTGTCATCTTTAGTGCAATCTGGTGTGGCACTCAGATTTGCAAAAAAAGACTGGCCATTCAAATTCCAAGGCTAGGACAGGGGTGGGTGGTGTCCCAGCTGAGTTGCCTGATTGCAGAGGCTTTTCAAAACATTAGAAAAAATGCTTTGAAAAGTTAAAAAAAAAAGTTGGCCACGCCCACCCAGTCACATTAGTCCCCAACCAAGCCACACCCACAGAACCGGTAGTAACAAATTTTACATTTCATCCCTGGTCTGGAGGCCTCAGAGAACATGGCAGAGAGGCAGTGTAGTGATTAGAATGGATAAAGGCAGAATTGTGAGCCCCTTTTATTTAGTATGGCTTGAAATATTTTAGAAAAAGAAAAAGTGGGTTTGTTAAAGCCATCAAAACACTGCCATTAATTGGAAGCTTCCAATGAATTTCATTGGGTTGGTTCATTGGGATGGTTCATTGGGATGATTGCAAAAAGATTGCTAGGATCTTTATATGAAAAAGGCATCTGAAACAAGGGTTGGTACATTCTGTTTTTTTAATAATAATTATTAAGGCTTTTAGTAAATAGAGTAAAAATAATACAAATTAAATTAGAAGAAAAAGTTAAAGTTTAGAAAGTGCAGAGAAAAGAGAAAAAGAGAAAAAAATTAGAAGAGCAAAGAAAAGAATGAATAATAAAGAAGTAGCTTCCAAATTCATCATATTGAATACTATTTCACATTCTTTTAAAATTTCAAATAAAAAAAAATCCCTTCTTTCTAACTTTCGTTATATATAATGCACAAATTGGATTTTCAGTCCTGGTACATACAGCCAAACATTCATTAGAAGTTACCAGAAATAGCAAATAAATAGTTCAACCCTGATAAAATAGTTTAACCTTGATCGATTTAACATTCCTTCTTTCAGTTCTTCACAATTTTGACCTTTAACTTATCCCAAGGTCTTGATTTTTCATCAGTCTTTGGCATTCAAGAGGAGATGTCAAATATTGGCTTTCATCAGCCAATATTGTAAATCCCATCAGGAGGCAGGATCAAGGGTTTGTCACAGGTTTCCTATCTTTAGATCCTTTTCTTAATTTATCTTTTGTATTTCCATTTTGGTAATTTGTGGTCTTCCGTATCTTTAAATTCTATAATGCTTGTGTCAAGTTAGCATTATTTTTTTTCTTCATCATCTTCTAGAAGTTTAACCATTAAAATATGTATCACTTCTAAGGTATTCCTTTTTAATAACTTGGTCCATTTTTGAAGAATTCTTTGAGACAAATAAAAGTTAGAGCTGGTTTAGCCATTTTAATTGCTGCCTCTAGTGTCCATTTACGACTTACATCAAGCCTTGTTTCCTAAATTAGGTTTAGTTCTGTTTTAGTCATTTTCCACAGGTATATTTCTTAATTATATACTTCATTTTAAAATCAAAGCGAATCAAAAATTTCAGATAACCAATATTCCAAATTTCTTTAATCTCTTAATCCATTTAAAAGTTTTATAAACTTTTAATGCAAATATTTTTAGAGAGTATTTATTCTATTCTATTCTATTCTATTCTATTCTATTCTATTCTATTCTATTCTATTCTATTCTATTCTATTCTATTCTAAATATTGTTTTGCTTTTTTGCCAGTCTTATATTGTTTTAAATTAAGATTGGCAGTTCAGTGGTTTGAATCCCTAGTGCAGGTCTCCCCTAATGCATGAGCAGGGGGTTGGACTAGATGTCCTCCAAGGTCCCTTCCAACTCGGTTACTGTTAAATTCTTAAGTGTCCATTTAACATTTCTTAAATTCAAAGAAGAAAGGAAAACTCAAACTTGCCATTTGATAGTCACTAATATTCACAAAGTTGTTAAATTGAATATTGTTTAATGTGATTAGAAAGTGATTTTGGCTGTTTAGTGCCCTTATTAAAGTATTGCCACTGCTGAGAGCACATATGTCGTTTCTCAACCCTTGGCACTTAAACCCATACTGGCTTGCCTTAACATACACTTACTGCCCTCCTGGGTGAGCTCCCATTCTCCCTCTTTCCCAGACAGATTCCAAAGAACTGATCTACTTGTAGATCCTTCATTCTTCACAATGGTCAGACATATCTTCAGTCAGTTATGACTCATCCGGAAGTTAAGGCATGGTGCATTCTGAATGTATTTCTGAATCATTGGTGAAAGTGGCAAAATATGATGGTAATGAAATATTCTTTTAACATTTAGCAAGAATAATATATTTATAAGATATTTTGCAGTAAAGTTTGTTTCTGGAATAAAGCCAAGCCTGCTCCAAAGGTATTTTGCAGATTACAAAACATAAACTATACAATAAAGATCAATAAATTTAAATAATTATAAAAGAAACATAATAAAATGGAGGAGAAAAGGAAACAAAGGCGAAAGAAGAAGATACCAATGCCAGTGATAAACATTATTGGCCACAAGACTAATGACAACGATATCTCTAGGAATTCTCAGAATATACATGTCTTCTTTTTGAGGGTTCACAATCCCATTGAGAACAGGCTCCAGTCCTTGGAAATTATCCACTCCTATCCCGTACTTTTTAAAATCAGGATTCTATTTCAGTTTATTGTATTTATTCTTGACCATTCCACCATTGTTTCCAGTTACTGCTTTTAGTACAGAATGGAACTTGATGCAATTTAGTTCTCTCTGAACAAGGCCACATCAGATTCTGTATTTATTTCCGGAGCAAACTCAATGCCCTGTGGAAAGAGTCAGGGTTTATTCTAGAAATGCACCCTACTTACCTTGAAATATAGAATTAAGACCTGAAGACAATAAAGTCAGATGTCTTGGGTTTTATGCCTCCATCCCTAATGAAAAGTACCAAAAGCAGAGATGGTATTCAGCCGGTTCGTACCAGTTCAGCGAACCGGTTGAAGAGATCGCAGGTGCCTTCCCAGCTCTGTGCTGTCCTATTTAGGGACATTTTTGAGGCTGTGTGCATATGTGGAAGGCACATGAACAAGCAATGCACATGCACGCAAGGCCGGTTGCACGCGCATGGGGAAAGCAAGTGGGCGTGCGCACAGCAATCTGGTGGTAAGAATATTGGCAGCCCACCGCTGACCAAAAGGTTTTATCTCTCTGTAAAAAAGGCAAAATCCCACCTATGTTTTTGCAGAGGTTATTCTGTGTCGAATGACAGCTGAGTTTGAATCACCAAGTACCAGTTCAGGGCAGGTGTTGACAGCCAGTAGCAGAGTGAAAGATGTGGATATTGCTATGTTAACAAGTCTTTCCATAAATCCCTTATAAAAGGAGTGCTCCTAGATGAGGTGAGGAAATTAACAAGGAAGAAAAAAAAAGGAGAACTGGAAAAAATGAACTGGAAAAAAATATGTAGCAATATTAAAATATATTTTAATATCATAATCCATGGAAACATTACACGTGATGGTGTCATTAAAGGTTCTCTGTAGTAGTGTTTGTATTTTTCTTGAAAACCATAAAAGCAATTTCTGCCCAGCACAAATTGTAGCAGAAGGCAGTAGGAGTAGAAAGTCTTCTATTTGGACATGCTCAGTATAATGATCAAAGCATGTCTCGCAAAAGGAAGTCAATTATAAGTCTGGACATATTTCTAGGAATATGCAAAGCTGCATTGTAAGCAGTAGTGGGTTTCAATTTAGTTTTCTACCGGTTTGCTTGTGCGCGTGGGCTCATGCACTCGTGCATGTGTGCAATGCTTATGCGCATGTGCAGAAGTATCTGGGTGGGCGGAGTCTCCCAACACTGACACTGATGCTACCGGTTCACCCGATCAGAGGCAAACCAATAGCAACCCACCGGTGATTATAACTAATGCAAAGTTACGTATCCTGACCAGAGGTGATATTCAGCAGGTTTTGACCAGTTCTGGAGAACCAGTGGTAGAAATTTTGAGTACTTCAGAGAACTGGTAAATACCATCTCTTACTGGCCCCGCCCCGATCTATTCTCTGTCTCCCAAGTCCCAGCTGATTGGGAGGGAATGGAGATTTTACAGTATACTTCCCCTGCCATGCCCACCAAGCCATGCCCACAGAACCAATAGTAAAATTTTTGAATCCGACCACTGATCCTGACATACCTGGTCAGAAACCACATTTTGCTTTGACTTTGACTTTGCGTTGTCTTATATGCTTTCTAGTGAACGGGATGTGTGGATGTGATTGAAGTACAAAATCGTAAAACGCAAAAAGAAGTATAAAAATCTTAATGCTACGTCAGATCCAGATTAGTGGAGATATGAAAAGGGCTATCTGGCAACTTACATGGGTGAAATATTTATCGTGAAGGAACTGGGGACAAGGGGTTAGAGAATGAGAAACAGATTAAAAGACTATTCAATCAACCCTATAAAGATGCCTTTTTTAATCCTGAATTGTATAATTAAATATAAAAAAAGGTTTCTGTCTTTAGCTAAGCAGTTAATTATGAAGTTTCCACAGGATTATTATTTATTAGTTCATATGAAAATTAACAAATACAAAAAGGAAAACAGAGAGAATAAAGGAACTACTTGGAAAAGTAGGTATTTTATTTATAACTTCCTTCTTTATACTCTCACTGATTTGTATAACTTATAAACACTTGGACAACCCTCACTTGTTAGAAACCATATTATATTTGTATTTGGGTTGCTGCGTGATACATTGTGGAAGCCATTCTGGTTAAATTCTATTCTGGATATATCTTGTTCATTTTGTCATTCCTGTGTATTCTTCGATTACTTTGATGATATCAGTGATTAAACCTGATAGGCTCCCATTATAAGTAATTCTATATTATGACTTTTGAATTTAGGCAGAAGGTCTTAGTCATTAATTTCTAGGTCAGATTATCCATAAAAACGATATAGATTCAGACTTTTGCAATGGTACGAACAGTCATTACAATGTTACAGCAATTTGGAAATATTTCCCATTGCTCAGATTGCTGAACTCATATGATTATAGTGCTATAATATTCTACCTCTGCCAACAAAAATTAATTGTCTTGAATTATGTCTCTGAATTATGTCTCTGTTTTGTTCCATTTTAAAGGCTTTAGAGACGTGCACATTGGCACAATGTAAGTTAAAAAAACTTCTAACATGGTTTCTGTAGATTTGTTTTTAAACATAATATCCATATAATTCATTGAACATGATTAATTTCAGCACAGCCAAGAGGAATAAAATCTGAAAATGCATTTTTATCCCAATTAAATGTTAACGTAATCTGATTAATTCCATGGATCAAATCAGATTGAAGCAAAGCAGCATTCAGAAATTCTCTTGGTCAACTAGAATCAATATTCAATATACTGTATTATATACATTCTATTTCTAAATGTCCCTATTCCTTTATGTATATTTCCATTCCTTATTTTATTATCCAGATATGAGTTAATTATTTTTACAATCTTTATTGCAGCCAATGAAATCCAAATTACAACAGCTGAATGCTTACCGAAAAACAAAGAATGTAGACCTTTATATAACTAGTATTGACTAGTTATAGTCAATATATTATATTGTTATATTAGTTATATTATATTATATTGTTATATTAGTTATATTAACTAATAAGTATTGAAATTCCAGAATTTCAATACTTGACTCTTTCAGAATATTTCTGAGTTAACAGAAACTTGTGCCTTGGGTGGCTGAGATATGTCAATATAATGGTTCTGTATAGGCTGGGAACCATTGATTTCTACATTATCAATTTTGGCACTTAATCTTTCAATGAACTTGAAAGTTTTGGCATTTGCACTCAGTGCCTTAATTTAGTTTTAAAAAGTCAACAAAATAGGATATTTTTTGGTGATGAAAAAAAATGGATAAAATATACTTCGTTTCAGCTTGGCCTAAAGTATAACATTTATTACTAACAGATATAATATGCAAGGTTGTATTGCAGCTGTTTATAAAATATGAATTTCTCTCTTTTTTTTTTTTGAAAAGGTGCTGGCCTTTTCAAAAAACAAAAAAACAAAAAACAAATTCTTGCCCTGAAACTTTTTTTGTTGAATTATTGATTGTTTTCCCCCTTGAACTCTCCCAGAATGTGCTACATATTGACTGATGAGACAATAGTCTTTTTTGTATTTTGTACTACTTTTTCAACAAAGGTTGTAGTTTACAGTATTTTTATCCTATCCTTTTTTTAAATGCATTTACTTTCAGACTACACAGTTATGATAATTATATGGTTTATTTATGTTTCACGTGTGCAAACAATTTAATATTTTGACTTTGGTTGTATACAGGTGCTTTTAGACCTGTTAGAGAGGCTGGTTTGGTTTTGGCTTCTCACAATAAGTTACACGAAGAGCAAGCTTGCGTGTGTTTGTTACCATACCATGTGTGAAATTCCCATTATAACAGGCAGAATGAATTTTAAATATTTGGCTTTATCCAATAGTCTGTGAATGCACAGCTGGTTTCAGTCACCTTTTATGAGTGAATGTCTACATCATGTTTTACATCTATTAGACTAAATAGGGAAAAAATTTGATTCAGGGATGCCAAATATTAAATGATATGTGCAAAAATATAAATTCTATACAGACCACTGTTGTTAAGGGCTTTGTAAGTAACAGCAGCTCTGGAAGTGGTAAGAGCAGGAATGAACTCACCTGGGGACACTGTTGTGGACACTTTTTGTATAAGCATGTTGTTTCCTAAAATATAGTGAATGGACTTCAGAACTTGAAAGGGAAATGTGGCATGGAGAAATGTAGCTGATTATGCATTAGCTGTCCTGCTGTATACATTCTGATATACAACTACAACAAGAATATGCCACATATTCCAACATTTACAAGTCAGAATAAACATTGGGATCAGTTCCTACTTAGCTTTCTAGTTCTTATAGGCAATAGAAAACAATGGAAGCCAGCCAGTACAAAGCATAAATCAATACTTTTCCCAGGATCATTTTCTAATTGGGCTTTACTTATAAACCAAACAAATGCAGAGAAAAATTGAATTAATTATTAAACGGAAACTAGAAACCTTACGTTGGGACTCGGAAGCCACAGAATTAGCTCATTCTCAATTTTGAGATCAGAGTCCATGGAGGAAGATTCATTCTATTTTATATTTAGTGCTATTATTTTCCTCTTCTACATTAACAGGATATTCTGGTGCTGATTTAAACCCATTCTCTTGATACTTTATTGCATATATGCAGAAAATACTGTTAACATTTGATTGAACATAAGCTTAATGTTCTGCTTCTTTTATTAATTCTACCAAACTTGCTTTTTTAAAATGTAGAATTGGAAAAGAAAGTTTGTTTGTATTATACAAAGCATGCGATATTATGCAGCATCATTTAGCATGCATTTTCAAACTGTCACTAACCACTAACACAAAGATCATTCCAGCTTTGCAAAATAAATTGTTTGATCTGGGTTGAGACTAAACAGGTAGCACTGTTTACTTTTGAAAGCAAAAGTAAAACTTAACATTAGGGAATATAATATTAAAGAAGCTTTCTTTGCATGTCTAGCTTTAAAAAAATCACTTATTACAAATCATGTTGAAATACTGAACTATTACCTTAGGTCTCTGCTGGCAAAGTACAATCTTTGATCAGGATTTAATTGCATTTATAATGAAAAAATAAAGCAAGAAGTTCAAGTACTCTGAATGCATCTGGAATGACTTTATTTCTATCTAAGAGTTCTAGTAGTAGCAGCAATGCTTGTAGAATTCTAAACTTGCAACACTTAATTATTTATGTCCTATAAAAACTTTATTACAGGATCCTACCAAGCCAAGTTTAGAGTTTTTTAATGATAATTTTCCATGACAAAAATATGCTGTTAGTTGAAAGTTATTACTCATACACAAATTTCCAGCAATGAAACTGGAAAAAATAAAATTCACATTCACCAAGTTAAGAAAGCCAATGGAAAAGGAGGCAAGAAATGCATTCCAAATTGCTCATAAAATAATGAAGTTACAATTCAAATTTACTCAAGTGCTTTATGGAATGCTAGAAGCCTGCTGAACTTCAGGGAGAACAGTGTTCCATAGGGTAGGAGCTTCCATGAAAAAGGCACACTTTCTAGCTCCCATAAAATGGGGCACTTGGATTGGAAACATATTGACATGGTCCCAACTAACATCCTGACTGGCGATTGATGAAGAACATGAGGCTTGTCTGGCACCAATGTTTTTTTACATAATGTATTTCATGTGTGGTTTTTTTCCCCCCAGATAGATCACTAGAAGGAAGTGCATGATAAGCTTCATCTTATTTGGGATTCCTCAGACATAAGTAGCCAGAGATCTTTTCTATGAGGTTCAAACTCTCATTGGACTCATTGGCTCTTGCAGTTGACTATAATAACGTTTATTAGGCTTAGAAACTATCCAAGTTCTGATACTCAGCAAAATGTTACAGGAAGACATATATAATAACTACATTTAGAATAATATGTGGAGTCCACCTTTCTTTTCTTAAGCTTTCAGACCAGAGAAATATAGATCTTACATATAACATGATATCATGACATAAATTCTCCCTCTGGCTGGGGAGTAGAAGTGACATAAATCTCATACATGTTATATGTAACACTTGTAATCTATTTGTTTTGAGAGTTTAAGAAAAAGAAGGAGAACTATATATACCATTCCAAAGATAGATTCTATCACCAACTGAGTCTTTCTCCCCATAACAAAGAAGCTGCTTGGAGAAGCATTTTTATTAGAACATAAATATAAATGTTTTATGTCCACCCACAGGTATCAAGAACTTAAGTTTGCTTCCCTAATAGTTGCTATTTATGATAACTTTAAAAAAAATAGTACGCTGAATCCTATATTTAACATTAGATCTGTTTATTCCTCAGCCTCAGCTATTGTACTTTTTCACCATCTTTACTGTTCTCAACAACAGCTCATAAAACATGATAACTTCCGTGGTTTATTGTACTTAATGTCTATTTTAAAATAAAAATGATGATTAGTTAAATCAGGGGTGTCAAACTTAATTTCATTGAGGGCCGCATCAGGGTTGTGTCTGACCTTGGGGGGCCATAGTGGGTGTGACCAGGGTGAGCGTGGCCAGCTCACCACATGCTGCCCTCCTGGTCTCCACTTTGTCTGGCAGAGGCACCGTGGCCTGTTTGCTGTTTTCAGAGCGGCCCCATGGGCCAAATCTAAGCACCCAGCGGGCCAGATCCACCCCCTGGGCCTTGAGTTTGACACCCCTGAGTTAAACAACAGTGATTGGACTCATTTGAGACAATGATGAATCTGCATACAGACAGGAGGACACAAGAACAGTTTTTTCCTGAATGCCATCACTCTGCTAAACAAATAATTCCCTCAACACTGTCAAACTATTTACTAAGTCTCCACTACTATTAATCTTCTCATCGTTCCCACCACCCATCTCCTTCCACTTATGACTGTATGACTGTAACTTTTTTGCTTATATCCTTACGATTTATATCGATATTATTTCCTGATTGCTTATTTGTATCCTATGACTATTATTAAGTGTTGTATTTATGATTCTTGATGAACATATATTTTCTTTTATGTACATTGAGAGCATATGCACAAAGACAAATTCCTTCTATGTCCAATCACACTTGGCCAATAAGAAAATTCTATTCCATTCTAAAAAAAAAAAACCAATAGTTTTGAGAAAAAGTCAAAAGTGTTTCTAGTTACTAATTTTCAATGCCCATTCAAGCATGCAACAAATGTTATTTTACATAACTAATATTTGAGGAACTATCACAGTGTAATGGTATCTATAAAATATTCAGGAAGATTTGTATGGTAGTGTGACAAATGGGACAAGTTGAGAAGGAAGCTCGTTTGCAACTAAAATCCTGGGCCACTGTTGTTAGTCATTATGATGAAGCCTTTAAGAATGCACCATGCAAAATTTTGTTTTTATTTTTACTTATTTATATGTATTAGCTACCCAGTTCCAATGGACTGTGTCATCTTTTCAACTTTGCTGTGTCATTAAGATACTGTTTTAGTGACTCTCTACTCTAATGAAGAACACTTCACTCTCCCATAGTTTCAACTCTCTACTAACATTCCTTTACTTTATAATCAGATGTGGCCATAATGCATGGTGTAATTGATTTTGTTTCTCATGAGCTTAAATGTACCGTGGGAAAGTAAAACATTAAAGTATTCAAAATAAATACTTTTCAGAGATGGATTTTAGTTTAATTTTTCTACAGATCAAAGTTTGACTTTAGTCCACCATAAGATGAACATAACGTAAGAATAAAGATGTTTTAGATTATCACAAGATCAATTTCTCATGTCTTTACAAAATGTCCTTAATGGGATTGGAATTATTTCAATTGTCATTTTTTTCTCGTCTATATTCATAGGGTTATAACTATAAGATAAAAGTAAATTTGGTTTACTGCAGTAATATATGCTTCTTGAAAATTGACAATATTGTTCCAAGTGGATTAAAATAGTTATCTGAAATACCTCATAATCTTGTATCATTGATTTTTTTTTAAAAAAATTAAACTCAGCTAGACAGCATATTTCAATCCAACTATATATTATCTTTATATGTTGTGCATAAAACCAATCCATGTGCTACAATATCCAGATACTGGGCACCAGTACACAGTGCACAATACTTTTGTTGATAGAGACATATCTTTATTGTTACTACTGGTATTATTAGTTGAAAATCTTATTGTGTTGACTTTGTATCCTTGAGTTTTATGATTATGTGTAGATACAGGCATATGTGTAGAAATAATATAAAGTTTAAGATCAACAAAAAATAGAAATAAGTAAAAATTAGATGACAGTCTGGGAGAATTACACCCTGATTTGGATGATTCCTAACAAGCATGGGAATTCTTCTATAGGAATGCATAAGATTTTCAACAAAAAAAATGCCTCTTGGTTTTTTATTTTCAAGTTTTGTTAGTTGCCTTGGAATAAAATAAAAATACCATTTGCAAAAAAGGAGATTTCTATGAAAAAAAAGCATAGATTACTGGTCATCCTTGCTGATAATCTCAAAAGCGAAGATTCAAAATAAGAGCAATACACAGTGAGGTTGAAAAAAAGTATGGCTCCATAAATGTGAAGGTAGCTAGCTCACCAACGAAAAGGAGTAACAAAATTAAATTCAGAAAAAGGCAAATCTATCCATTAGAATTGAGACAAGCTACCCATATGGCCATAACCTAAATATTTAGATAGGGTGGTTCTCAGTTAGAAGCAGGGGTGAAATCCAGCAGGTTCTGACAGGTTCTGGAGAACCGGTAGCAGAAATTTTGAGTAGTTTGGAGAACCGGTAGTGGAAATTTTGAGTAGTTCGGAGAACCGGCAAATGCCACCTCTGGCTGGCCCCAGAGTGGGGTGGGAATGGAGTATCTTTCCCCAGAGTGGGGTGGGAATGGAGATTTTGCAGTATCTTTCCTCTGCCATGCCCACCAAGCCATGCCCACCAAGCCACCAAACCACGCCCATGCCCACCAAGCCATATCCACAGAGCCGGTAGTAAAAAAATTTGGATTTTACCACTAGTTAGAAGGTGTTCCTATCATTACAGGACTTTAGAGTTTCAGAAGTAGATCTGGAGTTGGCAACTTGGCAGAAAAATTACTGTAAGAAGTCTAGTTATTAATGGTGTCAATAATGAAAGAGAATATATACAAATATAATAAAGAAACATAAAATTTGAACATGGAAAATTAGAAACATAAACAAAAGAAAACTTTAATCTGTCAATTAAAAATTGAAACCAAATGAATTATATGTTGTAGAAATAAGTGAACAAATAAAGGAATTGCTGGAAAGTTGAATTGAGTAAATGCAATAATGCAGAAGACAATTTAACAGATATGCAAAGGTTCTTTCTTTATTGCCAAGACTTGCTTCAAGCAACAGAAACATGGATTCTATGTACAGAATGGACACTATCAGATCAGCGGTGAAATCTACTTACCTTTTGCACTGGTTTGGAAATGCACGCACCCCACACACGTCACGTGCACGAGTGGACCCTCTGCACATGCGCAAACCCTTCTGTGCATGTGCAGAGCGTAAAAAACAGATTACTTCCTGGTTAAAACCAGGAAGTAATGACAACTGAGCGGGTGGGGGAGTCTTGTGCTGCCGTCACCACCGGTTCTCTGAACCAGCCGCCACCATTGCTACTGAACCGGTTCAAAATGGTCCAAAACGGTAGCATTTCACCCCTGCATCAGATGCATAACCTCAAAACCAAACTTCAATTGCATGTTTTTAAAAAAATGCAAATACTGACTTTGTCCACATACATTTCACTCAATAAATATATAAATTATAGGTGAATAATTATTTTAAAAGTCAACATATTGAAAATATATGGGGAAAAACAGAAATCAAGGTGATAAAATCTGTATAGAAAGTAGTGATGAACAATATTGATTTTTTTCTCTAGCAGGTGGCTATGTATTACCATTATTTTCTATTTTATTATTCCATTATTATTTTAATTTTGTCATGGAAATTGGCTAGAATTTCTTCAATAATTGGTGTGGTATACAAATGGATTGATAAACTAGCAAACAAAAAATAAAGCGAAATTAGCTTGTAGTTTGCAATGTGATTCAGTTGCAGAAGGAATGCTTAGAATCAATTTTGTTCACCCATAGATATATCTATCCTTCATTGCATAAATAATTGTATTTAAGAAAATCCAGAGAAAGGAAAAAAGCTTAATTCTGCTTTGCAAAATGCACTGACTTTATGCAATATTGTTTCTGGCTTTGCATATGGAAAATCACATCAGAAATTAATTTTGACTTGAGGCTGCTTCAGCTTTTTTAAAAATATAACTGCCATAGTTTTAAACAATCTGCATAATTACTTTAATTATTTGCTTTGATCCCCATAAATGTAATTGTCTGCTTCTGTAGCATTGGTTTCCTACCACCATCTGCAATAAATGAAGGACCCTGGCTAATAACTATTGAAAATGGAGAAGTAATTGAAACTTTTGTTCACTTTAAAAAAGCCACTGTAGCTAGGATTTAAAACAATGGCATAACATTATCATAATGGCATTCGGGAATATGCAGTCTGAAAGGATTTGTGATCTCAGCTGCTTCTTTAAAACTCAATTTAAAGGAATAAAAATTTCTGATTTTTTTTTTCTAAATTCATTTTGCTTTTCATGTTCTATGTTAATTTTTTTTTGCCATAAACTTTGTAATTCAACTATCTGTGACATTAAAATAAGCCATATTCAATTTTAAATTTGGATTGAGCCAAAGTGCTGCATTTGTGATCAACATCTGATAGGATATCCAATGAAAATGAAGCTGAAATTTAGATGGTAGAGGGTAGAAATGAAATAACTAAGGTTAATAATGCTCACATTCTTCCAGTTCAGAGATATATGTGATAATGATGGAGTCACAAAACAAAACAAATACATAAAGAGAGAATGGTTCATGAGGAATGTACCTGGAAAAAAGACTTAGAAAAAGACCAGGATCTACAAAAAAGGGAGGAATGTATAAAGTAGCATATGGATATGTTGGAAGCAGGATGATTTACAAAAGTAGAAAGTACAGATAAGAATAATAAATGATGTTGGTATATTTCTTGAATATATCTTTTGTATGCCTTTTGTATCTTACTATTTATTTCTTAGTTCTTTTTGTGCTTTGTATAACATTCCTTACCTCAAATCATGATTAGAGTGGATAATAAAAATGAGATTTTTGCACATTGCTTGATTAAATAAAATTGTGGTTTCACAGGTCCTTTTTATAAAACGGAAAGTTTATATTTAAAATAAAATTAGGAAAGTTTATATTTAATTAACTTTTTAAAAACGTATTAAATACCTGTTAGCTAGATTTTCTTCTAGGAACCTGGAAGTTTACTGCTTGCACTATAATATTGTTACATCACTTCTAAAAACATCAGTTATGATTTTATAATTCTTCAAGGCTGGGCTATGGGTTAACTTTTGGAAGAGTTTATTGACGTTTTATTAGAAAGAATCTGACTGTAAATATATGGAAATTTGATAAAGTGGAGCTGGAATAAATAATTGGGGAAAATAATAAAAATAATGTAATCTTCAGATTCATTATAATGAAAAAATAGAGGGGAAAGCAGAATATCAAATTAAGAATTGCTGATACTGGATATGAAGTTGTGATTGTATTTGCTTGATAACAATGTAAGGCTAAAGCTGTTGAAGAAATATTTATTTTTTTTTACAATATTTTTTTTACAAGATTAAAAGGTAAATGCAAAACAACAAAGTTAAAGGAAAAAAGTGCTGAAAACAATAAAGACTGAAGGGAAAAATATATATTTAAAGAAAAAACTTCTGACCTTATTTAGAGCAGTTTCAAACATAAGTTTGAAATTACATTTCCATTTCAAACTTAAACACAATTCCTTTCTCTCCATAGTCCACAATTATTAATTGGTAAATCCAGAAATCACCAGTTCATTTTTATCCATTTTCAGCAAAAAGCCCATGAAGGGTTTCCCAATTTCATAAAAATTATTATTGTTCCCTCCTTAATCAAACAAGTCAGTTTAATCATATCTGCAAGTTCTGCCATCTTTATGGTACATTCTTCCATTTATTTATTAAATTTATATGCCACCCATCTCACCCAGAAGTGACACTAAGTGGCTTATAATCATTCTACCATTGAAGGTATTTTTTTATTTTTTCCATCTTTGTGCATATAATTACCTCGCTGCTGCAGTATAAAATCAATTGTCCATGAATCTTTTCTAATTGGCTACTCATAAATCCTAAAAGAAAAGTATATCCTTTTTCATATCCTTCCAGAATGAAGACAATAAGGCCTTTTTAGAGCAATAGCATTTAATTAAGACCAATGAGATATGTGCCATAACTGCTATGTAATATTTGATGCGTTGGAGTCATATGATAAACTCCTATTTTCAAGTTTGACAAGTAAAAATGATTAAAAAATAAGCAGATTGGGAACCACTAAAAATGTATGGCAGATGGAAGATACTGATTATTTTTATAACTTTCCTCTTTCAGTCCTGGTGATTGCATGGATTGCATTGCAGTCCTGGTGATTGTATGGAGAAATCCATGTAATTTTCTTTTAGTCTGGAATCATCTTGCTGTTCTCATCTTAGATAGTTTTATAACTTCCCAGCCTAGCCCACAACCCAGTATGGGTTTCAATTTCGGCTGCTACCAGTTTGCGCATGCGCAGAGACATCCGGACGGGTGGGCGGTGCCTCCTGCTGCCACCGCTCCCGGTTCTCCCAATCTGGGGCGAACTGGTAGCAATCCACCACTGCAACAACCCTGAGATTTTGTGAAAGTTCCCTCTCAAACGTTAACTGAGTTTGATCCACTTTAGTTTGTTCAAGTTTTAGACTGGCAGATATTGCCAATTGTTGTGCCTATTTGAATTTACGAATGTATGTGATTCTAATTATTTTCATTTTATTGGTTCTCATATTCATTGGCAGCTTTTATTTATATTAAAAGATATTTATTTATTTATTTATTTATTTATTTATTTATTTATTTATTTATTTATTTATTTATTTATTTATTTATTTTTACATTTGCTATTGCTTGCTATCTTGTTATCTTGCTAGATTTGCCTGTTCAATCTTTTTAAACATGTTTAAAGATTGAGTTGATATGTAGAGAAATGTATACAGTGTGGTTAGTTTCTCAAAAAAAATATCAAAAGGATAAAATGAAATATTTTAAAATTCTATAAGACATTTTCACACAAGGATATTTTTTTCTTTTAGCTCCAACAGGCAATGCCAGTCATAATTACATGGAAAAGCTCTCATTATGGCTATGCTAGCTGGGAATAATAAGTGCTTTAGTCCAACACAGCTGGAGAGCATGAAATTCAGAAAAGCTGAGAATGATTCAGTAGAATGAAAAATAAAATTCATGCAAAAGGTTGTGAGACATTGGTCATTGCAAAGGTAGAAGAGAAAGAAAGATGATGTAATGGGCTCTAGAGCTTGAATTGTCAGCCCTGGGAACTGCCCAATAAAACACTCATAAAAATGATCCAATATTGAAAATAGAATCAGTATAGTTCTAGGAAAAGATGAAGTCATTGTTCACTCCTGTTTTGAAGGAAAATATTGAACTTCTTGCAAAGCCAAAAGAAATGTTAGAAACTTAGCAAAAGCCCTGAAAATAATATATTTTAAAATTAGATTTTATCCTTATACTTCTCTTGATTCTGAAGGTGAAATATGTTCCCGAGGAATGCTCATTTGCAAAGGTCGAAAGATGATCCATTCTTTCTAAAACGGATTCTAAATCTGAACCAAAAATATCTAGAAGTGACTTTTGGATACAGCCTGATCTGTACAATGACCTGTTTTGCTATAAGAATTTAGTTATAAGGATATTTCTATAGACCAAAACAAAAACCAACATGCCCCTTCGTCTTCACATTTTCTTACCAACGAATAAAAATGGGAGATTTTGGTTATGAAAAGCCAATCTTGCTGCTTTATTAATTCCAAATTTCTTTTTCAACAATATCTATAGAATTGGTTTTTGATGGAGGCAAACTAAACACGGGTCTGTGAAGAGCAGACTCATGGAAATCATGGCAAAAGCCAGAATAAACTGGTTCTTCAGAACCTCTTCAGATAAAAAGAGGATAGGAAACAACCATGTGAGCGCCAGACGGCTGTATCTCATGAGAAAATGACAGCACAACAGTCTCCCTGCATTTGAACATCAGGAACAAAAGGGATTAATCATCAATTTCGCTACCAGAGTAGCCATTAATTCTTTAACCTTCTAATCACTTTTGGAAATTGCTTATCTAACCATGTTAAATATATCAGAAATCTTTGAAACAATGTTTGTAAAGCCATCCTGTGATTTTCTATATTTCTGAACAAAATAAAAAAAAATCTAAATTTAAGAATTTAAAGAATTTGACACAAATGACAATTAAATAGCATCAATAAGTTTTTGATAAGAATAACAAACAAATTTACGGTCCAACTGAAATTTTTACTACAAGATTTTGGAACTACTTATATAAAATAAGTGTTCAGAATTATTTTGTCTACTTTAAGCCATAACAGAGATTAGTGAACTTCTGATTTAAATTGGACACTAGAGGGAAACTAAAGATTCCAGGCAGGAAGGAAACCTCCCCTCCCACTTTTGGCTTTGATTAAAATTTACAAAATGACACAAGCACAATAACATTTGAAATATTAAAAGAGATCTTTAAAGAATGGCGCCAGAAATCAGTAGCCATAATATCAGTAATGATGTCTGATTCTATGAATAGACTTTTTAAAGGATGTTAATAAAAAATGATCAATATGAAACAAATATTGCTTAATGCAAAAATAGTGGAATCAGAAATATTGGATAAAATAGTATAGATTACAATATAGAGAAGATATTTATAGTGAAACACAAGTGGACATACAAGCATCAGGACACAAGAATGACCAGGATAAGGACTCTTCATATATGAAAGAAGACGGCTGAAGTTTTAAAATTAACAAATAATTTAAGTAAGAGTATCACCTGGAAAAATGGCTTTTTATTGGATTTACAAAAGAAGCTTGTTCAAGTCTCAAAGAAGCCTATGTAATGGGACAAAGAAGAGAGTTCAAACCCTATAACAATATTTGAATGAACTAAGATTAAGAATTTCAGAGATAAAGGGAAGGAATATAAAAGTTGGTTCCATTGATCGAAGTTAAAGTAAGACATGTTTTTATGAAATACTGGCAAATCTTTATTGACTTTTTGCTGATACCAGGATTGAAAACTTGATGTTTTTAGGATCAAGTTGCTTATAGAAAAAAATGGATTGTGAGAACAAGACCTATCTGTAATTTTACAGAGGGAGAAAAATCACTAGGTTAGTTTGTTTGTACAAACAAACAACAAAATCACCTGGTGATGACTTGGTGTTAAAAAAATTTGGATTTCACCATTGGTTCTATCATTACTGAGACAATTTTGGCCTTTATTTTCCACATCCCTTCTAGTTTATTATTTAGGTTCTGGTACGTCTCCAGTTTATTATACTTTTTCCTGATGTTGCAGTCACTTTGCATCATCAAATCTATCACTATTGATGTCTTCTGGTTCTTGTCTTATCTATAAACAGACACACACACACAGGAAGAAGTTTAAGATGTTTCTTTCTTAATGACCTAATGGTATTCAAATTAATTGCTTGTGCATGGTGCAAATTAAAAATAGTCCCAAGTGTAAAAGAGGTAACTTGTATCAAACACAGCTTTTATATGCCTTGTATTTCTACAAATCAAGGAACACTTGTGATCTCCATGGCGGTTATCATCATCACACTTCTATTGAGAGACTGACTTGTTCTGGCTTATTCTTCATGTGTGTAAATGACATACAGATTTAACATCTATTGACTGATCCCTAATCATTTTCTCTTGCTGTCAAACTGACAAATCTTTAGGCTAGGTGTGTAATCATGACTGAGGCCTTGTGTGCTTCTGGGAAAAACAATTAATCTGCCTAGTCATAGATTATTTTAAGGGGGTCCAGGTATGGGTATGTTCTAGGACTAATCGTCTTCTGTTATTTCATTACCAATCTCTCTCTTTTTCTTTTTTTGTTAACAAAAGTTAATAAAATCACATTTCAGTAATTTCTGCCTAATAATTTTAGGAACAGGATAGACTGATTGGGAAGTTTCAGTTTTGCCTGGAAAGGAGCATGACTGCAGCAAAACAACAACAATAACAACAAGATATCAGGTATACAAAAAGCATGAGGCAACATTTCATTAATTAACATCCTTCTTGTGTCCCTTCGTACTATGTGAAGAGGGTTAGACCAAAAATATTTTTTCAGGAAATTGGTGGATTTGAGGGAGATAATGATTATCATAACCCCTGAAAACCCTTCCGTAAGGAAGGAAGTCATGTTTCTCTTTAAAATTCCTGAATTACCTTCCTCAAATTTATTTTTGCCATTGCTTTTAAAAGGTAACATGTTGGATACAACCTGATGTGCTTTTGAATCACCGAAGTTCTAAAAGTTCTTGTTCTAAAAAGTGCTTTGATATTTCTACAATAAATGAATCTGTATATGTTAGAAATATATTTAAAATATGTAATAGTAGTAATTCATATTGAGACCTACTCGTTGCTTCATTATCCACTGATATCATTAGAGTGGATCATTGAAAAGCAGCAAATAATCAAAAAATCCCAGTTCACTCATCCTTGGTTCCTTTGGAAGTGGCTATATGTACTGTTTTATAATGTACATGCCCATACGTTGCTTATGGAAAGTCCATAAATAGGTTTTTCAGCCAATATAAAATGAATATTCGGTTGTGTTGCTCTATACAGCTTTCCTTAAGAAAGTTTGGCTTGTTTTTATGCAGAAAGAAACCCACATGTCTGCTTGTAGTGCATTAGCCTTTTTCTCCTTGTTCCTGTCTGTCCCTGAGGGACTTTTCCTAGAAAGAGAGAATACCAGAAAATGTGTTTGGGAGCTGATGGGTAGGTTGCATCTGTCCTAGCGAGCCCGTTTCTGATTTCCATCTACTCTCTCCTCTGTTCCCTGTTGTTCTTGTTGCTTCAGCTGTCACTTACTTTCATCTTGCAGAACCTACTGTCTTCAGTGAAGGCATGAATATCATTCCCTGGGGAAGCTAATGTCAGCATTCCTCTGCTTTGCAAGCACAGTCTTGCTAAGTAGCCCTTAAGCTGCATATTGAGATAGTGTATCTTTCTTTAGCTGATTAAGCTCCTAAGGACAAGGGTTTACTTTGAGAAGAAGGATTCACTTTAATTCCTCAAAGCAGATTGTCTGATGTTTCTCCAACACACACAATTTGTAATTGCTAAGCAACATGGGCAAGAATCGCTTAGTTTTGCAAGGATTCAGAGTTGTGTTTGATGCATGGACTGTCTTATTTCAGCTGTCAAATTGTCCTTGGCAATATATGTATGTATATATATATATATATATATATATATATATATATATGTATATGTATATGTATATGTATATGTATATGTATATGTATATGTATATGTATATGTATATGTATATGTATTTATATGTATATATGTGTGTGTGTGTGTGTGTGTGTGTGTGTGTGTGTATATATATATATATATATATTAAAATAATTTCTTGATCATATAAAATTTAATATATAAGGCTATTTGGCCTTACAGATGCTAATGTCTTCCTTCACATAGACATGATATGAATGTTATATATTATCTCTGTTACCTCCAGTACTGGAAACATTAGACAATGCCATCTGGGACACTTGAAAGGGAATTGCTACTGCGCTCAAGGTCTTCTTGTGGGATTTCCATTGTGGTTTCTGTGAGAAACCACACTATTGACACTATTATGCCTCCCTATTATATTTCCCATGGCTTCTTCCTGTGGGAATAGAATGTTGGGCTGATTGAGAATTTGATCTAATCCAACATGGCTTGACTTACATTCTTATATATTACTACACATAATGAGTTACCATAAGATTCTGCAACCACATGCTTCTTCCAGTAATGTTAGCTAGTTCACAAAAGAGACAATTCACACTAATGTTGTACTTCTAATGATAATCACGTAGAAAACATCCAACGTGCTATGGAGAGGCAATTTCACCTGAGTTGATCTGAACAGGACTTCTACCCAGAAAAAGGCTTATTTCCTCTCATAAGCCTTAATGAAAATGTTTCACTAAATCTTTACCACATGAATGCCTAACAGAAGAAAGTTTTTGTGCCAGAGTGGTATAGCAACCTGATCTTGAAATCTCTTTGAAAGCATGAGAAGCTTCATCTCAGGTTTTTTGCATTTCCTGTCTAAACTGAAGTTAAAGGTCTGTTTCTTTGTTAGAACTCCTAAACAAACTCCATTGTTCAGGAAGCACAAATATAAATGAGTGAGAAAATGACATTTCAAATATAAGTTTAGTGCAGACTATGACATTCATTTTTTTTAACAAGACAAATTGTTATATGCAAAATTATTAAATATATTAGAGTACAGCTTCATAGATATAGATGTGCCTGCTTCAATGTTCCATTCTGTACAAATATATAATTTCTTGTTGACATTTTGCTTGTATGACCTTATCTTCTCTAAATATTCATTGTTTACATTAATCAGCGTGCAGTATTTATTGAAGTTGGAATATCGGCTTATAATAGTAGGATATTTTTGCCCTTGGGAAAGAGAGTTCTAACAGCAGTGCAACATGAGCAGGCATAATAGGGAGTTCCTGTGCTATTTAAATCAACAGCTATTATTCAATCAAGTTAATAAACCCCATTTGTTGATTGGAGAGCTGTCATCTGCAAGTACTGAGATTGAATGAATGAGATAGTTTAGAAGGCTTTGCCACAGGAATATCATTCTTTCAGAACAGGATTACAAATCTCATTTTCCCCTGAGAAAACAAATTTCAATGCAATTAAAATCATTTTTCCTCATTTCATTAATGAAGGATAGATACATTGATTTTGGTATCCAGGAATAATATAAAGACTTTCTCAGGAATAAGAGTCTGAGAAAGAAAGATAAAATCTATAGAAATTAGAATCTGATGTCTTCAGTCATGGCCTTTCATCTATATTCTCAAGCATTAAAGGATTGTTACTGCTGTGTATCTTTGGGGACTGTGCATATACTGTAAGAACAAATGAGAACTATGGTCAATACCATTTAATTTCAAATACCTTTCATTTATAAAAACAACCAAGCCTGGAAAAAGAGCTGTTCAATCAGCTACTACTGGTCTGACCTTGCAAACAGACCTTTTCCTCTGGTGTGGATTTGGGATTTCTGCTAGAATACTTTAATCCTTGACTTTTTGCCTTGACAGCCTATTCCCCCTGGAATCAGGATCTGAGTTTCTATTGCTTAGCTATTTTGGACGGGGAAAAAACCCCCAGAAGAATCATAAAGATATGTTCAAAGGGCCTTAGCAGTGGAAGAATAAGATTTTCATGGATTGAAAAACAAAGGCACTTTTATGCTTTCTGTATAGTTATATCTGTGCATATGTGTTCAAACTCTAGCAGACATTACAGCAAGCAACCACATGGCCACTTTAGTTAATGCTCAGTTTGTGTCCACAAAATATCTGTCTTTCATTATTATTAAAGGAAAGGAATGCTCAATGCACTTAGGCGGACATCAGGGTAATTTTGTACATGTCAGCACTTGCAACTTAGTATAATGAAATGCCTTGTTATATACTGTAGTATAATCATTGAGAAACTATTCTGATTATTTCTCTCACAAGGTTACTGAAGGCATTTTGGCTTGGATAATTACAATGATAGACTGAAAGTGCATAAGCGTGCACTTTAGTGAGGTCACTTCACTAAATGGTTTCTGCCCTTCTTTTACAAGTTTACCATATGACTTTGTCCTCCATCACTTATTATAAAACATATTTGAAAGCAATGGATTTTTTTAGAAGTCAGTGTATATATTCAGCAAATTGTTGTAGTGATTACAATGAACTCCAATGAACTTAAGGAATGATGTCCAATAATGCAAATATTGTGGGCACCAGAGGATTGTTTCTATGGTAAAGAAAGTCCTCCATTTTTAATCAAGCTCAATCTTCCATTGCCTGAAAAGGAAGGACCTTGAAGATTGAGGACATCAGAAGATAAATCCTAATGTTATCTCTGGTAGCCACAATTGCTACCAAATTTCCTTTTACATACCAATCTGAGCATTATGTTTTATATTATTTCATCTGAAATAGAACAGGACTCTTCTCTTAGAGTTTCAGTTTCCATCCCATGCTATCTGAAAAATCCATCTTGTAGTTTGGCTAACCTGATAATAAAATAAGGAAATGGATTGTTTATATATATATATATATATATATATATATATATATATATATATATATATATATATATATATATATATATATACATACATACACACACACACACACACACACACACACACACAAATTTCTGATGACTTTGATAATATTGTGCCATTGAATATAAATTTCTGATGACTTTGATAATATTGTGCCATTGAATTTCCAAATTACTGTTACATTTGTAATATTGGACATGGTTCTAAGAGATGGTTGAATTCTATATCATCAATCACTTTAATCTATATAGATATGAGCCAGAATGAATGAATGTTAATGCAAGCTTGGGTGGGATCTATGTGTCAATATAAGAGAATTGTATCTCAGAAAAGAAGAAAAAAAACCCTTTGCTATTGAATTTGTCTATTTGCCATATAATGAAATATAAATCTAAAAGAAGAATTTATGTAGTTGTTGGAAATCATATTTTAAAAGAAATAATAAGAGTGTTCTAATATGTGTCATGTTAACGCAAGTTTTATGATCCTAGAAATAGGGTATTAGACCAAACTAAACTAAGCTAAGCTTAGTTTGAAAATTGAGAAATGTCAACTTTACAACATTAATCAAAACCTAAGCAAAAATAATATAAAATTTCTTTTTTTTACCTAATTGAAGCATTTGAATATATTCTATAATAAAACATAAATTTGTATAAGATCAGAATGCATGGATTTCTTTCATATTTACATTAAACTGTGTGGCAATTGTTTGATTATGAATTCTGAATCTGAATCTAATCTGGAATCATCATGGCCACATTGTCACATATGGTTATGCTGTGTAAATTAAATCTGGATACAAATGGCCTTTCAAGATTGATCCTCAAACTTTTGGCAGAGAATTTGGTAGTACAATCTTTTTTAAATTCTCCAGGAGAGGGAGAGATTCTCCAACAATTGTTCAAGGGCAGGCTTAATGATCCTCTGGTGACAAGAACTGAATGACATAAAGGATGAAGCAGAAGAACCAGGACTGGAATGGCTGAAGGAGTGATTTATCTGGATCTACTCCAGGGGTGAAATGCTTCCGCTTCGGACTGGTTCAGTGGAACCGGTGGCGATGGCGGCGCAAGGCTCCACTCACCTGCCTGGTCATTACTTCCTGGTTTTAACCAGGAAGTAACCTGTTTTTACCCTCTGCGCATACGCAGAAAGGTTTGCACATGCACAGAGGGGCCAAGCGCGCATGTGACACACACGGGTGGGGCTCATGCACTTCCGAACTGGTTCAGAAGGGAAGTAGATTTCACCCCGATTTACTCTATATTCAGGTTTTGACATCACCAGTTTGTCTTTGTCTTTCTTGAAAATGAGTGTTTTATGATTGGTTTCAACTCATCACAGCCATTTAGTGATGCTAGCTATCTCCAAATGTCCCCATAAGAATGAAAAGGTAGAACTCATTAGTTTATTCTATTGCATTCTTTCTATGTTCAGCGGATGACTGGAAAAAGTTGGTTTTCTATTAACTAAAAAGAGGAATATAAGGAAATGGATAAGATACTAATTCACAATCCTCAATTGTGGTTTTAGAATATTTTTTAAAAATTCAACAGAGAACATGGAATTGACAGTGGACAATTTAATGATGTTATTGTAAGTGGAGATAGTCCCACTTACAATAAATTACAAGTTACAATAATCCCATTCCTGGATGAGACCGTTTTTGTGTTTTCATGAAAGAAATGCTTGTATGTTACATTTGTTCACATTTGGACATGAGATCAAAATCCAATACAGTGTGTCATGTTATGTACTATGGTTTGAGTGACACATTGATATCAGTGACAAGTGATATTTATGACTTTCAAAACACTGTTGTTAACCTTGCAAAATTACAATTAAAAATTATATTGTGTGTTTGGGCAATTATTATATGCATTTCTCTATTGGAAGTTCTAAGATATACCAAAGATAAAAATATTGTGCTAGGATGAATTACTGTTTCCCCTTAGAAGTAATTTAGAATTAAGAAGGCTTATTTTCCAGTATTAATGTAGATATAGAGTCAGTGGTGGTGAAGATAAGCAAGCTAAAATACAGTATCAAGTATGTAAAGGAAATCTTTATTTCTAGAAAAATATTCTCATGAATAAAGGCCAATCCTTTTCTGGTTTTGTTTTGGAAACTAGTTTATTACTTTTGAAATCTGAAATCACAAGGAATCAATATTTTTACCCAATGCTATGCACCAGCTTCTTTTAAACTGTAAACTATTTGACTGTATGCAGTGCAATAATAACTTATGATCTACTAGTAGCAAGAAGAAGAAGAATTAACAAACTCAAAAAACACAATGTTGGTGTGAGTGGAAGTACCACTGTGCTTCAAATTAGAATTAAAAAGTTTTTGTTATGGAAATAATTACTGGAGGTCTGTTATTGTTGAAATAATTACTGGAGGTCTGTAGGAACGTTTTATGTTTCAAACTCAGCCCTTAATTTTTTTTCTTACTTTCTGTAGCTGGAGTATTTACAGTATTTCAAAGTAAACTTCCATTGGGACCAATGACAGTTTCCCTTTCTCCCTTTCTCACTTGGGAGAAAGAATACTTCTGTATACAGTTACAATTTTGTGGAATACATTTTCATTTTCTCAAGAACACAGTCCCAATTTAAGTTTTTTTAGATATTTAAAATGATTGTAATCATTTTAGTTAGTTCTATATGTTCTTAAACTCATAAATTTCAAATTGCTTAACTGTATACCCAATTAAATCATTCATTTTTCTGGAGGAATATATATTATTTATCCCCAACCCAGAAGAATTGGGTCACAGGTTCTTTTGAAATTGGAAGCAATGACCATTTAGTATAAATACTTAACAAGTTATTCCAAATAAGTATAAGGATATAACATGATAGGAAACAGTAATCAAGGAATGTAACACAAGAATCCTGAAACATATAGTACAATAAAAAGACAGAATTTAAAAAAATTCAAGAGTACAGTAAGACAAAGAAAGTCCTTATAATCCTTCTGCCAGTCAGGGAACCCCAAAGAGATGATGATGGGCAGACCCCTTCAAAACCAGTAAACATATAGCACTCTCCCAGTTAGATCTGCATTAAAGTAGCATTAAATGTGGTTCTGACTAGCTCTGATTCATAATTAAGCACATCTGCTTTTAAATGAATTCTATGAAGAACAGGAAGGATTGTGGAATGCTTTGCCTTCCTGTCAAGAATGAGGCTATCGAGGTAAAGGAGTCCTTATTTATAACAGGTGGCAATGAGACCCTCTCAAAGTTCAAGCGTATCTCTGTTTCTCACAGATAATTGAACTGATCATGGGAAAAATTATCTTATATTCATGCAAATTAATACAATCTTATATTCCAGAAGGACTTTCAGAGGGATGGATAAAGGAATATCAGTATAGTGAACAGAAGGCCCAACTATCTTGTTTTATATATAGTATGGGCCTAATTGACAAAAGAAACCTCATGACCATATTGGTTGGAAACACACAGAAGAGGCCTTCATCCTGAAGAGGATAGACAATGGCTAAAATGATTATATCTATGTGTCTGTATCTGTGTGTCTGTTTGTGTCTCTGTCTGTCTGTCTATCTATCTATCTATCTATCTATCTATCTATCTATCTATCTATCTATCTATCTATCTATCTATTATCCATCTATCATATATATCTATATCTATATACTGTGTTTCCCCAAAAATAAGATCCTGTCTTATATTTTTTTAAACCCTGAAATAAGCACTTGGCCTTATCGCCATGCACTCAAAAGCCCGATTGGGCTTATTATCAGGAGATGTCTTATTTTGGGGAAAACAGGGCATATTTATTATATGTAACAAAATATTGAAGTCTCTTTTTTGTTTCCATGTAGTGTGCATTCCACATGAACACCTCTAAATACATGACATTTGATCATTGTAACCTTTAGAGTTATTTTGGCAAGAGGGGTGGAATATACGTTTGACAAACAAACAAACAAACATAAACAAACAAACAAATAACAAAAAATAAATTCAGGGTCCTTATAATAAAGCTTCCAATGTTGCTGATGCTACAGAACAAAAACAATAATAAACAAGGCTATAGAGATAAGTAATGAAATTTGATCATTATTTCTTATTCTAGCAAAGCAATCCCACTTCAAAGGAGCATAAATAGTATCAAGACAAAAGGGAGATTTTTATCATAATCAGAACTTGAGAAGAAAAATACCTGTGCAGAAATGAGACACCGTAAGGACTAAGTTCTAGTCTTCCTTTAGGCACAGATGCTACATGTACAATTATGGAACAGTTTTGACCTGACCCATCTCACTGGCTGCTATTGCAGAAATATGGAGGAAGCAGTATGTATGCCACCTTGAGTTGTACACATGAAAGGGGATATAAATCTAATCAAGAAATGCATTTGGGAAAGGCATAATTGCATTTGTCTATGAATAACAGAGTTAGTCTGATAAGTCTTTTCATTATGAAGTACTTGTGGGAGCATTGTATTTAGGTCTGGCAAACAATTATGAGATTAGCTTGATCTGTTGTACTTCTAATCCACATGTGGCATCCATATGGGATGACAAGAAAAGATGCGCTTCAGAGCACACAAACAATTAGAATTGTATTTTGTTTTTACCGACATGGTTCATGGCATCTGAAATCACAACAGATCTACTGGAATCTGAATGCAGTCCTTTTTACAAAGAAGGATGTACAATCTATTTTAAAAATAATATTTACAGAATATAGAAAATGTGATTTTTATTTCATTTTTTTCCATCTTAATTTCTTTCTTTCATTATTCGCATCCATAATAAGAAGCATTTGCCTGCAAATGAGAAATTTTCTTTAATACTTATGCACTTCTTTATTATTACAGAGTTGACCCAAATTCATTTTGGTGGTGCTAATTATCAGGATGAATTCCCAGCACACAGGGGGGTTCACAAGGTTACTGTAGCATCTGTTTCACTAGAGTTACCCGGGCTAATGAGTGCTGAAATGACAGAATCTCAATCAAAGACAATTTATACATTTAAATTCTGAATTTACCTATACATGTAAAAAGGTTGTCGGGTTCCTCAAAATACTGATTCTAACATTGAAACACATAGGATTCATAATGAATGTCTGGCTCTTAAATCTTTTATTAAAAGGTGTTTAATGTCTCAGAAAAAAATTAGAATATTTCAGTATGGGCTCTATACTTTCCTAAATGGTTATGACATTCTCCCTTCCATTAATAATTGTAATTTTGAACTTAAATCCATTTTTTATATTTACTTTACCTCAGTAAATGATCTACTAAAATCCGTAGTTGCTGATAGATAATCCGATCATTGATGTACAGAAGTGATGACATGTTATCACTTCACCCCTGGTCTCCCTGTCTCCAAAAATTGTGGATCAGAAGCCAATGGACAAAGGAAATTGACTATTTCCCCCACTCTTTATATTACTTCTCTGCAAACTATGTTTATATTTGGTTTCAGGATAAGTGACCAGGCCAGTTGTTTTTATGCTCATGGAATTCCACTCCTCCCACCACCCATCACTGCCTACTGGATCTTCAGACCTGAATACAACTAGAACACATGCATGACACAGGACCAACAATTAGCTAATTGGTCGCTCAGCAGTGTCTTAAAAAAAAAAAAACTCCTTAAATGTGAGCTCAGTTCTTAGTGACCAAATGTATACTGCTATGTTTTCTTGGAAACAATACTAAAATCATTTCCCACTGTTGACTTCTGGCAGTGTTTTTTATATTTGTACAGTATATACTTTCCAATCTTGCCTACATCCTGGTAGTTTATCATTCAAATACTGGCTGAGTCAAAGCTGATTAGGAGTGGCCAACCTCAATTTTCATGGTAAATCTAAGAAATCATTTCTTAGACTGGCATGAAAAATTACATTTGGTTGGAATCATCACCTTTCACTCTGGACTATCATGAAGATAGAATCTAAAGTCAAAAAAATGTGCATTATTACTTCAAAAGCAGTTGGATAAAACAGATCTAAATTTTCAACTCAGCAGTTAAAAATGTTACAGATGGTGAGGTGACCCAATTATCTGATACAGCACATGCAACAGATTCTCCCTACTGTTAAAAAAACCCACCATGGGATTGAATAGTAATTGACTGAAATATATACTAATATATACAGTGTTTTCAGAATTAATTAAAATGGGCTGATATACTTCTAAAATGATATCAGGTTGTGCAGCGTTTGGTATTCACTGATCAGAAATCAATGGCTTTGTGTGTCAGAATGCCATCAAATTGATTAATGTTGGCACTGTCTGCTGTGAAATTCCTGACTAGAAGCCTTGTATTTGTGCATACTGGTGCCTTTTGTGATAAGAACAGACAACATCACTGGCACAGACCTCTTGCATTCTTGGCTGTCTTCCTGGTAGTTCAATATTCTTATCGAGCGGTTATTTTTAGTTGATAGTCATGGATAGTTTATTCATAATTAAGGCAGAGATGACCATTGAGTATAGATTCACCATCTTTCTGATTTTTTTAAAAAATTATAAATAACTCTTGAGCAATTTCTAAGCATTTCAAAGTGTTATATTCTTTGTTCTATCCTGATGATGGCACAGAGAGAATTCCAGCTTTCTTTGCAGCTGGAGGTATGTGTAGCCAAAGGGACATGTCTGCCCTTTTCTGCAAAGTTCAGACATGAATACTCATAATATCATGTCATGCTTTTCCTCTAAAAAGCAATGGCTCATTCTAATCCACCTGTGAGTTAAAAGGCCATAATTTAAATTTCACAGTAAAGCAGAGAAGTTAACCCTGAATTGTAGCAGATGGGCTACATTCATACAGAAAGAAGCCACTGAACTCATTTAATTAACCCCCACTTGGTACACAGCTGTGCATGTTTAATCATATATTGAGCTTAAATGCAGTGATTAGAAGCTGACTATCTGGACTGCATATATCCCCTCCTTCAAAAAACAGAGGTATCATTTTATTTTAAGCTATTCTTAGTTCAGTCCTAGGCAAGTTCATTTGGAATAAAAATAAATGCATTCCGTTTTCATTTATTTAGTGTGTGGTAATGTCGATATTGAATCTGGATTGCAAAAATCAAGGTGACAACTAAGTGAGCAGCAGAGATTTTGCAGCCCAAATCTGTTGGAGATAAGATAAATTGATTCTAGTGGCTCTCTAAAAATTGGTGTTAAGAGACATCGGGAAAATTAGGAGGATGTGCAGTAGAAAAAGTCTGTAGATGAAGATTGAAGGAATAAGCAACAGGGGTGATATGATAGTAGGAGGGCTATATTAAGGCCACTTGACACCCTAAATGCAGCTCAATAATGGTGCCCTTTGGCCTTCCATTGTTTTATTGACAAGAAGTAAAGACTTTAGTGCTGAAAATTAAAGTTGACTATGTCAGCAAAAGAATTAAAGGCATGGATGCTATGGCAGAAAACTCTGCGGCATCCTAAATATCTGCTTATTTTGCTTAGTGGGTAACCCAGGTCTGCATAATAGGATGGCCTCAATTTGTGTGTGTGTATGTGCTGGCTTAGCCAAAAAGAAAATATCCTAGTAGCTGTCAAGGTGATCTCTTCAAACTATTCATCTTACATGCAGTGTTAGGTCAGATGCTGGTAAAATAATTATGCAGGATTTAATTTTGGAAGTGCTGACTTGTCATATAAATACCTGGATGACACAGGGTGGGTTAGTTTCTCCCACCTTTGAATGCCTGGATACCTTATGATATAGCAGGTAGGGTGGAGGATAGAAAGGATGAGCAATCAAGGTCCATAAGAATTCCATGTTTAAACATAGTGTTGTGTATAAGTACCGGGATGTGAGCTCCTCCTCAACTGGTTCAATTTAACAACAGGTATTCATGCTTTATCCTGTCTTGTCTGCTGCAATGAACTCTAAGTGATACTATCCTTGAAAAGTGGCTGGACGTTGTCTGTAGTGCTAAGTATAACAGGTAGATTCCTAAAATTAAAGCACACAGAACTTTATTCTGGCAACAGCTTCTTCTCCTGATGTCTTTTACTTTTTGGTGTATATATTCTTGCTAATGCCTTTGGCCCATTAAACTTCTGTATAATTTCTATGTAAGAAGCTGTACTAAGCTTTGTAGCTTGAGATAAATCTAGTGTCTTGCTTTGGGCAGGCCACCAAAGAGAGAACTATTCAATGCGTAGATAATTTTCATGAAGGTGACTCTATTTAAATCTGTGTAGAGAGCTTTTTCTTTTGTTTTTGTTTGGCACAAAGTCACCTTGGACAATTGCCCAATTCTAAGTAAAAAACTTAAGTGAATGTTTCGAACTTGTATTTCAATATGATTTTAGTTGCATATAGATGAAATCACTTCCTGAGTTAATAACTAACAGGGATGCTGGCTTTTGACTGTTGGCTAATGGGAGTTGGATGTAGCGAACATCACATATTAATCTGATGGAGTGTGATTGCATCATATAAAATTATGCTTGAATATAGATTGTCTAAAAGATGTCAGTATTCTCAAAGGTATTAAAGATAGCTTAGACCTGAGACTCAAGAGCCTTCTCGATGGCAATTGTTCATTAAAAACTACTTAAATTGGAAAGAACCAAAGAACTTTTATCAGGAATCTAACTGCTATCAGGTTACTACTATTCTGTTGGATTGTCAGTTTCAAGATGAATTTTGTTCAGGGAACTAGAAGTTACTAAAAACCTTGTTTTGTTTTTGCAGCTTCATTCAGATATTATGATAAGTAGAGAGCATGTCGGTAATATTTAACAATGGGAGATTTGCAGGCCAAAAGTTCAATTTATCAGTTTTTCTTCAAATTATTATTTTTTAATCTGACAACCCCCCCCCCCTCTGACAATTTTTGACCCAGCATTAAACCAAACTACTTCTTAACATATTTTCTTCAGGAAAGTAATGCTAATAGGAACAATGAAACAATGGTGTACATCTTTCAGGTCTCAAACTGAATGAATGAATGCAGGCAGTGGTTAGATTGGTTTCAAATAATCATTTTATTTTTTATTTTATTTTATTTATTTGTCAAGCATATAACAGATAAAAGTATAAACATAATTTGAATGCATGAAAAGGATACAAGTAAAAAGGGACATTAAGACAGGGATGGAAGGCACGCTGGTGCGCTTATGCACACCCCTTATAGACCTCTTAGAAATGGGGTGAGGTCAACAGTAGACAGTCTAAGGTTAAAGTTTTGGGGGGTTAGGGAAGAAACCACAGAGTCAGGCAGTGTATTCCAGGCATTGACTACTTTGTCACTGAAGTCATATTTTCTGCAATCGAGTTTGGAGCAGTTTATCTTGAGTTTGTATCTACTGTTTGCTTGTATATTGTTGTGGTTGAAGCTGAAGTAATCATTGACAAGTAGGACATTGTGGCATATAATTTTATGTACTATGCTTAGATCAGACCAAAGTTGGCATAGTTCTAAATTGTCTAAACCCAAAATTTCAAGTCTGGTGGCATAAAGTATTTTATTGCGGTAGAAGGACTCTTCTTTTGAAATATCTCTGGACTCTCTCAATTGTATTAATGTCCAATATGCAGTGCGGGTTCCAGACAGATGAGCTGTATTTGAGAATTGGTCTAGCAAATGTTTTGTATGCTCTAGTTAGTAGTACAATATTACCAGAGAAGAAGCTACGCAAGATTAGGTTAGCAACTCTTAATGCCTTTTTGTCAATGTTGTTACAATGGGTTCTGGCACTTAGATCTTTAGAAATGAGTATTCCAAGGTCCTTGACTGAGTGAGGGTCATTTACAAGGTCATGTCCATCTAATTTGTATTTTATGTTCTGATTATTTTTTGTCAATGTGTAAGATAGAACATTTGTTGGTTGAGATTTGAAGTTGCCACTTGTTAGACCAATCGGACACATAGTCAAGGTCTTTTTGAAGGGTAGTTGCATTGTCGGTGGTTTTGAATAGTTTTACATCATCAATGAAGAGAACACAATTGCTTTTAATATGGTCGCAAAGGTCATTTATGTAAAGTATGAAGAGTGTTGGACCTAAAACGCTGTATTGGGGAACACCACTGTTAACAGGTACAGGATTTGATAGAGTGTTTCCTATTTTGACCACTTGTTGTCTCTTTGACAGGAAGGCAGCTATCCATTTATTTATTTTAAGCTTCCATGGATATTCATCAAGGGTTGCTGAACAGGAAGATCAAGAGTAGTAGACTTGTTAAAAAAGATGGACTGTTCATTGGTATATATTTCCCCCCCAAATCCCAGAAGAATTTGAGGTTGTTTCAGAGCTGGCACAGGAAATTTTTTCCCCTACTCCAAGTCCTATTCTTATAAGACTTTTCTAGTTAGGGATAAATTAGGTAGACTATGACTACTTATAATGTTATGAAAGAGAACATCAGAACATATTCTATCAAAGTCTTTATTCAATTTGTTTTTGTCATTGTAACCTTATTATAGTAGCTTGACAGTTGAACACGCAAAGGCACCTGGGTATTTTTATTGACCTCAAAATTATACAGTGTGAAGCAGTTGCTGAAAAGGCAAATGCTACCTTCATTAACAGAAGCATAGAGTCCATATCATGGGACATAATTGTTCCATTCTGTCCCGATCAAATGCCATTTGGACTACTGTGTCCAGTTCTGCACACAACAATTCAAAAAAGAATTATCAATTGGAACAAATCCAGAAGAAGCCTACTAGGTGGAGGACACCAAGCCCAAGGAATAGTTAAAGGATTTAAGTATATTTAGCTAACAAAAAAAGATTGACTAAAGAAAGATGTGTTAGTAATCTTCAACTATCTGATAGGGTATAACATAAAAAAGGGAGTGGACCAGGGGTGAAATGTAAAATTTGTTACTACCGGTTCTGTGGGTGTGGCTTGGTGGTGGTGGTGGTAATGTGACTGGGTGAGCGTGGCCAACTTTTTTTTTAACTTTTCAAAGCATTTTTTCTACAACCTCTTCAGCTGAAGAGGTTGCAAAAAAATGCTTTGAAAAGCCTCTGCCGATCAGGCAACTCACCTGGGATCATCAGAGAGGCTTTTTAAAAAATGCTTTGAAAAGCCTCTCTGACAATCAGGCAACTCAGCTGGGATCATCAGAGACTTTTCAAAGCATTTTTTTTACCACTTCTTTGGCCGAAGAGGTTGCAGAAAAAAAATGCTTTGAAAAACCTCTGACAATCCCAGCTGAGCTGCAAGATCATCAGAAGCTTTTTTTTTTACTTTTAAAAGCATTTCTTCGTCGGAAGAGGTTGTAGAAAAAATGCTTTTAAAAGTAAAAAAAAAAGCTTCTGATGATTGTGCGGCTCAGCTGGGCATGGTGGGGAGAGGGTGCAGGGATTTTTGCTACCGGTTCTCCGAACCACCGTCACCATCGTTACCAGATCAAACCGGTCTGAACCAGGAGCAAATCACCCCTGGAGTGGACTTATACTTCATTGTATGCAGGAAGGATAAGATTTGGTTGGTTAAAACTGAAAAGCTCAAGCTAGATATCAGGAGGAATTTGCTGACCAAATGAGCTGTCAGTGAATGGAATAGGCTGCTTCATTCTATGAGTTCTTATTCATGAGAACGCTTCAAAGAGAAACTAAGTGGCCATCTGTCCGAGATGCTGTAATTAACCACACATTGAGTGGCATCTTAAACTACATGGCCTCTATGGTCACTTATAATTTTATGATTATAATTCTATTATTTAGCTTGCAAACAAGAACGTATGGTGATTGTTCCATATTTCTCAACAATGCCTCACTTGCGTAATGAATAGGCTTGAAACATTTTCAATATATAAGATTCTGTGTGAAATATGCTGTACTACATCCTGTGTTGTGCATTTGGGATGGAAAATAAATGCTCTCTGAGGGGCACTATTGAGTCATAAGAACATATGAGCTTTGAGATACACCCACCCACACACACACACACCATGTTTCCCAAAAAATAAGATAGGATCTTATTTTCCTTTGACCCCCCAAACAAGGGCTTGGCCTTATTATCGGGGAGTCTTATTATTTTGGGGGTGAAGGAGGCGGTGAGCGTGGGACTGGATGTCCTGTTGTTGCCGTCACCTCCCTTCCCTGTTCTTCGTGCCAGCTGAGTGGCCCAACACATCCCACCCCACCCCAATGACAACAGCTGCTTCCCTTCCCTGCTGTCTCTTCATCGAGAGGGGTGGCAGGTGGGGTGGGGTAGAAGTGTGATGCATGGAGCGAAATGGGGCTCTTCTTGCTGTCTCTTCTCCTCCGCTCATTGGGCATGACAGGGCTCCTGCCCCTCGCTTAGCCATCTGCCCCCTTTAGGGATGCAATTTGGGGGTGGCAGGTAGGGTGGGTGGGAAGTGGGATGTGCATTTTAGCTTTCCAGCTCCATCACATCCCTTACCATTGTGTCCAGGGAAACACGCTGTAAAAGAAAACCTTCTCATGAGTTCGTTTCATTGAACTCGCGAGAAGGTTTTCTTTTATAGCGTGTTTCCCTGGACACAATGGCAAGGAAAGTGACAGAGCTTGAAATGTAAGACCTGCATCCCACTTCTCGCCTGCCCCACCGGCCACCCCAAATTGCATCCCTAAAGGGGGTGGGTGGCTAAGCAAGGGGCAGGAGCCCTGCCAAGCCTGGCAAGGGGGAGAGAAGAGATGGCAAGGGGAGCCATGTCTCATTCCATGCATTTTGCTTGTCCCCCATCTCACCTGCCACCCTCTTGATAAAGAGACGGTGAAGAAGGGAAACAGACAGGCTGCTGTTGCCATTCGGATGGGATAGGACGTGTTGTTCTACTCGGCCAGTGCAAAGAACAGGGATGGGAGGGCATGTCCCCCCCATTCCCCTCTCTGGCCTCACCTCCTCAACTCATTTTAGTTGCGCAGCAAGCAACCGGGGAAAATGGCAGGACCTGCTGCGCATGGGTGTAAGTAGTCGGTGGGGGGCTTATTTTTCGGGGGTGGCTTATATTATTGCATGCGCTGAAAAGTCCGATTGGGCTTATTATCCAGACATGTCTTATTTTCAGGAAAACACAGTATATATAAATAAATATACAATAAGCATGAAGAATGATAAACTTATCAAATGCTTTGTTTATTGCATGTGCATCGCAAAAGCAATTTTCCAAAATCTCTTATTTGCAATAGGAAAAGAGCAAATTTGAGAGCAAGCTAATTTTGTTGCAGCACAGAATTGGAAAACACAGCAATGTGGCATTTTATGCTTGCCTGCATGCAACTTAAATAATTTTCATGTTTTGTTATGTATCATTTTAACTTGAAGCTAAAACACAGGTTCTTGTCAGTAGTCCTATCAGTTGTCCATTATAGGCATAGCAATTTATTTCTGGCTAGACTGGTTTAGGAAGTGGTTAAGTGTTTAATTACAGAGGCTTACAGCCCCTTGATATGGTCTTATCAGGTTTGAACTTCAGTGACAGCATCAAATGTAGGGATTAGAAAAGAAAATATTTTCTTTCCAAGTAATTCAGATTTCCTGCATGTGAATCACCTTTGCTTTCACATGTGAGCCCAGTTCCCAATCTTTGGACACTGTTCATTTCTGCCACTTCTTATTGTTCGCACCAGTTCTCTGAACTGGCATGAAAATAACCATGGTACGTAAAAAGATGGACTACTATATTTTCCAGATATTTTTTAAAAATCAGACCATCAAAGCCAAAACTGAAAAAAATCCATTTATATATAAGCCACAGCTAGGTTCCTCAGAACAATAATTACATTTAATCCAGGTCTGCTATAGCAAGAGGTGGTTATAGCTCACTCTACTAATGCTTACTTTGCTAACCAGTTAAATACTGTGAGAAAATAATCTGTTCACCTCTGCTCAAATCCTTGGAGAAAGATTTGTCTAGAATTTAGTCTGGACAACATTAATCTCCCAATATTACACATGCTGTTTGTGGTTTTTAAAGGAAACTACTGTTTCTAAACTTGTAGCAAAGTGCCCTTAAATTCTAAGTTCATGTTTTTCCATCCATAAAATACTAGTCTCTCTCTCTACATTAAGATGCACTTTTATTAACCTCAGCATTCTGATTTCCTTGAAAAATTGGCAAAATTGTTTTGGGTATACTTTATCTCCCATCATAACTGCACAAATGAGATGTGTTTATTGTACCATTTTTTTTTACTTAACAATAAGTTTGATGCTAAGAATTAACTCAATTTTCAGATGTTTTTGTGCTCACATAACAATGGCTCTGCTAAAACTAGGTGAAAGGGGAGGATGTACTGTGGGAACTCCAAAAGGAAATCATTGACAGTTAACCTCACAAGATTTAGCTTCAGCTTGGAATAGTCTTGCATATAATTTCTTGCATAGGCTTTTACTAATTCCCCTATGTCAACTATGTCATGAGAACTGCTGACTTGGCATCTAACTGTATTCTTATTTTTTCCAGGATTGAGATGAAGCCCTAGGAAACTTGTCTAGGAATCTGCCTGTAAGATTGTTTCAGTCTTCACATCTCATAGCTACCCAAGTTGGCTGATGGGCTGAAAAATTACCAAAATGGCTGTGAAGTAACTAACATTGCCCCATCCCCATCCTATACCGTTTGACAGTGATGCTGGCACTCATTGTTCTATTATAGTTTCCCCCCCTATTTTTAGAATTTATTTTTGCCTTGGTTTTAAAAGAAAGAGACAAAAGGGAAATAGGATCAGAAGGGTCAATCTCCTAGCCTCCTTTCATGTGATTGGGAGGAGTGCAAAATTGATCATTGCAATACAGTTATCCCCCATCATTAATAACATGGATGAGAAGGTAGAACAAAGTCTTCTCAGATTTTCAGAAGATACAAAATCTAGTATTCTACAAGTTTAAATAAAAGTCAACATCACATTGACAAGGTAGAAATGTGAGCCTCAATTAGCAGAATGAAATTTAATAGAGATAAATGTAAAGTTATGCCCTAAGGAAGCAGAAATTAAATGACCATATCTAGGAGTGAGTGCTACTGAAGTTGACAATAGTTCTTATAAAAAGGTTTTGAGTAGTTATAGTAAATAAAAACAAATACAGTTTTAGGCTGCATTAACAGAAAGATAGCATCCAAATGATAAGAAATAATAGTTCTACTGTTGATCAGTCTTACGTTCTATGTTCTACTCACCATTCTTTAAGGATTCAGACAAATAGGGAGAGCCCAGTAGAAGAGAATCTCTCTTTCAAGGTTGAATTATGGAATTTTTCATGCTCCTGAGCTTGCTTATTTCCTTATAGATGTTTCATTACCCAAGTAGATAATATTAGCAGTTTGAGTGAGCACAAGTTTTGCTGCCTGTTTACATTCAGTAGTTTGGCTGCCAGTTTCACTGAGGATGTAGTTTCCACCATGATGGGTTTTTTTATTAGAGCATTGCTTTTCTGCCAAATTGTTTATCTGGTGCTAGCTATTCCCTGAATCTCAAAATGTGAGCAGCTGGGGAATGATGGATGTATTGGATTTTGTTTCCTTCCTAGTTTTTTATTGTCTCTTGAACGATGAGTAAATGCATTTTATCTATATATGTTTATTGATGCTGTTTTGCCTGAATGCAAAGCTTCCAAGAATTCTCTAGCAATTTCGGATTTGGCATTGTTGATCAGAAAGCTCAGCAGTTCAGCGGTTTGAATCCCTAGCGTCACGTAATGGAGTGGGCTCCTATTACTTGTCCTAGCTTCTGCCAACCTAGCAGTTCAAAAGCACGTAAAAAATGCAAGTAGAGAAATAGGGACCACTTTGGTGGGAAGGTAACAGCCCTCAGTGCGCCTTCAGCGTTTTAGCCACATGACCATGGAGATGTCTTCGGATAGCGCTGGCTCTTCGGCTTAGAAACAGAAATAAGCACCACTTCTAGAGCCGGAAACAACTAGCACGCATGTGTGGGGGAACCTTTACTTTTACTTTAAGAAGCTAATAAGTTTTCCAGTTGAAACTGTGATTGAGTTTGCCCATGCGTTGTGAGATTAAATAGCTTTTGTCATGTCTTCTGACAGCTACCTTGTGTTCATGGATGCACTCTGCTAGTCTTCTGCTTATCTGTCCTACATCTTCTTCCTATCTGCCCTACATAGTGTCTGTTACAGTCCTTGAATTGAATGTTGTGTAGTAGATTACCCTCTGCAGAAAAGATACACAAGATACCTCTTGATTGAGATAAAATTCTGATTGCTGGAGCTAATTTTAGGACATTTTAGTTTATATAGTCCAGAGTAGCACTTTTCTTACCTAAGGCCTGGAAGACAATTCCAAGATATTTAAAGGACTTGATTTATTCCCTTTCATATCTAGGTTGCAGCTTGTGACTGATAGAACATTTTAGAACTACTAAGTATTGTCTTTTCATAGTTAATTGGTCGTTCTTTCTTCTTGCTCTGACTGACAAATGCTCTTAAAATATGCTTCAATCCAATCAAGGGCTGAGACAGGAGAACTATTCAGCATATAGAAGCAGATGTATGTATCTATGAGCTGACCTTGAAGGAAAGAAATCAGGATTATTCTGATAATTGACTAAGTAATTTATATAGAGGTTAAATAGTAGTGGTGCCAACACACAGAGCTAATTACCTTAAGTAAAATAATTGCTTTTATTAAGTGACCGTGTGTGTGTGTGTGTGTGTGTGTGTGTGTGTGTAAATCAGATTTTTAAGTAGGATTTTTCATGAAGCTTACAGCAACTGTAGAAGACATTCTGTGTATATATCTATCATAAAAGTAAAGGTTTCCCCTGCCCAGTTGTATCCTATTCTAGGGTGGTGCTCATCTCTGTTTCTTAGCTGAGGGAGACAGTGTTGTCCAAAGACATTTAAAGTACAGTAACAGAGTTGGAAGGGACCTTAGAGGTCATCTAATCCAACTCCCTACTCACGCAGGAGACCTATACTAGGGATTCGAACCGCCAAACTGAGGACCTTCCTGATCGACAAGCTCAGCATCTTAGCATGATTATACATTGAGGCTCATGGAATACTGTTACCTTCCTACCAAAGTGGTACTATTTATCTACTCACATTTGCATGCTTTCAAACTGTTAGGTGGACAGGAGCTGGGACAAGTAAAGGGAGCTCACCCTGTTGTGCAGCCTTTGGGTCTTGAACCCAGGCTTTTCAGCTAAAAAGCTTAGCATCTTTAATCACTGAGCCACTGCTCCCTATATATCCCCATATATCTATTATAGAAATGGTAAATTTGATAAGAAAAGCAAACTTAATATCAAATAATAGGTGGACCAATCCTGCTTTAGTCAGGTGCTTTGCTGCTAGATTAGTTCAGGAGAGAATGATTGGCTCTAAAAGCTAGCCTAGGCTTCTTTGACTGGATTGACTTTTGCATCCAGTCAATCCAACATTTTCGCATTTTCACAATTTGCTGATCATCCTTTAGGATGGTAATTTGATGTTAACTCTCTTTCCCCCTTTTATAGGTAGAGACTGTTATTATTTGTACCCTTGTACTTTGAAACCATTGCAGAGCAATCTTTACAGGTGAGCAGGAAGCTTAAGACCAGGGTCCTTCAAGTTTGTACAGATGATTTCCACTGTTAGGAAATCATTGCAGCATGCTTTTCTTGGTTTAAGATGGTTAATCAAATTTTGATTTCTTAGCAGTTTATTGGAAGCCAGTGAGAAGCAAGTCAGCGTGCAAATCAATTTGGCTTGGTCTAAGATCTTCGGGTGTGCAGCAAGGGAATGACAATGCTAGGTGGGGAATTCTGAGGGTTGATGTCCCTACATCTTGAAGTTGCTAAGGTTGAGAAACACTGGTTTAAAGAACACTAGCATGATTTGCTATTGTCTCACTAGGTTCAAATGGGTTTATTTAAAATTGGTAATAGCTTCCAGATTTTGACATGCAGATTCCAGTGAGATACTTATAAAATTATTTGGACACCCAAATGGCAGTTTGGATAGCATATCTGTGGATATAAATACAGAGTAGAAAAGGGTTGTCTGTTCTGTACTAAAAGTATGGTGACCTAGCTGCATCCTTTAGTAGTGGATATTTTCCTGCTTTCACTGAATACTTCCACTGAAGGAGAGTCATAGGTTTCTAGACCAGAAATTAGTATAATAGAGAATCTTCTGCCTTAAGATCAAAAGCTTATTAAAAATGCAACCTAGGTGGCTAATTAAAAATTTGAACTGGGTGGGAATTCTTCCCTAGTAAGAGCTTTTAAAGCAAATCATGTCAAATCTGCAGAAATTCCAGAAGTTTGACCCATACATACCAGAGGTGGGTTTCAGCAGGTTCTGATCAGTTCTGGAGAACTGGTAGCAGAAATTTTGAGTAGTTTGGAGAACCAGTAAATACCAGCTTGGACTGGCTCCACCAGTGATGGGATTCAGCCGGTTCGCACCACTTCGGGAGAACTGGTTGTTAACTTTCTGAGCAGTTTGGCAAACTGGTTGTTGGAAGAAATCATTAGGGCAGAGAACCGGTTGTTAAATTACTTGAATCCCACCACTCGCCCTGTCCCCATCTATTCTCTGCCTCCTGAGTCCTAGCTGATCGGGAGGAAATGGGGATTTTGCAGTAACCTTCCCCTGCCATGCCCACTAAGCCACACCCACCAAGCCATGCCACGCCCACCAAGCTGCACCCACAGAACCGGTAGTAAAAATGTTTGAAACCCACCCAACAGGAGCTGTTTTTTTCTTGCTGTTTGCTTGCAAGGAGGTAACTGCTGTGAGGCAGAAGCCAAAGGGTGAGGGCCAGTGGGGGGGGGGCAACATTTGGTGTATAAGAAGTACCTAAATTTTCACCCCCTTTTAGGGGGAAAAAGGTGCATCTTATACTCCGAAAAATATGGTATATTTTCCTACAACATGTTTGTTTCTTTAAGCTGAATGCCAGTGACTAGGAAAGATCCATGCAGTTGCTTTGGGGCTGTTTCAAAATATTTTATTCCTCCATTCCATCATAAATCTGATTAGTATTTGAGCATCTTGTTAATATTGGGATGGCACCTTCCATTGAATCTAGAGGCAACAGATCTGCCTAGATGTTGATCATCAAACTGACTCATGGAAAATCAGCAGGCTTCACTCATTATTTCTGGCATTTGTTAAGACATCGATCTCATTCTGCCTAATAGGATGACTAGCTGTAACTTCCTTTCCAACGGTTGTGTTATTCACGCACAGGACCCTAGTGCATGAAATTATATTAGGAAATAAATTCCTTCATTGCCAGGAGCCGAGCTTAAAAGGCAACCTCAAGCAAAAGGTCTGAAGTTGCTTATTCCTGCGATTCTATATAGTTTATCTGACATACTTTTGCACTTTCTCTGATCCTGCCTATCATGTGTTTGTTCTCATCAGGACTCACTGCAAAAGGTCCTAACCCCTACCTTTTTTCTTACCATACTTTAATAAGACATGACATATGGGATAGCAATTGCTTGAAACTTTTGCATGCTAAAAAACTGGACAAAGCCTGTAACCCATTTCTGAAATCCGTGCACATATGGCTACTTGTTCAATGTTTATGGGTTTTAGAGGTTTCCAACACTGCATCTCTGAAATTTGAAGATTTTTTTTTTCCTGTGGAAAAATTATTTTTGGCATTTCATAAAATGAAGATAGGGAGTTTTTTTTCCCCAACCATTTGAGGCTCTGAGTAGGGAACTTTGGGTGGTTTCCATTGTTTTCAACAAAAATAAGCAAAATATGCATGCGTACCCAAGTTAGAGTCCCATGATCACTTTGGGCCAAAGGCATGATTAAATCTAATAGTTTTATCAGGAAAGAACAAAGCATAGCATAACAAAGCATATTTCAGGTCATGCAGGCTACTTACAGACAAGGTTTGCCACATACCTCCTTTCTGCATATATTTTGCAAAGTGGAGATACTCAGCAAATTTTCACTAGATGTTCAGACTGGCCAGGTAATTTTATTTTGAATGTGTCATGCCTAAAATATCCAGATCTTGTCATATAAAGCTTTACAGGTAATATCTATATTTTCAAACCATGCAAAAGCTTACTAATGCAGTAATTTTAAAACTGGTGTTATTCTGCTCTGGCAGGGTTGTCCCAAACCCGGTCCTGATATCAACTTCAGCTTCTGAATCATCTTCAAAGGCCATGTACAATGGGATGCGTGTTGCACAATCCAACTGAATGGTGATCAAGGCATCAATTACCATTGTCAGGTAAGATCATAACTGGCTGAAGCTGGTAAAGGCCCCTCTGGCCATGATTTCTATTTGGTACTTGTGCAAGAATTATGATTCCATGATGACTCCACAACTGCTTCATAAGGTGGGCAACTGAACCATAGTAACTACTGTGGTGTCCAGATGTTTACTGAAGAATAGCCACTCACTTTTGTAGAGTTTAATCTAAACCTCCTCAACATTAAAAGTTTCCTCATACCAGTTCAATCTTTTCCATTTCCTGGAGGCAGTATACAGTTGGTGTCATTAATGTATTGATAATATTTCACACTAAACTGATAGATTTGATAACCAACCAAACAAGACATGAAATAGCCAATGATAATAAAGATGATGGTAATAAGAAACATGATTTAGGAAAACTTCAAGAGAAGGAGAATGTAGCTTGGATTGATTACAAGAAGACATTCGACTCTTTGCCAAGTGACTGGACAATCAAGTGCTTTATGATAATAATAATAATAATAATAATAATAATAATAATAATAGAACTCAATAGAAACATCAGAAGCTCTGTGCAAAGATCACTGGCATGATGAAAGACACAATTGTTGATCAATTGTGATAGACTGGGAGCGGTTAATATCAAAAGACGAACTTTTAAGGAAACTCAATATTATCACTATGGTTGAATATTTTATTGATTCCTCTGTCAAAAATATTGACCAAGACATACCATGGTTAGCAAACATCAGAAATATCTACCAGGCTATCTCATCTCCTTTACATGGATGATGTGAAACTGTATGGAAAAACACCATCTGAAATGGAATTGCTGCTCAATGCTGTCTGTATATACAACTGAGACACTGCAATGAGTTTGGACTGGACAAATGTGCCACTCTCACCATCATTGGGGTGGTAGTGGTAGTGGTGGAAATCTAAGGAATCAAGATACCCTTTGGAAATAACATCAAGTATTTGGATGAAGAGAATCACTACAAATACCTGGGCATTCTTCAAGCTGGCAACATCAAGCATGCTGAAGTCAAGAAGAAGATTAGATAGGGAATACCTCATCAGAATGAAAATCATCTTAAGTCTAAACTCAGTGGAGGCAAGGCCATCAAGGCACTTAACACCTGGGCAATTGCAGTAATTAAATGCAAAGCAAGTGGATTGGATTCAAGCAGAACTAAAAGCCTTGGATAGGAAGACCAGAAACTAATAATTCGTGGAACACTTGAGATTGTCTACAATCTAGTATGAAAATTACAGAGGGAGGGGAGAGAATATTTGTTTTCTTTCCCCAGAAAGGTGGGAAATAGGAAATAAGTAAATTAAGGCATCAATACATGTTGGAAATGAAGCTGGGGAAGAACTAGGAGTCTCACGGAGTGTTGGATTGGTGCAGAGTGATGGCAGCTCTCCAGTATCCTTATAGTGTTTCCTCTCCTACTGCCTTTCACCATAACACTGTGTACATTTCCATGTTCATTCATCAACCTTGATCATATTTCAATTTTTTCCTAATTGATCTCTAATACTGAAAGCTATCTCATGTTTATTCCTAGCCGCTGAGATGACTAAGTAGTTAAGATTGCAACATGCCAATCTTTTTTGTTCTGCTTATTGTTTATTAGTTCCTTTGTCTCATAATATTTTCTTGCCCTACACCACCACAACTTTTTTCCTGGACTATTTCCATGCAATCTCTTCTAAAATTGGAATAGGATAAACATAGAAATATTTTCATATACTTCTTCTCCGAAATACATGCCAGCCACAAACACCACAACTATCACTGTAATATATATATATTTAGTGTTAAGTGCTAAATAAACATTTCAAATATTCAATGCTTTGTCTCTTAGGGTTCAGGGCAATCAGTGGTTTCCAACAAATCAGCTAAGTCTGTTTATTCAGGGATGCATATATCACTCTCTCCCTTTTCAATTTGGCAGTTATCTGTTTATTTAATTTCTCTGTGGGGATTCCCCTTCTTTGGAGAAGCCTCCCCCTGAGATGGTAGCGTGTTGTGTTTCCTATTCTCATGGCCTTCAGAAGCTTCCAAAATCTTTGCTCTTTCAGAAAGCCTTCATAATGTGATTGTGGGGGAGCTGCTGGCCTTAGTAATTATTAATTACTATGTTTAATTTTTATTGTGTTTATTAATTGGGTTCATATATATTGCTGATGCTATTTGCAAACAGATTAGAACCTTCTGAGATTGAATGAGCTAAACATTTTAAATAAAAGTATAATTAGTTTAACCTGCCATAATATTAAGTTTTCAGGGAACCTAAATACCAGATTCATCATATGTTCGGAAACTTTCAGAGATCTATTTGTGCAGAGATGTAAGAGTTGGTTTTTATTTTGGTAGCACAATGCCCCATGGAAAATGATTTTAGACCTTCATGTGAGTGATGAGAGCTAGAGTCACCCTCACACATACACTCCTCTGCTATTTCTGAGTCATGACCACCCAACTTTTTCTCTCTCAATCACTTATGGTGCTGCCACCAAAAAGCCTTGGTGTTAATTTCAAGATCATTTTCATGCCACCTTCCCCCCCGCTCTTGCACAGAAGTATATTCACCTCTGCCATTTGACATTGCTTGTTCTCGTCCTCTTCTTTATCTTCCACTTCCCTGTCTCTTGCACAAAAATATACTCCATCCGTCCACTTATAAAAAGTGCTTTTTCACATTCTTTGCACCGTTATAACGAATTAAAAATGTCTTTCCTATGCAGTAATTAAAGTTGTGTGCAACAAACAAACAAACAAACAAAACAAAACAGCATCAGTGGGTCTTTTTATTTCTAGGACAAATTGCAGAGGTGATGATCGGAAGCTAACGCCAAAGACCCAGGGTTGGATCCAAAGATGCCCCAAATCAGTGGTTAGTCTACTCTACATTAAAACACATTTTAATAGATTTAATAAACAATAATTTAAACACATGTTAGTGCCATGATGCTGAACCTATGGCATGCATGTCCAAACTGGTACACAAAGCCATGTTGCCCGGCACGCGTAACCTTCCCTGTTTGTCTTCTGGGTTTCTAGTATGCAGAGCCGAAAACCAGTGTGTGCATGGGCACCAGCCAGCTGATTGTCAGGTGTACATGTGCACCTGAACCCAGAAATTTGGCTTTTCCAGAGCGCGATCCCTTCGCACGTGCAGCTGTGCTGAAAACAGGCCTGTGCATGCATGCCGGCCAGCTGATCATTGGGTGCGCATGCATGCTAGAACCCAGAAGTTTGGCTTTTCCAGTGTGTGGTCCCGATGAGCGCATGTGTGATGTTTCTGCATGACTTTTTCGACAGGTTCACCATCACTATGTTAGTGCAATATTTTTTCCAGTTGTGAAAAAAGAGGCACGTCCTTTAATAGTTTCACAAAGGAATGACTTCCCATCTTGATCATCACAAGATTCGGATCCTTCTTAATTCTGAAAACAAATGCACTGGAGAATGACCCTTCTGAACTTCATGCTTGATGTGGAGAAGAATGAAACTTTGATTTTGGGATTTTACCAATTAGATTGATAGATCTTTATAAAAATGGCTTGTTTATACTATCAAAAAAAGGAAAAATTTATGATTTGATGCCTTATTTTACTGTAACAGAGAGAGTCGGAAGTCAATGCTCCTTCCTTCCTTCCTTCCTTCCTTCCTTCCTTCCTTCCTTCCTTCCTTCCTTCCTTCCTTCCTTCCTTCCTTCCTTCCCTTCCCTTCCCTTCCCTTCCCTTTCCTTTCCTTTCCTTTCCTTTCCTTTCTTCTTTCTTTCTTATCTTTCCTTACTTCTCCTTCCCCTTTCCCTCCCCATTGCTTTCCTAATACTTTGTATTTTGTATTTTATATTATTTTATAACTCAATAGAAATGTTAACTTAAGAGAATGATCCTTTAAACAGAGGAACTAATAAAATCCAGTGACTAAAACTATCATCCAGTCAGAACCTGGTACAATATGTTCTGGCTTTTGCCTTTTTGTGTGTTTTTTCCTGGTTGACTGAAATTGGCAAAAACAAACGCTATTCATAATTTTGTCAAACTCCTGCCCTGCCACTTTTTTTTTTTAGAATGTGCAAACAACTATTTGTAAACTGTCAACTTTTATTCCAAAATGTTATTTTGCAATTTAAAAAATAAATAAATAAAAGTACTATACTACAGGTAGTCCTTGAGTTACAACAGTTCATTTAACAACCGTACAAAATTACAACGGCACTGAAAAAAGTGATTTACGACCGTTTTTCAACGGTTACAACCTTTGCCGCATCCTGTTGGTCACATGTTCAAAATTCAGATGCTTGGCAACTGGTTCATCCTTATGACCATTGCAGCATCCCTGGGTCGTGTGATTTTACAATCTTATGACAAGCAAAGTCAATGAAGAAGTCAGATTCACTTAACAATCGGGTTACAATTTAACAACTGTGGTGATTCACTTAACAACTGTGGTAAGAAAGGTTGTAAAATGGAGCAAAACTCACTTAACAAATTTTTCACTTAATAACAAAAATTTTGGGCTCAATTTTGATCATAAGTCAAGGATTACCTGTATTTCAGTGGGTGACAGCACCTGGCCAATCTCAAGCACCCACTCGGTTGGGCAACCATTCTGGAATTTCATGCTATAACCCTGACTGGGAAATTGAAGAACCACCCTTGAAGGCAAAGTCAAGCCAGTTTTATATTGTTGTAGAAACAAACAAACCATAATCCCTACCAACGCATGTCCATGCTTGACTTGAAGGAGACTTTACTGTTTTTTAATCTGAGTTAGTTTGAAAAGCTTTAGTGAAAACTCAATAGAAAGAGCTAACTGATGAGGAAGATTTTGTGCACAGTGCAGAGTATAATAATATCATCTTGTCTGATAAAATAAAAGCTGTGTTTAATTTAGAGAGAGCAACGTTATATTCAGATATGGGTATGCAAGTATTCAAAGAAAATGAGCTTTTTATGAAATAGAATGAAAAACCCCTCTCCACTGCTCTTTCATGTATCAGAAATGGATGCAACTGTCTCCAATCAGAGACAGATGGGTTTAAAAGCTGCTAATCAGACTAAATATAATTTGGTCACCATCCTAGAGAAAAATACATTGTGAAAAGATATATTAAGAGTATAAATATTTAGAAGTACTAATCATGCTCCCTAGGGCAATTTTGTAAATCCATTGGAAAATACTGATTTCCCCCCCTCTGACCCCAGAAATAAAGCCCCAATCTCTGCTGGCTTACATATTTGGTTTTTGTCAAGGTCAGGAAATTCTGACCTTGGAAAATCCTGAAAAGAAGCATGCCAGAATAGTGTGGTTTGGAAAGGCTCAATGTCCAGTTGCTCCCACACCTCCATCCCTCTATCACTCTCCCAGTCTGGAGGAAACACAAGCTATTGATTTGGCTGATCTAAATGTATCTCTTCCTTTTACTTGGGAAAAACGTAAGATTAAAAAAAAAAGATGAAGAAACTCAGCCACATTTCTCTTCATTTTTCTACACAAGGCTTGCCCAGTAGGCCGCTGGATATGTTAGCATGTTCTACGTGAATGAAAGGATTGTTCTGCCTGGTTGCAATCACATACATCTGGAGTTTGACTAGGCAATCTGGTGCCCTCCAGATGTTTTATTTTATTTTATGACTCTCATAAACCCTAACCATTTGTTATACTGGCTGAAGCTCACTTCCTTGGGAATCAGAAGGTGAATAAACAGGCACTGGATTGCAGTGTTAGTTGAGAAAGAAAACAAAGCACTTTGATAGATTTGTTCAAACTAAACCATGGGAAAAGATATATGGGTCAAATGTCATTGTTTCTGCTCTTCAGACTAAAAGAGACTCGGTGATCTGGATATCTTGTATTTACCTAGAAAGAAGAAACCTTGAATTTAAGATTATCTTTCCCACAAAAGGAAGAGTAGGTAAGCACGTGTTAAACTTTTTAAACTTTCTTATCTACTCTTCCTTTTTTTATTCCAAAAATGGACAGTTAGGAGAGACTCTACTGCGTTAAGAATTTTTAATTAAAATAAATTTCATGTGAAATAAAGTATATTGATAAAATTGATTCCTAATTGAATATATTATCTATTGTGTCTCATCTGCAAATTATTCTCCCACATAGAATCTCTATAACAAATTACATTCCTTTTCCTTCCTTCTAGTAAAGCCTTCTGTTGTTATTAGTGAATATTAATTGAAATAGCTCATCCCCATGTCATAATTATTTGGGAGCATAACCAAATATGTCTTATATGGCTGTTTCTTCAGTTTAGGTTTTGTACTTGTCCCACAGCTAATCATTTTGATTTGTGGAAGAGGCAGCTGCAAAAGGCCTATTAGAATTTTTGTTCATCCAGTTCTGAGCCAGGTTATCCAATGAAAATAGATACAGTGCAATTGCTAGATGCAGAGATAGAACTGGATAACCATTTGTCTGAAATAGTACATGGTTTTCTGTCTGCACAGAGAGTTGGACTAGAAGATCTCCAAGGTTCCTTCCAACTCTGTTATTCTGTTCTGTTAAATTTTATTTGAAGAGCCAGACAGTAGAACGGAGGATCTGCAATTTGAAGGTTTAGAAATGAGAAAACTGAGAGTCATAGTAATTATAATGATAATGGACTTTGAGCATGAAGTAATGGACTTTGATGTGGAGCCTGTTGGACAGCATTGAAACCACTGTCCAAGATTCTGGATTATAGGTTTCCATGCTATTTCAGCGGGATTTTTTCCAAATAGTTTGTAGAACTTGTCCTTCCTGAGAAAAATATTCAGCAGTTGCATCATATCTCCTCAGGATGGGTCATGGCTTTCTGTGATTGACTGCAGGATGTCTATGACCATTTGTGAGTCTTCCTGGAAGACTGGGGTATCTTTCTTCCAGACCACCATGTTGGATGGGGAGAAGGTGAATGTAGACATAGTCCAGTTGTCCATGTGCTCAGATGGATATGGGGTTTTTCAAAAGGAGTATCATGAGTTTCCCCGTCATTTTCCCGGCCAGTCCATCCTGTTCAAGACAGGTAGGAAGAGTGGAAAATTCATTTTGGCCATATCCTTCATGGTCTGTATAATGAGGACGGGCTTGAGAGTTGTGACTGCCAGTCAGAGTTCTGCCCAGCAATACCAATAGGGTAAATGGACAGCTTCAGTTTCAATCTTAGAGATTTTAGGGTAGCATAATTGAAAATACCCATTTCTGGCCAAAATGGATTACCAGCCCTATCTCTGAGTCTAGCCCACTCAAGACATGATTTTGTTTCATCCCAACCTGGATGGGCAATTTGAAAAGACTGGTCTGACTGAAGTAATACAACTGTGTCTGGGTTAGTTGATTAAACACTTGCATTCTTTTGGGTTTCTTCCCACACCCAACTGATAAAAGTTAAGTGTCCCATGGGAAAAAGGTCTTGGAATAAATCATTTAAAACCCATAAGGTTTAAATTAGTCATAATTAATTCACTAAATTTGGATCAAGCTCATTCAGCATTTAATATTTTTATCTATCAAAGAGCAATTAACTTTTACACAGAAATGGAAAAGTACCGTAACACAAATTAAATGATCTGAAGACACGTGGCAATCTAATCTTCACTTGAATACATCAGATGAAGGGAATTCTTTCACTTCTTTGGTAATTTATTGTACTGTTGACCTACTTTTTACTGTTAATAATAATTTTTAAGCATTTCTAAGAAAAATACTATTGTCTCCCTCCTCAGATATTTTTTTTTTCAACTATCTACTATCACTTAATATAATTTAATTGCTAGTACCCTATTTTTTTCTGGAAGTATTCCAATTTTTCTGAATCCCATTTCCTATGTGGGGCTCAGAACTGGATAAAATAAAGTGGAATGACTATTTCCCATGATTTTAAAATTATGCTTCCATTAATGTGGCCTAATATTGCATTAGCACTTCTTTTGTAACCATATCTTACTTATGTATTTTATTTTTCTTTCTGAACTGAAGAAATTTCTCTGTGTTAAATTTATACTGTTACTTTGAGCTCATTTTCATAATCAACTTTCTCAAATATTTCTCTATTTTACCTTTTGCCACCTTCTTCTCCTTACTCTGATTAGTCTTTGGTACTATGGACAGACAAAATGGTTTCTTTCTAAAGGTACTGCAAATGTACTGAACATAAGGAAATATTTTAAAATTACATTTCTATAGCCAGAGGAGATTATCAACCCTTCTTAATTTCCTTATTCACAAGAGGTGGCCTCTATACATCTGCAGCACTCAAATTATTTGAAATTAAGCCAATAGCAAAACTTCATTATGATGCCCAGCTGGACCTCTTCTCCAATTTTGCACCATTAGAACTTGCACAAAAATTAGCCTTTCATATCTCAAAGTGCCTCTAATCAGGGGTGAAATGCTCCTGGATCGGGCAGGATTGCCTGGCCTGGTAGCAATTTTGGCTGGTGGTTCCGCAATCTTGTAGCAATGGTGGAGCAAAGCTCTGCCCACCCACCCAGGTGTCATTACTTCCTGGTTTTAACTAGGAAGTAATGTCTTTTTTACCTTCTGTGAATGCCCATGTGACGTGCGCACACACAAGTGAAGGGAGCATGCACGCAGTGCGTACACTTCCGAACCAATAAGGAAGGTAAGTAGATTTCACCTCTGCCTCTAATGCCACATTTCATACTAGAGACAACATCATGAAAGTAGAGATTGGAGTGTGCCATTGGTTAGACTATCCTTTTTTCCATATGATCTTGCCTCATTAACTCTGAGTGAGGATTTTCAGCCCACATGGAAGTTGGCAGTGGTAAAAACCTCATCCTTCTCTACACGTCTTCTATTCAGCAGTGGATACGAACAGGCCCAAGCACTCATTAAATAGCCTTAGCAGACAGAACACCAAGTGAATCTAGCCAGGAGTTCAACTGTATTGCCAGTGAATTCAACAGCCAGTCTACCTCCCCTGTGATATACTTAACTAAATTTGAAGTACTTCAAATAAATTTGGGAGCCTTTATTCTGGCACAATGTCATGATGTCCTGTCAGCTATCTTTGAAGGCCAATATCTAGAGAGACTATGCCTCTGTGATTCTGAACAAACAAAAACAACAGACTATGTGCTTCTCCAGTCTATGTGTTCTCTGTACTACAGAGACATTCATACTAGTATCTTCTCACCAATACTGCATAAATATTCAGTGCCCGGAACAGTTCTACATTTCCCTGCTGCTTTCAAATATCAACCCTGCTACAATAGACAAAGTCACCAGGTTCTGTGCAGCAGCACAACGTTCATCAGTTGATGATCTGTGCCATAAACTTGACTTAGTGAGCATCTAGTTTGCCATACTAGAACATTCTGCAATTTGATATATACTTTCATTTACTAACCTTGATAGTATCAAGGTACTAACCTTGATAGTAAATTTACTAAGCTTCTCTACATCCATGTTACATCCCTACCTCTTCTTTTAAATTCCTACCTCTTCTTTTAAATATTTATATCTTCTAGTTTTCCATAATATTTTTAAGGCCCCATGAATCTTATATGACTGCACCCCACATGGTGGTTTTTGACTGTAATGAAGATTGGATTGTTTAATTGATTGTTAAGTTTCTATAGCAAGAGAAGATACTATCAATTACTCCCATGTTTACAAAAGGGATGGACTTGTGTCAGAACATGGAAACACACATTTTGCCCTTCCCTCCTTCTTCTCACTCTGATTCTGCATTGGTTCAACTCAGTGGTGGAATTCAATTTTCTTTTACTATCGGTTCTGTGGGTGTGGCTTGGTGGGCATGGTGAGGCTTGGTGGGCATGGCAGGGGAAGGATACTGCAAAATCTCCATTCCTTCCCCAGTCCTGGGGGAAGACTATTGCAAAATCTCTATTCCCACCCCACTCTGGGGCCAGCCAGAGGTGGTATCTGTTGGTTCTCCAAACTACTCAAAATTTCCACTACCGATTCTCCAGAACCTGTCAGAATCTGCTGAATTTCACCTCTGGTTCAACTTCAAACACAACCCTGATGCAGCCCTCAGTGAAATCGAGTTATTCACACCTGCTATATATGAACAATTTTCAGGATTAAAGAAGGCTTCTTTACTTAGTCAGTCTTAACTGCAGTCTGATTTCAGTTTGGGAGAACTTATTTACTACTTAGTCTTTCATTTAACACATGCAGTTGTTGTGTTCATTTGGACCCATTTCAAGACAGATGAAATATGTTGTCATAACACCACCTTATTTTTTTTTTCTCTGAAAGACTTCATGATTAAACTGAAAGGAGATAGCCAAAGAGGGATGTTGCTTGGGATGTGGCTTTGGGTAACACAGATTTACATTTCATTCAGGAGGAATATTTTGTACTGCAGATGACATTTATTTTGCATAAAATGGAATCAAGAAGGAAAAAAATTAAAGAGGATATTGGAGCAATGCAGAATTCCAGGATGATATATTTGAAAGTGTCCTAATGATGATTTAATATAATACCACACACCCACACCATGAGCCAAAGTCCAGACAAAAGTTTTCAACTAAGGCAATTACATTCTTTATGTGTTTTCAATTTTTAGACATTGTAGGAAATGACATTCTGTTGATAAAAATATAGACACACATCAACCAAATATAAATTGGATTCAATTCCTAATGCCTTAGAAGTTTAGCTAGAAAGCCTGCTAGCCATATGAAACTAAACAAATGAAAGATGTTGACAAACCATCTGATTCATATCTAAGATCATTTTGGCTATTAAATTATGGAACCACTAATATATTTGCTGAATTAGCTCCCATCTCTAACTCAACTATAATTTATTTCTCCATCTGATCAGTTTAACCATGCTAGCTGATTGGTGGGGCTTCTAGTTTTTCTTCTTTTTTTCTTGCAAAATCAAATGTTTTCTTAAAAAAAAAAAAAAGAGGGGTGAGCCAAAGATTTTCCAGGTGTTTTGGTTTAAAAATCTCACTTCAGGCAACTGATTCATTGAAAAATGAATCCATTGGCAGCAGTAGCAGTGCAGCTGTCCTTTTTTTTTTTCCTCTTCTGTTTCTAAGTTTCTGATGGTGGTGGCTACATTAGCAACAAAGATCCTGTTGGCTACACATTTATTCCCAGAATATACCAGACATATAAAATACCCAGGGCACTGAAGAGCAAAAATGGGCCATGGACAAAAGCTCTGGGAAAATTTCAAGCATTACAATAAAAAAACTGAAAAGGCTGGTGCCACGAAATTATCTTACGAATATTATTCTAAAATTTCACACAGCAACGTTAAATCATACTAGCTAATTTTTTAGCTGGTGTTGTCCATCATATGGATCTAGTTCATCCCCAAGAACCTAGGATGTCATAATCTATTGCCATAACGTAAGTGCAGAGCTAAGCAGTGTCGCATGTTGTAATTGACAGATAGAAAATTTGACGATGACACAGTTTCCAACTGCTGCCCAAGATTATTTGGTATGGTGCTGTGTGCTGATGACTATTGGGACAACAGTTTCCCCATTTAACAATTTACTACTAGGCCAACATCTAGTGGACTGTGCAATGCTAATACACTCAACATGGTTATAACCATCAGTAAAGACATTTTAATAGTTGCAATAACATTAAGTTGGGAAACAGTATAGCTATAGCAACTTTTAGAATATCACATTTATACAGAAAATTGTGACTCTGAAAACAGAGAAAGACAGAAAGTTTGGCAAAGAGAAAACTCCATAATTGAAGGAAGTAGCAATGAAAAGAAATAGAACATTTATGATGCTCCTACCTTTATTTTTCCTATCACCTTTACCTTACTGTCTTAATTCTCCCAGGAGTTTGAGAGAAAACTCCTTAAGCCACAAGCCCAAACTGGAAATTTGCTGCTATAATTGTTGCTCTTAGGATGTACAGACAATTCAAGACTAATTTGTGAATAATTCTGTGTTACTCTCTGTCCCCTTTCCTTTCTTATCATTTCCCTTAAATCTTCCAGTGTTTCAATAAATAATAAAAAATTCTAATTTCTGCTAATTGGTCCATGTAAATACAGAGGCAACTCACGTAAATCTAAACTGTAATTGTAAAAGCATACCTGGTACTAAAAGTATTAGCACAGGTATTGTTGCTCAGAATTATACTAGTGATATGGTCCCAGCCATGCAATATTCCCTGAAATCTGTTGCATGTGCTTGTACTGCTTTTAATATAAGATGTGCTATGCCTTTCTTAACAATCATCTCCCATTCTTATAAACTGGTATTCTCTGTGCCAGTATTCACATTTATCCTTGTTGTAGTTTTCTAAAACAAACAAGCTGATAAATCCCGGATTGCTGCCAGACTTTCTCAACAGATATTTATTCTGTTTTGTCATTTTCTCCCTTCTCTAATTAACACATGCAAAATCCAGGGTGTCTTGAGAATGACACAGAGAAAAAAAATATATAGGGAAAATCAGAAAATGGGGAAATATCTAGAGACAAGAGAGGAGATTATTTATCAGCTGAGTTTGCCAGTTACCATTCGATGGCTAATGAAAACATAGCGGAAACTCCTGGAGCAACAGAGTGGTTTTCCAGCTGCTACAGCTTTCTGCTTAGCTCCTTGAGGAACTTCACAGGAACTGGCCAAACTTCTTCACTGTTCGCTTATTGTTTCCTGTGTTGCTACTCATGAAAATCAAAGATAGAAAAAAAAGAGAATTTTGCAAGGTCAGGGACATCTGTGGAAAGAAAAAATTGAACCAGGGAAAATATAGCAAGGACTGCCTGGCCTGGGCCAGTTCATGGGTCCTGATCTTTTGCCAATGCAAACAAAGCTCAAATGCAAAGAAGACTGAATTCAGGCAAGGATGGTGTGGGCCCTTCCTTGGGAATGCAGTTTGGGAATGCAGCAGTTGACTATGACAAATCTCATAGGCCACCCAAAAGGGACAAAGGCTTATTCCTCAACATCAGTGGTGGGTATCTACTGGTTTGTCCTAGTTTGGGTGAACTGGTAGCGGCAATGGCAGGAGGCTCTGCCCACCCACACAGACATTATCACAGATGCTCTGTGCATGCGCAGAACTGCCACATGCGCACTCACAGTTCTAAACCGGTAGTGAAGGTAAGTGAAACCCACTACTGCTCAACATATTCCTCAACACATTTCTCAAGGAAAGGGGAACATAAATATCCATATAGAACATGCACACAAAAATTGAATATATAAAACAGCCATTCTATGTTACTGTAGAAAAGGTCTACGTAAGGCATCAAGACACTTTTTAAAATTGTGGCAGTGTAGGAATATATTATTTATATAATATGTATATGACATTTATATATATCAAATTATTTAATAAATAAAATGCCATTTTACTTTTTGTATAGTCATTTTCCTATTCTTTCTTTTCAAGGTGTAGCTCCCAATTCTGAATCTCCATTAGGGAAAAGGAAAAACAAAACAAAACAAAACAGAGCTCTGCCAGGTGTTTAAATTTCCTATGCTTTGACTAAGAAAAGATAGTTGGATCCCCACAGTGCAATGCAACCAGACCCCTTTTAATCTTCCCTTCCCAAAGAGTCAATTGTACTGAAGCCTCCCAAGATCATTGCTATATTTTCACAAAAATTCCATGTAATTCTTCATGAACATAATACAACAAATATATATATCTATTCCTTGCCTATTTTCCACTTTATCTAGTCTTTGCTGCTCAATTGAAGCTAAAGAGACCCCTTCCACCCCTTCCCCATTGGAGAGTGTAGTGGGAGAAGCAAGGAAGCAAATATCCATGTTTAGATAGAACAACCAAAAGGCAGGAGAGGAAAGAAATTCAATTAAGCATGACAAAAGGAAATAGAGATACCAATTAATCTTTACCTCCTTATCCATAGCCTTGGGTATCTATAGTTACCCAACTAACTATAGATAGTTGTCAAATTTCAGGCATTATGCCAATAAGATGTTCCATTGAGTTTCTTGGTGTAAAAAGCTAAAGAGGTTTTATTTATTTATATTTCATATTTCTTAAAAGCCCATATCCTGTGGAGAGGGGCTCTGGGCGGTGTCCAATATCATCAATAAAATTAAACATTAAAAACAAAGATGCTTTTGAGATCCTGTTCCAGCCAATAGCAATCTGAATTAAGTAATCAGAGCTGACCATGCTAAGCTTCTGAATTCAGCCAAGGACAGCTAGATGCTACCATGCATCAGATTAAAAGCATATTTCTGGGCCTGAACAGTTCCCAAAAGGAAACATGGCATGCTTTCAAGACAAATCTGTGGAAAACAGACTACAGCATAAAATGAATTTTTTTCCTGCATAACCTTTCTTTGCCTTAATATCTCAAACAAAAATGGTAACTGCAGTGATGCAATCCAAGTATACACAAAATCAAAACATCAAGATCTATTGCAAAATATGGTGTCTGTAGTCTTCCCCTAAAGATATATCTCATCATATGCAACAGTAGAATGCTAGAACTATGTAATTGGAAAGGGCCACGGGGATATATAATCCAACCTACTGCAATGCAAAAGAAAACCAAACCAAATCCTTGAGCGGTGGCTGTCCAGCCACTTCTTAAAAGCCTCCAGAGATGCAAAAATTTCATAATCTCTGTAGGAAGATTGATTCCACTGTTGTGCAGATTTTATCATCAAAAGGTTTTTCCTTTTTCTTACAATTTAGATGTAATTTAACACCATATTAAATATTAATGGGTATTTCTTATTCTGGCATCTTTCCTATAGTGTCCATTTATGTTCCTGATATGGGTACCAAATATTTCCTTTGTATCTTTTCTTCAGACTGTACACTTCAAGTTCTTTCATGTCTTCCTAGAAAATTTCTCCAAACTTTCTATCTCCTTTGCCACCTCTTCTGAACCTGGCTGGATCTGGTCTAACCTGTCAGTATTCTGAAACTGTACAAACCCCTCTAGATGTGAACTCACCAATAAAGAATAAAAGGAAATACTTTTGATTAAAGATTAGATAATACAAAGAAGTACATAGAACAGAATATGCTACAGATGTTTCTTGCCTTTTCCAAAGATTATTACAAAAGGGATATAGGCTAGGAAGGCTTGTTAAACTCTCAGCCCATGGTCGGATGTGTCAGGCAATGGCCATGCCCAGATCCAGTTTAGCGAAGGGGAAAAAGTCCCAATACATCACATGATGCCACCGTGATGACATGAGTTTGACATCCCTGGGCTAGGAAGTAGACACTCTACTAATGAAACTTGTTTCAGTTATTCTAACATTTCTTTAACATAAAAACGTAATTGTGTATTTTGTACCAGTATAATAATTTTGCTGACATATGTTGAAAGAGTACACAAGTTTAAATATTGAGGAAAAATCCTTCTCAGAATTGTAGGCAAAGGATCATAAAATTACACTGTTAGAGGGATTTCTTATTCTGACCTGTGTCAGTCTCATTTGACATCATATTTTGAAAGTGTTTTCTGGCTGTCTCCCCCTGACTTTTCATCAAGGAGAGTCACATTTCCATGACTTCATCACTCTCTACCTTGAGTTAATGAAGCACTCCACACCTGCACCCAGCAGGAGTGGACTTCTTGATTCTCAATTCTCTGAAGTCCTAATGTAGTTGTAGCAGCCAACCATGATGTTACAAACAGAATTACAACAGAGTCACCTGGTGAGGGAATAAGCAAGTGGAGCAGATGAAATCTCCACAATAGATACCTTTCAATGCCAGAAGAAAATGGAGAAAAGAAACAGGGAATAGTTATAATCAATGCATTTGACAAGTTTCTCACTAGGATAATATCCTAAAGTGCAGCCAAACATTTGAATGTTTGTGTTATATCATGGGAAAAACAATTATATAGTCATTGAATTAGACTATTAAGCTTCCTGGCAACACAGCTGTTCAGTGTTTCTTTAAATGACTCTTTCATTAGCTGTATTTTAGTACTGTGGAGAAATACACTGCAATAACCTTCATATGGTCTTCTCATTGATAGGGAGGTTTACTTGAAACATTATTGCATATTTTGCAATAATGCAAAATGAACAGACAGATTAGTTCATGCGTGCATTTCTCTACTTGTTTGAATCTGCTTTAATATTATCAAAATATGAGAATGCTTCCACTCACAAAACAGAATCTTTCAGCTTCTAACAAACAGATGGAGATACATATTCATATACTGCAGATCCAGAGAAGAATCTGTGTAAGAATTACCTGAAATTATATCTGGCCAATATTTTAGTTAAAAGATATTCTGTATACTGGGCTAATATATGAACATCTAATACAATTTGAATCTTATGTATACAATTTGTCTCCTGCATACAGATTACCAAATTTTGTCAAGTTTGTAATCTGAAAAATTTACAAAGGTATCAGTCATGTTTACACAACACATTCGTTTAAAGTCTTTCTGAGATCCTTGTTTTAGAAGTTGTACTTATTTAGAATTAACATCCAGAGTATCATATGTGAAATGAAGCCAGCAGTGCTAAGATACTTTATAAATATGTAATTAATACTTCTACATTTCTCAGACTATATTACATTGACCTCAGTAGGTTTTTGCATACACATAATTTCTTCCTGCAATAAATAGTACAATATTTTTGCAACTTAGTTAAAGCACTAAATCTGATCTCCAGAATAAAGCAAACTTCCTCTGAAAGCTCTCCTTAAACAATTAAGTCTTTGTAGTGATGTAGCCTCCAGTTCTATGGCTGCTTTTCTTTTCTGTGTCACTTTTCCTTGATTTCCTTCTTTTGATCTTTGGTTCCATGTGGTGTTGTAGTTGATAATTTATATAATATGCAGCAGATTGGTAACAAATGTTCTTAGACAATCAGATGGGATTCATGTTCAAGGGAAACAACCATGGCTGTTGTAGAATGTTATTTTATCAAGGAGTAAAGTTTTTTATCAGTTTATAAGGTACTTTATGGAGTTGGCTAGACATACTGAGATAAATTAAGAGGTAAGAAAGATAAGATGTTAAAGTTAATAGAAAAGTACAGAGAAGAGTACAGAAAGAGTTTAACTGGGTTAAATTTCACATTTTTTGCTTTTTAGTCATTCTATTCTTGACTGAAGTTTCTAGCACATTTACTTATTACTTTTATATGCCCAGAATGAAAATTGACAAATGGTTCATTTTGGGGATGACATCAAATAATGTACATATAAAGTGGCTTCATTTGCTTTTGGGAAGATTTGACCCTCTTTCTCCTTGATTTATAATTAAAATTATTAAGATGCCATAGTCATTATAAATGCACTCTGAGTGCATTATAAATGCATTCTGAGAAAGGACAGAAAACCTTTTTTAAAGCAGTGGTAAAATTCAGCCGGATCTATCCAGATTACGCAATCCGGTAGTGCCAGCAGCGAGAAGCTCCATCCACCCGCCTGGACATCATCACGTCCCATTTTTGACCCTCTGCACATGCGCAGAAGGCTCTGCACATGTGTGGAGGAGATGCACATGCTCACATTTGCGAGCCAATAGGGAAAGGTAAGTGAATTTCACCCTTGTTTTAAAAGAAATAATTATTACATTCATCTTAAGAAACTTGGGCTGGATTGCTCAAGTAGGCAATTATAGGCCAGCTTCTAACCTCCCATGGTGGCATGAACTGATTGAAAAAAGATAACATTTTCATCTGTGAGATATCCTGGAAGAAGTAAATTCTGCTTATCTATTTTAAACTGACTTCAGAGAAGACTGTGGATTTGAAACTGCTTGGGCTCACCCAATGGGTTTGATGTGGGACTATAACTCTGTTGGTTCTTCTTGAAGTTTCATCGGCTTTTAATACCAGTGACCATGGTATTCTTCTGGATTACCTTAGAGATTTATAAATATGGCAGTGACTTTGTTTCTGTATCTCATATATATATGAAAGTGTCATTTGCAAAAAGAAAAAAAGAAATTGTGCTTGAAAAAGCTATTATGACACAAGCTATTGTGTCATATTTCCCAGAATTCCATTCTGTCTGCAGTCAGTACTGGCCTGGATAAGAAATAATAAAGTAAAATTGAATCCCCTAAAAATAGAGATAATCATTCCAGAAAGGTAATAAATATGTTGTTGTGGGATTACACTCTTGCAGAAGAAGCAGATATACAATACTGAGGTGTTTTTGAGAACAACAGCCAGAATTTTTTTAAAAATTTGATTTATATGCCCTCCTTCTCCGAAGACTCAGGGCGGCTTACAATGTGTTAAGCAATAGCCTTCATACTTTTGTATATTTATACAAAGTCAGTTTATTGACCCCACAAACTGGTTCCTCAGTTTACCTACCTTAGAAAGGATGGAAGGCTGAGTCAACCTTGAGCCTGGTGAGATTTGAACTTAGAATAATTGCAGACAGCTGAATGTTAATTACAGTGCTTAGTCTGCCGAGCTATCCAATCACCTTTTATCTATTTTAATCTAATTACTTTATGTTCATCCTTTCTGGATGAAAATAACTTTAATACTGTGAAAGTAGTTCTTGTTTAGGAACTGCAAATTGGATGGTGACTCAGTGATTAAGCTAAGTGAAAAATCATGTTACTGCAACTTGCGATTTTATTTCGGCTTTCCCAGCTGAAATATTTTCAGCTCATGAGAAAGGTTGGTAAAAGAATAATGGGATAATTAACAAGAAGGGAATTAATGTTTGTATTTACATTTATTGGAGAGAAAAGGATTACAAAAGAGTATGTAAGCATACAATAGGGAATACATACCAAAAGGCATTTAGTGGCAGTTATGTGTCCAATGCGCTTGTAACTAATAGTCATAACCTATTTAGGAAGCAAACAAAAGTTTTGAAACTGACTAGTGTCTTGTCAGTTTTAGAGAGCAGCTACCAGCCAGTTAACTAAAGTAACAGTGTTGACCTTGTTAACTTGTAGTACGTACTTTTTTAGGAGTACTGTAGAGTAGGGCTGTCAAACTCCAGATATGTCATGTGCTAGCCACACCCATGCCTAGTTTAGCGAAGGGGAAAAATGTCCTGATATGTCATGTGATGCCACTATGACAATGTGAGTTTGACACCCCTGCTGTAGAGGAAAACAGATCAGGAAGAAAGAACTTACTTAGGTAATATCTCCACTCTATGAGGGGATGGGGGAGAAAACAAATGGGTCAGCACAGAACAATGTAAAGTAGTGTAATAGTGAATAAGTGACAGAGAGAGTGAGAGAGACTGTGAAAGTTATAAATGTGGGTATTGGTCACAAAGTTATTTCTTCTTGCTGTCATAACTGCAACAGTCACTGTTTAAGGCAGTTACTAAACAAGGACTACCTGTGTACAGGTATGGTAATACGCTATACAGTATGTGAGGCTGATATTCTGCCTAGTTCAGAAACTTCATATGGTTCAAAACTTGTCAACCAGCATGGACTCAAAGAAATCATATTATATCTTTGATTAAAACACTGCACTAGCTGACAATTTGTTTCCAGGTAAAATATTAGTGCTATTATGTTTAAAGCCCTATATTGCTTGGGTTCAAAATATATAGAAGGGTATCTCTGTCTATGTGAACCATCATGCTTATTAGATCATATGAAGAAATTCGCCTACATTTGATTAAGCTTGTCTAGAAGTGAGTTGAAGTTGAGCCTTTGATGTTGCCCATTCTAGTTTTTTGAAATGCTTTCCTTGAAGAACTGAGGGAGTACAATTATCATAAATAGCTTTCTAAAGGCTCATAAAATACATTCATTGTACACATTTTACAATTTGTACAATGTTAAGTGTTAATTTTAATGTTATGTGTTTTAATGGTTATAATTGTTATTTTAAATTATTTCAGTATCATAATTTTAAATTTGTAAATTTAAATCTTTAAAGTTGTTTCTTGCAAATGTTTCATTACTCAAACTTGGTAACATCATCAATACTAATCTACACGAAAACAACAAGCTCAGAGAGCACCAAGGACCCCGCCATTTCAACCCTGAGCTACAAATGTTCTCCTTTATTGTGCATTTTATTTATTTATTTATTCTATTTATTTTATTAAATTCATATACCACCCTAATCCCGAAGGATTTAGGATGGTGAACAGCCAAAAGATAAAATACACATAGTACAAATGTTAAAAAATCAGTTAAAAATACATTAAATAGTTTGGCCCCAAAACAAATTTAAAACACCCAATTTATAAAACAAATTTAAAAGCAATTTAAAAGGGAGGTAGGTTAAATACGGAAATATCTCTAAAACTATGATCCAGTAGTAGCAGTCGTCATCGTTGTCATCGTCGTCGTCGTAGTAGTATTTTTAAAAAATTACAGGTGTATATTTTTCCATTTATGAAGGTAAAAAAGCTAGGGAAAAGAAGTAGTATTTGTCAATGGAGATTATTTTGATCTTGGAAAATACTTCTGAGAATATCATTGGCAGCCAATAAAACAAACAATTTGATCATCAAACACATCAATTGAAAGTTTTCATTCAAGGCACAATAACAAATAACCAGGTTCAAATTATTCTATTTCAGGCACATTATGCAAAGACCCAGGTCCCTGGAAAAATGCTGTAATGCCAGAAGAAGATGAAAAGAAAGAGAGGAATTAAGGTGAATAAATTCAATGGTGATACGTTCACCATTATAGACCTGAAAGGGGCTAGGTATAGATATCATGGAGAATATCTATGTGGTCACTAAGAGTTGAAAGACTTAATGGCACAAAATCAACCAAGAAGCTAACATAGTCATTTAAAGTACAAAATCACATGCTAATGTTATTTTCATTTTATCAGCAGCTGGCCTTATAGTTAGAATTAATGCAATAGTGCACCATCTATTTTTATATCTCTGGTTTTCCTGGTTGAATGCCAGAAAGGTGTTAACGTGTTGCTCTGATCCATCAGCACCTCATGAAGGTGAGGTGTTGATGGATCATAAGCCAGCAGTAATTGGAATCATGCAGATGGAAAATTTAAGGCTGCTACAACTATGGGAAGCAGATAGTGATTAGATGAGCATGGAACACTTGAGATAAAAACATGTTAATTAAAGAAAACATTTAAGACTGCTGAATTGACTGGCAGTGTTGCAAAACTGAAACTAAATGTGGCTGGTTGTGATTTTAGGCTCTCAGCAACTATAGTCTGATTTTAATAAGAATTGGAACATAAAATTGCATACATAGAAAATATGCTGAAACTGATGTAATTATTACAAAAGTATTTTTATTATTAATAATTCTTTCAATTGCTATTATTTAAACAGGACAGAGACTACATCTATATATTACTAAAATGCTTATGTCCGCAACCTTTAACTGGGTGAAACAGTGCATTACAGGACAACAGTTTTTGAACTAAGCTACCTCAAATGGAAAGTTCAAACTATCGTACCATTGCATTCATTTCACATGCTAGTAAGATTATGCTTAAAGTCCTACAAGCTAGGCTACAGCAGTATGTGGATCGAGAACTACCAGAAGTACAGGTAGGATTTTGAAGAGGCAGTGGAATTAGAGATCAAATTACCAACATATGCTGGATCATGGAAAAGCTTCTGCTTCATTGGCCTTTGATTGTGTGGATCACAGCAAATTGTGGCAAGTTCTTAAAGAGATGGGAGTACCAGACCATCTTTTTTGTCTCTTGAGAAATCTATATACGGGTCAAGAAGCAACAGTGAGAACTGGATACGGAACCACTGATTGGTTCAAAATTGGGAAAGGAATCTGGCAAGCCTGTATACTATTGTTCTGCCTAGTTAACTTATATGCAGAGCACATCATGAGAAAGGCAGGGCTAGATGAATCAAAAGTTGGAATTAAGATTGCCGGGAGAAATATCAACAACCTCAGATATGCAGATGATACCACTCTAATGGCAGAAAGAGAAGAGGAACTAAAGAGCCTCTTGGTGCGGGTGACGAAAGAGAGTGCAAAAGTTGGCTTGAAACTCAACATTAAGAAAACTAAGATCATGGCATCCAGCCCTCTCAATTCCTGGCAAACAGATGGGGAAGAAATGGGCGTAGTGACAGATTTTATTTTCCTGGGCTCCAAGATCACCGCAGATGGGTACTGCAGCCAAGAATTTAAAAGATGCTTGCTCCTGGGGAGGAAAGCTATGGCAAATCTAGACAGCATACTAAAAAGCAGAGACATCACTCTGCCAACAAAAGTGCCTATAGTCAAGGCTATGGTATTCCCAGTTGCAATGTATGGTTGTAAAAGTTGGACCATAAGGAAGGCTGAGCACCAAAGAATTGAGGCCTTTGAACTATGGTGCTGGAGAAAACTCCTTTGAGTCCTTGGACTGCAAGATGATCAAACCACTCAGTCCTAGAGGAGATCAACCCTGACTGCTGTTTAGAAGGCCAGATCCTGAAGATGAAACTCAAATACTTTGGCCACCTAATGAGAAGGAAGGACTCACTGGAGAAGAGCCTAATGCTGGGAAAGATTGAGGGCAAAAGAAGAACGGGACAACAGAGAACAAGGTGACTGGATGGAATCACTGAAGCAGTAGACATGAGCTTAAATGGACTCCAGAGGATGGTAGAGGACAGGAAGGCCTGGAGGAATGTTGTCCATGGGGTCGCAATGGGTCAGACACGATTTCCCAACTAACAACAACAACCTCAAATGAGCTAACTCACAGAATGCATTCAAATTCAGTCCTCCTTGACTCCTGTGGGATTAAAATTTAACAATATTGTGGTTGTTTTGATGTTGATGTGCTGCTGCCTCTGTAATCAAATACAATCTTTCACATTAGGTTGTTAAAGTAGTATTTCTCAGTCCTTATTTCCAAATAATTCTGTTCTTATCTCCAAAACGTAGGGGAACTCTAGTGATTGAAGTCTTCTACAGGAGGCCAAATTTACAGCCTCCTATCTCTTCTTTGCTTGAAAGGAATAAAGAATTGCTGAACAGACTCAGATACCTACCAATCTGGAAATTATGGAATGAAATAGTGCCATGAAGAGTTTACACAATGAGCTTTTCAAAATCTGTCTTAAAAGATTTAGATAAAACTGTTTAGATTTTGTAAATGGATAACTTAACATGAGAGACTCTAATTAATCTGAAGTGTAGTTTCTAGTCTGGTAAGAAAAGGATGATATTGACTTGTAGAATGCATAGAATTCTTTTTCTCTAAATTCTAGATTCCTGTTTCCCCTACTTACCTTGTTATGATAAAATCTCTATGTGGTTAACAAAAACAGTCCTTATAGTGACTATGAAGTGTGTATTTACACACACACACACACACACACACACACACACACACACACACACACACACACAGTATTATATAATATAAAACATAATGTACTATTGCCATGAGAGATATCAGTAGTGATGTGCCATAAAAATTCAAATGAAATGATGTGGACAAGCTTAGGGCAAGATGATACAGGACATAAGCATACCCATCACATATTCCATACCCAGTCAGACCAAAAGCACCCTTTCATAGAAGACGTAACATAAAACTAGCCTTGGGGCTGCCATGAAGAGTTCCTCTCCGATTTGGATTAAATGGGAAAGGAAACAAGAGTCATCTCTGTACTGGCTGCCAATCTGCTTGGGTTGCCATGACAGAAAACAGGATATAGTTCAAGGCATCTGTTCTCAACATATTATTACCAGTTCATAAATTTGACTCCAGTTAGATTAACTTCTTCACAAGGATGTGCTGCCAACTTGTTAACAAGGAGATTTCCAATCTTGTGAGGGAAGGAACAGTCATTACTTGCTGGTTCAGAAAAACATAAACATCCTCTTTCTCTCAGTTTTTTTCCTTGGAACCAAGAAAGACATATTGCCTCTAAGTAATAGCGCATAAGTCTGCCTTTCTCATCTTCCTCATGTACCCTCCCACTCTGTGCCTCTTATGCAGAATGAAGTTGGAGCCCTTAGAAGGGACTGAGTTCCTTTGTTGCAGACACAACTAAGTGGCAGTGAGTGAATCTTTCTGGACCCTCTTGCGATCTGCATTGTTGTAACATTACATTTTATCGAACTACTTTTTTCACAATCTGGTTTGATACCCCACCCACCCCTATATTTAACACAAGTTTCCTATAAGCATATCTCTAGACACTTCTAATATTCCCCTCCATGTCCACGTAAAATTTTCATGGAGGAAATTTTAGGGAAGGGAAAATAAAGAGAGACAATTTTGCAGACATAAGAACTATGAATAAAACTTGAACAGTTTGTTTTGAGGCAATGAATGGTTACATAAATATATTAATTTTCTATAATTTATAAACACAGCTACCCAATAGCCAGCTCTATTCTATTTGAACAAGCAGACCAGCGTGGATAAAGTATCCTACATGGAATACACAGGAAGAGTGCAATTATGGGACAAGATAGGAGATCAGAAAATATCTCCCTGTGCCTTTGGTACAGTACTGTAGACCGTTAGCATCCAACCCTCTCCTAGAAGAATGAAATATTCTAGGAAATATTAAAAAGGCAGAATATTATATTTCACTGGATGAGAAAAGGAGAAACATGTTTTTAAAGACAAAGAGCAGCTCCCTGAAGCTTCCTGCACCTAGCAGATATTCGGTGCACATTAAGACTGGGCAGCCTATCTACAAGACAATTAGAATTTCAGCTCACGGGTAATGGGATTAATACATGACTCTCAGGACATAACAGGATTAGTCCCAGGGGTGTTACCTTTACTACTGGTTCTCAATGGGACTATGTGTGCGCTCTTCTGCACAAGCGCAGAAGAGTTTCTATGATGTCAGAGTCTGTGGGCAGAGCCTCCCGCCAGTTTTACTACTGGTTCTATAGAACCAGTGTGAACTAGGGGCAACCCACCACTGACCAACCCACCCATCTAGCAGCAGGGCTCATTGCATTGCGAAATCACCTGGGGATATTACATCACCTAGCAAGGTTCAACCAAACTTAATTCAGACAACCTAAAAAATTAGCTATGACCCCTGAATAGCCCCATGAGAGTCTGACAGCAGCCAATAAAATAGGTTTCTTGCACAGGAACAGGAAGCTCAAGGGCAAGGCCCAAGAGAGAGTATAAATAACCCTCTCTCTGTCTCTCTCCTCTACTCTGGGTACAGCTACCGAGAACTTAAAGCCCATATGGTCCAGGGGTGGTATTCACTTACCTTCGCTACTAGTTCACAAATATGAGTACATGCACCACCTCTGTGCATACTCAGGGGCTGTCCCACACGTGTGCAGAGAATCAAAAACATGGATAAATGGGATGTGATTACGTCTGGGTGGGTGGGCGGAGCCAACCGCCACTGCTACCGGTTCACTCAAACTGGATAGAACCAGTTGAATACCACCACTGAGGTGTTCCTGTCCATCAATAAACCACCTTTCCAATCAGCCTCCATGTTTCCAGTGTCTTTCTCCCCACTTGGAACTGAACCCAGATAGATATTTCTTCCTACAGTATATAAATGAATATAATGTTTTGGGGTCCTTTTTAATATTTCTAAAAATAAATGGTAAAATGTAAGGGTTAGAATGGTCCTTGAAGATCATCTTTCACAGTTCCCTACCTTGCACAAAATAGTTCTAACCTCCTTCTCCTCATACAGTGAAGTGTGTCCCTCATTCTACTCATTGTACTCTCCATTTGTGAAAAAAACTACTTGAATAATGTGGAGCTCTGGTAGCTCAGCAGACTAAAATTAAACACCAGCTATCTGCAATTACTGTGTTCAAATCTCACCAGGCTCAAGGTTGACTCAGTCTGCCATCCTTTCTAAGGTAGGTAAATTGAGGACCCAGTTTGTGGGGGCAATAAGCTGACTTTGTATAAATATACAAAAGTATGAAGGCTATTGCTTAACACATTGTAAGCCGCCCTGAGTGTCCGGAGAAGGGCAGCATATAAATCAATTTTTTTTAAAAAAAGCGCTTACAGGTAGTCTTCGACTTACAACAGTTCATTTAGTGACTATTCAAAAAATGACAAAAAAGTGACTTATGAACGTTTTCACACTTGTGACCATTGCAGCATCCCCATGGTCATGTGATCAAAATTCAGATGTTTGGCAACTGTTCATGCTTATGACGGATGCTCTGTCGCAAAAGGGGATCACACAAAAGGTTGTGTGATCCCCTTTTGCGACCTTCTGACAAGCAAAGTCAATACAGCTAGAAACACAGTTTTTAAGCCAGATTCACTTAACAACTGTGTTGATAACTTAACAACTGTAGTGATTTGCTTACAGTAACAACTGTGGCAAGAGAAGTTGTAAAATGGGCTAAAATTCACTTGTCAAATTTTCACTTAACAGAAATGTTGGGCTCAATTGTGGTCATAAGTCGAGGACTACCTGTATTTTATGGTCTTTTTGCACTTAATTTTTATTGTTCACATTTCCTGTTTGTGTATTTCATTTCCATTATACATATAAAAAAGGTAGTCGTTCAATAATAGGCTTTCTCACATGGAGGGTAAGATTGCCCTGTGGGTGTTCTTGAGATTATGTGTTTCCTTCACTGCTCTCAAAACTTAAATCAAGACTTGCTGTGTTTCATAAATTATCACATAAATAGCATACTCCAAACTGAATCAATTACTGTATATAATTTTCTTTGTTACTGTAAAACATGATTTGAGGGGAAAAGCTATGGAAATCGTCTCTATTAAAATTAGTAAGACTTTGATCTTAGAATAGAATAACAGAGTTGGAAGGGACCTTGGAGGTCTTCTAATCCAACCCCTTGCTTAAGCAGGAAACCCTACACCACTTCAGACAAATGGTAATCCAATCTCTTCTTAAAAACTTCCAGTGTTGGAACATTTACAACTTCTGGAGCAAGTTGTTCCACTGATTAATTGTTCTAACTGTCAGAAAATTTCTCCTTAGTTCTAAGTTGCTTCTCTCCTTGATTAGTTTGTACCCATTGCTTCTTGTCCTACCCTCAGGTGCTTTGGAAAATAGTTTGACTCCCTTTGCATTGGATTTAGACTGTTATACAAAACTGTTTCTGTATTTTATAAAACAGGAAGCAGCAGTCTCCTTTGTTTAGTATGTCTGCTCCTGGAGCCTTAAAATAGTATAAAATTGTAAAATAAATAAAGCAATAAAGTTCTTACTTTCTTATAATGATTTCTTATGGGGGGGGGGAAGCTTTTTAATGTGAGTTTGGGGACCAGTAACTCAAATGATCAAAAGTGTTTTGAATAACTGATAATATTTTGATATGCTGAAACTAGAATTAAAGCAGCAATGTGAAATACAGGGTAGATTTTATTTACAAAATGATAAGAGGACTTGCTCTCAATCAGCACTTCCTGCTTGCTTGTTGTGGTGACGGTAAGTAGACAAAACAATTTCTTGCTATCTTAAATTCTTGAAACAAGTTGCCTTTTAATTAAGTCAGAAATCAGTAGCAGACAGTCATAACATTTATCCCAGTGCAGGACAGGAACTACTGAAGTCTCACCAAGCTACCTAAATGAGTAAGATCTCTGGTCAAAATCTGAATAGTAGAGGTTAGGTAAGCACTAAAACCTTATCACAAGACTGACTACAAGAAAGCTGCAGTGATCTCAAAGGAAGTCTTTCTTGTTCAAAGGATGGAAACTTTGTCAGACATAATATATCAGCCAGATTAATTTAACTAATGGTCAATTCATTGTAAACAGAAAGATCTACCAACATTCTCTTGAATTTTGAGGTGGCTAATTCACATTGGCTATTATGAAAATATATTCCTATGAAGAAACTGTGTCTAGCGTGTGATAACTGAGACAGGAATATTCACTTTGTGTTTAACACCACTGTAATAAATTGTTTTCATACATATATTAAGCAAGGTGGTATCTAATACGTAGTTTTAACAATAAAAATACTTCAGCACCCTAGACCGCTAAGAAACTCAAACATCACAAAGAGCTCACAATGCAGAGCCAAAATAAATATTCATCACAATATTTTTGATGTGCATAGTAAGAAAAAAAAATCCAAGAAAGATTCAAAGATTCATGATCCAAAATAAGTCCTGCTCAAATTAGTAGAACCAAAATGTGAAGGTGGAATATTAAGGAATATGAAACCACTCTACCTGCAGAATTCCTTGAACTTTTCAAGAAATACTCATAGCTGAAAGTAAGTATTAAAACAAACATATAAACAAAAATCGAGTTCAGGGAATCTTTTACCCTAACACCCATGCACAGATTCTTAAATAACATATGAGCATATGTGTGTAATACATTTCCTGAACTCCTATTTTTTTTAAACAAATTAAAAATATATTAAAGATTTTTTCAGAAAGGAAGATGAAAACTAATACAAATATAAAATAGGAAAAAGAAAAGAAACAACCAGTAATCCAAGAGAAAGCTGAAAATGCAAAAAAGTAAAAAAAAAAATAATAAAAGAAAAATAGAAAAGAAAGAAAAATATAAAGAAGTAGCTTCTGATCCTCTTTACAACAATTAGAAGTAAGTATAGTTATAAGTTTACCTCTTACTCTATGATTACAAAATGAATTTCTTCTTTTTATTATCTAATCTGTATAATAATCAAAACCATAAATAATAAGCTCATTTTTTTCTGTAAAAAAAAAATCACATCTTCCTATTTGGTTTCTCAAGTGAATTTTATTGGATTTTTTCTTTTACTGTTATCCACCCAGTATGTTTGATGCAATATAAAAACTCCGTAGACAAACAATGGGACTATGTGCCCATATACAAACAGATAATCCTTATTTAGTGACTTTCTCTTTACTGCACGTTTGCAGTTATGATAGTGATAAAAACAACTTTATGACCAATTCTTGAATTTATGATCTTTGTAAGTGTAAAGCAATGGAAAGTTGAAGTAAGATTGGAAGCATAGTCATGATCGCAATTGTGGTAGCTAAACAAGGATTACCTATGCACACTCATACACATGTATACAATTTTATGGTTTTAGATTTATACATAGTAAGCTGCTTAAACTGTTGCACGAAATCCTTTTCTTGTCACCTACATTTGCTTTTTGTTATCTTAAAATGATAAATTAGCATCATCATTGTTATTTTAAGATGATAAACTCTTAAACAGTGCCACCTATTGGGACCCCAGAAAAGTGCCCTTCCTGGACAGAGCCTGCTCTCTGAAATGACATTCTCTTGAGATCTGGGTGGCTTCCACCCTGAAGTAACTCTTAAAGATTCAGCTTTTCTCATGGGCTTTAGGCTAGGCTGTTGTAGGGTATAAGTATGTTGCCACTGGCCTGATTTGTCATCTAATTTATTGTTTATTTGTATATTGCTCTGTATATTTCAAGTCTGCCCAGACTTGATTGGAATTGGATGGTGGCCAAGTTGACGGATTGAATAAATAAATCAACTTTGGGTTTCTAATTTTCTGACCTAGTCATTCCTTGTAGATTTAGAAAGATATGTTTCAAATGATTTGTGATTATTTGTTCTTTTTTTACATATAACTTCAACCAGGCTTCCACATATATAAAAGGATAAGTCCTTCTGCTTTGCTGTACACCTTTTGTTATGAATTCTCTTGCTTGGATTCCTAAGCTATTAATGGCAGGAATTGGATGGTCTGTGATTTCTGATTAGAGAGGTGCTCACACATGAGAATGCAAGCAGGCAGATAAGTGACAGTATGTCAAATGAATGAAGAAATAAGTCGCCTATTGAGAGGCACTGGAGCAGCAAATGGGGGAAAAATTGAGGAGAGGCGATTTCCCAAGACATTATTGTCTAAACTCAACAAAATGAGAGAAGACAAATAATGTCTGTTAAAATGTTGATTTTTAATTGATTCTACAAGTTGTAATAGGGAACAGTTTCTCAAGTCTTAGCTGGGGTTTAAATGAAAAAGGGGAAAAAAGCACTTTTAAAAATACATATACAATGCTCTTCTATAATACCATGAATAAAGAAACAGCTGTTCAGTTCATTGTTTGAGTTTCCATGGTAAAAGAGCAAGAGGTGGGGGGCAGAGTTTACTGATTACACAGGCAGGATGCCAAAAGGAAGGTTTAAATTTGGGTCTCTTCCATTTTGTCAGAATAATGAATAGCACTCAGTTATATTTCTGCCTGTGCCTTGAAAGATGTCTAGTGAATTATGAGGCTGAGAAAAAAGATCATTTTTCTTCTAACCCATTTAGTTGGAGTAATATAACAGAAATATTTTTTTAGAGATATAATACTGAAAATATACAGAACATGTTACATCTATCTTTTCCTCTTTGAGCTGATTCTGATGTGATTTAGACACAATGCCCGGATGGGGGATATATTTTGTGGAGCATTGTAACCCCATACAGGGGAGATGGCCCTGTTGTGCAATCCCAATGTACAACAAAAGAAGAATTCAGAAAAAGAGACTAATGCAGGTCGTACTTGCAGATATGTATTGAAAAGTATTTTTTTTTTAATCAAACTTTATACCGCCCTTCTCCCAAGGTACTCAGGGCGGTGTTCAGCCAATAATAAAAAACAGAGACATAAAAGTTAAAAACAATTTAAAACTGATTCAATGGTTTGGACAAATATTAAAAAACACCAGACTAAAAAACCCACTAAAATTCATCATACCATCAGACCAGCTTGCTGGAATAATAGGGCCTTCAGGGCCTGGCAAAAGGCGCAAAGGTCAGGGATCCTATGTTCCATAGGGGGCAATTCGTTCCAAAGGATGGGGCCCCCCACAGAGAAGGCTCTCCCCCTGGGGGTCGCCAGTCGACATAATTTGACCGACGGCACCCTGAGGAGGCCCTCTCTGTGGGAGCGTATCAGTGGCAGCAAGTGGTTTTGTAAATATCCAGGTCCTAAGCCATTTCTCTGTAACTGTATACTATTGTTCAGGTAGAGAAGAACAAGTGACATTTTGAACTATGAATTCCTGCCCTAGGCTCTTCTCTTCTACAGCAGAAATGTGTTGGCACAGTTAAACCAGCAGGATTTAGAGTTGAGGAATCAGATAAAGTTGAGCCGTGGTGGCGCAGTGGTTAGAATGCAGTATTGCAGGCTAATTCTGCTGATGGCCGACTGCCAGCAGTTCGGCAGTTCGAATCTCACCAGCTCAAGGTTGACTCAGCTTTCCATCCTTCTGAGGTTAGTAAAATGAGGACTCAGATTGTTGGGGGCAAATATGCTAACTCTGCAAAATGCTTAAAGAGAGCTACAAAGCACTGGGAAGCAGTATATACCTGTAAGTCTAAGTGCTATTGCAGGGGTGTCAAACTCACACTGTCACAGCAATGTCACGTGATGTATCGGGACTTTTTTATCCTTTGCTAAACGGGGTGTGGGCATGGCCAGTGTGTGACGCATCCGGCCCATGGGCCAGGAGTATGACAGCCCTGTGCTATTGCTATTGCTGAGTCTGTGATATTTCCTCTGAAGAACAATCCATTGCAGGATTAATTCTTTTTGTGCAAGCAGGATGAAAAATCTGAGAGAGAAAAATCACATCATAATAATCGGAGCAATCGGAGCAAGGCAGTTTATGATTCTAATACCGTATTTATTTATTCATTTGCTTTATCACTTTTCCCATACAAAGAAGGAACTCGAAGGTTACCCCTCAAAATGAAAAATTTAAAAACAAAAATGGAAAATAATACAATTACTCCCATTAACATTAGAACTAAGTCAATGTTGATGACTTTTTTAAAATTCACTATTATTTGTCTGGCTAAGACTTGAGCAATTCCTGAGCATTTCTATATACCTTTCTCCAAAAATGGAAAGTTGTAGCAACAGTACATTTCACATAATAAATTCAATTTTGGGAGAGAAGCTACATCAATATATGTAAATAAAATGTAATTCACAGATATCCTACAGCTTTTTAAAAGAATTTAAAAGAATGTTGCACAATGAAGAAAAACAAATATATTATTGAGGTTTATTTTTAAAATATTTGCAAAAGAATAAACCTGTTGATAAATAAATAAATAAACCACTTCAATGATCAACAGGTTTATTCTTGAATCAGAATGTCTTTTGCTCTCAGCTCAATGTCAGTTAATTTATTTTATTGTAAACTGCCCAAAATCACTTCTTTGTGAGATGGGCAGTTATAAAAACTATATAAATAATTAGATTTATTTATTTATTTATTTATTAGATTTGTATACCGCCCTTCTCCATACGGACTCAGGGCGGTGAACAGCCGAAATAAAAATCCAATACATAAAAGTTAAAACTTAAAACACATATACATTAGGCTGAGAATTAAAACCAAATAAATATTAAAATGCGACGACGCTACAAACATTAAAAATTTTAAAATTTTAAAAATTCTAAAAATGCGGCAGGGATCAGGCTAAACCAGATAATATTATAGATGAGTGGTACATCTAAGGTGCCTACATTTAAATGTATAATGGGAAGCATGAGGCAGACTATATGCTTATTGCTTTGGATCATGTGACCAGATAGGCGGGGATGTAGAATGGACCAGTTTTGACATTCTATAGAATTTTAGATAATAGCTTTATCAGAGTCAAACTGCAAGCTTTGTAGGATTCTTGCCAAGTTTATTTCATTTTTGTGTCTTATCTCCCTACCAGGTTATTCATTTTAGTCTCACCAATCTAGATTTGGGGGCCACAAGAAAAATCCTGGAAAATTATGAGTTGCGCTTTTTCACCTATAAATCATCTGTATTGTACACGGTGCAATTTAGTCCACCAATCTCTTCTACTGCTAGGTAACATACACAGAAGTTCATTTTTAATGGATTATTATCACAGATGTGTTTGTGAGTTCCCAAGAATTCACTGAATATGAGCAAAATATTCCACTTGTCCAGAACAGCAAAATCAAAATATATTCCTAAGAGATGAAAAAGTGGAAGATTACATTCATGTAATCTGCTAATTTTTAAAATATAAACTTAAATACTATTTTGATGGGAGGAAATATAGAACATATAAGAAATAAGTTACAGAAACAATTACTGAAGACTGATAAAGTACCAGACACTTAGCTACAATTAATGTACAACAACTGAAAAAGACAGAGAAACTAAGAATTATGACATAAAATCATAAAACACTGCAAAGAACATAGAATATTACTCAACCACATAGACATTCCTTAGAGGTACAATAAACAATGCATTTTGCCCACAGCAGCACATTAGGAACACAATTGCTATTTGTTTGAACTCTGTTCTCCATTTTAATGACTCAGTTTTCTCAATTAAAGAAAACTACATTGAAGAAACTATGAAATATTGTGGCATTGTCTTCTGAAAACCTGATATTTAAGCCAAAGGACTCAATTTGAGAAAGATTGTTTAATTTCTCAGAAATCTCTACATGAGATCAAAATACTTTAAAAATAGAATTTTTAGGTTATAATCATTAAACCTCTTTCCCTTACATGAGAAATAAACACTGAGCTTTTTGGACTTTTGAAAATCATATTGTCTTTTAACTTTATGGATGCCTGCCTTAAACTGATGTTTTTATAAGAAGGCTGTCTGAACACACAATAAATCCTTCTTTATTCTATAGGATGCAAAAAAAAAAAAAAAAAAAATTAAAACTGACCCTATGATAGCACTAAAGTCTAGTCATGACCATAACTTCTAAAACTAGATAATGAAGTATGTGTTATATTTTACTGAATTTGCAGAACACTGCACTCATATTTATGCAGTCTAGTTATTTCAGGATGGAAGTGACTAAACCAGTGATGGCCATCGCGTGCCAAGGGGGCGGGAGTGAGGGAGGTTCATGCGTGTGTGTGCCCACACCCATAATTCTATGTGTCCTGCCATGCGCATGCGCACACAACCCCCTCCCCCCCCCACACACTCCTGGCACGAGATGGCATGATAGGCCCATTTTTCTTTCTTACCTGGCTCCAGATCCTCTCATGCATCTGTAGAGGGCGAAAACAGCATTTCCCACTCCCTTAGAGGCCCTCTGGAAGCCTGAAAGGGCCCATTACCCAACTCCCAATGGGAAGGAAGTGACGTTTTTTGCTGTCTCCAGCCTCCAGAGCCTTTCTAGGAGTCTCTGGAGGCTGGGGACAGCAAAAAAGTCTCTTCCTGTCCCACCGGGAGTTGGGAAATGGGCCCTTTCAGGCCTCCGGAGGGCCTCCGAGGGAGTGGGAAAGGCTGTTTTCACCCTTCCCAGATGCATAGAGAGGATCTGGAGCCAGGTAAGAAAGAAAAATGGGCCTTCCCCACCGACCCCGCAGATCCTCTGGAGGCAGGAAACAGCCTGTTTCCCTATTTCTGGTGGGTCCAGAAAGCCCAAAAATCAACTGGCCAGCACGCACATACACGCAGAGCTGAGCTGGTGTGCCCACTGATATGGCGCACGCATGCCATCTATGGCATGCGTGCCATAGGTTTGCCATCACGGGACTAAACTCTGATTTGTTACTAGGAATCAATTCTGCTCCCTTTTATATATATTAATGTCATTTTGAACTGAAAGGATGGCTCTTTTGGAATATTTAATCTTTATGCCTTTGGCTTGGCATGTTTGGAAAATTGCCTCAAGGTTTTCTAGTACCAAATGCTAGTGCTGGAGGCATTTGTTGAACTTTTTCATCTTGGAATGCCCATTTTCTTATACACTAGAAAGACTGCTGTTTTAAGACAAGCCAAGGAGCAGGATCTGACAAATTTGTTATTCCAGGCCTGGCAAACGCAAACTTCTTTGAACAACCTCTCTACTCCACTTAATAGTTATTTATTTTCATTCTAAAATTACCATTCATTTTATTTCTTCTCAAAATAAGTTATATGCTAAATGCTTTCTAATATATTCAGTATATAAAACATATATAAATCTGAATATTGATGGATGTGAACAGTAGAATGAAGAAAGAAATGAAGAAAGAAATAAAATCTACATATTTGGAGTTACTGAAGTCCATAAATACAAAATATGTAACCGTATCAGTTTTGTTTAAAATATCTATCACATACTTTCTCTTTTAAACATTGCTCTTAAAGATCATTTTAATATAGGCTCCTTCTTTAGTGCAAAAGTAAAAAAAAAAGAACCTATATCTAAAATTAGCTTGTATTTGTTTGTTTGTTTATTATGCATTAGCAATACAACATTCTCTGCAGAAAAAAATTGAAAAAGTTACAGACAAATAGCCAATGTGTATAATAAAACACATGTTGGACTAGGGTCAGGGTAGAAGGCTAAATGATCATTTAACCCTTTAGTCTACTTTAAATGTATCTTTGTCAAGTTTATGGAAAATAAACTAGGTGCCTGAATTTGTTATATTCCATTTTCCCTCTTCTCCCCTTCCCAATGAGAATGAATAGCCCCTTTCTCTTTAGGGACAATTTCACATTAGTTTCATGCATTTGGGCTGTCATAGCTGAATTAATCTGACATCCAGAGAAACTGTTGTAATAAAGGATCCAAATGCTCTTCATAATTGGCATGGCTGAACAGTTTTGTCATCAAATCCTGAAGCAACTGAAACTTCACAGAACTTTTAGCTCCATGTAAAGCAGATAACAGTAATACAAACACAACAAAAGTTAAATATTTGTCAACATGGCTGGATACTTTTCCAGAAATTATTGCAGCAAGTTCATTGAACTAATATAAGCAAAATCACTTATGGTTGTGTGGTTACCAACCAGGACATTTATACTGGTTTTAAATATTTTCAAGTTCAGATAAATTTTCAAGTTCTCTCAAAGTGTTTATTCACATTGCCTAACTGCCTCTTTCTTAGAACAAGCCAATAACTATTTTTTAAGAGTAGAAACATACTTTATTCACCCTTCATTTGTTGTAATTTTGATATGTTTTCCTGTTTGAAAGTATTTTTTTCTTCCTATGTTGTCTCAAGAACTCTTGTCCATTTGGGATGGAACATTTTACTTCCTGTAAGCTAATTTCAGAAGTCAATTGGCGTATTCAGAAAAGGTACAACACAAGCTTAACTGAACAATAGTTGTCAATATATGAACTTCTGAGACTTCTTTATACTCAGTATTAAAAGAGAATACTAGCTAAGAGTATTTGCCTTGATGTAAGAGGTTACTGATTCAAACACTAGCAAAACTTTTAAAATTACTACTTCCTGTATTTACTTTGCTTTCCCTGAAGGAAAAATACAAAATTGCAGTGTTATAGCGTTTTTCTATTAATTGAAGTAAAGGGTCCTCATGTGTAACTCCTTTAAGGAATTATTATACCTGACATTAACAAGACTGACAGCAACATCCCAAAGAAAGAATTAACATCTTTTATCTAAAGCAATATAGTTAATCTCACCAGGGGTTAGCAACCTATGTTCCACAAACTGGATATGGCCTACCATAGTCTCATCTCTCTCTCACTCCCTCTATCCATTGCTCCCCACTGGGACTCTTGGTTACTGAAGTCTTAAACTGTTTACTGTTGACCTCATCCCATTCCTAAGAGGTCTATAAGGGTGTGCATAAGTGCACCAATGTGTCTACCATCCCTGTCCTACTGTCCCCATTTATTCGTACTTATTTCCTGTGTTCATATCCATGTTTATACTTATTCCTGTTATCTCGTACATGTTTGACAAACTAAATAAATAAATTAAACAAATAAATAAGTCCCTTTCTCCTCTTCCATCCAGACTCATTGGCCATACCCTTATTTTTCCCTTTAGCAATGCCTCCCCTTTTTTTCCCTAAGAAAGAAATGTGTTTCTATGGTTTGATCTAAATAATAATAACTTTATTGTCATTGTACGTGTATATACAGTATACCCATACAGCGAAATTCACTTAACACCCACAGACCAGGTCCAACACACATAACAATCCCCAAACACACTCCCAAATACAAATATACTCATCTGTTACAAGGAGAGAGTGGCCTGTCACCCATACAGAGAAATGGCTTCTGGCACTTATGTAGAAGAAAGTTACTGAGCCCTCACATAAGCCATTCAGATGCCATCAGCCCTTCATTTTTCTAAAGAGAAATAAAAATCCCCAGTTATAAACTTTGTTCATTTCTGCCTTCTAGAAATGTTTGCTGGCAGTTTTGGTGATGGGGCAACCAGGCAAGTGCTGATAACCTCAATGTTACCTTGGATCGAGTTTGGGCCCAATAACTTACGAAGACACAAGGATTGGTTCCTCAAGGATATCTTTATTGATGCTTGTCTGCTTTCTTACAGGTATCTTCAGGAACAAGGCCGGTGCCTACGTGAGGAGGCCTTAAGTACCTTGGAGGTGGAGCTACAGGTAAGGGGAGAACAAAAGAAGGGGAAGTGGGCTTGCCTAGAGTAGTTAACCCCTGAGTTACTGGTTTGGCCCAGGGAAGACATTTACTTGTGACAAATCCCCCTCTAAATGCCCACCCCTGGGATTGATTGGCCCTGATTGATGTGGGTTTACTGGTATGACACAAAGCTTAGATGTAAGGTATGAATGTTGCTTGTGTTGTAGAGGCTTTGTGAGTATGTCTGCTGTCTGGTGTTCTGTGTCACAGTGTATGATGGTGATGAATCCTGACTTATGGAATTGTCTCACGTGTTTGTGTTTGATGTCTATATGCCTGGACCTATGACCTATAGCATCTGAGGTGGATATTTCTATGGCTGCCTTGTTATCCTCAAATATGTGAATGGGGTGCGTGGGTTCTGCCCAGACATTGGTGAGTAGCTCGTCGAACCATATGAGGCTGGTTATGGCCTTGGATAAGCATATGTATTCAGCCTCAGTGGTGGATGTGGCCACGAGATTCTGCTTACCGGTGTACCAGTATACGGGACAGTCATTCAGGAAGAAGATGTACCCTGAAGTACTTTTCCTGCTCTTTGTGTCACCAGCCCAGTCGGCATTGGTGTAGCAAGATAGGACAGGTCCTTTAGTGGTACTGGGCTCTAACTTCAGGCAGGTGTTGACGCTGTATTTCAGTTACCTGAGTACACTCTTGACTGCTTCCCAATGGTACACTGTGGGGTTGGCTACGTGTCTTGATAGCAGATTTACGGGCAGGGCAATGTCTGGTCGTGTCCAGTTGGCGATATACAATAAGGAGCCTATGGTGGATCTGTATAATGTGTTATCTTGGAACTAGGGGGAGTCATTGTACATATTCTTTAGGAAATCTGCTTGCATGGGAGACTCACTTGGTTTTGCCTCAGCCATGTTGCACTTGAGGAGAAGTTCAGTGATTTTCTCCGTTTGAGATAGCAGAAATCCCTTGGGTGACCTGCTGATTTGCACTCCGAGATATTTATTAATGTTCCCCAGAGACTTCAGCGAGAAGTGATCGCTTAACTTGCTCGCAAAGAGATCACAGTCCTTCTTGCTTCTGCTTATGAATAATATGTCATCCACATATATAAGAACATACTCTACGTCCCCATTGTTTCTCCTGGTGAAAAGACAGTTATCGGCTGGGGTCGCCTTGAATTCCAATGATTCCAGCACCCTGACTAAGCATTCGTACCACCGTTTTCCAGATTGTTTAAGTCCATATAAACTTTTGTTCAGCAGCCAGGTGTCGCCTCTGTTTGAATGTCGTACTGGTGCACCTCAAGGCCTAGTATGGCTGCGATGACTAGTGCACTCTTCACACTCTCAGGCCTTACGGTTGGTGAATACGTGTCAGTGTAGTCTTCAGGGAATCTTTGGGCGAACCCCTGTGCGACTAGCCTTGCTTTGTACATGCTTTGGCCCCCTTCTAGAGTCTTTATTTTGAAGATCCACTTTGTCCCTATGATGGTCTTGCCCTCTGATACCTTGGATGGGGTGTATACGTCTAACGCTTTAAGGCTGTCCATTTCTCTCTCCATCGCAGCTTCCCACTTTAATCTTTCTTCCTGTGGTAGTTTTGTTACCTCATCGTATGTTTCAGGGGTGATGGGGCTGGATTGTAGGTGCATGACGTAGTCATTAAGTCTCTTGGGCATTTGGTTTCTATTGGCCCTGACTGGCCTACCTGGTAGGGTCTCCGTGTCATGCATGTACCTCGCTTCTCTGTTGGTGAGTGAGTCTACCTTCTGTTTATTTCTGTTTATTTTGGCTTGACTTCTGTGTTGTGTTTTTGCCTCCCTGTTGTTCTGATTTCTCTTCCCTTGTGTGTGTGCAGTCTGTGTCGGGGTGATTACTCTTGTCTTGCCTGTTGTGATTGGCTTTTAACTGGTGTTGTAGTTCATTCAGGTGTATTCTAGACCAGTTTGCCTGTTCGTGGAATGTGGCAGTTCTGGAGATGATGAATCTATTATTACTATCTATGAACCTGAATCCCTTTGTGCCTGGCTCATAGCCCATGAATCTGACTCGTTTGGACACCTTGTCTCCCTTTCTGTGTAGTTGTTTTGGTATATGTACTTCTGCAGTGACCCCAAAAATGTGCAGGTGAGATATCTGTGGTTTTTTGTTGTACATGACTTCATAAGGTGTCTTGTCTAGTACACTAGACCAGAGCCTGTTGATGGTGTAGTTAGAGTAGACTAGGGCTTCGGTCCAGTAGTGTTGGCCTAGTCCAGCGTCCTCGAGGATGCATCTCATCATTGTCTGCAGGGTGGAATTTTTTCGTTCTACCACGCCATTCTGAAAAGCTGAGAAAGGCGAAGATGTAAAATGCAGAACACCCTTTGACTTCAACCAACGTGAGAAGTCTCCAGATAGGAATTCTAATCCTCTATTTGTCATTATTTTCTTTATTTTTGTGTTGTGTTGTATTTCTACCCATTTATAGAATTCTTTGAATTTCTGATAAGTCTCGTTTTTGTGTCTTAGTGTATATACGAAGCCGTAACGACTGTAGTCGTCCACTATGGTTAGGAAGAACCTCTTGCCATACTTTATGGATGGCTTCAGGGGCCTATGAGGTCCATGTGTACCATTTCAAATATGTGGTTGGTTGGTAGAGCGGTGGCCTTTTTGGGTCTGGGGGCCACATGGAGCTTAGAGCATTTACATACAGAGCAGTCCAAGTAAGTTTCACAGTTCTTTATTTTGGATCCCTCAGTACAACTGGCAACCTTTTGGATAACTGGGAAGCTGGCGTGCCCTAGTCTGCGGTGGAGCAGATGTGCGCACTCATCGTGGAGGGGCTTCCCTAAATTGATCTTCCCTGTGCCTTGTGTGCCTCCCTTGTGAGGGTGTGCATCCTCTCTTTCTTGTTTCTCATTGCCCTTGGGTTTGCCCCCTTTTGTTTCACCTCCCGTGTTGGTGTCTTCGTTATGTGGGTCAGCTTTGGTTACGTGAAAATAGGGCAGCCCCCCTCTGACTGTGATTTTCCCAATGGTTTTATTATCCCTGGCCATGGTGATTCCTCCCTCCTTGATGCTGATCTCTATCCCTGCTTCCTTGCTGAGTTTCAGGGAGGCAAGTATGTTGTGGGTATCTCAGGTACTAGTAATACCCCCTCTATTCTGCCTATGTTGGGAAGTACTACGTTGCCCTTCCACGTTACCCTTACATCACGTTGGTTTGCTACTTTAATTAGGTAGTCTTCCTTTGTGAAGGAAGAGAGGAGCTCCCTGTCGCATGTGGTGTGGTTGGTGGCTCCGGAGTCGATGAGCCACCAGGATCCCTCTCCACCTGGTTTGCTGTCTTGTGGGGTTTCGTGTGTGGGCCCCCCTACCCTGCACAACGACCCATCCCAGCTATTCCTTGAACTGTCCCTGTTCCCCTTTCTCTCCCAGGGCCTAGGTGAGTCTCTGCGCCTTATTCTGTTGTCGTGGTGGCGCCTTTCTGGGTGTCTACTGCGTTGTTCGTGTTTACTTTGATCTCTGTTGCCCTTGGTGCAGTCTCGTCTGTAGTGTCCCCTTAATCCACAGTTGTAACATTCTGTGGAATCTTGAGGGTTGTCTGTAAAGGCTACCCTCCGTGTCTGTCTGTGTTCTCTGTGAGTTATTTGTTGGCCTTTTCTGTGATTGTCTTCTGCAATCAGGAGGTTGGAGAGGCTATCTACTGTCATGTGCCCTAGGCTGAGGATGTTTAGGTGTGTGAGGAATGTTTGCCAGGAAGGGTCTAGTGAGTTAAGTATAATGCTTTTCATTGTTTGTTCGGAGACAATTTCCCCCCTCAGTTGTAGTTCTGCCCTAGCCGCATTTAATTCCATCAAGTGTTCCTCCATTGACACCCCAGGTTTGATTCTGGCTGAGTAGAAGTCTTTGGAGATTTTTGTGGTGGTGGCTACACTGTCACTATAAAAGTAACCAAACATTTTTTGAACAATATCAAATACAGTTAAGTCATTTTCAATACTATAATAGATGGTGGGTGATATGCTGGAAATCAGCAGATAAAACGCTTTGTGGTGCATGCAGTCCATTTCAAAAGTCCAGGGTCTATCTGGTGGATCAGTGATGAAAAACATCATATTTTCCTTTAAGAGGATGACTTGGAGTTGTTGATACCACTCCATTAGGTTTGATCCCTCCATTTTTAGTGTAGGGAAACCATTTGGTAAGTTCCCTGTGTTATTTTGTGTGTTACTCACAGGTGGCTGTTGCTGTCCATGGTGTTTGACGTGTTGAAAGCAGCAGAATGGCTCAGGAACGCTGGTAGGTAATTTAAAAATCCCTCCTTGCATTTTTTTTCTTTCTTGGTCCACAGGAGCTTCTGCGCATGTGCGGAGTCCATTCCTGTCGTGGCTTCGTCGGGGAAGGATCCTCTCGTCGCTGCTCCGGTGAGGCTGCTTCTCCAGGATGGGTAGGCCTCTGCTCTGGCTCCAGATGTCCAGCGGTGGTCTGGGAGAGCTGCTCTTTCTGCTGGCTGACCCCTGGTTCCCGTCTGCGGTGGTCCTGGCGGTGGCGGTGAGTATCCTCTCCATTCGGCCATTTCCGGCAGGCGCGGCTTGGGAGTGGGGTGTCGTACTGTGGCCGGGGGGCACTGCGGCGTTGGTGGGTCCCCAGCGGCTTCCGCATCCCTCGGTAGGAAGTTGGGGGGTCTTCTCCCTTCCCCCTTGGGTTTTTGGGGTGTCTTGGCGGGCCCCTTTAGAATTCTCATTTTAGGCCCAAAGGCGGTGGTGAGCGTTTTTATCGCTTTTTCCACCTGCCGCTCAGTAGGGATGTCTTTGGGGGGTGATTCCTCACTTTCATCCATGGAATCGCCCCCATATTGTAGTTTTTGGGGTTCCGGCATCTCGTTGGCCGGCCATTTTGCATATTCTAATTTAATGTTTTGGAGGTCAGCCATCTTTTTTGGCCACATGTTTAAAGATGACCGCCACTCTAGGATTGGTGCGGCAGCACCTCCCTTGCTTTTCAGGTAGCAATTGTTCAGGGGAGGGTTTCTTACTGGGCTTGTGTCCGGCTGTCCCGCTTTGTATCCCTGGCTCCTTCTGGCCTCGTCCCGGCTTCGGATGAGGTTGCTGATGCCGGCCATGAGGTCTTCATCTGTGGCGGGGGTTTCCAGCAGGCTCAGCATTTCACGTCTGAGCCTGCTGATGTCTGCTCGTTCAGGCTCTTCCCTGCTTAGGTCATTCTGCCCCTGCTCATCGTCCGATGAGTAGATTTCAGGGCTATTTTCTCTTTTGTCTTCCGACGTTGTTTTTGCTGCCATGTCTTCGAGTGCGGGCTGTTGTTTTTCCAGCCTCTTTGTTTCTGATCTTGTTTGTGGCTTTTTTCTCTCCTCTGTCTTGCGATTCTTTTCTGGCATGTCTTCTGGTTATTGGGTTGCCCAACCTTCGACTGCTACCATTTTGTTACCTTGGATCGAGTTTGGGCCCAATAACTTATGAAGACACATGGATTGGTTCCTCAAGGATATCTTTATTGATGCTTGTCTGCTTTCTTACAGGTATCTTCAGGAACAAGGCCAGTGCCTACGTGAGGAGGCCTTAAGTACCCTGGAGGTGGAGCTACAGGTAAGGGGAGAACAAAAGAAGGGGAAGTGGGCGTGCCTAGGGTAGTTAACCCCTGAGTTACTGGTTTGGGAGTTAGGGTCTGCCCAGGGAGGGCATTTACTCATGACACTCAAAGATATTGATAAACATCCCTTTGATTCGTTATTTTGATATGTGTGATAGTTGCAAACTGTATTTGTCTCTAATACAGAGGTGGGTTTCAGCAGGTTCTGACCAGTTCTTAAGAACCGGTAGTTAAAATTTTGACTGGCCCCGCCCCTATCTATTTTCTGCCTCCAAAGTCCCAGCTGATCAGGAGGAAATGGACATTTTGCAGTATCCTTCCCCTGCCACACCCACCAAGCCATGCCACGCCCACCACGCCACACCCAGAGAACCGGTAGTAAAAAATTTTGAAACCCACCACTGCTCTAATAGTTACATCTTCTGTGAAAAAGGTTGATACCATCCCATGGACTTTGCCACATGCCAAGTGGTCTCCACAAGCCAGGAGAAAGAAGGATCTAGTAAAAAGGGGTAGTCCCAAGAATCTTATCCACTTTCTCAGAGTTACAGGATGAAACTCTCCCCAGCTTACCCGGCCAGTCCATGCCTTTGCACTTCATATTGTGTTTTTTTGTAAATTTAGTTTGAATATATTCAAATTTAAGTGTTTTGAGTGATATAAAGCTGGTGGAAGTACGCAAAGGCAGCCTTGAAGTATGATGTAAATTGTATTTTTTATCATAAAATAAAATGTTAAAAACATTATGGAAGAACAGTGGGTTCTTGGACATCGGCTGATTTCCAGAATTGGACTGATTCCAGAACTAGCAAGAAGGTTGGCCCCATGACAGAAAGAGAATGCATGAGAAGTAAAAGGATCTGCTTGAAAGACTCTTTGTGAAGCCTCAAGGAAGCAAGCCAGAGGCCCATAAAAACTTCTTCCTTAAAGATAAATGAAGACAATTATATGGGAACCAAGCCTCATTATCTAACTCTGCACTTGAAACAGGTTCATAGATCCAGTAATATAAACCAGTTTCCTGTTTTCCAAATTTGCCTTGAAGTTCAGTATTTTACATCTGCCTGAGTTTGGCCCGAGTCTGTTTTTTAGAAACGGGGACCACCACTGTGGTCAAAACAAACAATTGCCTCATCAGAAAGATTGTGGCTTGATTTTAATGATACATCCAGTTGGAATTCAACTGGTCCCTGAAAATGTCCTAAGAAAAGGAAGACAAATGGAAACCGCTAATATATGGAGAAGGAAATGCTACATCTAACAACCATTGCTTTGTATTCTGTAATTACACATTTTAATATACACCTATAGAAAAAGATGGAGAATGCTTCAATCCATATAGGATAGCAACACGTAAATAACTGCAAAAGTGTAGGGTATCTGTCAGGTGGAGTAGTTGAAGGATAAAATGGAAAAAGAAATGGAGAAAGAAGACATCTGGCTTTAATACTATGACAGCTTTTCTTCCTTCCTTCTTTTGGTTCAGGCTTTTTTTTTTGTTAGACATCTGAGTAGTTCTTTCATTTTGGCAAACAAACAGTATTTAAACTTCAGTTCTGCTGTAGGGTTTCTTCAGAGTGATGCAACATTTTAAAAACTAGCCTTAAAAATGAACCAAGCCTGTTCCAGATACTCAGCCTTCATCTGGTTATTTGGAATTCAGCCCAATCTCATACTAAGCATCATGGATTTCGCAGAGTACTGCAACTTCCTGAGCTGCTTGTAAGATAAGACGGTCCATCTTTCAGTGAATGAGACTTGAGAGATAGAGAAACCAGACTGTCAGCTGGCACTTAGCCTTGTGCGGTTGCAACTGAACATCACATTTCCTGCTCTTGCCTCAGTCCCATGAGCTGTAATAGACCTTGCTCTGGCTGGCAGACAAATAATAGGACTGCATCTATTTAAAAAAATCTATTTAAAAAGAAGTATTAATGTTATAGCTATATTTAATGCAGTGTATCTTGAGCTGCTATACCGGCTTTATCATGAAACTCCATTGAGTGAAAACCACAGTAAAGCTGTAATGACTTAGGCAGAACGCTGGATTCAAAATTTAACACCTATAAAGAAACTGGCTTAAATGCAATATTTTTCCTAGTGGCTGCCTATATAGTATGAGTCAAGAACAGTTTAGCAACCATGAAAGAGGAAGAATTTATTTTATCACTATTACTATTTAGGGTACAATTTAGCTTCCTGATTAAATTTGTCCTGTTTTGGTCCTTCATAGTTCTATGCTGTGGTCTTTTGACAAAAGCCCAATCTTTAAGCTGCTGTTACAGAACTATTTGACATCTTCCTCAATTGTAAACAAAAGATAGAGGGCACTTCCAGCACACAGACTGAATATACCATCACTTCATAGAAGTGAGAAACTGCCAGTTCTAGTGAAGGAATCACAAAGACATAGAGTGGATTGAAGTGCTGGGTGAATGCATCCAATAGCTATACATAAATTCTATAGTAGAATAGTAGAACTGGACAACATTTAAATTAGCCAGTTAAAGTAGGGTTTGGACATTTGTGTGTGGTCCCCTGCCTCCCATTTGCAACCCAGAATGTGCCTGACCCCACTGGAGGCTAAAACATGCTTTGTATGGTCCTTTCGCTTTCAGTTACTTAAATCATTCATTATACCACATAATAATCAGATCACCACCACCCCAAAAATATTAAAACCTTGGTAGGTTTTTCCCCCCCGCTATTTGGAGGAAGCTTGAAGGGCAAAAACAAAAAGCCCTTGCAGATCTGCACAACTTAAATTACCAACATCACCAAACCCCAGGGAAAAGAAAGAAAGAACCCCCCCCCCCCAAAAAAACAGCCCACCTACTTGGATGACACCACCACCACATCCAGCAGTATTCAGGAAGGGTGTTTGGAATGTATCCCCAGGCCAAAAAGGCTGCCTTTCCTCATCTCATCTCATCTCCATCAGCATCTCTTCATTACCCTTTTGTCATGATTGGGTCTCTCTGTGATTTCATCTGACTTTTTCCTTTTTCCTTTTATAAGGAAAAAGTCAGAGGAAATCAGAGGTAATCTTTTATTTGGCAGCTGAATTATTGCTATGGAAAAAGACAAATTGCATTGTAGATATATATTCTATTTATTACAAGCTGAAGTCATGGAAGTATTTTACAGCTATAACCTATAAGATTATGTGGAAGATAAACTATCACTAATTATTGTTAGAAATGAGAATTGCCCTACAAAAGGGCCTTTACATGTTCAAAAGGTATTTAGCAAAGAGAGGAAATATATGTCATATAAAAATATATGATTTTCCTTCTTTTTGTTATCTTCTGTTTCCATGCCAAGATGATTCAACATTGTTTGTATTTTTGTGCAAGTACAGAACAACTTGGCAATTAGTATTTCCATTTCAAATTGACATATTTCTTTTGGTTGCTGCTTGCCAAGTGAAGTTGTTACTGAAAATTTATATTGAAATGATAACTCTAATGTTGAAGTATTAATCACAGCTGTGAGTACTTTTTAAGAATAAGTAATATTTAGGTTCTACTTATAACATTAATGTCAAAGTGGCTGACTTCACGCATCATGCCAGTATTGGAAGAAAATTCTGGTCTGGTCTACAGCCAGGTAAATGAGCATAGGACATCTCTCTGAAATGGAAGTAGGATTTATTTCAACAACAAAAACATGAGCACACAATCCAGCTGACTATAAATTTTGAACATTGAGAATGATAGTACTTACAGTAACAATGGACTTTGATTTGAAGTATGTTAGATATGTAAATTGAGGTGTTCCTGCCTTAAGTATGTGTGAAGTCCTTGAGAGAAAAAGGTCGATTCCTTGTTCTGTGGGGTAGGTGACCTTAGATGTGTAAATCTCTTCCTTCATGTGGAATTTTATGAGTAATCTGGCATTGGGGATGCAGCATTATCATAAAAGAATCCCCTTATTTTGAGGGGAATTCTGTTTTATATTTGTTTGGCAGTGTTGACTTACCTACTGGAGAGATATGCTTAATTGCAGTCTGCATGCCCAAGTCATGCATAATGACTTGGGCGTGCATAAGGGCGTGCATAAGGGCGTGCATAAGCACACCAGTGTGCCTACCGTCCCTGTCCTAGTGCCCCCATTTATTTGTACTCATTTCCTATGTTCATGTCTATGTTTATACTTATACCTGTTAGCTTGTTCTTTTGACAAAATAAATAAATAAATAAAAATGAAATAAAAATAAACACTTAAGCTTTGTTTTGAGGTTACCAGTATATCAGAGGTGGTTGAAGTTGATGTGTATCCTCACTAAGGAGTATGTCTGTGTCATAGAAGCTTATTATTCTTTATTTTTTATTCTTCCAACACTAGCCATAAACTAAAGTTTCTAAACCACAATAACTTGGATCATATCATACAGTAAGGCACAATTTTTAAGCACATCTTGTTGAGTAAGAGACAAATGGATGGATTTAAACAACAATAGATAACAAGCAATAAGGTATTCATACCCCTGGTAGATGATGAGACTCCCAAAATGTGGGATGATAATGATGATGATTCTGCATCCATCTGATAAGGCTGCATAACTTTGTAGTTAATTTGTCCTCAACAAAAAAAGGGCAGTTAGCACATTCCAACCAATCTGTTTACAACAGAAAAAGGAGTCAACCTTGTTTCCATTGCTGTCCCGATTCATGATGGTACATGTTCTTTGATGAAGCTTTCACATGGTCTTCCAGAATGAGAGACTCAAAAAATAAAACATCTAAGGACAGAAGTGAGCAAAATGAAGGGCTCTTTTCCCCAACAAAATGAAATTTCTCTGGCTAAAACTAGCTATACCAGTCCTACGTAATGTTGCCGATAGATGCTGATGCTGTGTCAGATTTCTTTGTAGAAAGGCTGGCATTAATTGCCATACTTGGCAATTAATTAGAAACACAATAGAATGCTAAGTAATCTAGATTTAGATTCCACACATGTTCAAAATAAGAACACTCCAAAGAGGAAGCAGTATTTTCTCTGGTCAGCAGGGGGCACAAAGACCCTAGCACCAGGTCTCCTTGGAATAGGAAGAACAATCTGGATTTACCAAGCTTTCAACAATTCCCTTGGGGAGTAGCAGAATAAGAACCTTTGTAAAAAAAAAAAATGTTGGGCATAAGCACCAAGTTTTTGAAAGGATTAAAAAGTACCTTTTTTTCTGCTTGCCAGATAAAACTTTGAGGGAAGTTAGCAATGGAAAAGTAAGATATATATTCCCAGGATTAGAAATTTAAACTACTTTGAAATAACATACTGTTATCTCAGGAGACTAAACTTCTGGTGCTGGTGACAGACTCAGATTGGATTATAGTGTTAAAGAAGCTGATTTAGATATCTCAGTGCAAAGATTTCCTAGATTTATAAAGTTGGTATTGCATTAGTCTGTCATTTCCTTGGAAGGACACGCAATTCACCATTAAAAGTTGATTATAGTTGATTATATCACTTTTCCCACAACTCTGCACACCATTGTCACTCTTAAAAGTTTTCAGCCTTAAGAATGTACATTTAATTCCCAATTATATTCATCTTGTTCATTTAAAAAGGTCCACCTTCTGAGAAGAAATTATAACACAAATAAAAATAAAAAGCATTCTGCCTTTACTAGAGAAACATATCACTCCATAAAAGGAAAGAAGGATATACTACTTGAGCAATCACTTACAGCTAACATTAAAAATAGGCCTCAGACTGACCATCCAAGATTGCATTCCTCCACTTGCCTGAAATCCAGCAAAATCTATGTCAAATTTCATGATTATGAATGTTCAGTCAAATGTATCCTTAAATCTCATCTTGTGATGTAGACTTCAAGCCTTTTTCTTGCTGTCAACAACTTCCCACTTCCTTGTAGCCTTTGCCACAAAACTCCCAACTTGGTTATGTTAGTCATCATGAGAGGCAGTTATGTTGTAAATTTCAAGCAACCCATTGCTTCCTTCCAATCTAGCCCCTAGGGAGAAGTGTGATACAGAAATATTCAGAAAATTTGTAATAACTCTATCCACAGAGATGGTAACAAGCATGTTATTTTAACTCAAGCACAGGAACTTCTCCAATGTTAATTTAAAAAAAGACAATAAAGCATGGATTGGGTTTTGGGGATGGAGGAAAAGTTCATCATAAGAAAACATACGAGACAATAATTCTATAAATTGTAATAGTACAATGACAATCATAAATTAAAAGATCTAAATCTTATGAGACACCCCCTCCCAATCTTAAATCATAAGATCTAAATCTTATGAGACACCCCCTCCCAATCTTAAGAGTTTTAGGAACTATTATATGGAATCCCATCACCTGTCTAGCAGGAATACTGTCTCTTACAAAGTATAGCTATTGTGTGAGATTGCATGACAGCTCTGGAATGAGATCTCCCAAATCTCATGCTATGACAATTTCATACGTTTAAACCTCATAGGTTTGTTGAGAATGACTATAAGAAATATTGAAGTATACATGGTATGGTACTAAAGTGATCTGATTTATTTCAAATGAAATAAATAGTTGCATGTTTGAACAACTGAACGCAGCAAAGTTTCAAAAAGGTATCCTAGAAATACTTGCTCTAGCAAAGATATGGGTGACAAATTCATTATTTGCAATTATCATTGTAAAGATATGAGCCAGTGGAAACCTTTTAAATTCTGTGGGTACTTTTAGAGCAAATAGCTATAATAAGCTGAGCTAGCCAAGAGAACTGTTCTGGTAGAAATATATAAAGGACACCTGATAGCATCTCTTCCATTAGCAGTTATTAAGATAGAGTCTCTTGCTCCTTAGGCTATAAATAGAGTCTAATCCTCTTCCACTTCTCTAGTACACATGCAGGAAGAGAAGATAAGGAGAGTCAAGGCTTAATGCTCAGAAAAAGTATTGCCATAAGTAGCTCCTTCCTTATATAATTACTTTAAAAATACTTCCATGTTTGTATTTAGGGATTCAGTTATACTGTACTGCAGTACAGCTTAGCTGATTAGGCTTTATTTAATTGAAATCTGTTTAAAATCTGCATGTTTAATTAAGGTAGTTGATTTATTACAATATTGAAAAAAGAAGATAACCCCTATTAAGATTTTAAATGTTATAAACCAAAATCTGTAAATATTACCTTGATGACTATTAAAGAGAGTTATGCTACATCTAACATTGCTCTACTTTTTTTTAGAAAGTCTTAATATGGCAAGATTTTATCAATTCTTTTGTTTTTAAAATCCATTAGATTTGATTCATGCTAATTTTATTGCTTTTTAAATTATCATTTAGCATCACTTGCAGGAGTATTAGTTTTTCTCTTCCCTTCCAACAATAAATCAAAGTTCTCTGTTTATACAGAAATCTGAGCATATTTAATTGAAAAATAAAATATTCCAGACCTTGTACATTGCAATTCATTCACAAGGGTAGTACTCTGTCCTTGGATTGATTATGCGCCATCAAGTCATTGTTGACTCTTAGTGAGAAAACAGATTTTCTCCAAGACAATCTCTGTCATTAACCTGATCCTTTAGGTCTCCCAATGGTGCCCCTCCTTGCTACTATAATTGACTCACCTTGTTGCTAATCATTTACTTCTCTTTCTTTACATTTTCTCAGCATTATTGACATCTCAAGAGAACTATGTTTTGCATAATGTATCTAAAGTATGATAATTTAAACCTTGTCATTTGTGCCTTGAGAACTCTAGGTTGATTTCTTCAATGATCCAATTTGTTTTCATGATATTCTCAGGAATCTTCTCCAGCTCCAACATTCAAAAGCATGAATATTCTTTTTATCCTGCTTCTTTTGTCCTGCTTCCATGAATGTCACAGGGGAAACTGTGCCTGCACAATTCTGATTGCTGTAGGAATAGCTGCTATTATACTATCTGAACACCTTTTCCAAGGCCATCATCATGGTTATTATACCAGTGCTAGTCTTCCACTTATTTCTTGAGTGCTGGTTCCTTTATGGTCAATAATGAATCCTACAAAGCGTAAACTATCTACCACCTTCATTGCCAAACTCTGAACTTTATACCAGATGTATGCATCAAGATTGGGTCTGTTATAAAATGTTTTGAAAACTTACTTGATGATTCCCAAACCTTCAAGAGGCCATTTTGAAAATTACAAACCATCAAAAGAAAAACTTAGACAAAAATAAAATATATTATGTAGGCCAGAAGCCAAGAATATTTTTGGCCAGCTTTGCAGTAAGTGCAAGTTCCAAGATTGAGTCTGGAACTTCAAAGGATGAAGTGTGCTAAATTATAGAGATCCAGTCTTGTGTTAAAAGTCAGCTGTGTGCAAGGAAAAATCACAGAGGTGTGATGCCCAGTGAAGGACGAACAGAGACAGGAGAGAGGGATAAGAAGAATTAGGATTTACTTTTCAGATATATGAAGTGGCCACCAGTCTTTCATCTCCTATTCTTAAATGGTAAAAATGATAGCCTGGGAAAAAAAACTTCTTTGCCAAAAGCCCCATCCCTCGGTTCATTTGAAGTATATTTATAAGATGTAAAAACAGAACAGGAAAAGCCCTCCGTCACCTTATAGGCTTACAAAGTAATCCTACTACCCTGGAGCATGGAGTGATGGTTTTTTTTTAAATAGAGAAATATTTAGAAAGGTTTATCAGGCTGGAAATGTTTCTTTAAAGAGGCTGATGGATGAAATGGACTTAGTTAACAGAGGGATAGAATCAAGATCATGTGAAGGGTTAATATCACTTTATAATGCCTTGGTAAGACCACACTTGGAGTATTGCATCCAGTTTTGATCGCTACAATATAAAGAAGATGTTAAGCTCTAGACAGAGTTCAGAGAATAGCAACAAAGATGATTAGGGGACATATACAAAGAATGGTAGCAAGAATTGGGTCTGTCTATTTTCCAGTGTGTTCCAATATTCGAGAGGCTGCCACGAGAAAAGGGGGATCAACCTATTATCCAAAGCACCTGAAGGCAGGACAAGAAGCAATGGATGAAAACTAATCAAATAGAGAGCCAACCTGACAGAACAATTAATCAGTGGAATGATTTTCTTCCAGAACTTGTGGTTGCTCCAGCATTGGAGATTTTAAAGAAAAGATTAGACAATCATTTACTCTGTTATTTTTATTCTGTTCTGCTTATTACTATTCTTAATATGACTTTGTTTTTATCTCTTTTATCATTCTGGTTGATAATTTTTGAATATGCTCTAGCACCTTAAAATGCTAGATATATAAAAAATTTACCAGATATAATTTTCTGAATGTAACATAACATAAAACAGGACAGCACTATTACTTGCTGTAATCTAGATATTGTTGCTTCTACTGATGCTTTGTAAGATTGCATTAGCTTTTGTAGCAGTCATCTCTGACAAACTTCTAAAACTCAAGGACAAAACCCTTCACTTTATCCATATGCATTGATTGTACTCAGCTAATTAATTTCTAAACAATTATTCTTTCTGAATTTATTTTCCTATGCTGTACCTCTGGACAGGGAAGGACAAATAAATTATCATGATTTACATATCATGTAAATATGCCCTTTTTCTCAAGTCCTAATCTCAGAAATAAAAAAAGGGACCGAGAATGAGAATGAAATAAAAATACCCAGGGTGGAATTTGTCAAGGAAAAATGCTGAAAAACATAAATTAGGTTCGAAATTAAGAGTTCTAATATAATATGGGTGATAGAAAAAAGAAAAGTATGGATGCCCCCTTCATAACTGTGTCTTTCTAGCCCCAGACTGTTCTGAAGTACTGTATTGTCATATGAATTTTGTAAGACTGACCAATTGCAAACTGATGTTTTTTGCAGTTTTGTCTGACTTATAATTGAATGTGACTGTTAGCACTGAAGTGACAAAAGCATCAAGATTTTAAATGAGACTAAAAATACTATCAAAATACTATCAAAATACTATCATGATGAATTAAAACACCAGTTCAGAGTTTTAGCTCGTATTATGGCAGGCAGAAGAATGGATTTGTATCATAAATGTGTAAGTGTAACATCTGTAAATCCACGGAAAATTATTCAAGAAGAATTTTAATTGTGCCAATGTCCATTCCCTATACACTTCAAACACAAAAGTTGCAGAAAACCTTGCTTATGTAACTGAAATTTTACCAACATCCTCATGCCATTTTGGAAACTCATGACTTTTGGAACATTTTGTACATTGTTCTAAGTTTTGTTTAGTGTAGCTTTAAGTCATATCAATTTCTTTCCAAAGTAAATCTGTCTAGTTTTAAACAAAGTATTATTCAAGCAAGAAAAAAAACCATATATATACACAAAAAATGGACAATTGAGTCTTAAACTGTATTTGTAGTTGGGGCTAAATTCTCTGAATGGGATTTATTTCTTAATATACAATACTTGTGCCTGATTACACTGACACTGTAGAAAATAATATTTTTTAATGTTTGGGGTTAATTGATTAATATTTTCATTAGACTTTGGTTGCTGTAGATTCAGAATATATTTGATTGATTCAAACAGACAAAATAGTAAATTAATATATTTGATGGGTGCTTAAATCAAACATTTATGGGGGCGCAGTGGCTCAGTGGCTCAAAGACACTGGATTTGCCAGCTAGAAAAGGTCAGCTTCCTGTACTTCAGCAGTCTGAGCCCTAGCATTGTGTGAACTCCCATCACTCACCTCAGCTTCTGCCAACCTAGCAATTTAAAAACCTGCAAAAACGCAAGTAAGTAAATAGGTACCACTTTAGTGGGATGCTAATGGTGATAGCAACAAACCAACTGGTGCCATACCTACCTGAATGTGAGGTGAAATTGGTAGAGAAAAATCCCGGATGATGCTGATGCTTCCGTAGAATGTTGTTAGCCTCACTGTGTGTAGAGCTAGTTCTTCCCTTGTGCATTCTACATAATGTGTGAACATGAAGTAAATCAGGGGTGTCAAACTCAATTTCATTGAGGGTCACATCAGGGTTGTGTTTGACCTCGTGGAGCTGGGGTGGGCATGGCCAGCTTGACGTCACTTGTGTCAGGGGTTCCTGTGGTGGCCCGAGTGCTCTGCCAGCAAGTTGTCCTACTGAGCTCCGTTTTGGCTGGCAGGGGGTTGCAGGAGGCCTTCCCAACTGCAAATGGAGATTGGGAGCCCGTTTTCGCTGGCAGAGGCACTGCGGTCTGGTCTTTTGCTGTTTCCAGGGCAGCCCTGCGGGCCAGATCTAAGCCCCCCGCAGGCAAGATCAGCACATGGGACTTGAGTTTGACACCCCTGAACTAAATGAATTAGCAACTTTAGACAACCAAACTACTTTGTAATAACATTGTAGATTCCATGGCTCCCAATATTCAAATGCCCTATGCTAAATAAATAATAAGTCAAAAGTTTTACATAAGAAATTTGATCACAAAATTACAAATAATCACTATGCTGTCTGATTTCAGCTTCATTAACCAATAGGACCTTGTCATGTCATGTTCAGAGTGACATTCTCGTGAGGACTGCAATTCCACAGGTTTGAGTTCAGCATGCTTTTATTTGAGGGGAAAATGTCCATTTAGGCATTGCTCCTGGAGCTAAGAATCAACATCAGTGAAAAGTATAATGAATATATGTCAGAGAAGGCAACAGTGAATTGTAGCTTCAAAGCAAGAAAGCAACACTTTTCTTCACTGACATCTGAAGCAAACCCGCTGGAGTTAAAAATAGATGTTCTCTTTTCAAAACGATATTGCTTCTTATACAATTACAAAGCTCCAGCAACATTTCTCTGAGCTTTCTACGTGTCTTTAGGAAAGATTTTGACAGAAACATTTGCATAGATTTGAAACAGAAATAGCACTTTTAAATCTGTTACTCCCATCTTATTCCGTATAAAATGCAGTTAAAAGTGCTTGCCTATAATTCACAAGATATAGATGTTCATTTTTAATCCTTGTTGTAGATATCAGTTTCCTCAGTGTTTGCAAACTTATCAACTGAAATGATTGCAGTAATTTCCTGACAGTGAGAACAATAAACCAATGAAATGGCTTGCCTTCAGGAATTATGGGTGCTACACAGTGGTGAAATACAATATTTTTTACTACCGGTTCTGTGGGCGTGGCTTGGTGGGCACGGCAGGGGAAGGATACTGCAAAATCTCCATTCCAGAGGTGGGTTTCAGTAGGTTCTGACCAGTTCTGGAGAACTGGTAGCGGAAATTTTGAGTAATTCGGAGAACAGATAGTAAAAATTCTGACTGATGCTGCCCCCATCTATTCTCTGCCTCCCAAATCCCAGCTGATTGGGAGGAAATGGGGATTTTACAGTATTCTTCCCCTGGATTGGGGAAAGAATGGAGATTTTACAGTATCCTTCCCCTGCCGTGCCCACAAAGCCATACCCACAGAAAAATTTTGTAGTAAAATTTTGAAACCCACCACTGCTCCATTCCCACGCCACTCCAGTGGAAGGATATTGCAAAATCTCCATCCCCACCCCACTTGGAGCCCGCCAGAGGTGGTATTTGCCAGTTCTCCGAACTACTCAAAATTTCTGCTACCGGTTCTCCAGAATCTGTCAGAACCTGCTGGATTTTACCCTTGGTGCTCCGTCACTGAAGGCTTTTAAGAAGAGACTGGACAGCCATTTGTCTGAATTGGTTTAAGGTTTCCTGCTTGATCAGAGAGTTGGACTAGAAGATCCCTTGCAAATCTGCTATACTGTTAAAGGATGTGCGAGAATCAAACCATGCTTCTAACTTAAATATATAGCTCATCTTTTACTCTTGGTAGTGACTAGATTTCTTTTAAAACGGTTTGCCTATGTCATTGCAATAAGCAGAATTTATCAACAAGCTGTCCTTGAATCATTGCCTGAGAGACTTCTAGTTCTAATACCAGCTGGATAAATACTGACACATAACTTTCTGCTGGCTCACAGATAGGAATCCTTTAACTGAGTCATGGGGAAGACTATAGGAATGGCCCTTGGAACAGCAGCTGGGATAAGCAAATTCAGCTGCTCATTCTTTTTCCAACCCTTAACAGCAAGTTTAAACTTTTTGAACACTTCTATTTGTTCCCTGCATCCAGACATTTTAAAAAGTAAGAGATCAGTTTTAACTTTTTTATATTCCAGCTGAAAACTTCAAAAACACAAGACAGTTTCAAGGACTCCATGCATAAAGGCGAAAGAGATTGGTTGTTAGGGCAGAAAAGCAGATACTAATTGAGAAGCAGGACTTAAATGAAGGGGGATATAATTCCCCAAAATTATTGAGAAGAAAGTAAAAGAAGGCCGAAAAAGCCTAGAAGAGCAAGACATTATAAAAGGCGAGTGACAGAGGGTGGTGTTCAAGGGAAAGAACTAGTTAAGTTCATGGTACAGCTTATGAGAATTCATTCCATGGCTATAATGGAAATTCCATTTCAGGAGGTTCTGAAACGATAAGAGTTAATAGAAGCCAACTACCTGTTCATTCTGGAAAAGGGGGAAAAGTCTGGCAGATTCAGATGCTGATGAGATACTCTAGAACAATGCTGGCTAACTTTTTCTGGACTGAGTGTCCAAAGCGTGCCCAAGCCCCCAAAATGCAATGTGCACATGGCCCCTAAGCTTGCACCCTGTGCATATGCATGTAGCCCCTCACACGCACCCCACCTACTGCATTGTGCATGATACCCCCGCACATGCGCTGACCCCTGCACATGCGCATCAATCCCCCGCACACATCCCACCCTTGCGCATGTGTGCGCAATCCCCTGCATGCACGCCATCCCCACGCATGCGTGGCAGAGACCCAAAGACCAGCTGTCCATTGAGAGGCGTGCACACATGCACAGCAGAGCTAAACAGAGGCAACGGCTTGCGTGCCATCAGAGAGGATACTGCGTGCCATAGGTTTGCTATCACGGCTCTAGAGAGTGAATTCTTTCTCTTGGGTGGCTTTTAGAAGGGGAAGGATTCCATGGAAATGCTATTAAAAATCACTATTGCCTTGTTGGAGGGCTTCCTTTTTCCCTCTATGCTCTGCAAAAGAGCCTGCCATGCTTTAAAAACAAAATAGTGAAATTGCCTTTTATGTGTTGAATTTGTACTTAAAGCTTATACATTTACCTAAGTACAAAATTATGGTACAATAATTAAAACTGCAATGTATTAGGAAATAATTCCATCTTATTACCTTGAATGCCTCTCTGTAGCCTTATTAGGGATTCTCGGAAGAAGAAATTTAGGAAGGATATGGTGGTGTTGAAGCAGGATGGTACATTTTTATCTGAAGCAAGAGGTACAAGTGGAATTTCACTTGCATACTGCAAGCCACACTTCAGAATAGTTCAGGTTAGGATAAAAATTAATATCTATAGGTTGCATTAGAAAAACAGATGGTGTGGATAGGTAGATGCACATTTTGGTTAGGGAAATACCTCTCATTTTATACCTTAGGAAGTAAAACACAAAGTAAAAATCAGAAAGAATTAACCCATGTATAGTCTATGACTCATGACCTGAAATGGAAACTAACAAGTATTTTTGGAGCATGTTACTGGGAAGAATAAAGGGAAATGAGATAGAGGTGGAGTGTTGGGGTACTCCCTATGAACAACTGAGACAGAAAAGGAAACATCTCATCTCTTCCTTGCTCCAAAATAAAGTGGTGAATCATGATGCACAGGCAATGCTTTGAGTCATGATGTCCCTACAGGGCTTCAAGTCACAGTCCAACCCATAAATTTTGGACATTGTTTTCCCATTGCCTTGTTTCATAGTTTATCCCTGTTATGTGCTGGAGATGGGGTTGCCATTCAGACAAATAAAAGCTTCCTAGAATGGAATTTGTTGCTTTTCTTGTCTCCCCTGTTCCCCACACCCCACCCCACCCCGCCAATTTGGATGCAAATTTCTGCTCAGTGGTCATTTGGTTGGGATGGCAGTCTTCATTATGGAGTGCAATAGGAAGTATTAAAACAAGCAAATGCTTCAATGGGCAAATCTAAACATCATTTCTAAGGGACTACTAGATTATATTTATTTTGTTTAATATTTGGCTATCATTCAGCATGATTGATTGAGGATGGTGTGAAATTAAAGTAGATTATATAATATAATGATAACTCAAGATGACATACACATATAAAATTACTCCACGGCAGGCAGAGGCAATGAAAAGAACTAAAAAGACCCTGAGCAAATGAATCCTGATTTTGCTCCAGAAAGAATGGAACATGATTTAAAAAAAAAATCCGACCCATTTCTTTGTCACTAATCAGGTGTTCAATATTTAAAATTTCAAACTGGTCATGGTGTGCTGTAGATCTGCTGCATACATTTACATAGGCTGGCATGATGAGTAGAGACTGAATGGCAGGTGAAAGTGTGTATGAGTTAGTGCAGTGTACCTCAGACTTGATGATTTTATGATGGCTGGACTTCGGCTTTGATTCCAACTCCCACCTCCAACTAGCATGCTAGTTAGGAAATTCTGTGAGTTGAAGTCTACCCATTTTGAAGTTGCCAAGGTTGCAAAACACTGGATTAGTGCATGACTCTGGAACTGCCGGCCAGAAATGGTTTGCACTCTGGCAGTTCGAGTCCAGCTCTGTGAAACGGAGTGAGCCATTGTTTGACCCCTAACTCCTGCCCTAACTCAGCAGTTTGAAAGCATGCAATATTGCAAGTGGATAAATGGGTACCACTTTGGTGGGAAAAACCTAGCTGCATTTGTATGTGCAGAGAATGGAAGCTGGTGCTGGATTTGGTTGAACGCAAGCATCACAACATGGGGTGAGATCAGTGGAGGAACAGGAAGAGCCACTAGTTAGCTAATGTAAATCATCTCCCGCATGCACCAAGGATAAACTTCTAAGCACTGAACAGAATTAACTAGCATTCTAGGCTGTCAAGACTGCATTGTGTGTCTAGCATGTGTAGATTTCCCTGACATTGTATGGCATACACTAAATAAATAGTGTCTGAGGACAATCAAATATATGCCTAAGATCTATTTTTTTCTTTCTTTTTCTTCTCTTCTCTTTTCTCTTCTCTGCCATCAGATGTTGTATTCAGATCTAGTAATCCTAGTACTGTATTAACACATCCTTCCAGTGTCACTCCATTTGAGGCACCAGAGCAGCTCTTCCCTCTAATATAGCCACTAGTTTTAATTTTCTGATGGGAGACTTGTCTGAAAGGTTTGCCTTGGAGCCCATAGAACTGTCCTTACAACCCTGCTTGTTTCAAAGGACAGCAGCTTGGTGGAATATTATGAACCATATTTTCTTTTAACTAGAGACCACAGGAACAAATATGAATGGGCTTTTATGTTAGCAATCTCAGGTTTAATTATATCAGGTTTGTAAAGCCCATTCATCAACAATATGCAGAAGACAGAATATTGATAGGACATGACAAAGGTTTCTGAGTAAGAATAAGCCTTTCATTCCAGTCTAATTAGCTTCAATGAATGGAGTGAAGGGCAACTCCAAATCCTTTCTTATGAAGCTTGGTATAATTGATAGAGCAAGAAACCTATATTTTGAATTGCCTCATTCCCAGCAAAGCTTCTAGAATGCAGATGTTATATAGGAAAGTATGTTGTGGTAATAAATACATATAACAAATGAGAGGAAGAGAAGAGAGTTCACAAATCGCTTTCTTGAAACTTGGTAAATTCTGACCAAGTAGAATGCTTTGGGGGATTAAGATGATTTTTGGTAAATTCAAAACTCTTCTTATATCATCAGTAAAAGGTTTGCGGGAGATGAAAAGGATTACATGACATATTTTGATGTCCTCTAGAGAGGATTCAAAGAGCAGTGGAGAAAAACACACATTTGTAACAAGAGAGCACAGTTCTATACTTGTGGAAGGATCTCTCTAGAGTTTGTTCTGAATTCAATTTGCATTGGGAGTCCTCTTACATTCCTAAGCAATGATGGTAAACCTATGACATGCAGTATGTGTCAAAGGTGAAATGCCACAATGTTTTTGGTGACATGCCAGTGTTCATCAACCCCCAACAATTACTATTTTCAAAAGCATGCCCTGTTCAATGTGATTTTTCAGAGGTTGCAGAGGCCATGAGAGAATAGGAAGTGTGACCTTCGGATTCTGTTGAAGTCGCACAAGTAGGAAACATGCTTTTGTATGGTTTCCAGAGGCTGCAAAGACCACAGTAGAGAATTCTCCAAAGCAACTTCAAGAAAGAAGGCTTCATGTGACCCAGAGCAGCCTCAGGTACATCACAGGTGGTGGTGAACAGAAAACAAACACCACTGGAAGGTAAGTGGTACGTGGTAGATCTTCTGGAATACTGTGTCTAGAGGACAATTGTGCTCATGTGCCTTGGGGAATAGCGCAAGGTGGCCTTATTAAACAGCAGTGATGGTGCTAGGGCTGAAATCAAGTGCCAGGCCTCCTAGTGTCAGGCCTCTACAACCTTGATAAGATAGAAAAACGTGGGTTAGACAGCGTCACAACTGGATGGATTTGTAACTGGCTGATCAACCACACTCAGCATGTAGTCCTCAATGGATCTACATGAAGGGAAGTATGCAGTGGGGCACCCCAACATTCTGTCTTAGACCCAGTATTCTTCAATATCTTCATCAATGATTTAAATGCGGGGATAGATGGGGAACTCATCAAGGCCAGTAAAGTGAGCCTGGTGGTGCAGCAGACTAATAGCCTGTTATTAACATTCAGCTGTCTTCAATTACTGTAAGTTCGAATCTCACCAGGCTCAAGGTTGACTCAGCCTTCCATCTTTTCTAAGGTAGGTTAAATGAGGACCCAGATTGTGGGGGCAATAAGCTGACTTTGTATAAATATACAAAAGTATGAAGGCTATGGCTTAATGCATTGTAAGCCGCCCTGAATCTCCGGAGAAGGGCGGCATATAAATCAAATTTTTTTAAAAATGAGAATCTGGATTGTTATAAGCAATATGCTGATTCTGTAAACCACTTAGAGAGTGATGTAAAGCACTATGAAGTGGTATATAAGTCTAATGCTTATATACCACTTCATTAATAGCAATGCTATTGCTATTAATTGATCTCTTCTTCACTGATTATATATAAGTAATACCCAAACAATATAGCATGCGTAAGGATCTAAAATTCATGATTGGTTAAGAGGTTAGTTTGCTTAGAGTTTTCAAGTAATCTCCAGGCAAATGTTTTCACAATATGAACACAAAATGATTTAAGTAAGCTATTTATGTCTTTACTGTTCTAGAAGGTAAGGGTGAAATTCTTAATTTATTTTATTAGCATTGGTATTTGCTTGTCTCATTCTTCCTTATTATATCTAAAGCTATCCATTAAAATAAATTTCAAATTGCACTATCTGGCCACTTGTTCATCACTGTTGCTTGATAGTTAAATAAACAATTTCTCTTTTAATTCATATCAGTTGGGATTGTTCAGAAAACGGTATTTCCAAAAACATAAGGAAAAAACATAAATTTAAAACCAATGAGTCCTAGGATTTCTTTAAATAGCCACCTCTTAATGTTTTCCCTCATTCATATTTAGTTATTTGTCTGTTGGACAAATAAGAATGTCTACTAGAATTAGAAACTAACCCATTTGGTATTTAGCAAACATAATCTTATTTTAAATATCTAAATATCTATCTACAGGATATGGAGACCAGGAAAGTTTAACAAATGCATGTTACCTATTCATAGATGACTGAAACAATTTCATATAGAGGACAGGGAATTTTCAAAAGGAAAAAAAAAAGAAAGCATAGCAGATGAAAAGAGAGCTTCAGGGACTATCTGCCAAAAAAAAAAAAAAAAAAAAAAAAAAAGACTTAGGAAGGTTGGATAGTCCATGAGATCCCATGGGAAATATTTTGGGCATCGATGAGAAAGGAGGAGATAGTGAATTGTTTAATCTTCTCAATCTTCTCAAATCATGAAGGGCCAAGAATCAGATGTCAAATAGCTTTATAACAGAATTGAAGAACTCTTCGAATTTCAACCATTTGTTCAATTCAGTCGTCATTGTTTCTTGTTACAAGCCATACACTGTGTAAAGAAATAAGCAGCAACATGTGTGATTGAATAGTACTGATCTTAATTGTTCTTTAAGTCTACCATCTTAAATTCCTTTAAGATGATTCTTTAAATCTACCATCTTAAATTCACATAAAGCAGAAGGACCCACCACAAAGACCCACATACATTTGTTATATTAAAACTCATGATTAAAATCTAGTGTGTTTTGGTCCATGAAAGCTTATATCATAATAAATTGTGAGTCTTTAAGATGCAAACATGTTTTTGATTTAATTGATTAACAGGGCTCTGCAAGCATGGTAGTCTAGGTATTGTTGTGTATGATTATACTTAACCACTCAAACTGCATTATAATATCACAGTCATTTTGGATTAATTCTTGCTAATTCCTATCACGTCTAATGGAAATCTTGGCATTATGAAGAATCGAAAAAATCTTCATCACATAATTATTTTATTTATGGCATTGTGGCTTCTGGTTTACCTTTATTTAATTATTGTTACTTTTTGTTGTTATTGTACCAGTAACCCAACCAAACTGACTGATAGGAGTTAACTGGTGAGAAGCTGTGTCTTGATATTTGGAGGCCTCTCCGAGTATTTGAGTATTTGATAGCCATCTCAGGTTAGAAAATGTATTTAAATAAGATATATGCGATAGTGGAGAGGTAATTCTAATATATCATGTTGCTGGTAACACTTAGCTTGTATACACACACACACAAACACACACACAGAGAAAGAGAAAGAGAGTTTGTTCATGGAGTGCTCATTATTTAAGTCTAGATAATTCAGTAAATTGATACACCAGATTAGGTGACAGGAATTAGGTGACAAGATGGGTGCCCAACTCTACACATTAGTCCTATGTTACTTCATTGGAAAATACGCCAGCTCTGTTTGGTATAAATCAAAGGATGTACACTAGGCAGATGTGGCCCTAAATAAAACAGCAAGACTGGTCAGGAGGTGTCCAATACAAAAGGTGCATTATCTACTTCGTATCCCCCTCTAAAGTTCTGCTGGGAAAGTGCTGTACAGAAAGAATGGGTTAAAGCAATGTCTACAGAAACACACTGACTATACAGCTATCAACTTCCAAAGTTAAGACTGAGATTAAGGAAGAGCTTCCTCAAAATTTCCACCCTCCTAATAATCAGACATTACAGACACCCTGGAACTATGGAAGGCAAGTAAGGAGCTACCAAGCAAATAGGCCAACTACATGATTATCTGCCACCTAGTCAAGAATAACTTGGCCTGTATGGAAATTGCACTGTACACTGGAGTAGGGACAATCTAAGAAAATGGGGCTTTCCTATAGAAGATACTCTGTGTGAATGTGGAGAAAAACACTCCATCTCACATATGCTACAGTGCATATGATGTCCTTCAACATATATGGAGAAGACCTCATGCTGGTGAAAGGAAATGCTGTTGATGTGGCCCAATAGAGGACGGACGTCACTTAATTCTAATCCTACTTATTTTACTTTTTATACACACTCTATTTCTATGACTTATTTTATACCTATTTTACTTGCTCAGAGCTGAATGTTATATGTCTATAATTTGAAGGTGCTTCTGATATGAAGAAAGTAAGAAAGGTGACAGGAAGTATAATTCAACACATCCTCAGGGTTTCAAGTGGCAAAGGCTGGACTATAGGCTGTCCTCAATTTATAACCCTGGCAGTTTTCATTATAAGTTTTTAATTACCTTTTTGCAATGGTTGTTAAGCAAATGTGGTGATCATAAAATGAATACCACAGTCATTAAGGAAATCCATTGTTCACTGTGGGACAGTTTTTGCAAAAGCCAGAAGTAAATGTCAGTTTCCAGCAAAAATGCCATAATTTGTGGTCATGTGACCACAGGATGCTGCAAATGGCCATAAATGCAGGCCGGTTGCAAGTGCCAAAAATGTGATTATGTGACTTGGGGAGGAGTAATATTGTAACTTTGAAACCAGGATGTAAGTCCTTTTGTATTTTTTGAAGACACAAACATCACTAACAATGTAATGTTTCTTTATAAAAATATTTTAGATGTACTAAAATGTTTTGATTCCTTATTGTAGCAAGTATTTTTTAAATTAATTTTTCTTCTTTTTATCCTACTGTATTAATGAAGGAGTTTATAGTCTCTTTCTGGAGCAGCTTTACTTGGTTGCCACTTTTATTTTGAACAGGGTGGAGTTCCAATACTTTTTTTTAATTAGAGGAAAAAGCATATCTGAAACCTGGAGCCCAGATGTTATTTTAAGAGTTCATTGTTTTCCTCAACATCCAACCATATTATTCCTTGCATCTTTGAAGTCCAGTGTGTTGTGTGCTAATAACACCTTTGTACTCTCAGAGCTGAAAATTAACCAGATGTCTCCATTTTAAATGTAGTCCCAGTTTCGGTAAGAAATTTTGAATTTAGATACTTGTTCATAAGAATTTGCCCAAATATTTAATGTACATTTTTCCCAATCAGATGGGCCTTTGTACTAATTCAAGTGCAAGGAGCAGTTGCAATTGTGCTGGACAAACATCATACACCAAAGTGATATGAGCATCTGTAATTGCATGTATGCATACAGTTCCAATGCATGTGTTACTTTTTCTCTCTACATAATTACATGGAAGTAATTATGCAAGACTATAAATCAATTCTCTGCAATTTGGATTTAAAACAAAGGGAGGGTAGATCCATTTAGCTATGCCACTTATAAAACAAGGATCTACAGAACTCCCTGCCACAATTTTAATTATGTCCCTAAATAGATGAAGCTGATAGGAAATGCCTCTCTACTGATACCAAAAAGAACTGTTTGATCTTTTAAAATTTTATTCTGGGTCCTATTGTATTATTTTGGCATTGATACTGGCAACAGAAATTATTAAGATGGACAAATATTGTTAAGAAAATTATTTATAAAGGGTCATGTATTAACACAAAGTTAAGATAACTTAAATGAAAATAAGGCAAATTATGTATTATGCCTAATACTTAGGGAATGCTCCATAGTTAATAAACTTCTATGGTAGAGAACCCTAAACTCAGTTCCACTCCATCTGGCACAATCTGAAATAGGTGCCATATAATGGTAGTGTTCAATACTCCTGATTGTTAGTATTATATTCATCTGGTCAGACTTATTAAAACCTTCTGGTACTATGCTCTGCCTAACCACAGTGGCATAATATAGATTTCTACTTCTCATTCTTGTGCTTTCTTCTAATAATATTTCTTAGAATGGAAGTCCTTTTTGAACTCTTTTCTTTTAGTCATTAACATCTAACTGATATTTTTTACAATATCCTAGCCTGAACCTCTGCCCAATCATGTTCTTTATATGTTTTGTGATTACAAATCAAGGAATGATATAGAAAGGACTTCAAATGTCATCTAGTTCAACTTCCTGTTTGGTGCAACAACTACTAAAGGATCCACTAAACAAAATCCAGTTTGTTTAATTCAGGGGAGTCAAACTCAAAGCCCGTGGAGTGCTTAGATCTGGCCCACAGGGCCTCCCTGGAGACAGTGAAGGCCTGCGATGCCTCTGCCAGTGAAAATGGAGCTCGGGCCACATGCAGCCCTCCCATGCTCCATTTTTGGCCAGGGCAGCTTCCTGCAGCCCTCTGCCGGCGAAAATGGAGCTGGGGCGGCCGCGAGCAGCCCTCCCGAACTCAGTTTTCACTGGCAGAGGACCAGCCATCCCTACTCCCCTGTAGTCAGACACAACCCTGATTCAGGCCTTCAATGAAATCGAGTTTGACACCCCTGTCTTAAACAGTTCAGATTGTTAGCCTCATACCATATTAGCTTTCTTTCCATAGAAACAGCAATACAGTCTTGTATGTATAGTAACACACAACAAATTGGACCAATTCAGTGTCTACTTAATTTAGAGATCATTCTCTAAGTAATCGTTTTTCTTCCTCCCTTATCAAAATTACCTAGAATTTGGAACTATTATCTAGGTTTTACATAATATTAATAATTGTTAATAATAACAAAATATTCAAGGAAAACACAACTAGAATATATTGTTGTGAATTTATGAACTCTCTCCCAGACATAGAGAAATAAATGCCCCTGAAGAATTTTCTAACAAAATCACAGAGGTTTGTTCTTTGTGTATGGTATCATTTGTATTAATTTGGATGACAAATGAGCACAATGCTATTGCGCCACTTAATTTTTTGCAAGTACTTTAAAGCCAGAAGGCCTTATTTGTTGTGCATTGGATAGTCTCTGCCTGACTCACAAAGGCCATTAATCACCTATTAATATCTTTCACAAGAGTGCATGTCCTATAGTGTGAAGACACCTTGCTGGAAGTGGAAAGGTGGAGCTGAGAAGTATTAAATAGGGATATTTAAGGATTTAAGCAAATTAAAGGATGGTTGTTGGTTAAAAGAAGAGCTACTGATCATTCCAAAATGATATGTTGGAAATGCCTGAATAGAATAAAACAAAGGAGAAAAGGAGAAGGTAACCAGAATCCACAATCCTCTAAAAATCATAATCATAATCATAAGTTTATTTGTCAAGCATATATAAGATAACAGGTAACTGTCGAGCCAAGCAACATGCTCGACAACATTGCTGCTATAAGACAACTAATGGACTTACATGGTGGTGGGTGCACTGGGTGTTAGGCGGCCGTTTGAGGGGTGGAGGCAGACGGGCTGCGATGAGGAATAGGCACATATCCCGGAAACAATGGTTCCCTGAAAAGATGAGGACACACCTCTGACAACAGACCCGGGATAGAAGCACCGCCGACATGAATGAGTGTGGATAATCAGCAGGGCAGGTCTATAAGCAACAAGGCGGGCCAACTGGAAGGAGAATCCTATATAAACTCTACGGGACCGAGGGGAGGTGGCGCCGATTTCAAATTGCTTCAATTGCAGCCTGTGCCTGGAAGCTGACGCACAATAAACCGCATTATGGAAAGAGCTGACTACGAGTGGTTGTTTGTTTTGCTGCGTTCAGTCAGGAACAGCTGAGAGTAAAAGTATAAACAATTTGAATACATGAAAAGAGTAAAAAGGAATATTAGGACAGGGACGGTAGGCACACTAGTGCACTTATGCACCTCCCTTACAGACCTCTTAGGAATGGGGTGAGGTCAACAGTAGACAGTTTAAGGTTAAAGATTTGGGAGTTTGGGAAAGAAACTACAGAGTCAGGTAGTGCATTCCAGGCAGTGACCACTCTGTTACTGAAGTCATATTTTCTGCAATGGAGTTTGGAATGGTTTACCTTGAGTTTGTATCTATTATTTGCTCGTGTATTGTTGTGGTTGAAGATGAAGTAGTCATTGACAGGAAGGACATTGTGGCATATAATTTTATGTACTATGCTTAGGTCAGACTGAAGTCAGCGTAGTTCTAAGTTGTCTAAGCCCAAAATTTGGAGTCTGGTGGCATAATGTATTTTATTGCGGAATAGAATAGAGGAATGGAGGACTCCTCTCATAAAATATCTCTGGACTCTCTCGATTGTATTTATGTCCGATATGCAGTGCAGGTTCCAGACAGATGAGCTGTATTCAAGAATTGGTCTAGCAAATGTTTTGTATGCTCTAGTTAGTAGTACAACATTACCAGAGAAGAAACTACGCAAGATTAGGTTAACAACTCTTAATGCCTTTTTGGCAATGTTGTTATAGTGGGCTCAGGCACTTAGATCTTTAGAAATGATGGTTGTTTAGAAACAGCTCCCAAAAAACGTGTGTGAACACTGAAACACTTCAGTGTTCACACATTCCAAAGAGAAGAAAGAGGATGAAGTGGAGAGCTGAAGACGAAAGATTAGTGTCGGAGATGAGAATACAACTAAGCAAGATGGGAGTAAGGTAGTTGTAATCAGCAATCCAGTAGATCAAAAGCTACTGGAGTTCCAGACAAAGCTTTGATAGAATAGAAGAAGACTGGGAAGGCAACCTTGTCGGTTTCTCAACTCTTTATTAAGCAGCATCTATTAAGAATAGCAAAGAAAAAGGGGACCCAGAGAACAGTTCTCTGGAATTCGTAAGTGGCCAGGACAATCAGAAGAAGGAACCCAGTAAAAGATATTCCCTGTATTCATCCAGATGGTAATTCCCAAGGCAATTGGAAGAAGGCTGAGAAAAAGGAACGATTTTATGTCATTAGAAAAAGAATAGTTACTGTCTTGTTGTGAACAGCTAGCCTCATTTCTAGATGTTTGAAGAAAGGAGCTTGAAGAAGCAAATCAAATGACTCTGGAAAAGAAGGTATGTGGGAGAAAAAGAAAATAGATACCAGTAGTAAAAGTAATGAAGTGTTATAACCTGACTAGGTGGTTCAGTGGCTATGACACTGAGCTTGTCGATCAGAAAGGTTAGCAGTTTGGTGATTTGAATCCCTAGTACAGGGGGTTGCGTGAGCAGGGGGTTGGACCTCCACGGTCCTTCCAACTCTGTTACTGTTAATCATTGTTAATCAAAAGTTGTAAAACAATAAAAGGGTGAATAAAGGGTTAACAGTCAAAGAAGTGTAAAAACAGGAGAGGTGAAATAAATAATTAAGAATTTGGGCACAGAAACACATTAAGTATACAGCAAGTCTGACAAACAACTTAAATAGATAAAAAAAAAGAACCGCAGAAATGTAGAGGGAGAAGATTTTAATAAGTATTGATTATAATAGACAAAAAAAATTGAAAGAATGAATAAATATATACATAACATTACAGAACAAAAATCATATTTTTTAAATATATGGGCATTCAGTGTATTTTATATATAATTCTTTAATAAAGCACTTTATGTAATATAACTATGAAGGCCATCATTACTTTTATAAGGACTAAGAAATTGTTTTCTTCTTTCCTTCCTTCCTTCCCTCCCTCCCTTCTTCTTCCCTCCTTTTGTTCTCCCTTTCCTCCCTCCCTCCCTTCCTCCTCCCTCTGTCCCAATTTTTTTTCTTGATGTGCTGAGAAATTTCACATTGGCATACCTGTGCTTTTAAGAGATTTAGCATGTTCTTCTTCAGTGATACATAGTTCTATGTCTGGTGTCTTAATTTACTCAGCAGCAAAGGAAGCCATGTTTTGGGATTATGTTTTGCATATTTTAAAGTGAAAGTCTTTACTTTCTTTTAAAGATTAACATGTCAAACATGTGTGTACATCTAGCAATGAATATAGGTATTTTCAAATAGTATCTTAGCAACTTACATCTGTTTTCTGATTGACAGTTTTATGTGACATGAAAGTACCGGTATATATCTCTTGAGTATTTGTATAAAACAGATGCAATATAGTATTGCTGTTTTAATGTAAAATATGTCCAAAAATAAAAAGAAACCTGTAACTTACCAAATTAGGCTGGAAGAATATCGAACAAGATGATTGTGGCATTTTTTTTCAACTAATAATTTATAACAATTATGTTAAAAATATTTTGCTAACAATCCTGAGCATTATCTTTTTGTCCTGCTGTTTCTAGCAGCTTCCCATCTAATGATGCTGCACATGGTCTGTCACTCATCCATTTTTAGAAGTAGGTTTTTATGATATTGTTATCATTTGTGATAATTATAGAAAGGCTTAGAGGTTTTTTTTTCCCCTTAAGAAATGTTTAGAACATTTCACAGAAGTGTTTCAAGGGTTACCTTAAACCATGGCATTTTGTTCTTCTGAGCCCCACCATTAATTACAGTGGATGGCCTACGGCAATTTTGATGACCAGAGGCTGCATTTAATTTGGGGTTGGGAGTGGGAGAGAAGAAGGGTACTGGCTGACAGCTGCAGAGAACAAAGCAATGATGTATTCTGAAGAAGGATGTGGTGCTTGTGTGGAATTTTCCATTTTTTACTATTTGGGGGGAAATGTGATATTTTAATGTGTTAAGTATATTTAAAAGATATACCATCATTTCATTCTGTTTTACAAGTTAGAGAGCTGTCACATACCTCTTTTGTTTTCCTTTCTAATCCTTTGTTCTGCTACTACCACTAAACCCTATTGAAGGTTTAGATATTTTTGAAGTCTGTCTCTTTTTCTTTTTCTCTTCAATCATATCTGATTCTCGGAGAATGCCTGGACAAATCCCTGCAGTTTTCTTGGCAGGGTTTTTCAGAAGTGGTTTGCTGCTGCCTCCTTCCTAAGGCTGAGAAGAAGTGATTGGCTCAAGTTCACCCAGCTGGTTTTATGCCCAAGGCAGAACTAGGGCTCACAGTCTTGCAGTGTATAGCCTGATGTCTTAACCACTTCACAAAGTAGGTACTGTACATGGAATATAGGAAGGAATAGAATAGCATTTAGTTAACACAAAACAACTACACCACTTGTCTGCTATTAAAATTAAAAAGGCTTCAAAATATATCTACATTTTCCTCTACAAATTATCTACACCCTATTAATAGTAGCCTATGCCTGTCCTAAAATTATTCATGAAATTGTCTCCGTGATAGGGAAGTATTCTCAAGCTTGATTACTTATACAATTTACTTATACTCCTTGTTCTCTCCCTTTGCTGAAATATAATCTGGGAAAGGGTTCGTGTGTTGCTATCTTTTGACTGGCAGTTCCATCACTCACATAAGCAGAAAAAACACTTTTTGGCCATCTCATCCCAGAAATTCAGCAGTGACCTTGGCTCACCTTTATGAAATACATGGGCCAAAGGTGTATGCTTGGTCAGTTCACTTCTTCTAGAAGGTTGCAAATTTTTGTTTGACTACTATCCACATTTCTAGATAGGAGTTTCTCAGCATCTTTAAGGTGTCAGGTGTTGACATCAACACCTGAGAGTTGAAGTTTACATCCCTGAAAATTGCTGAGGGTGAGAATTCATATCAGATGTTCACATTATAAGTTTCCAATGTTATAATGTGTCTTGTACAAGCTTATACATATGAGCTTTTGAGCATGAATGATATTCAGTTTCAGAAAGGTAGATAAGTTAGGTAGGTGGAAGGATGAATGGATGATAAGTAACATCAAGCTACTTTTCCTCTTGTCGATGGAGGACTTCAAACTTTCTCAACTCTTTTTTTGTTAACTCAGACTGTCAAGTTTATCTTGGATCTAATACAACATTTTAACATTCTGGGATGCCTCTTCTTAAGGAAACAATCCCATCACCCACTACATCCAGATTCTTCTCTCTTTTTTTCCTTCCAATTTTATGATATTTTTGGAAATTTATGTAATGTGGTTGTTTTCATTTCTAATTTTTCTGATGAGGCCACAGATATTTTGCGAATAAGCAAGATATTTTTTAAAATACTATACGTAAGATAAGCAATTTCAAAACTGTGCCAAAATAACAGACAGAAAGGAAGATTTGGTTTAATTGTATTTGATCACACATTTTTTATTCTGTTATTAGTCCAGATGAGGCTCCTTTTTCTGATACCTGGATCACTGCTTCTTCCTGTGTTAGCTGTCATATGTCCCTAGGCTGGGAAAAAAAAATGAGATTTGCTGAAAAGGTAGCAGATGCCAGAGAGAATTAAATTTATAAGGATGTCAGAAGATAAGGAAAAGAACTTTGTATTCTAGAGGTGGACCTAATTATTCCATTTCAGGCTTTTAAGTGGCAGCACATTTGAACCTGTCATGTAAATTGGAGTCTTGGAAAGAAATGTCACAGCCCAGCTGGGAGGCAAGCTATTGTTTCCTAGCAATAAGGTTTAGTGTTAAAATTGCATCCCAGGAATTAAACTAGAAAGTATTTGAATGCTTAGCAAATATCTGCAAATTTCGATATCATTCTGCAGCTTTCTGCAATAATTAATTGCATTAGTAAACAGATATACAGAAAGAAAAATTTCATTCATAAACATTTTTCTAGACAAGTATGAAATCCCTGGAAGTCTCCATGTAATGAACATAGGAAATAGTACAAGAAATATATATTTCTTATAATAGACATCAAAATGGCAGCAGGGAAGAACGGAATGGATTTTTGCTTGCATGTACCTTGAATTGTATATATTCAGGGAAGTTCTATTGTTGGCAAACAATAAAGGAATATACTGAGCCACAAAATGACTATATATATATATATATATATATATATATATATATATATATATATATATACACACACACACATACATACATACATACATATGTATATGTATATATGTATATGTGTATGGGTATGTTTACATGTATATCTATATGTATAAATATAATATGAAATAGGTTTTATTTTGCAACAGATGAACATACTGTAGCTATATAGTGAGAAATTTTAGTCCTATTTGAATTCTATTACCTTAGAATCATATTTTTAAAATAAATTTAATACTTTGTGCATTGGCTGCTGGAACAGATGTGGCATACTTTATCTCAGATGCTGTCATGAAGAAATAAAGCAGAAATGTCGATCAAAGGATAGTACACCAAGGAGGAGAAGATGGCAGCATTAATAGGACTGCTTTGTCTTATGTCCCTGAAAAAAAGTGAAAGGAATTCCCCATTTCCTGACATTTGAATGGTTCATTATTTCATTTCAAATACTAATAATATTTTCTTTCTTGCCTTTTGATATTTCAAGGCTTCTACTTCCTATCCATATGACTGTTTTATCCTAATCAGTTGGATTTGAACAAAAGACTTGCAAAACTAGCTTTGTGAGCTACAATTTACAAATTAATCTTCAATCACACACACACACACACACACACACACCCTCCCTCACTACTTGGATCTTCTTTTCCATAACTGTATACATTCCTTTCACTTGTAGATGTAAGTTAAAAAGAAATTAGGCTTTTGTTTTACAAATTAAGCTTTTTTTTTTTTGCCAGTGAGGTGAATGGACAGTTTTTATTAAAATTTTCTAATTAAATGTTTCTTGATCATTTTCAATGTAAGTCTCTTGCTTTGTGAATTTGATGAGTTGCAGCAATTGGAAGAATATTCTAAAAGACTCAAAATACAGCCTATAGTCAGCTCAAAACTAAAGCTAGAAATCACACGTTGTTTTGTTAAAAAAATGTTAATTGCATATGTTATTTTCCTGTTTAATGTTTCAGTCAAGCTAATTTAACATTTGTCTTCTTAATATGAAGATCTGAGGATTCTAAAAAGAACACAGTTGAGAAAAAATTAGATAACAAGCTACTGATTGTTTTATAGCTAACACTAATCTTAATTTCTCTCCTATATACCATCTTCTTTTTCCTTTGAAGTAAAAAGTTTATTTATGGCATGGCAATTTTAGGGCCATGCCATAAACTTTAATGTACATATTCTTTATCTGATAGGTTTTTTAAAAATCCCATCTAAAATCACCTGGAGGTCTGTTTTATCTGAAATGTCCAATATGATCGCTCAACGAAGTTAAACAAGAGCCTTTTGTGTCATCTAGTTAATCCCCTGGTTTTGAAAGCTTATGATGACAAATAGGTTCTTTCAGCATTTCTAAATGGTTATTTTAAAGAATGACACATATTTTTTAAAAAAAGAATTCTAAAAGCAAGAGGATTTTTTAAATGCATGGCTGTAAAAATGTTTCAAAATTTAGACTGTAATCCAATATTTGTTTTCTGATGATAGAAAAATATGTAGTAGAAGATAATTTGACCTTTGTTTTGCAGACCTCATGTCTCCAAGTTCTACTGCTGAGTATTTAAGCCTCCAATAGAATAGTAGAGAAAGCAGCATAAAGGGGTGTTTCTATTGAAGGCAGACAAGTATTCTATTTGTCATTATTTTACATACTTTCAAATGTCCGAAAAATGTATAGAGAGTCAGTTTGGGATAGTGTGGTGGTTAAAGCACCAGACTAGAAACTTGAAGATCATGAGTTCAACTCCTGACTTAGATGAAAACCTAGATGGGTGATATTGGGCCAATCATACCCTCTCAGTCCTAGGAAGCAAGCAATAGCAAACCGCTTCTGAAATCTTGCCAAGAAAACTGCAAAGACTAATCCAGACAGTCACCAGGAGTCAACAATGACTTGAACACACACACATACACACACATAAACACAGAATTACATGGTAGACCTTCAGAACTTTTCTGAAGTTGATGCTTCAGAAAAGTATCAAAATATCTAGAGCTAGAAAAATACATTAGTATCCAATGAAGACATAGTACTTCATGAAAACTCGAGGACAAAAGAAAGCATGTGAAAAGAAGTGAAAGAAATCATAATGTTGTGTTTAAATAAAGTTCAGATTAAAAATGCATTCAACAGAGGTTAAAGTGAAATACAACTTTTGTTCTTTACAGACTTATGAAATAAGTAAAGGTAAAATAGCCATACTTCAAAAGATACAGTTCTATTTTATACCCCAAAATCATTTTCACCTTCTTTAATCTGCCTGGGAGCCTTTTCTTGAGTCTCTTCTTTCAGAAATTAATCTATTTCAGCTGGTTGTATTATCAAATGGTGACTATCTGGCAATCTCAGAACTTTGGCTAGACTACAGAAAAGAAAAAATTATTGGAAAAATTCCATAATATACCAAGAAAGCAGTAACCAATGCTTCAGAAAATCAATTTTAACAAATGGTTGTTCATTTTTCATTATTTTCATACTATCAAAAATTAATATTTTATGTTGATGTGTCCAACCTGGCTCTGGTTCTTTGGAACAGACTCCAATGAGAATTATGCTGGGAACAAGATGGCATGCAATGGCAAAAACAATGGAGTTGGTGGAATGGGTATGGCGGTGTTGGAGACACTTAATAGCATTATTTTGTGGGACAGCAACGTTTGACATTAGTGAATTTGAGTTTTTTAAAATATGCTGGTTGGCTGCACAAGGCTGTTTGGTGGGCCAGTATGTTGTTTATGTCTGGTGGTTAATGTTGTTTTAAATTGTAGATCTTTTACAAGGTGTTCTTAACACGGGCTTCAGGAATCTCTTAGGAGAGATTTCGGGGATCCATGAACTTGGTTGGGAAAAATTCACAACTTTATTTATGCTTCTCTTTAAATAAAATCCAGCTTTTCATTCAATGATGTATGTAGGTAAATTAATTTAGAGCCTCTAGACTCTAAAAAATGTTTATTAATTTCCATAAATCTCACACTGTTAAAATTAATATTCCCTAAAATGCATATTGTCATCATAGATTTAGTGACTTACTAAGGGAGAATATATATTACTGTATTACATACCTTTAAAAAATTGATAATGGCATTTCAACAGAATTGGTTTCTTTATTAATTTGTACCAATGTATTTTATGTCATGCATTCAAATATGTTTGGAATGTGTTGGTTTCATCAGACTTCCAAAGGAATCACAAAAAGATCAAGAACTTCTGGTTTAGAGTTCTTATTTAATATCATGTTATATTGTGAGGAATATAATAATATTTTATTATTTTCTTGTTGTTCTGACCTGGCTCCAAACACACAACAAACCCTCTGTAGTTAAATAAATCTTTCCTTTATTAGGAGCACCAGGAGCTCCGGCAAAAAATCTCTCTCTCTCATAGCAGGTTAACAAGTCTGCCACACCTATTCATCTCCACCCCTGCCTTTTATCCCCAGACCTAGGCTGGGGCTTTGCTAGCAGCAGTAGCTCTTCTGTCCCAAGGATCGCCCCATAGATTTCCACTGCTTTCCTCTCCTCTGCCTTCTGCGCATCCATGCATCAGGCACTGGGCCCAGCTGTTCCTCCTCTTCTTCATCAGCCACCTCCAGACTTGGGGGCTCTTGACTCTCCATCTGAGGGCTGATAGGATGACCTGGGTTCCGCCTCTGTGTCTATCTCTGACAGCTCCATTGCCTCTTCCCCTCAGAGCTCTCAGGTTGCCTGGATGCTGGCCCCGACTCCCATGCTGCCTCATCTGATTTGGCTGCTGGAAGGGCCAGCAGCTGACAAGCCACAACACCTGTACTATTATTCAGTATATGAGCTAGTTTGGTCTAGTGGTTAAGACACCAGGTTAGAAACTGGAAGACCTTAGCTATGAAAACCAGCTGGGTACCTTGGGCCAGACATTTTTTCTCTCTCAGCCCAATTTACCTCAAAGAGCTGTTGGTGTAGGGACCATAGGAGGAGGAAGGATATTAGATTTTTGCTGCCTTGTCTTTTTGTTAAAAAAATAAATAAAAGTGGAATATAAATAAAACAAATAATAAACAAAACTATTATCCCTATCCTGAATTTGATAAACAATGCCATTGTTTTAAATATGGCTGTTATTGCAGGCAAATGAAATCAGTCTGCAAGAAGAAATGGAAGACCTCTACATAAATTTTATTTCTTTTCAGAAACATAAAAGAAAAGAGAAATTGCTTTTGAGGTGTATCATTTTTCAACTCTATCCTAGTAAGACTCCTTAATGCCTGGAAAAAAGAATGTTTGCCTCCTCCCACAGATTTCTGCAAATGTTTGATCTCATCAATGCTTGAAAAGCTCTACTTTGTAAAATTAGGATCTATCTCTATTTCATCTCAGAATAACATGTAACATTCAGATACAAAGGAACGTAGAGTAATGTATTGTTTAAACCTAGCATTAAAAGTGCTATAAATCACAGTAGTTATGTCTCACTGTCCAAAACATGTGTGGGAAGGAAAGCAGTTGTTTAGGTACTTTTTTACTGTACTTTCATGAGTATGTTCTCATATGTGCAATTTTTGTGAACAGCAATTTCTAGACATAAATTTTACTAGAGAAACCAGGACTACTGCAATAAACATTGCCTCCTCAAGGGGACCTGCTGGGAGGTATTTTCAAAAGAACGTTTGTTGTTCTGGGAGAAAGTAAAACAACAGAAAGATCTATCACAGATCTCATTTTACAACAGTAGTAAGTATACTAAGACCACTGAACTCTGTATTCATACTAGATCTCACATAATTGTTACAACTGCAGTGATAATCATGTTCAAATTCCTGTCTTATGTGTGTAAAATAATATTTAGAATGAGTCCAAATATAATGGATTGGAGCAAGCTGCTGTTCCATGAGCAGAAAAGTGAGATTTAGTAGAGGCTCCAGTTCTTTCAAGTGGATGCTCCAGTGAATAGTTTGGAAAGAAGTGATTTTTGGCAATTCTCCATCCCATCTGCAATTTTAGTATCACTCACCCAGAAGAGAGTTTTGAAGCAATCTTACAGGAAGAGAAACCAGAGAACACCACTCAATTCTAATTCTTAGAGCACCCATTTTGTACAATTCTGCTTTGTGCAAAATGTTACTCTCCAGAATAACCCATTTTTTTAAAAAAAGCTCTAGTTTTTACCCCAAATCACATTAAAACACACACACATTTTGTTTTTTCATTCGTTAAAAGCACATTATAATATAATATATCCTAAATATTATTGATAACACATGATAGTACCTACCTACAGAATCTCATATGACTCAAGCCTAACAAAATACTTATTGACTTAAACCATATTAAAGCCAAAGTTTGTGTGCACTGGAGCAACCAGTCAGTCATTCTGGACTGCCTAACAAACGAACAAGTCTACTTCTCCATTTAAAACATGAAGAGGAACTGGTGATACACTTACATGTATTTGAATAAACCGTGATGTGGTTGATGTGGGCTTACGTGTTCTGAGGAAGATGAGAGCTACGCCAGAGATTGAACTATACTGGACAGGTCTCGTCAGAGGAACCAGATGAAGAGTGTCTCTCCCATAAACAAAGTGGTGAGACTTAGTTTACAGAAACCCATATTGGATCGGTTGTTGTTTGAGTCAATAAGTACTGTGTTAGGTGTTGGGAGTTTCTGGACATCTGATGGGCTACAGGACTCAAGATTGTTGGCTAAGCAATCAAAGGTCAGTAACTGCAAGATTACTGAGAGAAAAGACATTTACTGTCAAAAATATACAGTATCACGTTAACACCATCGGCACTGATAAATCCTCATTAATCAATTGTAAAAGGCAGGTTTACTTGGAACAGCTTACATCCTGTAGTGATACTTTAACACCATGAAAAAGCAAAATTTGCCTATCCCAGGTCCTTTGGAAAGGATTCCCATAGGTGGATAAAAATGGCAAATCCAGTCTAAACATCTGGCTGGCTCTGTGAGCATTCATATTAATTTATTAATTTATATACTGCCTAATTCTCAGCATCTCTGGACTTGACTGAAGCTGTTATCTGAAAGTTAATTGGAATAAGTTGGCATCCAGATAGAAATAATTAGAAAGGAACTACACCCCTAGCATAATCAGATCCGCTTCTGGTCCATTATCAATTTTTTAAACTATTCTCACATTGTATCCTAACAATATTCAGCACATTTCTATTCCTAGAATGCAAGTTTGTGAATAAAAGAATATTTACACGCGATACCTCAAGCTAACTCAAAATATGACTATTCTTAACAGAGCAGTACCATGTGAAATATAATAAATATGACAGAGATCATGCAGTCTAGTTTTGAATACAGCAATTTGCCTTCTTTCAAAAATATATTTTCCAAATAATTTGAGATTAGAAAATACCTTGACTCCAGTTAAGATACCGTATGTATGAACATATACTAATTTTTCCCCAAGTTTGAGGGTGTTTTTTAAAAAAAGCTTTTCTTTCCCTCTCAGAGGAAAATCAGTAAGAGAAAATGTACAAAAGTACACTTCAATAACGGTTGCTACAGGAAACAGGTGCTCAAATGTGGTAGATTTAGGTCCAAATAAATGAGGAAGAGAATATGGGGTCAGACAGAAGGGTGAAACGAAACATTCAGTTCTTCACATAAAATTGATTTTCTTTCCCCTCTCCAGACTATCATTATGATGGAACCAAACATGTTAACTTTTACAAATTTTGTTACTCCCACATGGTTATATCTTTTCATAAACTTGGCTACAGGAAAGAGTATATTTTGCCAAACATGTAATATCCACATATTATCTTTCAGACCAGGTGGTTTGTTAACTGAACATTTTCTCTTTTTACTTTTTAATACTAAACAAGACCTGCTAGTTGTCTAGTTTTTACACACTCGAGGCATAAATGTGCAGTTTAAGCAAGATACATTGTCCCTCGTTACATTTTCATGAAGTCACATAATTATTTATAAATTTCTGCTGCTTTTCTAACTATTATATTTCAATATGAGTATTTTAGAGGTGTTTCACCTGTAAAATGGGTACTTTTTTAAAAAAAAAAGTAAAAAAATGATGGAAGCAGTGAAAAGAATTATTCATATTACTACACTGGAATAAGTTAGAACCTTCTTTCCTCCCTTGTAAATATAAAATCCATTTACAGGAAAGTTTGAACATTTTATCAATGTTTATTTATTGAAACATTAAGGTAGTATTGCAGACTTGATAAATCTAAACCTCCATTCTACCTTTCTATGATTAATGTCATTTTTAGAAGTTTTTAAAGTTTTTAAATATGTGAAAATTGAAAAATAATTGTTTGCCACAAGTGAAACTAAATAATAGACAAACATTTAGGAAAATAAGAATATTCACTTTAATTACAGTAGAGTAGTTCTATTAAACAAAGATAAAAAATTATCACAATTTAAGCATTTTTGGTCTTTGCAAAATAGAGCATTTCTTTGACTACTGCCATCCTTTATAATCTTAATTGCTACATATTCAATAGGAAGTTTTGATAATTTTTAAAGGGTTTTTTTGCAATTATATATTATTATACTATGCAGATTAGCATGCAAACAATTTATCAACTCTGGCTTCTTATGCTAATTATTCAAGTTGTAAAGGAATTACATGAATGTATCTCCTTCAAACAAATTTAGTTTTTACATTAAGATGTAAGATCCAAACCAGACATCTTCCAGGTGTGCTGGTTTGGATTATAATCCCAAAAATTGATGGCATGAGCTACAGAAGACCATGTTATCTGAAAATATGAAAACAAGTTATGAACATTCTGAAAGTGTTTTTCCCACTTAGCTTCCAAACCTTCTAAGCAAACAAGTTCTCTTGAAAATAGTTTTTAAAAGAACTTTTAAAAAAATATTTAGTGAAAATAGACTATCATAGTAATTTACAACTAAAAATAAAGCCGTTGTGCTCCAATTATTAAGATGTAACAATATACAGATAAACGAGGGGGGAAAAGTATGAACTTCCCACATTTTTATAGAATCCTCATTCTCAGCGAGGTTCTGTTCAAGGAATGTAAGATATTCTTCTAATTTCAGACTTAATTATTCAAGAAAAATTATATTTTAAAATCTTTATAAATACCTGGAATGGAACATGCCTATTTAGGCATAGTTTAAGGAAGTAGTTTTTGGTATCATTATCTTCTTTACCAGACTTTGAATGAAAACAGACTTTATCATTTCTCCAAATGATTGTTAAGCTTCTGAGGAGCATCATGTAACGCAATTATTCCTTAGTATTATTATAACCGCAAAACTACACAATACATCACTCCTTACATGTTTTACTTTGAAAATATTGCATTAATGATTGTTTTACAATGCTTGCAAAGCAAACTTCCCCCTATCCCAACACCTCTAATTTCATAATTAAATTTATACTTTAATATTGATAATCCTTGTTTAGTTGGTCCTACAATTGGGACCAACAATTTGATATTTACATGAAGCAGTCACTAAGTAAAACCCTAACTAATGATCTTCAGCTTTCCCTTGCTTTACAGACCTGCAAAGGTCATAAGTGAGAGGATTTGTTGTAAAGTTACTATTTCATCCTAAAAGCAAATGGTTACTAAACAAATAGTTGTTAAAGATTACCTGCAATGTAAAAATTACCAAATGCTAAATGTCTTCACACATCCAAATGAATACCATACTGTATCATTTTCAATGTTTAACAATATCTACTTAATAATACTGCTTTATTCTTCTCATGCTTCTTCAAATTAATCTACAAGTAATCCTTGCTTAATAACAGTAATTGGCACTGGAATTTCTGTTTGTAAATGCTATGGTTATAGTATCACATGACCTTGCTAGTTAGTGACAACAGTTCTGGTAGTCCCAGTTACCATGATTGAGGTCTGAGCAAATAATTAAGCGAGGACCTCATGTAATTGCAATTTCTGACTTCCCGCTGGGGAAGGTCACAAATTGTGATTGTGTAATGTGGGAGTGCTGCAATGGTCAGAACTTCAAGGACAGATCATATGTACTACTCAGTGCCATCACAAGTTAGAATTGCTAAATGAATGATTATTAAATGAGTACCAGCAGTATAGTAATAATTTGAAAAATCAATACTTCATAATGTAATTCTCATAGTAGAGCTGTTTGAACATAATTTGTATAAATTTATATTTAAGGATCATAAAACATTTCTTGTGATTTGTGAGAGCTAAGTTAAAAGTCAAAACAGTATTTGTACAATTATACTGATACACTAAGTAGGCAATAGGCAAATAGAGATCAGATTAGATAATTAATTTCAGCTAACACTAAGCTAATATTGTTCTTTCATTTTTTCAAGTGCTATAATAAAGTACTGATAATACTGGTGAAATTATTAAAAGACAGTATTTGGGTGTTTCTGAAAAAAAAATCCAGATTGTATTCCATTTCCCACTAGATGACAGAAATACAGAAATGCATGAAATTTAAGTCCTAATTAGTTTGCAACCATAAGTAAGTGTATATAATTGTTTACTAAAAAGCAGATTCAAGGTGAAACATAAATATTAACAGTTGACTGTATCACATAAAAATGTTCGTTTAACAGTCATAATAGAACAGAATCCAATTTTTAAAAAATTATTTTCTATTGCATGTACTTTATAATGGATAAAACCTATAAATATAACAATTAGAGATGCGCTCATGAAATAGATTTGAAATCTTCTGTCCCAAATAATCTTCTTAAGTTTACGTCTGCCTTACAGTTTAATATACAGATAGTTCTTGACTTATTTATTTATTTATTTATTTATTAATCGAATTTCTATACCGCCCTTCTCCTACCGGACTCAGGGCGGTGAACAGCCAATTTAAAACCAATAACAATATAGTAAGTTAAAATGTTCTAAAAGTCCATATAAATTTAGGCTGTAAATATATCAATAAAACTAAAACTCTAGAAATTTACATAATTTAAAATAATTTAAAATTTAAAATATTTAAAAATAGGAGGGATCAGGCAAGTCCGGCAAGTTGGAAGAAATGGGTCTTCAACGCCCGACGAAAAGTCCGGAGGTCAGCAATAGTTCTCAGATCTGGAGGGAGATCGTTCCAGAGGGTGGGGGCTACCACAGAGAATGCTCTCCCCCTGGGGGTCGCCAGCCGGCACTGTCTGGCTGACGGCACCCTGAGGAGGCCCTCTCTGTGGGAGCGAACCGGCCGGTGGGAGGCAATAGGTGGCAGAAGGCGGTCCCGTAAGTACCCTGGTCCTAAGCCATGGAGCGCTTTAAAGGTGATTACCAACACCTTGAAACGCACCCGGAAATCAACCGGCAACCAATGCAGCTCACGCAGGAGAGGTGTCACGTGGGAGCGCCCCGTCGCTCCCATAATCCCCCGCGCGGCCGCATTCTGTACCAGTTGAAGCCTCCGGATGCATCCCAAGGGGAGCCCCATGTAGAGAGCATTACAGTAGTCCAAGCGAGACGTGACGAGCGCCTGAGTGACTGTGCGCAGGGAGTCCCGATCTAGAAAGGGCCGCAACTGGCGTATCAGGCGGACCTGATAAAAAGCCCCCCTGGCCACAGCCGTCGTATGATCCTCTAATGACAGCCGTGGATCCAGGAGGACGCCCAAGTTGCGCACCCTTTCCGTGGGGGCCAATGATTCGCCCCCAATAACCAACGATGGAGTCAGTTGGCTATATCGGGACGCCGGCATCCACAGCCACTCAGTCTTGGAGGGGTTGAGTCGAAGCCTGTTTCTCCCCATCCAGACCCGCACAGCTTCAAGGCACTGGGACATCACTTCCACGGCATCGTTGGGGTGGTCTGGGGTGGAAATGTACAGCTGAGTATCATCAGCGTACTGATGGAATTCCACCCCAAAACCACGGATGATCTCACCCAGCGGCTTTACATAGATGTTGAACAGAAGGGGCGAGAGGACCGACCCTTGTGGCACCCCACACACTAGGCGCCTCGGGGTCGACCGCTGCCCCCCTGTCAACACCGATTGCAACCGGTCGGAGAGGTAGGAGGAGAACCACCGCAGAACGGTGCCCCCCACCCCCAATCCCTCCAACCGGCGCAACATGATACCATGGTCGATGGTATCAAAAGCCGCTGAGAGGTCTAACAGCACCAGGATAGAGGAGTACCCCCTACCCCGGGCCCTCCAGAGATCATCCACCAACGCGACCAATGCCGTTTCGGTGCTGTAACCAGGCCTGAAGCCGGACTGGAGCGGGTCTAAATAGACAGCTTCATCCAGGTACCGGGGGAGCTGCCGCGCCACCACACTCTCAACAACCTTCGCTAAAAAGGGAAGGTTGGAGACAGGACGGTAATTTACCAAAACAGCCGGGTCCAGGGAGGGCTTCTTGAGGAGGGGCCTCACCACCGCCTCCTTCAAGGCAGGCGGAAGGACACCCTCACTCAAAGAAGCATTTATAATCTCCTGGAGCCAGCCTCGTGTAACCTCCCGGGAGGCCAGCACCAGCCAGGAGGGACACGGGTCCAACAAACATGTGGTAGCGTTCAGTCTACCCAGGATCCTGTCCACGTCCTCAGGAGCCACAGGATCGAACTCAGCCCAGATAACACTCTCAAGACTGGGCTCAGTCACCTCGCCCGAACTAACCCAGTCAGAGGCCAGCTCATCCCGAATCTGAGTTATTTTATCATCCAGATATTGAACAAAATCCTCAGCACGACCCTGCAAGGGGTCCTCCCGCGCTCCCAGGTGAAGGAGGGAGCGGGTCACCCTAAACAGGGCGGCTGGGCGATTATCTGATGACGCAATAAGAGCGGTGAAATAATTAGATTTCGCCGCTTTTATTGCCACTAAGTAAGTCTTAATATGAGCTCTTACTAGTGTTAAGTCGGATTCAGAGCGACTAGCCCTCCAACCACTCTCTAGGCGTCTTTTCCGGCGCTTCATCTCCCTCAGCTCCTCGGTAAACCAAGGAGATAGGTGAGTTCGGCGCCGGGTCAGAGGCCGCAAAGGCGCGACCCGGTCCAAGGCCCCACCGGCTGCCCTATCCCAGGCAGCCACCAGGTCCTCAGCCGAGTCGCGTGTCAGTGTCTCAGGAAATGGCCCAAGCTCCGTCTGGAACCTATCAGGATCCATCAGGCGCCTGGGGCGGAACCACCTAGTTGGTTCCGCCTCCCTGCGATGGGGTGTAACGGTCAGAAAGTCGAGACGAAGGAGCGAGTGGTCAGTCCATGACAAGGGTTCAACACCTATATCCCCAATATCAAGACCACTCAGCCACTGACCAGAGACAAAAACCAAGTCCAGGGTGTGTCCACCAATGTGAGTCGGGCCCTGAATTACCTGGGTCAGGTCCATGGCCGTCATGGAAGCCATGAACTCCCGAGCCATCTCAGATGTCCCGCCGATAGATGGCAGGTTGAAATCCCCCATAACTATAAGCTTGGGGGTATCAACCGCCACCTCGGCTATAACATTGAGAAGCTCGGGCAGGGTCGTTGCCACGTGGCAGGGAGCCAGGTACGTGACTAACAGACCCATCTGCCCACCGGGACCCCATCTCACAAAGGCGGACTCACACCCGGCTATCTGAGGTACAGTGGCCTCCCTCGGACCCAGACCTTCCTTAATAATAACCGCTACTCCCCCACCCCTGCCCTGGGCTCTCGGCTGGTGGAATGCAAAGAAACCCGGTGGGCACATCTCCACGAGGGGAACTCCCCCCTCGTGGCCCAACCAGGTCTCGGTAATACCGGCCAGGTCCGCACCCCCCTCTTCAAGAAGATCACATATGAGGGGGGCTTTGTTTACCACGGACCTCGCATTGCATAACAACAGCCGGAGCCCCGGGTCCTGAGACTCTAAACAACCCGGGGAACAGGAATAGCTCCGGGGACCGGGGCGCGCAATCGCTCGAAGACAGCGAGTGCGCGCCCCCAACACATGATATGGTCCCCTGCTCTCGCCATATCTGCCCCTCCCACATAACGTAGTTATCACACCACCCTCAACAGAGGGCTCATTGAGAGCCCTCTTGCCTCCAGAAACTAAGCCCCCCGTGGCATCAAAGACTGTCGGGCCTATCCCTTTCCCCCCCGGGTTTCCCCCCAAACCCGCTCCCTCCCCCACCCCAGAACCCCCTAAAACACCCCTTAAAAAATTCCTTAAAAAACCCCTCAATCCCCTCTTCGCGACATGCCACCTCTCGGGGTCCCAAAACCCGTCATTAAGGTAGGCCCTCGATAGTGTGGAGGGCCAAACCCGCGAGAGGGGGGAATCTCGCAGGGCAAGAAGCGTCGACCTAGGAAGCATCCAGCAGAAGTGGGCCAGAAATAGTGGCATGGCAAAGGTCCATGATCATAGTTCGAAATAATGTCCTGAAGCAGAAACCAGACCAAACAGGAGAAAAACGCCACTACCCTCTCATGGTAGCGGCCAAAGAGTCTCTGCATTCTGTCTCAAGGGAGGGAGTGTCCAGACCACCCTCTCACGGTGGTCCACTCAGCAGGCGCGTTGGAAAGTCCAAGGCCACTCTCTCACCGTGGCCTGGCGAATTCGTCCTGCGATGTGGCACCCCCTCAAGATGGAAAACAGAATCGGCTCCACAGTTCCTCCCGTGAGCTGGCCTGTCTTCTAATGGCCAGCCAGCGGATGATGAAATACTGCACAGAAGATGGTAAAAGGCCAGGAGTCCAGGCACAGGCAGCTAATGGAGAAGCAAGCTTAATTTAAGGGCCAGCGGAGGGCAAGCGGAGGGCAACTAGCAGAAAGGTGGAAAGCTGCTAGACAAGGCTAAGGGAAGCCGGAGTCCAAAGCCCAAATTGCTGGTAAATAGGCATAGGGTCTTATGATCACAATTGGGACCAGAATTTCCATTGCTAAACAAAGCGGTTGTTAAGTAAATTGTGCCTAATTTTACAATCTTTTTTGCCATGGTTGTTAACCGAATCACAGCAATTGATAAGGAAATCACATGATCATTAAATGAATCCATTGTTTCCCATTGACTTTGCTTAGTGGAGACCACCTGGGAAGTCACAAATGGCAATCACATGATCCTACAACTGTTGTAAATAGATGCCAGTTGCCAAATGCCTGAATTTTGATCACATGACCACAGGGATGATGCAATGGTTGTAAGCGTGAGGACCAGTCATCACTTTTTCCCATGTTGAAACTTCAAACACTCACTAAATCAATAATTGTAAGTCGAAGACTATCTGCATCTGTTTTCTATTGTGATACAATTTTACTTTATTTTTGTCTGTAATTTAAATATTTTTTGTATAATAACATGAAAAAAATAAAAATAAAGACTTTTAAATAAAAAGCATTTAAATGGGTTTTGGAATTAACATCAAATCAACATTGGCAGACATAACTCACTGTTGTAGTCTTAAAAAGCCTTTACTGAAATACAGAATTAACATAAATAAAGGTTATCCAATCAAAAGGATTAATAGCTGTATTTCTTTCAACATCACTGCTCTTTAACCAAAAATACTGAAACACAGAAGCTTTTCTTGTCCAAACAAACAAATTGAGGTGTAGAATGTATTTTTGTCTTCTATTTCTTCAAGTCTTTTATTGGATTGCAAATTGACAGCCGTATGTTCTTCACATTTTTCCATTTTTATTGTACAAACAGAATACTGAAGGCCATTGCAATACAGCATACTGCTACATAAGGGCTCTTCCGTTCACCTGGAAGAAGAAACAATACTGAATTACTGTCTCCTTTTATACAAGCAAGGCTTCCCCACCCCAACTTGAATGAAAAAAAAATACTACTATCTAAGTTTGCAAGTGAATCCAATAAAAGAATGGCTGGTGGCATATTCAGGTGTAAATGTTGTAAAAATTAATCCACAAATTCTCCTGAAATCCACATTTTCCACAACTAGTAAAAGGCATTCTATTCTGCGTACACACACACACGCACACACGCACACGCACACACACACACACACAGAGAATTCAAAGGTTCTTTGGATAAACTAAACAGCACACTAGTAATAATTAAAGTATTTTTCTTTAATTAAAGAAAGATCTAAATGCCTGATAAATAAAATGGTAAATATGCTTTTAAAATATTGGTGCAATAACTAAATATAATTATGTTCTTTTCAACAGGTAATTTTTCTTCAGCCAGAAACAATTCACCATTTCTTCCTTTAAAGCAAGATTATCAAAATTAATATTATAAGACATCATTAGTTGACAGATATGTAATTAAACTGCAAATAGCTATATGAATTAACATATGCAATTTCACATCTGTTTAGAATTAATATTGAGCTAATCCACCTCACAATATGTTGAAGATTTCTGTTCTTAATTTTCTTGAAGAAAGCATCCATCATCCATTAGGATTGCTTGTCTGTTAACAATACTTTACAAATAGGGAACAGCTTGTCTGAAAGGTGTGAACATTTAAAAGACTACTTAAATAAAAGTAGCAGAGTTGCATTTTGCATTAATGAAAATTTATATAAAGTGTTAAAATAATCCAAAAGGAGAAAAAATCCGGTCAAAATACTTAAAGACATCTGGATTTCTAAGACACACACTTATATGTAACTTACAGGATCATACAATGCCAATTACTTCTAAAGGCCCAACTCGGTAATATATGGTTTGTTGACAAATAACAATCACTTGTTTTGTAAAACAGCAAGTCCCCTAGGCTGCTTCAAACACTGGGAAACTGTTGTTTTTAGGACACTCTGTTCAACCTTTTCCTGCAATCTGATCTTCCCCATTTCTGCATAAGGACAAAGGTATAAAGACATAATCTTTTCCCTCATCCACGGACTAGAGATGTATGTGTGTGTGCGCGCGCACATGCCTAAGGATTACTGATGTATAAAACAAAAATGGCGAGAGATTATAGTGCTGAAACTTTCAATCATATTTAACTATGATTTTAAGGCAAAATCATCATCAAGCAACCTGTACAAATTAGTCCAAGAATGAAGTATGTTGTGCACTGTTTGATATTCGATGTTTTTAAAATAGACAGGAAATCTTTCTTGTTAATACAGAAATTCAAGATCATGTATGGTTATTCTCTAAATCAAAGAAAATCAACCTTAATGTCAGCGAATTAAAGTAATTTTTTTTGAAAATATACAAATAATAATCGTGGCATACAATAAAAGGATGAAGTTATCTTGGCAAACCAAGCAACATCCATCCTTGCTGTATGTGACCACTCTGCAGCTTTCAATACCATCAATAATGGTATCTTTCTTGATCGGGTCAAGGATTTGGCAGCACTGGTTGTGCTAGTTCACACCTTTGTCCATGTTTGGTTCCAGATGGTGGTTAATAGGGAGGGGAGATTCCATCCCTGGTCCCTATATGGGGTGCCATAAGATAAGATCACTTATACTGAAGTGTCATCAGTATGCTAACTGATATTGTGGGTCTCTTGAGACAGACAATTTGATGCAATGGTTAAGGCATCAGGCTAGAAACTGGGAGAGTATGAATTCTAGTCCTGCCTTAGACACAAAGCCAGCTGGGTGCCTGGGCTAATAACTTTCTCTCAACCTTACAATGGAGGCACTTCTGAGAAATCTTGTCGAGAAAACTACAGAGACTTCTCCAGGAAGTCTTGAGCACTGGGCAGAATTAAATGGAAGGAAAAAAATGGATGGCTTATTCCAGTATCTGGAGACTCCTGCTTGAAGAACAGGTAGTAGTCATGATTAAGATGGCTGTGTTTACAGCTTTGTGTTGTTCATTAATTATACCTATTTCTGGAACAGGAAGGGGGAGGCTCTGTTCATAATTACTCATACTCAAGTCACCTCTCCCCCACATTGGACTACTGTAATATGCTGTATATGGGGCTGCCCTTGAGCAGTATCCAGAAACTTCAGCCAGTGCAAAACGTAGCAGCATGGGCAGTTATGTCTGCTTCTAGATCAACACATGTTATGCCTAGATCCAATTTAAGACGTGGTTTAAAGCCTTCCATGCTATGGCGCTAGGTTATTTGAGGGACCACCTGATTATGCGGTGGTTCTCCTCCTATCTCTCCGACCGGTCGCAGACGGTGTTGGCAGGGGGGCAGAGGTCGACCCCGCAAGGGTCGGTCCTTTCGCCCCTTCTGTTCAACATCTATGTGAAGCCGCTGGGTGAGATCATCCGTGGCTTTGGGGTGAAGTTCCATCAGTACGCTGATGATAATCAACTGTACATCTCCACCCCAGACCACCCCAACGATGCTGTGGAAGTGATGTCTCGGTGCCTGGAAGCTGTGCGGATCTGGATGGGGAGCAACAGGCTCCAACTCAACCCCTCCAAGACCGAGTGGCTGTGGCTTCTGGCATCCCGATATGGCCAGTTGACTCCATCACTGACCATTGGGGGCGAGTCATTGGCCCACACGGATAGGGCTCGCAACTTGGGCGTCCTCCTGGATGCACGGCTGTCTTTATAGGAGCATGTGACGGCTGTGGCCAGGGGGGCTTTTTATCAGGCTTGCCTGATACGCCAGTTGCGTCCCTATCTAGATCGGGACTCCTTACGCACAGTCACTCAGGCACTCGTAATTTCCTGCCTGAACTACTGCAATGCTCTCTACATGGGGCTCCCTTTGAAGTGCACCCGGGGGCTCCAACTGGTGCAGAATGTGGCCACGCGGGTGATTATGGGAGCAAGGGGGCGCTCCCATGTGACACCTCTCCTGCGTGAGCTGCATTGGCTTCCGGTGGTCTTCCGGGTGCGCTTCAAGGTGTTGGTGACCACCTTTAAAGCGCTCCATGGCATACGGCCTGGGTACTTGCGAGACCGCCTTCTGCCACCGATAGCTTCCCACCGGCCAGTACGCCCCCACAGAGAGGGACTCCTCAGGGTGCCATCAGCCAGGCAATGTCAGCTGGCGACACCCAGGGGGAGAGCTTTCTCTGTGGCAGCTCCAGCCCTCTGGAACTATTTGCCCCCTGAGATCCATATGATACTTGATCTCTGGGCTTTTCGACGTGCCCTAAAAATTTTTTTATTTTGTCAAGCTGGGCTGGCGTAACCCTCTCCTCTTTTAGTTTAAAGTGTTTATGGGTTTTAAATTTTAATTGCCTATTGGTTTTTTAAATTCTTGGGCCAAAAATTGTTTAATTCTTTTACAAATATTTTAAATTTTGTATTGGAGTGCTTTTTATTCTTGGTTGTGCACCGCCCTGAGTCCACTAGGAGAAGGGCGGTATATAAATTTAATAAATAATAATAATAATTATCTTTGCTCGTCCCATCAGATCTAGCAAGAGAAGGATGCTGTGGATCCTATCTCTCAGGGAACTACACTTGGCAGGCTAAGGAGGGCAAGCATTCTCTACTATGGCATCTATTTATGAAATATTCCCTCCTACGCATTCAAAGTGAGATTAGCTCTATCCCTCATTTTCTGGAAATCCCTCAAGACCTGGCTTTGTCATTAGGCCTGGGGGGTTCTCAGGGGACCAGGGAGATCTTCAGGTGGCTCAGTGGCTGATTGAATCGTGTATGTGTATGTGTGAGAGAGAGACTTTTTTTTAATTTGAATGTGTTTGATATGTTTATTGTTTTAATTTTTTTTTGCTGTACGCTGGCCAGAATAATTTCTTATGAGCTTGGTAGCCATATAAATTTGATAAATAAATAAATAGATTGTGGTAATTAATAGCAATTACTAGCAATTTACATTTTTCAACAAATTTACACATGCTTAAATGTTATACTGAATTATATTGTTCAACAACAGTGTATGCATGCATGTATATGTATAAATGACTAGGTAATAGAAACTACTTACCAATTCTGGCACACTTCCAGAATATGCCCAATAATCTGAAAACATATTAATTGTAAGAAACAATTTTATATTTTCACTATGATTAGATGCCGATTACAGATACAATAGTAATGACTAATATTCCAATACTTATTTTTAAGGAATTGTAAATCTGCTAATATTTTTTCATGCTCATAAAATGCTTTTGAATTGCTACATATGCCAAAACAAGTGACACAATGCACAATTTTAAGTTTTGCCCTGTAAATCTTGAGTTTGCTCATTTAGCTCAAAAATGGGTATAATAGCTTGTTGTTACAATAATGCCAAGTCATATGATACAACAGAATAACCTAAGGCTCATTAAAGCATTATTTATTTATTTTATATATTTATTTGTTGCCTATTGCCATGGAATTACTTTAGGTGGCTTACAATAAAAAGGAAGAAAATGAAAGGAGTGTAAAATAATACAACCATGAATTAAACATGAAAAAAGAACACACGGGAATACATCAATAAGGTTACCAAGATGGATGGGTGAAGAGAGAGAGCAAAGGGTGGGATGGAATCTGCCATCAATGCAATTGTTGGTCTCCAGGCCAACTGTCAGAGTCATATCTTCAGGCTCATGTGGAAAGATAGTATTTAGGGTAAGAACAGATCTTATCTTAGAAGGTAATATGTTCCAAAGGGCGGGTGCTGCAGCAGAGAAGGCTCTTATTCTGAACCCTGATAAGAGTTGTTTGACCAACTGGATCCAAAGTTAGTGCCCTCTGCTGGCATGAGTAGGATGGGCTTGTCCTTGTGGAATGAGGAGGTTCATCAGGTAGCCTAGAACTATGCCATTAAGGATTTTAAAGGTCATAATTAAGCTGAATTGCACTTAGAAGCAAACTGGTAGCCAATGAAGTTTTCAGAGCAGAGGTGTTATATGGCCCATTCTAGGGGCCTCAAAGATTGCTCTCACTGCTGCACTTTGTACCAGCTGAAGCTGCCAAATGGACTTCAAGGGTAGTCTCATGTACAATGCATTGCAATAGTCCAGAAGAGAGATGACCAAGGCTTAAGTAACTGAGCACAGGGAGTAATGATCCAGGAAAAATTGCAACTGGTGCACAAGTCAGAATGTGCCAAAATTCTCCCAGTCTCGCCTGCTCCCAGCTCTTTGAGCAGGAGATGTAAATCCAGGAGAACCTCTAGGTTGCAAACTGGGTCTGAACAGGATAACACAAACCCCTCCACAACTAAGGAAGACAAATACTCAGATCCTGAGGCTCTCTGTACCAAAGCCACTCAGTCTTGCCAGGGTCTGTTGCCCCTCATCCAGATCCCTAAAACTTCCAAGCATTACTCGGGTTGAGATGTAGAATGGAGTCTCACTGATATATTGATGGTATATAATGACAGATGATCTCACCCAACAGCTTCACGTAGATGTTAAACATGAGTGACAAACCCTGTGGGATACCACAAGGAAATGGTCAGGGGCTGTCTCTTTATCAACACCGATTGTGACTGACTTTGGAGAAAGAAGTTGAGCCAGTGCAAAACTTTACCATCCAGCACCAACTCATGTAGTTGGTTCAAAAAGAAATCATGGTCAATGGTATCAAAGGCCACTGAGAAATCAAGCAGAGCAAGAATGGTTGCACTACCCTGTCCTGCTCCATCAGAGATCGTCCATGAATGCAATAAAGCTCTCTATGCCCCATAGCCAGGCCTGACTCCTGACTGAAAAGAGTTTAGGAAATCTGTTTCAACCAGTATCCCCTGTAGCTGCCAAGTAACTACCTTTTCCATGACCTTCCCAAAAAGGGAAGATGGGAGATTGGACAAAAGTTGTTTAGCAGGTAGAATCAAGTGTTGGCTTTGTAAGGAAAAGACAAGTCAAGGCCTCCTGAAAAGATCCCAGGAATGTCACCTCATACACTGAGGAATTTATCACTTAGATGTGGATTCCAAAGGTTTCCAAAAGCTGTAGCCAAATTTTTATTATTAATGCTTTAATAATAAAGCATTAAACTATTATTTAACAATTGCAATATACTAAAATATATTTAAATTGTAAAGATAGACATCAAATTACATTTTTGGCTATTTTTTAATTTGGTCTTAAAGCCTAATGGTCTTCTTCATTCAAATTATGTGATTTGTACATTTGTCGGCTTCAAACTAGGTTTCAGCTATTTACAGTCATAAAAATGCCTGTAAATAAAACCACAGAATTGTAAAATCTCCATAATATAATAATAAAAAACCAATATAGAACACAGGGGGATGACATTAACTTTAAAATTATTTTCTCTAATGGTCTAAATAGTGAAATCTCATACTTCTCAGAAAGACAGGCTCCATTTTAAGAAAATAAAAATCTTCTGCGGTTATGACTTATACTGTAATTAAGCTTTTGAAGATTAATAATGATTTGTATCAATGAATCAATTTCAAAAGGAAAAATAGTAAAATTAAAAATAAGCAAGCTTTCATGCATATCCTTTCCCCAAATTTCTAGAAATGCACATACCCTGTTTTATTGTTATCCAGTAATCTGGGAGCCAAAGATCTTAAGTATGCACATGTACATATAAGCAGTAAGATTACTGTCAGAAGACTCTGAAAATTGAAGATCGCAGACTGAAAGAAAAGGTAATATATTAGTTACCAGTTTTTAAAAGTTCTCTTTACTATATTCATTTACTTCTTCCCATAAATAATTACAAAAATAAGAAATTTAACAGCCTATTACTATTTACATTATAATTCTAATATATCCATTCTATCTAAAGCAAGAAACAATGAAATACTAGATTTCTTTTTCAAAGCTATTATTGCGAATTTCAGATCATTCATAAATTACTTGCTTTGTAAACTAAAAGTCTTAGTTTGTATTCTATTTCAATAGTCAAAATAGTTTGTTGGGTATGCTCTGATATTACAAATTTGGGCTTTTAAGCAAAACTTGGAATATACCAGGTTATAAATCTTGAGTTCTAGTTCCACTTTAGGCATGAATCCAGCTGTATGACCTTGGGCCAATCACTCTCTCTTAACCCAATCTATCTCACAGAGTGGCTGTTGTGGGGCAAATAGGAGGAAGTTGTGTTGGATATATTCACCTCCTTGAATTATTTGTAAAAATAATAAAGATGGGATACAAGTAAATACTCTAATATGTCCTCTCAATGAGATGACTGTATAAAGTTATGAGAAAAGGGCAGATTTTGCTCTCACCACAAAAGTATTTCAAAGTGCAATACAGAGTGAATTAAGTCACATATAATTTAGATGTAAACCTGGAGAGCTCAGGATACGCTTTTTGTGTAGAAAGGCCCAGCTGTAATCCTTGGCATCTAGTTTGGGCTCAGAAAGGCCAAGTTGATTTGTGCTTTAAACCTTGAAGAATTGATGCAAATTAATAACACTGATACTTAGTGGTATCATTTGTTGTAGAGTTTGTCTGCTCTCATAATGGATTCTAATTTTTCAATCAATCAATCGGAATAGAGCTGGAAAGAACCTTGGAGGTCTTCTAGTCCAACTCCCTGCTCAAGCAGAAGAATTACCAGTATACCATTTTGACTAGTGAACATACAATGTGGAAACTGAGATTCCTGTCTTATGTCCCCAAAAGGCAGGGACTTGAACTTGTGACTTCAGACACTAGTTTGAAGTAAGCAAGTTAGAATTGTCAATTCATACTGTGTGATTGAACTGAGGAAAGTTTCAAAGTTTCTTTAGCTACTCTCATTTGGCAGAATCAAGTGGGAATAACTGAGCAGTCTCCACTTGACAATTTGATTTATTAAATTTATATACAGCCTGACTCCCAACAACTCTGGATTGCGAAACCATACAGAAATAATAATATGTTGTACAAAATTTAAAAGATAAAACAAGAGAATAAAAACAAAAGAAGTAGAAATGGCAGAATAACAAACCCAATGGAAAGAAAGAAAAGCTTCAGTCATCCTCACCAAAGGCCTTGGTGAAGAACCAGGTCTTCTGGAAGTTTCAATACATTTTCATTTAAATGAAACACTTCATTTATCATGATGTACAAAGTAGCCATAGTGTAAAAATGAAAAGGGCAATTTTTCTAGACCAGATCTAAAAATTCAGTTCTTACAATCAATGCTGCTAAACAATTCTCAATCGTCCCAAAGATCTCTTTCAAAAGACAATTTTTCTTGCTATATGACATGCTTAGGATTGCATGTATTTCTTCTTCTTTTAGGGACCTCCGCACTCAGTACCTATTATTTCCCATGAAGTTTCTGCCTGCCATACTGCAATTAAGTTTGTAGTTAAATATAGCTGACGCAACTGCCTAATTAAATGTCACAATTCTTTCACTTTGTCCCCTATTTTTTTGCTTCAAGTGTAATAAAAGGAGACATCACAAAATATACAATACAAGATGATTTTAAATAGAAATGGAAGGACACCCAACTAAATGCAGTAGAATTATTTCCATGCAAATATGTCTTATATGTATTACTAAGTTATTGATTCTAATATTGTATGTATGGTATGTATGATTCTAATATTGTATGTATTGTTTTGGAGAGCTTCTTAACAAGTACTGCACCACATTTTCTTCTTGCTTTTGCTCACTGTTGTTCTGTCTTTGTTGTCATTTAAAAAAAAATCACATTAGCCATGTTTTGTTGCCATACTGCACACTCCACCAAGCGCTGAAAATCATCAGATTGCAGCACAGTACAGGTTTGATAAATAGTAGATTCTGCTTTGTGTTTTAGAAACAGTGAACTGCAAACAAGGCACCTAAACATTTTGCCTAGTGTACAATTCTATGTAGTAAATATTTGTTATGACAACAGGGACAAGAGATGATAAAATAAAAAACGTGAACCTTTTAACTGCAACAACTGTGCAACTGACCACAAGTGCTTTAATACTGATTACATACCAATGCAATTTTTCAAAGAAAAAAAAATTTAAAACAAAGTATTACACTTCTTTGAACAATATAAGAGCTGCAGAGGTAAGATAGGCGGTAAACAAACGCTTTTACTACATACACACAGAGAGGGCTGTGTCCCCACAACCCATTTTTGTCCACGATTAACTTAAACTGCAGTGAATTACAAAAGGTAAAATTCGCACAAAGCTCTTGAGCCGCAAACTAGCCAGGTTATTCGGCGAGCCAAGATTTCGCCACAAGAAGAAGAAGAAAGAAGAAAGAAGGAAGAAGAAGAAGAAGAAGAAGAAGAAGGAGGAGGAGGAGGAGGGGAGGAATGAGAAGTGATGCTCTTTTTCTGAGCTATCACCTTTCACGACGTCTTGAGCTAGGCCTCTTTGGCAAAGCCAAAGGCGGCGAGGCTACAAAAAGGAGCCCAAGCGGCCTTCCGCGCGCGTTATCGGGCCGTTCCCAAGGGCGCATCCGCCAAAGGAGCCACAAGGCCCGGCCGCCCCTGGCTCCCAAACGGGAGGCCTCTTTCCCGAACGCCGCTCTTACCATAGTTACGCGCCGCCACGAGCCACATCACACTTCCGGTAACCGGCGGGGGGGGGGGGGGGGAGGGAGGGGCGGGATCTGAAAGAAAGATGAGCCTCAGGCGCCTGTCGATTGGACGGAGGAGAGACGCCAACGAGAAACTGTCGGGATTGTGATTGGAGGAAAGGGAAAGTTGAGAGACGCTGAGCCTGGGATGGGAGTGAACGGCGGTAGGTTCTCCATAGATCATTTAAAAAAAAAAGAGAGAGAGAAAAAAAAGCAAGGCCATTTATGTATTCGGGTGTGTGTGTATGCTTCCTTGTGCATAAACACACACCACACACAGGCGGAGTTTACGCATAAAAAAACTGAAGTGAAATTTTCAGTGCTGTTCAAGGTAGGAAAGGGAGGGTGGGAGCAGAGGAAGGGAAGCGCGATCGTATTTGTTGCAGCGCTCTTACTGTTACACTGATTATATTTTAACACCACCACCGCCGCTCCAAATATATATGTCACAGGAACTCTTGTGTTTTCTTATAAAGTTCTGATTGGTGAACTGGTAACTTGTCGGCTTGTTTTATAGAACAGATTGATGCAAAGATGATGCCTTTCCTTGAATGTATTCTGCTCTGTAGTGTGGTGTATTGATACTTTTGAAGATATTTTATTGATGCTTGATTTGGCTTATGTGGTCAAATAACTTATCAATAGTAAATAACTTACTAATTGTCAAATTACTTTTATTGTTAGACTTTCAAGTTAGTGATGACTTCCCTATATTTTCCCTCGCCATTCAGTTGAATTTTTGCTCCATTACTCATAGCATTGAAAGTTGATTTTCCCCACTTTCCGGTATTTCACAGTATTTCAACATCAAACTACCCAGAAATAAACAGTGAAATAAATCATAAATATGGATATGATGACCAAATCTGGTATTAATATGCATCTTTTAATAATTTTCTTTAGCTTTTATACTGCTTTCTTCAGGCTGTCTGCCATGGCCTAGATTTTTTTTCCTGGTTAGTCATTATAAGTATATATGCAGAGGTGGAAATGTTCTTATGCATCATTATAAACTTATTGAACCAGATTTTCCATTTTATTGCCTGAACATAGATGTTCATACACAAGTTTTAATCTTGTATAATTTGATGCCAACTGCAAATTTGACCATATGATTTTTTAGTGTTAACTTCAGATAATTTATAATCTGAAGCACAGGCCTAAAAAGGATCTTTGGAGGATGCCATCCACTTGCTTTTGGTATATGGTTATAAAAACTGGTCATCTAGTCATACTGTTTCCCATTTTAAAAAAAACATATATTTATTTTCTATTATCTCATAGCTACTGAATTCAAAAGCCTTTGACGAAAGATTTTGTCAAAATACTTTTTAAAAAATCTTCAAATATATAATGGCTCCCATATTGTCCCATCCAAATACTTTTGAACACTTCCAAATAAGTTTAAACATCAGTACATGAGATAGGACTTATATCTGTAAAGACTGTTGATTCTGGGTTAACAAACATTTTATTCTTAATAATCCTTTTTTATTCTCTATCCCTGCTCAATTGACCTTTTCTATTTCTGCAAAGGCCACCAACAGAACCAGAACCATGTCTGCATTGGGGAGATAAGTGGCAATAAAGTGGTGGGCATAACTGGAAGATTAAAGTCCCACTTTTTTTTTAATATGGGGCCATGCACATTGCATCCATAATAAAAAAAGCCAGGGTTTTGATTGCCCATTTACACCCTCTGTTTTGGTTGACTTCCCTGTGATATTCTCCAAATATTTATTTGTTATAAAATTAGTTATGTTTATGTAGATATAAACTACAAATACATTGTTTGCTAAAAACCTGTAGAATTAGTTCTTTTCAGCAGTCTTTCTGATGTTCCAGCTGCTACACCAATCCAGTCTGTTCCTGGGCGCAGAACGGCTTTCTGATCTTTTTGAGTTGTTATGCATATTAGTCTATTTCAACTCCTCTAATGCTTGCTTTCTTCAATTCTTGCCTTTTAACTGAATATCACTGATATGACTCTGTGCCTTTATTTACACTTGAGTCATACTGTAGTAATCTTTGACCTGATTCCAAATGATAGTATCCACAGACGAGTTCATCCTTGATTACAGTCAGTACATCCAGTGGTTGACTTTATCCTTTACTGTACACACTATCCTAACATGACATCATGCTGGAGACTGTGCCTGCCTTTTTCAATCCTGTCAAGCACAACATGGTATAACTCTTGCCAGATTCATGTTCTTTTCTTCCTGTTTCTTCTTTTCTTCATCTTTTAGTCCAGTCTTTTTCTGCAACTAAAAATCCTCTTCTTCAGCTTTATCACTCTCCAAGAATAATTCTTTTAAATAAACCAAGAAGCCAATAATAATCTACCTCAGCAATCTCTTTTCTTAACCTAAAATACTTATATTAATCCCGGAAGGAAAAGAAGGAAGGGAAAGGAAGGGAGAAAGAAGGGAGAAAGAAAGAAAGGAATACATTATCACTTTAAAATGCTGATTCCCTTTTTTATCTCATTTTTGATCCAGATAACTTTTTAATCATGATAAAAAAAGGATCATTATCTCCAGGAATAGAGTATACATAAAATGCCAATAGTGCCAATATCCTAGTGTCTATGTTCTTTGTTGGGTACTTCGAACTGGTAAGAAGAAAAAATACCAGGTCTTATTCTATATTTGAAAAAAATCCCTTGAGAGAGAGAGAGAGAGAGCATTCTCTGTCTTGCTGTCATGATGTTATTTCTTTCCTTTTCAAATGAAAAAGAATCTATTTTCTTTATAAGTTGATTTTATATTTAGATTACACCCAATATTATTTCTATTTTTAATATTAATTATGCTTTCTTTTATGAAAAAATAAACTGTAAATTGGATGGTACAGTCTGGTTTGAATGTTTAACAGAAAGTCATTTAAAATGATCCAGCAATGTCACGTGACTATGAGAATAAAGAGCAAATTAAATTCATTCAGTACACAGTGGAATACAGGTGGCAGGAAATGGATCATAGCTGAATTTAAGCTTTTTATAACTGTTTGCTTTGGTTGTCTTTAAAAGATCCAAAAAAATTCACAACATAATTTGCTAGGAGCTTTGTATTAATATATTAATATAATATATTTTTATTACTATGAGTCTGTCATCTAGTATTAAAAAGTAAATTTTACTGTTGAAAAAAAAAGAATGACTGAAATTTAGACGTCTTCAGATATTTTGACAAAAGGATTTTTTAAAAAACATGTTTTTGTTTCTTTACAGTTTTCATTTAATGCACATTGTACATTTTCATTGAGAAAATCAATAATACAATTACATTTTAATAAGTGCTATGCTGATATTGAGTTGATGTTAAATTAATATAAAATGGGATAGAAATACATTATAATTAAGAAATGTAGGTATTTTAACACATTGTAGTATTACAGGTATTTTTGAAGAGGGGAAGAGAATTCGACAGATCCTTAAATATAAAGAGCATGTTGTTAATAGCAGCAGAAATATCATTTTGATGGATTTCTTGGGTTTTTAGGAATTCTATCTTTTTAATCTTTAGTTCTGTTGTATATGCCGTAAATGTGTAATTAATAAATTGGAATTTGGTATTTATGGTCTACTTCATGGACTAAATTTAAAATTGCCATTAATATGACAAATATTGAAAAATAAACAAATTTGTTATTTTTATTCCATGTTTTGAATAAGAATATTTACCATTTTATTTCATGTTTTGGACAAACATCTTTCTGTCAAATTTTGATGAAAATTACTGATTGTAGTAGTTATTTAGTCTTATAGAGGATTCCTTATAGAGGAATCCTTCATTGCTTTGGTGATGTTCTGAGCAATGATTCAGACTTATTAAGATTTTCCTGTCACATTAAAACCTGTGTAGCAATTGCTGGCAAAGTTATATTGTGTATACTCAGTTTCATTTTGAAGCTTGCATGCTGCCAATACTCAAGTATTTGCAAAGACTTTTTATGTTCCTGAGGAAATCTAATGGATTCCATCTGTGATTCTTCTCCCTTTAATTATGGAATACAACCTTACAGGATGAAATAAATTGGGGGACTTTGAGGCTTGCACAGCTGTATGTAGGAAATTCTGAAAATGTTTTATGAGAGATTCTAAGATTACTATGGCTGATTTGAGTTTCAAAAGCCTGGAAGAAATGAATAAAAAAAAAAAAAACTAAAGAAGACAATGGAGGAGTAATCAGCAACTAATACTGTTCTCTTACAGTATTCATCCAAAGGCTGAAATGGGTTAAGACCAAAGCCTAAATCAATACCAAGGAACATGCAGGAGAAAAGGGAGGTGGTGGTGATCAGATTTTTATTCTGTTGTGTCTGTGTGTGTGTGTACGTACGTATCGGATGGGTTCTACTTACCTTTACTACCGGTTTGCAACAGGAGTGCACGTGCGCTGTTGCTTCGCTCACACATGTGTGCACACTTCGCATGCGCAGAAGCACATGCGCAGATCATCAATTATGTCTGGGTGGGGGGGGCGGAGGCTCCTCCCGTTTTTTTTATCGGTTCTAAAGAACTGGACAGAACCGGAAGCAATCCACCACTGGTACGTGTGTGTGTGTGTGTACTCAAGGCAGTGAACATACCTAATACCCCTGCCTCCTATTTTCTGTCTTGTGAGATGAATTGCGCTGAGAGAGTGATTGGTCCAATGTCATCCAGCTGTTTTTTCATGCTTAAGGCAAGCTTAGAATTCACAATTTTCTGATTTCTAGGTCACCTTACCAATATACCAAACTGAGTCTCTTGCTTACTACTGTGTGTGTAATTAACTGATGTGTAGGATTCCATCACTCCCTGCTTTGTTTGTTGAGAAGTTTAACTTCCACTGTATTAAATGTAGGAAGTGTTCATCAGCAACTTCCTGGTCAAAGCTGTAATATTTATGAGGGTTTTGATTTCTGTCTGTGATCCTATCTTTTATAAAATGATAGCTGCTGTTTGTTTGATGATTTACTATATACCGTATTTTCCAGCATATAAAACGACTTTCTAACACATGAAAATCTTCTCAAAAGTTGGGGGTCGTCTTATATGCCAGGTGTCGTTATCCTGTAATCAGGCAGACCAGCCCGAAGGGCTCTAACGAGCCTTAAATGGCTCTGACCATCCCAACTGAGTTGCGTGCTAATCAGGCAACTCAGCTTGGATCGCCAGAGCCATGTAAAAGGAAAAAACTTTTTCCTTTTAAATGACTCTGGCAATCCAAGCTCTGACCATTTTTGCTAATCGGTAGCAAAAATCTCCCCCCCCTCCAGCTTGCTTACCTTAGCTGCTAGTTGCAACGCTTGCCTTGCTTCAGTTGCCTACAATCCATTGCGTCAGCAAGCAACTTAATCTCCCTGCCTGCAGTCAAGCAGGCAGGGAGTTGTGGACTTCAACTCCCAGTATTCTCAGCCAGCAAAGCAAAGCTGGCTGAGGAATTCTGGGAGTTGAACTCTACAAGTCTTAAGGTTGCCAAGGTTGGAGACCCCTGTTCTATTGGGTAAGTTTTTTTCCCCTTTGGGAGCTTTAAAAAAAATAGTTAATTGGGGTTTTTTTTAGTTGTTCTTTTTTAGACCTAGCCATTTAAGTTTAGGAAGTTTTACATTTAGCTTCCATATAAAAATAAATAAAAATAAAATAAAATAATATTTGTGCAGCTTTCTGAGATTTAGTGTGTTTCTATAGTGTTTCACTCTAACTACACAAACACACAAAATCTCACAAAGCTGTATGTGGAATTTTGTGTGTGTAAAGTGTGAAAGTTGGGTTTTTGGGCTTTTTGTGGCTGGGTGAAGTTCCTGCTTGTTGCAGGGGGCATTTTGGTCTAGCACAGCTGCTTTTACATTGTGGGCAAGCCAGTTGTGTTGTGTTGTATATGTGTAAAGTGTGAAAGTTGTTTTTTTGGGCTTTTTGTGGCTGTGTGAGGTTCCTGCTTGTTGCAGGGGCCATTTTGGGTCTAGCATAGCTGCTTTTACATTGTGGGTGAGCCAGCTGATGTTTTTAAATTTTTATTTGGTGTACGTTGGAAGAGGGGTAGTCTTATATGGCGAGTATAGCCCAAACCGTATATTTTAACAGGAAAAGTTGGGGGTTGTCTTATATGCCCAGTCGTCTTATACGCTGGAAAATACGGTAATAAATTATAGTAGAAGTGTGGTTTCTGTTTTCAGTCTGCATCCATTATAATAGGCAAGAGAAGAATTCCAATAAACTGCTTTCAACTTTTTTTAATACTACAGTTCATTAAAAAGAAGCCTTTTGCTATCTCAAAAAGAGCTTTCTTAAACTGAGAAAATATTGTTTTTCTTTTCATTTGTTCTTATTCATGTCCAATATTTCCCAACCTTTTCCACCCCCAAAACCCCCAACAAACAAAGTATGTTTTTCCACATGAAATTGTGGTGGTGAGTATAATATTCAAACTTATAATAATCTGGTTTAAGTAAATTATTATGGTTTGAAATATTAGTTAAGAGATAGGGGTCAGCAAAAACTAGAGAAATTTCTTTGTTCTTGTTTACGTTAGTGCAGTTTCAGGGAAACCCATTTGCAAGGCAGTAGGGTCAAGGCTGATTTGAACAAAATATAGGAATTTTATAAAATGGGAAAAGATTTAATTTCATTGTAAAATAACATCACTACTGCAATCCTTTTTCTTTAAATCAGAAGTCTAAAATAGTAACCGTGTGTGTTGAGAGGATGTATTCTTTCCTTTTTTACCAAAACTTCCATCCATTTTTCCCACTTGGATAGCATCTACTAATAAAACTCTCCGAGTTGCCAAAGAAGCATGATATGGAAAATGTATTGCAGAGGTTGGGAACATTCTTTCTAACACTTATAAAAATATTAAATCTGTACTCTAAATTTAACATAACATTTTGAGAATTAACAGTTAACAAAGTGTGTGTAAGTTCAGTATTTTTAGGCTGCTATTGTTTTCAAGGTTTTAAAGTTCTAAATGAAAGGATACGTGAAATTTATTTTTTTTAATCTAAAGAGGTATATTCTATATATCTCTTTATTTTAGATTTATAATGAGTGCCTGTATCACGGAGATCTGGTTGGGGCAAGAGGCGGGAATCCCTCTCTCTGACTTATGCCCCCCAGGCTTTCATGTCCTGCACCAGCCATGATGCCAGGGAAGGGGCAGGGGGAGGGTGGCAGTGGTTATCAGGGAGGGTCTGAGTCCTAGGGAGGTCACTGTCCCTCAGATAGGCGGGTGTGAGTCTCTTCTATTGAAGTGGGACCCTGGAGTTCAGTCGGGCTTGTTGGTCACATTCCTATCTCCCAGCTAGGGTGCCACAGCCCTGCCTGCACTGCTCAATGTCTTGACTGAAGTGGCACTTGAACTCCCCAACCTTCTGGTTGTGGGAGATTTTAATCTGCCTTCGATCGGCGAGTCATCTGAGACAGTCCGGGAGTTCATGGCCTCCATGACAGCCATGGACCTGACTCAGGTTATTCAGGGCCCAACTCATAGGGGAGGACACACACTTGACCTGGTTTTTCTCTCTGGGCAGTGGATAAAAGGTCATGGTAGGGGGGAATTTTCCATCACTCCCCTGTCATGGACTGTCATTCCGTCCTTAGACTGGACTTTCAATCTGCCAGTCCTTGCCGCATGGTGATGGAACCCATAAAATGGTTCCGCCCCATGCGCCTGATGGACCCAGAAAGGTTCTTGAAGGAGCTTGGGACATTCTCCACCTCTCAATCGTGCAATTCAGCTGAGGCTCTAGTGGCATCCTGGGAATGGTCTAAGGCTACTGATGCCTTAGACAGAATTGCACTTTTGCGGCCTCTAACCTGCTGCAGATCCCAGGTCTCTCCTTGGTTTTCCATGGAGCTCTGGGAAGTGAAACGTCGGAAAAGACGCCTAGAGGAACTTTGGAGGTCCTCCCGATCTGAATCTGATCGAACACAGTTAAAAATCCGTATTTTTTTTTAATTTGATTTATATGCCACCCTTCTACGGAGACTCAGGGCGGCTTACAATGCGATAAGCAATAGTCTTCATACTTTTGTATATTTATACAAAGTCAGCTTATTGCTCCCACAAACTGGGTCCTCAATTTACCCACCTTAGAAAGGATGGAAGCTGAGTCGATCTTGAGCCTGGCTACGATTGAACTCACAGAAATTGGAGGCAGCTGGATGTTAATTGCTGCCTTTAGTAGGAGGCATTAGCCCCCTACACTACTCAGGCTCTCATATTAGGTCTTATCTAGTGGCAATGGAAGCGATGAAACAAGATTACTTCGCCGCCCTCATTGCATCTGCAGAAAACCGCCCAGCGGCCCTGTTTCGTGTGACCCCCTCCCTCCTCAATCAGGGAGTGAGGGAAAACCCTTTACAGGGCAGAGCTGAGGATTTTGTACAGTTTCTGCATGATAAAATCGCTCAGATCCAGATCGGATTGGACTCTGACTGGACAGAATCCAATTGGGAGACTAGGGCGGGTCTTGAGAATAATATCTGGATTGAGTTTGACCCTGTTTCTGTCAAGGAAGTGGACAGGATTATGGGCAAACTTAGTTCCTCCACTTGCTTATTGGACCCTTGTCCCTTCTGGTTGGTTTCGGCTGCCAGGGAGGTGACTAGAGACTGGATCCAGGCAATTGTCAATGCTTTGTTAAGAGAGGGGAACTTCCCCGCCTCTCTTAAGGAGGCGGTAGTTCAACCTCTCCTCAAGAAGCCTTCCCTGGATCCAGATTCACTTAATAACTATCGTCCCATCTCCAACCTTCGCTTCATCGCAAAGGTTGTTGAGACTGTAGTGGCGCAACAGTTCCCACAATTCCTGGAGGAAACGGAATACCGTGACCTGTACCAATCGGGCTTCCGACGTGAACACAGCACAGAAACGGCATTGGTCGCTCTGGTAAATGATCTCTGGCGGGCTCGGGATGGTGGTTGTTCCTCCATCCTGGTCCTACTTGACTTCTAAGCGGCTTTTGATACCATCGACCATGGTATCCTACTGCAGTGACTTGAGGGGTTGGGGTGGGAGGCACTGTCTTACAATGGTTCTCCTCCTACCTCTCGGGTCGCTTACAGTTTGTATGGGCAGGGCAGAGATCCACCCCGAGGCCCTAAATTGTGGGGTGCCTCAGGGGTCGGTTCTCTCCCCCCTACTCTTTAACATCTATATGAAGCCACTGGGTGAGATCATTCGTGGCTTTGGGGTGAGATATCATCAATATGCTGATGATATCCAATTATACATCTCCACCCCAGACCACCCCAGAGATGCCCTTTCCGTGATGTCCCGTTGCCTGGAGGTGGTACGGGCCTGGATGGGTAGAAACAGATTCAAACTCAATCCCTCCAAGACTGAGTGGCTGTGGATGCCGGCATCTCGGACTTCACAAGCCCCATCACTTTTGATGGATGGAGAAAAACTTGCCCCCGTTGATAGGGCTCGCAACTTGGGTGTCCTCCTGGATGCTCGGCTGTCCCTAGAAGACCATCTAATGGCTGTGACCAGGGGGGCCTTCTCACAGCTTCACCTGGTGCGCCAGTTGCGCCCTTTCCTGGACAAGATGACCTTTGCACAGTCACTCATGCCCTGGTTACCTCCCGCTTGGATTACTGCAATTCCCTCTACATGGGCCTGCCCCTGAGATATACCCGGAGACTCCAGCTGATCCAGAATGCAGCCGCATGGGTTGTTACAGGAGCCCCTCGTTACTCCCATATAACACCCCTCCTGCGTCAGCTGCACTGGTTACCAGTGGTTCTCTGGGTCCGCTTCAAGGTACTAGTTCTCACCTATAAGGCCCTACAAGATTTAGGTCCAGGATATTTACAGGACCTTCTCCTGCCTGCTTCCCACCGTCCTGTTCGCTCACATAGGGCCGCTCTCCTCAGGGTCCCGACGGTGAGCCAATGTCATCTAGCGGTGCCCAGGGGTAGGACATTCTCTGTGGGTGCTCCCACCCTCTGGAACGAATTACCTACCGAGCTCCGGACAGCTCCTGATCTTCACTCCTTTCGTCGGGAGCTGAAGACTTGGCTGTTCAAGCAAATAGGCTGACTCTGATTCTGGGTTTATTATTTATCATTAATTAGTTATTTGATTTAAAGTGCGGTTTTATTGTACACGTTTCTTAACTTGTGTTCGCCGCCCTGAGTCCTTTGGGAGAAGGGCGGCATATAAATACATGTAATAAATAAATAAATAAATAATCTAAAATATTACTGTATAACAAGCCGTGAAATAACTGTTTTAACATAGATGCAGATGATGTAATAATCCTTTCTAAATAGCCTTTTTAAACTCTGATTAAATAGATGTTTATACTTAATCATATCTCCCTCATAGATAATGCTTTTATCATGTTCTGAGGTACCAAGAAACTAGAGTATAAGATAGATAGATTCCCTACACCATAATTTATGTATTGCATATTTCCCCAAGAAATAGAGTAGATGCTGCATAATTAATTGTTCAGGTTTTTCTTATATGACTCGCCACTTTCCTCAGCGCCTAGTACTCATGTACCTCCTGGGCAGGATTGGACTATGAATTTAACTGCTAAAGTTGAAATATATTTTTCTTTTAGATCTGCATGTTCCCAAAGCAGAATGGCTGAGGTTTGAGGCACCTGTTGCTAAACCTTTTTCTTAGTCAAAAGACAGTTCTGCAAGCCAGAAATGAAAAGCTGAAGTTGAAATATCAATGACACACTGTAGTGCAGTGAAGGAAGCCAAGAGTTGGCTTCTGTATTGTGCTTGAGAGTTACCCAAAGCAGCATACAAAATGATTTGTCAGCTAATTCAAAAAAAAACTGTCTTGTTTATTCATCAGAATTGTGGACAGTCATTGTTTGGGAGCAGACTCCAACTAATTACATGCCAGCCAACAGCTGATTCTTCCCCAGAAGGAAGCATTGCCTAATAAAGATCATAGATGCCAACCACTAAATACACAAAGTACTAAAGATGAGCAGTTCAATCGCCAACTGTCTGGTTTTTCTCAATAAAGCTAGTGATGGACAAATTTGGGGAGAACTCTGCTATTCCCACTTGAAAGTCAATCTTTGTTTCTTACTTGTGTTATGGTGGGATATTGATATGAAATATGATTCTTTTGTACAATTAGAAGAAATCACTAGTCTTTCTATTACCATAATCATTCTGCTTTTTAAAAATGCCTATAATGATTAAAGGCACCAAATATTTTAATTTTCACAGAGCTTGAAACTTCTATAATCTTAGAAGTGTCATTATTTATTCCTTGAAAGTCATTTGAAATCCATTTGACAATGATTATTTTGTGTGATACTAGAATGCAGGGTAAACATTCATTTTCATTATCTTCAAAACAAATGTTGGTAAATGCTTGGTTTTATAAGTGTTACCTTAATTAAAGAGTGATAGCATTATAAAATAAAAATCCTACCAATAATTCAATTGCCACCATATCATATATTCTAAAACACTTTTTTAAAGCTAGTGGGGAATTCTAAATGTCATTTTTCAATGTCAAAAATAAGCAAATATAATATTTATTTAAATACTTTTTAGGGGAAAATCACAATCATGCATTTGAATAAACTCTAGACTATTTTATGAACAACTGCTGTTTTTTTTAATACAGATAGTATACTTTTTCTGTATATTTTTAGAATAATTTAAAAGAAAAATGTGGATCTGAAGGAATTGGTGTTTCTTAGAAATACACATACTTATATTTCTAGGAAATTCTGCAAATCCATGAATTGTAATGGCAGGTTTGTGATCCTAAGTAGATAGAAGATATTTATGAATCTTTGTTGGATCTTACATATGCCTTTTATTTTATCAGTGCTGGTGTTTCTGATATATCTTCAGTTACATGGAATGTGTTGTGTCATCAGGCTACATATATGGATAAGACTATCATTGTGACCTTATTAGTCTAGGGGCAACAGCAGGAACTTGGACAAAAAACATTGACAGAAGTTATAAAGATATGTGTGCCATTTAAAATATTTGTGTGAGCTTCATTTTCCAGAGTAAACTAATTTCTTTTGAGCTTCATTTTCCAGAGTAAACTAATTTCTTTTGAGCTTCATTTTCCAGAGTAAACTAATTTCTTTTGGCCATACATTGTTTATAAATTTATGGGAAGAACTGATCTTTAAATACTCCTATCATATACTCCTATACTCGGGCTGATGGGACCCATAGCATGCATCTTCTGCTGGCACAAGTGGTACGGGCCAGTTCCAGTGGGGTGAGACAGTCCCTCTAGTAACCTGGACTTATGCCATGAAAAGCTTTAAAGGTAATCACCAACACCTTGAATAGCATCCAGAAGCAGCGCGGGGCAATGGTGTTACAGGTATCATGCTTGGGGCTTCCAAAACTACCCACGCTGCCACACTCTGCATCAGCTGTAGCTTTTGAATGCTCTTCAAAGAGCATTCAAAAGCTACAGCTTTTGTAGAGCACATTGCAATAGTCCAGTCATGAGATGATTAGGTATTGAATGACTGAGTGCAGGGAATCCAAGAAAGGACGCGACTGGTGCACAATGCAAAGTTGTGCAAGGTTCTCCTAGTCGCAACTGCCACCTGCTTCTCAAGTAGGAGTTGCGAGTCCAGGAGAACCCCCAAGTTGCATACCAAGTCATTCTGGGGCAGTGTCATCCCATCCAGAGCCAAAGATGACAAAGTCCCAGATCCTGCATACTCAAAGCCATTTGGTCTTATCGGTTCAGTTGAAGCCTGTTGTTCTCCATCCAGGCCTCTGCAGCCTCCAGGCACCATGCAAGGACAGCCACAGCTTCACTTGGGCCATCAAGTGTAGAAATATAGAGTTGGATGTCATCAGCATACAGTATATACTTCAACCCATGGTGATGGATGATCTCACCCAGGGTTTCTTATAGATGTTGAAAAGGAGTGGAGAAAGTACCGAGCCCTGTGGCACACCACAGAATAGCGGCTGAGGGCTGGACCTCTCACTCACTACCAATACTGATTGGGACTTGCCACAGGGAAAGGAGTTGAACCAGCGCATAACTGTGCCACCCATCCCCATCCCCTATTCAAGTTAATAAGTTTACATAGATTTTACATCTAAAAACTGAATGTGGCATTCATAAGCAATTTTAAGATACATTAAATTATATACAAAAGGTATATATTTTATGCTTAATAATACTGAGGTTTCTACAATACTGAATTGTTTCTTATTGAGTTTTGCATATAAAAACATTCTTTAAATGTTTTATATGTTAGAGTCTGGATAGCTCAACAGGCTAAAAGCAGACTAAAGCCTGTTATTAACATCCAGCTGTCTGCAATTACACCAGTTCAAATCTCACCAGGCTCAAGGTTGACTCAGCCTTCCATCCTTTCTAAGGTAGGTAAATTGAGGACCCAGTTTGTCGGGGCAATAAGCTGACTTTGTATAAAATATACAAAAATATGAAGGCTGTTGCTTAACGCATTGTAAGCCGCCCTGAGTCTTCGGAGAAGGGCGGCATATAAATCTAATTTAAAAAAAAAGCCAAAGCTTAAATATGTCTTCATAATAACCTTTAAAAAATAAATTTTACTGTTTATAGGAAAATGAATTTATTTCATCTAAATGTTTGCATTCATCTATAGAGATATGGTCAGCAGTGCTTGTAAATTTTGTATTTTGAAATTTGCTTATATTCACTGAACTGGAAATATATGTGCTGCTATCCTTGTAACTTTTAACTTCTTTTTTTTTAAAAAACAGAGACTAGAAAAATATGGAGAAGAAAGTGAGGCAACTGTGTCCTATTTCTGATCCAGAAACAATATACTTTCTACAAATAACTTGGTGCAAAGATCTGGATATGGGTTTTGATCTTATACTAACTGATGGCCAATCATCTTGGATTGGAAGAGGTATAATAAATTTATAATAAAGTATAATAATATGATAAATGACTGTATCACTTACTGCCATTGATTTATTAATGGGCTCCCCACTCCCATTTTCTACTAATATTCTATTTACCCCCAAAATAAGCTGAAGTTTTCCCTATCCTCACAATTATTCTTTAATTGGGAAAATTGTCTTTTGTTCCCTGAAGAGATTCTAGAGCTGATTCTGAGTATGGCAGAAACAATGGAAGCAAACTTTCCCTTTTCTGCCTTATTGCAGGTATTATTCTTGACTCCTGGTTGGGAAAAATGAAACTTGACAATCATAGCCAATTCATTTATTGGGCTCCGAAGACTGTATGAAATAAGTAGAGATTATAGATCCATGATGGCAAACCTATGGCACGGGTGCCACAGGTGGCACACAGAGTCATATTGGTGGGCACGCGAGTGTTGCCCTAGTTTTAGCTCCAGCGTACATGCGCGCACCGGCCAACTGATTTTCAGGCTTTCTGGTTCCACTGGAAGTAAGGAAACTGGCTGTTTCCAGCCTCCGGAAGGCCTCTGGAGGGATGGAGAAGGCTGTTTTTGCTCTCCCCAGGCTCCTAGAAAGCCTCTGGAGCCTGGGGAGGGGAAAAAATGGGCCTACCGGGCCCACCGTGCCATCAATGCCAAAAGCAGGGGGAAGTGTGGGGGGTCACGTGTGCATGCGTGGAAAGGTGGGGTGCATTGAATTATGAATGTGGGCACACACACCCACGACCCCCCCACGCTCCCCACGCTTTTGGCACGCAATGGCAAAAAGGTTAGCCATCACTGTTATAGATTATTCTAAAATCTATATTGTATAGATAACTAATTTAACATCCAAATTATATTCTTCTGTTGAGTTTTATAAATCTCTAATTTTATATTAAATTATAAATATTACAATATTATATATTATAAAACTTCAGTGGACTTCTAGTTGAACCATCTTTTAACAGATCAAAGATTGATGCAGGCCTGTATTCTGTACCTACCGTCTCTATCCAAGTACTGATAGAAACTCCAGTCACAACTTAAATACATTGATAGCTTTCTCTTTATGTTCTTTACTGATTGGGTATTTAGAGATCTTCTGACTATTGTACTGGAGATACTTTGTACCCTTCATTACTGGTAACTATGGTAGTGTTTCCTCCATAATGATCTTTTGAAGTTGGTAATCATTTCTACTTTTAATTATAATTATGTATTATAAAACATTACTTTGTCTTGATTTTTAAATGTCTTTTTAAATATAACCACAGTGCTGTGATCTGTAAAATGTTTGCTCAATTTTAAAAAATACGGTATAAATGGTTCCTTATTAGGAAGGCCTCTTGCATTTTCACTATTTTAAAGAAAATCTAAATCATGTAATATTTTGGTTATACTTTTAGAAAATTGTGACTTCAAATAAATTGACATGTGTTTCAAACCTATGGTATCTACTTATATCTCAACAACTTTCATGGCTTTTCTTTCAAATTTACTTTAATTCTTTGAATTACTGTCTTTTAGTGTCTGAAGAAGAGATTTCCAGAGAGGCTGCTGACATGGAAATGAAACAAGAAAAGTACATAGAAGAACTTAAAAAAGTACTGTTGTTTGACCAAGAGTTCTCAGATACATACCGTTTTGATATTTCTAAAAAAGAAACAAATGGAGAATCAATTCATTTTTCATATGAAAAGAATTTGAAAGATGTTACTGTAAGTATTGCTTTGTTACATTTATTTATCCATTTTTATATCATAAAATCAACATTTGATGTCAAATCTTCAGGAACAATGGATACTTAGACCTTTGCCTTAAATCTCAGCAGTTATAAATTCTGGTATACTACTGAATTATTAGCATAATATTCTGTTTTTAAAAACCAGTAAGAAATATTGTGCTCATGAGAATCTTTTTAAAAATTCTATAGTCAGAATAAAAATTATGTTGACTTTTCAGTTCCAAACTTTTGTAAAGCAGGATTCATTTGTTAAAAATGAATCTATGTATACAGACATAGATACATAAACATATGCATGTAGATATGTATATATATGTACACAAACATACACACACTACTGTGATTTGAAACATTACTAAATTTGTTTTAATATATACAAATATTTATCATTCATTTATTTATCTCCTTTATTTATACACCGTCAAATTTCTAAGGTATTTTAGACAAACTTACAGTGGGCAAGAACTACTAAACTAGTCCAATTGACCCAGTGCCTAACTTGACCCAATGTAGTTTGAAATTCCTCAATACGAAAAATTTGGGAGGGGGATCCATTCCAGTGTACATTATTGATATGTCTTTTGCTTACTTTTTCCATCCAGGAACCATGAAGATCATACTACATAGAACATAATCAATATTATTAATCAGTATCGTTTTAACAAATCTCTATTGTGTGCATGTAGGTCTCTTGTTAAATACCAATTTACAACCCACAATTGAGATCAGTATTTCCATTTCTGAGCAAGAAATTGTTAGTTGTTAAGCGAGTCACACCTAATTTTATGACCTTTTTTGCTATGGTTGTTAAGCAAATCACTGCAGTTGTTGAGTGAACCATGCGGTCATTAAGCAAATCTATCTTAACCTTGACTTTGATTGTCAGAAGTTGTCTGGGAAGATTTCAAATGATGAACACAGGACCCCACGACGCTGCAACCATTGTAAATATATGTCTGTTGCCAAGAACCTGAATTTTGATCACATGTCTGTGGGGAATGCTGTGACGGTTTTAAGTAGGAGAAACAGTTGTAAGTCTCTTTTTCAGTGTCATTGTAATTTTGAACATTTGAGTTGTAAGTCAAGGGCAACCTGCATTTAACTATATAGTACTTAAGCCTATTCTATAAGTTGGAGTATGAGCCAAACTGATAGGAAATTGGTAGGAAAACTGAAATAATGTATTTATTTTTAATGAAATGTATCTTTCAGTTATATTGCCAATTCCAGTTAGTGCATATGGTAAGAATAGAATAGAATAGAATAGAATAGAATAGAATAGAATAGAATAGAATAGAATAGAATAGAATAGAATAGAATAGAATAGAATAGAATAGAATAGAATAGAATAGAATAGAATAGAATTCTTTATTGGCCAAGTGTGATTGGACACACAAGGAATTTGTCTTTGGTGTATATGCTCTCAGTGTACATGAGAATAAAATATATTCATCGAGAATAAAAGGATACAACACAGTGATAATCAAGGTTACTAATAAACTATCAAATCGTGCTAGGAAACAAACAATATAAACTGAAAGATACAAGCAACATGGTTACAGTAATAAGCGGGAAGAAATAGATACAAGTAAGGAAGAGAAGAATAATAGTAATACAGCCTTAGTAAATTATTTGACAGTGTTGTGAGAATTAGTTGTTAAGCAGAGTGATGGCATTCAGGAAAAAACTGTCGTGTCTAGTTGTTCTGGTGTGCAGTGCCCTATAGTGTTGCTTTGAGAGTAGAAGTTGAAACAATTTATGTCCAGGATGTGAGGGGTCTGTAGATATTTTCACAGTCCTCTTTAAGAAGAGGGTTAATTCTTTTTTTAAGAATTAAAACAACAATAGGGAAAACAACAAAGTGAATCACAGAATTCTAAAAGACATATCAAATAGCAGGTTCAAAACCAACTTGCCCCAGGCTTTTTGAAACAGCAACTCTTCCAGTTAAGAACAAACTTTGCAGAAACACATTACTGTAAAGTGATAACCTTCTACAAAAAGGATGCAACCTTTAATGGTAGCTTGATGCCTTTATCTGCTTGAGAAGAATAAAAGCAGCATAAAGAAACAGCAGAATTTAACAAATTATGGTAAATGGTGTGCTCTAGTTTCTTTTAACTAAACAATGCCATCTTTTGGGACCTAGGAAGACTGCATTCTGAGCCTGTTCTTTGGAACAGCATCACTCCAGACATCTGTAAAGTTCTTATATTGGTGACTTTCAAAAAGTCAGAGAAAACCTGGCTGTTGGCATTTTGAGCTTGGATAAGGGTGTGCTAAGCGCTTGTAGGATATATACTTGATTATATTTTCTTCCTGACTCACATTGTCTCTGTTTTTTAAATTGTTTTTTTTTTTACAATGTAAGCTGGCCAGAGTCTTATGGAATTGAGTAGCCTCTAAATACCAAAAAGAAACAAAATAAAGGAATTTAGGCCAGGAATATGGTGCATATGATATATCGTTGTATATGATATATGACTGCATAGGTTGAATATAGCTTTGGATACTTACAGCCCCTGATTATTCTGGATGTTGAAATTCATTCCAACATATATTAAAAAATGAATGTTACCGATTCATGGGTGGTAATAGAATTGCTGAGAAGTAGATTTAAATACTGTATGACTCCAGTTGTATTACTGCAACAATTCTAGTCTATTTCTCTTGTATTTTTCTGCAGATATTTTTCAGTTACTATATGGGATGCCATGAAAATATATTTGATAGTGCTATCAGAAGATAAATGTAAATTCAAAGATCAAATTCAAATGGAAATGGAAAGAAAATTAAAATTCTTTCATTCTTCCATTGAAGACAATAGAATATTTGAGGGACTGCCACAGGAGTGAAGTGGGCTATTTTCCAAAGCCCCTGAGGGCCAAACAAGAAGTAACAGTTGGAAATTTATCAAAAAGAGATTGAAATCTAGAACTAAGGAGAAATTTCCTGACAGTGAGAACAATTGATGGATGGAACAGTTGACACCAGAAGTTGTGAATGCTCCATCACTGGAGGTTTTTAACAAAAGATTGGAAAGCAATTTGTCAGAATGGTATAGGATCTCAATAAAGGAAAATATTTGTAGCACAGATTGAAATGAAGTGCTTTGGTGCTATCTGAGCTTAGTTGTTTTCTTGTCAAAGTTTCATTACCCAAATTAAATCTCTGATAGGATCTTCTGCCTGAGCAGGGTATTGGACTAGAAGACCTCCAAGGTCCTTTCCAATTCTGTTTTACTGTTACTGAGATTATAATAATAAAATGCTGCATGTACAATGATTCCGTACTAAATTAATTTTCTGTTAATATTGCTTGGGTTTGAATCAGTATAATGAGGAAACTAAACAGATATATAATGTTGCATTCATTAATACGTTTGCTTGGATCTTGTTAAACTTGCAAATAAAAGAACATGAGGTATCTGTAGATGAAAAATATTAAGGATGAATTGCATCTAATCATTAGCAGATTGTTTTAAAAAAGTTGCTTTGTTTCACGTGTTTTTAAACTTTTAACATCTTCTGTAAAGTTTTTAGACTGATAAGGGCAAACTAAATGGCTGAGAATCATTTTAAAATAACAATAGGCCTGGTACACTGTAGGGCTTGTGTGTCAAAGCAGCTGCAGAGGCAATATGGGCCACACACACTGAGAGCTCAGTAAGGGGCCATTGAGGCTTGGCCAGCTAAACTGCTGCCACCTAAACAAACACCATAACAAGAGTCAGAGATTTACTGTTTGATCTAAGTAGGTGACCACTTGGAAGTAAATCTTTCTGAGTACTTCACCTAGGAGCTCTCTGCACATTGCAAATAATGGGACTCCTGCGAGACTTTCTCATTGGAGGTGGCAATTAAATTGATTAAAGAGCTCTTGATAAACAATATTTGGGAACTAGCAAATCTTTCGGTACAATCAGGTGCAGATACTGTAATTTCTTGTGAACATTAGTAAACTTTTAGCCAAAGAAATTTCTGGCATATGCAAAATTTGGCTCAAAAAGAAATCCAAGTAATTTGTTTCATATTTCCTACACCAGCATTTTATTTTTCAAGATGATTAAAGCAAGAAAGTCATTTATCAATTCAATATACATTTTCTATTTTTTAAAAAATACACCTCTAAATGTTACCTAGCACAGATGATGTTACCTAGTTTGGGTAATGAAACATCTGTAAGAAAACAAGCAAACTCAGAGAGCACCAAGGACCCCTCGCCTCTAAATGTTTCCAAAATGATTACTCAAGGGCTTAAACTCTGTGAATATCATCTTGGAACATATGCTCTGTGCTACAGTTTTTGGTATTTACAATTGCTTGTTCAGTTGAATAGAAATAATTTCCTGTGAGGAAAACTTTAAAATCCTACATTATTGACTAGACTTTTCCCTTTAAAAAAAATAAGTTTGGCAACATTATTTAGTGGACTCAAACTTTGTTTTGTTTTATTTTTAATATTAATAGAATTTAAGTGAAATTAAATTTAAATCTCATGTATGTAAACACCCTGCCTATCATTTGGCCTTAGTGAAAGAATAATTATAGAGTCTTTGTTGATTATAACTGTAGGACATCATGAATAAAGATCAATAATTGAAATGAAGCTGGAGCATAGGGGGCTTAAATATTTTTCCAATGCAATTCCTTGAACTAATCCCAATTTTTGCTCATATACTGTTAGCCTTGCATGTATCTAATTTTTACATTTACTTTTTTGCAAGCCATAAAGAATTTAAGAAATTGGAAGATGGAAGTGCAAAGTACAATCTTCAAATTTCATATCATGGTCTTGATGCAATCAGGGAGATACTTTTTAAAATGTCAGTCTTTCTGTTGGTGCTTTCCCTTTATCTGTCTCAAAGACTGAGTTCTGAAATTATGAAATTAGTCAAATTACTTTGAATCTCTGACTTTGTACTGCTGTCTAGTTGTAAAAAGATTTTGTTAGATTTATATTGGCTAGTTGTATATTGTGTGAAGAAGAATATTTTGATTGCTGCAAGATATGTTTGATTTAATTTGATTCATTTTTCAAGAAGGTTTAATTTAGTCATTTTCATCATTACTTTTTTCACTACATAGATTCTGTAATAATTTTTCATTTAAAAGTTATTAGCAGATTATAGATTTTAGCTTGTAAAGTACATATAATACAAATAATTCTTTAAGATATGAATTCTGCACTTATATTTTAAATAAGGTGACCAGACGTCCCACTTTTGGCGGGACAGTCCCACTTTTGAACAATTTGTCCCGCATCCCGCAGCGTTTTAAAGAAGTCCCGATTTTCGCTGGTCCCTTACCGCGCCCACTCCCAATTTATTGCTGCCTCCTGAGCTGATGGCTAGAGGAAAAAAAACAGTTTAAACTCTTGCCCCGGGGTTTCAAAGGACTGTTCTACAGCTGATTAGTGTCAAAAGAAAACAAATGAGTAGACTGGTGCCGCTTCACCTGTGTTGATTAGATCGACCTCCGACTCTCAGCTGATTTGCCTTCAGCTGTTTTGCACAGGGGTCTTTTGTTAGCTGCAAAGGGTCCTGGAGCAGATTTTTTTTTCTCCTTGTGTAATTCAAACTGAAAACGAAAACGGAAGTAAAGCAGGTTGTTGGCTTGCAACGTTGGAAAGGCAGATTTCTTTTCTTTTTCGTCATAAAAAAAGGTAGGTGCAAACAATGGGAAATTTATGGCAAATGGCAAAAGAGGAGGAGAGTTCAAGATTTTAAAACACAAAAGAAAAAAAAGCTCTATTTAACTAGGGAATTGTAATAATTGAGATACTATTAATTGTATATTACGTTGAAAGCAGAAATGGTTAAATTGTGGAAGAATATATGGGGGAAATTATTTGGTTTATTATTATTGGTAAATATAATTAATTGATTTGTAAGAAATAGAATTGCATGGAAATAATTGGAATATTCATGCTCATATTGATTAATATATAAAAAAGATGGTTATATAACTAATTGATTTATATTAAAATGTTGAATTTATATTAAACAACTGTAATATTACATAATTAACCAATGTGAGGATGGATATAAAAATAGATGACAATGGGAAGGGTATAATATAGAATAGAAGGGAAAAATTGAATTTGATTAAGATTGGAGATGAGGAAGAAGGGTAATATTGGTTTTTTTTAAAAAATAGACGAGGAATAAATATGGCAAAAAGGAAATACAGAAATTGTAAATTTAATTGAAATGACTAAACACTGTTTAAATTTGTGAACCAGCCAAATACTCTGTTCAAAGAAAATACATTGTATCTTTGTATGTTTGTGTTTCTAATTATTGTTATTAATTCATATTTGTTCTCTTTTATTCTTTAAAGTTTAACAATTCATTCTTAATATCTTTAAATTTGTTTGGGGTTGGCTTTCTTCCCTTTCATCTTTTTTATTGTACAGCAATCTTTCTTCTCAAACCTACCACCTCTCTCTTTTCTTTCTTTCTTACTTTCTCTTCCCCCCCACTTATTCTCCTCCCTACTTCCTCTTCCTTTCTCCTTCTCCTCCTCTCTTCCTCCCTCTCTTATCCTAACTCCTACTCTAATTTCCCTTTCCTTCCTTTGTCCCTGTCTATTGCTATATCCTTTTATGCATATGGACTACTCAGAGGGCTGAAAAAGTTATGTCCTCGCACTTTTGACCAGTCCTCGAACTTATGACTGTCCTCACATTTTATGTTTTTGCCCTATCTTGACACCATGGTGAAGAGAAGCAGTTGTGAAATGATAACATGGTTGTTAAGAATGCTGAATGGGCATAAATGTGAGGATGGTCATAAGTGTGAGGACCAGTCAAAAGTGCGAGGACCTGTCAGAAATCACTTTTTTCAGCCCTCTGGGTAGTCCTTTTGTGCATATGGACTACTCAGAGGGCTGAAAAAGTTATTTTTGACTGATCCTTGCACTTTTGACCAGTCCTCAAACTTACGACTGTCCTCACATTTTACGTTTTTTGCCCTATCTTATCACCATGGTGTAGAGAAGCAGTTGTGAAATGATGACATGGTTGTTAAGAATGCTGAATGGGCATAAATGTGAGGATGGTCATAAGTGTGAGGACCAGTCAAAAGTGCGAGGACCTGTCAGAAATGACTTTTTTCAGCCCTCTGAGTAGTCCCTATACACATAGCCATGGCCACCCGGTCACATGACCAGCTAGCCACGCCCACCCAGTCACATGACCTCCAAGCCATGCCCACAGAACCGGTAGTAAAAAATTTAGAACCCCCCCCCCCCCCCATGGTGTCCCTCTTTACCAATGTTAAAATCTGGTCACCTTAATTTTAAAGTGATTAGGAGATGAACTACCAGTAGTTCAATTAATTTGTATTTAAGGATAATTTTGTCATGATGTTCAAAAAGAAAACAAAACAACCACCACTAATTTTTAAATTATATTTAAAAGTTACTACTGCCAGATCTCTGAAGCCGGAAATTTCCATCAGATTGCTTTTCTCATTTCTTTTGAAACATTGGTGCTCATTTTTCTTGAGTAGAACACCTTCATTTGAAATTTATTATAGTTAGTATCATTTATTTATTTATTTATTTATTTATTTATTTATTTATTAAATTTCTATACCGCCCTTCTCCTTCCGGACTCAGGGCGGTGAACAGCCAATTTAAAACCAATGCAATACAATAAGTTAAAACGTACTAAAATCAATATAAATTTAGGCTGAAAATACAAACCGAATAAAAACTCTAAAACTCTAAAAATTTAAAATAATTTAAAATATTTAAAAAATAGGAGGAATTATGGAAGGATGATTGTGTGATTTCATAGCCATCTTCTATTTTCAGTAGTTAGCACAAACCATGGTACTTAGCAGTGAAATTAGTGACAAGAAAATGGGTCTGAGAGTGTTCTTACTCCATTTTGATTTTGTTATGTTTGTTTGTGCCTGAAATTTTGTTATGTTAATTATACAGTTATTTTCTTAAGGTTAAAGAAATTTCTTCAAAATCTTTCTAGCATTAGAAATGAAACTATATTCCTTTGCAGTCTGATTAAAGTAACAGAAATAGACTTTAAGATAGTTATCAAATGTTTTCTTTAAACCGTTTAGAGAACTATTATCTTTTTAATTTCATCTGTTTATTCACAATATTATACATAAACTGATGCTTAAAGTGAAGAAATAAGCCTCACAAAAATGCTTAAATAGATTGTCTTACAAGTTTATAGATTAATTTCATAGATCTTGACCTACTTATATCTTATAAATACCTATTAATATATAGTTATCTCATCTCTCCCAATTGCTTAAAGGATATAAAAAACACATAAATGATGACAAAGTGTGCGGAGCTAGTTACTGTCATAGTTAAGGCATCAGGCTCACCTTTAGAAAGGAGGCAAAGGTTTTTCTGAAACATCTTATCAAGAGAATTGCATTCTCTTGGACTTGCAAGCAGTCTCTGAGAATTGGCCACGATTGAACAGAAAAGTGATATATATTGCACTTTTCAACAGTAAAAGTGCATATATTGTTCCAGCATCTCTAGCCTACTGTGAATGCTGGTATCTGTGTTACTTCTATTATGGAAAAGTCATTTGCACAATTATAAAAAATAATAAATAGAAAGCTATGATTCATGTCTGTTAATAAGGCAGGAAGCAAACTAATGCATTTTTCACAATAAATGGTATTTTTCATGGCCCTAACTTAAATTCAGGTTTCATGGCATACAATACAGAACCTTATAATTACTGTAGGCACTGATAATATACTTATGATAATACATATTACAAAGAAAGTATTCTGAACAGTAAATTGTAAGTTTATTAGATCTAATGAATTAATCATGGTTGAAAAGCCAATTTGAAAGGAGAAGATGTCTCAAACGAAAGGAGCATGTGTCATTTAAAGTCCTGTGGCTTTTCTCTAGACTAGAACATCAAAAACATCTGTAGCTGGGACAATTTTTCCCCACTTAGCATCATTTCCTGGGAAAGAACAAGATTTGTGCATTTATTTAAATTATTTAGAAAGCTATCTCCCATCAATGATTCCTAACTATGAAACCTAGACTCCTTTTTAGCATTGGATGAGCCTTTTGATAAAAGCTGCTGTGTTGGATTTATGTTTAAAGGTGGTTCTAGCATTCTGACTTACCTGGCATAGAAAAAGTATTTCTAGCCAAGTCATTTACTAAATATTTGTCACTCTGGACACATGGAATCTAAACCGGAAAACCTGATTCATACTCTTCATAAAAATGTATAAAATAATATGGAAAGAATTAATATTTTTGATTTGTTTCATAGCTGCTAACAGGAAAATGAGATAAATGTTGTTCAGATTTAAATGTAAGTATTTAAATGGTTTATTGAAAAAGCCTTAGGGTAAAACCTTATGAAGACATTGAGAGCTCTAAATCTCTGGGATCAGATCATCCCCTTCCTGAGCTGGTTTCTTATGAGAAGCAGAAGATGTCAGAAAAATCTTCTGTTCGTGTACATCAGGGATGGAAACTATGGCCCTTTTATGACTTATGGAATTCAACTCCCATAATTACTGAGCCAGCCTGGGAGTTGAAGTCCACAAGTCATAAAGGGGCCATAGTTTTCGACCTTTGATGTACATGCAGGCATTAATAGGGTAATGGGAATATGTGTAGCCTTGTTTCATTTTTGATACACAACATGGCATTTGTTCATGGCTGATGCATGACAGTATTATCATCTGTGGGTCTCCCATCTGTGGAATTGATGTAGATTATTAACTTTTTATGAACTCTGGTGTTAATAAGTTGTAATTTAGTATTGATGTTCTCTGTTTTTATCGTTGCATTGCTACATCTGAGCAATCCTCTCATTCACTCATACCCCCCACCCCACTCTTCACCCATGTTTGACTCTTGCTAAGACTTTCATGACAAAGCACTGGCATAGTTAAGTCATAGCCTTGGTATAATATTATGACTGCTGAGGCATTTACTTTTACTGTAGAATTAAAGAGCCAAAATCTAAACAAAAAGAAAATATGAAGGCATTGTTTTCCTTGTTAAGTAATCATTTTAAAATGCTTGATCATAACTAGGCAAAAAAAAAAAAATCATAGTCATCTACGACCAGAGGAAGATCTGTATTTTTCCCAGCTTTACATGAATCATATTTTTTTGTACTACAGTTTGCACTTTGACCTTTAGGAATAGTGCTACTTTTAGAATAGTGATGATAACCATGACAGGAATATTGAAAGCTTGTGGATTTTAATTGCCATGTAATTAAAATCAGACGTGCCAGACAGTATTTCTATAACATTTTAAGCACAAAGGTTTGTGTTTGGCATTGTTCCAATGCTACATATGTTCATCAAATTGCAGCCTATTTATGCTATCTGGAAACACATGTGTTTAGTTTTGGGAACAATGGACTTTCATCAAGGCCACCTCCTAGGACAGCAAAGAGGAGAACTATGTAGTAAGTACAGTACCAAAATGTAAAATAAAATATATGCTTGTTCAGACTTCACCTAATCACTTCATAGAGGACAGTATGAGTCTGCTAAAGACATTTAAAACAAAAAAGACTTAGCTTGTGTCAGTTTTTAAAGCTTGGAAAATAGTTAAAGCATTAAAACACTTAAAGAAAAATTTAAAAAAGCAATTGTTTCCTTGAGTGTCTATATAGATTTAATGCTATCTTCGTTCATCTCTTCATTTCTCACATCCTTCTGGTATAAACTTTCATTATGCTTTTCCTGTGCAAGTGAGAACAGAAAAGTGCTTGGCTAAAATCTCCCCTACCACACAAAGGATACCTCCCAAGTTGGGTTTGTGTGTGAAAAATTTTTTTAATTGACAAAGGTCCTTGGCCAATCATTTCATTATTAATGAAAATAGTGCACAGTTGCTATATTTCATATATTCCAATAAAAATTTAGATTTATATCTGATTATATAGAATATAATATGTGCAACTTTATTAATAATTGTGCAGATATGCATGATAGCTTCCTATGGGAAACATTTTTATTATAGCACATTTCTTTTTATATTTACTATTAATAAGAGTAGAAGTCTTTTGAACTATGTTTGACCTTCCTGAACTAGGAACATTTCAATACAAAAGATATTTACAGCTCTGACATGCTGTTCCTGGGTAAACTATAGATTTAAAAGCAGTAACAAGAAACAATTTGTGGAAAGTAAGATGGGGCTTTCACTGTTGCAGCTACATTTGAGAGCTGGATGTAATTTTAAATTCAAATTATGTTAATATTTTTTGCCTTTGCATTTCATTTGGGATTATTTTTCATTATGATTTTGCCCTGGTCTTTGTTTTTTAAAACAAGTCCCTTAATAATATCACACAATAATATTCTCTTCTAGTAGATAACCTTCGGGATGATATGGCAAAAACAGAAAACAAATAAGATGGTCTAAAATTGTACTTCATATATAATTAATTTAATTTCGTGAAGTAGTTCATATGCGCTTACTAAATGCAGAAGAACAGTTAAGACTACACTTATGATGAAAATGTTTATTGGATTTCACATTTTTCTCTAGAAAATGAGATATTTTGTTCTTGGTTTTCCCATTATAATGCAAGACTTATAGTCTGAGAAGGGAAATTCTGTGCAGGATACAACGTTTTGTTAAGTATGGCAATGAAAAACTCAGTAGAATAAGGTTTCAATTTCATTTTTCTATGTGTCAAAATTTGAGAATTTAAGTTTGGTAGATTTCAGATTCATGTTTTTTTCATTCAATATAATTGATCCCTTATATTATGCAACAGTTATTAATTATGTATATGTTGTATGCAGAATCATACAATATTATCCAAGGCCGGTTCCAATTGATGTTAATAGGAAAAAATCCAGCCCAGAGTTATTTTGTGGTGTGCCACAGGGCTCATACTCTCTTTACTCCTTTTGAAAACTTTTTGAAGCTGGTAAGTGAGATCAATTGTCACCATGGATTGAGATATCTGCAATACATGGATGATAGTCTATATTTCCACTTCTGGTGACTCGGGTGATGTTGTTGCTGCCCAGAAGACATTAAAGACCTAGCTCTTCCAGTTGGCTTGGGAATCCAAAGGGGTGGGGGCAGGGGTGAAATGTAAAATTTGTTACTACCGGTTCTGTGGGCATGGCTTGGTGGGGGGTTGATGTGACTGGGTGGGCATGGCCAATTTTTTTTTTACTTTTCAAAGCATTTTTTCTAATGCTTTGAAAAGGCTCTGCCGATCAGGCAACTGAGCTGGGATCGTCAGAGACTTTTCAAAGCATTTTTTTTACCACCTCTTCGGCCAAGAGGTTGCAGAAAAAAATGCTTTGAAAAGCCTCTGACGATCCCAGCTGAGCCACGCAATCATCAGAGGCTTTTTTTTTACTTTTAAAAGCATTTTTTTGTCAGAAGAGGTTGTAGAAAAAATGCTTTTAAAAGTAAAAAAAAAAGCCTCTGATGATCGTGCGGCTCAGCTGAGCATTTGGGGGGGCGGCGCACAGATTTTTGCTACCGGTTCTCCGAACCACTGCCGCCATTGCTACCGGATCGGGTGATCCGGTCCGAACCGGGAGCATTTCATCCCTGGGTGGGGGGGTCACTTTAAAGGTGGTTGAAAGATTAATAACAAATCCTACCTCTGCCCCTCTCATGCCTTCTCCATCCTTTATCTAGGGTTCTGTATTGTATTTTTTGTAGTATTTTATTTGTACAGTTTTATCTTTTTAATATTAGAAGTCACCCAAAGTTGTTACCACATGGTAAGATGTGTAGCTAATACATTTAATAAATAAATAATTTGCATTGTGCATACCATCCTGTGCTCCACAGGGCCCAGATGACCTTCACTGTCTTCTTCCTCCCACTGCTGACAAGGCATGCTCAACTTGGTCCTGTGAGGCAGATGCTGGCTACACCAGGCCTTCTTCACGATGCTATGCACACTCTTCTCACAATGTTTTCAGATCTTCTGATATCTCACTAGAAAGCCACGCCCACCTTTCTCCAAATCATGTGTTCTGCTTTCCAGATCTTGTATGCCCTTCTCACGATGCTGTCCAAAGCATCACAAGAAGGCTGTGCATGATTTGGAGAATGGCATGTATAGCCTTGGTGGAAAGACTTGTGGCCATCAACTGGGTTGCATAGATCCAAGCCAGGTGCACCTTATCAACAGTGGGAAACAGAAGACTAAAAGAAAAAAGAGCATGACATTGAATTGCTATAATTGGTAAAGACAGTAAAGGATTGTGACAGTTTTAAACACAAACAGAAGGAACCATGTGCCTTATTATAACAAAGGTCCAGGCCCTGTGCCTTGCCCTGTAGTATAGCATTGTACTGCTGTTAAAGTAGAATCAAGGCCAAACCCCAAGACAGTTCTTTGAGCTGAAATGTGTGACACATTTGTCAAACAGACTGAGCCCTATAAAAATCTTTGTTTTCATTTCCTCCTCCAAATTGATTGAAGAACTGCTTCTGTTGTTCTTCCCAAACCAACATTTTTCAACTGAACAGCAAAATTTTAAAAATCTACTGTATGCTATATATATATTTATATATTTAAATTGACTTTCTCCCCATTGAGGGAAATCCATATAAACGTTTCTTCCATTTTTTAAAGTAGGAAAATAGTAATGGGTGTATGCTGAGCAATAACCTACATTAAGTTAAAACAGCTGTAGTTCAGCTTTTTGGTCCTAAAATCTGTGGGATTGGCTAAAGTTCATTTTGGAACTCACTAATTCTTCATGCATTTAGCCCTTTGTGTTAACTTTTGGCTTTTCTCTGAAGGAAAAAAAAAAGACTAAACGTTCTTAGATTGTAATGTTTGGTAAACAGACTGTGTATTGCTGTGGAAACTGAGAGAACCTACGTATTAAATTGTAAACTCTATAAATATGAAAGTTGCACATATCAGAGAATAGCTTTTACTTAGGTTTGTCTGAATGTGTCTCAAAGTATTTTTTTTATTTCATTACTTATTTATGATATCATTATCAGATTGTATTAGAAATAAAAAGGGAAAATGGTATTATAATACTACCCTTTAATTTGCCTGATATTAAGCCTTTGTAACTCATGGGGAAATAGTGCACATGCCGGAATGGATTTTTTAAAAAAAAATTAGCAATCAATTCAAATTAAAAAATAATTTAGCTTCTGGCATGGTCACAAAATGAAAGTGAGAGAGATTTGTTGAACATTGAGAATAGATAATTTAATAAAGGGTTAAATTATTCTGCTTTAACCAGTACAGTATACTCATACAGGCATTTTCCAGTACGCTGCTCCTCCTCTCAAGCTTCCAAGTAATAAGTCCCCGGAATAGATCCCCTTACAGAAAAAGAATAGGAAATGACTACAATAAAACATGGCTACACATATATCAGCTTCAGGATAGACAACACCTCTTTTCTGAGCCAACCAGAGGCATGATCCTTTTTCATCTTCAAGAAAGGTGCTCCCTGAGTGAAATCTGGAAGAACATATACTATAACGAAGGATTGTGGTAATAGGCTCTCAACTGAACAAATTTACCCATGCACCATTTGGGAAAGAAGTTTACCACACAAAATTTCTCTAAGATTCAGAATTCAGTGGGAGGGGTAATTATGACAAGCAAACAATCTGAATTGTTCTGTTAGAATTACATTGTACAGGTATCAACTATTCTCTAAAAGCAAATTACTGCCAGCTTGTTATGATTAGGAGAAATGGGCAAAATCAGGACTTACTCTCAATATAGCTTCCAGGTAATACTTGACTATTGTTGGATTTCTTTTGAAACTCCCTTTTTCAAAGAGTCACCAATAACTTACCAAAGCTGTATCGTTGAATCAGTCTGAAGGCTTCTAACTGCTAATAATCAGTTGGGAAAAGCTTGGCACTTGAGAAACAGTAATAGTTAAACACCCACCCAGTCCACAGGATCAAATTGGAGCTAAATTCAGTAAATGTGTTGAGTTTACTTCCCCATTCAAATTCCAAAGGATATTGCTGAATTTGCAAAGCTCCTGTACTTTGCAGACCTGAAAAATAAATTAACAAGAAATCCCAATCTGGTTCTGTTTTATCACTTGGCAGTATGACATCAAAGTAATCATTTTATACTTTTCCCTACCTAGTGTTGATGACGTACAACTACAAATATTTTGGTGCTTCCGTAGCTATCGACTATAATCACATGATAATGTAGAACAAGCTCTTAAGATTCTATTCAGAAAAATAGCTTTATGTGATGACAACTATGAATTATATCCCAGCTTTTATTGTGGAAGTGATAGAATATGTTGACAGAACACTTAATTTGTGGGCCAAATCTGTCGAGTATTCTTGATAGTAATTAATATTGCAAAGCAGTATCCCAGGAAACACAATATTGAATACTTTCCCTTGACTAATATGTAGCAATTTATTTATCACATTAGGTCAGTTGACTTTTTAAAAAGATTCTGTGTTCATTTTTTTTACTATAAATTTATCCTGTGATTTCAGAAGAGTTTTTTATTGGGAAAAAGATTAATGTGGAACTATTTTTCAATGGCTTCTCTGGACTTATGAAAGTCTTGTTTACTAGGAAAACTCCTTGAATCTGAGAATGACCTGGTTTTGGTGGAATTTAAAACGTGGAGGTGACTTGGTTTTAATGCTTTGTATTGCAGGTTAAGTTTGCAGTACTGTATGTTCTACTTGGGGAATAAGCCCTATGTAGAAATTGCACAAGTTGTCCTCAGCTTACAATGGTAATTGAGACTGGAATTTTCGTCACTAAGGATTGTGGTCATACAGCTGGGTGGCTTCACTAAATCATGGCAATCTCTGCAGTCGTATCATGGTCGTTAGATGAGGCAACTTCCTGCTGGCTTCTTGTAACCAAAGTCAGTGGGGAAATTGACAGGAACTTGCAAGTTTCAAGTTGGCAGGTAGGTAAGTGGCTGTTGACAAGTGGGGGAGGTATTAAGGGGTTGCAGGGAAAGATCAGGGTGGGTGCAAGGATATGCAAAGAAGTTGCAAAAAGCTGACACAATGTGAGCATAGAGGGGCTGGAGAAGGGTGTGTGGAGGGGATTCTTAGTCCAGTTACTTTGCTGCTGGCTTCCCCATTGATTTTATGTAGAACCTGTCAGTGAAGGTTGAAAATGACTATTACAGGGTGCTGCAACTTGTTGTAAATATGAACTAGTTTTCAAGTACCCAGATTACAATCAGAAGATCAGTGGGGTGCTGGGCTGATAACAAATGGTCCTAAATTGAGGACTACCTATAGATACACCAAGGATTGTGATGTACGGCTGCTTTTTTTTTCCTAATATTTTTTTCTGGTGGTACTTATTAGTTGAAAGCAGGACTCGGGCCAGCAGAATTTGGAGAAGGAAACATGGGTGTTCGTAGAAAATTATTTCCATGAAATGATACAAGCAGTCACAGAAACCCATCAATCAGAAAGCAAATGCCTGAAGATGCTTCCCAATTTGTTTATTTACAAGATTTATATGGCCACCCACACAGCTCTGGAAGGCTCACAACAATAATAAAACCAAAATTAAGAAAACCAGGTCCTATAACCCATCATTTATGGACTGGATTCATGATTCTATTCATTCTAATCCATCAATCTATATAATCCCCAATCTTTCCAATCCTTCCTAGCCTAGTAGCTGGGGGGAAAGTCAATCCTTATGGCCTTTGGAAGGCTAAAGAATGCGGGGTGCTGCTAGATCAAGTTTCACAGGGTAGGTTACAGAAAAGGCAAAATTCTACTGAACTTCCAGAACAATTACTAAATATTTTTTAAAAAATACAAGTTGTGTTTTGATTAATGTTCTGCATTTTATTACTTATAGATAAATTTGTACCAATACATTTGTATTTTTGCATTAATGTGGTGATCTTCCAGTGAATACATTCATTTATTTCTTTTGTTTAAAGATATAATTAGCAAAGTATACATGTTGACTGACTTTGTATATCTATATGTTTCTGAACTCAGTGGTCATTGTTAATAGTAAAGTTTAATTAAAATGATATAGTATGTGTACTCCTTTACCTGATAGTTCCAATCTTTATTTGAAACATTTGCATCTTCAGTCTCAAATAATTTTTTCCCTAGAGGATGCATTTGTACATATGGTTTTATTACCTTTGTGCTTTGATTGTGGATCACTAATCACATCAACACTTTTAGCTTCTGCCGTAAAAGAAAATGTTATAATTTCAGTGAGTATGAAAGTTCATATTGAAGAGATTTTTCACTTTCCGGTTTTACTTACCTAATGAAGCTATTTTATAAAATAGCTCCCACTCCACCCCCGAAACAGAATAGCTATAAGCACAAACAATCCAAAGCCAATATAGTATAGTTTTTAAAATGAGGATCCAGATTCAGGTCCATCCACAGTTGTGGAAACTCTCTAGTTCAGGGGTGTCAAACTGGCGGCTTGTGGGCTGGATGCGCAGGCCCCGCCCAACCCAACTCTGTGAATGGGAAAAATGTCATGAAACATCATGTGACATCCACGTGATGTGGCGAGTTTGACCCCTATGCTGTTGATGATGTTGGATAAGTTCATATCAGTGCATCTATCTCACTAGCAAGTGACTCTGGAGAAAAACTGGAGACAGGAGAACTACCTACATTGTCCTGAGCTTATAAAAGAAAGACAGAATATAAATCTAATTAATAAAAATATAAATCTCATGCTTATCCAGAATATCGTTAAGCTAAATAGGACTGATTCCTGCATATCTCAGCCTATAGTTGTAGAACAAAAAAGATGTAGTCTTGGACAGGCACCACATTTAACAATAGTTTTATTACAATGAAAAAAATATAAGAAGCAATTTTGATTGCATGGTTTCTGAAGCTGTTTGTACTTAAACTTGCAGTTGAAGAAATGAATATTGATATTGTGTATATCTGGCTGTCTATACAATCAGTCTAATAAAAATATTGCGTAGTCTAAAATACTATGCAAACTAATTAAAAACTTCTCTTTTGAAAATTGTCACTGTATGCATGTAAAAGGAAAAAAGTGCATTTCCTGAAAGACCTAGCTGAGTTTGGAAACAATTTGTCTCAAATATATACAAAAGACATTTTAGGTTAAGCCCCCAGTAAGTAAATCAATGAAATAATGGCCTCTTGAGGGTCACATTTGTTAATCTTGGCACAGATGTTGTAATTCAACTTGCACACACACAAATTTAAGGGGTCTTTGACATTAGAGTTTTTTGGTGGCTGCTGTCTAATGGTTAGGCATTATAAAGATATCCATCCTCTGAAATGTTACCAGTTCAAAATGCTTTCAAGTCTATTATAGCTGAAGTCCATGTTCACAGTCTGAGTGGTGAGTGATACCATTCCATGCTTGAATTGGTCTTTTGTTTTCAATTACTGTTAAAAGCTAGATATTGGACAGGAGGGTTATTATACTATTCACTACTAAATATCACTGTATTGCACTTTAAATTGAACAGTGACATTTATGGAAATAGTGATAATGTTGGCTTACAGGCATGTATCCTGCCAGACTGTGGCTTCATGTTCTGATTTTTAATAGGGTCAGAATTTTTGAGTATTCAAAGAAATTAATTTACTACATTGAATGCTGTTAGTTTTTTTGTCTAGCATTTCCAAAGCTTAAGAAAGGGTTAGATGGACCGATTACGCTTTTGTCTACAAACTGTAATGCATTTTTTCCCTCAATTTTCCTGAAATGAGGAAGGAATTATAACAGAGAACATTTTTCTGATATGCACAGTAGTGATATAAAATGAGACAGTTCTAGGTACTGTACAACGTCCTTGTAGAGAAGATAGGGATTTTCACAGTGTTACTATTCAGTGATGTTAAATAGTCTTGTGGACTTTATACTTCCAAAAAGTACTTTGGTAACATCTGTTTAGAAAACTACTGCCACAAATTGAACAAAAGTTAGAAGGAACTTTTATACTGGTTTATTTCAAGCATGACATTTTTCAAAGGAGGCTGTGAGAAATTAAGCATGTGTACTTGCATGTATGAATCAGCTCTTGGCTTCCAGTAAAGATGCTTATGATGTGGGTAGGGGGGAAGCTAAGGAAGGCTTTGAGAAGGTTATACATCTGGTAGTTTAGAAAAAAAGTATTTTGAAAAGTGGCTTTTGTATTTAAAAGTAATATGAAGCTATTGTCTTCAGGTCTGTTTTTTCATCATCGGAATAAAGAAAAAAATGTTTTATGATGAAGAAATAGAAATGGGGAACAAACTCTGTAACTGTCTATAACTGCAACTGAGTTTTCTTAGCTAAAATTGTTTCAATAACAAAGTCCATTTCTGACTCTGCTCAGCTGGCACAATCCAATTGTTTTTAAGATAAATATTTTTGTAATTACCAGCATTTCCTCCCCTTTCAATGTGAAGTATTTTTTCTTTTCCTCTGGAGACTTTTACCAACAACATTTCTATATTCTACTGAGTAAACGTTTACTTGCAGAATAGAAGAAAATGCTTTGTATTAACAACACCATAACAATGTTTGCTTTATTAATTTAGTAAGCAATATTACTATCTCCTTCATTTCTTCTAATCTTTCATTCAGGTTGGACAATATTTTCACAGAGATTCCCACTTTGAGGGAGTTGACACATAGAATTTAACCACAAAAATCAAGAAGATAGGGAGAAATCAGAGCACTTAGGCATTAAATCATATGAATATGATTTAGTATCAGTTATAATATAGTTTTAATCTGCTAACTCAATGTGAGCAACTGGCATTTGGGAGGTCAAACTGAGAAGTAATTTAGGATGGAGAGTTGAAATATTTTCAAAGCAGCTATATATATGGGAAAAGTGTGAGTGCTGTATATAGATTCACATGTGAACTGGTGAAACCTGCTGCTGAGATTCAAATCCAGAGGGAATTTGGAGGCCTGTGGGCCTAGCCATAAGTGAAAAACCTCGCATAAATTGCAATAGTAATATTTAAGTATTGCATTATTTATTTATCATTTACTTTTATCCATGGAGAAATCATAACTTCATTTATTATTTTATGGAGTTTTGGTATCATAAATTTTGAATACATGTACACTAACATATAAACTCCATTGAATACATATTTTCTAATTAATCATATTGGCAACTGGAACACCCTTTCCCTTAAGACGAGATAGGCCCCTAACCTCCTAGCTTTCTAGAAAGAAGAGCTGGCTTTTTCCACTAGCATCAGAGCAGAGTAAGGCTAGAGTCCAGTGGAGTAGCTGATGCATAAGGAATGTTCTTTTGGGGGATGCTGGGAGTTTCTGCATTTGGGGGGGTGGGCTGTTTATCAGCCATCCAGAGTTATGGGGTATAAGATAAGTAGGTATATAAACAAACAAATAGTTAAACAAACAAAGATAGGTAGGTATATAAATCAAACAAATTCTAAAATGTCTACCTTTTAATTTTTTTCAACTCTAAAAATATTTTTATTACTTACAAACTCAAACATTACCAATCAGAAGAAAATTTCACTGAATAAAATTTCAGTATATTATCATATTTATTATTAATAAATATATTAACACATATATAATTATAAGTTATATAACATTAACATTATATATTTGCTTGAATATGAACTTTCATAAACCTAAATATTTAATATTGTGTTTTTCACAATATATTGATTTTCTTCCAGAAAACTCTGAACAGAAAGAGTTCAATATAGTTCCTCCCAATGCTGAATAAAAAACCATTCCAAAGAACACCCAATAATTCCATTTTCAGAAATAACATTTAGGAGAGTGCTACTAAAAACTATAGTTCTGTGGCAAAAATCCTCTTATTTATTTGGATTCATTCTAATTTTTTAAAAAATACTCTTGGCATCTGATGGTGGTCATCCAAGTTATTTAAAGGTCAACATATTAACAGTAAATAAACGACGCAAAAAGGATTAAAATCTAATTTAGATTTAGCAAGAATCTACATAGTTCAAAAGAGTCTGCAAGCTTTCAAGTTCTCTAGAACATTTAATCAGTCTGGTAGTATAAAAAGAAAAGGAAATGCACTGCTGTTGTCAAGATCCAAATAGTTGAGCAAGATCAAAGATCATTAGTCTAGAAATAAATGCCAAATTTTGAATATTGTAAAAGGACTTTCCATCCCTCATTTCCAGAAAATGAGACCAGATTAGCACCAAATCTGATAACCTTCCAGAAATAGGTAAATTTGTGAAAGCATTTAGGGGATAAAGTTGATACCACTAGAGAACATTAGCATTTCTTGGGTAATATAACTTGATATTTTACCTATATGAGTGGCCAACACAAAAGAAACAGTTTGAGGTGGTTTGATCGTCTGAAGAGAATGAAATTTGAATTGCAAAAGAATAAAGGAAGGAAGGAATAATGCAAGGCGAAAAAGGTTGTATGTTAAATGAATTCCTAAAAAAAAGAATGTAAAAAATTTAAAGAACAAAGAGCAATGCATGAAGTGATTTATAAACATGACAGAAGCAAGCATGGTTTGCAAGTGAAAAGTGTGGAGAGATATAAGAATGTTTTTATTGCATATTAATTTTAATTATAAATCTTTTTCTTACCTTATTTATCTTCTTACCCCTATTTTCTTTAGATTACTACTACTTTCTCTTTTTTTATGCTTTGCATAAATATTGCTTATCAAAAGTAAATAACATGATGGGTATAAAGAATGGGAAAATGGCATGATAAAATGTAATATTCAGAATGGCATTAAAACATATGGGTTTTTTCACCATTGCAATGTTAGACTTTGAATTCACCTAAGCTTTGTCAGCATTTCTCATATATCCTGTGATGATGGAAAAGTGGGGAAGCATCTTCTCTGTCTGGAACAGGGAAACTTCTAGCTCTGACCCAACATAAACATGAATATGGGAAATGCATTTAGTCCCAACTGGATGAAAACTTTGTCTTTGAATTAAATGATTCAAGTATCCCATGCTTGTCTTGCGTTTAAACCAAATACCCCATGCTTGTTTTTCCTTTAAGAGTGAAAAATCAGTGCCTTCCTTTGATTTATTGACAGTGTTTCATTCTTCTCCTACTGGGCGCCTTTTGGTTTTGCTGGGACTGCCATTTTCAGCTTTCTCATATCTGGAGGAATTGGGGTGGGGGGAGTCTGGCCTACTAATGTAAGTAATACAATTTATAGAATTTTGTGATGCAAGTTATTGTGGTTATTAATGGTTCAGAGGATTTTAAAAGCAATAGCGTTTTTTTTTTAATGTATCAAGTGTGTTAAAGCCATGGCAGTCAAAATGGAAGGTCCACATTGAGAAGGGTAACCAACAGACACCAAGCAATAAAAGAGAAAAAGACTGTGGTCTTCAAGTCTAATGGCATAGAATAAATAACTTTATTGGGATTAAGAATTTTTTTTGGCAGGGGAAAGGATATACTGTAGATGGAGCACTTGGAAGCCAAAGCTAGTGTATGTTGCCAACTAAAACTACTTAGATAAAAGTAAAGAGTCTGGATGATAAATTTGGAGTGTACGCTTCCTATGGCTGTATCTGTGTTTTGGTGGAAGTGTTCTCAGTATCACCTGTTTTTCTTTTTGCAATATGTTGCTGACCCATATTGAGGACAAATATGATTAGATGTGCTAGTTAAAACTCAAGCTTATTATGTAAACAGATGACAAAACAGTAGACAGTAAAGAGATTTTCTGCCAATAACTGTATTTAAGGACAAAAGTATTCTGAAAAATATTTTTAAGTAGAAGAATAATTCCTAGTCATTGCAGTCAAATGAGGCTGGAGCTCAGTAAGGGAATAAATTGAGGTGTGAGACGATGTTGCCAGTGTTATAGCCGTTAAATTGCGATCCAAATTAAGCTTTGCCATATTGTAAAATTCCTGAATATATCAATACATTTTTGTTGTTATATGTGATTTAAAAGTGATTAGTTACATTTAGCTAGGGATGATTTTGGACTTCAGTTTCCAAAAAGGAGTCTATATTAAGAAAACCAGCTGTAATTATTTGAGAATGAGAATAGCGCTAGGGCACATGAGGGCAAAAATATTTTTAGTGCTTTGTTTAGAAACTTGCATATTTTGCCTTAGTCTAGGCATTATCTCATGCTTATTCTTATGAATTTCCAACCTTGGAGTCAAACAACAGAGTAGAAAAACTCTTTGCCTTCAATAGCTGACACTTCTAACATTCTGACAAGTTCTAGAAGGATATGATTTCAATTACTGTCATTGAAAAAAAAACCCTGCTATTTGTTGATAATAATTTCTATAAAATAAATAAAATAACTGTATTTATATTGTCACACCAATGCCAAGTATAGATTTGAAAAACACATATAATTTCCATGACTTTTGAAAGTTAAAGGGCAACAACTCAAAGAGGAAGTAGTTCTCAAGACATAGTGTCTGAACACTTAACAGTTACTCTAGACCAGTGATGTCTAACCATCTCGGCACTGAGTGTCGAAAGCACGTGAGCACATACCCATAATGAAATATGCACGCCCCCTGCGCCTGCCCCCCTGCATGCGCCTCATGCATCGTGCATGTGTGCACAACCCAGCCCTGTGCACGTGCACGTGATCCCACCCATGCATGCATGATACCTGCATGCACCCTGTGCATGCACCCCACCCTACGCATGCACGTCTTCCATATACACCCCACACATGCAGGCAGAGACCTGAAAATCAGCTGCCCAGCGGGAGGCATGTAGGCATGTGCGGCGGAGCTGAGCTGGGGCAACAGCTCGCATGCCCACAGAGAGGGTTCTGTGTGCCACTTGTGGCACGCATGCCATAAGTTCGCCATCATGGCTCTAGACACTTCATATGTGTTTCATAAATGTTCTTAAATGTCGACCTTGGTGAAGAGCCTTGGTGGCGCAGGAGACTAAAGTGCTGTTAAATAGCACCAGCTGTCTGCAATTACTGCAAGTTCAAATCTCACCAGGCTCAAGATTCATTCAGCCTTCCATCCTTTTGAGGTAGGTAAAATGAGGACCCGGAATGTGGGGGCAATAAGCTGACTTTGTATAAAAAAGAACACTGCTTGGGGAGCCCAAAAGCCCTACTAAGCAGGTATATTCAAAAGTATGAAGGCTATTGCTTAACCCATTGTAAGCCACCCTGAGTCTCCGGAGAAGGGCGGCATATAAATTGAACTAATAAATCTGTTTATGAATATTGAGTTACTGAGAGGTAACATTAATATGCTTCAATTTATGTGCATCGTTCATATTGTGATATGCTATGGTACTTGGCTTTATAAAATGCTAAAACTATTCATCATATTGTTCTGCCAACTTTGCCATGCTTTGTCCTTATTTCAAAAGCATGATAGCAAGGCTAAATTTATATTGAGCAATTAAGTTGTAGCAGTATCAGTTAAAATGATTATCCAAACTATTTGTAGTCTCATATTTGTAACTGATTGCTTATTACTTGATAATTCTTACACGGGGTAATATAGGAAAGAGAGAAGTAACTGTTTGATCAGTTTGCCCTGTATATTAACACATAATATGTAAACAGAGTCTGCATGGAGTCAAGCTCTTCTGTTTCCCTTCTTTCAAGTGAAGACTTATTTGCTAGGGCCCCAGAAAGCATTTAAAAAGGCATATTAACATGAGTGAAGCATTTCTCCTTGAAACATTACAGATAGTACTTGACTTACAACTGATTGCTTAGTGACTGTTCAAAGTTATGACGGACCTCCCTGGGGGTAGATACAACTTGGTTGCAGAGTGGGCCATGTTGTAAGATAGTGGTATTCTATATGTAACAATCACAATTGGGACCTGTAACTTAGTCATTAAAGCAAAACTATTGCTAGGTGAAACTGCAATTCTGCTTATGATCTTATTTCAGCTCTTCTTTACCTGCTTGTGAAGATCATAAATGTGAGGATTGATCATAAAGTTACTTTTTCATCATTGATGTAACTGCAAATGGTTGCTTAATTAGGCACCCACTAAAGAAGACTACCTGTAGCCCAATAGTGGGTTTCAATTTCGTTTGCTACCAGTTCGCTTGTGGGCGCGCACAACACTTCTGCACATGCTTAAAAGCTTCTGCGATGCGCAGAGTAATCCTGGTGGATGGGCGGAGCTTCCCGACGCCGCTACCAGTAGCAACCACCACTGCTATAGCCATAATATAGTATACAATACAGAAAGATACCTGCTGAATCAAGGTGAATCTGGTGTAGCATTTTATGCCACACATTGGCCAGACAGATGCATCCAGTAGGCTCATTCATGAAGACAGGAGAAAATATCTTTCCTCTCCTGTTAATGGTTATTAGCTATTATTCAAATCAAGTTGCCTATATTCCAGAAATAGCAAATATCCATTAAGCCTTTAGTCAATGCAGCTCAATTCTCAATGAACTAGTTCAATCCTCATTTAATGCCCTCTAATTTGATAACTGTTACCTATTATGATAATGAACTTTATAGATGAAATGTGCATTTTCATGTTAATAAGCCAATAACTAAGCATGGTTGATGCCCTCAAAGAAGAGTTTATTTGGAGACGGGGGTGGGGGGCAGAGAAATATGCAGCAGCTTCCATCATATTCATTGTATTTTACCAGGTTAGTGATTGATTGACCGATTGACTGATTGATTGATTGCATCATTTTTTTACTCTTAGCAACCACGCCAATTTTATTCATGAGAATCTATCTCTAACCTGTTTTTTTAAGTTTCTCAATGGTGCACCACTAAAGACTTTATTGCACTTGCTATTTATAAAAAGATTGCCTATAGATATAGGCTTTGTATAGACAATACAGTGAAATATAGAACTTATTCATACAGGGTACAATAAGTTAAAATAAGATCATTGTGTAAATGTATTAGAAATACATAAGTATTTAAATAATGTTTGCATTAGTGAAGTATATATCTAAAATTATAACTGCTTATTGTTATAATGGCATATCATAGTTTTCTTTATTGGATTTCACTTTTTTGTTAAAGTATTTTTATGTGTTTTCTAATTAGTTTTGATAATATTATGCCTAAACCATGGAACTGTGGAAAGTTGAGAGGAAAGTATGACAATAAACATGAAATGAATGAAATTTAAACATTGTCTGTAAACACACATTGATGTTATTAGCAATGAAGCACAAAAATACAACATGCAGAAAGATTGAAATTCTATTTTGTTGACTGACTGATTACTTGTGTAGTTAATCTTCCATTGAAAATAAATCTAATATATTTTCTTGTATTCTAAGAATCCATCTTTTCCATCCAATATCAACAAAGCTTTCAATTTTTAATGTCAGTTATATAGATTTTTAAAATGACTAAGGGACTTACAATTTTCCCCCTCACCTAAGTTGAAAAATCAGTACTGATACATTAGGTAATTAGGAGAAATAATCAGATAAACATTCATTGCTTTCCGCCCCCTTTTGTCTTGTAAGATGGATGTACAAATGAATTTCAGGGCCTTTTATATCCAAATAATGTTTACTTTCTTTTGTCCTAGTTTAGACTTGGATCATTGATATTACAGAAAGTTACAAACTCATCTGAAGTCATTAGAGAGTTGATTACCTATTGCCTCGATTGTATAAAAGAACTACATGCCAAAAATGATCATCTACAAAAAGGAAATGAAAGGCTTCTGAGTAATCTGGATGACATGCAAGAGCAGTAAGTTGAAAAATAATATTCACAGGTGGTTTTTCTTTCTTTCTTCTGATTCCCTCATACTTTTTATTTTGTGAATATAATGCTTATTTACTAAACCAGGAATTAATAAAGCTGATTTAAAGTTAATTTAAATCAGTTGGATATGACCTTTGTTGGATTATATCCACCAGTGAAAACACAGAAGTAAATTTTCCCACTGTTTAAAGTACTGAAAATTTTGAATCTTCCTGGATATATTGCACCAAGATATTTATTCATAAATTGCTTGCATTTTTATCATTTCTAGGCTGTTCCTTCTCACCACTCCCCCAACTAATTAAAACTTAATTTAAGTACAGGAGTTTTTCAGGTAGTTGATCAGTAGCTCTAATGTTTCTAGGAAGATTTACTGAATTGATCTCCGCAGTAATGATATCCAGTCATTTGCATTTAAATTAGTTGAATTACTTATTAGCTATTAAATATTCACATCATAGGATTATTTGTCATTTATGAAGTCATTTAGTAGATAAAGCTGTAAAAGCTATGTTTTCTAACATTTGACATGGACTACTGTGCGAGGACTCAAATCTATTTGATATAAATAAAAGTTTTAAATGGTTTTAATCATTTAATGTAGAAGAAGAAATGTGCTTTTAAATTGGAAGACTGAAGTACCAAATCCTATGACAGTATTCCAATTCCACATTGCATTTTGCATTTACTTGTAGGATGATGCAAATAGAATTGTGATATCACACACACACACACACACACACACAAAGTATTATATCAGATATATTTAATTCCTATTGTGGATGGATGTTTTGATGGCTAAATCCCCAACAGCAGTAACAACTTGCTATTACTATATGCAGACACAAAGTTTTAGTGCTCGTTTAGTAGCATGACAAATGATTGCACTTCTGGAAAGTTTGGCAATACTTTAATTTTCTAGTTAACGAGACTACAGCAGAACAAGAGTCCATATGGTCCTGATACACATGTGGCAGTACTAACAAAATGACCTATTTATAAAATAGCTGCTATCAATGGCGGCTTTAATCCCAAATTCATTTACTGGCAGGCAAACTAGCTCTCAGGATGTTTTCTCTCAACCCACTGGGACACTGAGGGATCGAACGGTACTGTTGCAGCAAATAAGATGCTAGAAGACGATGCTTTACTTTCAAGATGCTAGCAGTATGCATGCTACCAATATCCATTGTGCAAGTAAACTGACAATGTTCAGTATGAGGCTGAATATTTTTAGATTTTTTTCATAAGCCATTATATAGATTTTTAAAAATTCAGCATGTATCTTTGATATTCTATTAAAATAATTATCTCTCCCAAATGTAAAATCAATAAATATGTATAATATTTGGGTCTATAATGACAAATAATTTTCCTGGTATAGTTGTGCTTCTATTCACTTCCATCGTTTCTGCCATATTCGATGACTTTGATTTAGGCTTCTCGGGGAGGTCAGCACAGTATTTTTTGTTTTTGTTCTTTTTTTAAAAAAAACCTCTTGTATTCTTTATTATATAATTAACAGAGGCATTTATTTTTAAGATTACAAAAATATGTTGAAGCTAAAGAAGAACTGGAAACTGACCTTTATAAGCGATTTGTCTTGGTCCTCAATGAAAAGAAAGCAAAGATAAGAAGTTTACAGAAACATTTAAAAGAAGTCGAAGAAACAGTACCGGAAACTGCACAAGCAGGGTATAATTTATTACTTTCCTTCCACTAAATAAACATCATGCATGAAATAGATGTAGTTCTGTTCTCTATCTTATACAGGCTTCAAAGTTCAAGGACTGCATGTCCTTGAAATGAAGTAATATGTTACTTAGTTCTATAGAAGAACTTTAGCAATTCAGCATTCTCATGAATGGCAATGATGCATTAATTGTAGTGTATATTTGAAGCATTTATTTATTAAACTGCATTTATATTTTTTAAAATAAAATATTAGTTAATGAGAAATAAAATCTACAAACTATTTTCTCTTGCAAAGGATCTATTTATGGGTCTGTGACTGCTAGAGCATACTAATTGAAGATAAAATTTATTCCCTGTAAATTCATTAAAAAAAATATTACAGCTTGTGTTGATGCCATTGAACCTAACAATGGGACCTAAAAGTGGCCATTTTTCTTAATAAGATTTCAAGATTTGTTTCCAGCTGAAAGAAAACAGATGGCTTTTGGATAAAGCCCCTCTGTATTCATATATAATTCAAAAAATATCAAACTACTAAATGTGCAGAGCTTTCAGTAACAATAGTATTATAATCCTAATGATATTAGGATCGTGCTGTAATCTGTTTTCCAAGCCCAAATTATGATTCAAAGTTTATATGTAACACTCACAAGAACATTTTGAAAGTATTTAAGATGTTCCTTGTAGGAGCTACATCTGTACTCTCCAGAGGTGGGTTTCAGCAGGTTCTGACCAGTTCTGGAGAACCGGTAGCAGAAATTTTGAGTAGTTCGGAGAACCGGTAGTAAAAATTCTGACTGGCCCTGCCCCCATCTATTCTCTGCCTCCCAAGTCCCAGCTGATTGGGAGGAAATGAGGATTTTGCAGTAACCTTCCCCTGGATTGGGGACGGAATGGAGTTTTTACAGTATCCTTCCTCTGCCACGCCCACCAAGCCATGCCCACCAAGCCATGCCATACCCACCAAGCCACACCCACAGAACCGGTAGTAAAAAATTTTGAAACCTACCACTGGTACTCTCCATCTTTTAGGAATACAATAAGTCATCCAGAGGTCAATACACATCTATAAATGAAATAAATACAGGTTTTGTGGGTTTAACCATTCATTCAATGACCTTTTGAAGTTATGGCAGTGCTGAACAAGTGGTAGATATGTCTGGTCCCTGAAGTTTCAGCCATTGCAGCACCCCTGCAGTCACGTGATAAAAATTTTAGGCGCTTAGCAGCTGGCCCGCACTTATGCCTGCAAGCTCTTCCATTTACCTATGTCCCCCATCCCATTTTTGCCCTTTTATTTATTTATTTATTTATTTGATTAGATTTATATACCGCCCTTCTCCTTACGGACTCAGGGCGGTGCACAGCCGATTAAAAACAAGCACACAAAAATTAAAATTTCATAAAAGAACAATATAGATGGCCGTAGATTAAAACTGAATTCATTTAAAATAATAAGAACTCTAAAATGATAAAATATTTACAGGAATCAGACTAAGCCGGCAAGCTGAAAAAGATGGGTTTTTAAAGCCCGCTGGAAGGTCGGGAGGTCGGAGATTGTTCTTAATTCTGGAGGCAGATCATTCCAGAGGGTGGGTGCTGCCACAGAGAAGGCTCTCCCCCTGGGGGTCGCCAGCCGGCATTGTCTGGCTGACGGTACCCTGAGGAGGCCCTCTCTGTGGGAGCGAACCGGCCGGTGGGAGGCAATTGGTGGCAGAAGGCGGTCCCGTAAGTACCCTGGCCCTAAGCCATGGAGCGCTTTAAAGGTGATTACCAACACCTTGAAACGCACCCGAAAGTCCACCGGCAACCAATGCAGCTCACGCAGGAGAGGTGTCACGTGGGAGCGTCCTGTCGCTCCCATAGTCCCCCGCGCGGCCGCATTCTGTACCAGTTGGAGCCTCCGGGTGCACCCCAAGGGGAGCCCCATGTAGAGAGCATTACAGTAGTCCAGACGGGAAGTGACAAGAGCATGAGTGACCGTGCGTAGGGAGTCCCAATCTAGAAAGGGTCGCAACTGGCGTATCAGGCAAACCTGATAAAAAGCCCCCCTGGCCACGGCCGTCGTATGATCCTCTAAAGACAGCCGTGAGTCCAGGAGGACTCCCAAGTTGCGAACCCTTTCCGTGGGGGCCAATGATTCGCCCCCAATAACCAGCGATGGTGTCAGCTGGCTATATCGGGACGCCGGCAGCCACAGCCACTCGGTCTTGGAGGGGTTGAGTCGAAGCCTGTTTCTCCCCATCCAGACCCGCACAGCTTCAAGGCACTGGGACATCACTTCCACGGCATCGTTGGGGTGGTCTGGGGTGGAAATGTATAGCTGAGTATCATCAGCGTACTGATGGAACTCCACCCCAAAACCATGGATGATCTCACCCAGTGGCTTTACATAAATGTTGAACAGGAGGGGCGAGAGGATCGACCCTTATGGCACCCCACATACCAGGTGCCTCGGGGTCGACCGCTGCCCCCCTGTCAACACGGATTGCAACCGGTCGGAGAGGTAGGAGAACCACCGCAAAACGGTGCCCCCCACCCCCAGTCCCTCCAACCGGCGCAACATGATACCATGGTCGATGGTATCAAAAGCCGCTGAGAGGTCTAACAGCACCAGGATAGAGGAGTACCCCCTACCCCGGGCCCTCGAGAGATCATCCACCAACGCGACCAATGCCGTTTCGGTGCTGTATCCAGACCTGAAGCCGGACTGGAGCGGGTCTAAATAGACAGCTTCATCCAGGTACCGGGGGAGCTGCCACGCAACCACACTCTCAACAACCTTCGCTAAAAAGGGAAGGTTGGAGACAGGTAGCTAAAACAACTGGGTCCAGGGAGTAGTTAGCTAAAACAACTGGGTCCAGGGAGGGCTTCTTGAGGAGGGGCCTCACCACCGCCTCCTTCAAGGTAGTCGGAAGGACACTCTCGCTCAAAGAAGCGTTTATAATCTCCTGGAGCCAGCCTCGTGTAACCTCCCGGGAGGCCAGCACCAACCAGAAGGGACACGGGTCCAATAAACATGTGGTTGCGTTCAGTCTTCCCAGAATCCTGTCCACGTCCTCGGGACCCACAGGATCGAACTCAGCCCAGATAACACTCTCAAGACCAGGCTCAGTCACCCCGCCTGAACTAACCCAGTCAGCGGCCAAGTCATCCCGAATCTGAGTTATTTTATCATCCAGATATTGAACAAAATCCTCAGCACGTCCCTGTAAGGGATCCTCCCGCACTCCCGAATGGAGGAGGGAGCAGGTCACCCTAAACAGGGCGGCTGGGCGATTATCTGATGACGCGATAAGAGCGGCAAAGTAGTTAGACTTAGCCGCTTTTATCGCCACTATGTAAGTCTTAATATGAGCTCTTACTAGTGTCAAGTCAGATTCAGAGCGGCTGGCCCTCCAACCACTCTCTAGGCATCTTTTCCGGCGCTTCATCTCCCTCAGCTCCTCGGTAAACCAAGGGGCTAAGTGGGTTCAGCGCCGGGTCAGAGGCCGCAAAGGCACGACACGGTCCAAGGCCCCACTGGCTGCCCTATCCCAGGCAGCCACCAGGTCCTCAGCCGAGTCGCGTGTCAGTGTCTCAGGAAATGGCCCAAGCTCCGTCTGGAACCTATCAGGATCCATCAGGCGCCTAGGGCGGAACCACCTGGTCGGTTCCGCCTCCCTGCGGTGGGGTGCAGCGGTCAGAAAGTCTAGTCGAAGGAGCGAGTGGTCAGTCCATGACAAGGGTTCTACGCCTATATCCCCAATATCAAGACCACTCAACCACTGCCCAGAGACAAAAACTAGATCCAGGGTGTGTCCACCAATGTCAGTCGGGCCCTGAATTACCTGGGTCAGGTCCATGGCCGTCATGGAAGCCATGAACTCCCGAGCTATCTCAGATGTTTCACCGATCGATGGCAGATTGAAATCCCCCATGACCATAAGCCTGGGGGTGCCAATCGCCACATCGGCTACAACATTGAGAAGCTCGGGCAGGGTCGTTGCCACGCGGCAGGGAGCCAGGTACGTGACTAACAAACCCATCCGCCCACCCGGACCCCACCTCACAAAGATGGACTCACACCCGGCTATCTGAGGTACAGTGGCCTCCCTCGGATCCAGACTTTCCTTAATAATGACCGCTACTCCCCCACCCGTACCCTGAGCTCTCGGCTGGTGAAATGCAAGGAAACCTGGTGGGCACATCTCCACGAGGGGAACCCCACCCTCGTGGCCCAACCAAGTCTCAGTAATACCAGCCAGGTCCGCACCCCCCTCTTGAAGAAGGTCACATATGAGGGGGGCCTTATTTACAACGGACCTGGCATTGCATAGCAGCAACCGGAGCCTCGGGTCCTGAGACTCCGAACAACCTGGGGAACGGGAATAGCTCTGGGGACCGGGGCACGCAATCGCTCGAAGACAGCGAGTGCGTGCCCCCATCACATGATATGGTCCCCTGCTCACATCATATCTGCCCCTCCCACACAGTGTTTCTATAGCCCAACCCTCAACAGGGGGCTCTCTAGGAGCCCTCTTACCTCCAGAGTCTACACCCCCCCATAACACCACAAACTGCCAAGCCTGTCCTTCTCCCATTTGGGTTCTCCCCCAAACCCTCTCCCACCCCCACCCCAGAACCCCTTAAAATTCTAGTAAAAAATGAACTTAAAAAACCCCTCAACCCCCTTTTTGCCACATGCCACCTCTCGGGGTCCCAAGACCCGTCATTAAGGTAGGCCCTCGATAACATGGAGGGCCAGGCCTGCGAGAGGGGAATCTCGCAGGGCAAGAAGCGTGGACCTAGAATACATCCAGAACAATATAAAAGCAGAGAGGACGATAAAAACATGGCTTCCGCAGTGATAAAACAGTGTCCAGGAGCGGGCAAGTCGATCAGGAGAGTCCTCGCTACCCTCCCACAGTAGCGATTAGAGTCACTATGTTCTGCCCAACTGGGGGGTGTCAAACCACCCTCTCACTGTGGTTCGTTGCAAAGGTCCAGTAAGTTGGAAAAAGGCAGGGCCACTCTCTCACAGAGGTCCGGCCATACTGTCCTAAAAAATACAACACCCCCTCAGGGTAGATAAAAATAAAGAACCGGCTCCAAAAGTCCTCCAATGACTGCCTTGTTCTCCAGTCTGGCCAGTCAACAAGATGGTCACAGTAAGATGGTCAGTCAGCAGGATGGTCAAGCAGCAAGATGGTCAGTAAGTCAGGAAGATGGTCAGTAAGTCTGGTCAAAAAACAACTCCGGGAGCGTACGGACAAGTATGTAAAGGCGGAGGAGGGGCTGATGGATTCAGGGCCAATAAAAGACAGACGGGGGGGGGGAGCCCCATTGGGTACAAGATAGTATAGGTGGTAAAAATTGGCCCTAGATCGAAGTCCACCTTAATCGGTGGAAGAGGCCTCACCACCAGCAACTCCATGGGGGCCAGTCCAGTGAGACCCAAATGGGCTTCAATCTCCTGGCAAAAGCCCTCCAAGATGAAATCCCCCCCGCTGGCCACTGACAAGTCCGCTGGCCTCTGCCAATGGCTCTGGCGCTCCACTCTCTCCTCCTCCAGGCGCCCTGCTACCACCTCCTCCTCCAGGGCGCCTGGGCGCCCTGATCTCACTAACCTTGCAGGCATTGTCACTCTGGATCTTCTGGCCTTGCTTTCTCCAACTGACCTTTGCTATCTCCCTCCTGCCACTCTTCATGAAGCATACCTTCTTCCTGAGGCCGCAGCTGCCTTTTGCCCAATGTGCCCATGGCCTTGTTTAAATTGTGTATGGCTTTCTTACAACGTTTTGGAAGGTGGGCATATGGAAGATGGTCCCATTTATTCTGGTATGAAAGAAAGATTTGACTAGAAGGATTCTTCTTTTCCATCAGTACAGTACAGCTAGGCCAGTGATGTCTAACCTTTTCCAGACTGAGTGCCCAAAGTGTGCGCACGATCCCCCAAAATGCAATGTGCGCATGGTCCCTGTGCATGCACCCCTTCACCTGTGCATGCGCACACAGCCCTCCCATGGCTACGCCCCCATGCATGTGCACGCAGCCCCCCACATGTGCCCTGCACATGCATGGCAGAGACCCAAAGACCAATTGGCCAGCGGGAGGCATGCTCACATGTGCAGTAGAGCTGAACTGGGGCGACAGCTCACGTGCCCACAGAAAGGATGCTGTGTGCCACCTCTGGCACATGTGCCATAGGTTCGCCATCACAAACTAGGCCTTTTTTTCATGTTGTGTTTCAGAATGAAGTTTTCCTGAATTCTAGAAACTAAAATTCTGAAAGAAAGTGAACAGGACTGATTACTTGAAAATATGTCAGTTCATAATTGTAAAAATGGCACTGGGCATTATAACAAAAATTCTTGGAGGTACTTAGATAATCTGCACATTGGCAAAATTTCTGTCTGTCAGTTACAAAAGTTTATGTTGCTTAGATCCACACAAATACTTTACCAGTACATTATGGAAAATCTTGGATTTTCAGGAAGAATTTGATGAATATGAAGGCCAACACCAAGAAAAGGCAGCTGTGATTTTATATAATTGTGTATATAATAATTGCCTCTTTTTAAAGGCTAGAAAAAAATCAATGGCCAAAACTTTCATGTTGTTGCCAATAAAATATTTACCTAATTGCCCTAAACTCCACTGACATAAGAATGTCTTTACTTAAATAAAATTATGTCCATGGATCAACTTTGGTTAAGTCTTGCCTTGGGATGAAATTTTTGAATTTAAATATATAAATGGGATTTAAATAAACATTAAATTTAACGATGAGACCACTTCATTTCTTATATTTATGTTTGTTTTTCTTATTACATTGACTTCAACATACAGTGATGTTAATATATATAATTGAAAACATTTCTAGAGATAATAGTTACAATGCATACCTAGGTTAAAAATACATATTTTTTTATAGAACCTGCATATGCTTGTGACCTTGGGGTATTTTTAATATGGCATTTTTATGATTAACATAACTACTTTGCTTTGCTTTTATTTCTATTTGAATATATAATGTGAGAATTTATTTAATAGGATTCCTGATAACATACTTTAGCATCATCTCTTTAGAATTTAGTTATTGGAAAATACTTTATCTCACTGGTTAATCTTTCATGTTAGAATAAATTTGGCATGCACCAAAATATACTTACTTTTTCCCCAAGGCACTGAATGACTGCAAAGTTTGATTTAATTTCATAGTAATGTTATATTCAGAGTTTTGCTGTGCCATAAATTGGGAAGAAAACATACAACAGTGTCATAGATAAGATATTAAAAGTTTAATGAGAACCAGCATCTGTCAACATTAGTGGTAACATATAGACAAATGGGACTAACATTGACTTTCATAGCTTTGAATGTCTCAAATTGGCAGTGGGACAACGGCTATTAAAGCATTTTTGTAAAATTGAAGCCGGAGATTAGGAAAAGAAAATAGAATGTGGGAATATAATGAATTTGAAAGGAAAAGGAGTGAAAAGTTCAATAGTAACAAATAAAATATATAATAAAATATGTGTTCTCTATTCCTTTCACTTATTTAATGTATAGACCCTTCCCCTACCCTCAACTCCAAAATAACTCTGTGACTTACAACTAAGGTAGATAGCTGGGTAGGTAAGTAGGTAGGTAGGGAACAGAGGTGGGTTTCAGCAGGTTCTGATCAGTTCTGGAGAACCGGTAGCAGAAATTTTGAGTAGTTCAGAGAACTGGTAAGTACTACCTCTGACTGGCCCCATCCTCATCTATTCTCTGCCTCCCGAGTCCTAGCTGGTCGAGAGGAAATGGGGATTTTGCAGTAACTTTCCCCTGGAGTGGGGAGGGAATGGAGATTTTACAGTATCCTTTCCCTGCCATGCCCCCCAAGCCATGCCTACCAAGCCATGCCATGCCCACCAAGCCACACCCACAGAACTGGTAGTAAAAAAAAAATTGAAACCCATCACTGGTAGGGAAGGAAGGAAGGAAGATGATACAACAGATCTGAAGAGCCAGTATTCAAAGAAGTATTCAAAAATGAATCAAAACAAATGAAAGGACAAAAGGAGGGTTCTACAATCACATTTTTTTAAAAAAATTTGATTTATATGCCGCCCTTCTCCGGAGACTCAGGGCGGCTTACAATGTGTTAAGCAATAGCCTTCATACTTTTATATATTTATACAAAGACAGCTTATTGCCCTCAAAAACTGGGTCCTCATTTTGCCTACCTTAGAAAGGATGGAAGTCAACCTTGAGCCTAGTGAGATTCGAACTTACAGTAATTGCAGACAGCTGGTGTTAATCACAATGCTTTGAGTCTGCTGAGCCACCAGGCCTAGTATGCAACGCCTGAGAAAATAACCTTCAATAGTTTCTTGAATGTCAGAATGGTGGGAATGACACAAATCTCTTTTCTCTATTTTTAGTCCCCATCATTACAACAAGAAATGTGTTTCTAAAATAATTTACTATTACAAATGTTACCCAACATTATAAAGTAAGATTAATTAAAACCATTCCTTTTTTTCTATTAAGGTACTTTGTCCCTTTCTTATCTGTTGATGGACTCCATATGTTCTGCAGTACTGGTATATTTTGATAAAGTTTTGTATTTTTCTAGGGACACAGTAATTGCTTCAAAAAGTACAGTTGAAAAAGAAAATTATGAAAGAAGCACTGATGAAGAAAGTGAAAATTTAATACAACTGGCAACATCAGTGTCAAGTAAGATAGACCAAGTTGTTTACATTGATGTCATTACAACCATCCATTTTAATTGATTCAAACTGTTAGGTTCCTTATAACTTAATATGAAAGCACACCATTTTTAAAATCTTTAATCTTGGAGAGAATCATGTACAATAATTCCATTTGGTGCTTTAAAAATCAAAATATTAAGATTCAGATTTTTCTAATAGTAAGTACAGGAATGAAAGCTGTGCATTGAGATAGGGCACTGAAAAGATGATAAATGCCTTTATAGGTTACAAAAAAGATAGTAGAGTGAAAGAAGAACCATCTAGTCCCATGATGGTGAACCTATGGCACACGTGCCAGAGGTGGCACGGAGAGCTCTCTCTGCTGGCACATGAGGCGCCCCCCCAGGTCAGATCTCCATGGCCTTTCTTTCATGAGCTTCTGTTTCCCTGCAAACAACGGAACAGAAGCTCATGAAAGAAAAAGATCTTAGCTCTTGCTGCACTGCCAGTGTTGGGATGCCCCGCCTCCCGCTGGCCACCTGGTCTTTGGGTCTGTGCTGCACCTGTACACATGTTCGCGCATGCACGCATGCCTATGCATGCACACATATGCACACATGCATGTCAGCACAAACACGTATGTCCATCCAAGCATGCATGTCTTTCAGTTTGGGCATGAATGCACGCAGTTTGGGCACTCGATATCTAAAAGGTTTGCCATCACTGTTCTAGTCCAGTGGTCACCAACTGGTGGTCCATGGACCATTGGTGGTCCATGAGAAAATTTTGGTGGTCCACAGAAAAATTACTTGCATTTTTTATATGGCACTAAATCAGGGGTCCTCAAACTACGGCCCCTGGGACAGATACGTGCAATGAACGTTTTGTGTTGTCACAGAGAGTCTCCCCCTTTGGGGTCTTTTTGTGTGGGTCGGAGGTGGGCAGAAATTCCAACTTGAGGTCTTCAGCCTCCTGGTGTGTGGCTTTGGGCGAAGGCTAGAGGAAAGCGCTGCTGGTGGCGAAGAACCGGAGGACCTTTTTCCAGTGGGACTGCCTCATTGACCATCTCAGCCCAGTGAGCCTCCAGGGGCCGGTATTTGGCCTTGCACTCCCACAGGTCTTCCATCTGCTTGGAAAGCCTATGCTCCTAGTCCTCAGTGAGGTGCTTCTGCTGAGACTCCTTCTTGGCCAGATCCAATTTGAACCGACCCAGCTGTTTTGCCAACTCTTTCTCGTGGTGGCTACTTAGTTCCAACAACTGCTTCCTGTTGGGGCCCTAAGGAGCCCGGGTGGGCAGGCAAGGAATGGCTGGGAATGGAGGGGCGAGTAGAAGCCTGCAAGGTGCCCCTCAACGTGAGTGACATCAAGTTGGCCACACCCATCTAGTCACATGACTACTTAGCCGTGCCCTCCTAGCTGGTCATTAGGCCAATCATATTAGTAACAAGTAACAGTAACAGAGTTGGAAGGGACCTTGGAAGTCATTCTAGTCCAACTCCCTGCTCGCGCAGGAGACCTATACTAGGGATTCAAACCGCTGAACTGCCGACTTTTCTGATCGACAAGCTCAATGTCTTAGCCACTGAGCCACCTAACCAAGTATAGGTGGTCTGCGGGATTTAAAATTATGAAGTTAGTGGTCCCTGAAAAGTTGGGGGCCCCTAATCTAGTCAGTCCTGGATTTAATTAAAGACAGATTGATTGCACCCTTGAATTGATGATCATTAATAGGGAACTCAGTTAGTATAGACATGTAGTGAAAAAGAACTGAACTTGAAAAAAATAGCCTTCTTGACAGGCAGAAAACTCATTGACTTTTTTCCTTTTTAGCTTTATATTTAATTGGGTGAAACCATTTGCTTAAATTTTTTTCAATTATCAGGAGGAAGCAATTGTTTTTTCATTGATTTTGAGACAGATGGCCAAAGAACATTTTTATTGTGAAATCCTCTTTCCCTAATTTCTACCTTTTAGTTTATTCTCCAGAGAACTTTGGTTTGGCTTTTCCAGTAACAGAACTTTTGTCACACTAAGTTGTAGTAGACTACTGGAAATCGTTGGACAATTTCTCTTCTTCCAGAGGAATTTAGACATCATCCACTCATTTCTCTGCTCAGAAATTTGATGAAAAATCTCAGCTGTTCCTTTTTCTAGTGTTGTATGTTTTTGATAAAGTGAAAAAAAATTAGCAAATTTTGAAAAATAAAATCCGTGGAAGAAGGACCTGACTTTATTTTTATACAAATACAGTACTCCATCCACAAGGGACTGGAATTTTACTTGTTAAGCAATGTACAGTAGTTATAAAGCAAAATAACAGAGGACTGCATCATTTAGTGATCGCAACCCTGGTAATTCCTGTTGCCACCATTAAGCAAATTTTACTGGTCGTTAGCCAAGGACCCACCCAGTGCCTTCCAACCTTGAACTTCAGTAAGATAAGGGACTGCCTCCAACTTCTCTCACTCACCTCTCTCACCCCTCCACACCCATCTTTGCCCTTTTGTTTACCATGCAAGGCTCTGGGGCTGCTTCCCACGTACTGGGAAGCCACAGTCAGCCCAGTTGCCCTTGCCATCCTGCACTCCAAGATCCCTACTGCCCTGCACTCTGCCATCCCAGCTCACCTTTGCAATCTTCTTGCCTGACCTGGCTGCAGGATGCTCTGATGCTGGCTTTCAGCAGAAGCAAGAAGAAAGCAAAGATGAGCTTGGCTGGTGGACCATAGGGTGGTAGGAGGCCAAAAGGTCATAGATGATGGAGAAATTGGCAGGTGGAGGGAGTTGCAGCAACTCCCCCCCCCCCACAACAAACACACACAGTTATTAGTGCAGGCAGGCTGCCAAGTGCTGAGTTTTGTTTACAGCAACAGCCATAACTTCCTGCATGGGTTGTAAGTCTCTTCATTCAGCAAGTTGTAACTTCGAACAGTCACTGAACAAATGGTCATAAGTCAAGAATTACCTTTCTGAATCATGAATTGATACCCCAAGGTCTCTCATAACGACCAAAGACTTTCAATGAATGAAATTAACAAGAACATAGTTATTTTTTAAGGGGGGAAACATAAATGAAGTCTGCTTAGCAGCTTGCAAGGGAAATTGCTCTCACATTAATTCTTAAGGTTATAAATAATGTTGAAGCAATGTCAGGGCTGTGACATTTGGTCCTAAGAAGATTTGAAACAGACTCTCAATGTGTGGGTAACTTAAATTGCAAGACTCTTTGTAAATCATTGTGCTCTCTCATGTGTTCAAAACAAATTAGAGTGTAATGTTTATAGGTCTCTTAGCTGTTTATAACTTTTACCTGACTCTGCTTTCTTTGGCAAAGCATTGTACCTCTGGGAAGCTGGTTTATTTTGTTTACATATATTGTTGCTCAGACTGGGCTGTTACAGATGTCTTTGGCAAAATTATCCTCAGATCTTTGATTTGCAAAGAGTACTTTATCCTACTTTTTTTTGTCATTCTTTCCCATAACATTTAAGTCTTTCTGTTTGGTATACATTAGTAATAAAAGCACTCTATTCATTATTTTAAGTCATGTCTGGTACTTATTCACAGATTGATTTGGTTGTATTTTCAGCAATTAAAAGGCTTAGTTTGTTTCTTTTTTTCTCCATTTTGCAATCTAAATTTGCTATATAGAAGTAGTTCTTAACAATGCAAATCTCCCACTCCAATGAAATACTGTATTATTTGTTGATTAAGTTTATCTGTTTTTTGATAGTCAAAAAATAAAAATATCATGGTGAAGTTAGTTAGGTATTGTAATTAAAAATTGATTATTTTATCTCAAAAAGTGGTTTTATTTATTTCAGAATGCAAGATCATTTCCTCATTTGCACCTAATGAAGCACAACATGTATTCAAAACATTATTTTTCTGCTATGTTTCCATGACATTGCCTTCAAAGTTCATGAGTCAGACTAAGCCATCGTTAACTGCTCCAGTATTAAAACAGTCTTTCCCTCCTTAAATCAGTGACAATTTCAAGGTTCATAAAATCCATGACACTTCATCACTCATTACATCAGTACTGGATAGAATCAGAGAGGTGCTAATTGGGCATTTCAGCCTGGTATGGGTGTGCCCCATCTCTGATGGTTTGTGCTGTGCCAGAACTGACAGAGCGGTGCTATTGCAGTAGTTTGTCAAATTTGTATAAGGACAGTAGAGCTCTATTTTTTAGCGCAAGGGTTCCCTTTCTGTCCTTTAGCAACCCTGTTATAGCTGCACTCAAATGGTTCAACCTTTGTGTACTCAGAGAGCACAATTTAGCAGGTGGACACCACCATTAAAAAACCTGTGTGGAATGGTGGAAGCAATCAGCAGCCATTAATATACATGATAATCTCACACTAGTACTAGGCTGCTCAGGTGGTAATTCTGCAAGTGTTTTAACTTTATGACCTTATGGCTTTACTACAAGGTTGAAAGAATGGGAGAATTGAATGATGAGACCATCCACTGTACCTCTACAACTTGAACAGAATACAAAGGCACTTGAAATTGGTATATTTATGTATGTAAAGAAAGGAAATGAAGCAAAAGAAATCCAAAATAAAAATACTGAAGTTAAGTTCAGGTTGTGGCAGGCAGAATGTGGTGTGGAATGGTTATAAAAATAGAATTCTTTATTGGCCAAGTGTGATTGGACATACAAGGAATTTGTCTTGGTGCACACGCTCTCGGCGTACATAAAAGAAAAAAAGAGTAAATACGATGGAGCTGAATAAATGCAAAAGGGGTTTTTCAATGTGATAGCAGATTTATTCTAATACTAGATAAATAACGCTTTGGAATACATTCAGAGAGGTATCTGACTTGAAAATAAGCCATGTTGATCTGTATAGCAGAGTCAAACATCAGCACAGGAAATGTTTTATGACATTTTGAATTATGCCATAAACTGCTTCATGATAATGTTTATCTCATAAAATGTTTTATAAAATTGGTCAACTTTCAATTCCATAGGAGTCATGGGTCCTGGATTTTGAGTGCATTCTGTAAATTAGCCTATTTGAGATAATTTGGTTCAAAAGGTTTTGCCCAGTTAAAGGTTACAAGTATCAGCGCAAAATTGTCAGATAGATACTTTCTAAAGATTAACTACTGAGATCTCATCTGAATATTAAACTAGATATTCATCAACTTCCATTCTTTATAAAAGCAAATTAGGTTCCAACAGATTCTTTTGATATACATTATTATGCAACAGGCAGATATATCACAGAGAAAAGCACTGTAATACTACCACACAGGTTCTGTTGATCTAGGCCCCTTGAAGTGTTTGGAGATGATAGTTTTAAGATGACATGACTATCAACAGCAATACAGTAAATAGAATGCAGTTCAAAAATATCTTGAAGGAAAGCAAATCAGCAAGAACTGAACTAAAAAAAAAAACTTCCTTAGAGCTACACAGGGCTTCAAAATTAATTTGGAAAAGTTATTTGAAGTATGTGGAAGTGTGAATGAAGCACACTTTAAAGCATCTGCAACTTTTCAAAGAGCCTTGTTTTTTCCTTGGATCATGTGCCTGTCCAATTCCAATTCAGGTTTTGGAAGTAAACTTGAAGCCATATTATTAATTACTTTTACACATTATACATCATTTAATTATTCCATCAGAGGTCTAATCTTTTCAATGGAAGTCCATGTTTTTAAATTTGGAAAACTTTTCAGAAACTCCTAAACTTTTTAGTACTATCATATTGTCATAGTGTCCCCATTGCATTTATTTTGAATTATTGTAACAATGAGGCTGCCTTAAATACACATATGTAGCATATGCTGGATAGAGAAGTTGATTCTTTTAGATTTGCTATTCTTCCTCTATATCTTTCATGTGAACTTGAAACATTTTTCAAAATCAATTCAGAGTGAAACAATAAATGCAAATTGGCTTAAAAGAATCGAAACATGCTTCCTATTAGTTTGGTGCTTTTAAACTGTCTTTTAGAATCCTTGGCTAGCAAAATCAATATATTAATGTTTTGAATAAAAATTATTTGCAGAAAATAGCAGATATTCTTTTGTAGCAAGGAAACAAAGGAATAGTTAAAATGGTACCCTTAAATTTTCTTTGTCAGCAGAGGTGGATTAAAAACTTAATCTGAGACTAAATAGGCGACTATGGAGGCTAACAGCAAAGTAAAAGACTTTGTCTTAAATGAGAATCCATACTTGAATCAGAACATGGGCCCCTAAAGATTGACCTTTGACTTGTCAACTCAATCTGTTCTGCTGAACTTTCCCTCGGGCCTGAAAAAGATTGACCATTTAACTTAAGATGCCTGGCAAAGCATAGAATTACCTGCACTATATAAACAAGTTACTTTCCTTGGAGTGCATAGGCAAAAGATAAAAGAGCGCATGGAAAGTCTTGGGTGAACAAATTTAGTGTGACTGTACATAGAACATTTCTCACTTGGCTGAGCGGGAGGCTATTCAACAAAACATTCTAGGAGTTGAATTTGTACAAGCTGTTTATCATGTTGGAAACTAAAAAAACTGGTCTGAAGTTGCTGTGTAAACACAATAAAATTTGGGGCAACAGTATATGGAGGTATGAATGAGATCATATTTATGATTACCGGTATAAAGAAAATCAGATACCCTTTTTGTGATACAATTGAAAAGCGCAAAGAGTTATTGCAGTAGAAAACACTTCTTTCTTCAAAACTTTGAGTATGTATATAAACTCAATTAAATATTTTATTAGAAACAGTACAGAGATGTATAGTTCTTGTAGTGCTATTTCATTTTCTATAATTAAGCAAATTGGTTAATTTCTCCTACCTTTATTTAAAATAAGTATTTATGCTTTTTGTCAAAGAGGGAGAAATGTAGCTCCATATTTGGAATATACTATCTTCTTTCTTTTATCATTCTAATTGTTTCAAACTTATCATAGATTCCTCTCTGCCTGATCTTTAAAGGTAAAATAATTTGGTTTATTAACTGTGAAATGTAGCTGCATCTGGAAACATCACTGGACTACTGGACTACTGAACATTTCTCAGATTATTATGTTTCCTTATTTTCTTTATATTTCCTCAAATTCTCTTAAGGCTCTAAATCATATTAGAATTGTATTTATAATTGGCTTTAGAAAACTTTAAATTAAAACATATTCAAGCCCTAAATGAAATAATTTTATATAATCTTAATATATAATGCTACTGAAATAAACTTCAGAAGTAGGTATACATAGACTCAGAAATAAGATAACTGGAGAATAAGTATATCATGTTACCTAATTCATTTTAAAAATCTACTGGATCTTCCAATCAAAGATATCCTCTCAAGGACCTAAAACATTATTTATTAACATTGTATTGTACATCTCTTACCACTACTGATGAACTATATATACTTCGAACATAAAAAACTGAGGGTGAATCATACAGCAAGTTTTTAAAGGATATTTTCAAGAAGGGAAGGCATGAATAAAGGCAAAAGAAATCTATAGAACAAATCTATAAAGAGAGAAATTAATCTGTATAATTAACAGGCAGGTATTATCCAAGTGGCTTTATATTCTTAATGGCAAAAACATTATATACTGTTATATGCCGCAGTCTTAGCTAAATTGATTTTCTTTTGATGTAAGTTTTGTTATTCCTTACAGGTGTATTTTTTAAAACCACTTGAGGGTTTCAGTTATATATTCATTTTTTTTTCCATTTTAATAATATTTTAGAGCTGTGTTTTTTAATGTAGTCTGGGGGCTCAAGACATTTTCAGGGAGTCTGCAAATTCAAATATATAAATATTTTAAAATTTCTTAGTTTTAATTTCTAATGCAGTATCTCTTTATAGATGCAACAAACAGAAACAAAGCTCTTCGGGGTCATCAATAATTTTTAAGAATAAAAAGGGGTCAAAGGCCAAACTATTTGAGAACCACTGTAAAACAGGAAAAGTGGGATATAAATTTATTAAATAAAAACAAGGGGCAACAAATCTAATAATATACATTTAAAATAATGTATATTTTTGTTATGCTACTGTTACCCAACTTCGTTCATTATAGTTTGGGCCAGTTAAAAGTCAAGATAAATAATTTTAAGAATAATTTAAAATATGTAAGAAATCTTCTGGTTTAGGATGACATTCAAACAGTGTAAATAAATAAAATGCATTGTATTTATTCCCCAAATTATTTAAAACAATGTTACTGTTCACTAGCCACTTTCTTTTTAATATGAGAAAATATGTTCAAATTTCTAATTATCAGCTTAAAGAGCTGAAAATCAAATAATAAGAAGGTATTCTGGCTATTACAATCTATTAGCAAAATGCCAAATGTTTTAGTCAATAAGCAAAATAAAATTGGAAAAAAAATATTAATCTTTATTTGAAACAAATTAAGTAAGCAGAGATGTTGCAGGATAAATTAAACTCTGGATAATAAATCCAAAGTTCCAGGAAAATATGGCAAAAATAATTGTTATGTAATGAACATGTTATATTTCAACAAGTTTTAGTTTGTCAATGCTTTTCCACTTGCAGATACACAAAGTAAAAAATATTTATCCTGTTAATATAGTTGGTTCCTGCTAGGCATTTAAAAGTGAATCATTTGGGGCAGAAAAAACTAAAGAGTACAAACTTCAAATAATAAAATTATAATTCCTCAGCTTTCACCAGTTTAGTAATGAAGCTTTTACCTATGATCCATGTCCCTACAATTTCAAAGCATAGTATAGAGCTTTCATTGTTATGCTTTGAAGGAAACCTTAATTCCTTTCACAGTCAAAACATTTTTTTTATAAACTCTCATCGTTACATTTTTTCCCTTCTTGGTGAACCTATAATTGGGGCTGGAGGTTCATTTTATATCTTAAATGCTTCATTTTAACAAGCTGACAGTTTATGTCACTGCTATTAATTTTATGGTTAAAGAGCATGAGATGAATATTTAACATGTAAATATAACGAAATTGGCATTACTTACTGTATATGCTCCAAGTTTAAAAGTATTTCACATTTTGTATTTTAGTTTAGGGGGGAAAGTTTGAAGCCAAAGATGCTGCCTTCTGAGAGGATATCCTTGTGGCAGATATTCTTGTAGATAGACAGTTGGGGGCCTGACTAGTGAATTATGAATTATGGAAAGCAAACACTGGACTCTCCAAAGATGTAGATGTCAAAGATGATTTTATTTCCTCAAATCCAGTTCAGGGACAAGAGTTGAAAACAAAAATAGACTCTTTGGAACTGCAGCAGTCCAAACCAAGAACTCAAGGTAACATTAAAAATAAAAAGTCTAACAAAGGAATTAAATTGCTCTGGTAGCATCAATTTGAGGCTTGATGTCTATAGAGATTCTCAGTCATCAAGGTTGTCCCATGCTTTTTCAAGACGCAACTGGATTTTCTGGTTTTTCTTTGAAGACATTTTGCTTCTCATCCAAGAAGCTTCTTTAGCTCCAACTGGATGATGGGGAATAGAAGGATTTATACTCCTTGCAGACAGCTGGTCATTTGCATTCTTTTAGCAGGACGTTAAGGTCACCTGGAGGTTCATCTGTGTCATCAGAATCTTCAAAAGAGTGGCCTGTGTGTTTTAAATGCAGATGGACTGCTGAATCTAGTCTTGATGTGCTTGTTCTCCTATGTTGTGCCATGTGTTTATGAAGTGGTTGTTTTGTTTCCCGAATGTACAGATCTGCACATAGCTCACTGCATTGTGCTGCATATACGTTTCAACTCAGTTTAAAACCATAGCACATAATAGGAAAACAAACAAATCAGGACTAAATTCAGCAGTCCATCTGCTTTTAAAAGCCACTCTTTTGAAGATAGCAAAGTCCACATTTTGGACAGAGAGGACTGCTGGTTTGAAAGGAGTTAAAGAGGCCATCTATGTCAAAACCGAACAACCCTCTTTAAACAGAGAGGGAGGGATAGGACATCATCTATCTCCAATCTACAATACAGTCCTTTCAACAGTTCCGAGAAGGCTCCCCACCCATTTGCACTACTCAGGTGACCCTGAAGACAGGTGACCCTGAAGACGCTCAGGTGACCCTGAAGACAGAGATAAACCTCCAGGTGACCTTAACGACCTGCTAAAAGAATGCAAGAAGTATAAATCCTTCTATTCCCCACCATCCAGCCAGAGCTGAAGAAGCTTCTTGGATGAGAAGCAGAAAGTCCAGTTGCCTCTTGAAAAAGCACCTTTGGGACAGTTTGAGGCTTGTTCTCTTGCATTTACTCCAGCAGTTTCAGTAAGCCTTCTAGTTCTACTGTGGACATACAAGGAACTCCTTACTTGAATGTCTGGCCCTTTATTTTCTTTTAAGATTTTCCAACTGGAGAAACTAGCTCTCTTTTCTGCCTGGGCAATGAATTGAGTTCTACCACCCAGGCAACATAAAGATACAGAGGAATTTGTTTATACAAGCCTGTTAAAAGTAATCCAGCAGATCTTTTCTCTTCAGGCTTCTGTTTGTTGTTTTCTAGCATCCACCATCTCTCTCAACCTTCTTTTCCAAAATCTTCTTTTCCAAAACTGTTTCCTGCTCCTTTATCAGAAAAGCTCTTATGCTCAACAGGTGTAGAGTTTATACATATTGTTTTGGTTTACTCAAAAGAGGTTGGTGTTTTCCTTTCTCCACACTCCTGATTTCTCTGTACAGTAGTTCATTTAAGTGATTCACTTCATGCTAACTTTACTCTTTAACTTTACTGATCACATCAAAGAAGAATGCAGAGGGCTAGAAAGAAATCAAATGAAAGATCCTTTGCTCTATGTTGCTCTGTACCATTGCCCATTTCAAGGTGAATTTTAGCGCATCTTTATATATAAACTTCTAGTGATGAAGTGTCAACCTTGCTAGTTAGTGCAGACAATAATTTTACCCAAAAGTAATTATAAATTTACGTTAACAGAATTCTGCAAATCTGAAAGTACATCGCCACTTTACAGTCTAAGAAACTAGAGAGTCCTTTCTGAGATTTTTGCCATACTCCCATTTCTTCTGTTGATTCAGCCGCTGCTTGTCTGACCATTGTCTAATCTGTGACTCTTCCTTCTATCTCCCAATGTCATTCCCAGATACCATTACATCAATCCTCTCTTAAGCCTGCAGATCTGCAAAATATGTACAAGAAAAATAGTTATTGTGTTCTGTTACATGCACAGAACTGAAGTTAGGAATAAACCCAAACCAGAATTTTAGCTTCAGGATGGTTTATTATATTTATATAATCTGTTTTTAAGCTTGTGAACTGGTCTTTGGTAACCTTCTTCTTAGACATCCCCCTCTATGTTCCTTATCTGTGAAATTGGAATAGTAATAATGATGACTTGTTGTATTGTATAAGTAGGTAATAAACCCCCACGGTTCTATCCTGTGTGTCAGTCCTCATGCCAGATGGCAAACTGCCAGTTCAGACCTATAAATCAATGTGGTTTTGAAAGAGAGGCAAATAGAAATTATCATTTTCCCTTCCCTTTCTATAGCTTTTATTCTTTTGGAAATTATTATGAATTATTAAAGTAAAGTATTATTTATTCTGAGGGTACACAAACAAAAATGTATATGAAGTAGGAGGGAAGAGAAAATTAAGATGCCTCTCTGGTTAAATAGGAGTTTCCAGGAGAAAGGATGTTGTTTATTTATTTATTTAGTCAGTCTTAATAAGCTGCTCCAACCATGAACTGATTAATAAGCTTAAATGTTTAAGTTCAGTTAAAATTTAAAACAAATTTAAAATAACAATTTTGCTATCTCAAATGAGTTTCAACAAACAGAAATTCTAATTGACTCCAAGAAGAAGGGGTCAAGTCACATCATTGTATCAAGGCCTCTTGGATATCTAGGTCCTAGCAGGTCCTTTTTTAGCTTAAGTGGACGCAAGAAGATGGTAGAGGACAGGAAGGCCTGGAGGAACGTTGTACAGTGGGTCGCGATGAGTCAGACATGACTTTTCAACTAACAACAAAAACAGTTTTTTCTCAACCCTAATAGGATTCATCCAAATTTAATCTCAAGAGTATATTGTTTCAAAGAAGAGAAGCCACAATGGAGAAAGCCTGCTCCTCCATCCTCTGGTCCCAGAGGGACTCTTAACATAGGTATCCAGAGAGACTTCTCCTAGATTTGATTGGGTTTAATTAGAGGGAAACTTGAAGATAGCAATAGCACTTAGACTTATATACCACTTCACGGTGTTTTACAGCCCTCTCTAAGCGGTTTACAAAATCAGCATATTGTCCCCAACAATCTGAATCCTCATTTTACCGACCTCGGAAGGATGGAAGGCTAAGTCAACCTTGAGCTGGTGAGATTCGATCTGCCAAACTGCTGGCAGCCGGTGATCAGCAGAAGTATCCTGGAGTACTGCACTCTAACCACTGCGCCACCGTGGTGCAGTGCTAAGATGCTAAGGTCCTAAATCATGCAAGGCTTTAAAGGGAATAACCATCACCTTAAATACTTCTGCTGATCACCAGCTGCCAGCAGTTTGGCAGATCGAATCTCACCAGCTCAAGGTTGATTCAGCCTTCCTTCATTCTGAGTTCAGTAAAATGAGGACCCAGATTCTTGGGAGCACTATGCTGAATTTTTAAACTGCTTAGAGAGGGCTGTAAAGAACTATGAAATGATTTAAGTGCTCTTGTGGTAAGTGCCTTAGAGTTCAGGGTTAGGATGTGTTACTATAATTGATCTGTTTTTTCTTTTTTTTCAATTTGGGTGTAATGCAAATAAATGTGGGTATTTTATCTCTTTCCCTTATTCTTACTTAAAAATAGAACAATGTGCATATAATTTAAAACATTTTTTGGCTTGTAATGGCAATTATCAAAACAGAAATATTTAGAAAAACTATATCTTTACTTTGAAAGGAATGTATTTTAATACCTCAAATATTTGTGCTAGTTTTAACCAAAACCAGTAATCTTAATTTCATTTAATTGCTTGACGTTGTGTTGTTAATTTCAAGAGATATTACATAACATGTAATGCATTTTCAAGTGGCAAATTAATAAAAGTTATTCCTGAAAATCTTAAGGAGTGCAAGTACAGTTAGACAAATATAGTTTGCCTCTTTGACAAATTATATAGAATATAATATGTTATAGTTCTATGAACATTATGTAAGCAAAGAAAAGGCTTTTTAAGCTTTTCTTTTTTTTTTAAAGGATCAGTAGACTGATCCAAAGAATTAAAGGCAGTATTCTGCACCATGACAAAACATCAGTTGCTTCTTCTCTTCCCATATATAAGGTGACCAACTTTTTTACAATAAGAAGGAGGACATAAATAAATTTTGGAGTCTAACATGTGCGTGTGTGCCCTGTCATATTTTGGTAAGAAATAAACAAAGCCCCTTGCACGCGGCGCACTCTTTCAAAACAATTCTCCTGTGTGGAGCGCATGCGTCTCATAATCGTGTCTTGCTGCACTGCACCGAGCCTTGACGAATTGTCATGTCAAATACAAATACATCACATCACACGCAACGAATCGGATCTGCATCGATCAAATACAGAGATTTACAGATTAGTCTTCAAATATCAAAAAGGAGGATATGTAGGAGGACACTTTTCGAGCGAGGACAGAACTTACAAAAGAAGGACTGTCCTCCCTAAAGGAAGTCGATTGGTCACCTTACCATATAGTCATTACATGCCCGTGCCCCCTTGCCATGAAATGGAAAAGAAGAATTTGATAGAAATTATGGAATCTCATCCTTAATACAAAAGAGAATAGGCTCTTTGGGTCATTGCCACATTTGAAACAAGTGTGTTTGTGGGGGAGGAGTCTTCAAGTCTATTTTGACTCCTGGCAACTGGATAAGTCCCTACAATTTTCTTTGCAGAGTGATTGGACCAAAGGCACCCAGTTTGCCTAAGGTCAGACCATCTCCTGGTTTCCATCCTGATGCCTTAACCACTACACCAAACTGAAAGAAATATAACATTTGCATTCTTTATACAATCAATTGAATATTTGTAGTGCTCTGAGCAGAAGCAGATATTTGATTATTCTTTATTATCCTTTGGGGATGCCTGAACTAAATATGTATAGCCTTGACTCCTTGAATGGTATCACACAAGGGTTCCCCTTTGTGCACGTTAGTACAGCAGAATAGAACGCAACAGGAAACAAATTTGCTTTAAATTATTACAGCAAGGATTTGTCATTATTGTTAATCTGAGGCTATATTGTGTAAAGTATCTTGTTTTTAAATGTTTAAAGATACAATTTCTATATATATAATTTATAGTACTTATATTACATGTGAACTGAAACTTTAAGTATTGATATGACTAAAAAAACATTTCTTTATATGATGGAGAAAAATCAAACAGCATCTGTGAGAACTTAAATTTAATAAGTGAAACTATTATCATTAATATCTTTTATTTGTTTAGGAATGAGACCTATTGAGACCAGTATACTTATTCTAGTAATGGAATTATCCTCTGTTTAAAAGCTTGAATTAATGTGTGTTCTATCTATTAACCTAAATCCTGGGGATCAATTCATAAATGGAGAAAAAAGTTTATTTCCTCCAATATTTGCATCGTGGGAAACATAAAAATGAGATTGTATGCCATTAGGCTGGTTCCTTGCAAATCAGAAAGGGGGAATCTGGAAAATGAATTTCCCATCTTTTTCTTTTGCAAACTTTGATCTCTTCACTTGGATATTTGGAAACATTTTTAAGAAAATAAAAGTTTCGAAGATGTTTTAAAAATGGTAGAGCTACCTCTAGAGAGAATGTAAACATTTTTTAAAGTTTAGAACTCTAAGTTAATAAAATGAAAGTTTATTCTTGAAAGTAGTATGTAACCAGATCAATGCACATTTCACTGCAACACACACTACGTAGGGCTGCCCTGGAAAACTATACAGAGTTACCACTGATCCAGAATGCAACAGTATGAGCAGTGATGTGGGTGCTTCGGTATGCCCATGTAATACCGTTGCTTTGCAAGGTGCACCAATTACCATCTTGCTTCTGAGTCTAATTCAAGGGTGTGGTTGTTACCTATAAAGTCTTTTGTGGCATAGGGCCTGATTACTTGAGGGACTGCCTGTCTTGTATAGTATCTCCCCAACCACTGCAGGGTCAGCACGCCTTGGGTTTCTTGGAATAAACAATGTTATTTATCGGGATTCTGGAAGCATGCCTTCTTTGTAGAAGCACTTCCCCTCTGGAATAAGTTTCTTCCTGAATCTGGATGATCCTCATTCTGCTGTTGTTTAGAACTCCAGTGAAGACCTGTGACAACAAAAAGTGGGACCCCTTACTCCATTCCATCTGCACTGTGGCACTTGCCATCTTTTACCTTTTCCTGATTTTACTGTATTTCCTTTGTTTGATTATTGTGAGTTGCCCAGAGTTGTTGGGAGTTCGATTACATACAAGTTTAATATTTATTTATCTATTTATATTATTATGGTTGAGGGTTGGTTTAAACTGACTGCATTTGGTATTTTTCTGTAAAGTGCAGAAAGAGTAAAACATAGTGAGCAGAAGCAAATGTAAGAGGAGCAAAGGAATATGGCCTAAATTTTGCCCAGAGATATACAGTAAATGTGCATATATTAAGGCATCAGCAATTGTAACATTTGCTATTCATATTGCCTAAAATAATTATCTTGAATTATTTCTACTCTAATTACCATTCAGACTACCCCAGATAAGCAGCCTTCTCATAATGTTCCCAGGATTGATAATTTAATTCCCTGTTTTATTATGTTATCTTTTCTGTTCTGACAGTCAAACCCAGAAGAGATTCATTACTTGGTAGTCCAGATATTACTGATATAGTTCCAAGTAGAAAAAGAAGACAACGGACTTCAAAAGATGAAAATACTAAACCAAAGGTGACACTACAAGAAGCCCAAACTACTTCAAAAGAAAAGTAAGCTTTTAAAAACATATATAAGGGATAAATTTATAATACAAAAATTTTGGTATGTATATAAATACTTCATTTTTTATTGTGAGTGTTACAAGTGAGGTATAAAACCATATAAGCTTATTTATTTCCTTTTTTATTCACCAAAATAACATTATAAAAATAATACATATATAAACTTCTCCAGATAAAAAATTACATCCTAATATTCTGCCTAAAATCAGTTATCTTATGCCTTTTGGCTATAGAAAAAATAAAGTTCTGTGGTCATTTGTAAATCCTTAAACTAGACAGAAAGGTTAATTCTTAAAATGACATTTACTGTTTCAGACATTTGATCAAATTTTGCATCTACTGAAGCGGTACTTACTAAAGTGTGCTTCTTTGGTTTTGTGACAGTCTTCTTGGATCTCAAATGTTTGGTTACATATATTAATCTAAATGATTTTTAATTATGATTTTCCTGTTGATTATTCCTATAAAAATCCCACATGGGGTACCCGAATGGTATATAGTGTCTACCATCACATAAGCATTCCAAGGAGAGAAATATAAATGTGTCCCATCCTGTTCATGTTGGAGGCACCATTTAAGGCATGTCTGGGTTGAAAGGATTAAGCAAGGACATCATTGTTGCTAAAGGGATGCCCATGGGAGTTCCTTTTTTGTCCCTGTCAAGGACCTGGAACAACTGATGGGAATGCACCCCAATATACAGGCAGCACTTGGGTCTCAAACACAGGCATCCTAACTTTCAATCCAGCCTCGTAACCACATGAGCCACCATGCTTCTTTAATATAGATATTACATTATGTAATGTCCCCATATATGGGATTCTAGTTTATTCACACCTCATGAGGGAGTGTGAAAGTCAGATAAAATATCGAACACGGGGGCATGATAACATAATGTTACATCAGTATCTCTGCTCAGAGCGATTAAGAGAAGCTACTGCATATATACCATAATATAACTTGTTCTGTAACTATTAAGCATTAGGACATGGATAGTTCCTAAAGTTAATGTACTACATATAATCATTTAAAGTGTAAAGGTCTGTGAGTTCAATTCCTCGTAAAGAATTTGAACCCCATAAAATAACATCTGGCTACCCATGTCTGATGAATCGCAATAGGACAAAATGGGTCACATGTTCTTCCTGGTGGCCAGTATAACTGAAAATATTGCATGTGATAAAAATTCTAGGATTTTTGTTAGACGTCATAAAATCTAAAAGATACCACATCTTTTTGAGCTATCCTTGATTTTTATGCATTAATATATTAGATATGTAATGATTTTGAACTGTCCTTAATATTTTTGGCAACTCTTAAAAATTTTAGTACTTTAATTAGAATTGGTAGTGTTATTTTAACTTTGTTGTTGGTCCCTAGGGGTAATTAAGAAATAAAATTAAATTTTTCTGATCATACCTCTTCTGTCATAAAATAATCTGTCTAATCCAGACTTCTTGTTTATATTATACATTTTTAATTGTGGCTAATTTAATGTTAATATTTCAGTTGCACTTAGGTAGTAGTATGTATGATTTTCTGGTATGATTTTACTTTTAAAACTTCAGAACTAATTGTTTTCTCTCTTCTTTTGAAATATAATTACATCTCACTATTAATTCCAGGGGAGAAAAGGATAAGCATACTTTTGCTTTTTCTGTGGCTCAGTTCTTTTCAAGACACTATATCTTTAATAAATTAGCATATTGGTGGATTCAACATATGTGATTAATATCTTTTAGATAATTTATTTTCATTCACATTTCTTCATTTAGATTCTTTTATCCCATCTTTATTATTTTTATAAATAACTCCGATACTTCCTCCTGCTTCCATATTTCACACCAAAACAACCCTGTGAGGTGGGTTGGACTGATAAAATGACTGGCCCAAAGTCATTCAGCTAGTTTTCATGCATTTTTAATGTTCTACTTATAAATTTTATAAATGTAAGCAGTCATTAAAGCTATTTTAAGCTTCCAAGACCTATTTGATAAAATAAATGCTATTTATGATAACTCTTTAAGATTAAGACAAAAAGTAATGTTAGAGCTTCATTGCTATATTAGTAATTAACATGGTTATTTAGAAATAAATGATCTTCAGATATTTTTGCAATAATCTATATTTTCATGGGACAGGTCAGAATCTTCATGCTGTTTTCTACAAATTTATAACTTAAATTTTTGATGTTACATTTTTATTTACTAAATTGTTCCGTTAGATGAAGCATCACTATATGTTTTGGCTCTTATTATCCCTTCCATGAAACAAGCAAACAAGAAAAACAAAATGGCAGTAACTGCCATTATATCACAGAAAAAGACTTCTTTATGGTTCAAATGCAATAAGGTGCTCTGTGTAAAGAGATTTCATTATACCAGTAAAGTACATAGTAAAGTAAGTCTTTGGGCTGAAATCTTGACTGAACTTTTGTAGCCTAGTGGAACACTAAGATTACTATCCTGGGATTCTGGTTGGAATAGAGTTCTTTTCCTTTTTTCTAAAAGCATTTACAAGAAATCTCAGGGGAACAAAATCACTCTGCACATCAGAATTTTGAAAGGCAACTCACATAAATTTCAAAATGGAATCTTCAGAGTACTTGCTAAATTATGATCAATGTATTTTTTCCATTTTGCAAATAATAAGCTATAGAAGTTACAGCAATAAAGTTCTAAGGAAATGTTTCCTTTATATTTTAATATGCACAAGGCTGTGGTAACTCTTAAATAATGGTCCTATTTCTTACAAAGGGCAATGATGGTTCTTAGACAAAACTATAAGACATGTATGTATGTATGTATGTATGTATGTATGTATGTATGTATGTATGTATTTTAACTGGCCATCTCCCTCAAAAGGGAGACTATAACAATAGGATGACAACATTTTCTTTATCTGTCTGCCTATTTGACATAAAAGTATGAGTTACTTCTACTCAGAAGGGTGTAGAACAACAAACCTTCTAGAAATTGCTTTGGAAGCTGTAACATTGGTGCTTGTTACTGTGTGCCCCTTTCCTTAAAAAACAGGAGCCTTGAAGTGGGGCAGGATTGAATTTGGCATGCTGAGTAAAAAAGCGAAGCCTGTTTTATTATTTGCAGGAAATATGAATGGTTCATTTATCGTAGCTATGGCAAAAATCTACAGCTTATTTTCAGGGTCATGACTCATCTTGCATCTGGATCCGAAACCAGTGTGGTCCAGTGAATAGTTTATTAGGTTTGGATCTTAGAAATCTCATTTCATATCCCAGCTCAGTCCAGGTCTTACTGGGTGGCCCTGGGTAAGATGCTCTCTAGGCTGATTCCTCCATCTGTAAATGAGAATGTTAAAGACTAACACAATTGTGCAACTTTTGAGGATGGGTAAAGTTATTATGGAAGTCTTATTACAAGTTATGATACAAGATAACTGAACCAGGATACTTGATATTTAACGAGTATTTATATTTAGCAGATATTGAGCACAAATTTAAGATTTGCTCCTTTTTTAAAAATCAATTCATGTCCTAGTTGTGTGAAAGCCCTAACGTAACAGTTTTTGCTGAATAATGCTAGTTAAATTCTGTTGTAACTACTATGTTTTTGTCAGGCGGATCTGAAAAGCCACGGCTTTGCATTTTGATGCTGAGAACTCTTCTCTCCTGCTGCCACTCTGTCAATTGTACTTTGAATTGGAGTGGGTTGCAAACAGGGATCAAAGAAAACTAAAGACTAACATTATGGGTTTTCCTTCTGGTGGGTGTGAGACTGACCTGTGCAAAGACATTCTCATGGGAATTTTAAGTGCATAGCTGCTGTACCACCTCGTTTAGTAATCTGTATTATCTCCTTGGGAAATGTCTTGCTAAAGTTGCATAGGATTTTCTTGAAAACACTGTAGAGGGCATAAACAGCTTTTCTTTCGATAACCCTCTGCCTTCTTAAAAGCATAACAAGTCTGGGGTACATCATGAATTCCTGAAGGATTATATCTCTTCTTTTGCCTAATTTATTACTTATGGCTCGCTTGTTTAAACCCTGAATTCAAGCTTTGTTTAAAATGTGGTTTGCTACTACCAGTGATTCAAATTGCAAAACCCTTGGCTTAGCTTGAATTTCAGCTTTCTCGGAGGACCCTGCAGACGTTGGTATTGTTGTCTCATATGAAGCAATATTTTACTGAAGTTTTAACTCTCTGAAATTGGATGCCCATATAAAAAGGCATCAGCCTTTTCCACAGCCCACTGAGAGTATGAAGTTTATACTGCAGTCCCTTTATTTAAAAAAATCATTATTTTCTTTCAAGCATACAGTATATGCTAACAAAGCACTGCATTTTAGAAACATTTACTTATTCTAATTTACTGGGCGTTTAGTGCTTTTATAGTGTTCTTTTGCAAGAGTTTCATACAGATAAATTGTTTTTGGGAAGAATAATACTGTAAACTCTTCATCTTCTAGTTTCTGTTTAAGTTTGTTTCATACAAAATCCTTAGGAATGCAAAATTAAATAATTAAAAACAGTTCAAACAGTTATATAATGTTAGAAACTCACTTCTTCATCCTTTACCTTTTAATCCCAGAAACTATTCAATTATAACTTTCCCCATCTATTGCCTCAGTATTGTTTTAAAAAAATCCTGAAACTAATTTTGAAATTTTTAAAATTTTTATCCTACCTGTATTACTTTATAAGTAAACAAGGTGGTAAACATACGTAATATTCCTTCCTTTTCCTATTTTCTGCACAACAATACATTTGTGAGGTGAGTTGGGCTAACAGTGACCAAATCACAGTCACAAGCCAGTTTTCATGCCAAAAGTAGAACTTTGCAGGCAGGGATCACTAGTTTGTTCTTTGTTTTAGGTAGCAAAGTATCTTTATCCAAACTGGAAGGACACACTGAGTTACTAAAATCTTTATTTAATAACATACATCCCTAATCCAAATGAAATGAAAGAGATGTCAGTGGGGTATTATTTAATCATATTAACTGCTATAAAGTACCAGAATGTTTGGCTTCTGTGGAGGAAGAGGTACAGGAGTGACATGGAGATTGGATATTAATGCAGTATATTCTCAAATTGATATTAATTTTATTTGAAAATCATGTGTAATCTGGGGAAATGGAGGAGGAGACATGGTAGGTAGATCATTTATATGGTCTTTTTAATATGAACCAGAACATTAGACTTATACTATCATTTCTGTTTGCCCAAAGCTAATGAAACATTTTTTTCTCATGTTGACCATAAAAATGGGAGGTCTCCACCTGACATGAAACATAGCATAATTCCAATTAATAGTAGCTGGCTAGAAGACTTGAGTTGTAGGTAAAGCTTTCATGTCATGTTTATTAAAAAAAATGATGTGATGTTGATGTTCATTATGTTTCATGTCAATGGAATTAAAGAATTCTCATAGAATAAGCTTTGGAAGCTGAAACTGCAATAGATGGTAATTTCCCCCCCTTTAAATTGCATTGCCATAGGCTTCACATTTTCAATAATATAAACAGAATTACAGTTTAGAAAACAGTTTAAATTGCTAAATAAGAATATCTAATGAAACAATTTGTATGAAAGAAAGCTCTTCAGCTTAAATATTAAATTGGGTCTAAATGTAGGTATGCTCACTTTTGGTCCATCATTGAAACAATTAAGTCATGGCTAACTGGTCTTATTAGGTTCCAAGCCTATCCCTAATAAAACCATTAGGGTTTTTTCATCTGGGAGTGGAGTTATATAAATTAATTTATCATTTTAAGGGGTTTTGGTTTTGCAGACTTGTAAAATTCCTACCTTGTGGGTTTGAGAAATTGATATGAAACTAAGTGGTTTGTCTAGTTGTTTGGGTCCCATTGAGACATTTAAAGTTCTAATCATCCATGGACAAATTTGTATATAAAGTAATTGAAATTTGACAGTATTCTGGGAACAAATCATATATAAATTAGCACATAAACTATATATGCATATAAATTAAATAAATAAAAGAAACACAACTTTTTATGCATGTATGTAAAGTAGAAGTCCATTGATATTGAACATTTTATGTAATTAGTTTGCATTGTTTCTAGTAACTATATTGCTGCTTTCTTATGTTCAACAGAACTGGGCTGCAGAAAAATCTTGACAACTAAGTGGTAACTAGGGGATATAGAAAAATTGCTGTCAAGCAATTCTCTGGATGTTTGCAGCCTTAATATGATAACCCTACAATTTCTACAGAACAAAATATGTTCTAGAGACAATGTATTGAATATTGTCAGTGAATAATAGCAAGCACTGCTTGTGTCTTCTGTATAATAATTCAAAGTTCCGAAAGTTGAAAATGATTCAATAATAACAAAAGGCTTAGTGTGCATGTTTTGTAAAGGTATGCTCTGATGTAATTTAATTTAGTTTTAAAAGGTGTAAGTTTTTAATATGTATTGGAACTTGGTCCTCAGCTGAATTTTGTTTTGACAACTGTGACTAATTCTATGAATCTACATTATAGAAAAGTAGTCTTTGAGCTTATTTTTTTTTTGTATGCCAAATGTCTTGTAATTCAAAGTCAAAGTTTGAAAGATTAGATAACTTTATGTCAAATTAACAAGTTCAAGCCCTCTTAGAAAGGGATTGCATCAGATCTGTCCTTGTTTGTTTGTCTGTTTTGTGCCTTTATATTTTTATAAGTAACTTAAGGCGGCAAATACTTAATAGTCTTTCTTCCTCCTATTTTCCTCACAACAACAACCGGTGGGTTGGGATGAGAGAGAGTGACAGGGCCAAAGTCACCTAGCTGGCTTTCATGTTTAAAGTAGGATTAGAACTCACAGTCTCCTGGTTTCTAACATGGTTTCTTAAGCACTAAACCAGGCTGGCTCTCTAATTATTACTCTAATTTGTTAAATAAATTACAGATTTACTTTTATAATCACTATATAAAAACAGGAGACATAAGCATGAATTTAGAATTTGCCCTTGAGAAAGATTGATCAATTTCTTCTGGAATTATAGTGAAGTTTCCTTTCAAATCTGAAAAAAAAATTGTAATGATAACATATCTGGCTAGTCAACCATGATCAAGTACTACAGAATCAGTGAAGCCACTTAATAATGACTAAATAATAATTATTACTGAAAAAGAACTATAAGCTATAATATTTACAATGTATCTCCTTATAAGGCTTCCCACTTAATCATGAATACTTTTAAATGAATTTCGCCGATTTTGTGTTAAATGTATTAGTTTAACAGTATGTGAGAATGACTTTGGGAGGCAGGAGGAAAAGCCAGAGACTAGCCCAGCATCATGCAAAAAGGATGTCAGTCCATAAAAAACAGATGGGAAGTGGGTTGTGTTTCAGAAGGAACGCTCCCTAGTTTTTTGGCTAGTAAAAGTAAAAGAGGGAAGTACTTTTAGACTTGCAAGATTCTGTTACTCTAATCTTACAATAAAAATAATTTTAATACTTATGATTTCTGCTTCTTGTCTGAACTATCTTAAAGGTCTTACAACTGATCCCCCAAAGTATAGTTCTTTTTTGCTATGATGTCATTCTTATATCCTTTTCACTTTCTGAGTTAGAATTTTGGTTTCAGTTCCTGGAATATTGGAATATTAAGTTAACAAGATTAGTAGTTATAGAAAAGATGCATAAGACTCTAGGTCAAATTACATATAGGAAGATGGACGAATGGTGTGATCTATCACAGGAAATTTTTTTATATTGTATTCTTCCACAAAGAAACTCAGTGTGGATTGGACAGATTTTGGTTATGGTTCCAACTATCTATAATCTACATGTTCTTTTATTATCGAACTTATTGTTAGCATGGTATTAGCCAAGATAGTTACATTAGAGTGAAGGTCCATGATTAACAATAGCAGTAGCACTTAGACTTATATACTGCTTCACAGTGCTTGACAGCCTTCTTTAAGCAGTTTACAGAGTCAACATATTGCCCCCAACAATCTGGGTCTCCGTCTTATTGAACTCGGAAGGATGGAAGACTGAGTCAACTTTGAGCCTGGTGAAATTCGAACTGCCAAATTGTAGGCAACTGGCCGTCAGCAGAAGAAGCCTGGCATATTGCATTCTAACCACTGCGCACCATGGCTTTTAATATAAGCCCCACTGATTTCAGTAATAATATTCTAATTTTGACCCTTGACTTATCCCTATAGTATTTAAACAAGGAGTTTTGTGAACCGCTTTCGCAAATGATTGCTTGGTGGTGTACAACTTATTTAAACTAAGCTTCTAAATAACTTATCTGAGGAAGATTAGTATGGACATACTATAACATGAGTATAAGACGACGTTATTTTAATTTTATGTGTGTGTTTTGTAGAGTAAAATAATCTCTTAGTCAAATACTTGGAAAACATAGTAAAATTATGTTTCATATTACATTGAGCCTATGGAAGTAAGAAAACGCTACCACATGCTGAAATATTTTAGAAGCTAGTGTTACTATATGCTTTCATAACTACCTTTTCATTACATGGGATATTTTCAGAAATCTCTTCTTAGTAATATATATATATATATGAAAGCCACTTTGAAATATCTGTTCCACCTCTGAAATAATTTTAAGGCCAAAACTCTAAAAATATTTGATCAATCAAAAATTGTTCCCAACAAAGCTTTAGTTTCTTCATTGTAGTACAGATATACAATGGATTCTATACTTTTTCAGATTGTAATTTGCAACTTGCTAGTAAACTTAGTTTAGCATGAAGAATCTCTTTTGATTGCACAGACATGTCTCACATGGCCCTGTTCCCTATCTTGGCAGTTTTTAAATTACAATTTTGTCAAGTGGTTACCTATTTGTAGCATTTAGTCTGTATCAAATAGTATACATATAGTGTTTGTCATAAATGTGCAGGCTGCAAACCCCAACGCTCATTTACTGGCAGCCTGATAGCATCTGACTGCCAGTCAACTTATAAGAGGGGAAGTTGTCCTTTGTCATATAGGAGTGAGATGTCTTCGGCACACAGGTTTAGCTATGCCTCAACAGCTCCCTTTCCTGAATAGAAAAAAAGCTTGATTTTAAAAAAATACTAGTGACAAAACTTCAACGGAAATGGAAAAAGAAACTGCTGTATCTTAGCTGGGAAAATTGACATGGTATAGCAGGCCTGTCAAATGGGCAGTCTATAGGCCAGCCGCGTCACATGCATGCCATGCCATGCCAGCTCCGCAAAGGCAAAAAACATTGTGATATGTCACGATATGTTACGTGATGTGATCAAGTTTGACACGGGTGTGGTATAGCATCCCCAATAGCACTTTCATATAGTTAAAATTACTTCAAGAGGTTGGGGAGGTGCAAGGAAAAACAGCATATGACTTTATTCCTTTTCTTTATTGCTTTCAATATAGTATTGGGATTTTTTTTAAAGCTATCTGATATGATGAGATTGTATTCTCATTCTTCATCTTCCTGAAATCCCTTTGCATCTCCAAATATTTGAAAAAGAAGGAAAGGAAACCCTCTGGAATAATTGTGCTTAGATTCAGAGACAGGAAGGAATGAAAATAAAAAACTGCTTATGTAACAATAGATGAAACTCTTGGGAAGCAATATAACTGTTATTTCAATTAAAGCAGATGTGTTTTTAACCATCTAGGCAGACCTTGAGAGCAGGTGGTACATTTTTCTCTAGAGAAAGTAATCTTTATTGTCACTGTTTTTCACACTGGTGGTTTCATGTAAGTTACAATAAGGCTGTTCACCAGCTTAAATGAGTAGGGTAAAGTGCTGTGAAATTACCTTTTTATGTAGTTAGAAATACATCACAGCTGTGAATGAAGTTTGTATGAAAGAAATGTTAATTGCAACAGCTGAGATAATTCAGATGTTGAAATTTACATATCATCACATGTGAGCTGTAACGCTTTGGTGACCTAATGGGAAAATGTTCCTTTTGAGGGAAAAGGTGTCATTTTATTTTTGTTTTGAAAAAAACTACCCTGTTTCCCCGAAAATAAGACATCCCCTGATAATAAGCCCAATTGGGCTTTTGAACGCATGTGCTAAAATAAGCCTCCCCCCGAAAATAAGCCCTCCCCAAAAATATTTGCTTTCCAATGCAGAGTTGGAAATCAGGTAAATAATAAGACTTCCCTGAAAATAAGGCCAAGTGCTTATTTCGGGGTTCAAAAAAATATAAGACAAGGCCTTATTTTAAAGAAAACATGGTATTTATCTGAAAGATAAGGTTTTCTCCAAATATTTTACTTTTTTAAATGAGAGTTCCTCCAAAATTTTCTGAAAATATAAAGTAAGCATAGCAAATGAATTTCTTCTAATTTTCTTTTCTGAGGAGATGGGTAGTCTTGATTCCACTTTCAAGATCGGTTGCATTTAAGAGAACTAAAAATATTAGTTTGTGTTGAAATCTGAATAAAGTTTGAGAATCCATTTATGAGGATTTTAGTAATGCATTTCAAATCCAAATTCATCCAGAACCATACTATTTTTTACTGTTTATCAGCTTAATTGACAATCAACACAACAGTAATGTGTTATAAATAGGCCATGAGTATTTAGACCACAAAATATTTTCATGGGGAATACTATAGAATCCCTTCTCAGCTGTGCCACTTACTAACAGATGCCAGACCAAGATATAAATGCAAGCCAAGTTTCAATATCTTTTCTTAAAAACGATTCAAAATATTAATCCCTAGGCCTTATGCAATGCCAGTGGATGAAAATGTAAATAAAATACAATTTAGAATGTATAAATTCTAGAGAGCTATAAAAAGGTCTCGAGAGTAACCTTGTACAATATTTTGTACATAAAAACTCTGAGTTTGGAAGGCTTTCAAAGTTTATTGGTATTCGGATTTATCAGACTAAGCTTTATCGTACTTGTAGAATTTTAATTTTCATGTAAACCAGTTTATTACAGAAAACATATTTGGATCTGAGAATTAGAACACAGTTGATGTCATAAGGGTGTGTGTGTATGTGTGTTTTGCCAGTTTTAAATCTGAATTTTTGCCTTATATTGTATATTAGTCATACACCTTGGAAATAAGCAGAGCATCCATTATTTGAATGAACTAGTTAAGTTGAATACAGTAGTTGATTCGCTGAGACTGAATTAAGCTGATGAAATAAAAACTGTGGATGCAAAACTATTAAAATTACTGAATTTCTTTGAGGACTTCTGATTCAGTGCATCTGCTGGATGTTAACTACTGCAGCATTCCCAAGACTGCATAGAATAAAGTATAGATACAAACTTAAGGCAAACTGCTCCAAACTCGATTGCAGAAAATATGACTTCAGCAACAGAGTGGTCAATGCCTAGAATGCACTACTTGACTCTGGTTTCTTCCCCAAACCCCCACAACTTTAATCTTAGACTGTCTACTGTTGACATCACTCCATTCCTAAGAGGTCTGTAAGGGGTGTGCATAAGCGCACCAGCGTGCCTACCGTCCCTGTTCTAATGTCCCCATTTATTGTATATACACACATATATAACTCCTGAGCTATTGAACAGAAGTGGAGATACTGGCTTCCTGAATGACAAGTATCTGATTTAGTTATGCCCAAGAATACATTTCTTTTAACATAATTTCAATTATCTAATGAAACAGAAAAAATGAGATAGCTTAATCTTTTCTTCACAGTTAACTCAATTAGAAATGTAGTTTTGGATAGGTTTTAAGAAAATGAAAACGGTAAATTAAGCAAATGAATAACTTCTTTCAATACAGATAAGGCATTGTTCTTCAGACAGCTGAATAAAGGATGAAGAACATGACTTGGAAACAATCAATAGTTCTTTGTTAACAAATTACTTTTTAAAATTTAATATTATCCCATTGGTAATTCATACACTTAAAGTGAAAGTCAAACAAGGATTTTTATCTGGAGGAGATCTTGCTTTTCCAGGTGAATAGTTTTTTTGCATGAGGCAAAAGAGTATTTTTTTCTGTGGCTCATTAAATTGTGGAGTCACTTCTGGTCTGGTTTTCATAATTTCATAATTTCAGGGTTTTGTTTTGTTTTTTAATTTGTTGCTAAACTTGTAGTCCAGCATTTTGAATTACTATATTTTCAACATTTTTAGAATTGTCAAAATAAATTATATTCTTTTTGCATATTTTGAATGCACTGGAAAAAAAATCTGCTGCAAAATGAACTCATTATTGATTAGTAACAAGTATTAATATTTAAATGAAAACAGATAATCTTTTGATTCAGTTAAGTTTTGTTTTGTATAGTTAAAACATGAAAACAATGTGCCAGGGAGAAAGCCTCATTTTACTTATCATATATTTGAATATTATATTCTGTTGTTCAATTATTGGCATGTTTTCAGCCCTTCAAGATTTTCATTTCAAACTCTTAATTTGTTTTTGCAGATGTTAAAATAGAAGAATAGCAGAATAAATAGCAGAATTAAATTGCCCTCAGGTTTTGGGTTTTTTTTTTTAGTTTTAGACACAGTTTGTTAAATGAAGGAAAAAGTAGTTTTGCCAGAATAATTTAATCCCAGCCTCAGCCAATCACTGACAATTAGCTAAGCAACACAAACCCTAACTGTAATAATATTACTCATGTCCTACTTTGATAGTTTGCCCTGCTTGCCAAAATGACAAGTAGGAAATTTGAAAGCAAAAAACTAAACCATTTATGAATATTTGGCAATTCCTCTGAGTTTTATCTTTTAACTTCTAATGTTGGGTGGAGGTGTATTAATATTCCTTCCTTATTTTCAACCATCCCAGAACATTAAAATTGATTCTTCACATTAATAAACATGACTTGCCATCCAAGCAATTTTGTTGTCAAAAATTAATAGTAGCCAAACTGAATGTACAGTAACTTATAATGAACAACTGGCATAGAGAGGTAAAATTGGATCCAACTCTTTAATTCCTAGTTAAGGATTTCATTTTATGAGATGAGTTCTATGAAGTTGATATTGAGTCATTCCAGTTCTTGGATCTAGAAGAAGAATAAATTAGGCTTTCAAGTTTGAAGACTAGACGGTTTGAATGAACCTGTTTCCTGATATAGCTAGTAGTCACCTGTAATCCCACTGTGTTAGCTAAGACCAAGTTGCTACTACATCTGCCATTTTTCTCTCTATAATTTCTCTTCTTCCTATAAACATTGAATGGGAGAGGAAGACATATAAGGAAAATGGACAAGTATGAAAATTTTATTCAGTTTTTCTCACTACATGTAAATTCACAAGTGAGGAAGCTAAGGAAGGTTACACTAGTCCATTGCTTTATCACAGTTCTTATTACATGTATATCTACTACATATTTTTGTTGATTTATATTGTTTCCATTCTGTACTAAAGCAGATATATGCCATATTTAAATTTGCAGCCAAATACTTTTACAAACATTAGCATAGTAATTTATTGTGTCTTGTATCTAATTTCTGAACTTCTTTTCTTTTTGTGCATTTAGATAGATTTTGAAATGCATTGAAAAAATTAATCTGCTGAAAATGAACTCATTATTCATTAGTTACAAGTATTAATATTGTAAATGAAAACAGATAATTATTTGATTCAGTTAAATTTTGTTTTGTATAGTTAAAACATGAAAAAATGTATTGGAGAAAAAGCCATAGTTTATTTATGATATATTTGAATATTGTATTCTGGTATTCAATTGAAATTATTGGCATATTTTCAGCCAATTCAAGATTTCCATTCCAAAGTCTTAATTTATTTTTCAGATGTTAAAATAGAATTTGGGGGTGTTACTTGGAACCCTGACAAGAATAGCATGGCAGTTTGCTCTCATGCCACAGATTAAATTGCCTTCAGTTTGCCCTTTGCACCCACTCTTTTGGCCTTGTGAAAGGGACCCAAAACTGGTTCTGCCAACTGGTCTGAGGCCCATAGAGATATATCATTCTGGGGGTGGTTAATGAACTTAGTTAAGACCCCACTTCCACACACACACACACCCTATGTAGAGCTATGTAGTGTTCAAATATTAAGCAAAAAAGTTACCTTAGATATGGTAATGTTTGCTATAACTGCTGATGGCTTTTTAAGGAAACCATGCCTTTCCCTTGTCTCCTACAGTACCTTCATGGGCCCAGGAAAATGTATTTTTGGGTTAAGGTACATTAAGGAGACAGTAACATTCTCTCATTGCTTCCTTATCTCAAATGTACCTTCCAAAACTTACTGATTTAAATGTGTGCTTTTCTGGGCTTGAACCCTTACCAGGTAAAATCGAGAAAAGATATATATCTTTAAGGAATTGCTAATAGGTACAGCAATCATACTCATATCAAATCCAAACATTTTTACTTCTTCAGATTTGAATTTTGCACACTTTGAGTCAATAAGACTCACTGATAATATTCAGGGGCAAAGTCATACAAGAATTTTAAAAAAATGCCAAAGGAGGAAAACACTCTTTCACAAATCTTCATTGACCATTTCCTCTGTTTTTTACTTTTTTGTTGTTGTTGATGATGCTCCCACCACCTTTACATTTATCTCATTGATTTCATAAGTTCTTTTAAATTAAACTTTATTTCTTCAGGTACAGTTGCCTCCAGATGCTGCGCATACTCAGATACTTAACATCTTTGGGAAGAAACATGCTTTGCATGCCCCTATTCAGATAAGAATATATAGTTTTGCAGAATTATAATTATTTTATTATTATTATTATTATTATTATTTCTTTTTATTCTTCATTGGCCAAGTGTGATTGGACATGCAAGGAATTTGTCTCCAGTGCATAAGCTCTTGGTGTTCATACAAATAAAAATGTGATATAATCATAAGATACCAATATGAGAAGGTAGTAGAATAATAAATTTAATAAATAAATTTAAATTTAAACATCTAGAATATATTATCTTAGTAAAGTGTAAAATATGAGGAAATATCTTCCTTTTTACGCAAAAGTTGTGTTAGAGAAAATAAAATACAGCATTGCTAGTGGTAAAAAAGAATGCATAAAATAATGTAAGTCTTAATACTATGATTTGTCACACAGTCAGCCAGCTGTTCAGACTGAATATGGCATTTTTGTCTGCCTATCAAAACTTTCCCGAGGACTTTGGAGATGTGGATATTTAATGGTACTGCAGGTATTGCCACAGGATAGTCCAAGTAAAGCTGGCTTTTGCAGTTGACTCATGAATGTGAATTTATCAGTGCCATGGTGTTCAAGTGGTACTCCAGTTGTTTTGGGATTATAGCCAAGGCGCTTAAGCACTATTGATATTGCTAATACTATAATATTGCATTTATTTAATTAGCTGTATACTATTTCCTATTGTTACATATACTAAAGTAATTTGCAGATAATTGCAAATTAAGAGCCTTGGTGGCCCAGCAATCTAAAGTGCTGTTAACTAGCACCAGCTGCCTGCAATTACTGCAAGTTCAAATCTCACCAGGTTCAAGGTTGACGCAGCCTTCCATCCTTTCGAGGTAGGTAAAATGAGGACCCAGATTGTGGGGGCAATAAGCTTACTTTGTATAAAAAAGAACACCGCTGGGGGGGGGAGCCCTACTAAGCAGGTATATACAAAAGTATGAAGGCTATTGCTTAACGCATTGTAAGCCGCTCTGAGTCTCCGGAGAAGGGTGGCATATAAATTGAACTAATAAATAAATAAATAATTGAAGTGCAAATAATAGATTAAAACAAGCTGAATTATTTAAAATTGTATATAAAATGTTAAAAATTAACGAGTGCAAAATAAAATAAAATCCAAACCATGCATACCACATTTATATAGGTAAAATATTTTGAGGGAAGCATTGCCTAAAACAAAATATTCATCTATTCCCAACTGCCAGTCAGTCTTCCTTAATGTGTCCTGCATTTCTGTATGATGCAATTATACTATTTGATTGCTGTTGGATTGTTGAGCCATTTCTTGGTTAGTCACTATTATACTGTGGAAATGAATAATCCTGTTAGTAATGGCTGAATATATTAGTCTGCAGCCTGAGACAGTTGACAACCTCATTTATAAATATTTGGTTCTCAAACTTTTATAAAGTCCTCTTTGAAAGTCATCAGATATCTGGGGTTCTTCCTTATCTCTTTGCCTTTTTCAAAAATAGCATAGCAGCCAAGTACTTAACAAGTAAACTTCAGCCTATTTTTCATGTTTTAAAATATGAACTGACATGAATTGCCGGTAAAGCCTGAAGTCTGTCAGCTGGCACAGTTATTTCTCCTGACTGCAAACAGGTCTCTAGAGTCTCATGCAGACCCTCTTTCCAAGCCTAATGTTGAAAGCTTTTAAACTTGGAATATGCAAGGTAATAAATACACTTGTTTGCTTATCTGCTTAAAAAATTGCAAGGAGTAGAAAACAAAATCAATAAAAGAAGTACAGGAAAGAAATGAGAAAGAAATGGGTATATGCTTACCAAACATATTTTATAAGTATAAAAAGATCTTTTCCTTTTCTTGTGTTCTGTTTTTAACTCTTTTGCTCTTTAAGGCAGAGAGAGTTGCCTTTATTTCTTTTATTTTAATTTAATTTCTATGGCCATCTCTTCTCTTTCAGAGCATGGGAAGAAATTTTAGAGATAAAGATTAAGGTGGACATTTCAACTGGAGAAAAAGTTGAAGTATGTGGTGAATACAGTATTAATTTGATGAGATAAGAGAAAGGTGGAAAGTACCGTGTTTCCCCAAAAATAAGACCCTGCCTTATATTTTTTTGAACTCTGAAATAAGCGCTTGGCCTTATTGCCATGCGCTCAAAAGTCCAATTGGGCTTATTATCAGGGGATGTCTTATTTTGGGAGAAACAGGGTAGTAACTTCTTGCATCATTGCAATTGTTGAGAAAACAGGATGGTCTAAGAAGAAAAGGAAAGACAACTGATGCAATCATCACTAAAAGGGAGTTTGGACTTGTTAGTGAGGCCACTTGGGAACAATTGTTGCTCTTGCTGCTGCTGCTGTCTTGACTGCAAGACATTTTCTACAATTTTTTTGTGGAATATTATGGAACCTGTCATGTATGATTTGTATGAACAGCCTCTTGGCTTCTTCCAGAGATCTGTTCCAGCAAAGAAGACTAGTGGCAGAAATGGATGGAAATCTCTTTGCTATCCACAGTGAGAAGTAGAAGAGGGTCAGAATAGGAAGCATAGACTGCATCCTGAATGCTGAATGCCAGAGAATAGTTGGGGCTCCCAGTCCAGGAACAGGTGCAATTGATACCTGTTGTATTTGTGGATCAGATTCACCCACAATAATGGCAACCATGTGTCAAAGCTTGGATTGGTGGTCTCCAAGGATACCCTTTTTATGCGGCTAAAGGACATTTTTTCACAATACTTATTTATAAATTGCATTCTGTTTCAAATGAATGAATATTCTGATTTTCCTCAGCTCGGAAAGTTAAGCAAGTGGGGTTCCAGAAACTTCCCTCACTCTTAGGAATATGCTGTCCCCGAGATCTGGCTATTTCCCAAAGTGGTTGGAATGGCTTTTCTGAGAGGTATTTGGTGACTAATGCAGAGACTTTACTTCCCATCTGTAAAGAGTGAAGAAAATGCACTTGACAGAGAAAGGGAAGACCTGTTACCAAGGCAATGAACAGATAAACATTGCAAAAGCATCTAAGACAAACATAACCCAAATTCACACAAAAATCAAAGAAGTATATTCATGATTTGGTAACAATAGGCAATCTTAATAAATGTAATTTTAGGCAACTCAGCATATCTTTCTTGGTTTGATCTACCTTGTAAGGCATGACATTATGTGATTGGCAAGTACGCTATTTTTAATTTTATAGAGATTTTATAAGCTTTATGATCATTATGGATTTTTGCCATTTTTATTGATTTGTGAAACATCTACTGATGAGTAACTGTGGTGGTATAGAAATATCAAAGATAGATAATCTCAGCCGTCCTGGGATTTTCCTGTGGAAAACGTCCACAGCGTTTTCCCAGCCTTTCCTCGTGTCAGCGTCTCTGCAGCGAGGGTGTAAGCGAATACAGCAGTTGGTGTGTTGAAGCCCTAACACCGTCGCCCCGCCTTCCCCACCCCGTACATGGCCGCCTATTCCTTAGTGCTCCCATCACCAGTGCACACACACACGTGCAGGTAACGTTGTCGAGCGTGTCACTTGGCCCGACAGGCGGCTCCTCCTTCACCACGAGTCCGTCTGATGGTTCAGGTTTATCTCAAAGGTTTATCAAAAGTCCTATTTCACAAAGGACAGCTTCATGTTTGAAGAAAATCCTAGTTGGAATATCTACACATAATTTATCTGGTTTCAGCATATATTCCCATGAGCGGTATTGCGTTTCTATTTAAATAGAATCATATCATCACCATCGTCATTATGATGCAAGATAAAAATTTTATGCAAACATTCCTCTTTTTTCTGCAGGCAGTATAGAAATAGCTATTCTGGATATTTCTTTCTTGTATTTCTATTAAGACTAGAACAGAAGAGATCTTGGGTTTTAAAGACTTGTTCCTTCTAAGCAACTGGCATTTTTACAGATTTCCCTGCCTTATGCTTTCTTGCCTTATATCTAAACTAAAAAGGTTTATAAGTGCAGTTATTTACTAAAGTATGCTGATGTCATTTTTAAACAGATTGTTTTCAATGCAGAAACAATGAAGCAACTGTTCTATACAGTTTTATTAATGGGACATTTTTTCACTCCTGCCTCATAGTAGCCTGCTCATTAAAGATAATTTGTGAGTGTTTTTACTTGCAGAGAAGGAAGGAAAGCAAGGATGTAGGGGCTCATTACATTTCTATGCTGTGTCCTCTTATGTCAACCAAATGGTAGCAATTTTGAAAGTATTTCAATATATTCTTTGATATTCAAATTGATCTTTACATCATATGTTATTAGAAACACCTGCTGCCACTTCTTGTTCAAAGGCATATTGAAACTCTCTCTTAATATGTCTTTTATTGGCTTTGATGATTTTTTATCTTCAGTTTAGACCATAGCGTATTTCACCAAAAGCAAAACTTTTTTTGAACAACTTGATGGTAGTGGTGGTGGTGGTGGTGGTAGTGGAAACTGGAGAGAAATTGGATAATTCAAATGAACAGTATGACAACCTAGTTTGCACACAATTTTTTTTATTTGTGTTTATGTACGCTAAAGAGAGGTAAAAAGGGATCAATTATAATAAGAATATTTCTCCCTATATTAGCACTTCCTTTGAAAGTGCCATTCCTTTGAAAATAAACTAAATCAATCTGTTAGGATGATTTATACTCTTTTGCCTGCACAATATCCACCCTCAAATTTATCCTGCCCTGTGTTGCACTGATACCAACTTAACCCTAAGCCAGTTTAAGGCAAACCAGTTCAGATCAAGATATTTTGTCAGCTGCTTGCAAAATATTTTCACTAAGGACTCACACTTCTACTTTGGACACATTATGCGTAGACCCAGCTTTTTGGAAAAGGCTCTAATGCTGGGAAATGTAGAAAAAAGAAAAACAAAATCAAAGGATGACCAACCACTTGGTGACTTAGAGTGGCAATGAGTGTACTATTAGAAGAAGGAAGGCAAATAGAGATGTCTCTATTGGAAGACTTGAAAGACCAGATTAAGGACAGATTGTCACAGAGAAAATTTATCTCTATGATTGGTAGGAGTCAAAAGCAATGGAATATAGTTAATATCAGGCTACACCCAGCCCCACACCAGCTACAATAGTCTTGCTCTGCCATCCCAACTTTCTACTCAAGGACTTAAATATGTTGCATTCTCTCTCCCCCTCCCTCCCTCCTCGCCCTCTCTCTCTCTCCTATATCTCTCTATCATCTATCTGTATATGGTATATACAGACACAAAGTTAAAAATCAAATGCTCATAAATTAGGGACAACAACCATCTTTAAACATTTCTGTCTTGCTTTTCACTCTACTATGATTTTTGTTAAACTCCTTTCTCAGTGGCCTTGCAATTATAACACAAAATACTTCTGGTTTACAATGGAATTCAGATTTTCTTTCCCTGAGCTACCTATTTCTTCACTCAGTTTTTTTTTTTATTTATAAATAAGACCACTAATGTATTGTTTCACACCAATCAAATAAGTAATACAATACAGTGAAACATTATTGTATTTAAATTCATTGGCTTCCTCTCTTCTTTTTTATTTAATTTTTAAAAAGATTACATATGCTATCACATGACAATATACAATTCAGTTGCGTTTCCCTAACTTTTGTATTGATTTGCTCATTTTGCATCAAATGAACTGAAAGGATTCATGTTTGTCATTTAATTACATTGGTAAAGAGTTGATTGTTTCTGTTTTACTAAAACTGCGTATTGGACTGTTTTATTGCTGCTGAACATTTTTTTGTTCCTTTTGATAGATTAGATAGATAGATAGATAGATAGATAGATAGATAGATAGATAGATAGATAGATAGATAAGCTTGGTTTTATACCTATGGAATGAAAGTAATGTAAATGTGGGACATGCATATCCTTCTGTTAGAAGAGTTGCCTTGCTATAAATCCTAACTAATGTTGGCATTAAAGATTTAAGAATACAGCTGTCTCTAGCCGTCTATCTAGAGAAGACTACATTTAGCCTTTGCTGTCTGCTGGCAACCTCTTCTCAATTGAGTTCATTAATTCTCTTGTCTACCCAAAACATTACTCTGTTTGTCACTCTTTTGGCTACCATTAGCTATTTAGAGGAGAAGGGCCAATTTCATCAGCCAATACTATTGATGGTAGTTTTATGAAAGTTCGCCTGTGCTTCAAATAATGGACTAACTCAAAGGAGAGATGTTTTGTACACATCTCTCCTTTGCTCCATTGGACAAAGTGAAAAACAAGTTCCAGTACATACATAACCATTTTCAAAATATAATTATTTACATCTTTGATTATTTCTGTTCTTTCTTTAATGTGATAAATTGGTTGATTGAATAGTAAGATATGAACATACCTATAAAATTAAAATACTTTATATAATGAGCTTGCAAATAATTTCTTTTCCATATAATAAAATTTTAAAAATGATTAGCTTCATAAAAGCTACAGTTGTGATCATTCAAAATTAACATACCCATTAAAGATATTATATAATGTTAATTTTAATAAAATAACATTTTATTAGAAATAGCAGCAACAAAAGAAATTGGAGTGATGTATCTAGATCTTTCCAAGTTTCAAATCAAGGTGGGCAAAAAACCTTATATATAAGGGTTTGCCTATCTAATCCCGCCTTTTCCATGAAAGCCAGCTGGGGGAATTTAGGCCAATCATTCTAAGCCTAAGCTTCCTCACAGGGTGGTTGTTATGGGAAAAGAGGAGGAGGAAGCTGTTTTGGATATTTGCTGCCTCAGTTATTTGTAAAAATAATAAAGATAGAATATAAAGAAGTATCTCTCTCTCTCTCTCTCTCTCTCTCTCTCTCTCTGTAATCTTTATAATTATTTATCAATATGTCACTTCCTGGTGATAAAGTTGGATTCAATCATTAAGGTTGATGTCTGTCATGTGTTAATATTTTAATGTGTCACACAAACAAACTATACTGAAATCTGCAGAATTGTTCTTATATACCACTCCGTTCTATTAACTTAAAATAATTATAAAGACTGAGAGTCCTTTCATATGACCATAATGATCTGGGAAAGCTAGCACTCCTATCATATTACAGAAAGTTGTCATTAAGAAATACCTGTATATGTCATGGTATATGAGAAAGACCTTGATAGATGGTGCAAAGAAATGAGAATGATGAGATAAGAGAGGACATAACCTACAGCTGAATAATGGGTGGAGAAAACAGCTCAGAAGGGACCTTCCCTAGTTTCTCGTGCTGTTTAGGAGAAGGTGGAAGATTTGAACTTTCAGATTTGCAAATTGATATCAGCCTTCCTTGATAAACCAGACATGAGACACCACCAGATAAGCTAACTCCACTTTATTAACAGAACCTTACAAGTAAAAGAATCTATGTAAAAAAGAAGTCTCCACAATTTATCCAACTGCCATTGATTTCATAACACAAAAATATAGTACAGCTATTTTAAAATCCTGAACAAATAAGTTCTGTTCATTTCAGCAATTTCCTACTAATTAATTAACTCCTCCCTGGACCTACATAAATGATTACTCCAAATATAAAATGAAGGTTGTTTTTGCCCCTGGGATTATTCAGCATGCATAATGAAAACAGGTTGTACAGCATAAACAACAATGTGCTTTTGTTGCAGAAGAGAGCTTTCCCTGTGTTAGCAAATTATAAGCATATTATTGTTATTTATTTTTCAGAAGAGAAAACCACACATCTTCAGCTTTAAGTGAAACGTTTATGCTTGGCAAATATTATCCACCCTTTTTTCCTAGAAGGGCAGTAGAGGAATTCATTTCATAAAACAATAATTCAATGACTCAATTAAACCTTGAAAAAAGAAAGGAAAATGGGAAAAGCCTTCCTCAACAATATACTCTGTACCGTAGTCATAACTTACTTCTATATCACGTTTATTCCTATAGTATCAGCTATAAATTTGGTGGCACAGATAGTCCTAGACTTAAAACTCATCTGTTTAATGACAGTTTGGACTTACAGTGACACTGAAAAATGTGATGTACAGTCAGTTTCACACTTACGACTGTCACAACGTCCTCATAGTCATATGATCAAAATTTGGGCCCTTGGCAACTGACATGTTTTTTTGATCGCAGCATCCCAGGGTCATGTGTTCATCATTCTTGACCTTCCGAGCCAGCTTTAAACAAACAAAGTCAATGGGGGAAAGAAGAGTCGCTTAATAATCTCATGATTCACTTAACTGCAGTGATTCACATAACCATGACAAAAAAAAATTGTTGTAAAATTGGATATGACTCACTTAACAATCATCTTGCTTAGCAGCAGAAATTCTGTTCCCAAATGTGGTTGTAGGTTGAGAACTACCTTCACCTACCCACCCACCATTTTTCACTAGTTTGCAGTATGCAGAATTTAGACAAGCCTGCGATGACAATGTTCAAACAAAACCGCTTTATACATTTTGGAATGAAAGAGGAGATAAGCTGTTAATATACAGTATCTAATAGCTATAGATTTATTGATAGGTGCAGTTGTCAGGGCAGCTCATATATAGCAGAAACTGAAAGTATAAAAGCACATTGAGATATATGCAGAAGTGGGATAGAAGAATCGAGGCAGATGACGTTTTTTCATGCAGCATGTTTGGTTGTTTGTATTTGCAGTGTGTAGGGATTTTTCCCCCTTCAAATGTCATCATGCACTGATGATGTTATCTAGTTTAGTAATGAAATACATGCAAGAAAACAACGAAGCTCAGAGAGCACCAAGGACCCCACAGTTCAACCCTGAGCTACAAATATTCTCTTCCATTGGTAGTGTTATCTGGCTTCTGTATGCCTGTAGTTCCACTATGTTCACACAAGTTCTGTTGAGTTGAGTTGCAGGAACTTTAATAAAACATTCATGTATCAACAAATCTGGGATTAGAATATCATTATTTTTCCAAGAAGTAATTCTATACTAAGAAAGTCTTGAGAAGGTCACAGAAGAACATGATTGAGTTATTTCAAGATGATAAAATATAGCAAGGGCAAATTATTAATCTACCTGCATTTCACAAAGCATTCTTCTGTGAGATCTGCCTCTGTTTGCAGACAGGAAATTAGCTTCCAAGTTAAATAATTTACTCCCTGCAAGTTTATTAAGAATTGATGGTAGCATTCCTGTCTGCAAGACTAACCCACTACAGAGTTGGATAGCCACTCTTTCCAAAGTGAATTACTCTTTCCCACAGATGGGAAAAAAACAACCCACCTGACATTTTAAGGAGCTTTGTTAATCTTTGTGTATAAATTATTGGCAGATGTTAGTTTAATGCTCATTAAACATTTACCTTGAACAACTATTTCTGAAGCTAATGGAAAATGGTGAACACTTTAGAAGGGGAGAAATGCAACCAGAGCAGGTTTTTCCTTTTCACATTTCAGAGGAAAGGAAAATGTCCATTTAAGGGCTAAGTACAAAGTCTGTTTTTTGTATTTCATGAAATCATGTCTTATTCTTAAATGATTAAGAACTGGTATCATAGAAGCACTTGATGTGGAGCTACCTCTTAACTTTCCAATAAAGGTAAGCAGAGCCTATGCTAGAGAGGTTCTAGATATAAAATGTGTTTATGCATGATGAAATCAAGAATCCATCTAGTATTCTTTCATAAGACTTTTTTTTTCCAAACACTAATAGGGAAGTGTTGTACAAGTTTGTGCAATCTTTATGAATTGGCCTCAGCAACCACTGGGGAGGGACATCCATCCATCCATCCATCTATCCATCCATCCATCCATCCATCCATCCATCCATCCATAGAGTAAAAGATGAATTGAAAGGGAAAAAAGGAAAGAAAGTGAGAAATCGAAATTTCCACTGCAGGAATTTCATTATTCTTCATTTTTGTGCATACAATGATTTTGCTGCATTATCATACGCAAAATAAACTTACCATATTTTCTAATTCATTGTCCATAAGTACTAATAACAAAAATTCTGCTTGTTTATATTAATCTTTAAAATTCTTCACATCATTGCATGACTATATAGCCAAAATTTATTAGCTTTCTTACAAATCTATCATGCATGATAATTTGTCCCTTCATGGTTTTCACATTTCCAACACTGGTTTGAAATACCTTAGTACTGTTTTAATAATTTCTCTAGTGTCATGTACCAATAATACATCATTTTATAATTTTTTGTCTCTTAAATTATGACACTGTAAATTTAATATCTATTACCCACATTCTCTCTCAAGTGTCCATCTCTATGTTATACCCCAAATTAATCGCCCATTTTCACATGAAATCTTTTATTTGTTCTGTTACAAATCTTAACAAAAATGTATGTTTTTTCTATTATGAAAATCATTGAAAACTATATCCTTTTGTAGTCAATTGTTCTCTTGAATTCATCTTAATTACTCCATGCTTCTGTATTAATAAAATCTTAATATATTAACTCTTTATCACTGATGTTTCTGTTCTTTAAAATGCTTCATTTGCTGAAGTCAATAACAATCTGAGCTTGTATTTTTTTTCATATTCTCAATATGCCACATACATAATGATTTTTTAAAATCCACATTAATTTTTTTGTACCATAAAAGCCTGCCAACCAAATTTCAGGTTATGATCTTCCAATTCCTTCGTTCTTTTATTTCTCAGCAAGACCCATTCCTTCATCCAAACCAAACAGCAGGCTGCAAAAAACATTTAACTGATCGGAAGGAAGCATGAAAAGGCAATAATGCATTGAGGACCCAGATTGTTGGGGGCAATATGCTGACTCTGTAAGGGCTGTAAAAGCACTATGAAGTGGTATATAAATCCTTTCCTTGGTTAGTTTTTTAATCTGATCCTACAGAACAAACAGACTCATCTGAGAAATAATAGAGCAACAATAGTTTTAGTGTTACTGAAGTTTAGTGTTTAAATTTAAACTATCATTTAAAATGCCTAGTGTCTTAACCACTACACCAAATGACTCTCAATTCATTACTATTACCTTAAGAAACTAACATGAAAATATGCATCTTATAACCTTATTTTTTATTACATTTAGAATGACATATTAATACATAGCACTTTTTCTATTGTGCAAAGGGACGAAGGCTAATCAGTTTAATTAAAGTCTCTAATTCTGACCATGTAAATTTTTACTATAATTTTAAATGATAGTTTAAATTTAGAGAGACAGTTTGGTGTAATGGTTAAGGGCTAGACTAGAAACTGGGTGAGCATGAGTTCTAGTCCTGCCTTAGACACAAAGCCATTTGAGTGAGCTTCACCCAGTCACTTTTCATCCTAGGAAAGAGGCAATCACTTTTTGGCAAACCACTTCCAAAAAGCTTGCCAAGAAAACTGCAGTCCCCAGGAGTTAACAATGAGTCAAAGGCTTGATGATAATAAATAATAATACTCATTAGGTGGACAAAAAGGCCAAATCTAGCTTGAGCATCTGGCTGACTGTGCAACGAACCATAAATAATAATGGATTAAATTTAGTATAATTACCTGCATGTTTAAACTTCCACTTTTCTCTCTTCTGTATCTTTAGTCTCCCTACTCCAGAGAATCCTCTTCATGCAAAAGCAGCTTTGCAATACATACATGAGGAAAAGAAAAGTCTATTTGTCAATAATCCCTATTGCATTGGTAGATAAGCACCAACAGAAAAAAGATAATTAAAAGGAAACAGGGATTTTCCCAAGAAAATTAACAGTTGCTATATAAAGTAAATGCTGAATTAATTGGCATTGAGTAGTTAAAAATAATAGACTTGTGTGGTTAACCACCTATGTTCAGCAAACATAAAAAGCAGATACCATATTAGTAAAAGTTTGATTTGGATAGTGTTTAGTTTATTTAATAGTCATATCTAAACATATCATAAAAGAATGAGGGTTTCTACATCTAATCCCAATATTATTTTAATCACAGACTGTAGAAAATTATTAAATTTCAGGAATTTGTACATATTTCTGGAATTTGTAAATATGCTTTGCTAAATTGGCACCTAGAGAAAGTATCTAGAAATTCCAGACACCTTCTGCATAAAGGTGCTGTGAGTAAAGCAGGTGCTTCATTTTTTTTAACCAAACATTTCTGCCAGATGTTGATACCTATGATACTTTAGTTATTCTAATCTTTAGAAAGAGTATGAATAAGCAACTCTTCTCCTCTGGCTCTTTGTTTTCAGCATCACCAGGTATCATTTTAAACGCCTGATATTCTGTCCTGGACATATGAAGCAGATAACCAAGCCTCACATCCATCTTTTTGGGTAGTGCCAAACATCAGGTTTAGGTTGGTTGATTGGGTATTTTTAGGTAAAATTTCAATTAATGCATTGTACTTTACAGTGTTGATAGATTTTTGTCACTCTACTGCCACCACTTTTTCCAGTACTTTTTCCAGTACGCTGCTCCTCCAATCCATCAACTGGGTTCCTCTCCTCATACTGAGTGCAGAAATTTTCTTTCCTCTGGCTGACCACGCCCACTCTGTAACATCCACACCAGTCTTTCTCACTCAGTGACTGAGGAAACTTGTCAACTCCTTTTCTCTCGTATTTGAGCTTTCTGGCTGGATTTATTTAATTGTTATATTTGTTATTTTTATGATTTCTATTTCTATTTCTATTGAATTTCTATTGAATTTTGATTTTAGCCTTTGATTTAGCAGGAGCTGCTCCATGGGATTTTTTTGTAGCTGCAGGGTGGGGGAGACGCACCTGGGGCTCCAGGCCGTTACGCTCTCCCTTGGCTTTCAACCCCAGGATTTTCAGCAGCAATCCGGATTCCAACCCCGCTGGGCGGATCCGTGTTTGTTTAGCCGCTGATGCTTCGTTGGGATACCAGTGAGCCGGTACAGCCACGAGCGCCTCAGCTCCATCAATTTTAAGCGGCTCCGGAGTTCCTGCCTATAATATCAGGCACACTCTGATGTCCAGGCTAATTTACAGCGCTCCACCAGGTATCAGCTTCAGCAAGACAACGCTGACTGTTTTGCGCCTGCCATTTTGTTGGGTCATCAACAAGTGGCCGCCATTTTGGATCCAGCTTGAGCTTCTGCAGTTGCAGTCGCCATTTTGGAGGGATTATTGCAAGCGACTGCCATTTTGGGACTGGAAAGTTGAGCGTGAAGATACTGCTCAGGACTCGGGGCCTTAGTGAGCTGTAACGGAAGCGTGTTAGCTCTCGTGGAGAGCGTTGCCTGTCCGCCTGGAATTTGGACAGTTTGGGGGTATTATAAATCCATGGGCGGCTGCCCTGCTTGAACTGTGTTATCCACTACTGCTGACCTTGCTGGTCCTGCAACCCAAATTGACCCCCCCTATTGGATAGTTCTGAATAGTTCCACTGGGAGCTTAAATTTTAACTAAGACATGGTGGAGTCTGAATTGTCTTCAGATTTGGCACAAGACTTTGACCCGCCTCCCAGCCATAATGAACATAGATCTGGCTCAAAATGGTCTAAAACCAAGACCTCTGCCAGAACGACCAAGACATCGCATTCAAAGCCCTTGATTCATCCTAAGGCTGACCAGCGCCACCACAAGGCATTTGAAAAGCAATTTGAGAAGGTTAAAAAGACAAAGGGCCCATTGATCTGTTCTGACAGGGTTCCAGAGTCGCCCTCTATGTCAACAATTCAGGCCAAGGACACTGTCCATTTGCATAGAGAGCCCTGTTGTATCCAACCTACGATCTTCAAGAGGGGTCTCAACGTCCATGCCTAATCGTTAGCACCCCAAACTGACCTCCCTGTGCGCACTGAGCGAACACCTGAGGCGACATTTACTCCAACGGCAGCGGATCTCCGGCCGGAAGAACCCGCCACTCAGTTGGATTTGAAGTCTATGCTCTTCTGATGCCTTGGCACAGATTTTAGTGGCCAGCCTTCAACAGTGTCCCACCACTGCAAATCGGTCAACTGCTACCGAACTTTTGCCCAGACCCTCGTAACCCGAGAGACAGAGCTGGCACACACTAGACGTTAGGAGAGCTCTACGCCGATACATTCGACGGACAGCTTCCTTTAGACTCTCGGAGGCGTTGCTTGTGTCCTTCCATCCTTCGTCGATGGGGAAGAAGGCATCTTCGGCTACAATTGGTCGATGGATCAAAGCCTGCATTTCGACCGCTTATGACATCAAGTCTAGACCCCTTCCAGGCAGGGTTTATGCACATTCGACCTGGAGTGCAGCAACAACTGCGGCATGGGCCACTCAAGCTTCCATACTTGACATCTGCTGAGCAGCCACATTGGCGTCGGCATCTTCGTTTATTAGACATTATAAAATTGATTATTTTGCTTCATTTGGCCGTAGAGTTCTCCAGCAAGTGCCACCTTCCAAGAATCAGGAAGCAGTCAGCCTCCCGCCCGGAATGTGTAGCTTGGGTAGATCCCAGTCGATGGATTGGAGGAGCAGCGTACTGGAAAACGGACGTTGATGTACCTGAACGTCCCTTTTCAGGATGCTGCAACTCCAATCCATGTCCACCCTGTTTGGGCTTCCTGTTCCTGAAGTCCTATTTTATTGTTCTGTTATTGTTACAGTTATGGACTATTCATTTCTACGCCTTCGTGAGGAAAGACTGGCGTGGACGTTACAGAGTGCACGTGGTCAGCCAGAGGAGAGAAAATGTCTGCACTCAGTATGAGGAGAGGAATCCAGTTGATGGATTGGAGTCGCAGTGTCCTGAAAAGAGACGTTCAGGTATGTCAATGTCCGTTCTGCCTCTATTGCCACCACCCTTCCCAAAATATGAGCTATTCCTAAGGCCACGGATGGTTCCCTCCTATAAATACTTGATAGAACTCTCCATTTTTTCCCCCAGCCAAGCTATATGGTATGAGATTTCATTAGTTTGCCTTGCGTTTCCGGAATCAGTACATAACAAAAATATAAATACTGCTTTGAAATCTTTCCTCTGTGAAAGCCACATTGAGAGCAAATGGCAACAAGAGAGAAGAAGGAGTCATCTTGTATAATTGTCTGTCTCTTTATTTTTATTGGTTGTTAAAAATTGTTAAAATGTTAATACTAGAAGAGAAGATAATTGAAAATATAACAGAGGATGTGTTCTTTTTCATTAATACATATCATATGCATATATCACTTTCTCCAAGTTTCCAAATAGAGTTCTCACTTGTTGCTTCCAAGCAGTCTTAGTTTAGATTATCTGAGTGTTTTAGGATCACTATTGAACCTGAGATGAGTAAAATCTAACCGAGCTTCATATTGGATGAACATCAATATCTCACTAGCAGCACAGAGGCTAACTTGAATAGAATGAGGTGGAGACAATTTATCCCAGATTTGTATTTCTGAGTTTTACTATAAAACAGCAGCCAAATTTAGGACCAAATGTAGTAACTCCAGTCAACTGTGGTTCTAATCACCTTTGTCAAATGCATGAATATATATTAAAATAGGTATAATAACTGAATGAAAATGATTGAAAATTTCAGTTTGAGCAGGTTGCTGTGCGAAATTGACTTGGCTTTTTCATTCCCAGAGTTCTACCTAAATATGCAAATAAAGTTTTAGTCCAGTCTCTTCCCCTCATCCCCCCGCCCAGTTTACTGCCCTCTAGATGTGTTTGGAATAATGATCAAATCCAAGACTATGGAGAATACTTCAATTATTTGGACTGTTGGTGAGAATTTGTATCACCCCATGAATAAGCATATAGATTGTTGCTTTGCATAGTGATAGGAAGCAAAATTCCATAGCATCTGAAAACTCAACATAGAATGTAAATACTCATTTTATAACACAGAGCATTTCTTGGTAGAACACTTGTCAATTTCCATTATTTGTGTGCAATGCACCATTAACTAATAAAGCACTAAAATTGAGAAACCAATAAAACCATGCCAAAAGGTTTCCAAGATATTTCTTCGAATTTCTACAGAAACATTTCATAATACTTGAACCATGCTACAATATGTATCCTTTCAAAACCCATACTGGGAATTCAGCAACAAAACTTTTCTTGAAAAGACCAGTAAAAGTGTCAGTTATGGATGGATATGTCAAGTTGGGGGAAAACCAAGTTTTGTACACATAGGTAGATCTTATGTAAGATCTTGGCAAATTTAACCTATTAGTTTAAATTAATCTTAATAAAGGCAGAAATATTATTGTAGCTGAAACTGACACATAACTTCTGCTTCAGGCTGAGATGTCAGTGAATAGCAACTCCCTGGTTTAAGCGGGCCCGCATTTAACCCTTAGTTAAGAATGGAAAAACTTGAAATATTTAACTTACTTTGTTCTGTCACATAGCCTCATTCCTGTCAGTATTAGGATAGGCACTATATCACATACAGTATGGTGGTTATTAGATTCTGTGATTTGTCTATTGAGATACTCACATTTGCATTTTCAGTTTGTGTAGCTCATTTCAGTTTTTAAAAAACCTTAATACCTTAAAAAAAGCTTACTTTGTAAAAACAATGCAATTTTTGTTTTCATTCTTCATGTTTTGGGCATAATGCATAGTCATCCATGTTTCCATATTTGGAATTATATTGATATTGGAAGACAGGTGCGTTCATGCATGGTTTCATTTTGGCCCCATTAATTTTAAATCAGTAAATATAACCTCAGCCCAATATGGGAAGAGAAAGTGAAGTTGTGAAAGCACTTCAGAGTGTTTGAATTTAGAAGTGTTGCAGTTTTCAGCCATTTTTGAGACAGGCAGGGGAATACTCTCCCCAGCAGGAATAGGAGTTCCAGTGGAAGCCCTCTCCTTACTTGACTTTAGTGCAGGGATGAAATCTAAAATTTTTCCCTACCGGATCTGTAGGCATGGCTTGGTGGGCATGGCAGGGGAAGGATATTGCAAAATCTCCATTCCCTTCCCACTCTGGGGCCAGCCAGAGATGGCATTTGCTGGTTCTCTGAACTACTCAAAATTTCTACTACCGGTTCTCCAGAACCTGTCAGAATCTGCTGGATTTCACCCCCGCTTGAGTGGGACTTGAAGTTGGGGGATTGTGAGGAGGCGTTTCAGAGGGGTTAAATTTGATGGGTGGTTTGTGGATAGTTAGGCTGCTGGCTGTGTAGTGACATCAGAGCAGCCACAGGAATAAATGTAATGTGACTGACTAGTAAGGAATTGGGGTACTAGAATCATGCGCCATCCACAGTGATGATGAATGGGATGCAAGAGAATGGTGTAGACAGGAGAGGAACTGCATTGGTGTGGTTATATACTGAGGGAGATATTGCAGAAGACGGGTCAGGCTTTGGGGAATGGATGTCTTAGGTCCATTCTTGTCCCCTAGTTTTAATCTGGGAAATTAGGAAGTGGGGTTTTAGTATTTAGTGCCTAAATAGATTTCTTTGAAATCCTACACGATTTCAAATATTTTTTGTACAATACCTGAGATATCTTTTCCAGTATATTATATGCTTGAATTCAGAATTCATGTTGGCTCCTGATGTAATGCCTGATAAATAACTACATCAGTTGTTTTAAAAAATGGCTAACCCTAACCCTTTTCTAGTGATCTAACCAGGTCTGACCTTGTTTAGCTATTTTGAGATCAGTTAATAATGACTACTTGCTACCACCTGCTAAGAAGGTTACACAAAATTTTTAATGCCTGGATACCTTTAAAAAAAACACACACAGACAAGAACGACTTAAGAATGTATAGTCTATATACAGAATATAAAGCCCAGGAACTTGAAATCTGTTTTACTCTGTATTGTCAAAACAGTTGAAAATATTATAAATAGCATACAAGAATGTTTAAAATCATCCATATTACCATTTACTTTGTTGGTTGAATTGTTATTTTATATATATTTGGAATTAAGTAATATACTAAGCGCAAAAATGACACTGTCCAATTCTATAGTTTAAATGCGGTTTTTGTCATAACACAGCCACAAACATCTTTGACAAATATTCTTTCTCTCCCAAATCTCCCAAAGACTCCATAAAATATATTAAAAGACAATGTTTTGCAATGTTGTGCCTGCATTTAATTTTATTTAAAGTAAAATCATAAATTTATTTCATATGTCTTCAACTTTAGACTACATGCCGCTCCAGCAAAACCGAGGGAGAGGCAACTGACCTTGAAAAGGGCAGAAGAAGAGAAAAGCACAGATGACCCCGAAGACCTCTTTGATGATATCTGACTTTTCTGGGAGAAGGCTACGATTTCACTACAAGCTGCTAAAAATGCAGTCAATTATCTCTTCCAAAGAAACTGTTTTTACATGTGGCGGTGGAAGGAGTTATTTGTACTCTAAAATAATATTCAACTAGTGTTTTATCTTTTGCTAATAAAGGTTGTACCCATGAATCATTAACAGTCAACACTTTCCATTCAAGGCCTTACAAACTTCAGGAGATTAATCTGCCTCCAGTTGATATGAATGAGAAAAGTTAATTTATCCTCAGGATTAGGAAGACCATCCTAATTACCAGACCATCAAAATGGCAGCAGTGAAAACTGGAAAGAAAGATGAAAGATTGCAACCCATGACTTCAGGCAGAAAGGTGTTTTAAAATCTCTATAGTGGTTTTATGATTAACAAAAATACATTTCCTAAATTAATAATAGATATAGTGTCTTATCCATTAGGCAAATGTTTTCTTTCTGTTTGATCATCGCTTTTAAATATCCAAAATGAAGTCTCTTGCTGCAAAGTTATTTTCAGGCCTTTATCCCATTTCCTTCTCAGTAACGGTCCCTAGCGACCATTGTTTTGAGAACAAAAGCAGTGACCCACAACTTCGACCAGCACTCTTGGAATAGCAAAAGCAAGGGTTTCTATGACATTTTGGAGATAAGGCAATCTGTTGTACATAGTTTTACATTTTAAATTGGAGAATTCTTATACATAAATAATATTGCCATAATAGGCCAGTTTGTCCCCAGTCTTATATCTGGGTATATTGAATTAAAACTCCCAGAACTCTCAGCCAATGAGGAATTCTGCCAGTTTTAAATCTAGGAGATTGGGGAAAGTCTGCACAAAGCTTTGAAAAAAGCTTATGATAATAGATTAATTATTAAAATGGTGAATTAAGATTGAAAATATTCACGTTCTATTCTCAGCTGTCAAATATCACTACAGAGCAACTTTGGCCTAGCCGCCATCTTTCAGCCAACTAACTTCACAGGATTGTTATGGATTAAATAAAAGAACTGATGAAAGTCTGCTATATGTATTATCTTGATATAGAGCAAAAGTAGGATTATAAACTAATGAATAAGAAAATGGGCACATATGTATGCTGTGGGGACCCTGGGAGACGCATGACAACATGTACTTAATGACATCATGCAAATTTTACAATTTACATCTTGGTTAATGGCATTTTTTCAGCAACTTTTTCAATGACACTGAATGAGGAGACTTCTGGCTAGTCCTTGAAATTGCATTGCAACATCTTTGTAGTTTCATGATTTTTATTTAAGCACTTAGCATAAATTAGTTCACAATGATGAGAGTTGCCTCTTGTCACTGTCATGTGCTGGCCATTTGCAACCTTCACTGTCAGCTTCTGACAGTCAATGGGAAAGCTGGCAGGAGATTGTCTATGGCAATCACATCATGCTACACCAAATGACCATGTGGAATTTGCCTGATGGTTACAACTGAAATTTATGAATGAAGGCAAATGTACATGTCTCACAATCTCTCATTCTAGTGAGAGAAAAGTTCCCTGAGAATGGGCTCCAGCAAGAGTCTGAAAACTCGGAGACTAAATCTCCTATTCCGGTGACTAACCCAGATTGGGCCCTACAAGAACTGAAATTGCTGGAACGGCTATTATTAAGATGGTATAGTCATGTGACATCACACTTTACAACCATGTTAGTTAGCGACAGAGTTTCCAATCCCGACTAGCCAATTGAAAACTATTTGTACTTGCCTCAGACCTCATAGTCCATGTATGTAATTGAAGCATTTGAACGATGATATCAACCCACGCCATTTGATGTCAACACAGTTTATTACAGACATCACTAGGAACACAGGCCAAATTAGAAATGTAGAAAGCCATTAGAAGCCAGATTGCCACTGAGTTGAGCCTATCTTTTATTCTATGACCTTAAATTTATTTTTTTCAATCTGAAGGGTACTTTTCTTGAGTTTCCCACTACTTTTACAAAGTATGTGACCTTTGAAAAATTGCCTTGACATTTCATATAAACACAACCGCTTGGAGCTTTGTTTGTTCAAGTATTCTACTATGGAAATTATTCTAGTGTTAAGCATTTATGCAAAATACTACTATAAGAAGTAATTTTGGGTCATTTCAATGCTTTCTTAATTACAGAGTAGCTGAATACTCAATTCTGCATATAATTCTGATTATGCGTACTGAACCTGTACCTTCCATTGGATAAAACTTTTGTGTTGTTCTATTTTTACTCTGTAAGCCTTGAATTTCCATTCTCCTCTCCCCACAACTAAGATTTTTTTCTTTCTTTGAATAAGACAATTAAAATACAGTTTTAAGTGTTAGCTTTGTTTTAATGGTAACCTGCAAGTAGTCCTCAATGGAGCAAGCTACTTTTTAAAAATGTCTGGAATACTGAAAGAAGTTACTTTGAAAGAACCATCCACGAGAATAAAATATTGTCTGCAAACAATCGCATTAGGTTTTTTTAATAGAAAGAATATTATAAAAATAACCCCTAATTCCTACAATTTTCCTCAAAAGAAGTGTCTTGGAACAAAAAATAGTGTAGACAAATAGCAAGGAAATTAGCCATTTGGCTATTATTATTGTCTATCTGGAGCAATATGAATATGAGGAAAATGGAGCAGATGTCCAGTTTTCTTTTAAAAGAACTGGCTTGGTCATATGATTGTAAGATGTTTCCCAGATACCAGACACAATTTAAAGAATTTTAGCTGCAAATAAGACTTTAATTGTACTGCATACAAATGTGGTGTTCTTCTAACAACATAAAACTCTGAGTTATAAAAACAGCATTATTTAATCAGTGAGATTACTGTTTTGATATGAAATGTAAACTCCAATTAGTAGTAAAGAGATAATTATCCCATTTCTTGAATTCTAATCTGGTAGATTACAGGTCAGGGATAAATGGATCTAACTAGTAGGGCATTCTAAAGTGCTGCCCTGTTTCAGGAGGAAGAGGAACTAGAGAAGCTATAAATCACCTTTTGTAGTATCTTCTTAGTAGCTGTATTAAGGAAAGTTTGCAGAGAATGCTGTCTTTGAAATGTTTTCAAAGTTTTCCGAAGATGGCTATCAATAATGAAATCTCATACCAAACCAAACTAAATATAAAACAGCAACCATTGATAAATCCATGAGCCATAAACACATTGGGTTACTATACCAAGTAGAAATGAGTGCAATTAGTTTCATACAAAACTGATCTGAGATAAGTGCCTTGCTTCAACCAATGTTTGGGCAATTGACTTGAGCAGTATATGTGGTCCTTACAATGTCATTTATGTACAGTATGTATGATCTAGTGCATGTTCTCATTTCTTTCAGAGAGGTACCCCTAGCATATTTGTGTAACAAAGTCATTTTAGATTGTCATAATTACCTGAAATAAAAGAATATGAGAACTTCAAACTGATTATATGGTTTTTCAAAGAGGCAGCACTCCATAGTTAAGACTGTCCACTGCCCGCGGTTTCCTGTTTATAATGCCTCCATCATATCTGGATTAAGTCCTGCCTCAATCATTATTCTATATAAAATGAATGAATAAATAAATTATATTCAGTTGCATATATGTATCATTTGTAACTATTTTTGTATTTTCATGGTTTAATTATTGTGACACTTTGCCACCCAGTCTCAATTTGAGATAGGTAAGTATAGAAATTGAATAAATAAATAAATTCCACAAATAATCGCTGTATCAATGTGGTTTCCTCCAGATTTCTTTGAGTTGAAGTGACAAAGCTGTTCTAGGACAAGGAATTCTGAGAGTTGTCCCAAAACATTTCTGGGATACTTTTTGAGAGAGGTTGTATTAGCAGCTGATTTCACAATTTCCCGGCATGATTGGACTACAAGCTCTACTTTTTAAAATGCATTGCAAAAATCTTGCAATCCTGAATAAATAAATCGTGAATATGTCCTTGAGGAGAAACTTGGATCTATATATTTTTGAACACTGAATATGACCAACTGCCATACATAACACTTTTGTGGAAATTGAAAGGAAATTATTCTTATGAGTAAACTCAAGTACAAACCCAAATTTGTTCAAAAAGAAAGAAATTTAAACCTAGAATCTGTTTTTGGAACAAAACTTGAATCTATGAACCAATAATCCTTTGTAATGATACAAGTCCAAATGTTTTTCTTGACCTTAAATAGTTGTTTCTAGAATTAAAAAAGACGTTTCCAGGAAACTTTATGTTCTGGTGCCATTAAACTTTCTGTAATTAAGCACTGGGTGTTTGGTGATGACTGTTGGAGTTGCCTAGTAACATCAGCAATGCAGTGATTCCCCTTTCATTCTATCCTAAAAAAATGAACACTGCATGGGAAACAGCATAGAGGATTCACTGCAGAATCTGGATACATTCAGCAAGAAGAGTCCGTATGCCAGATGATGTATTATGGAGTTCCTTAACTGACAAACAGAAGATGCTACTAGTTATGAAATCATAGGCTGTGTGTCTAGACATACTCAAGTGTGCATGAAAGAATCGTAAATGTTGAAGATCAGCCTTCATCTAACCTTTAGTTATTTGAGAACGCAGCTCCCATCATTTTCAGACAGCAAAGTCATTGGTGGAATTCTAATTCAATGTATCTGGCTTGTACCACAGCCAGATACATTGGGACAGCTCTTGTAACAGGAAGAAGAAATGGCAGGAAAGACGTTTATTGCCTTCATATGTATTTGCTACAATAAATCAGATTCTTTGCAATAATATTTTTCTTAGATGTCACGGGACCATTAATCTTTTTCCTGTTGAAAAACAGCATAAGTACTCTTGGGTTGGGGGGTTAGCAGGTTGGGTAAAGCTACCTAGATCTTCCAGTTTTTCTCAAGCATTAGCTCCTAATGTAAATTTTCTCCATGACCTACCAAGGTTGTACTAGTAAATTTTAAAAGTGAAAGAATATGACAGACCCTATAGCTAAACCCCTAGCAGAATCCATAAGCATAATCCATTCATATATATATATATATATGCACACACGTACACACACAGACAGACAGAGACCTATAACAACACAGGTTAGGTTTGTATTTATAATTTATTTACTTTTCAGAATTATGTATTCAACCTAAATAGTATTACTTGGGAATGAATTCTATTAGGTTCATGAAAGGTGGTTTGATGCAGTGATTAAGGTACTACACTAAAAACTGGGAGACTGAGTTGTAGTCTTGGGCATAAAAGATTGAGTGGGTTACTTTGGGATAATCGTCCATATAATTTCAGGCTAATAAATAAAAAATTATTAATTTATTAATAATAAATTAGTTTTTATTTGTATTCAGTGCCCAATACCTCTTGTTGCAGTGTCCAACAATAGTCAGCTAGTGTCAATGGTGAGCCTTGGTGGTGCAGCAGACTAAAGTGTTATTAAGTAGCACCAGCTGCTTGCAATTACTGCAAGTTCAAATCTCACCATGCTCAAGGCTGACTCAGCCTTCCATCCTTTCCAAGTAGGTAAAATGAGGACCTGGATTGTGGGGGCAGTAAGCTGACTTTGTATAAAAAAGAACACCGCTTAGGGGGGCCCCAAAAGCCCTACTAAGCAGGTATATACAAAAGTATGAAGTCTATTGCTTAATGCATTGTAAGTGAGTCTCCGGAGAAGGGCGGCATATAAATCAAACCAATGAATGAATGAATGAATGAATGAATGAATGAATGAATGAATGAATGAATTCCAGTTGTCCTGATACGGTTTTTCCACTTTGGCAATAACCTAATGAAATGTTTCACTGTGTTAGTCACTGTACCTAGTTTTTGGGAAACAAATAAAAGTTGAATGCAGAAAACAAATATTTAGAAACATCTTGTCTCCAAGAACAAAAACCTTCACTTTTCTTCATCACTTCCACAAAATTTTTCATCAGTGCAAGTTTTATGTGAAGCAGAGGCAAAAATATCTTTATTGAGTGAACAAGTGAGTCATGCCACTTTTTTTCCCCCGGTCCTGGAACCAAATTCTTTCAAGGTAGCGATTTCTTTTTAATGTAATGTGACTCACTATCCCATTCGCATATGTAACAATAGTACTTAGTATATGCAGTTACTCTCCAAACAAAAGAGTCATTACTTTTAAATCTCCGCAGATATTCCAGTTGTACTTGGAGTTACATGTTTTCATGTCTGTAGAATAGCCAAGAGGTGCTAAGGGCGTACACTGCCATTGTCTTAACAAGACAGCCTTGAGGTTTAACACTGATGAATCAATAAAGAGACACCATTCTAGTGGGTTATCCTCACAACTGAAAGCTGTGAACAAGTGGCCAATGTCAGTACAGAAAATGAGGTTGTCAACCTGTGGAAAGAAATTTGTTAAACCATCTTGGTGGCTTCAAAAGACAGATATTTTGGTACCTGGTGATAACAAATACTATCCTGCCACTCTTAAACGCAGTAGTTCCGCTTTTGATTTTGACAAACCTAAATCCCTTACTAGATAGTTTAATTCTGACTGTTTTATGAGATGAGGGTCACCAGTTCATATACGCAGTTCAAATGAGCTTGAGTAGCGTAGGGGAGTAATGCCTCCTACAAAGGCAGCATTTAAGATCCAGCTGCTGCAATTACTTGCGAGTAAGTAATTGCAGCAATTACAAAGTAACTCGCAATTACTTGCGAGTTCAATCCCAGGCAGGCTCAAGGTCGACTCAGCCTTCCATCCTTTGTAAGGTGGGTAAATTGAGGACCCAGTTTGTTGGGGGCAATAAGCTGACTTTGTATAAATATAAATATGAAGGCTATTGCTTAATGCACTGTAAGCCTCCCTGAGTCTCTGGAGAAGGGCGGCATATAAATCAAATTAAAAAAAATTTTTTTTTAAATGCAGATCATTGCCCCTGCCCATGCCTGGTTGGTGCATTGCAGCATTTTAATCTGTTTTGTCTAAACTCTGTTTCTTTGATACTAGCAGATTGTCATTGTGTGACACTGTTCTAATGGCTGAAAACATATTGGGGTATTTAACTGATTTCTTATTTATAGCGGACGAACTAGTGGCACTAATCAGACAGGAGTAACAGTCTGTCTCATATGATTATTCTGTTCTTGCCAAATCATCGGGACAGCAAACATTATTGACTTCTGAGTTCCTCTGAGCCAACAGCAACTCTTGCACAACAAATGGGAGGGGTCCTGTCCTTGCCTTGATCACCCATCATATAACCAAGTTACAGTTTATATGCTTTCTTAACAAGTCCAGTATGACTTTGAGGCTTAAGTGTGTATTTGCTATAAATGTAGCAGGACATACATATCATGGCTGTTCTGATATTGATGAGACATTTCTGCTGTCACTAGTTGTCCAGTAACAAGTCTATAACAGGCTTACTTGTTATGTAAATTACATAGACATAGACAGTGCTATCCTTGAAACAATCACAACAAAATACATGGAAATTGATATCAACAAACTGAGTAGCATCTGTGTATGCGTGCTACTTTTATAGCCTTTTCAGGTAGCATCCATCCAGCCTAACCATGCCTAGGAATGCCCAAACTGTACCAGTTCCATAAATGTTATGCTATATGTCCTAAGTGCATAACTGGATCTACATGATCCACACTCTCATAGACACATATGATGCATCTTATAAGCAAACAAGTGAAAATTAGTAAACTTAAAATATGTATAAGAATAAATTGCAAAAGCAGATTTCTATAAAATGGTATGTGATAGGTTAAATAACAGGATATTTTTGTGATTAGTAGCAAAAAATCTATACCATATAATCAAAAGTGTTCAGCAAGCAAAATGTTTGAAATAAACAAACTGGATTGGTTTAACAACATTACGCTGTCACCATACATATTTGTCTCTCTTACATACAGTGGTGAAATCCAAATTTTTTTACTACTGGTTCTGTGGGCGTGGTTTGGTGGACATGGTGTGGCTTGGTGGCCATGGCAGGGGAAGGATACTGCAAAATCTCCATTCCCACCCCATTCCAGGGGAAGGATATTGCAAAATCTCCATTCCAACTCCACTTTGGAGCCAGCCAGAGGTGGTATTTGCCGGGTCTCCAAACTACTCAAAATTTCTGCTGCCGGTTCTCTGAACTGCTCAAAATTTCCACTACCGGTTCTCCAGAATCTGTTAGAACCTGCTGGATTTTACCCCTGCACAATCACATACATATGAATAGGCATACACATATATATGCAGAGTGTATCAAATTAGACCCCCAAAGACGATTTATTATATACATTACACTAAATGTTTGGAATGATTGCCATTTACCTTTAAGCGCTTGTTTATTCATTTTACTCACAACCTGTGAACATTCTTAAGTATAGTAACATTTTCTCTGGAAAATATATATTAATAAACTTAATAAATGCATATGATTAGGCTAAGGGGTCTGACTTTTGGTAGACCTTGTATGTGTATATTTATGACTATATTCTCATTTCATGACATAAATAATAATAAAATGTAAAGCATTATTGCTACCTCATGAATTTGTCTCAATAAATACAGTTAAAGCCATGAGGAGGCAGACAATGGGTATAATTTCTATTCTGACAAAAAAGTGCTAGAGTTTTCATTCACCATGACCAGCAAAATTGCTTTTCAAAAGCATGCTTACAAGACATTGTTGTTTTTATTTATAGCCCTTTTCTCTTGTAATGAGAAACTGTTATTAGAAATAAAAGAAGTAGAAAATAAATCCTTAGTTTTATTTGCATGATGTGCATGATTGCATGATGTGGAAATAGCTGCTCTTCAGATAACATAATGTGGTTCCAGAAATGCAATTGTGATGTTGAAGCATTGTAACTTTTTGATAAATTGTTTAGTGGCTTTTAATGGAAATAACTGTACGGTAATATACAATAGCTGCTTCTTTCACTGTCCTTGATGGGCAGTAGAAAACTGTTGCAAATTGGCAGCCCTCCAATCAGGTTAAATGTATTCCTTATTCACAATTGACTTTGGGAAGCTGTTAGGCAAGGTGAGTCGTTCTGATTTATGACAGCTATTCAGCAGTGAGGTGAAGTATGAACTTATCTTGACACATAGTTCACCTGGAGAATTGTAGAACACAATACAGTGCTTTCTGCTGAATTAACTTTTTTTTTTTTTTTGGTAGCCATTCTTCCCCTGAAATGTTAATGGAATAAAAACAATGTCTGCAAGATAGGTTGATGAAAGGTTTAATGCAAGTAAAATTCAACCAATAGAAAGATCACAATGTATGATACTGGAAATACACTCTTCCATCTGTTTCCACGTGTGCTAAGGATAATGAGGCCAAGGAAGCTTGGCTAATTGGAGCTGACAGCTATTCATGATAGAGATATGTATCAAATAAGGCAAAAAGATGAATAAGCACTTTCTAAGTTCAGGGTAAATACCACGTATCACTTAGTGTCCTCTTCCCCAAAGCTTGGAGTGTGATTCTCAAGAGTTTCTCCAAAAATTTTTGCTGAACTGCAATTTTGGACATACTAAAAAATCATTAACTATATGGGAGGTGGGGTGATCATATTAACTGCCTTAATTGAATTGAATTTAACCTTGAAATGAAATTAAATCAAACCAAGCTTTGTGCTGCCTTTGTCTTCATCCCGTTTTCACACACTTAATTGTAATCCCCAACATATGCACAGATACACTGCAATCTCACACATGTACATGCCACTTTATATACAAATCTGGAAGAACCACAGTATTATGTTCCGGTTAGATTATTGCATTCTAAAATGCATTTCCAAATAGTGGAAAGAGCATACCAAAAGGAAATAGTTTCATAATCACTAATGAATCATTTAAAAAAAAAAGGTTTTCTCTTTGCAATAGATTAATAACTTACAATGGAGAATGGAACAGCGTGGTATATAAAAATATGTTCTTATTTTTTCACAGTCAATTGTTAGTCTTCTGGAATTATGAACAAGACTTGATTTACAAACATATTTGAATCCTGGCAGGAAAATGTTTATTTGATAATACAGGTAATAACAGCTGCGAGAATTGTCTATGCACAAAATTGGAAAGCAGAGAAAATACCTTCAGAAGAAGTAATTAAAAAATTTTTAGATTGTGCAGAAATGAATAGATTAACTTTGATGATTAAGGATAGAGAAGACTCAGAATATTTTAAAATATGGAATTATTTTTATCGCTGGTTGGAGAATTGATATCATGGATTGGACAAGGACCAAGATAGAATAAATAACAATATACAGAAGAAGAAAGAAACTTTGGAAGATAACACTGAGATGTCACAAGGAAGAAATAATTGATGTATTAAATGTTTGTTTGTCTAAAAAATAAAAAAAACTTTTATAAAAAAAAATATTTGAATCCTGGCATATATCTTATTCCTAAGGAATACAATCTATTGAGAAATTGATTTGCATGAAACTCATTTTTTTTAAAAAGGTAGAAAAGTATCCAAGTATTTAGTTCTTATTTAGTTAACAGGACTGGTAAAGAAATAAATATTTAAACATTTATAAAAGGTACCATTTTTTAAAAAATCTGATAATTCTAAAGTTAAGATTTTGCAGGGAAAGTGGAAATATGAATCATTATTTGTGAATGCTTGTTGCTGGGATCCCTGATACAGGGAAATGAAAGCAGAAGTCATTAAAAAAAAAAAGGACAATTTGTAGTAAGTTTGGAGGTGTTCATTTTATTGTCTATATTTCTCTAGGGACTGTATTTGAAAATCTAAGGGTAATTCTTTATATTTTTGATACAGTTGTATTTGTACAGTATTGATGAAAGATTATTAACAGTCTAAATTTTAGTTTAACAGACAGTTAAATATAAAAAGAAAGAAATATAGAAGATTTTAAAAAGACAATATTATTTTTTAATTATTGAACAAGTAGGTAAAATATCCTTCAGGTTGAGTTCAACTCTGCTCATGTAATAGATAGTTAGTTTCTTAAATGATCATGCAATGGCTAAAATACTGGTAATTTGGTGCACAATTAATCAGTTGCTATTTTCAATTCCAGAAGACGCATACTAAGTACTTTGATGCTATATACAGAAATGCAATGAGATTGTTCAATCTGAAAGTTGCCATAAATGATATATATTCCATTTTTTTCCTCTTAAAATCATAAAGAAATAGTCACAAAAACAAATAGTTATTGTTAAGGATTCTCCATTTACTTCTCCATTTCCTAATTTTTTAAGATTGTGTCTTTTGCTCTTCTGTCTATCAGCCACAGCATTTTAGCAAGATACATAGCTGTAGTATCTAATTTTCTGTTTGCCTATCACATTAGCTCACTATAATCTGGACACATTGTGAAGTGGACACAAATATCTGAGTTTATCCAGTGTGAAACTGGCTTAGTCATGCTCAGATGGTGGGTCTATTTACCCAGAAAAAACCTAAACTGAAGGCTCTGAAGACATTGTCAGGCTACTGTTTAAGGAAACCAAGAAGATATTAGTAAATTATGGAGCCATATATGTGCTCATGGTCTGTCAATGATTTGCAGACACATGTTGCTGCTAAAGTTACAATAATGATATTAAGCATGCTGTCTTTATAAAGTTTCTAAACCTTTTAGTCCATGCTTGTAGTGGATGTTGTTAGGCAAGAAAACCAACTGCACAGGTATAGGTGGTACCTGGCTCAATACTGGTAGTAGTACCTGCGAGAGGGCTCTTGGAGTCCTAGTGGACAATTATATCATATTTAATATGAGCCAGCACACTCCTAGGTTGCATTAACATCACAAGAATCAAAATCATGTGAAATGTTAATACCACTTTGTAATGTCTTGGTAAGACCACACTTGGAATATTTCATCCTGTTTTGGTCACCACAATATAAAAAAGATGTTGAGACTCTAGAAAGAATGCAGAGAAAAGTAACAAAGATGATTAGGGGATTTGGAGGCTAAAACATACAAGAAACGCTGCAGGAATTGAGTATGTCTATTTTAATGAAAAGAAGGACTAGGGGTGACATGATAGCAGTGTTCCAATATCTCAGGGGCTGCCACAAAGGAGAGGAAGTCAAGCTATTCTCCAAAGCACCTGAAGGCAGGTCAAGAAGAAATGGATGGGAAATAATCCAAAAGAGAACCAAACTAAGGAGAAATCTGCTGACAGTTAGAACAATTAATCAATGTAATGACTTCCCTCCAGTGCTCCAACCCTGGAGGTTTTTAAGAAGAAATTGGAGTACCATTTGTCTGAAAAAGTATATGGTTTCCTGCTTGAACAGAGGGTTGGACTAGAACTGGGGTGTCAAACTCATGGCCTGTGGGCCGGATGCATCACGCACTGGCCATGCCCACCCCCATTTTAGAGAAGGGAGAAAAAAATCACGATATGTCACATGATGACAATGTGACGATACAAGTTTGACACCCCTGGACTAGAAGAACTCCAAGGTCCCTTCCAATTCTGTTATTCTGTTATTCTGAGTTCCTTTGAATGTGGTCCCCAGAACTTCCCCAGAAGCTCCAAAGTTGAATCTAGTGATATTAAGCAATTTGCTGAGAAACGATGCAAGGAGAAGTTGTGGGTGAGTATCACCATTCCTAAGATGCTTGCTCAGCAGTTGCGGTTAGAGAGTCTAAATCAGATTTTATAGCATATTTGGGGATAATAGATATTTTTTTGCCCATCAACAGAGCATAGAATAGGGCTCTTGTTTGTGCCTACCTGGGTCTTCAGCCTTGATCTCAGTGAGATAAATGATGTGACAGCATTGCTGATAGAGGAAACTGTCAGTAATAAAAGCCCTTTATATATAGAAAAACCCCTTCCAGTTATGGTATTATTTCTTCTTGCTTATTTAGTGGGAGGGCAACATGAGAGCTAATAAGCTTGTCATCCTTGACAAGACTCTTTCAGTTGCTTTCCTTCTCAAAGAGCATTCACTTAAAATTGGCCTTGAGGGAGATAAAGGAACCTCGTGACATTGAACAGGTTTCTATTCCTCCCTCTGATTTAACCGTTGTTTCTTTCTTCTCCTTTTGTGAAAAAGAGTGGTAAGGTTATAGTGGGTATCCCCAAAGATTCTAATTTGTGTTATTGGAAATGGTCTCAAGAATGCTCTCATGAGAAACAGTATTCTTCTCAAACTCAGTAATAATTCTGTTCCCTTTATAGTAATATAATAACCATTCTATAATCCCAGATCATCAAGTAACTTTGATATTGCATCAGCTGTCTAAGGGAATTTAGAACTACTTTATTATGGACTCTGCTTTTCTGTTGATACTTTTAATTTGTAGGAGCATTTTATTTAATTGAAAGTCTGTCTATATGATAGAAGAGTTGTTCTTCTCACTTAAGGAAGGACCTACATTTTGGGATTGTCTGAGACTTCATTTTCCTTTGAAGTTGATTTTGTTGTATTATTTTATTATGTCTTTCCTCTCTCACACATTCTATATGGCCTTTTTCTGAGTTAATTCAGTTAATTTAACATTTCTGGTCTTTTATTCCTTTCCTATTAGAATATGTACTGTATGACTAGTAAAGGTAAAATGTAAAGATTCCCCGCGCACATATGCGCTATCATTCCCGACTCTAGGGGGGCAGTGCTCATCTCCGTTCCAAAGCCGAAGAGTCAGCGCTGTCCGAAGACATCTTCATGATCATGTGGCCGGCATGATTAAATGCTAAAGGCGCACAGAACACTGTTATCTTCCCACCAAAGGTGGTCCCTATTTTTCTACTTGCATTTTTTACGTGCTTTCAAATTGCTAGGTTGGCAGAAGCAGGGACAAGTAATGGTAGTGCACCCATTACACACCACTAGGGATTCGAACCGCTGAACTGCTGACCTTTGAATCGACAAGCTCAGCATCTTAGCCACTGAGCCACCGTGTCCCTTTTTATGTCCCTTTTTGCTGTATGCATAAACGATAACAAATTGTTTTAACTCATTTTCTCATACATGTAACTCTTATAGTTGTTTGCAAATAGAAAGCACAGTTTGCACAATTAAAAAGCATTGGTGAGATATAAAACCAGTTGCTAGCTTATATTGACTTACAATTCCTCTGAATTTCCTTTATCTGTTTTGAGGTTCTTGCTGGCACTGTTTCTTCCCCGGCAACTAAATTCAGCTTGTTCTTATAATAAGGCTAATTCCTTATATCTATTGTTCAACTGTAGCAAATTTTAAAGTGCTTACTGAGGCTTTGGATGTCAGCAAATTGTCAGTTGTCAGCTGTTCTGACAGTTTGTCCAATGTTTCTCCAAAGCTTATCCTGACTTGTTTTAGATTCACTTTTATTTACAGCTCTGTGTAGCTCTCTGCTACTTTTCCTGCAGATCTGAGAATAGCTCAAGTTGTAAATCCATTGTTTTAATAGGCTTTACCAGAACAAGTTCTGAGCACTTGGATTTCACCCAGCCCTGGGAGAACATGTGCATGTGCAACACAGAAGATTGTGTGCATGTCTTCTTTAACTGCCAACTGTACACCCTAACAAAAGCTCAGTATTATTAGTCATTGCTGTATTGACAGAATACCACATTGGGACCACAGAGTAAGACTGTTTTATTTCCTTCAGGTCACAGAGACGATAGTTTTTTAATCAATAGAACTGCTTAGTTTATAGTTGGAGCTGTTCAACTGAGATCATATTGCACACATTGGGGTAGCATGTAAAGGTGATGCATTCATTTAAAGACATTCTCTTTTCTATTTTAGCATACAACTTATTTTATACTTTGGTATTCTATTTTATCTTCCATCATTTTATATCACAAGAGTTTATCTCATGTTTATTCATTTTATCTTAACTTATTCTAGCCTGTTTGGTTGCAGCTCATTCCCATTGTTTCTTGATATGGTAAATTGACTTGCTATATTTAACAATAGCAATGTAATATAAATAAAATAAATTCCAGTGGATAAACAGTGGATTAGCATGGTGCTTAGATTATGTCCTACTCCCTCAGGGCATTTTGAGAATCCATTCATATTGAAGCATTGCACAACTGCTCTGTCTTTCTCTCTCTTGTTTGCCCACTGCCTCATCCAGTAGAGTTAAAACCTACATCAGTTAAGATCTCCATGCATCTGAAGTAGGCCACCTTTCATGAAAGCTTATGCCCTTGTAATAAAATTTGTTTATCTCCATAGAGACTCTACCAGACGATGGGTTTTAGTTACCATAGATTGACGCAGCTCTCCTCCTGTAATGTTGACAGAGATATATTGCAATGCCCTTGAAAGAATGTTTTGCACTGCTCAAGATCACTTATAAAATACTTCTTTTGAAGCAGCTACGTTATTTGCACGCCTCGGATAGAGCTTCTGGAAGCTATTCATGGGCAACTCCAAACATATGTGCATGCATACCATTTCCCCCAAAATAAGACATCCCCTGATAATAAGCCCAATCGTGCTTTTGAGCGCATGGCAATAAGGCCAAGTGCTTATTTCAGGGTTCCAAAAATATAAGACAGGGTCTTATTTTTTTGGAAACACGGTAGTCATTTTTTTTTCTTTTTCTTCAATAAATTTGAACAGGTAATCGTCAAGTTATGACCATCATAAACTATTGAAGTCATTAAATGGGTCACTGACTGATCATATCTGATTTTACAACCTTTTTTTGCAGAGGTTGTTAAGCAAATGCCACAGCCTTTAAGTGTTAAGCAATCCAATCTGTGTTTTTTGCCAGAAACCAACAGTAGTTGTTGGAAACCGGCAAAAAATAATAATAAATCATATGACCGCAGGAAGCTGCAAACAGCCATAAAGGCGAGCCAGTTGCCAAGCATCCAAAGCATGATAATATGACCATAGAGCAGTGCCATCATCAAAACTTTGTAGCTTTGAATGGTCACTAAGCAACTGATCATGATATGGGGGCTGCCTGTACTGTGAATAACCTCTTTTAAAGGCTATGTACAGCCCCACTTTGCAGTGCATTATTTTATTTATATTGTTTTTAAAAAATTATCTCCTCCTAATTTCAAGAGCAACTATTATACTGCTTCAAAATACACACACAAGTGGAAGGTGATGAGAGCTAGAAACAAAGCCGAGATCCTAGTCTTATCCATCACCTGTGCATCCTATTCTGCCATGTAGGAAGAAGAAATAGAAGAAATAGTTGGGAGAGTGCGATCATCAGTAAATCAGTTTGGCTGATGCTTCAGCCTGGGACCATAAGAGGTCTCAGCCCGTCTGTCACAAGATGTCTTAACCCAAAGTGACAATGTTTGGATTTCCATGCCAAGTCCTATTATGGACACATCGTTAAAGAATAGCTTTAGTTCACAATATTTAGAAATGAACCAGAGTGAAGAGAACCTGATTTCCATGCTTGTCTTGTACCTGTCAGCGAATATCTTTTCCATTTCTGCCGTATTTGAACAAGACCACACATGCTGTATTAGGCTTATCGACAAAATGTGAGGTTTCATGCATTTTTCTGGGCCTCTTCCTTTTAAAATCACACAACTCTAAGAAGATTCATTACAACTTGTAAATATTCTGTGCTTTCTTTGCTGGAGATCCGTTTGGTTTGTGGGAAACTGCACATTTTCAATGGAATTCTTTTTTGCAGCTGCTTTCTTCTGTTTATCTGGATCTGTCACTAAAGTAAACTTGCATTTGCTTGTTTAGGAAGCTACAGTGATGTCCAAGGCCTTTTGGTGTCCAAATTCATGAAAGACCTTGGTTTAGTATCGTCACTTGAGGTTATAACTGCAGGATTTGAAGACAAATGCCCATTGACTGAAAAGCAGAATTACTTAAGTCAGTGATGGCTAACCTTTTTGCCGTCGCGTGCCAAAAATGGGGGGAGTGCAGGGGAAGTCGTGCGTGCACGTGCCCACACCCATAATTCAATGCGCCCCACCCCCCCATGCATGCACGCATGACCCCACTGCACTCCCCCTACTTTTGGCACATGATAGCATGGTGGGCCCGGTAGGCCCATTGTTTGCCCTCCCCAGGCTTTCAGAGGGGCCTGGGGAGGGCGAAAACAGTCTTCCCCTCCCCCCCCCGAGGCCCTGCAGAGGCCGGAAACAGCCATTTTCCTGACTTCCAGTCCCACCGGAGCTGAGCTAGGGCAACACTCGCATGCCCACCGATATGGCTCCATGTGCCACCTGTGGCACACATGCCATAAGTTCACCATCACAGACTTAAGTCATTCAGATTGCAGGTTTTAATAGATGGCTAGAGGTCCCCAAATTTAAGTTATAATGTAAATAATGTATTGGCAAGATTGTACAGAATCTTGCACGACTATATCTTTACTCTTCTCACCCTAAGGAATATACCTTGGGGAATTCTAGGGAATGGGTATCCTAACTTTCTTCTTTGGTCTCCAATACAACTCCTGGTTGTTTTGCCTGGTATATGCTCCCTCCTCCTGGGAAACTTCTGCTTCACTGTAGTTTATCACATCAACCTAATGGTTAGTTAAAAGCATGGGAGAGAGACAATTTTGTTGCATGAAGTGTAAATAATTACGTGAGAATAAACAGAGATCAAGTCCATAACATTGGATATGCATTTCCTGAGTAGAAAATAATGTAAATCTCTTTTTTGATGATGCATACCTTTTTTTGAAGGACAGAATGGATACACTACAGATGTGAATTGCTCCATTTCTGATATCTGGTGGGAGGTTGATGTCCAAATGTTGATATTTTTCATTTCCTCCCATTCAACCATTCCATTATAAGGGTGATGAATATGTTAGAAATATCCATCAGAATGTCAGAATTCACGTGTTTAAGGGAATATGGACTGCATTAAAATATGATAGTGTGCAGCACAGGAATAAATGTTTAATTTATTTATGGATGGTATCTTTCAGTAGTGGTGTTGACATCCTTCTCTTTGGAAGCAGCCAATATGAAACCATGGCTTCCTGGACAGAAAAATGTATGTCTTTATCTTGGAGCCAGAATTCTGATTGCTGTTTTATTCTTTGCAAAAATTGATTAGGAAGCTATCCTGGTGCCATCTGGATTAGACTCAAATATATAAATACATATCCTTTGCTCCAGGCTAGGACATCTGTCACATAACCCAGTTCTGTTTACTTTGGTTGTACATTTGCACAATATTAACCTAAGATATATAGCTGAAGCTGATATTTAGTGAAATATTTGTATTCAATCTGAGAGATTAAATCAAAGTATTATATTGTTATCATTCCAATTTTTAGAGATCTCACATGCCTTCATCATCAGAACCTCTAAAGCAGGGGTGTCAAACTCAAGGCCCAGGGCCCGGATCCGGCCTGTGGGATACTTATATATGGCCCACTGGCCACCCTGGAAACGGTGAAGGACCAGCTCGCAGTGGTTCTGCCAGTGAAAATGGGCCCCCAAGCTCTGTTTTCGGCTGCCATGGCCTCCTGCAACCCTCTGCCAGTGAAAACAGAGCTCAGGAGCCTATTTTCACTGGCAGAGCACTCGGGCCACCACAGCTGCCCTCGACAGGAGTGACATTGGGCTGTCCATTCCCACCCTGGTCACGCCTACCCCAACCATGCCCCTGCTCAGTGGTGAAATCCTCCACGGTTTGCCACCGGTTCGCTGCCTGCACATGCACAGTGTGCAACAAATGCATGCTGCATGTGTGCATGCACATTGTGTGCCAAATGTGTGCTTTGTGCAAAAAAAAAAAAAGGACACTTAACAAGGTAAGTAGAACAGCGAGGGGGGAAACAGCTGTGCCGCGCTATTTAGATTTTCTAGAAAGCTTTCTAGCTAATATAAATTGTGCGGCACAGCTGATCATCGGAAATACCGGTTTGGACCAAGTGGTAGCTTTTTTTTACTACTGGTTCACCGTACGGGTTTTTTCACTACCACGAACTGGTGAGAACTGTTAAGATTTCACCACTGCTGCCCCCCCCCCCAAGGTCAAACACTACCCTGATGCGGCTGTCAATGAAATTGAGTTTGACACCCCTGCTCTAAAGGAAGCTGACTGGGAATAACGTTTATCCCATGGTCTTACCTGTCTGCAAAAGTCAGTAACAGTGACAAAACATTTCCTTGAGTCAATGCCCAGGAGTTGGCCTGAGATGAATTACCTGTATGAGTCTTTCCAAAAATCATATTAAGATTCAACATGCTCCAAAGTCATAAAAAAGAGATGGCAAAATCCTGTTCTATTGCTTTGTCTGGGATGATTTTATAAACCTATAGTCTGCTGGTAATTAAAAGATCATGAATCTGAATCTGATCACTTCCCTTTTCAGTCTATACTGATTGAACATGAGATTTTGATGGGGTGGGAGGGAGGTTACAACTACACTAAAATTTTGCCAAGACAAAAAAGTATCATAGCCTGAGCATAATAGCTGTACATAAAAGCATGTTTCTGCCTACTTTGTATTATGGAATTGAAAGCTGTATACATTAGGAGAAATTTAAATGTAAATGGAATGCAGTGGGAAAGAAATAGTTATTACCCAACCTACATTTTAATTATCTGTATGGTGAAAATGGTAAGTCTCTGATAAATCAGATGTCCTATAAAGGGCAAACTGTTCCACATGTGGAAGGCCTACATCTGTGATGGCGCACCTTTGGCATGCGTGCCACAGGTGGCACGAGGAGCCATGTCTGTGGGCATGCAAGCATTGCCCTAGCTCAGCTCCAGCGCATATGCACAAGCTGGCCAGCTGATTTTCGGACCTTCTGGGCTCACTGGAATTTGTGAAATGGGCTGTTGGGCTGGGGAAGGCTGTTTTGCCCTCCCTAGCTCCTAGAAAGCCTCTGGAGCCTGGGGAGCACGAAAAATGGGCCTTCCGGTCCCACCAGAAGTCAGGAAATAGGCAGTTTCCGGCCTCCGGAAGGCTTCCGGGGGGTGAGGAAGGTCGTTTTCACCCTCCAAGAAAGCCTCTGGAGCCTGGGGAGGGCGAAAAATGGGTCTACTGCCATTATGTGCCAAAAGTGGGGGGAGCATGGGGGGGGTCATGTGCACGTGGGGGGGCAGGGCACAATGAATTATGGGTGTGGGCACACATGTGCGTGACCCCCCTGCGGTCCCCCCACTTTTGGCACACAATAACAAAAAGGTTAGCCATCACTGGCCTACATAATAAAATAAGAAGGACATAAACATACCTACACAGAGAAGATTAAGTAAGATGGCAAAGAGATTCTAATTATGGCAAAGCCCTTTTATTTGTACATGTGTTGAAGTTATTTTCATACATTTCATTTCAGAGAAGTTGAGAAAGTAAAACCTCTCTTCAATATTTCAGGTGACAGATGTAGGGATGCTTTCCATATTATAGTAGAGTAAAAGTAATAGCACTATTACTCATCACCATGTTGCTAAGATAAACAAAAAGTTGTTTTAAATGCCAAATTGGGACATTCCATCTTTCTCATTCAGATAGTACAGGCAGCAAACACACAAGAGTAAACCAGTTCCTCAAGCCCTATGGTGAAAATAATAAAGATTAATATCTATTTTAGAAGAACTATTTCCTTTATTAAATTAAATAAATTAACAAATGTTAAAATACTATTAAATGTTTCAGCACTGAAATTAATATTAAAGTATAAGCCTTAAGTATTTGTCGCTAAATATAAGAAGACTCTAGGGCAGTGATGGCTAACCTTTTTGCCTTCATGTGCCAAAAGCAGGGGTAGTGGTGGGGGGGGGTATTGCACGCATGTGTGCCCACAACCATAATTCAATGCGTCCTGTCCCCCCTGTCCCCCCCTGCTTTTGGCATGTGATGGCCCGGTAGGCCCATTTTTTTGCCCTCCCCAAGCTCCAGAGCCTTTCTAGGAGCTTGGGAAGAGTGAAAACAGCCTTCCTCACTCCCCCAGAGGCCCTCTGGAGGCCCGGAAACAGCCTGTTTTCTGACTTCCGGTGGGCCCGGAAGGCCCGAAAATCAGTTGGCCAGCATGCACATGCATGCTGGACTGAGGTAGAGCAATGCTCATGTGCCCACAGATGTGGCTCCGTGTGCCACCTGTGACAACCGTGCCATAGGTTCGCTGTCATGGCTCTAGGGGAAATTTGTGGGTCCAGGCCATCATGACAGCACCCAGCCAAAACCCATTAGATCATCTAAGAGAAAGTACCATCAGTGGATACAGCATCGTTTTCTTTACATTGTTGAATTGATTGAATCGCAGTTAATCAAATTCCCTTGGAGTGAGTTAATCACATGTTGCTGATTCTCAGATTTGCTTCCAACATTATCTTGGACGACAAATGTTGTAAATAAAATGCAAAGATTTGTCTCACCTTGAAGTTGTTCCGGAAGCTGTTAAATTCTGGCTACTCTCCCATTCCTTGGGGTACGGTGGTTCTCATCACCTGTCTGTTATGTTTTATAGTATGTGGAGTAAGATTTACCCAGATGTATGTACAAGATCTTTTTGTTTTCTTTTTGTTTGCTATCATCTTAAGTATAATGCTGTTCAGAGTCAAGCAGTTTCTAAATGTAATCATGAAATAAATAAAATTAATGAATATGGCAAACACTTTATTAATAATAGGAGGTCCTACTCACATAGGAGGACACACTCTGGACTTGGTTTTTGTCTCTGGGCAGTGGTTGAATGGACTGGTTATAGGGGATATAGCTATGGAACCCCTGTCATGGTCAGACCATTCTCTCCTGAGGCTGGACTTTCTGACCGCTACACCCACCGCAAGGAGGCGGAACCGATCAGATGGTTCCGCCCCAGGCGCCTGATGGATCCTGATAGGTTCCAGATGGAGCTTGGGCCATTTCCTGAGTCTCTGGCTCACGATCCTACTGAAGACCTGGGATAGGACGGCCTGGGATAGGACGGCCACCGGGGCTTTGGACCGAGTAGTGCCTTTGCGGCCTCTGAGCCGGCGCCGGATCTGCCCAGCTCCTTGGTTTTCCGAGGAGCTGAGGGAGATGAAGCGCCAGAAAAGACGCCTAGAGAGTGGTTGGAGGGCCAGTCACTCCGAATCCGACTGAACACTAGTTAGGTCTCATATTAAGACCTACTTAGTGGCGATAAAAGCGGCAAGGTGTAATTACTTTTCCGCTCTTATTGCATCGGCAGATAATCGCCCAGCTGCCCTGTTTAGGGTGACCCGTTCCCTCCTCCATCTGGGAGCGCGGGATGACCCCTTGCAGGGGCAAGCTGAGGATTTTCTACAGTATCTGCACGATAAAATCGCTCAGATTCGGGAAGGCTTGGACTCTGACTGGGTAGGTTCCAGTGAGGTGTCTGGGGCAGGTCTTGAGACTGTTGTATGGGATGAATTTGACCCTGTGACTCCCGAGGACGAGGACAGGATCCTGGGGAGATTGAATGCAACCACATGTTTATTGGACCCGTGTCCCTCCTGGCTAGTGCTGGCTACCCGGGAGGTTACACGAGGCTGGCTCCAGAGGATTATAAATGCTTCTTTGAGCGAGGGTTTCTTGCCTCCTGCCTTGAAAGAGGCGGTGGTGAGACCCCTCCTCAAGAAGCCTTTCCTGGACCCGGCTGTTTTGGGAAATTATCGTCCGGTCTCCAACCTTCCCTTCTTGGCGAAGGTTTTAGAGAGTGTGGTTGCGTGACAGCTCCCGCAGTACCTGGATGACACTGTCTATCTAGATCCGTTCCAGTCCGGTTTCAGGCCTGGGTACAGCACGGAGACGGCATTGGTCACGTTGGTTGATGATCTCTGGAGGGCTCAGGACAGAGGTTGCTCCTCTGTTCTGGTCCTATTAGACCTCTCAGCGGCTTTTGATACAATCGACCATGGTATCTTGCTGCACCGGCTGGAGGGATTGGGGATGGGAGGCACCGTGTTGCGGTGGTTCTCCTCCTATCTCTCCGACCGGTTGCAGTCTGTGTTGGCAGGGGGGCAGAGGTCGACCTTTCCTTTCCTTTCCTTTCCTTTTTTTGCATTTATATACCGCCCTTCTCCCCGAGGGGACTCAGGGCGGTTTACAGCCATATTAAAACAATCATGTATAAAAATTAAGACTAATAAAATAATTAAACTATTTGGCTGTAAAATTTAAAACCCCTAAAAACCCCTATTAAAATTAACACTAATTTAAGTCAGACCGGCTTGATGAAATAGTAGGGTCTTCAGGGCTCGTTGGAAGGCACGGAGGTCAAGAATCTTTCTTATATCCGGGGGTAGTTCCTTCCATAGGGCTGGGGCTCCCACAGAGAATGCTCTCCCCCTGGGGGCCGCCCGTCGGCATTGTCTGACAGACGGCACTCTGAGGAGGTCCTCTCTGTGAGAGCGTATCGGGCGGTGGGAGGTATTCATTGGCAGAAGACGGTCCTGTAAATATCCCGGTCCTAAGCCATGGAGCGCTTTGAAGATGGTAACTAACACCTTGAAATGCACCCGGAAGACCACCGGAAGCCAGTGCAGCTCGCGCAAGAGGGGAGTTACCCGGGAGCGACGAGTCGCTCCCATAACCACTCGCGTGGCCGAATTCTGGACCAGCTGAAGTCTCCGGGTGCTCCTCAAGGGGAGCCCCATGTAGAGACCATTACAGTAGTCCAAATGGGAAGTGACAAGAGCGTGAGTGACTGTGCGTAGGGCGTCCCGATCCAGAAAGGGATGCAACTGGGCAATCAGGCGGACCTGATAAAAAGCCCCCCTGGCCACGGCCGTCATATGATCATCTAAAGACAGCCATGCATCCAGGAGGATGCCCAAGTTGCGAACCCTCTCTGAGGGGGGCAAGATCTCATCCCCAATAGCCAGTGATGGCACCAACTGGCTATATCGGGGCACCGGCAGCCACAGCCACTCTGTCTTGGAGGGATTGAGTCTGAGCCTGTTCCTCCCCATCCAGATCCGTACGGCTTCCAGGCAGCGGGACATCACGGCAAGGGCATCATTGGGGTGATCCGGGGTAGAAATGTACAACTGCGTGTCGTCAGCATACAGTTGACACTTCACCCCAAAACCACGGATGATCTCACCCAGCGGCTTCACATAAATGTTGAACAGGAGGGGCGAGAGGACAGACCCCTGTGGCACCCCACAAGTTAGGTGTCTCGAGGTCGACCTCTGCCCCCCTGCCAACACAGACTGCGTACGGTCAGCGAGAAAGGAGGAGAACCACCGCATAACGGTGCCTACCACTCCCAAACCCCCTAACTGACGCAGCATGATACCATGATCGATGGTATCAAAAGCCGCTGAGAGATCAAGAAGGACCAGGACCGAGGAAGATCCTCTGTCCCAAGTCCTCCAGAGATCATCAACCAACGTGATCAATGCAGTTTCCGTGCTGTAACCCGCCCTGAAACCCGACTGGCATGGATCCAGATAGATAGCTTCATCCAGATAACAAGGGAGCTGTTGTGCCACCACACTCTCAACAACCTTCGCCATGAAGCGAAGGTTGGAGACTGGACGATAGTTACCTAATATAGCCGGGTCCAGGGAAGGCTTCTTGAGGAGGGGCCTCACCACCGCCTCTTTCAAGGCGGCCGGGAAGACACCCTCACTCAGAGAAGCATTAATAATGCCCTGGAGCCAACCTCGTGTAACCTCCCGGGAGGCCAGTACCAGCCAAGAGGGACACGGGTCCAATAAACATGTGGTAGCGTTCAGCCTCCCTAGAATCCTGTCCACGTCCTTGGGAGTCACCGTGTCAAACTCATCCCAGATAACATTCTCAAGATCCACTCCCATCATCTCATCCGGAACTACCCAATTGGAGTCCAGACCGTCCTGAATCTGAGTGACTTTATCATGCAGATATTGCACAAATTCCTCAGTTCTCCCCTGCAAGAGGTCCTCCCGTGCTCCTAACTGTAGGAGGGAGCGGGTCACCCTAAACAGGGCGGCTGGGTGATTATCTGTTGATGCAATAAGGGTGGAGAAATGATTACGTTTCGCCACTCTTATTGCCACTAGGTAAGTCTTAATATGAGCTCTTACCAGTGTCTGGTCAGATTCAGTGCGACTGGCCCTCCAATCGTTCTCTAGGTGTCTTTTCCGGCGCTTCATCTCTCTCAGCTCTTCGGAAAACCGAGGAGCTAATCGAGATCGGCACCGGGTCAGAGGCCGCAAAGGCACGACGCGGTCCAAAGCCCCAGCAGCCGCCCTATCCCAGGCGGCTACCAGTTCTTCAGTCGAGCCGTGAGCCAGAGTCTCTGGGAAAGGCCCAAGCTCTGTCAGGAACCTGTCTGGGTCCATCAGGTGCCTGGGACGGAACCACCTAGTCGGTTCCATCTCCCTGCGACGAAGGGAAGCGGTATGGAAGTCTAGACGAAGGAGCAAATGATCTGTCCATGACAAGGGATTGATGACTAGTTCCCCTAAATCAAGATCATTCAGCCACTGACCAGAGGTAAAAACCAAGTCTAGCGTGTGTCCCCCTGTGTGGGTGGGGCCATGAACTAACTGGCCTCGAGGCGCCTTGCTTGCGGGGTGCCGCAAGGGTCGGTCCTCTCACCGCTCCTGTTCAACATTTATGTGAAGCCGCTGGGTGAGATCATCCGTGTGTCAGCTTCTCAGTGCTGACATAGTAAAGAGGGGGTTAAATTCCTGTGAGATTATTAAGAGAGAGAGTGCCGTAGAGTGATTTAGATAATGACCAATAGGATAAGGAAGCAAGCCAGGAAAGGGAGGGATGATGGAGCAGAGGTCATTTCCTGGCTGCATATGAGTCCGTGAAGTCCGTTTCAGGGTGCAGTGTCATCTGTACGCTGATGATACGCAGCTGTACATCTCCACCCTGGATCACCCCAATGATGCCCTCGAAGTGATGTCCCAGTGTCTGGAGGCCGTACGGGTCTGGATGGGGAGGAACAGGCTCCGACTCAATTCTTCCAAGACCGAGTGGCTGTGGATGCCGGCGTCCTGATATAGCCAGCTGGTGCCTTCGCTGGCTATTGGGGGCGAGTCTTTGCCCCCCACAGAGAGGGTTCGTAACTTGGGTGTCCTCCTGGATCCACGGCTGTCTTCAGAAGAGCATATGACGGCCGTGGCCAGGGGGGGGGTTTTATCAGGTTCGCCTGATATGCCAGTTGTGTTCCTTTCTGGATTGGGACTCCTTATGCACAGTCACTCATGCTCTGGTCACTTCTCGCCTGGACTACTGTAATGCTCTCTACATGGGGCTCCCCTTGAGGACCACCTGGAGGCTCCAACTGGTCCAGAATGCGGCCGCACGGGTGATTATGGGGGCGACTTGGCGCTCCCATGTGACACCTCTCCTGCACGAGCTGCACTGGCTCCCAGTGGTCTTTCGGGTGTGCTTCAAGGTCTTGGTTCTCATCTTTAAAGCACTCCATGGCTTAGGGCCCGGGTACTTACGAGACCACCTTCTGCCACCGATATCCTCCCACCAGCCAATACGCTCTCATAGAGAGGGCCTCCTCAGGGTGCCGTGGGTCAGGCAATGTCGACTGGCGACCCCCAGGGGGAGAGCCTTCTCTGTGGGGGCCCCCGCCCTCTGGAATGAGTTACCCCCGGGGATTCGATTAATCCCAGACCTCCACACTTTCCGCAAGGCATTAAAGACTTTTCTATTCCAGGAAGCCGGGCTGGCTTAACGTAGATTTTAATGGGTGAATTTTAGGAGGGATTTTAAATTTGGGGAAGCCAAAATTTGATTTAATTACGTTTTTAGATTATTTTTAACTTTTATATTGCTTGTATTTTAATTGTTTTAATGTTTGGCTGTTCACCACCCTGAGTCCGTCAGGAGAAGGGCAGTATATAAATCTAATAAACTAAACTAAACTAATAATATTTGAACTTCTGGGAACCTAGAGAGGTGAATGAACATATCAAGTTTCTCTCATTCAGCAGGTCAGTATGATACTGAAAGCAAAGCGATGTGAGCTCCGACACACACAGCATCTCTTCTTTCAGAGCAACAAAATATGTGGACTTGGGAAAACAGGAAAAGGGATAATCAGGAGAATATAAGAACAGCATAGAAGTACATAAAGCAAAAACAATTTTTTGTTAAAAACAAAACACCCCAGAATCTAGCAGATCCCACTAATAGGCTTCAACAACTATGGAGATAACTATGGGTAAATGAGAATTTGTGTTTTATGGGGACTGAGAAATAGATTGTTTCTTTTCAAAGGTGGTGGCTTGGGAGTCAGTTGTATTGTAGCCTAATTGTGTGAATCATTCTGTATTTAAGCATGTTTAGTTGGGCTGGAATAAGTTATGGCAAATTTTAATCACACCCATTTAACATAATTGAAATGCTCTAAGGTGCCAGTTGAAATGCTATGCTATTGGCTGGACTCAAAATGGAACAAAAAACGTCATACTTCTAAAAATGATAGTATAAAACTCTCCCGAGCCATTGAGAATTGTGAATCACAAATTTTGATTGTCTCAGTTACCAAAAGACGTACAGATCTACTTTAATGACACAGACTCTCCTTTAGGATTTTCTTTACAAATACAGGGAGTCCTCGACTTACAACAGTCCATTCAGTGACTGTTCGAAGCTACAGCAGCACTGAAAAAGTGACTTTTGAGCATTTTTCACACGATGATTGCAGCATTCCCAAGGTTGCATAATTTACATTTGAATGTATGACACCTGGTTCATATTTATTATGATTGCAATAACTTGGGACATGTGATCCTCTTTTGCAACCTTCTGACAAGCAAAGTCAATGAGGAAGCCAGAGTCATTTAACAACTATATTCTGAATTTAACAACTGCAGTAATTCACTTAACAAAAGTGGCAAGAACAATTGTAAAATAGGGGGGAAACTCGCTTAACAAATTTCTCACTTAGCAACATAAATTCTGGCCTCAATTGTGGTCATGAGTTGAGGACTACCTGTAAAAAAAATGTAACCTACCGTATTTTTTGAAGTATAAGACGCACCTAAAAAGGGGTGAAAATTTAAGTGCATCTTATACACTGAATGTAGCCTTGCCCACCCACTCTTTGGCCTCTGCCTCCCAGCAATTTACCTCCTTGCAGCAAGCAGCAAGAAGAAACAGCCCATTTCAGCTTCAGCACAGCCTAATTAGCTCAAGTTGTTTGTCTGTTGGATCGGCCTCCCGACTCTCAGTTGTTTTGTGCAGGCCACTGCTGCTTGCTACAAGGAGGTAAATTGCTGGGAGAAGATTTTTTTTTTCTTGTGCTAATCAAGCTATGCTGAAAACAAAAATGAAAGTAAAGCAGGATATTTGCTGTTTGCTGCAACAAACTTTGCTCAGCAGAATTGGTTTGATTTATTGGTTTGATTTATATGCCGCCCTTTTCCGGAGACTCAGGGCAGCTTACAATGCGTTAAACAATAAGCAATCCATTCTAGAATTATCTTCAATTTGGGCCTCCTTCTCTGTTTGATTAGCCCAGTTTTTATCCAAAGTCTATACATACCCATCAGAGCATATCCTTGAAGTGTAAGCAACATTATGTACCATATAAAAAAAGAAATAAGAAATAGCAGTAAAATGAAAATTTAAAGGCACAGGATAAGAAAACAAATGAAAATATATCTAAGATTATGGTACATCAAGATCATTCTCTCCATATCTTTCTATATCCTTGAAAACCAATCCCCACTTCATACATTGCCTTGTTCACTGAACTTTTTACTTCTTTTTGAGAAATCACTTCCATTAAACTATGACTTTCTGAGTCATTCCTTCTCTCTTGACCCATTCACCATACGCTATATTTATTTCGTAATTCAATTCTCAGATGTTGTCTTTGAATAATCAAACTTCCTCAATGTGCTTCCTTCATAGTAGTCATTAACTTTTATATTCAGTTTACATTCCTTCAACAACCATTTATCCTTGACCTACATTTTTTTGAGTTAAGTAACACGTAAGTTACTCATTTCCAATGCATTCAATTTAATTTATGTATTATCCTGTGAGCCAGCTCTTAGATTGATTTTGTTGGCAAACATTCTTTTCCTTGCAAAAGCCATGTACTATCTACTGTATTACTATGCTTTATTATATCTTGGTTTCACTTGTTCCATTTTTTTCCTGTCAATTTTCATCTTTCACCAGTACGTGATAATACACAGCTGTACATCTCCACCCCGGACCACCCCAATGATGCCCTTGATATGATGTCCCAATGCCTGGAGGCCGTGCGGATCTGAATGAGGAGAAACAGGCTCAGACTTGACCCCTCCAAGACTGAGTGGCTGTGGTATAGCCAGCTGGCTCCATCGCTGACTATTGGGGTGAGATTTTGACTCCCGCAGAAAGGGCTCGCAACTTCGGTGTCCTCCTGGTTACGTGGCTGTCTTTAGAAGACCATATGACAGCTGTGGCCAGGGGGGCTTTTTATCAGGCTCGCCTGATCTACCAGTTGCGTCCCTTTCTGGACCGGAATACCCTGTGCATTGTCATTCATGCCCTCGTCACTTCCCGTCTGGACTACTGTAATGCTCTCTACATGGGGCTCCCCTTGAAGAGCACTCGGGGGCTCCAACTTCCAGAATGCAGCTGCGCGGGTGATTATGGGGTGACTTGACGCACCCATGTAACACCTCTCCTGCGCGAGCTGCACTGGCTGCCGGTGGTCTTCTGGGTGCGATTCAAGGTTTGAATCACCACCTTTAAAGCGCTCCATGGCTTAGGACCTGGATATTTACGGGATCACCTTCTGCCACCGATAGCCTCCTACCGGCCGCTACGCTCCCACAGAGGGGGCCTCCTCAGAGTGCCGTCGGTGAAATTATGTCAACTGACGACCCCCAGGGAGAGAGCCTTCTCTGTGGGGCTCCTGCCCTATGGAACGAATTGCCTCCGGATATACGTACAATCCCCGACCTTCGTACCTTCCGCCGTGCCCTTAAGACTTTACTATTTCAACAAGTTGGTCTGACGGAATAATGAATTTTAATGGGGTATTTTTTAGTCTTGGGGTTTTTAAAAAAATAGGGCCATACCATTGAATATGTTTTAAATACTTTTAATTGTTGTGTTATATGTGTTTTACTATGGCTGTACACCACCCTGAATCCTTCAGGAGAAGGGCGGTATAAAAATTTAATAAAATAATTAATTAATTAATTAATTAATTAAGAGCCTGGTTTAGCTCTGCAGACTAAAGCACCGTAATTAACATCCAGCTGTCTGCAATTACACCAGTTCGAATCTCCCAAGGCTCAAGGTTGACTCAGCCTTCCATCCTTTCTAAGGTAGGTAAATTGAGGACCCAGTTTGTGGGGGCAATAAGCTGACTTTGTATAAATATACAAAAAAGTATGAAGGCTATTGCTTAACGCATTGTAAGCCACCCTGAGTCTTCGGAGAATATAAATCAAATTTTAAAAAAAATCTTTAATGAATTAATTTGCTGATACAAATACCTGAATCATACTATCTTACAATGGGGTGGGGGGGAGAATGAAATTTTCAGACAGTGATACAACATCAACTACATACAAAGTTAATATCAAATATATATTTAGCAATAGCAATAGCACTTAGACTTATATACTGTTTCACAGTGCTTTACAGCCCTCTCTAAGCAGTTTACAAAGTCAGAATATTACCCTCAACAATCTGGGTCCTCATTTTACTGACCCCGGAAGGATGGAAGGCTGAGTCAACCTTGAGCCTGATGAGATTCCATTTGCCAAACTGCTAGCAACCGGTGATCAGCAGAAGCAGTCCGCAGTACTGCACTCTAACCACTGTGCCACCATGGCTGATTTTTTTATATATATTAAGCAGTCCAAGAAGACATGAAACATACTTTTCTTATTTCCTGCTCAATGGTTGTCTATCAGCTAGGAAATCTTTTATTTTCACACATGCTTTATTTCTATCATATATTACCCTTACCACATTCCTTAACCAACCTTAAATTCCCTTTTCACCTAAAACCTTTCATAATTTAAAATTATTCATTTTATCATATAGTATTTTAATTAACAAAGCAAAAATGAACTGTTTTAGATGTGTTTTGAAAGACCTCTGAAGAGCAAAGAGCTGTACCTTCTACCCAATAGAAAGATACACAGCACTACACTTTTCAAATTGGACTCACTGTTAATTCTCATATCTTCTACCAAATTCGACCAAATATCTTTCCAAGGCAAACTAAATAAATGAGTACCCTGTGCTTTTTGTATTCACTCCTGCTATTTTCCTTTCTCTAAGAGAGTAATAACATTATTGCAGTCGTCAGTCAAAACACACAACTTAAAGAAGTTATTCAGCCACTCTGTAAGCAAACTGTATCTATATTACAATATTTCTCCAATAACACTGTTTACACCTGTAGTCTTGGTATTTTTCAACATTTATATTTCCCTTTCATCAGTTTTTTTATTCAACAATAACCTTTCAGTATTGAATTTATTTCCACTCTGCCACATATCATTTCCATAGAGATCTCTAAAATCCTCCGTCAGAGATTCCACCACTTCATTTTCTTTCTCTCTACATTCATTCATTCATTCATTCATTCATTCATTCATTCATTCATTCATTCAGTCAGTCAGTCATTCAGTCATTTGTTTGTTTGTTCATTCCCTTCCACTGTCTTTTCCATTTCAACATTCCACTTTGCATTTTTTTCATACTTGGGTGACATATTTTTATTCTGTTCCAAGCAAAATCCTCTTTTGTTACATTGACTTTAATTTTGGTTCAAAGATTAATCTACCTTTTAATAGAGTTTTCATACAGGATTCATATTTTCTGGACCTATTATTGTTCCACATTCATTTCCTTTTAATTTACTTCATTCCTTTTCTTCAAAAGTCAATTCTTCTCCCCCCACAATTCCACTCTGGACATTACCAGAAACAAGTCTGTCCCACATTCAAACTCTCTCATCACCCCTGTATCTGTCCCTAATTTCTTAATTTTTTTATCATAAACAATAACATCAATCATACTTTTTGATTAATTCCTTTTCAGTTTGTACATCTGAACAGACGTATGCTTCAAACACGTATCTGAAATAAATAGACTAATTGTTCTGATAGGCATTTCTAAGGTATCTGTAATTATTCTCATACTGCATTTCAAATGTTATAGCACAGATCATGACATGACTTTTTTGTATTAAATAAGGAAGGAAGTTAAGCAATTAAAGAAGCAATTGATGTGTAAGAAAGAGCTTCAAGTGACAGGCACTGTTCAGTAAAAGAATTGTTTGGAAGAGAACAAAGATGAAAAAAAACCCCAAGAATGCGAGAGAACAATAATGAAGAGGAAATGATTGAATCAAAAATGAATTTTCAGAAAGAAAGCAATAAGTTGCAAGCATTCCTGATACAAAAAGCTGAAGTGAGCTACATTTTAAAGCTCAGTATGAGGATACTTTATACTTGTGATTTCATCGTGTGGGATGAATAACAATAAATAACAAATACGTTTCTGAACTCTTATGGTCAGTGATGACTTCCATAGTCCATTATTATTGTATATAATTATGGAGATGCACCAAAGCCTGAGTATCTTTCAGAAGTATTGAAATGTCCCTTTCAATCCAGTCCAGTCTTAAAAGATTGTCCATTTTTTTTCTAACTTGTCCTCCTCTTCGACCGATTCTCTGTAGTGATACTGATTGGAAATTATAGAAGATAAGGACAAGGAAGACTACAGATTTGGAAAGGCTGATTAAAGGATTTATCTAGAAACTTTCCTTAATAGTTGTTTATTTATTATGGGTTAGTTGGTTGATTCATTCTTCATAATGTGATTATTTTTTCTGTTTTCAATAAAATAAAATAGGTCCAGATCAGCCATAATAAAATAATTAGCTTTTAAAGAAGCAAATCCTACCCATCCCTAAGTAAATATGCCGCTGATAAAAGTGAGATGAAAATTGCTAGAGAAATACAAATATCTTGAGCAAGAATTCCAAAACCATGGATACCATGGTGGAGAAGTCACGTTCTTCAAAATTAGAGCGGATCGCTTTTTTTTCTTTTTTGCTGTACCAATCAGTAACAGAAAGATATGCCCTGCATACTGTTTGTGTGACGTTTCTGTAAGTGCTTTTTCTACTCAGAAATCACTTCTAGAATTTCAAATAGAATTCAATCTTATTAATAAATCCACTTATAAAGAATGCAACTAACCTAGTTTGCAAATTAGCTGATCTGTGGCTCTTGCTTTGCCTGGATTGGTGAAGTGTAGAATTTGAACTGATGAGTGTTAACATCCTTCTAGCAATTCTGAGATTCTCTGTGCAGTAGCGCAGATTTCTGTAAGGCCCTAATTAGTGACCTTTGTGCCTTTTGCGAAATTGCCCTAAGAGCAACACAATGCTGTTTTATTACCCACATAAAAGACTTACTGATAATCCTTATCAGCATTGAATAATTACACTATAATTATCCTAGGTAAAGCAAGAGATAAAGCACCACCTAGTGGGTAAAATTCTCATCCTTGTCACTCCCTTCATTTAAAAAATCTCATTGTTCCTTAAAATCCAGATTTGCTTGAACTGGATGTATTGCTACCATATTAGCACTTATTGGAAAACTACTAGTAGTTAACCTTCAAAGTATGAATAGGATTCCTCTTTTAAACTGCCCTAACAAGACATTGATAAGCAATATTTCAGATCATGTATTAGAAGAGTTAGTGAGGTATCATAATTAGGATTTTGGTTTAAGACTAGGGAAACTCAGGTTCAAGTTTACCTTTAATCATAGACGTTTTGAGACAATCACTTCCTCTCAGTCCAACCTACCTCATGGGGCATGAATTTTAAAAAGACTGGAAAAAGAAAACAAAGATAGGTGTCTTGGTTGCAAGTCCCAAACATCTGGAGCAGTGGTGGTATTCAGCTGGTTCTATCTGGTTTGGGCTAATTGATAGCGGCAGCTGCAGGAGGTTCCGCCCACCTACCCAGATATCATCACATCCCATTTTTGATGCTCTGTGGCGTGGAGGTGGCGCCTGCGCTCACACTTGTGAACTGGTAGCAAAGGTAAGTGAATACCACCCCTGATCTGGAGCACATCTTGAATGCCATCAGCATTGACAAAATCATCACCAGTCAATTGCAAAAGGCAACTTTTACTTGAAACAGTTTACATCCTGTGCTGATAATCTGTAACAATAAGCCAAACAACAACTACTACTACAACATCTACCTATCCCAGGTCCTTGGGAAGGACTTTATAAAAGGATAATAATGCCAATTCCAATCTGAACATTTGGCTGTGTTTCTTATACCCATAGTAGCAATAATATTTATTAAACTTGTATGCCATCTGACTCCCAATGATTCCCACTCAGAACAAATACAGAAATTACAATAAAAGCAAAAATTCAATTAATTCTAATTATAAAACTTATTATCTTGATATTATTGATACGATTTGAAAGAATTGCATGACACTATTAAAAATGTGAAGAACTTTTGGTCTTGATAGATTTACCCAATACTGAAAAGTTTAAACAACTGGAATTCAGTCTTTGTTTCTTTTAAAAAAAATGTAATCCCATTTCTTCAAAGCACACTGGACTCTGGTTTTAAAAGGTCTTCAAGATTAATTTCTAGATCATTTCTGATTTGTTGCCTAGAAGCAGGAATCATAGTGGGAGCATTGTTAGTGGCTGGCAGAGCAGCAGTTAATTTCCCAGGAGGAACTGACTCTGATCCTTCACATTTGATAAAACTGAGAAGATGACTTCTGAGAGGAAGAAAGACAGAAATGAAAAAGAAATGAGGAGGACTTGCCTAGGAACATCAAATAATGAGTCCAGATGAGCTACCCCCAATCATCCGTCTTTGTGGTCACATGCTATAAAGCCAAGGGTTTATTTAAGGAAGTAATAAGTAACTTACTTAGCTGGGCTGATACATGGATTTCCCTTGGAATTTTGTGTGCATGACATTCCTTGATTCTCCATAGATTTCTCTTTTCCCATAAACTTTTTATTTTTATTTATTTGTATCCCACCTTTATTATTTTTATGAATAAATCAAGGCAGCGAACGTATCCAGCACACCTTCATCCTCCTATTTTCCCCACAGTCACCATGCTGTGAGGTAATTTAGGCTGAGAGAGACTGACTGGCCCAAAGTCACCCAACTGGCTTTCATGCTTAAGGCTGGACTAAAACTCTTGGCCTGCCAGTTTCTTGACATGTGGCTTAACCACTAGGCTTCCTTAGATTCAGAAAGGACCCTCTCATGAAAATCTCTCCATCATTCAAGAGTTCATGCTTGTATAGAAACTCAATATTTCAGGACTTGTTAAGATTTGTGACATTCTGCATTTATGGACTTTGGGCAGGAAGATCTAAAGCCCCTTCCTCTCCCTATTCCTGGAGCCGGGTTGAAGGGATAAATCCTGGGTAGAAGAGTACAGAGCAACTTATCACAGTGACCTTTCACCAGAAAAACCTGGGAAAAATTGGTATGCCAAAAAAGTTTTAAACTATTCCTCTGCCTAATTTATAATAGCAGGTTTCAACACTAGCATATTTCTATACATATTAAACTGATTTGTAACTGAAGTGCAGATGACATTCAGTTTCATTTCTGCTTTCCGCTGAATTTTGTGACCTTAATTGTCTGCTGAGAATTTGACTGGGGTTACTAACGGATTAAATAACATTGAATAAACTGAAATTCAATAAAATTAGAATGTGCATATACATATGTATGCATGTTTGGCTTATGCTACTTCCATTTATTTCAGAGAGATTTGCTCAGGAAAATCCTCCAGCTCATTTGAGTCCCACAGTAACTGCTTGAACATGGATCAAGTTTCCATTTGATGTAACATTTACCAGAAATGGGAACAAAATACAAGACAAAGATTACTGCTTGCGTCTCTCTTTTTGCCCTGATTTCAAGAGTTTCCCTATCTGTGTGGAACCAGGCTAAGTCTTTACACAGTTGGGATATCATCTTATAAATTACAAACATCTGGTGGTGTGAGGTTAAAAAGAAAAAAGAACAAACCCTCAATTGATTCTCCAAGTATTACTTCTGCATCAGTTCTTTGCAGTTCAGTCTCTGCATTATCAAAATGAAAATAACATGAGCCAGGGGTAAAATTTATCAGAGGAAGTCTGAGACAGTAAGGATTAACACAGGATTTCAGTGTGATTGGAACCCTTGAAAGTGATAAGTTTCTCTGCCTTCATTGGACTGTGCTTTGTTCCCTTCAGATCAACATGCAGAAGGAGACAAATAACTTGTGACCTTCTCAATCCTTTTCCACCAGCTGCCACTGTAAGCTACTATTTGTCTATTCTTCAAATATACAGACCACATCCTAGAAGAGTAAAACAAGCTATCATTTATACCTGACACTGGAATAAATTGGGGCATGGTGGTTGCTTAATCCAGCTAGGATTTTCTTCCATGGGATGGGAACTTGATTTTCAATTGAATTAAAGAATGACGGTAATCAGTATACAGTATTATTAAATATGCCATCTGACTCAATAGTGTAAACTTTTGGCAAATGAAGAAAGAAGTCTAGGTTTCTAGAAAACTAGATCATGGTTCTTGTAAAACTTAGATATCCCTGAAAAATTTGTCTGATAAATCTTTTTGGAAATATTGGTAATTTTTTTTAGGTGTCTTTAGAAAGTAAGGTGATAATTAAGCCATTAGATTTAAACAGTAGCTATGTTCATTCACACTGTTAGATATAAGCTCCCATTTCATCAAATTTCAAATTAAACTTGAGTAGCCCTACTATTTTTCCATCTAAACATCAATGATAGTCACACAACAGGAATCCAAGTATGTACCCTGTTTCCCCAAAAATAAGACATTCCCTGATAGTAAGCCCAATAGGGCTTTTGAGCGCATGCACTAAAATAAGCCTCCCCCGAAAATAAATCCTCCCCGAAAATATTTAAACACAGAGCTGGATATCAGGTAAGATGGCAAGCCGAGTCCCATCTTGCTCCATGTGCCCCAAAATAATAAGACCTCCCTGAAAATAAGGCCAAGCGCTTATTTTGGGGTTCAAAAAAAATATAAGACATGGTCTTATTTTTGGGGAAACACGGTATCTCTAGCCTACACACAAAAAAAGCCTCAGGTGTAATATTTGAGTCACGATCATCTGGGGATTGTATCTGATTCATTTCAAGGCTATATCAAGAACACCACTTCTTGATACGTGCATTTCCATAGTTCAGGCCCTACCTTTGGTCAGATACTGAAACTACAAGTATGTCAAGAACCTCCAACTTTCATTAAGAAAGCCTCCCAAAGGGCATCCTGTAACCTGGACAATGAACTACTTAGATGAATGTGAAAGGGTAATGAAAGGTATCACTCCTTCTATGGCCAATGGCACATTTTAGAAATGATACCCATGTGCCATTATTCCTAGCACTCAAAGTCAGTTCAGACCTTCAATCAAATACCAGGCTTGATCTTTGTTCTTTCTCAAGTTTTTTCTATCATCTCAAGGAGTAATCCTGCTTTTATTTTGTTTCTTTTTGTTTTTTAGATCCCATCAACATCACTGACAGCCAATTCACATAGTGTATTTATTTATTACAGGACACATTTCTGATGCTTGTCTAATAGCAATAGCTTTTGTGGATTTCATTCCTATGAATGGATTTACCAGGCATTCCATTGGTCTCTTGTTGTCCAGCTGATTGAAGGATGAAGGAATCTATCTGGAATGAGTTTCAGCACTCATTAAGGCCTGGTTATGCTAACCCACTTTCAGGAGCCTTGCAATGCCACATTTGCTAATATTGGGAATTTTAGGAGTTGGAAGATCCTTAGTATCTATAATTTGCAACTCCAGGATCCTAGATATGTTCTGCATTTTGAACAATAAAGCTTCTGTCAACTCAATTTGTTATAACAAATATGCTTATTTTTCCTACAAGTTTAATGAATAGATCTAATGAATGGTTTTAGTTGATTAAAAGAATTGTTATCTGCTGGTTACTCTGCTTTTTAATTACTTGATTTAATGTTCCTGCATATTAACAAAGCTTCCATTGCATTTTTAAATACTGAGAAAATTATAAAAGAAAAGTATTTGTTTTTAAATGCTATGAATTTGTGGTGATGAAATAAATAAAAACAATAGGATATAAACCAGCTGGTAAGAAGTATGCCAATATTAAAATATCTCCAACAATTAAAACATAACATTAACTTGTAATTTAGGCATTCTAATTCACACTTATCAGGGCTGTCCATTATAGATAGTGCTATTCAGAACATGACTAAAGCATTGGGTTATGCTCCTGCCCAGTGGTGAAATCTAATTTTTTTTACTACCAGTTCTGTGGTGTGGCTTGGTGGGTGTGGCAGGGGAAGGATACTGCAAAATCCCCATTCCCACCCCACTCTGGGATCAGCCTGGGTGGTGTTTGCCTGTTCTCCAAATGTATGTATGTATGTATGTATGTATGTATGTATGTATGTATTTATTGGTTCAATTTTTTATGCCGCCCTTCTCCGGAGACTCAGGGCAGCCTACACTGCGTTAAGAAATAGCCTTCATACTTTTTGTATATACCTGCTTAGTAGGGCTTTCAGCCCCCCCTCCAACTGGTGTTCTTTTTTATACAAAGTCAGCTTATTTCCCCCACAATCCGGGTCCTCGTTTTACCTACCTCGAAAGGATGGAAGGCTAAGTCAACCTTGAGCCTGGTGAGATTCGAACTTACAGTAATTGCAGACAGCTGGTGTCACTTAACACCACTTTAATCAGCTGCGCCACCAAGGCTCTGACTCAAAATTAGTCAAAATTTCTGCTACCGGTTCTCTGAACTGCTCAAAATTTCCACTACCAGTTCTCCAGAACCTGTCAGAACCTGCTGGATTTCAACCCTGCTCCTGTCCTCTGGAACATCTTGCTGTCTTGAAGTGAGATCTGCTCCCACCATTTTGGCCTTCTGAATGGCCTTGAAGATATAACTATTCCAAATAGGGTGAGGCCCCACAAAAAGTGCAGGTGGATGATGGAGTAGAGAAGATCCCACCTCCCCCCCCCTTCACCATTTTCTCCCTCTCCATCTACTTCATTTTGTTTTAATTGAATTTTTAAATTTAATATCTTTGTGTATTGTTTTAATGTTTTATCTGGTATTTTATTCAATATCTGTAGCTGTCTAGTTGCCTTGGAAAGATGGGCAGTATACATTTGATAAAAGTAAATAAATAGAATAATAAGTAATAACTGAAGAGATCAAATGTGCATTAAATAAGATACATTATATTTCATCCAAGAAACACAAGAAAACAAACAGTGTGCTTGTGTAAAAGTTAACTAATAAACCTAATAAATTAATTGGTAAATTTTACTCAAATTTTAGTGGTATAGAAAAAGCAAACCTTTAAATAGTAAATCAGGAATAAAATGAAATGCAGGAGGTAAAGATAGTTATAAATTACTTGTGTAATAGTGCCCATTCATAATATGTTGATAGAGTGTGGCACATACTTCTCTGCATTTGTGAATAATTTAATAAATATTTATATCTCTTTTTTACTTCACAAAGGAAATAGTTGAAGATAATGTTATTATCTTAGATTTATTTGCATTACCCATTTGCTACAAATAAATATGTTTTCACTCTGCTTACATTGCCAAATGGCAGAGCTGATGCCTAAAAAGCAACAGTAGAAAGGACAGATTTAAAAGACACATGAAAATGATAAGGAAGCCATACGTCTATAAAGTAATAGTCTGAACAGGTCAGCTTGTGACATTTATACCTCTGTTGAGCTCATTGTTAATGATATTTGGAGCAGGCCCTAGGGACTAGCTATTAACAAAGCTGTAAAGATGATGAATATCCTTTTCATGACTTCTCCCCCTCTTTTCCCTTTAACTAAGGTTAAAGATGACTGTCTTATTATGCAGGTAATTGAGAGTTATCTCCTTGCAAAAACAAATGCTGAAAGGTGGCAATAGGAAACTATTGGTGGCAATAGGAAACTACAGAAAAGAAAAGAGGAAAACAAGAAGAGAAGGGAAAAAAGCTGTAGAATGGTGAAATTGAGCTGCCGTTTCCCATGGTGAGAACAGTCATGTCCTGGCAAATATTTTACCCATATGTCACGAACTGTTTGATCTACATTGGAGAGTGTGGGGGAGCGGGAAGAGTGAGGTGGTGGTAGCGGGGAGAGAGGTTTCATAAATGCATACACAAAAACTATGTTGCACAAAGGTTAAAGGGTTGGCTTAAGGCAACATCTGCAAGGAAATTCAAAGTGAAGGCTGAAAGTTTCTCCTTTAATCGCTACACTGTGCTTGGCCACAGCAGTTGATGAAGCCTTCAAAAAGGTTCTGGAAATGTCTGGAATGGTTTGGGAGGAAAATAAAGTAAATAAGCACATGTTAACGGGACTTGACTATTCCGATTCCTACAGATGGGGCGGCTGTCAACCATTTATTTTGAGATAGCTTGTGTCTTGCTTTTAACCTACTATAAACAATCAGTGAGACAGAGAGACTTATTACTAGAAACGTTTTCAGGTCATCTGAGAGAAATAACCCCAACATACCATTTGTTGCATGTTGACTTTCAATTGTTAATAAATTGGTAGCTTTGTGTCAATATTTTCCGATATACTGCCTGTATGTAAAAACCACAGTTGAAGGAAGATTACAAGAATTATATTCTTCACAATAGAATGTTCTTTTTTCCCTCCTCCCCTGTAATAAGATTAATGTCATTTAAGTTATATGGTTGTGATACAACCCCCCCCCCCACACACTTTTGTCTCAAGATAAATAATAATTTACTAGATTTAAGAAAAACAGTTATGGATTATTGAATAATTTTGAAATAATGTGATATTCGTATCAATGAATGAACACAGAAATCATTTGCAGCAATTTTAATTTTAAAAGTAATCAGTTTTTAAAAGCTGAAATTTTAAACTTCACATACTTCATGCTATATCCTTTTGAGAAATACCAATATTTTGTAAAGCACAGATTTAAAAACAGAAAGGCAAAGAAATCAAAGACATCAGATAAGAATTTTAAAAAAAGCAAAACCTTAAAACTAATTTACATCAATACCTTTCTCTCAGCCTCTCCATACCTTTCAATCTTACATTACAAACCAATATGTCTCCATTATACCCATCCAGATAGTCCTCAACTTACAACAGTTTGTTGGGTGACTATTCAAAGTTACAATGGTATTGAAAAAAGTGACTCATGACCATTTCCCACACTTATAACCACTGCAGCATCCCCACGGTCAAATGATCAAAATTAAAGATGATTGGCAAGTGACACATATTTATGACGGTTGCAGTGTCCTGGGGTCATGTGATCAACTTCTGTGACCTTCTGACAAGCAAAGTCAATGGGGAAGTCAGATTAACCCAACTTCCATTTTATTAATTTAACAATTGAAAGGATTCACTTAACAACTGTGGCAAGAAAGGTCATAAACTGGGGCAAAATTCACCTAACAAATGTCTCACTTAGCAACAGAAATTTTGGGCTCCATTGTGGTTGAAAGTCGAGGACTTTATACACAACTTTATATGTTATCTTTTGTTCTTTCTTATTTCATCAACTCAGTCCAGCCAGTCTAGACATTCCTCTCAGTCCATTCACTCTTCCTTTATGTTTATTTTACAAATATGATCCCTTGATTCCCATTCTTTCTCTCAATATGAACAATCCACATACATGCCTCAACATACTTTTCCCATTTGCATTTAGCCACATTCATTGAGCACCTATTCATTCTTAACCCTATCTTTCCCTAGATATGCTGCTATTATGTGAATCAAAACAGAAATGAATATTGAAAAAATTATAATCAATTAAAGTAGCTATTTTTCTCTCTCTCTCTCCCTCTGCCTCTCTCTCTCTCTCTCTCATTCACACACATACACATATCTATCTCAAGATAAGAATTATTTCAGTTACATGAGTATTTCAGTTAACCTAGGCATCCAATTTACTCTTAGGTTTCTTCTGATATACCAAACTCAGAATAGGCACATATGCGAAACTATTTTTGCTTCCTCTTGACATTCTTCATCAGAGGCCATATAATTCCATTAGTTTTGTTAGTGTTCACATGTTTTAAATCTATTTTCCCATATTTAGTAAATAGTCCACCAATATATAAATTAATCTACTTGCTGCAAGTTTTTGCCACTTATGTAAAATCATTTGTAATGGATGTATATATCTAATTATGATAAAAAGAGGTTTTGTGAATGTGAGAGTTGTTATAATTGTTAAGCGTTAATTAACTGCTAGTTGTACTTATTGATTTATTTGATTCTATATTTTGCCTTTAATATATCTTTTTAAAATGTTTTATTTTAATCAACACTATTATTCTATCAACACTTAAAAAGCTGTTTAAAAAGATGTATCTTAAGTGGTGTCTCTCAAGTCTGCAGAGAATTCATTCTGAAGAGCTGGGACAGGTACAGAAAAGTCTCAAATCCAAATCGTGACCAAATGAAATCACAGCAAATATAGGTAAGCTTTGTGATGATCTCAGTAAGAGCAGAGAGCTATTTAAACAGATACATTTTCTCAAACAGTAAAGACTTAGGTGAACGGTGTTTTAAATGTAATACCCAGCATTTCATATTTTGCCAAGAAATTGCAACCAATGAGCGCAGTGTTTTAAGCAACATTGTAATATATGATTTTAGTTCTATCTACCTTTGTCTGGATTCAATTTTAATTTAATATGTCTCACCCAGAGCATTACTGACTGTGGTTAGGAATTCCGCAGAGCCATATTACTTTTCTGAAGATGTCACAGAGAAAAAAGTTTGGGCATTATCACCATACTGATAATATCTGCTGCCAAATCTCCTGATGATTTCTCTGAATAGTTTTATTAAGCCATTGAAAACTTATTGGAGACAAAATGGAGCTCTCCATATCAGGCTCCTAAGCTTGATCTCATCAGATGCTACCAGATACTTCACATGGCATGGCTAGATAAGAATCTTTATTGCATCCTGTAAAATGAAGCAATTTAAAGCGCTTGATCACCTCAGTCAACATGGAATGCTATCTAAATGCTATCTAAAACCTAGATAAATAGACATTTAATTGGATTTTTAGAATGTTAGTTTCACACCCACTTTGTTTATATTGTACATTTTTAGTATTAATTTCAATTACAGTTATGTGCTGTTTAGAGTCCATTAATTTAAGAAGTCTGTAAATGCTGTAAATAAATATCTGCTGGTGTTTAAATGCAGCTCCTGTTTTTGACACCTTCACCATGCCTTAACAGACTTCCTGTCCGGGGGTAAAATCCAGCAGGTTCTGACAGGTTTTGGAGAATCGGTAGCGGAAATTTTGAGCAGTTCAGAGAACTGGTAGCGGAAATTTTGAGTAGTTTGGAGAACTGGCAAATACCATCTCTGGCTAGCCCCAGAATAGGGTGGGAATGGAAATTTTGCAATATCCTTCCCCCAGGAGTAGGGAGGGAATGGGGATTTTGCAGTATCCTTCCCCTGCTATGCCCACCAAGCCACGCCCACCAAGCCACCCCACGCCCACCACCCATGCCCATAGAACCGGTAGTAAAAAAAATTGGATTTCACCACTGCTCCTGTCTTGTATTTCTCAGGCTTGGGGATAGGTGGCAGTTTATTTATTTTATTTATTTATTGGTTCAATTTATATGCCGCCCTTCTCCGGAGACTCAGGGCATCTTACGATGGATTAAGCAATAGCCTTCATACTTTTGTATATACCTGCTTAGTAAGGCTTTCGGCCCCCCCAAACGGTGTTCTTTTTTATACAAAGTCAGCTTATTTCCCCCACAATCCGGGTCCTCGTTTTATCTACCTTGAAAGGATGGAAGGCTGAGTCAACCTTGAGCCTGGTAAGATTCGAACTTGCAGTAATTGCAGGCAGCTGGTGTCACTTAACACCACTTTAATCTGCTGCACCACCAAGGGTGTTGACTGTTGAAATAATTGACATTTCTACCCTGAGAACTTAAGTTCCAGTGCAACTCCCGTACTGAAGGAAAACCCTCATATTTTCTTTTCACTTGTCCTTGATTTCCTTTTATATACTCTAATCACTAGGTTAATGTTTTGTACAATAATGGTTTAAATCAGATTTATAGACTGGTATAGCTTCCTTACTTTATGCTCAGGTTACAATAGTCCACATAGAAGGAGTGGAATCCAAGCAATCTTGTTCCATCTGCAGAGGAAATGGGATTCAGTGGAACACTCCAGGTGAGAGAAAGGTGGCAATTTTTGCAAGACTTCATTATTATCTTACATGGTATTCTGCAGGTTCCACCTGCTATTTTTCTTTCATAGTGGTAGTAGTCCTTGACTTAGAACTGAAATTAAAAAATAAGTCATGCCACTTGCTAAGTAAGTCATCACATGATAAACCCAATTTTATAACAGTTTTGGAGATGGTCATTGAATGAATCCATTGTCCACAACGGCCTTTTTTTTTTTTTTGCTGGAAACTGGAAGTAAGTATTGGTTTACGGCAAAATATTATAAATCATGGTTATGATCACGAGAAACTGCAAATGGCCATAAATGCAGGCTACTTGCCAAGCTCCCAAAATGTGAGCACGTGACTATGGTAGGGAGGTGGTGATCAGAACTTCAATTCCAAGTTTAAATATCTCTTTTGTGGTCTATCATAATTTAGAATAATCATTGAGTTACCAGCTGTAAGTTGAGGATCTCCTCTATTTGTAGAACTGCATTAATTGCATGAGACAATCCAACCTCGTGAAAGGAATTAAAGTGAAATAATTTAAGTTCATCAATCAGATAGCATGTAAGCACCTACCACACAATGCTGACTTTTATAGTTATACTTTCGGACTACATTTAACAAAACAGACCTGTGTTTGATAAAATGACAGTTTTTGAAGTAAATTTTGCTTTTCTAATAAGATTCTTTTTTCAATTATATTAGGGATGCAGAGGCAAATATCCCTTAAATAAGAGTTTTCTAAGGGACCTAATCTTTTCTATACAACATCTTCTATAGAGGGAAAACTGTCATTTATAGGAAATGGGAGCTTCCTACTTATCATCTCCATGCTGGATGTTAAAGGAGCTATGAGACCTTGGTATGGTAATAGCCAATACGATTGCTAAAGGAGAAGATCACTCATGCAATGCTGACACACAAGTGCAGTTGATGTGAAGAAAGGCAAAAGATAAGATTTGAGGAGAGAGAGAAACTTTGGAGCTATTGAGAAGCTATCTATTTTCCTAGGAAGAGAACAGGAAGGCCAAGATACTGAAGAGGTAGTAAATTGTTGGTCAAAAGATCAAGGGCATAGTAAGGAGTCCAAATGTCACATTACTGAGAAAAAAAATAGTGTGAAATCTCACACTAGAGCTGGGGATAATTAATCTATTATGTAAATTTGCATATCAATATGCATTATTTTTGTTACGCTTATTTATATAATCCTTCAACATTCACTGAATGCATGGGGATAGATTATAAAATAATATTTATTAACTCTTCCACCAAATTTAGCAACACATTTGAACATTCTTTATATGCAGTACATAAAAATATAGTCATAGCTTCTATATGTGTATTTGAGACGCTATTTAATTAAACAGGCAAATATAGCCATTACTTAGATTTTGACAATGAAGGCAATATCACCATCTTCTAGTTTTTATATGTCTGCTTGTCTGTCTCTTTCTCCTTCCCTGCATCATCTGCCTATCTATATTCTCTCTGTCTCCCTCTCTCTCTCTCTCTCTCTCTCTCTCTCTCTCTCATCTCTCATCTATCTATTTATTTGTCTGTCTGTGGCTTCAAATTAAAGGCATTCTTTGTATAATCTAATTACAAACTGAATAAATTAAATTTAAATGCCATTGTGTTGAACATGGCACCAAAGTTACATCCCCCCCATCTCTCACACACACACGTACAGAGATACAGAAAGATGAAGAAGAGAGTACATATATTACTCATCTTTCATTCTGCAATTGTAAGCAACCTGGAACATTCTTTTGGGTTTATTTTGCAACAGTCTCTATGATGTTGGTATGATGGCACATATATTCCAACAATTTAGTGTTATTGCTGATGATAGGCATCATGTTCGCCTCATCATGTTCCTTTTGTGGGGCTTAATTCTCTAAGAAATTTCCATCCAGTGTCTTAAATCCATCCATAATTTAGTTGAGTGAAGTGTAAATAATAATTCAAAGAAGATTAAATGCAACAACTTCTATTTTCTATAGTAAATCTGTCTGTTTTTGTCTTTTGCTGATCATTATTTCACACCAGAATAGAAAAAGCAGAGCTTTGACTTACCATACTGCTTGCCACTTCAAGCCTTGAATTAATGAAGCTACTTAATTACTCTTTCCCTCCCATGTTAACTTTAAGTTGAAAGGAGAAACTACAGGATACTTGCTCTTGTGACAATTGTTGGATGTCTTTTGTTCTCCAATTATCATAAGCATCTGGACAATCTTTTTGGTTTAATTTGCAAGAAGGGTCTCTGTGATGTTGGCTTGATGACCCACATATTCTAACAACTGAGAGTTATTGCTGATATGGTTTCCTAAGTGACTACTTTGTGGTGTAATGACTAAACCATGGTATTTTTGATAAAGTACAAAGGAAAAAGAAAAATAGTTTAGAAGCCATCTAAATTAAATTAAGGAGATGGGTAGATAGAATGTTGTCAGTTTTATTCCTAAGGTCTGGATCTCATCTGCCTGAGGTCAGAGGTGGGAATTTTAAACAGTCTTGTGTGATGACAGCTAGGAATTTGGTTTGCCTACTCTTGGTGACTATTAAATGTTACCCCAAAGTGGTTCTCCAAATGACAAGTATGGGTTACCTGCAGCAATCTTTGAAATCATGACAATATATTAGACAAAAGGACATAAAATACAAGGAAGAGGAAGATTGCTATTTCTGGATCTGCAAAAATCTAGGCAACCACAACATAGTACCAAATGATACATATAACTTTTCTGCTGTTTATTGTTTATCCAGATTTTTGTACTCTACAAGGCATAGCTTTAAGAAAAAAATATTTCTAAGGCAGATGTACTATAGGTAGAAGAAATAGTGGGTAGATACCATGATCACACATCATATATGTTAAAACATTTGATTTTGGCTTAGCTCGTTATACAGAACTTGCCATTATGGCTTGAAAACTAATAGATATAGTACTTGAAAGTATATACAGTAGTTGTATTTTCATGTGAATCTGTCCTTTGGTTTATACTTTTTTGGTGGTTCAATGTCAAAATGTTACTTTTTCATTATTGGGACTCTTGCTGGAATACCAAAGTTCAAGAATAGTATAGACTGTTTCATATATTTAATAGAGACAATGTTTGGCCAGATGCTCTCAAGAAGCATCATTTCCATACTGTAGCAATTTCTACTAATTGATTGCCATTTTTCATTGGTCTACCTGCAGAACCAACTAGAAGGCAGTGAAAAGACAAAAGACAATTCCATCTCTTCACCTTAATCTCTGTTTATTTCTTTAAAGAGGGAATATAACATTCCATCTTGGAATGGACAATGCCAATGTACAGTAATTTATATAGTGCACCTAATCATTCAGACCATACAGATGAACCACCATAGACTAATATGGTTCTTTTCCTACAATGTATTCTAATATTAACCTATTGCTATTGTGGGGATGGTCATTCCTTATCAGTCTCCCTTCAGTCATACAAAGCTGACTTCTTTGCATGAGCTATCTCCTCTTTATTAGCCTATCCGGAAAGATTTGCAATTCTAATTCTGCTGTAGTTACAAAGATAGCAAGCGCAGGGCAACATTCCCACATGGTGGTTCTTTTTTCAAGAAGAACTAGTATTTATCTCAAAACCTAAAAGGGCAGAGCAGAATGATTTAAAACAGAAGTCTTCAACCTTTGCTGTAAACAAAGTCACCCTAGCCAAGAAACAAGTGAAACCTTCCAACTACAATTAAACAAAAACAAACAAAATCTAATCCAAACACAAGGCCAAATGAATCAGTGGAAAAATTAAGGAGCATGGTGTGCTTAGAGATAGACAAGAGTAGGATGGCATATTGGCAAAGAAAGACCGATTGCCAGCTCCGATAATAAACATCACTGTGGGGTATGAGATAGAAGATTAGGATATTTTGAGAGAGAGAGCTGAGTCCCTGTTCAATGGCTTGATTCCATAGAGGTTCATAAAGGTGATAGAAATTTGCTGGAAAAAGCTTGCATTTCAGTTAATAAGCGTACTTCCTCTACCTTACTACTTAAGGACTGAAAATTCCTAAACCTCAGGGGCTCACATCCCTGGCTAGAAAAGCTATAGATGAGTCTGGCAGAGAAAGGGAGGAAGTTAACAATTACAAATGTATCTTTTTGTAGAATCCTCTGTAAGCAGGAGACGGATTAGTGAGGTTTCTTCCCTACCTTCTGCCCCTTGTCCTGTTTACTGACAGGTAAACATTCTATGGAAACTTAGGAGATCATTTATTCACCCATCAGTTAATCATAAGTCTAAAATCATAAGGCTAAAATGGACTTTTCAGAAAAAGATAAACTCCCAAGTCTATCCGTGTCCACAATATTAGAGTAGATTCCATTTGGGAACAACTAAATGCTACTTTATAAAAATAGTCTAAACATTATATGCAAGGATTTGTGGTGGCTAGTATTATTTCATAAATTTTTATTGTGTATACATATAGATGTAAATGTATTCCTTGGAAGGGCTAAAGTCCACTTTTTGGTACCTGCTTGTATTAAGTCTTTTCTTACAAATACTTCTAAGAAGTCACAAATTACCCTTTTTATTCTGATGATCTGCTGATTGAATACTATTGAGAGCAAATGGACAGTACCTATTGAAATTGAGCTGATTAGGGTACTCCATTTCCACATTTATAACATAAGCATGTTATTATAAATGAATAGGCATTCACTTATGGCCTTATATTTAGAGGTACATACTGCACACATGCAGATATATTCACCTTTTCAGGTTATTATCTTTATGTTTTATTACAATTCTCATCATCCATATATTGATTTGGGTAGTAATCTCACCCATGATCACCAGGTTTGAGAAGGAATAAATAAAAAAAATATTTCTGATACTACCCATTCTTCCATTATCCTCCATTGGTATGTGATGAATTTTGACATACTGATTTTAATAGGTGAACGATAGCCTAACTAGTTTACAATTTTGCATACTTATCTACATCGGTAGAATTTGTCTTTAGGTAAATGATTATTTAATATTCTCACAAAATTTAAAGTGGTTGGCATAACAAATCACTACTTTTAAAACGTGACATTTGTGACATTACATTTTACTACTAGTAAACAACTCTATATTAAGTCAAATATATTGAAATTTTAATTCTTCTTCTCCAGTGTCATAGAGAAACCTTTAATATCGCTCATAGGAAAATCTCAAGTATGATGCTTGGGTGCATATGACAAAGATGAATAGCTTAGCATGGTTGGATTCTTACACACAGCTTTATTAAATATTTCTGTACTATTACATGTACCTTTTATTAAGGCAGAATAGAAAATATATACTTTTAAAAAACCAAGTACACATTTCAGGAATATAAGTCTGAAACAGGACAAACAAAAAATATTGCAAAGCACAAAAACTTACATTAAACATGTGTTTGTCGCAATTGCACTGCCTTTGCCAGATATGTGGACGTCAATTAGGAAGAATACACTTTCAATATGTGGTAAACTTGCAACAGAGGACTGCAGCCAAAAGCAGTGGATTTAACAGACAGTGCTCAAAGACTGGAAAATGTTCACCTTCCTTTTATATAAATTGTGCAAATAAAGCCTTGTATTGTAAATATAGCAACCATGCCTGTGATTGTAAAAGGAGCCTTCAGATTTTAGCCTGGAAAATCTCTTCTTTAAAGGGACTAATTTACTGAATGATATTAGATTAATTTCTAAATGTTTAATTTCTAAAATGGGCAGTTTTAGAATTCCCATTGCAAGAGCCAGCTTAGTACAGTGGTTAAGGCATCAGGATAGAAACTGAGAGACTGTGATTTCCAGTCCTGCCTTAGGCATAAAGCCAGTTGGGTGACCTTGGGCCAGTCATTACCAGTCAGCCCTAAGAAGTGGGCAATGGCAAACCACTTCTAAAAACTTCCCATGAAAACTTCAGAGATTAGTTACCAGGAGTCAGCTCTGACTAAAAGGCAATAATGAAAAGATGATGATGATGATGATGATGATGATGATGATGATGATGATGATGATAGTAGTAGTAGTAGTAGTAATAGTAGTAGTAGTAGTAGTAATTTGGAACACGACATGCCAGATATCATGGTTGTTGAGGGAAGTGTACAGTAAATTGATATTGCTGTACCAGGAGATGACAAGAATCAAAGAAAAAGAACTGGAAAAAAATTACGAAACATCACGATCTGGCCATCAAAACTACACGGCTATTGATGAAACATGTAACTGTGATACCCATTGTCATCGGGGCACTTGGTACCATGTCCATCAAGAAATTGCAGCTTCCTGCAATAACATCAGCAAAACTGCAAAAAACTGCACTACTCAGAACATCATATATTTTAAGAAGATACTTGATTGATACCTAGGACACTGGCAGCAACCCTATCAAACATTAGCACTATTCAATCGTATTTGTGACACATTTTTAAATGTTCAGTTGACTTGAGTTTCATGTTTAATGAATAAAAGAGATAATAGTAATAGATTTTAGGTTACTATGAAAACACTGGATCATTTATATAGCACTTTATACATAGTTTTTATCCTGGGGCCAATAAAGAGTATATAAAGCTCCTAACTTTCAAGGTTGACTCAGCCTTCCATCCTTTCTAAGGTAGGTAAATTGAGGACCCAGTTTGTGGGGGCAATAAGCTAACTTTGTATAAAATATACAAAAGTATGAAGGCTACTGCTTAACGCATTGTAAGCTGCCCTGAGTTTCCGGAGAAGGGCGGCATATAAATCTAATTTTTTAATAAAACTGCTTAACTTAAACAATATCTTGGGATAAGGAGTAGATATATTCAACATATACTGGAAAATTGATTTTTTTCCTTATTAACTGTTTTCTTGAGAGGCAGTGGGAAAAATAGATAAATAAATCCTGGAAGCACTATTAATTCTAGATTGAGCATATTAATCATTGCACATTTCTTCACAATATGCATGGTCTGGCTTTGAAATTTTTATTTTTATTATTTGGATAATATTTATACCTGCAATTATTTAAATTGTTCATTGAAAATTTGTGTTTTGTATTATACTGATTGTTTTTTTTTTAATTGCATTGTTGTACTGATTATGTGTACAGGGAGACCTTGTTTAGCGACCACAGTTGAGACTGGCAATTTGGATGATCAGTGAAGCATGCATGTTCATGCTGACCACTTTTACTAAGTGAAACTACAATTATGCTTAAAATACTTTCCTTTCATTTACAGATCTGCAAAAGCCATAAATGTGAGGCTTGGTAACAAAGTTACTTTTTCATCACTATCATAACTGTAAATGCTTGATAAATGAGATGGTCACTAAACTACAACTACCTATATCAGTGATGGCTAACCTTTTTGCCACTGTGTACCAAAAGAAGGGAGAGTGTGGGGTGGTCGTGCGCGTGCTTGCCCACACCCATAATTCTATGCGCCCTGCCCCCCGCGCAAACGTGCATGACCCCCCATAGTCCTCCCGCTTTTGGCATGCGATGGCCCGGTGGGCCCGGTAGGCCCATTTTTTACTCTCCCCAGGCTCCAGAGGCTTTCTAGGAGCCCATCTGCTGACTTCTGGTGGGCCCAGAAGGCCCAAAAAATCAGCTGGCCAGCACGCGCATGCGTGCTGGAGCTGAGCTAGGGCAACGCTCGCGTGCCCAATATGGCTCCGCGTGCCATCTGTGGCATGCGTGCCATAGGTTTGCCATCATGGACCTATATAATATGAGCTTCTACCATAATTTGAGCCCTTGTCAATTCAATCGTCTGACAGTAACTAAATTTGTAACTTTATTCCCATAACTCAATCATGCTACCAATCATTACCTGAGTCATCTAGTTAATGAAGGAATTGTACAAAATTGGTACAGTGAGGATAAAGGGGAAAAAAAGGAAATGTGCCAACAGGATTACTATGTGAAGCAAGTAGGCAGATGAATATATGGATGGATAAAGAGTTGATGATAGATATCTTTCAATCTGTGGTAGTCAGCCATTCACTTTTAGAGGGCCAATCATACTGTTCTGATGATGGTGGAATAACCATCCCATCTACTTGGAAGACAGACAGTAGGGAATGGTATTCTGTGTTCATATAAAAATGTTCAAGGGGGACTTTTATGCTCAAAAGGAGAGAGCTGAAATATATGGTAAGTGAACTATAATCTGGGTCAAAATTAAAGAGGACAATTGAATATTGTGCTTTGTTTGACTTTATACAGCTCAGCTGGGGCTGGAGCTGTCTTGAATTCAAATCTCCATGAAATTTAATTGTCTCCAAATGATGAAACAGAGTTGAAGTAAGGGTCAGAGGAGAATCTTATGGTCTTTAGAAGAAAGAATATAAAACATATGCAGAGGGGAAAGGACAGAGAAGCATTTTAGTCTGTAAATCCCATTTTGCAACTGAGGAACCAATTCAGGTTTTCACCTTCTCCACTTTCTAAATGAAATGGCTCAAGATATTATATTGACTCATGGAGTGGTGCTGATGTATCCTATTCTAAGAACTCAATTTGGTCCCCCTTGCTGGCTTGCACTCCAATCTAATTGGTGGCAATTAAAGGTTGCAGCTTTTTCCAGACCACAGTGAAGCAGTCTAGCCCTTGTCCTCTATGCCTTACTTGTGTCTCTCATTTCTTTGCATCTCCTGCCTCACCCTGCCTAACTATATGGATGGTCTTGCTTCTTTGATCATGTTTTGCAGCCACCCCAAGACAGGGAGTCCTCCTTTGCTGGCCCCAAGCCTGCTTTTAACTCAATTTTGGAACAAAAGGAAACCACCCTCAAATGTTATCCTCAGGGCATGCCTTCCTCTTCTTTGTAGAACCACTACTCCTTGCTTCCAGGGCACATACAACTGAAATGAAAGAAAGAAAGCATGGCTCCTCGCTCCTGAAGGACCATGTTGTAGAGAGAGCAAAAGGCTCCAACAGAGAAATATTGGGAGTCAAGTTACAATACTGAGAGGAAGCCAGGCAACGTTTTCTAACAAGAGACTTCAGACTTGGAGGAAGTCTTTGGCCAAAATGCTCTTTTGTTTTGGCTGCTTCCACTGTCACCCTGCCGGCGGTTCCCACATTATTATTATTTGTTTCAAAAAAATAACCGGGTAGGCGACCATCATTTGTCCCTGGGCTACCGGCTTGCCAGACAACTGGTTTCAGCCCCACTAGCCCGGCCTTAGCTGAACGTTGGCTGGCTTTCAACCATCTTTGGAGAGTTGGTGGGGCGGCTCAAACGGGACCCTCGGCACACCTCGCGGTCCTTCTCACCTCGCACATTTTTTAAAATTTATTTTCACCGACAGTCACAAGGAGGAAGCCCCCTCCCCATTCACAGCGTGTGGCCCGATTTCCTCCCGTCCCAATTTTGCCGTCTGAAGCGTCTTGTTGTCCCTGGGGAGGGAAGGGGAGGGGAGCGTCGAGAGCCGCCTATTACCCCCCCTTCCCACCTCATGTGGTGCCGCGGCGGCGACGAGGGTCTGCAGAGCCTCTCGGGAGATTTTTGGGGCTCAGGAGAGCGAGGAGGGGCGGGAGAGGAGGAAGAAGCCGCCGCTGCTCTCCTGCTGCTGCCCCTGCTCTCCTGCTCCTGCTCTGGGCTCGGTCTTGGCGAACCTCGGCGGGTGTGCAACCAGAAGAGCCCTCCTCTCGGAGAGGCAAGGCAGGGCCCCTCCTCTCGAAACGCTGACGGGACCCGATATAATCATGATGGGTGGTGAAGTCCGCATTTGAACTTGCAGGCAAAGCGCGCAGGGTGCTTCGTTCTGCCGGGAGCTGCAGCGCTTCTCGCGCCCCGGTGGGATCAGGTGCTTGCCGCCGCAGGAGAGAGGGCGCCAGGAGAAGCCCCCGAAGGACCCGTTTCCCAAGTGGCTACTAGATAGGGGACTTCGCGCCCGAGGGAGCCTCTGGATTACCAGCCATCTCTGATTGGGGCTCCTCTTTTCTCTCTCTCTCTCTCTGTCTCCCTCCCCTTTCCTCCCCCCCCCTTTCTTTTTGGTAGCCTCTGCAATAAACTGCTCTGAAAGGTAACTATACCACCTTTCCTTCTATTTTCAAGTGAGGGGGGCGAGAAGGAACACCTAAGGGGGGGGGGGTTACCTGTAAGACAAAAGAGTTTGGTAAAAGCTAAGGGGTTGAGGAGAAGAAGAAAAAAGACTTGATGGGGACGATTTTGAAGGCGCCGGCTCTTTCATGCTTTCTTTCATTCATACCTTTGGAAAAGGCCAACGCTTTTCGCGGAGAGGCTGAGTGTAATGCACAATATTGATGGGGGGGGAAGAGAACAAAGAAAAGTGGAAAGAATGGGGGGAGAGAGAGAGAGAGTGGCCAGACAAGAGTTTTTGAATGGAAGGCAAGGTAGGGGAGTCCGGCGGCTCGGAAACGGTTAATGGCTGGGGAGGAAGTGTCTTTTAGGGTCTGGAAGACACAAAGCGGCTCTGGAGAGAAGAGGTGCTGGGAAGCGGCGGACTTGGCGAGCAGGTTCGGCTGCGGGGGCTGAGCCGGGCGATGGAAGCCGTGGAGTTGGTTTGGGGGATTCCTGGAGAACACTTGGTTCTCTTTTCCCAGCCTTGGCCGCGGAAATTTCCTGGCAGAAAAACCTGAGGCGGAGAGTGGGAGGTGGGTGGGTGGGTCGGTCGGGTCTCCTCTAACCATAGTGGCCAGGGGGACCGGAGGTGATGGGGATGATCATAAAGGTCAGAGAAGAAAAGGCGTCGCGGATGCTCAACTTTCCCGATTCCCTCCCTTGCTTCCTTCGCCTCCCGGAGAAGTCCTGCCGGTCTTACTGGGATCGCATCCATCGATCACTTTTGGGCTTTGTTTAAAGAGTGGGGGTGTTTTTTAAAAAACTTGCCAGGAAAGCAACCCATGAAATCAAGAGGGGAAAAGCGTTTGGGAAGTAAATCGCGGTTGTGACAAACTTTAGCTCTAACGCGAGGTCCCTGCAAGGCTTTTCTGCGAGGCTTGGTTAACCCATCCCCCCCCCCCGCCAATTTTATGTGATTTTAGGCTCCAAGGCAGAAGTTCGAAATCAGTTGTTCTTTGAAATAAGTTGCGAGAAGGGAATCTATCTATCTATCTATCTATCTATCTATCTATCTATCTATCTATCTATCTATCTATCTATCTATCTATCTATCTATCTATCTATCTAATCATTTGCCTAGGTTACCAAAGCTAGTGTTGTTTAACTGACCTACTGATCCAGATTGCAAAAGGCAACATCCCGGGAGAGAGCAAGACACTTCACCCCAAAATGAGTAAGGCTTGGCTAGCTAGCAATGAATGCAACATGGAAAAATCGGGGGTGGGTGTGGTGTTTGGCGGGCGGGGTGGGAACGGGGAAAAAAAAGAGGACCGCGTTTCTTGTGAATCTAAATGTGTTGGGAGATGGGAGCATTGTTTTGTCTGTCTCGGCATGTTGCTGGCGAGTCGGGCGGGGGGCGGGAAGTGAGGAAAAATCTCCCTTTCTCGCCTTTTCTTTCGGAGCGTTTATCTCAGTCTTCCTGTGCGTGGCGGCAGCCAAGGAGTTCTGGCTCCATCTCTTTGGCGGGCTCTAAATGTTACGGGGGCGGTGCAGGGGGGAGTGTCAGGGTTTTTCTACAGGAAAAGTCTATGTCATCGTCAGCTAATCGTCTTCTTCCATCCCAGCTGCTTTCTTCTAGGCAGACTCTTCCCCCTTTCCCCAAACCCTGAGAAACCCTAGGGTTGGGTTTCTCTCTCCTCTCTCTCTTTTTTTGTTTCCTCCCCGCTTTAAAGCAAACTAGAGAATAAGCCCCCCCCATCCTGCCCCGCCCAGCGGCTGCGACACACCCTCTTTCCTTGCAAACAGGCGGCAGCAATCCCTGCCACCCCAAAAGAGATCCGCGGGAAACCTCCTTTCTGTTGAGCAAATGAATGAACTGGGCGCTCGGAGGCAGGCGGCGCGTGCAAAAGCCTTCCCAGGTCAAGGAGCTCCGGCGCTTTCCCGTCAAAAACGGGGGAGCCGGGAAGGAGAGGCGTTCGCGCGTCTTAACAAAAAACAAAAAAAAACTCCCGAGTCTTGGGAAGTTGGAAGGGACGGGCGCGTCTTTGCGCAGTTCCGCTGCTCCCTCTGCTGGAGAAACTCTGAAGGTCGAAGGCGTGAAGGAGATTCAGTCACATAGACCAGGGGTCTTCAACCTTGGCAACGTTAAGCCTGGAAGACTTCAATTCCCAGAATCTTTGCTGGCTGGGGGATTCTGGGAGTTGAAGTCTTCCAGGCTTAAAGTTGCCAAGGTTGGAGACCCCTGACATAGAGAGCATCGTGGGAAATTTCTCACAAGGAGGAAAAGTTTGCGTCTGTGCTATTCTAGCTGACACAAAGTTTTTATTACTACTCTTAAGTTACTGAACGTCGTGGTATTAGCCACGAATGGCTAACGATCCCCTTGCAGATATTTCTTTTGCTTCCTCCCCGATATTTGTTCCTTTCTCTTTCCCGCTGTTTCTTTTTTTGAAAAAGGGGAGTTTCTCGGTAAACTTTAAAAAGGCTGTGTTCACATAACCCGTTTAATTTCAGTGAATAATTTAGCTGTAGCATTCGCACAACAGATTAGACTTGGGTTAGTTTAACCTTATCCTTAGCCTATTGTGTGGACAGATCTTTGATGGGCTTGTGATTTCAGATACTACCTCAACCCAGTTAGGGATTAATTCATCAAATTAGCATCGTTCAGTCGCCTTATGAGCAGGCATATTTTGAAGGCAAAGAACAAGCCCCGATTCCCAGGATCTATATACTAAGTTCAAACCAATGGTGGGTTTCAAATTTTTTTACTACCGGTTCTGTGGGTGTGACTTAGTGGGCGTGGCATGGCTTGGTGGGCGTGGCATGAGAAGGATACTATAAAACCTCCATTCACAACTCACTCCGGGGAAGGTTACTGCAAAATCCCCATTTCCTCCCGATCAGGAGGCAGAGAATAGATGAGGGTGGACCAGTCAGAATTTTTACTACGGGTTCTTCGAACTATTCAAAATTTCCGCTACCGGTTCTCCAGAACTGGTCAGAACCTGCTGAAACCCACCTCTGGGGTTCAAACCCTGATTTGTGTGAAAACGACATGAAAGAGGCGTTGCAGTTCTGCCTTAATATGCCGTCAGTTTGGGATTTACTTGGGCCACGAAACTGTTTTTGAAGTGCTCTGTTCTCTCCGTGGGCTACAGCGTTTGCGGGAAAAGAGGTACATGGACGTAAAGAAAACGATTCTGTGCAAGCAGGGCTAGGAATTTGCCCTCTGCTTCCCTTCCCTTCAGTCTCGGAAGCAGCCCATTCCTAAAGACAGGCTTCTCTTTCTAGCAAACTTTGGGCACTTTGCCCGTCCACAGGATTTTCGAGTTGCACAGAAAACCTAGCAGGTCCGTAGCAGCCGCAGTCCCGCGGTTATCAATCCAAAGGAGACGGAGAACTTCCGTGCCGACTCCTTTATCTGCCCTGGTTTTCTTGCCATTTTAACACCCAACCGGCTGGCATTTTAAGTTCCCTGACCTCCCAAGTTACGGGCCGGTGTCCTCAACGAACTCCTCGCTCTTTCTTTATATATATAAAGTGGGAAAGGCATGCACGGTTCTCCTCAAATAAAGGGTTAGGCGGAATGGCTCCCTCAGCTGCCTCTGCAGTGAGTGATGGGGAAGATTATGTTCCAACAGCCACGTTTTCCTCTTTCCTGGAGAAAGAAAAGCCTGTTCCCATTTTCGCTCGTCGCGGGAGGGGGGGGGGGGTTAAGAGGACGGGAACAGGAGGGAGGACCGTACCCATTCCACGTCTTGCTCTGTGTGAAAATATCGTTTGGCTGGCGAAACGAGGCTCCCGCCCCCGGCGACACAGCAGGAGTATAAATTTGCCAAAGTTGCTGCCCAAAAAAAGATTCCCCAGCGCGGCTTTAGAAGGCTTGGCTTTCGGAACTCATATTCCCGCCAGTCCTTCGGAAACGCGCATCTCCACCCCCCTCCCACCCACTCTTTGCCCAGCGCGCTCTCAGCAAAGCCGGGCGCAGGGCGCTCCCAACAGGCGCATCCCCGGGGCTGAGAAAAGGAGCTTGGGAGGTCTGGTCCTCCGGCAGCCACGTGGACGGATCATTTCATCTGGGAGGGAGTCTGGATCCTTTGTCCTTCCTTCTCGTCCTGGTGTGTGAAGTTGGGAAGTCCCGAGCCATTGGCCTGGCGTCTTTTGTTTGACGGAGACCAAGTGTGAGCGCGCGAGAGAAAAAGAGGTGGTGGAGAGAGATTTGAAAGAGAGGGGTGTGTGCGGGGGGAGGGGGAAGGTTCTGGGGTTTGGCATCCCGACAACTTAAGGAATACATTAAGATGGTGCTAGCAGTGGCCACGGGGAATGGAAGGCGGTGGAAGGGTGTAGGGAGGGGTATTCTAGCGTCTGCTTTATTAGCCAGCACCTTCTTCAGTAAACCAAGAAGGAAAAGGATGAATAACAGAGTTGGAAGGGACTTTTGGAGATCCTCTGCCCAACTCCCTCAAGGAGGAAACCCTATACCATTTCAGACAAATGGTTGTTCAATCTCATCTTTAAAAGTTCCAGTGTTGGAGCATCTACAATTTCTGGAGACAAGTTGTTCCACTAATGGATTGTTCTAACTTTCAAGAAATTTCTCCTTAGTTGTAGGTTGCTTCCCTCCTTGATTACTTTCCATCCATTGCTTCTTGTCTTCCCTTCAGGTGCTTTGGGGAATAGGTTGGCTGGCTCCCTTTATGGCAACCCCTTAGATATTGGAACACTGCTATCACGCCACATGAAGACTAGCAGGGAACTCTAGCAAGACATTTCTAAGATGAAAAGGTGTATTCTGGCATTAGTGACCTTCAACAATGAACTGGCCTGTCTCAAAGAGACCATGGGGCATCAATCGTTTCATAAGAGCTCAACCTCCTCAGACCATCAGTATTCAGAATTACTGAATACAGAGGCAAGCCAACTGCTGCTGAGTCAGCACAGAGTAAGCATCTGTCTGGCATGGCAAACTGTTACAGAGATTAGCCAAGAGAGGAGGGGAAAGATAGCTTTCCCATTATTAAATTAACTAAAATGAGTTGAGAGATTGATTTTGCCTCAAAGTCATTCACTGAACTCATGGTCAAGTTGGGATTGGATTTGGGAGATCATATCTATGCTTTCAACACTACCAGGCTTTTAAAAGTATATGCCTCCAGTATATGCATGGCAGTTCCAACTAGGTTCCACCTTGATTATATCTTGCAGTGTCATATTTATCCAACTTCATGATCTTCAAACAGGTTGCATTAGAATTTTCTTCATCACCAACCAGTACTACAGATTAGGGAAGCTGCTGTAGCAGAAAAAGATGATAAAAAGTAAATAAATTGTTGCATCACATGTTCATGTCCTATTCTTCTTGTGCTTCTTGTGCCATATCCATCATTGGATGTTGGCGATCATGTTGGTGATCCTATTTTTATCAACAGCTGCATGAAAAAGTGCTGTTGGGTTTTGTCCAAACCAGTCCCTTAGATTTTTGAAGCCATGATGTTCTTTTGCCTGGACCTCTTTTGCCTTTCCCTGGAAGATTAAGTGAAGTATGACAAAACATTTCTCTGCTCAATGAGAGCATTTTTTCACTTTTGAATATAAGTATTGGTATACTTTCATAACTGTTTCACGATGATTGATTAGTATGTAGACCAACAGAAAACAGAGACGTCCTTTGCTCATTTTCAAAACAGTTTTATAGCATCTTAAAAGATTAGTACATTGTTGTATAACTTTCATGTTGTTACTATTTTTAACATCTATAAAATGTATTATGTAATAGATAAGATAGACACATGACTGGAGCTGTAAAGAGTGGAGTCCAGTTGAAATGCAGAAAAAAACAAAAATTATAACCAGACCTTTTAAGTTTAGTTCATAAATGTTATTCATAAACCTTATTCATAAATGTTGATATCAGGCCCGAGCCTAGAGGTGAGACAGCGAGATCCAATTAAGTTCAGTCCTTATTTGCTTATACTTAATGGACAGATTTTTGCCAAGATAAAGATACAATTTTGCTACCTAGATATATCCCAAGGAATTCTAGAGTGTGGCTATTCTGAACCTTGTTCTCCTTCCTCCTCCAGTTGTGGGCTGCACAGTTGCCAAAACTCTCCCCACTGCTTCTTCAGGAGTACATTCCATCACAGTTGAGGATATGACACTAGTTTCCCTGGGTTTTTTTTTTTTAGTACTACTTTGGTTGCCAGAATTTGAACAATACAATAACTTATTTCACTTAAGAAGATAGACAAAATACATGACTCCTGGTGTTATGGAAGATGAACATGTACATAGACATTTGTTGAGAGGTTGGTGGTGGTCTCTGAGCTTCTTTTTTATTGTTTCAGACATTTCATTACCCAGTGGGTAGGGTTACACATCATCAGTGCACTGATGTTACCTAATTTGGCTAATGAAACACCTGCAAGAAAACAACCAGGCTCAGAGAGCACCAAGGATTCCTCATTTCAGTCCGGAGCTACAAATATTCTCCTCTATTGATACAATATTTGTTGTCTGAGTGAATATGGGGACAGAAATAGGGTCTGGACTATTGCTACAGGTATGATGTATTTGTTTCTCTGATATATGGTCTGCTGCTAGTGAGTAGCTGATTTAGACTTGATGACTCTCTATTTATCAGTTTAGCATCTTGCCTTTCCTCCAATAGCTTCATGCAGATTATATGGGGATGCTCCTTCATGATTGACTAGTCCAGAGGTGTCAAACTGGCGGCCCAAGGGCTGGATGCATCCCCACCCCAGCTCCGCAAAGGGAAAATCGTCACGATACATCACATGATGGCAACATGATGCTGTGCGTTTGACATTTGTGGACTAGACCAAAGTCAACTATGGAGCTTCCATGACCAGGAGAGGATGAAACCTCTGATCCTTGTCTAACACTTTTAACTTTGCACCATATTGTCCCTTATGTAGGGCTTTGCTTTTATATTGTGATTGGCTTGATTTTAATGTTGCATAATTCATAACCCAGACATTTTGGGCATGCAAACAATGGCTAATTGTTTGATGTTAAGCATAATGGACTGCAGACTGATAAACACTAGCTTCCTTTTTTCTGTTTCATTTCCTTGACACTTAAGAGTACAAGAGCATCCCTGATTCTAATTTTTGTGGGCTTCCCTCAATGGATAGAGTTACACAATGATGTCATCATATTATTCTTTTACAACACTGAGTCTCTCTGTAACATGCTTCTTCATGTTAGCCTTATTAAAATAGGATTTAGAATAGAGCCTAAAATTTCGGTTGTTTTTTTGAGACATTTCTAAAGTGCATTTTGCCCCATTTTGCCACCTTTCTTGCCTTAGTTGTGAATCTTGCCTTAAAGTTATTAAATTAGCAACACAACTGTTAAGTAAATTTGGCTTCCCCATTGATTTTGCTTGTCAGAAGGTAGCAAAAGGCGATCACATGACCAGGGATACTGCAACTGCCATAAATATGAGTCGGTTGCCAAGCATTTGAATTTTGATCATGTGACCATGGGGATGCTGCAATAGTAGTAACTGTGAAAAACAGTCATAAGCCACTTTTTTCAGTGCTGTTGTCACTTTGGTCACTAAACTAACTGTGGTAAGTCGAGGACTACCTGTATGATGGCTTTGGTATGGTACTACACAAGGGTGTCAAACCCAATCGCTTCACTCAACATATCATGACATATTGTGACATTTTTTTCCTTTGTGGAGCTGTGGTGGGCATGGCATGCATGTGATGCATCTGGCTTGTGGGCCACCAGTTTGACACCACCAGCACTACACTGTACTTACAGTTTCATCCAGCACATAGTAATGTTAAACCAAACAAGAAAATGATCATAGAAGTATTGAGATTCATACCCAGGACCAATGGGCATTGCTATTAAGAAAAGAACTTGCTTATAAATAGGTCTTATAGATGCCCTATTTTACAGAAGGCAGTCTTGTATTCATGATACTGTCCAAGTCTCTGTAAAACTCAAGAATTGAGACTAGAAAACCTTGAAATGATACATCACCCAAGGGTCTCCAGTCTTGGAAACTTTAAGACTTGTGGACTTCAACTCCCAGCAAAGCTGGCTGACGAATTCTGGGAATTGAAGTCACAAGTCTTATAAGTTGCCAAGATTGGAGACCCCGGTTTTAGCCAGCAGTCAAAACAACTCACAGAGTTCATGTGGTCAGTGTTTTTTCCCAATATCATGAACCAGGTGGCCTTTCTCTACTTAAATTGCAGCAATTCTTTCTAAATTTGCAATTGTTGAGATTAAGATTGTATGCGATTACCCACTTAAATTCTCTTTGCTAATGTATTTCCAAGTGTCTGGTTTTCCTTGAAATGATTTTTTTAAAAGCCAAAATTGATGGAGACTGAACTGTTAGTTGAAAAAAAACTGGAGTGAAAGGGAATTGTGCTTGTGTTCTGCTAGGTCACCTAATTTTATTTTTCTGATGCTAATTTTATTTTTCTGATGCCCAAACATTGCTGTATTAACAGGAAGTATGACATTAGGTTCTGGTCCCTCTATAGTGTGAAAACAACATCAAATTTACATCATTCTGAAAATACCAACTTTAACAGTTTTTCTTACTCCAAGCCAAGTTTCTCTTCCACAAACATTATCTAATTAATTAGATATAATTATATCTAAAGTACATTCTAAGAGCGATTTTATATTTTGCACTGAATCATACTTTGATTTGATTTTAGTGCAGTACATGAGCCCAGTTTATGCCAATATGTGATCTACCATGGACCACTAATAGCAGCTTATTAAGAACACATCTCATTTCTGCAGATTTAAATAAGCAAAACTATTGTAATGGACAGCAACCTGGCTGGTGGGCTGTATTTAACTTACTGAGTTAAAAAATGTGATCTGTTTTATAACTGGCTCGTGATCTGGAGCGGGGTGTGTGATTTTATTATATTATTTGATTCTTTTTTATTAGTTTTATTGTTTTAAATGAGGTTTAAAGCTATCTTGAGTTGCTATGTGCAAATGGGTGGCGATATAAATTCAATAAATAAATAAACTACATCCATATAGCACTCATGGGCTTTTTGATGTGGGACATATTTTTTTTAAATCCACAGAATATAAATAATGTAAATTTGATGGGGGGAAAACCAAGCGAGGAACAAAATGATGCTTTTGTGGGGAGTGGCAGTGTAATCGTTTGGAGACTGCCATGTAGTTCTTGGATCACTACAAGTGATAATGAGTTAATCAAGAGACAGTGATTAATTGAATATAGCCCAAATTAACCAACTGTGAACAGCAGAACAATTAATCAACTGGCAGTAATATGGTAAAACTGGCAAAGTTAATTAAATGGAAGACAGAATATTTAAGCAGTATAATTTATAATGCGCCTAATCAGTGTTAGGCAATTAACAATCCATCAATAATCTAAAAGGAGTGAAGATGATGTGATGATGAATTATAGAGTGTTTGAGTACAACTAATAAGCTCCTTGGTGTAGTACTCCAAGGAGCTTATTAGTTGAATACAGTTGGGAAGTACTGCCTTGGTGCCTGCTCCCATGAAGTATAGAGTCTATTGTTTTTTTCCTTCAGCTTCTCTGAAAGCATGAAATCAGAGAAGCAATTTCAGCAACTTAGATTGCAGTTTTAAGTGTATTTACTTGGGACCAAGTTTAATGGAACTGGTTAAATATGCTTTGAACTACACCATGCCAAATTTTTGGGAGCTAAATCTTCAGAAGATACAACAGCTATTACCATTGCAAAATAAATCCTGAGGGTGTTAAATGTGTGTGGAACAAGGAATCAAATATGTGAGGGCCCAAGGTGGCAAAGTATTTTACAATCTTCCTCTTTTCTTAATGCAGTAAACTATATGATTGTTTCCTTTTGCTAGCAATAATGAAAGCAACTGCCAATTATCTTTTCTACTTCTTTTTTCTCTTCAGTTTGGGTAAAACAATATTTAGGCATTAGCAAATACATTTATTATATTTTGGCAAGTATCAAACAAGACTTTTCCAATTGAAAGGAGATCTTTAGTACTTTTCTTATGACAGCCATGATAGTTGAAAACAAGAGGCCAGCTGTTGACTGATCAGCTTGTTCAGGAAGCAAGAAGCCATTAAGTGTATGTTTCTCAAGAAGTCCTTTAAAAAAGGTAGGAGAAGGAATAAGGCTCAGGGAAAACTTTCTTCTGAGATACTCACAGCATAAACTTATATGCTTTCACGAACCTGTTTGATCCTCAGTGAACTACAATAGAGACTGCTTGCTCATTCACACACTGGTGGCTCTGTCAAACCTTATTCTGTTTTCTCCAAGTTGTAAATCAGAAACAGCTGCATTCATGTATGCATGTGAGAAGAACAGTAAATATATTGCAGCCTAAGATCCAAGTAAAAAAAGGTTTTTTCTGTTTTTGCCTAGTGGCGGTCATCATCTAAGAAACTCTTATTACCCTAAGGTCTTCCAGCTGCATTGGATTACTTCTCAGTTAATACAACCAACAGCTGGAGGCCCTGGGATTTAGAGTTCAACAGTTTGAAGAACAACAGATCTAGAGGGAACAAACTGGGGAGACTGAGCAAAGGCACTCAGTCTAGAACTTTTTATCTAGAGTGACATCATCCAGATATAACTGCTATTAGCTGATGGTATTGATTATATGACCTTGGAAAGTAGAAATGTGAATGTCTTGTCTTGGCGAACAAAAGGAGAATTGCAGTAAACAATGTGGAATTGTGACACTAAAATAGGTTTAATAAGCAACAAAAATGTTGCTTTCTGTATTTGAATGCTACATTTGAATGAGCAAGGTTAGATTGCAATTTTCATGCTGCTGGAGATGTAATTAAGGGACTAATTATTGATTTGATTTTGAGCTATTAATGCATTTGGGGCTGATGTCAGCAGGGTGGTTAATAATTCTGGCTCAATCATTGCATGTTGAAAATCCATATGTTCTTGTTGGATATATTATCATATATCTGTGTATATATATATATATATATATATATATATATATATATATATATATATATATATATATATATATATATATATATATATTTATATATATACAGCTATGAAGAATTGTGGATTCTTCAGGCATAAAGGTGGATAAAGGAATTATACTGCAATGCTGGAAGTAGAAATATATTTTTGATTTGCATCATTTGAACATTGATATGTACTGCTTGATAATGGTTGATTTTTTAAAAAACAATGCAGACTTTTGATGATTTTTTATAAAATAATGGGCTGGATTTTTTTCTTTTCCCTTTTTCATTTCTGCGCTTATCAATTTTGAGGTTGTGTTAATTCTTCAATGCTCTTGTGCATATTTTCTTTCATTGACTTGTTTAGCGTAATAAAATAAAATATTAGAAAATGATATACCTGTAAAGTATTTGGTCACAGCTTGCTCAGCAAACACAGCCTTAGAGACTTAACGTGTTGCTGTTTAGTTAATTAGAAAACTGTATGCTCTTTTGTGGCCCTTAGAAAGAATCCAGATTTCGTATTTCTTTCTTTTTTAAAAAAGCTTTTTATTGAAATATATAGCAGTACAATTCAACATTTTTTTGTTTAGCAAAATTTCTTTGTTTAAATTAGAAGAAATAAAACACCTTAAAGTTAGTCTGGAAAAATCTGTTACATTTTACACTTATTGCAGGGAGTGAAAATTATTCTTATATTGAAATTAGTATACAATTGTATTGCCTTAATGCTCCCTGAAATAAGGAATATTTTAGGAAATGTGATAGATAACCTTTGGGTTTGCATCCAGCCAACAGTATGATGGAGAAAAGGCTGTAGCTAACTAGAGGCCTTCTGATTTGCAAAGTATACATTGCTTTAAGGTAAATATAAGAATGGTCTTAGAAGGCACTTTCCTGTTTTGGATTCAAAGGAATATTGATTATTCCAGCATTTACAGTACATTGAAAGCCACTTTAGTAGGATTCAGTGTCATTTAAACTGTAAATACCATGACTCCATCATAAAATATAGTGTATATAATAATTTTCTTCATTGATTCTCATATTTACTTTAAAGCAGTAGAATTATAAGGATGAATACTTAATGTGAAATTAATTACAGAAGCTTCAGTTGGGGGGTACTTTCCCCAATCCCCGTTGTGAACATTTAACTATTTGTGTTTTCTCCCGTTCTTGCCAAGATCAATGATGTGGAATAAGAAAAAACCGGGCAATTCTGAAGTGGTGAAAATCTGACATATTTTTGGCAAGAATGTAGTAATTGGATTAAATTAGCTTCAAACAGAGTTCTAGGTTTCTTAGCTGAGCTTATCTCTCCCTAGGTTTTTATATGCTTATAAAGTGGCAAATCAGGGTAGGTCCATTCCATTCACTTCACTTTTAGTTTCAAATTTCAGATCCAGAAATTTTGTGATCTATATGGTCACTAAGAACTGACACCAACTTAATGGCACATATTCATGAGTCAACCCAAATGTGATCCATTCTGGTAAATTGAGACTAGAATTATCCCTAAACTTTATATAGATAGTCCTCACCTTACAAACATTTGTTTAGTGACTGTTTGAAGTTACAGCAGCAGTGGTATACAGTAAATATTTATACAAAAAAATCAAGAGAGAAGTTTGCTTTGTATTTTGAACGTAATACAGAAATAATTCAGTCTTCAAGAAGTTACAGCACTTCATCAATTCAGAATTCATTATCTGATGTTATGAAATCTATACAGGTAGTTCTTGACCTATAGCCACAACTCAGCCGAAAATTTCCATTGCTAAGCAAGGCAGATGTTATGTAAGTTATGGCCCATCTTATGACCTTTTTTTTGCCACTGTTATTAATTGAATCACTGCAATTTAGTGAATCATGGGGTTATTAAGCAAATCTGGGTTTCCCGTTGACTTTGCTTGTCAGAAGCTGGTTAGGAAGGTTATAAAGGGTGATTATATGAACTCAGCTGCCATAAACACATTCCAGTTGCCAAGTGCCTGAATTTTGATCACATGACCATGGGTCTACAATGGACAAGTCCCCCCCCTTTTTTTTTACTGCTGCTGTAACTTCAAACAGTCACTAAACAAATGTTTGTAAGGTGAGGATATCTATATAAAATTTAGGGATAATTCTAGTCTCAATTTACCAGAATGGATTATATTTGGGTTAATTCATGATTATATGCCATCAAGTTGGTGTCAGTTCTTAGTGACCATATAGAACACAAACTCACGCCATCATGTTGCTGTCACATGATGTTTTGCAACATTTTTCGTGGAGCTGGGGTGGGCGTGGCCTGCACATGACGCATCTGGCCTGCGGGAGGCTGTCAGTGTGACACCCCTGACATAGATAGATTTTCTCCAGAATGATCTGATCCCAACCTGGCTCTTCAACTCTTAATGCAGTTTACCCATCACTACTGTAATTGAGTCTGCCCACCTTACTGCTTGTTGTCCTCTTTTGTTCCCTTTCACCTTTCCCAGCATTATAATTTTCTGGAGATAGCAAGGATTGATTTATAGGAGAGTGAAATGAGCAGAAAAAATAGCCAACTGATTTAAGTTTTAAAGCCACAGTATTAGGAGATAGCAGTTAAAAAAAAAACACTGATTATAAATATAGGTAGCTGATTACCTCTTCAACTTACAATCACAATTGGAATCAGAATTTCTGTTGCTAAGCAAAGTGGGTCTTAAATGATTTTATAACTTTTTTTTCATGGTTATTAAGCAAATCACTGCAGTTGTTAAATGAATCACATGGTCATTAAACAAGTTTCCCTGTATTAACTTTGCTTATTGAAAGATGTCGGGAAGCATCATAAACAGTGATCACATGACCCCTGGATGCTGTATCAATTGTAAATATATGTTGGTTGCCAAGTATCCAGATTTTGATCAAGTGATCATAAGGATGTGGCAATGGTCATAAGTGTGAGGACAGTTCTTTTCAGTGCTGATGTAATTGCTAATGGTTATTAAATAAATGGTTTTAAGTTGAGGACTACATATATTTCTCTATGTTTGCCTTCCCCACGCCCTAAGGCAGCTTCTCCTCATATTGTAATCTTTTCTTAAGAGAACCCACTGAATATTTTTCTAATCCTTTTTTGCCATTTCCCAGCTATACAATATTATTCACTAGAATCTTGAGTCCTTTCTATAAGCAATGCTATTTCTTATTTCCTTTCTGTTCTTAATGTGGATTTAGTCTTTTTCACAAGATCTTTACCTAGACTTTTCATTGAAAACACTGACTTGTCCTACATGCTCATAATTACCTGAAATAGCCATTCAACTAAGTGGCCTATAATTTCTTTGGATTTTTATTGAAAAATCCTTTGTGGGACCATCAAACAGAAGAATCAAGTGTATGGTTGCTGGTTACATATTTAGATGATTATAATCTTTTAAACATCCAAATATATGCCACTAATTAATAGGACAGCTTATTTATTTTTAAAAACCTAAAAATGTAAATGTAAGAATGGTAGATACCAAAGAGCATCTTAAAAGAGCTTAGATCCTTTCATCCTTGAGTCTCTCTTAAAATTATACTTGCTGGCAAACAGCTTAGAGGAAAAATAAGTATACTTCCTTACTATTATTTTTATCCTGATGGAAATGTATGGAACCTTAATTATAGATTAATTCATTAATTGACTCAAACTCATTAATAATTAAGTTATCTTTAGTTGATCATTCCAATCATTCCCAACGGCAGTTGACTAGTCAGCATGAGTAATAGCCTATATCAATTATATCTGGCGTATGACTGCACTGAAATATGTTTTGAAACTAAACTTTGATGTTGAGCTTTAGGATTCTTAAGGGAAAGGAACTTGGCCATATATAAATGTGTCAGCACAATTTTATCCAAATATGGTTTGGCAGCTTGTTCAGTATTTCTATAATTTATTCTTTCTTTTTTTCTTTTACAAATGATGGAAAAAAATAAATATAGTTGCCATGTCATGTTGAAGTCAATTATGAAATCCCATTAACTTGAATAGGTTAAGTCATTTTCTGGCTTCTTTAAATGGAGGTTGTGTGGCACGGTTATAATTTCCAGTCATCTCAAAAAGGCCTAATTTGGGTTGTTACATTTCTTTGTGAATCATTTTTCCAGAGGGAAATGAAGTCCAGATTGTTTGTTATAGAGTAGATTTTGAGACATGCTTATATGTAGTCCCTTTATGCTCAAAACATTTCCAGCAAACTTCTATGGCACTTTTATCATAATGGATAAAAGCAAGTTAAAATGTGGTTTTGAAAAAAAAAAAACGTCTCAGGTTGCCTAATTATATACGTGTGTATGCACACACGTCTGAATCTTCAGCTCACTATTTAAGACACACAGATTTCATTTTGGCCTGTCAACTTCTTTCCCCTCTTTCTAGGCCTCAATAAGTCTTCTTTCTCATATATATAATGTCTAAGAATAAGAAATATAACATTCCTGGCAATTAGTTTATCAATTTCTCTCCAACTCATACTCATTGCTTTCTTCCTGAAGAAGGACCTGCTTTTCTTAGCACAGAGCATGGGAGAGATAGGCAAAGAGATGGGCCGAGAAAGACATTTCTGAGCTGGGATAGTCCCATCTCTTGAACTCTTGTCTCCTGGATGGTGTCATCCAGCCTTCCACGCGCATCTCTAGAGACCAATTGAGACCTTAAGCTAATTTTGTTATTTTCGCTTTTGTATAAAAGTTGCTAGCTTCTAAAATGTTGAGATATTTCATAGTATGGGTCATAATTAAGGGACTAATGAATTAAGAAATTCATTTTGCCAAAAAAAGTAAACTTTATTATCCGTTAGACAGTAACAGTTGGTATAAAATGAAGACAATAGTCCTATTTTAATCTTTAGATTTTTTAAAATTTTATTTTACAAATCTGTGAAGTGTGTTGGGAGGACTGAAAACAACTGACCCAAAATCACCTAGCTGGCTTCCATGCATAAAGCAGAATTAGAACTCTCAGTCTCCTAATCTCTAGCCAGGTTCTTTAGCCATTATCAAGATATTTACTGTTATTGTTTTATAAGATTATGAAAATATACATTATGATTATTTTCTGTTCTGTTTTTTAGGTCAAAATGTTTAAACATTTCTTGTGGATATATTGGACCTTATCCATAACATGTGCTCTCCGTAAAGGTAAGAAGGAGAGAAAGAGGAGGAGGGAGGGAGGGAAAGAGAGAGAGAGAGAGAGAGAGAGAGAGATTGCTGTCATATTGAAACTGACTTCTGGAAAAAAAATGATAATTTTTGGTAATGAAAATGTATCAGTTACTCTGCAGTTATTAATTGTAGAGATATAACAATATATTTTATTTATTAGTTGAATTTATATGCCATCCATCACTTAGTCAACTTTTATGGTGAAAGTGAGACTAAAACTCATGGTCTCCTGGTTTTTAGCCTGTTGTCTTAACCATTAAAGGTCTCTGCTTTAATTACTGAAATGTAAAAATAAAACTTTTTTAAAAGAAACTATAACCACAATTTATTCTTATTTTACAGAAGATTTTCTCATGTAGAAGGCCTGTTGTTACAACTTTAGTGATGTAAATGTGTGATTGTTTTTCAGTACTTGTTATGACTATTATTACCATTTTATATTACTAATATTTCTACTGGATGTATTATAGTTTGGCGCTACCCCCTCTGAGTTGATTGATAGAAGGTTTATGGTAATGGTCGGTTTTACTTGTGAGAAGGTCTAGTTATAATTCAAATTCCATTTAATTCATTTGCTGATCTCCAGATACTTTTGAATACTTTGTCTATTCCATGGTTAAATAAAGCCAGAGTCACAAAGTATCCCAGAGTGACAATATGCTTAATGGAGTATATTTGGTATCTCCCAAGTTTAAGAACTTTTAATTTGTAAAAAACGACTGAGAACTTAGCGTGCATTAAAGCTCTACTTTCAAACTTACTTTATTTAAAACAGACCTCCAAGTCCAGTGCTTTTTTGCTTCTGGGAGAAAAGTATTTTGCAACCATGGCAAACATTGGCTGTAATGTGACCCACTCAAAAGTCTAAATGTGCCCACTTGCCCAAATCGGTAAAAGACATGCTATTTATTTTAATCTAATTTTGTATAAAAGCATGAAGTTAAGTGATTTAATTCCACTTGAACAATTTTCAATTGTTCTCAACAAACAACAATTTGTTGTGATTTAATATCATCAAACTTAGACAAACTTGTATCTAGGATAGAGTTGAAAAACTCCATAGACAGCAGAGCCTATGTGGTAAAGGAAAGATATTAGGATAATCACAAATGGATTATCAAAGCCCTTTCCTTTTGTATATGCACCTAAAGTCTATAAATGCATGTACAAATGAGTGGAGCTTCAGCCATGCAATTATATTCATCATCTTGACTTTTTTGACCTTCCTTTTCTGAAGTTTGCTGTTGTTAAACTTTTTTAAATTTCTTATTGCATCTGAGTTTTGCTATTAAGGTTTATGAGCAGTTTTTAGTTGACTCCCAAACTTTAACAGCAAAGTGTAGCTCCTTATATGAACTCAACATAGTGAACTATAGAAAGGTAAGAATTATGTAAGACAATAAACCAAAGGAAAGTCTATTGATAATAAGGCTGTATACATCATTTTCTTTAGATGCTTCATTTCTTTCAGTACCACAAGTGCTGCTGGTCAAAGTGTTGTGGCAACTCACTGCAGAAGCATCTTCTATGTATGAGCATGCATACACAGGCAGTCTGAAAAGGCCCTTGGATTGGCTGAAAGGAATTTTTGGGAGATATACCCACCTTGATATTTAAATGACAGTATTTGTATTATTTAAGCAGCCCTATGAATTGGCAAAGCGGTGATGGATAATGTCTTTATATAGTCTAATCATTCAATAGTATTGGGTTTGATCATTTCTAAATTATACATTGAGTTACTCAGCAATATAAATACCATGTTTATTCTACATACATTAGCGTTTGTGTAAATAGATCTATGTGCATAATTAGTCTGATTGACGAGTTGATAGAACTACCAGGTGAAATTTTCTTTCCTTTTCTGTACATATGCATGTACAGAGCTTAAGGAAAGTAGTTTTAGATGAATCCTAGAAGTCTTAATTGTAGAGTGTGTAGGTCTTTGAAGTGTGTTGTAGAAGATTGGTGAGTTTTAATGAATAACCAAAGAATGCAATGAAATGCTTTCCAAGCCATATATATGTGTGCATGGGTAATTTCATGCATCTACATTTAGGTGTATATGCTATTGTAAATGCTATCACTGCAGATGGAATGTACATTTGGCTAGCTTTCCATGATTTACAGTGAGAATTTAAAGAGTAACTGATCCATCACATCACTATGCCTGATTTACCTTCCCCTCCTTTCTTATACAGTAACTCAGATTGTAAGCCATCTGTTAGAACAAAGGGGTTTTTGTTATGATTAAATTTATTGCCTTCTCTGACAAGCTCTGAGCAAGTTTTTGCAAGTACATGGAATATCTACTTTATCAATTTGTATAGAAACAGGTTAATCTCAAATAGAATATTCTTACAACTTCATATAAAGGGAGTTCCATACAGACTATTTAGATAGTATCAGTGGTAAAATGCTCCTAGTTCAGACCCACTCGGGCGAGTAGGTAGCAGAGATTGAGGCTAGGTTGCAGAAGCAATGGCTTGCCGGCCACGCCCCGAACTGATCCTTCCCCGCAGTCCTGCCATGTTTGCCTGCCTTCCATGTGGACTTCTGCTTGCCTGCCTTCCATGCTGCTTTCCTGGCATCCTGGTGGCCAGCTTGTGAATGCAGGCAAGCAGAAGTCCACATGGAAGGCAGGCAAACATGGCAGGACTGCAGGGAAGGAGCTTGCAACTTACTGCCCCCCACCCCCACGCAGTGGCTTCCCTACTCATCCCCAACAAGCTATGCATCCATAGCAATGGGGTTGTTTTGTTCGCCGCGGTGGTGCTTCGGAAGGGCAGGTGGACATATTCATTATAGATGTCAGCTGCAGATGTCTGCATGCCCTTCTGAAGTACCACTTCTGTGAACAAAAAAACCCCCATTGTGCTGCGCCTCCTTCTGCAGACAAATGCGGCCAGCCATGTGTGCCCTTTCCTCAAATGTGCCTGGAGAGCGAGTGAGCAAGAGAGCTCTCCAACCTCTGTTTTGTGTGTGTGTGTGTGTGTGTGTGTGTGTGTGTGTGAGGGAGGGAGGGAGGGAGGGAGGGAGCGATCTGAAGCCGAGGTACCCAAACTTCTGGCATCAGCGGGGCAGCTTCTGAGCAGTCAGCTCCACCTGACTTACTCCCTGAGTCTCGCCGTTCTCCTGCCCCCCCTGCCGCCATTCAAGCAGCGGCAGGCTTTGTGGGACAACAGGACCTCTCATTTTTCCCACAGCACCGTCTATGCTTGCTACCTCTGCTTGTCTGCTTGCAAGCGATGATCTTCTCTGCTTCTCTCGGGATGCTGGTGCGGGCACCATGGATGCATAGCTTGTTGGGGCTAAGCAGGGAAGCCGCTGCTTGAGTTGGGGGGGGGGCAGGAGAACGGCGAGACTCAGGGAGCAGGTCAGGTGGAGCTGACTGCTCAGAAGCTTCGCTGCAGCTGCCAGAAGTTTGGGTTCCTCAGCTTCAGATTTCTCCCTCTCTCCCTCCCTCACACACACACACAAACAGGTTGGAAAGCTGTCTTGCTCTCTCTTCAAGCACCCCATGCACAGCAGAGTGACGTGAATGATTTCAAACTGGCCACGCCCACCCAGTCACATGACTACCAAGCCATACCACACCAAGCCATGGCCACAGAACCGGTAGCAAAAAAATTTAGATTTCATCCCTGGATAGTACAGTACCATTTGAGGTGTGCCAATGTTTCAGGGTGGTTTGTAGGGAACATTTCTTTGCACTGTGTAAGGTAGAATATGATTCACAAAAAAGTTGAAGGGACTTGAATATATATGAGATGACATTTTAAAAACTCAACTATTTTAGGAACATGTGTTATCAGGCTGTTGAAATATACATAGGTGCTTTTAAGAATAATGGTATTTCATAAACAATAAATGGGCTGAGGCAAATAAATGCCTTTTGCCCTTTCTGAATAATGCATTTACAATTGATATTATTGCTGGAACTTGCTTAGATCCTTGTAAATAAAATAAAGTAGCATAGAACTTTGAAGTTTGTTTGCATTTTCAGTTCATGCAATTCACATTACGTTGCTATTGTCAAATTTGGCTGATATATATAGATAGGATATTAATAACTCACAAACAGATTCATGCAGCAAGTCCTTTTTGGTGGCATAATCCAAGATCTTTTTTTTTTTTAAAAAAGCTATTCATTATAATTTAGCATTGCTTACTGGGCAAAATGTCAAAATAAGAAAGAGGCTGAAAAGTTGTGTATTTTTTATATGCCATAAATTGGCAGCATTGCTGATCTCAAAAAATTAAGCAGGGTGACCATAATGAAATTCCAGAACTGTAGATTAGGTTGGTAAAATAAATCAGTTTTTTTAAAAAAAATCTGGGAAGAAGTGGTCATGTATCATTTCATTATTTGCCAAGAAAGAACTATTTGTGTAGACACCAAAAAGTCTGCTGATTTTGAAGCTTATCTATGCCTTGGGCTTCTAATCTTTTTCTACTTTAAGTTTTGTGTTTTTTATAGCAGATTTTTTGAGATTGGATTAAGAATTTTGATAACAATTCAGCACTTCAGACAGGTAGTACAAGACACGCATTGCTTTATTTTAAAGTTTTTTGGACAATCAATGACAGATCTGGCCATCATTCTATTATTTAAGGGACATGCCTAAACATAGGCAGACTGAATCCACATTCCATGATGGTTTTTTTTTAAATGACATAGCTTTAAACTAAACAGCACTATTAGCATAAGAATCACCTGGAAGTTACCTGACAGGATATTTAAGACTTTGATGGATTGGTTTGAATATCCCACCTTGGAAATTATTCCTTCCATTCTGAAGCCTCTCTTTGAGAAAAACCAGTTTTGTCTTTGAGAGGTGGGTAGAGAACAAAGGCCAAAGCTTGCTATATCATTCTAGAAAATTGTCTTATAAGTGTAATAGCAATAGGAATAGCACTTACCATATTTTTTGGAATATAAGACGCACTGGAGTATAAGACGCACCTTAGTTTTTGGGGAAGAAAGTAAGAAAAAAGTTGATTGGGGGGGAATAGGCCTCCCGGAATACCCTCAACCAGCTGTTCCCAAGGTGAATTTTAGCAACAGGTTCGTTGGTTGTGAACTCTGTGCCTTGCTTTTTTTTCAGCCTCTGAAATTTCTGAAACTCTGTTTCAGAAAAAAACTTTTTTGCTGCCTCTGAAAGCCTCCGAAACAGAGCTTCAGAAAAAAGTCTGAAGCTTCATTTCTGGGAATTTTTTCAGCCTCTGAAACCTCTGTTTGAGGGCTACATTCGGAATATAAGACAGAGCCAGATTTTCACTCTCTTTTTTTGGGGAAAACGGTGTATCTTATACTCCAAAAAATACAATATATTTATATACCGTTACACTCGCTAAGCGGTATACAGAGTCAGCATATTTCTCTCAATAATCTGGATCCTCATTTTAGTGACCTCGGAAGGATGGAATATTGAGTCAACTTTGAGCCAGTGACATTTGAACTGCTGGCAATCAGCAAAATTAGCCTGCAGTACTACATTCTAACCACTGTGCCTCCATAGTAATCTTGAAATAAGATTCTTAATAATTTGAGGTAGCTAACTTTGGTTAGTAACATTTCAGTTTATTTTAAGGTCAATGATCTTTATTTTAATGCACCTTTACTGGATGTTTAATACATTTTGTCAACTTGCAAAGTTTTGGTTTGGGAATTGTAGTTGTTTTAGTTAGAGAAGATTCATAGTTATGTGCAAACTGTCTTTAAGAAGATAAAAGGAAAGCTCAAGGAAAGACCTATCTTTCCTTAGATGTGGGGCTGTTGGATTACAGTATTATATGTTCAAGTTGAGGTTTTGTAATTGTAAATCATATGAATAGTGTTAGTATATCTTTCCCTTTAGTATATACCATACCATCAACACCAGTATATAATGGTGTTGATGGTATGGCTGCTTAGATAGTACTTACATAGGACGTATAAAACAGGTGCCTCTCAATTGTCATACATTTCATTCCATAGTTGTAAGGGGGCCATAGTTGCCTAACCTGTTATCTAAAACAGTTGAATTTTGAGTACAGATAGCATGCATTGCTGTACTAATACAATTTGATGTAACTAACGGTCAGATCTGACGTTGCTATAGTGGGCTGATTAATCAAAGAAATGATAAACACTCTGTTGGTCATGCCTGACACCTGTTCCATCTGAATTCAATAGATCGTTTCTACACTAAGGCCACAACTTAGTGTAAGGTAGACTTTCTAGGGAAAGCTCTTTTTTCCCCTTTCACTCCTTAGTAAATGTGTTGGTATAAAATTCAAAAAGAAACATCACATTTTTAGAAATGAGGATACAATGCTTTAAAGGATAAATTTTGCATAATAAAGGCTAGAGCTTGAGACCGCCTATAAAGGGAAGCTGGAATTCTGATTAACAGCAGAAGGAATATGGTGATAAAAATTCTGTTCCTGATTTTCAAGACATACCATATTTTTCGGAGTATAAGATGCACCGGAGTACCTGGTGAAGAAAGGAGAAAAAGAAATCTCCATCTGCCTCTGAGCAATTTTGCCTCATAACAGCAAACAGCCTGCTTTACTTTCATTTTCATTTTCAGCATAGCTTGATTAGCACAAGGAAAAAAAAATCTGCTCCAGCAATTTACCTCTTTGCAGCAAGCAGCAGAGCCCTGCGCAAAAAAGCTGAGAGCAAATCAGCTGAGAGTCGGGAGGCCGATCCAATCAACTTGTGCTAATTAAGCTGTGCTGAAGCTGAAAGGAGCTGTTTTTTCTTGCTGTTTGCTTGCAAAGAGGTAACTGCTGTAAGGCAGAGGCCAGTGGGTGGGGGCTAGTGGGTGGGCAGGGCTACATTTGGTGTATAAGATGCACCTAAATTTTCACCCCCTTTTAGGGGTGGGAGAAGGTGCGTTTTACACTCCGAAAAATACGGTATTTGCTAGTTCTACCAATCTTTAACTCCTGATGAATTTATTCAATGTGGTTTGACAGATTACAATTCGAGTAGGCAAATGGTGTCCCTGCATTATGTCATTAGCCTGCAGATTATGTGATTTAGATAGTTGCATTAGACATCATTATGTAATTGTTCCATTTATGGGATTTGTCTCCATGTTTATGTTATGTTCTGCCCGCTGACAGTACTGTATTAGATTTACAATCTGTTTGGTTCAGCATCTTATTCCTATATTAGATCACAAAAGGGTTTAAGAGAAGTATCATTTTTCTTCTTTCAGATCAAATAACTAATAGTTTACAAATATTACCGATTCTAGACTTGACGTTAGTTCATAGCTACCATGGCCTGAAAGGACTAATTTAACTAATGCCCATTCAGTCTGGTTGTTATCTTTTCATGGCAATGGTTTCTATAGTTTACCTACATGGGAAGAAGTTGCTTAATTTTATATGAACAGAACCTGCAATCTTTCAGATCTATGGTTGATCCTAGCATCTACTCCTAGTACAGAGGAAAACCTTTCTATTAAGCTGCTCTTTCATTGCTTATTCTATAAAACCCCTATCAATGCTTTTCTGCTTAGTTTTTTTTTTAAAAACACCACCTTTCCCAGTATCAGTTGTCTCAAAATGTAGAACTCCATAATCTCACAAATAGATGATTTGAAACTAGAAATGCTAGCTGAATAAGAAAGATTGTTTGACCTTGATGTTAATCAGATAAAGCAACCCAAATTATGCTGATGACAGATAATTCTTTAGTTCTGAATCATATTGAGCAACAATCAATGAATATTTTTTTCTTTATCTTCATCACTAATTATTGCTGGGCTGTTCTCCCTTCCGTTTTCTTCCTCATTTGGTATTTTCCCTTGTTCTCTGTCTAAGTTAAAAAGTCAGATCCTGTAACTATTGATTATATGTCAGTGGTCCAGATATAAGTAAACTCACATATTATAAAAATGCTCCTTATAATCCAAGGGAAAATCTACTGAGGCATCTAACTCTTGTCTCTCATGCAGTCATTTTCAGTAGCCTCAATTATTAATTCACACTCCGATGAACCAATTTCCTTGCAGACCTGCTGCTAAATGAGCTTTCTGAAGTGGTTTGGCTTTCTAAGGTTACCTTTCAGATCAGTCAGGGTGATTTTGCTTCTTCAGCTTTTAGTCTGTTGTTATCAGTATTCCCACTTGCCTTGGCTATTGTTTTAGCATGATTGCAAATAACTGAAATAGTAGCATGCATGCATTTAATCTGACTATCAGAAAGCAATTCACTTAACCTGTCAGCAGCTCCTGTTGAACAGAAGCAGTTCGGTTAACTGTGTTCCATATATTCTTACTTCCTACTCTTGTAGTCCTCGTCTTACAACCAGTTGTTTAATTGCATTTCAGTTTAATTGCAGTTGTTTAATGGCATTTCAAATTTACAACAGCCTTAGAAAAAGTGATTTAGGAAAACAGGGCATTCTTAAATGCATTAGCCACCGCAATAAGTGATCGCAATTTCGGTACTTGGCAACCGGTTCACGTGGTTGCAGGATATTGCGGTGTCATAATTGTGATTTGTGACCTTCCTTGCTGGTTTCCAAAAAAGCAAAGTCAATTGGATTCGTTAAAGACTGTATGATTCACTTAACAGCCATATGATTCTTTAAGGCTGTGGTGATATACAATTGGCTGCAGTCATCTGGTGATGACTTGTTTAATAACACTATCATGTAGTGATTGAAATTACAGTTCCAATTGTGGTCATAACTTGAGGACAATTTATATCCTCTAGAGTCCCCATGATATAACTTTGCAAGCTTTAGCTTTCTCTTTTCTCCTCTATGGCCTGCCAGGGAATCTCCTTTGGCATCTGTTTTGTTGTGATGCTGGTATGCAACAATTTTCTGGGTAAAAAGGGGCTATTCTGGTGTTGCCTTGCTGCCTCAAAACACTTTTATTTGGAGAGATACCATTTACAGTTAATACAGATTTATTTTGAGCTTAATGGCTTTAATTAAGAATCTGATATAATTTAAGATTACAACTTGGTCATGATCATGAGAAGTTCTTCTAGATTCCCACATACTTTTTTAAATCATATAGTCTGTACATTATGCTCCTATTGTTCCTCTTTGTTCCAAAGTAAATCTGTAGAGTTACATTTAGTGACAGTATTTTTAAGTAGCACAGATCAGACCTCAGGATAATCATGGTCAACTAAGCTGGGGAGAAGTAGAATCTGTTTCCTTCCTTCCTTCCTTCCTTCCTTCCTTCCTTCCTTCCTTCCATCCATCCATCCATCCATCCATCCATCCCTGTTCTGCCTGTGCTTTACAGAATTGATCTTCCATTTTTCTCAGACCAACATCTCTTACAATCTTAGAACAGTGTGTAATACTAACATTACAGACTGGTCGTATTAGGGCTAATAGATCTGGACTACAAAACTGGACAGCCATTGCAACAAAACATTGACTGCTAAGTCAATGGTGTTGTTTTTGCAGATTGTACCTTGGTAGAAGGAGGCAGCTGCTAAGAAGAATAAAAGGGTCAGAGCTCCATGTTATGTAACAGGCAATAATATTTCACCATATGATACATTTTGTTTAATCATGTCAGTTATCATTGGAAGTTGTGACTCATACATGACCCTGCAACTTTCAAATGCAGTGGAGAATACTGTTCTGTTGCCAGTATTAAAGTATACCTCGGTTTGTAATGTTTTGCCTGTTTTGGGGGAAGACAATATGTTACCCTTCACTTAAACAAAGTATTTTGGAACAGCATAAGCCAGCATGTCTACAGGGGGACAGGATGTCAAAAAAGTAAAAAAAAAAGATGACTACTACTGCATGATCATAGCTATCACTCTTGATTTTTTTTTGACAACCTCCAACAACAGATGCCATGCACACAATCTTAGCAGTATCTTTGTTCTTTCATTGGGTGGAGGATTCATGGTAACTTTTCTTTAATTCCTTCCCTCAACTTTTAGTTGTTTTTTTTTAAATCTCACCTACATATAATTAATCTAACAAACATTACCCTCCTTGTGTATCCTGCCTTTCTAAGCATACAGATTTTAAAAAAAGAAAAGAAGTAATGTTTGCAAATAAGCACTGCTCATTTTGTGCTAGAGATAGGCATTGTTTATTTATAGATATGTCTGTTTCTCAACTACTCTCAATAAATTAAAAGAAAATAAGGGCAGAGCCTGCTTTTATATCTTAATCTGTCAAACCACATTGAATAAATTCATGAGGGGTTAAGGATTGGTAGAACTAACAAATATGTAGTTCCTGTTCCAGATGCACAGTAGGCAGGTTGTATGAACAGTAGCCAATGCTATCCTTAGCCATATACTAATATTGGATGGAAACAGTCTGCTGTAAAGTGTTTGCAGCTGGAGAGATATAAAATGATGGTAAAAGTTCTTTAATCATGTAGGAACCACCCATAGTTCTTATTTTTCCCCTCCCTTCCTCCAAACTACTGAGGAATATTTTATTTGAGTGATCTGCTAAGCCCTGAGGTTGGAAAGGAAATAATTAAACAGGAACAACTGGCTGTCTGAAATATTTTTCTGAAAAGAAAGAAAATGTTCCTTTTTTCTTAGGATATATGGTAAATATAAATTAACTCTTGCATAGAATTACTCCATCATTTATTTTGCTGTAACGTAAACCAACTCAATAATATCCTTGGTCCACAGACCTTACTGGCTAATTTTTTTCACTTGCTTTTGGCAAATGTCCTTCATGCCTTACATTTAAATATTGGATTTATGTGATATCAGCAGGACACAAGAAGGAATGGATTTGTTTTTACCAAGCCAGCTGTTCAGAGTGAAGAAAAAGCCAGATCATAAATTTTTATTGGGATCATTGAATTTCAATGGTCTTCTCTTCCGTTGAAATCCTGAAGGAGATCCAGATAAAGTATCTTGCCATGTTTAAAGTATAAACTAGACTCCTGCACAGATTAGTTCCAAGTGTACACCTAACCTTTCCATTAGAAGCCGTATATTAAAATAAATGTTGGCTCTTCTCATAGTACAGCTTTCAAAGAGAAAATGGTAAGGTGTACAAGGTTCTCAACTACGATTAGGGCCAGAATTTCTGTCATAAATTATTGTGTCATAAACCAAGTCAGATTCAATTTTATGACAATTTTTACAGTGGCTGTTAAGCACAGTCAACTTTCTCAATTGGAAATCAGCAAAAGAGGATAGCAAATCACGATCATGTGACTGCAGGCATATGCAACCAGTCCTACATGCAAGCCAGGTGCCAAGTGATCAGGTGACTATAGGGGTGGTGTGATGATTGTAGGTGTTTTACAGGCTGTAAATCACTTTTTCCAAGGCTATCATTAAATAATCACAAGTCAAGGACTACCTGCACATACTCTGTTTGTCATCTCCATTATTAGTTTGAATATTCTTTGTTGAATGTTGACTTCACCGGGTTCTAGAAATTTTGAAATGTGATTTGAGCCAGTGCTTAGAGTCAAATGTGTATTTTCTTTAAATGTTCATCATCTTGCATTTGTTTATGATTTTTAGTTTACAATGGTAAAATCAGTATGTCTCCTTGTATATCTTGTCTGTCATTTCCCTCTCACTTTGGCTGCTGCTTGAGCTCTGTGTTGCAAAGAGAAGGGATAATCCTACTATTCCTGCCTTATGGATTGAATGTAGATCAACTTTTACTACTTCACTCATACACTGTTGTTTCTTTCAGTGAAAGTGGAGAAAAGTCCACCAGTGAAGGGCTCACTCTCTGGAAGAGCCACTCTCCCATGCTTTTTTTCAACTTTGCCAACTTTGCCTCCAAGCTATCACAACGTAAGTGAGTTTCTCCGGATTAAGTGGTCAAAGATTGAACAGGACATAGGTGGAAAAGATCTCAAAGAAACCACAGTGTTGGTGGCCCAGAATGGGAATATCAAGATTGGACAAGGCTACAAAGGAAGAGTGTCGGTTCCAAGCCATCCGGAAGACATTGGCGACGCATCGTTGACTATGGTGAAGTTACGTGCAAGTGATGCTGGGGTTTATCGCTGTGATGTAATGTATGGCATTGAAGATACCCAAGATATTGTTTCACTGGCGGTCGATGGTGAGAATTCCATTTACCATGCTCTTAACATTTCTTTGTTAAATTTAAATTACAGTTATTAAATAAAAATGAATTGATATTTTTAATATTCTTCGCAGACAAATACTAATTTGGCAGCAATATTTTATGCCATTTTTCTTTCTTGTGGTTTTACTTAGGGTCAATAAGAATATGATTTATCAGATCTTTTCCTCTGTTGTCTTTGAAGGCCCCCATTAAGTTCAACTGGCATAGTCAGTGGTTCAGCCTTCCCCAACCTGACATCCTGCAGGATGTAAAGCAGTCTAATGCAAGTAAAAAGCAACAGGTTGAAGAAGGCTTCACAAGATATTTCTCTAGCCTGGCAAGTGAATGAGAAGGCACCTGAAGTTTATAATTGGATTAAGAATGACTATAATATCTCCAACCGATTGTAGATGCCATAGAGACTCTTCAGATTCTGTAGTCTTGCTTTTTCTCTCTTTGTACTCTTTGTATTCGCTTTGATAATTCCTCCCCGCCCGGAATTCAAAAGATCTGGCAGATCTCCTGAGACAAGGAACACTTTCCTAAGAAGGATAGCTTTATTGCACAGGATAGGATATCCATATCAGACAGATAGCGTTCGATTGTTAGTGAGGTATAACAGATTTTATACTTGCATCATTCAGTTTCTGAATCTTAAGTATAGCATATGGAGAAACCAGAAATTGTTGGTGTCTATGGAGATTTTCAGTCATCCATGTCATGGTTGTCTCAAAGGTGCTTTTCAAAAGACAACTGGATTTACTTCGTTTTCCTTTCACTTCTCATACAAGAACCTTCTCCAGGTTTCACATTTATAGATTGACAAGGGACTTGAGGAAAGCAGTTCTTTAATAATTGTGATGAATGTAGTGTCTCCCCAGCAATACCAGTATTCCTAGTTGAGAAACATTGGTGCAGTTTCACTTAGATATTACCGAACTAGGAAATACAGAAATCCACTAAATCCTGCCTTTCCTCCCTGAAATTAGGTATGTTCCTTGTTATGTTTCCTGTTTAGATGCATTGAATCTCAAAGCTAGTTTCTTTCCCATCACCACCAGTTGGCAGAGCAGCTTCCGAGTCAATTTCAGTTGCTTTTGTTAGATCAACCATGCCCTCCCATGAGTTCCAACAGTTAATCTGTCCTTCAAGCCAAGTAAAATACAACATTAAAATAACTGTCTTTTGGAAACTCAAGACTTTCAGGACAACTTCAAAAGATTTGTGCAGGTCTAGACTGCCAGGGGGTGGCAGGTGACATCTTTATGTGTAGCTTTTCTTTTCTTTTTTACAACCTCATTAAGTCAGAGTATCAGCAATATATCAACCTTTCCGTGTCTCCCAGACAAATGTAAGGAGATGGTCTGTTTTCATGGAAATCTGCCTCCCGCTTGTATTTGAGCACGTGAGAAGGATTAAGTAGCAAAAAGAGAAAATGAATATTGGAAAAGGGAGACAGAAGATGAAAAACAGAATATCTTCCATTTTTTCAATATGGAAAAAGTTCCTTTGTTGCAGTTTGTTTATTTTCTTTATGTGCGACTAAAAATAGGGTAATTAGCCCACGGGAATTTTTAAAATGTGATCGAATATGTAGAAATTCTGTGTCATTTTAAAACTACTGACAAAAGTTTGAACTGTGTATTTCTTAACTATTTTTATGCAGAGAACAATTTAATTTAGATGTGCATAGTGCAGAAGTCTGTATTCAAATTATTGTTGCTAATTAATCTCTTATTTTCTTTATTCCATGTTTATTTTATCTTTCCTTTCTCAATAGACTACATTTTTCCTTCTTATTCCAAGTCTGCTAAACTTGAATCTCATTATTCCATGATATGCTTCTCTGTACTGACCATCTCTTGCATATGTTGCAGTCATCTATTTATTTTACTCCATGCTTTCCTGTCTCATTTTATCTCTCTTTCAGTGCTTTCTTTGCACTTTGAACCATCTTAGATTTTTCTGCATCCATATCATGTTTCTTTTGGAACCACATTGTTGTATAAGTGCAAAAGATTCACACATTGAATTTTTGTACAATGAACAGAGTTCATTGCTTCCCAAGCACACAGATTTCTTTGCATTCTCTACTTTCTCTTCTGTGAAACATCCATCCCATCTCTTGCTCCTTTTTATCTTTTCATTAATAAATTAAAGATGTGTATATACTATAGATCGAGCTTGGAAGATGTGTAAAGGATCTAAGCCATTTAGACATCAAATGACTAGCCAATAATGCAATACAGCTGCTGAAAAAGCAATATGCGCTCATGGTGCCAATTTGATATACTTGTACTTCATGTGAAGCCAACTTTTGGTGGAGACTTTGAATTTTGGGGAAGGGAGGTCTTATGAAAGGATAAAGGATACAGAGTTTTTTGAATGTTTTCACATTTATGTCCTTTAATGACATCAATATAGAGATTATAATTGTTTGATTTTATAAATCTGCCAACTTTTAGAGCTGCTGTAAATATGCTTTGTATTTGGGATTCCATTCTCAAATTTCCATTGCATTCAGTTTAAGGCTTCATGCCTTCAGCATAAAGTGCAAAAGATGAAGGTGAGTCCATAGTGAGTGAGAAATCAAATATCTGATTACTGCATATCAGAAAATTATATCTGCTATCCTGTGAACTATAAATATGTAAGCTAAAAATGCATAATTAAAAGAGACCATCTCCAACCAATTAAAACCAAACTCAGGTTACTAACTTGTTTACCAATCAAAAGATTGCCGGATTTTTTCTCCCTTTATAATGAAGAGAAACTAAGAAAAAGCTGGCATGACTTGTCCAGAAATTCCAAAAGCTGGAAACAGTCCAAGACACACGTTCTTGTATTTATGTTAAATCTCTTGTCCCATGGTAGTGGCTATCATAAAGTCTTTAAATCACCTGACCTGATAGGGAATTTTAGACCATAAAAACTAGCACTAGTTAGTTAGTTACTGTTAGTTACTGTTTCAACAATTCTTCCTAGATCCATATGGGAATTAAGCTACAGTACATCTAACCTAAATAAGTTTAATGTACTTGACTATTCTAAATCTAATAGTATTAAGACACAGGAATAGGCTGAATCACTTTTAAATGTGATTAGCATACTTTGGATTGCTCCACGTTATCATTGCAAGTTTTGAGGACTGCTACATAAGCTAGATGCTGATGATGTGGCAGTGGGCACTGTTAATGATGACTGTAGCACTCTAATATTTGGCAACATTGCTAAATCTAAAAATATGAAGGCATTTTTTTTTCTGAAGCTTTCCTTTCAAGAGTTTGAGCAAGAAGACTTAAAAGTAAGATTCGGTAGCCTCATAAAGTTTCAACAAATGTTTTTAAAAACATTTGGTGACACCATTTACTTGAAGTACCCTCACAAGGGATTCTTGGACAATAGAATAAAGACAGTTGTTTTAATCAAACTTGAAGACTTTTTTAAAATCACTGTCTTCTGTTATCACAAAATCAAGTTGCTGAATATCTCTCATTGTGGTTTATTGGGGGGGGGCGTTTAAGTGGAAAAAAAGAGTGAAAGCCATTTTGGGCATTAAGCTAGTTAAACACATTCTGTAAGCCACCTAGAGTCACCTGTGGCGAGATGAACAGCACAAAAGTTTAATAAATGGGTTAAAATGATTAAAGAAAGAATATGTGCCACTTAAAAAAATCGTAACAGTTTATTATTATCTAGTTATCCCGAGCCATTTGTACATACCCTGTTTTCCCAAAAATAAGACATCCCCTGATAATAAGCCCAATCGGCCTTTTGAGCGCATGCGCTAAAATAAGCCTCCTCCTGAAAATAAACTCTCCCCAAAAATATTTAAACCCAGAGTTGGAAATCAGGTAAGACAGCAAGAGGAGCCCCATCTTGCTCCATGTGCCCCAAAATAGTAAGACCTCCCCAAAAATAAGGCCAAGTGCTTATTTCGGGGTTCAAAAAATATAAGACAGGGTCATATTTTCAGGAAAACATGGTACACAACTTAAAAGCTATTGTAAATAACTTAGATGTTGGAAAGCAGTTCAGTGAATTCTCTACTTAGCCTCTTTCTTTGTTTATAAAACTTTCATAAAGAGTAAAATAAATTATCACTGGCACGTATCAAAGAATGAGGGCCTTTTTCAGATGTATTCAGATAATACAAATTTTAGTTATATCCTAAAGATTCAGGGTTTTTTATATTTGCACATTGATGTAATATAAAGCAACCCCATACATTATTGAAACATTTAGCACTCTGAGGCCTATTTGCCTTAAAATTGTTATTAGTTTTCTCAAATATTTTATTTTATTATAGCAAAAGTCTTATACTGCTTGTTTGCTTTTGCTTTTCTTATTAGTATAACCTCTTCTGAAATCACAACAACAAACAACAGGACAAGGAAATGTTATTTTTTAAATCACATCACTTATAAATAATAAAAGTCTTTGACTTTAGTCTCATTATAGCTTCAAGCAGAATTTTCTAACCACTTCAGCCACTGAATGTGATAGAATTAGTTCAGTAATTATTGCAGAATGTGTTATTACTTAATCAAAAAAAAGTGTTAAATGGTATGGTTATATGAATAGCTTAAAGCATAACATTTGTTCCTCCTAATCATAGAAGACTATTTCAAGAGTAGATTGTCTGTTATTTAAAAGTAAACTCATCAGATTTCTAAAATGAGTAAAATATATACTTAGATAAATTTGTTTATGATATATCATGATAAACTCTTCCCATTTTTTATAATTAATTCTGATACATTTTCCTGCTGCAATGCTTTAAACTTTGTTTCTGATTTTAAAAAGATGTTAGATAGGTCCTTTGAAATGACCTTGTGTTGTGATGACTGAGGAAGGAAAAACACTTTAAAAAAGCATTGTTTGTTCTAATTACGCTGTCTATACAGCTGTGAAGATCTCTGAAATTAGATTGCAATAACCTGTGAATCTGTGACAAGAAATAAGTCATGAAACTAAATCAGGCTATTACATTTTAACAAAAATAAAGAAGCATGCTGGGCAGATCAATAGCTTCATCTATTTATGACTAAAACACATCTGCAACTATTTTCCAGTTCATTAACTGAGACAGGGAATGTTATGGTCTGTTGTGCCCAAGTAGCTGATGCTAGGCTTGGTGAGAATGGATCAAGCTCTTTTATTGCTGGAGGTAGTCAATTGAATCTGGAACCCACTGAGTCTTAAACCTTCAAACTTTAGTGACACAAAGTTTGTGATTTACAAAGAAGTCTTACATAGAAGTCTTTTGAAAGAGTTATGACTTGGTTGCAGGTATATATATATATATTTCAATACAAAATCAATAGCGACATTCTGTTCTTGCAATAAACGATTATATAATATGTGGGAAGTTTCATAGCAGTACATACATTTCTAATATATTTCCCTTTTTCTCATAATATTAAGAACATGGCAGAATCTAGACTCCCTCCAAAAGCTGTTAAAAATCTTAGGTGACTTAATAGTAGTGTGGATGAACTATACACCTCTGAACATTTTTGATACTCTCTTTCATGACAAATGAAATGTCATGAGCTAAACTTCCCATTAACAATTTTGTTCTGTTGATTTCAATATGATTTGGGTTATAACCATAATAATGTTGAAAATGTTTGATTTAGAACTCTTGATACTTCATACATTGAAAAGACACACAAAATAATAATGAAAAATGAAGAAGAAAAGACTAGGACACCTGATCGTATTTTAAAATTCTGAATAAAGCCACAATCTCTGTATAAGCATTTTAGCCACATCTGTTCCTTTTGTAATTTTTTTTAAAAAAAACAAGAATAGAAATAGGTCTGAAAGATACTCAGTCTACTTTTCACTGCTTTGTTCCTCAGGCGAAGGACCCAAATAGTTGTTGTCAAACTTTTATATAACTCTATAATTCTATATGACTAATATATTTCTTTTGAAGTCTTTTTATCAACAAGTATAGAATAGAAGGCAAAGGATTGACAATTTATTTTTCATGAAATCTCAGGAAGATATTTTAATTTGGTTCAGTTTTGTTTCCATATTGGCCAGAGGCTATTGGAAAAGTACAGAAGTACGATGCAAAGAATGAACAATGATGGATTCTGTAGCTTGCAGATTTATAAACTGAGCAAAAGATAGCTATAAAAAAAAACCTTTGTAATGTTAATAGGGGCATAGAATAAAATCTGAGAACCTTCCTTAAATGTTCTTTCTGACCTCACTACCTAGAATAATTTAGTTCTAAATAAAAGTTGATGTGATATAAGTTTATTATCTTTGCAGGTGTTGTGTTTCACTATCGTTCGTCTACCAGTAGGTACACTCTGAATTTTAAACAGGCGCAGGAGGTCTGTTTGGAGAATGGTGCTGTAATTGCAAACCCTGAACAACTGAAAGCTGCGTATGAAGATGGATTTGAGCAATGTGATGCTGGCTGGTTGTCTGATCAGTCTGTTAGGTGAGATGATCAAGTGGCTTTTTGATGGTGCATCTAATAGCTTAGTTACATTTATGGTATCTTTCATTCACTTCACTTTATTTCATTTACTATATTGCAGATATCCTATTAGGCAACCTAGAGTTGGCTGTTATGGAGATATGATGGGAAAAGAAGGAGTTAGATCCTATGGATATCGCCTTTCTAATGAAACTTATGATGTCTATTGCTATGTTGGAAGCATAAATGGTAAGCAACACATTGATCTCTTTTTTCTTTTTAGCACTGTGCATTGTGGCTAACAAGTTGTGAGAATGCTTAATTACTATCTGAATACATTAAAGGACAATTAAATTGAAATTAATCTTGATAGTACTGTCTGTTGATGATTCCCGAGACCAGGAAATGGCATACAACTTGTGTTGAATGGGGCTGCATTTCCCCTTAAAGATATTTAAGTAAGGGTTTCAGCCTACCAGTTGAAGTGACCAAAGTTGGAAATTGCATGGCAGGAATCCTAGCCTGTGGCCTGGGTGCCCCCTGCCTGACACAAAGTTGCATTGCCTTTCATAGATATTATTAGTGGTTACCTTTCATATTGGGCGTTTCAGTCAGGTTTCTGCTATCCACCTTTCCACCTATCCAGGCATACCTAATAAACTTTGGTAGTTTTTGAATGAAATCTTGTTATCTTTCCCTTTGTAAAAAGAACTGTTCCAAACATTAGGGCAGAGGTCTTCAAACTTGGCAGCTTTAAGACTTGTGGACCTCAACTCCCAGAATTTTCCAGCCAGCTATGCTATGCTATGCTGTGCTGGCTGGAGAACTCTGGGAGTTGAAGTCCACAAGTCTTAAACCTGCCAAGTTTGAAGACCTCTGCATTAGGGGGTAATTGCCATCTTTCTACACATAAATATAACATGAGTGACCAATAAGACTGCTTCATAACAAAAAACACTCAAGAAAGATTGAATAAATCCCTCTAGTGATAATGAATGTTACATTGCAATTAATTACATTACAACAATACTCATGTTGATGATGAGTATTATTACATGAGTATTAAAATTAAATAGAATACTTGATATTGGCAAAAATGGTCAATCAGGAATAAACAGAGCCTGAGTAGCGTAGGGGGCTAATGCCTCCTACTAAAGGCAGCAATTAACACCAGCTGCCTGTAATTTCTCTGAGTTCAATCCTAGCCAGGCTCAAGGTCGACTCAGCCTTCCATCCTTTCTAAGGTGGGTAAATTGAGGACCCAGTTTGTGGGGGCAATAAGCTGACTTTGTATAAATATAAATATACAAAAGTATGAAGGCTATTGCTTAACGCATTGTAAGCCGCCTTGAGTCTCCGGAGAAGGGCGGCATATAAATCAAATTAAAAAAAAAAACAAAAAACAAAAACAAAATGTCCATATCCATTAAGTAAAGTGAGAACAATGCCCCAGGAACCAATTTAGGCTCTTGTTATATTTCATTTACTGTGTTTTTTCTTGGAGCAGACAGCTGCTATTTGGATTTTCTGCTTTCGATCCCAATAAATTGGGCAGTATTGAGTACTATTAAGTTTGAAGCGTATGTGTTTAAAATATTTCTGATCTGCCTCTGCAGCAGAATGCCTTTGACTCCATATGGTTCAATTTTAATCATGTTCAGTCACTGGCAAAAGGCACATTAAAGTTTTTTTGAGATAAGAACATAGCTATTGAAGCGCTGCCTCCTCCCATATAAGCTTAAGGTGTACTTTGGAATTTCTATAATTTGTCCCACCCAGAAAAGAGATCATCATGGAAGAGACATGTGACAGGGCCTTGTCTGTGACAGCACTTCATTTGCTATTTCCTTCTCAAAGGTTTAGATTGTCTCTTTCCTTGTTTAAAATTAGGCATGGTTTAACACATGAGTAATCTTAAATTATCTGCATACTTTTAAAAATCTCATGTCTTTTCTAACATTCAGTTGAGAAAAACAGTACAGCATTGGGCAATAATGTTTAAATAAAGGTACTTCAAATGTATTAAGTCATAGAATGCATCCCAAATCCAGAATCCATTGCTCCTTTCTGACTGAAATTTGTAAAAGTTGCAACCACTTCACTGCTGTGCTGCCGTACTGTAATTTCCAATGCTACCTGGCAGCTTCCCACATGTTGATGAGGAAACCAGCAGGAAACTCTGTTCCCTGCTGGTTTGCCCAAGCAGTCAGTGGGGAAGACAGCAGGAAATTGCAAGTCCAAGCCAGTGGGCAGGTATGGGGAGGGAGCAAAGAGGTGTGCAAGAAGTCCAGTGAAGGTTGACAGGGTGAGAAGCATGGTGGGGTCAGGAAGGATGTAGAAGAGTGTGAAGGGGTGCTCAGGTGTTGTTGTGGTCATGGAAGATGCTTGAAGGTGCAGTGGAAATTGGGGAAGATGTGTGAGAATGTTGCAGGGGTCAGGGAGGGTTCACGGGGTGTATGAGTGGCTGGCTCAGTGCTAGCACAAAAGGATTTGAGGAAGATCTACCCAAACAACTTGTGACCTTCCCTGCTGGCTTCCCCACTGACTTTCTCCCTGCAAGCTCCCCACAATCAATCAGTGGGGAAGTCATCAGGAAGTTGGAAATCATTCCTACACCCATTGCTTTTTGCTGCTAGAAATAGAAATATCTATGAAATGATAGCATAATTCAAATGATCACACAATGGGTCATAGGTTGTCTAGTTCTTAAATCTCTTCTTTTCATTTACTGTGCTAATTTGTTTATGATTTATATATTTTAATTTTTAATATCAACTTTGGGACTATGTTTAGTCTGAGTAGAGATTTACAAATCATTTTATTATTAATAAAATAAATATTTTTTCTGCATACACCAGAATAATTGAATTGTATGTCACAAAATGCATCATCTATTTAGAGTTCAGGTTTTTGGCATAACTGGGAACATAATTTTTTGCTTTGTTGTTCTTTAAGTAAACTGTTAGCCAGTCTGCTGCTTTTTTTGGAACAGGAACAATAATAGTGGCAATGGTTTTGGTGATGGTGCATGCAGCTGCTATTGATTAAAAAAATAATCAGATGCCCTTTTAAGATGAATAGTCCAAATATGCAAATGAGAAAGTTTCTTAACAATGCTTTGACTTTGGGGAACACGCAGTTAACCTTGATTAGGAGCCAAGCCAACAGAAATCACATTGCTATATATATTCCAAAGAGTGTCTTGGTTTCCATGTCAATGTTGTTATTGCAAGGCACAGGGAAAACTAAACTGTCTTGCTCCTGGCTGTTGTTTGCCTTGAAAATTTTGCTGAGTTACTCTCAGCATGGATCCCAGCTATCAAAACATTGGAGAATCACTCTTAACTCTCAAATCCCACTCCCTTCTTTCTATCTACTTTTCATTGCTCTAATGTTTGTGGCTGTGTCATTCACAAGTTTGCCAGATGGATTTTCTCTGTGTTTTCCTGGAACATGTGGGAAAAATACATCTAAGTTGTTTTGTTTGGGAAACTTTCCTTGGCTCTTGCAGATACGTTATTCAGCATCTCCAATTCTACAAAGGGAACAGATCCCCACCTCATTATGGATTGCAGTACTTACAGATCTAAAATGAAAGTTTATCCTCTGAATGCCTTGGTTGATTTTGATAACATTTGTTATAATTTGATGAATTCAATGGAATAGATGTAAAAGTTCCTGACTTTTCCAAATCAGGTTGTATTTGGAATTTTGAAGAGCCTGTATTCATCACTCTTATTTCTGGAAATAGAAAGCTTGACAGTGATCATTTTGCTTTGTGGAATGCTAGCTTCACATTTAACTTTTTTTTAAAAAAAAACAAAGTACAACAAAGAGAAAACTAGTGGGTCATATTAGGTGCCCAGGAGAATCTTTATGAACACAAAATATTTGACACGAAATATAGTGTTGAAGTTCATGGCATTTTTATTGTTGAAAGGTTCTACTGTGGTTTAGTCATCTGCATAAATAGTATCCTGTTATCAGAGATGTTGAGTTTATACTCAGGCGTTCTGGGAGGAAAGCTAGCACTTCTGTCTTCACAGTACATAAACTCTGTTCTATGCAGTGCCTTTTGAAAGCATTGTATATCCCCAAAATTCAGCCATTCTAACAAGGAGTAGATATCTCCAGTCATTTACTCATCCTCAATTATAGAAAAATATTCATCATGATGAATAGAATTTTCAGAGGAAGAGAGTGTAAATTGCAAGGACTCTGAGGAATATTGTGTTCCCTTGAAATGATGTCTTTAGGGAAGACTGAATACCTCAATGTTGAGGATTGAGTCTATTATCTCACTGTGAATCTCAACTAGATTGTTTTATTTCCCCCCTGTAGCAGGAAATAATAGAAATTAGTTTATATGGAAGACATTATATGAGGGACTATTAAACATTAAATTTGTACACTCATCCCTAATAATCCTGAACTATTAGGAATTCTTCCTGTTCTTTAAATACAACAAGGGACATGATTATCATATTTATAGAGTTCCTTTGCTGATTTATGCTGTTGCCTAAATTAGAACATGGTTTGCAAAAGTGAAAGACTGCTAAACCAAGAAGCATACAGTATTTGAAGTTTGACCATAGGAAAGATGAATGAGTGATACTTGTTGAGGTGCTGACTCAATGCCTGGAAACTATGAGGGTCTAGATAGGAAGAACCAGCTCCAACTCAATCCAAGCAAGACAGAGTGGCTTTAGATTTTTGTGATCCACGTAGGTCTCATACTGTGTTCCATTTCCCAAGACAGAGTGTGTGCATAATTTGGGAGTATTCCAGGACTGTTAATGCCTGCTCAAGGAGCAGAGTGGCAGCCATGACCAGAGGGGGATTTGCCTAGATCCTTTCGGCCAATTGTGCCCTTTTATTCCGTGGGACAGGAAGTCTTACTCATGGTTACTTATGGCTTGGTTATGTCTCGATTAGAGTATTATAATGTGCTCTATTTGGGGCTGCTCTTGAACACTACCCAGAAGTTTCAACTCATTCAGAACGCAGCAATGCACACAGAGCTAACTCACATCACACTGCTCTTTGTTCAACCTGCACCGATTCTCAATTCTTTCCAGATACATTTCAAGATGTTTGTTATCACTTTTAAAGTCCTACGTGGCATTACTCAAGATGATTTCAGGAGTGCGTCTCCCTGAGGACATCTGCCCACCCTACCAGGTCACATAGAATGACATGTTCCAGGTTCTTTTCCTTAAACTTTGACATCTAGTGGGATCTAGTGTCACCTCACCAACTAGACCAGACAGGAAACATGGCCGAATAAGCTTTTTCTACTTTATTGTAAAACTACATCAGCAGAATTTTGCATATCTGAAAATACAGTTTTCCCACCATCTCCTTTACAACCAAAAACCCAGAGAAGGTCTCTTCTGACCTCTTGCCCTGCCCAGTATTCAGTTACAATCTATACTGTCCTATACCTGACCAATCCCTGGCAGCAGCTTTTCGCTTCATATCGCAATATCTTTTATATATGATTACATCTAAGAATCTAAATTCCTGTGGAGGACCCTTGCCCTTGGAATCTGGCAGGCTCTCATTTTTTCAGCCTTCAGCTTCAGTTTTTCTCCCAGATGCTGGGTTAGAGTGAGGTGGAAACCACATCTTGGGATAAGGGTGGGTGGTTTGCTGGATGCATCCAAAGAGGATGCCTAAGTCTCTTAGATTTTCTTTTGTGTTTTATGGCATTTATTATTTCTTGGTTTTATTTTTGTTATGAGCTGCCCAGAGTTGTGCAAGATGAGCAACCATACTGTTATTTTTATAAATAAATAGTAAAGGAATGAAGTGGTTTTCAGGGAGAAGGGTCAATTAAAAATTTCTTAAGAAAGTTTTCATATTGATTTCTACAGTCACTGGATGCAGCGATCTAAATTTGGGCTCATTCCAAATTTAGATTTTTGTATTGGTGTCATTTCAACAAGAATTGTTATATACAGAAAGGAACACTGCATTTGTTCCTTCAAACTTGATTTCTGTTTATATACCACTATGCCACATTTTGTTCAAGGTTAATTTCATCAAAACCAACAAATCAGAGCAGTAGTAAAAAAATAGCTTCATTTTATTATAGCAATAATGTTAAAAATAAGTTTCCCATTTAAATCATTTGTGGACTGCATTCCTCTTTGAAAAGCGTAATCTGTTTTTATTTTTATAGGTGATGTCTTTCATGTAACTTCTCCCAACAAGGTTACCTTTGAAGAAGCCAAAACTCTGTGTGAGGAACAAGGGGCAGTTCTTGCTTCAGTTGGTGATCTTCATGCTGCCTGGAGAAATGGTTTTGACCAATGTGATTATGGTTGGCTGGCAGATGGCAGTGTGCGCTATCCTGCTTCTGTGGCAAGAATCCAGTGTGGTGGAGGTTTACTTGGCGTGAGAACACTATATCGCTTTGAGAACCAAACTGGCTTTCCTTACCCAGATAGCAAATTTGATGCATATTGTTTTAAACGTAAGCATATTTGATATTTATTTTAAGAATGCATTTCTACAACGCATTTTAATTGTCATATTTATTCTAATTTACTGAGTTTTCTGTCTTGTAATAAAAGCAGCTCGGGAATTGTTGCATGCTAAGGAAAAGAACTGTTGTACTTTTTGTCTATGTTTGGGGAAGCTCATCTCTACTTCCCTGATTTCTAGAAAAAACTTTAACATCATTTCCCCACAAATTGTGTACAATTTTCTATGATTAGACTACAGAATAGTAGCTTAGCTGAACCTTGTGTCTTTGCATATCCAAGAAAAAACTTAACTGTTTCCAATGACTGTGTAGCCTTGTCCAATCTAATATGCTCCAAATGTGTTGGATTTCAACCACATAATTCTCACTGCAACCTAGCAGAACTTGGCCATGGATGAGGGAAAGCTCATTTAGAAGGATACAAATTGTTCCTGTTTTTTCAATAATTTTATTAGAGCTTACAATTGTAAAGATTAAAAAAAAAACTAATACAAGCAAAGATACAAAAAGCCAATAAAAAAAGAACTGAAAAGAAATGGAAAAAATAAATCAGAAACAAAAAAAGGCAAATAAAATATGATTCCCTCTCCCTCCAGACAAGTGGGAAAAAAGGGTTAACTTAGCACCTTCCCTAGTACTTCAATTAAAAAGAGCTCTTCTTCCCATACCTCTTCCCTTATCAATAGTCACATTACAAAAACACTTTCATCCCAATTAGCAAGATTCTATTAAGAGCTACCTGAAATATGAAGGTATGCATTTTAATCTTAAATTAAAAAATTCAATTTTATTGTCCAAACTTAATTACTTTTTCTTGTCAACACAGAAATAGACCTAGTTATACTGATGGTGATTTTGAATTTAAATCTACTTTTTGCTATCTTATTTTCCTATTCTGTTGTTTCTTTTCTTATCTGCCATATGGCAAATAGCCAAAACCATCAGGACTGGCACCTGCCATCAATGTCTCACCTATTTAAAATATGGATAGTGTAACTGTGTTCTTGATTCAACTTCAACCCTTCTATCTTTTGACTTTTTGAGGGGTGGGGTCATAATTTTCGGTACATGAACCTGAATAAAACATAGTTAGGAAACAGCTTGATCAAAGGCAAAGACAGCATGGTATTTGACCTCTGAAGTGTGGCTTTGAAAATGGGTTAAGAGAGCTTTTCTTGGATTGTTGCTGCTGTTACCTGTATTCCGATCAAGTATTTTTAAAAAAGAAACTCCTTATTATAAAGAATAAATTTGGATTCTTCTGTTGTAAAGAATATATTTAGGGTACAAAACAAAGTACAGTTTATAATTATAGTAATTTAGAAATGGTTAATTGTGGGGTGAGGGTGGGATCAGAGATGTACACACAGTGGCAGGAAAGGAAAAATCTAGCTAAGAAAACTTGCTAGAAGCAATGCCTGGAGTATGAGGGATCCATGTTTGTACAGTTAAAAATCAACCTTTTACTGGTCCCCCTTTAACAGTTATCTTGAAGTAGAAATTTTTATTTACTCAACCCTTGAGCTACTTGTGTTACATAATGATGTGAAAACCTCAAGTTTTAACACAATACCCCAGGAATCAACTCACTCACAGAATGTGTGTCACTATCAGCAGAGTTAGGAAATGATGAAGAGTAATGATGCAGCAGGAATGAATTAGACCTCCAAGAAATTATCTAGATCACGGGTGTCAAACTCAAGACCCGGGGGGGGGGGGCTGGATCTGGCCCACAGGATACTTAGCCACCCTGGAAACAGTGAAGGTCTGGCTGTGGTGCTTCTGCCAGCGAAAACGGGCTCCTGAGCTCTGTTTTGCCTGCCATGGCCTCCTGCAACCCTCTGCCAGTGAAAACGGAGCTTGGGAGAGTGTGTGGCCCTCCTGAGTTCCATTTTCGCTGGCAGAGGGTTTTAATAGGCTGTGGCAGCCAAAAATAGAGCTCAGGAGTCAGTTTTCGCTGGCAAAGCCCTTGGGCCACCACAGGCAACCCCCCCACAAGTGACGGCGAGCTGACCAAGCCCCCTGGCCACCCATCCCACCCCCGAGGTCAACCCTGATGTGGCCCTCAATGAAATTGAGTTTGACACCCCTGATCTAGATTATCGTGATCTCTCTCTGAGACACGCAACAAATCTTTAGCAGAAAGGTATGTTTTTAAAATTAAGATACACATACAATGTCAGCAAAGAAGACAACCTTTCTGTTAAGTCAGGAAACTTTTTAGGAAGTCTATAGATTCTATTTATAGAAAAAGAAAGCTTTGGACAATAAAAATAATTGTCATGTAAAAGATCCTAAAATTTCGATGTTCTCCCTAATTGATGGCTGGAGTTCACATAGTTAATGATCCCAGTGAGTTTTTTTATAAACATAGCTTTTCCCCCTAGATTATGCTTTTATTTATTGCCTGATAGGAACAATGATGTTGCCGGTGTCATTATTGTGCAAATGATGCAATTTCTTAAAATCAAAAATTGCATAATCACATCATTTAGAGATAATCATGTCATATATGATGTTATTTCTCTCATTTGTTTTCCTTGCAGACATTCACCAGTAAAGGTTCTTGATTTATATTTTAGGGCTCTAAATCTGCTTTAGCATTTTTGATAGAAAGCAGTTTATTTTATAATGTTTGCATAATGTTCTAATTGTACAAGACTAGATGGTACAGAGCATACAGACAAAAATAATATCCCAATTCATGGACAGTCCAAATTACTCAACTAATATTTAGTATCCAACCAAACTAATCAACAAATAAACAAATACATTTTACATAGTGAGTTGAGATCTGCTGTGCCAAGTTAAATCCATGTGTTGGTATTACTTGGTTTTCTGGCTATTTAATACCCCATGTCTTTAAAACGGAAGCCCAGAACACTGACCATATCATTTTGATAATGAATTTATTCCTACTGAAATAACATAGTTCAACAGTTCTCAAACTGTGGCCTACAGACCCCTGGGGAACTGTGATGTCACAGATATCCACAAAGTCTTGAAGAAATGTTACAATTTAAATCTTGAATTAAGTCTTGGGGCCATTGTCTGTGGCCACAAAAGGTATTTAAAGTGGGATGGGGAAGAGATTGAGAACCACTGACATAGTTTCTAAAATGCTAATAATTTTTTTCATGTTCATTGTTGGTTATTGACTCACTTCATAAATCCCACTCACTGGATTATTAAAGTTTAGAGGAAATCTTTGTTTTTGATGGCCGGCCAACAGCATGGTTCCAGAAGAAGGATTTCTGAATACTATATGGTACAATGAAATACATAGGTACTAGTGATTTTCAGAGCTGTCCTCAGCTATCTCCATTAATTTTTTGGCAAGATATTATTTAGTTGCCAGTCATCAATGTTGCCATCACCATCTTCTCACTGTCTCTATCCTTTCCCACTTGCTTGTTCATATCTCTTCGAGTTTCGAGTTTATTAGATTTTTATACCGCCCTTCTCCCGAAGGATTCAGAGTGGTGCACAGCCATGATAAAACACAGAATAATATAAAAATTAAAACCAGTTAAAAAGAATTAAACAATTTGGCCTTATCCATTAAAAACCCCTAATTTATAAATATCCCATCCAGGTTCTTATTCAGCCAGGCCAGCCTGTTGATATAGCAGGGTCTTTAGGGCCTAGCAGAAGGTACAGAGGTCGGGAATCATATGTATCCCAGGGGGTATAGTTCATTCCAGAGGGTGGGTGCCCCCACAGAGAATGTTCTCCCTCTGGGGGTCGCCAGCCTACATTGTTTAGCCGATGGCACCCTGAGGAGCCTCTGTGGGAGGTCATTGGTCGGTGGGAAGCTATTGGTGGCAGAAGGCGGTCCTGTAGGTATCTGGGTCCTAGGCCATGAAGTGCTTTAAAGGTAACCAACACCTTGAACTGCACCCAGAAGACCACTGGGAGCTAGTGCAGCTCGCGCAGGAGAGGTGTCACATGGGTGCGTCAAGTCGCATCCATAATCACCCGTGCAGCCGCATTCTGGACCAGTTGGAGCCTCCGGGTGGTCTTCAAGGGGAGTCCCATGTAGAAAGCGTTACAGCAGTCCAACCAGGACGTGACGAGGGTGTGAGTGACCATGGGTAGGGTATCCTGGTCCAGAAAGCAACTGCTACATCAGGCGAACCTGATAAAAAGCTCCCCTGGCCACAGCTGTCATATGTTCTTCTAAAGACAGCCGTGCATCCAGGAGGACACCCAGATTGTGAGCCCTCTCTGAGGGGGGTAAGGTTTCACCCCCAATAGCCAGCGATGGAACCAGGTGGCTATACTGGGATGCCAGAAGCCATAGCCACTCAGTCTTGGAGGGGTTGAGTCTGAGCCTGTTTCTCCCCATCCAGATCTGCACAGCCTCCAGGCAGCAAGACATCACATTAAGGGCATCATTGGGGTGGTCCAGGGTGGAAAGCTGAGTGTCATTAGCATACAGGTGGCACTCCACCCCAAAACCACGGATGATCTCACCCAGCGGTTTCACATAAATATTAAACAAAAGGGGTGAGACAACCTCTGTCCCCTGCCAACACAGACTCCGTCTGACTGGAGAGGAAGGAGGAGAACCACCGCCCCCCCACTCCTAACCCCTCCAGCCATTGCAGCATGATATCATGGTCGATGGTATCCAAAGCTGCTGAGAGGTCCAATAGGACTAGGACAGAGGAACATCCCCTGTTCCAAGCCCTCCAGAGATCATCTACCAATGTGACCAATGCCGTTTCCGTGCTGTATCCCGGCCTGAAGCCCAACAGGAATGGATCTAGATAGACACCTTCATCCAGGTACCGGGGAAGTTGTTGCACCACTGCACTCTCAACAACCTTCATCCCAAAGCGTAGGTAGAATACTGGACGATAGTTCGCTAATATTGCCGGGTCCAGAGAAGGCTTCTTGAGGAGGGGCCCCACCACCGCCTCTTCTCTTTTCTGCTGTGTTTTCCTTTACACATGTCTATTCCTATCCAACCAATTAAATGTTTCACAGTCACTACAGTTTCACAAATGCCCATACATGCCATATTCAGTAGTTGTAGCTGTTAGTTTTTCTCTGAGAGAGTTTATGATCAGAGTAACAGAAGATCAGAGTTGGAAGGGATCTTGGAAGTCTTTTAGTCCAACCCCCTGCTCAGACAAGAAACCCTATACCAAGGGTCCCCAATCCCCGGTCTGTGGATCAGCACCCGTCCGTGGCATGCCAGCAACCCGGCCACCCAAACAAGCAAAGCCCCATCCAAGGAATGCAAGCAGCATATGAAACCAGCCTCCTCTGGTTTGCAGAAAAACCTCTCCATGGAACCGGTCCCTGGGGCCCAAAAGGTTGGGGGCCACTGCCCTATTCCATTTCAGAGAAATGGTTGTTTAATTTCTTCTTTAAAATTTCCAGTGTTGGAGCATCTACAATATCTGGGGACAAGTTGTTCCACTAATTGATTGTTCTAACTGTCAGGAAATTTCTGTTTAGTTCTATGTTGCTTCTCTCCTTGATTAGTTTCCATCCACTGCCTCTTGTCCTACCTTCAAGTGCTTTGGAAAATAGCTTGACTCCCTATCCAGTTATAGAGTACATTAGAATGGCTGTTAACAATAGCCCTACTTTCCTCTTGAAAGGTATGAGCTTAGCTGAAGTTATAGGAATAAGGAGTAAGAGTACACATATGTACAAATACACACACTGATAAATATACTATAAAATATTATAATATATAAAAATATAATGAGAATATCTTGAAATGTGCACCGGTAACTATATAAACTTGTGTTTACCTCTTGACCCATTTATGGCTTGCAATAAAAACTATATTCATTTTCAGAAAAAAAGTTATATATGAGGCTAGGCTCATCCTAATTGAAAACAAACTGCTCTGAAGCTGTATTGAACCTATGCAGTTTAAAATATCACATGTATATGCATCTCTCAAAGATTTTGTGTGTATGTGTGAATATGGAAGCATTAATGAAATAATTGTATAAGAACTTATCAGGGCTACTCATTAATTTGTAATACTTGTTTACTTGTTGTAAAGATACTACTTTACAACAAAATACATTCTTAATGGGCCCTGCTTTAAACATTTCCCTTTTTCTTTCTTAAGAGTAATTCGGCGAAATTAACCAGTCTTTTCATTGAGTTTGCAAAATTTCCCTGAACTGTACTAAAACAAAGTTTTAAAATGTGGATTATTTAGTGTGTGTGTGTTTTTTTAAAATCTTAATCATCCAGCTATGAGATTTTACTGTATGTTTTAGAGGAAAATCACAATAAAACATCATAAAAACTTTTAAAAACAGACTAAAATAGCTTACCTTAGAAGAATCTTTTTCATATTATAACAAACAGTTCTAGCTTCTCACTTAGAATAGTGAGCCTGGTTTAGCTCTGCAGACTAAAGCACCGTAATTAATACCCAGCTGTCTGCAATTACACCAGTTTGAATCTCCCCAGGCTCAAGGTTGACTCAGCCTTCCATCCTTTCTAAGATAGGTAAATTGAGGACCCAGTTTGTGGGGGCAATAAGCTGACTTTGTATAAATATACAAAAAAGTATGAAGGCTATTGCTTAACGCATTGTCAGCCGCCCTGAGTCTTCGGAGAAGGGCGGCATATAAATCAAATTTAAAAAAAAATTGAAGAAATAAACCATGATCTAATGGCAAAATACATGTTTGACATGTGAAAGGTCTCAGGTTGACTTCACAATGACTTACAGGACAGTTGGAAAAGAATCAAGAAATCTGGAAGCTGCCGCATAGGATATGTGCTAGAACAGATTAGTTGGTATTAGAATAGGCAATCATTTGAGACTGGAGCACATTTAGAATTTAGGAATGTGTTGTGGATGTTCCCACAAAATAATTATGTTGGTGTAGAACTGGCTGGTATAAAAAATGGTTGCCATTGTGGGCATGACTGTTCTCTTTATATCACATGGAATCTTCCTACTCATCCCAGTTTATTTTTGTGTTTTTGGGAGAGAAAGGAACACTTTTTCAGACACTCTAGTAATCCATTATTTTTGTTTTGTAAGAATGTTCATAAAGTTAAATTTAGGAACGAGCCAATGTTTTATTTTGCTACAAGCAGTATTGCTTTCTTTTGATTAAAGTTTTTTTTTAAAATGTCAACTTAGGAAATATTCAAGAGTTCTGGTCTCTAGTTCCATAAAATATATAATGTAAAAGAGAGCATGTGTGACAGAAAGTTAGGATATCGGATTATATCAGCAGGACTCAAATTCAGGGCCACCTTTAGCCATAGAAGCTTATTAGGTGGCTTTCGGTCAATTATCCTCTTTCCACGTCACCAAGTTTCTGTTGTGGGAAAAATGAGAAGATATCATGTTTTGTGTACTACATTAAGTTCCTAAAGGAAATGCAGGACCACTTTTTCCAGTTCCAAAGAATTTCAAAGCAGCTTTTTTTCAGGTTGTTAAAAAAAGTACATAAATTAGGACAGTCTTTGATGTAACAAATGGTTAATAAAATAATCTGATTTTTTGCTCTAAACAATCTGGATTTTTTTTATTAGGAACAAGTGTATCATGTATTGCATCAGAAGAAGTACAAAAAGATATCCCCCAGAACACTTGAATTAAGGAATTCAGTAATGCAAAACATCTGCACAACAGCAAGTTAATTAAAGCTGGTGTAAAGCCTTAAAAAAGAAAAGCCTCTGTCTAAATCATTTTTTTAGACAAAAGGCAGATTAATTGTAGTGAATGTCTACTTTGAGAAGAAACAGCTTCAACCTAAATCCTTTTTTTTAATCTTACAAATAAAATTCAGCTTCCTGAATGATGCTGGTAATGATCATTTGGTACTCAGTAATGATAGTCAAATAAACCTGATTTTTGCAAATTGGCAAAAATCAGCTGAACTCTACCCAAACATCTGGCTAAACTGGAATAACGTTTTTTTCTTAATGGATATGTAATGTGAAATTTTGCATTTTGTTAAACCTTTTCATAAATATTAAGTATAAACAAGAATAATGAGACAAGTTCTAAATATGAAGTCCCTGTGGGGTGTGTATATAAGTGTACTGTAGTGAGAAATTTAACAGGAAAAAAATAAAGAAGAAAGTACAAGCTATTGACAGAATAGGACACTGTTTCTCAACCTTATCAACTTTAAGATATATGTGGATTTTAAATCCTATAATTCTGTAGCCACCAAGATTGAAAAAAATATTGGAATAGGGCATTATCCATTTATATATTCTTATTGCCTATAGCATCCATGTGGAGAGTGTTCAAAATAGACAAGATGGTGGATTCAGTGTTGCAATCCAAGCTCCATGAATATGATGTGCATGTACAAAGGAGTGGGACTTGGATTACAACACTGTATCTGTTACCTTTTCACAGAAATTGTGTAAAGATCCTTCTTTAGACAATTGCAAAGTAGTCAGGGAAGAAAATTATTTGCCCTTATTTCTTTATAACCTTTGCTCTTTCTTTGGTTTGAGGGCACTGCCTATATACAACATGCTATAGTTTACATGGTTTTTATATCGCTGTTGCATGACATTATTCTGTAAATCATGATTAGGACAGCGTAAGGTGCACTGTCCATTAGAATTACTGCTGGTTACAAGGTCCTATTGTTGCACTGAAACTGAACATTCTCCAAAGTCAATGAAGTCCTTGCTTATGTGAACCTTATAAAGGAAGATATTGTTAAGAGAGCCATTCCTTTGAAATAAAGTTAACTGCTAGTATAATAAACTTGGGTAGACTGCTTCTACCAATTGCAGAATGGTTTATTACATTAATTTCCAAAACCTTGAAGCAGAACTGTTTATTCAGCAAAGCATGAAACTTTCAAACCTTCCTTCAAGTTCTTAATGTGGTAGCTATAAATAAAAGTGTTACTGATCTGTGTATAACACACAAATTATTCATTAATGCAGAATTTCTGACTTCAGATGAGTAAAAGTAATCACCAGTTCAGAGAACTTAAGAGCATCCATTTTATCAGTCTTGTATAAGATTTGCATCCAAAGAATAAAGGACAATGATTATGAATTTAATTTTGTTCTCAGAACAGTTGTATAGATGAAATCAACATCTCAAAGAGTTTCATGGCTGAAATGACTGAATTTAAGTTTCATAAATTCTGCTGAAACCTGTGGCCCATCTTTACCCAGTTTAAAAAAACTTATATCAATTAAATATTATTTAAGGCAATATAAAAAAAATCTTCATTGAATTTCCACAAGAAGGGATGATTGATGATGATGATTATACAAAGTATTGCTAATACAAGTCTGATTTTGTGATCCTAAGATGGTTCCATAACTTTTAACTAAATAGGAGACAAATTGCTTTATTGATTTATACCTGGGGTAAATTGATTCATTTAATTATAATTACCATTTTCAAAGCATGCTCAACAAATAATGTTTTATGGTCATGGGCTGAGATAAAGAATGTGTGTTCAGTATCTCTAAAATTCATTTTGGATTCAAGCTATTGTAATGATAAAATACAAAACTGTAGTGTAAATATTTCTAATTAGTTTATCATTATGTTTTGCTAGATAAAGAGAATGTAACAGATTCTTCAATGGTTGAACTGAATATTCCTTTGGAAAGTGGATCTGCCAAATTGTTAAATGACCTAAATGACCTAATTCCTCCAAAAACTACACTTCATCCTTATGTATCATCACTCACTTCAGAAATGGTTACGGTAAAGCAAGAAAAGAAGGCACCTCGGACCATTAATTTATCTACCCTTCTACCTCAAACTGTTACAGACATTTCTGATTTGTCAAAAATGACCCAAACAGAAACTGTATTAAGTGACTTAGTGGAGATTACACCTACCCAAGATATTTCTGATCTCCATGAGGCAAGTTCTGAAAGTCCAATTGAACAAATAGAAGTAGGTCCAATAAGAACTTCTGTGGATGCTAAAGCAAGGAATAACCTGAGTGTACCTTTAGAAACAAAAGAAGAAACACATATTGGCACTCAACCCACCAAAATACCAGTAGAAGCAAAAAGTGATAATAAACTCACTACTGTTGTCATTCCAAAAGAATTGCTCACTAGCATTTATGAATCTGTAGAAAAAGAAGATAAAGAGGTTCTTTTGCCAGATCAGAAGCTAATAACAACTAGTACCATTTCTAAGGTAGATAAAATTGCATCTACTACGATGATCTTAGATAAAAATGCCACAGATACACCAGATTCAGTAGCAACTTCATTTGAAAGCAAAACAATATCTACCCCAACTTATTCAACGAGCTTTGAAATACCAGTGCTTACAACAGCTGACAAAATTAGAGCGGTACACTCAACAGATTCAGTAGAGAAGGAAGAGCACACAGCAGTACCTGTGGTTTCAGAGAAGATGAAAGATACTGTGACTTTTATTCCAATACCCACAGCTTCAGATGTATTTTCAGGATCAGAAGTATCAACAGGTGAAGGAAACCTGTTTGAGTCCGAGTCTGCCACAAGACACATGCCTGTTGCCACAAATGTAAATGAAATAGAAGGGTTCTTTACCAGCTATGGACCTGAAGTGTCAAGTTATCACCTAATAACACCAACACCAGATTTGCAACAAGAAACAATTGAAACAGTTACAAAATATGATTGGACTAATGAGGCGAATACAACTGACAAGCAACCAATCTTCGATATTTCAAGAGAAGATGACCCAGCAATGATTACTGAAGGTATTGAAATAAAACAACCTTTTATGTTTACAGATACCACAAAGACTGCAACTCCTGTTGTAATTTCAGAGAAAGACTATAGCAGTTCTTTGATTTCAGACACCGTAGAAAATGAAATTTCTAAAGTTTCGGGTATAGTTACTACTCATTCAGCACTCACAGAAACCAAAACAGAAGTCATACCAGTGATTCAACAGGGATCTGTTACCAGAGATCTAATTATGCAAACATTGGTCACTGACCCAGCTTCCCCCACTATTCCAGTATCATATTCATTACCTGAACATGATGCAGCTGCTGAAGGATCTGCATATGAAATAAATTATACTACTACAGATACAAGCCCTGGTATAAAAGTAAGAGATTACGACACAGTCACACAGTCTGAATTGTCTCCTGGCATCATTGATCCCAAGCTGATAGCAACAGGTGTTCCTCCCATAGAATCAACTACCAAAAGTGAATCTAGGTCTTCCTTGGACAAATTGGTAGTTCCCCTCTCTAGAGAAGAAGCTGCTCCTGTCACTAAAAAGTTTGATATGGGGGAAGTTGATACTTCAACTCATAGCCCAGAAGGATCAGGAATAAAAGAAGAGGACGTAGGAATGGAACCCATTTCATTTTCAGTTAGTGCAACAAGTAAACCAATGGTGGTAACTGGCATTGCCACCACTGTCGGTACTACGATAGATAAAATCCCACCAACTTCAGCATCCAAATCTTTAATTATCAAAACACAGCCACCTCTGATGGATAGGGAGCCTGATGAGGATACAAGTAAAGATGTGCTAATAATTGATGAATCTATTTCTCCCATTAAAACTACTACTGATGATGATTTTACAGGCAAAACGGTAGAGCCAGAAATTGATTCTGAATATTTTACCTCATCAACTATCACTGCAGTTTCCCAGCCCACAGGACCACCCACAGAGGTTTTAGAGTCTCAAGAAGAGCCCCCAGCTACTTCAGAGGTTGCTACAGAAAACATACATGTATATGTTGTTGCTATTCCACAAAATGATACAGGTAAGATTTTAATACTGAGACTGGATATTCAAACTAATGTGAATATTTGGCTCAGAGATATATGACAAATTTTATATACTTATAAAGTAGTCCTTGATTATTGTATGCATCTTTTACATCTGAACATTGAAAATGCTTCGTAATAGGATATTACTAATAGTTGCTGGTTACGTGGATATAGAAATTATTACCATTTAGACATTGATACAATATTAATTGAGCTTACTGCTTAATATTATCATATCATTTGATTGACATTCATTACCTGTGGAACAAGACATTATACTTTTCATGGCTTCCACACCATGCATTACTACTTGAGTGTAGCGTTGCATTAACATTCCATAGTATGTAGCTATTAACAATGGCATTTGCAGTGCTATCAGCTAAACAAAATATACGCTCATTTTGTTTGTTTACATCCAAATCATTATGAAATTTGGGGAAAGAAAATAATATGTAAATTGGAAGGTTATAATCAGGCCTTTTATTTATTCAGTTTTAGCTGAAGGCACTGTTTGTGCAGCTTTAATCTGGGTATTCAGAACAGAGATGTCATCAGATTCTGAATTATGATGATTTCTTCTGAAAGGTGAATATATCATTACTAGAAAAAAAATCTTAATAGTGTTGTTTGTAGAATTATAATATATTATCCCCTTTTCAGTTTCCTCAAGCAGCCCATTACCCTTGTAAACTTCACTGAATATTCCTTTTTGATTATTCCATAAATAGAATATATGTTGTCGCCTGTATCTATTGATCTTCATAGTGAACATGAATAGATTGGCTTAACCAAGAATTACTTTAAGTGCTATTTATTTATTTACCACATTTGCATAGCTGCCTGACTCACAAGAATGTGACTTTGGGAGATGTATAACATGAAAGTTTGTATACGAAAGTCTCAACTGATTGGATTAGTTTCTTGTCCCTGGAATCCTTAAGTGTCTTTCCATTGTTAAATGAATCTTTTCTTATTTCTTCCCAATGATATAAAATGTATCCAGTTTGCAGATGATATAATTATAATGGTTTGTACACTAGTTAGCATTGTACTAATTTTATCAGCAGTTGTAAAACTATACTAGGAACTTAAATACTCTGGAAGATGGTAAATGACACGGCACCTCTACAACATTAGATTTAAAAGAAATAGTAATTCAAATTAAGGATTGGAGATCTGGGGAGTACAGAAGGAAACAACCCCCCCTCCTAGCAAATTTTCTGTTTAAGAATTATTAAATGACAGGTTCATGGATTAGAAGAGCCGAGGTGGTACAGTGGTTAGAGTGCATCACTGCAGGCTACTTTAGCTGAATGCTAGCTGCAGTTCAGTAGTTCAGATCTCACCGGCTCAAAGTTGACTCTGCCTTCCATTCTTCTGAAGTGGGTAAAATGAAGACCCAGATTGTTGGGGGCAATAGGCTGACTCTGTAAACCGCTTAGAGAGGGCTGTAAAAGCACTATGAATTGGTATATAAATCTAAGTGCTATTGCTTTTAAAGTGAGACTGTCGTTTAACAGCAGTTTAGAAGCTACTGAGACTATGACTTTTGTTGAATTACAAATAATTTACAAGTCAGCATTTTTACATAAATGATTGATTTCACACCACCTGTGTCTTAATTTTGTTTTAAAATATATGCTTTCAAACAATCTTAAACTAACAAACTATTTTATGAAAAGAGCTTCCTATTTTTTGGAGTGTTACTGTACTTTGGATATTACCTGCATGTGTGGGTTAAAACTGGGCATTTTGTTAATTTGAATAAATTAAGCCCTTTGATTCAAGGACTAGGTGGTGAACAACTTACAGTTGTATGTCACAAATTTTCACAGTATTGTGTTTTTGAAAATCCAGCCACAGCATGTTCAAAGATCACTTGAAGACTTCAGAAGCTAGAAAATGTGGATAATAGTCTTCTAAATCAAGGATAACTTAAGAAGGAAGGTGTCTTATAGCAAGATTGGGGCATATATTTTAAGATAGTACATTTGGATCGGTGACTTATTGTTAAACCTTTTTCTCATGTCAGAGCATTAATTGTTTAGTTATTCACTGAGAAAAAGTAGTGAATCTTATATGCAGAACTATCCAATTCTTTTAAAAAGATAGTGAGAAGCATATGGAGAATTTAATTAGTTATCAGTAGAGACCCTCTTAGTCATTTTTAATAAGAAAGAGCCCTCATTTACTTTTGAGAACTATCCCTGGATAGTTCATTATTATTGTAAAGATTGAATTTCATCTAACATTCAGTTGAGTATTGTGTTTCGTTCATATTTAATGAGAAAGATTTTCAAGTACTGTTAGTTTTTCAAATACTTGTTAGGTATCATGAACACAATTCTAAAACAATTAAAGTTAATATTTATTATAGTTCTTGAGAAAAGAAAAGGATTGTATATACACACAGTACATTAGAGCACCAATCAAAAACACCTAAAGAATTTAAATTATTTTTGAATTCTATGTTTTAAATCTTCTGTTCAGTAACCTCCATAAGCTTTTCTGATAGTTGTCAGAAGGCAATTTGTGATGGTCTTCCACTATGGGAATCTAAACTGTCAGATTATATTAACAAAAACTATCCAATTGGTATCAGGCTAAGTCTTAGTGAAGCTGTCAAAATAACCAAACATTTGCTTTAATTTTGGATAACCCAATTCTAATTAGAGGCTGAAAGAGTGTTAGAAGTGCATATGGGAGATTTAAAAAACTATATTTGGTAATTTGGTAATTTTATTTATTCCCTTCTCCCGAAGGACTCGGGGCGGTGTATAGCCAATTTAAAACACAAATATACAGACATCATAATTAAAATTAATTAAAATAATTAAACAGTTTTGGCTGAAATTTAAAACCTCAAGTTAAAACTCCAATTTAAAATAATTTAAATAGACAGCCCCACCTGATGGAACAGTAGGGTCTTGAGGGCACAGCGAAAAACACGAAAATCAGAGATTGTACGTATTTCCGGGGGCAATTCGTTCCAAAGGGCAAGAGCTCCCAAGGAGAAGGCTCACCTCCTGGGTGTTGCCAGCCAACATAATTTGGCCGACAGCACTCTGAGGAGTCCCTCTCTGTGGGAGTGAACTGGTCGGTGGGAGGCTACTGGTGGTAGAAGGCGGTCCCATAAGTACCCCGGTCCTATGGAGTGCTTTAAAGGTGGTAACCAACACCTTGAATTGTACTCGGAAGACCACCGGGAGCTAGTGCAGTTTGCGCAGGAGAGGTGTTACATGGGCGCAACAGGTTGTGCCCATAATCACCTGCGGGGCCGCATTCTGGACCAGTTGGAGCCTCCGAGTGCTCTTCAAGGGGAGCCCCATATAGAGAGCATTAAAATAGTCCAGCTGGGAGGTGACAAGGGTATGAGTGACCGTGCGCAAAGCTTCCCGGTCCAGAAAGGGATACAACTGGCAGATCAGGCGAACCTGATAAAAAGCCCCCCTGGCCGCGGCCGTCATATGCTCTTCTAAAGACAGCCGTGCATCAAGGAGGACACCAAGTTTGCGAGCCCTCTCTGGGGGGGGCAAGGATTCACCCCCAATAGTCAGCGATGGCACCAGCTGACTATACCGGGACGCCAGAAGCCACAGACACTCGGTCTTGGAAGGGTTGAGTCTGAACCTATTTCTGAGCCTATATTAAAGAATCTGATTGGATTTTTTCCCTAATGGCCATAACAGACATAGAGCAACAGCCTATTCCAAAATGGGACGTGTGTATGTGTGTTGTATTTTGCAATGTTGCCAAGAAAACATGGTTATTACATAAAAATACCAGTGGTTTCCTTGTAGCTTTTAAGGTATCACGAACCCAATAAGTCATTATGATTATTTTACAACTTGATGTACCACCACCTAAATGATTGTGGTAGCTTACAAAACCATAAACATATAATTAGTGGTATAACACACTTCTATTTTTTTAAAAAAACAATTCATACTAACTTTTAGAGTCATGCCTTTCACATGGATGAAACTCTTAATACAGATTTCCACTGTTAGAATAAAAATGTAATTGGAACGAATCATTTCTCTTTTCAGACTTTATTAAAACACAAAAATTTTGTTGCTCTTAAACATTGTGAAATTTGGATCACAATGGTCAAAGTTGAACAAGCTGATATTAGAACAGGATGTTACCAAATCAAGGAATTTATCAAACTCCTTGATACCAAACTCCTTACCAAACCAACCTTATCTGAAAGAGAAGGAGGCAGAAGAAATAGGAGCATGATTATAAACAGTCGTAACTTTTAATAATAGTAGTCCCTGGAATTCTTTTGTGATGAGTTCATAGTCTTGCTACCTGAACTCTTGTATCCTGGGACTGCATTCTTGCAGCATTTTGTCTTGTGAGCCAAAAGAAGTCTGACATAGACAATGCAAGCTAATCATTATTTCTGAAGAAATATCCTGAGGCAGCACAGATATGGGTCATTGCACATTAAACCAAAGTCAGAGCAAATGTTCTGTGTGCTACTATAAATTTAAATAGGTTTATGCAATAGAAATATTTAAATGATTATTAAACAATGACACTTTTCAAACATATTTGAATGAGCTAATTTTAAAGTTTAGAGTCATTTATTAAATAATTAACTTTGCAAAGCTTCTGGCTTTACTGCGAGCAATCAAAATTATTGATGAACAGAGGAACTGTATATGGCACAACATCTGTATTTATTTTTTTCTTTTTAATTTACTAGTATTCTCAATTTACAATTTTACAATGTGATATTTAACATCGATTAGCTATTTTAGTGATAAAATATGGGGATCATTACAGCAATGTCTTAGTATATGAAATGTTGCCTATGCCTCCTAACTTTCATAGTGGAAGGAATCATTTCATTATAATATAGTAATGTTCTTAAATCCCATTCAGAAGGAATTTGTTTCTCAATTTTTTCTTTGATATAACTTGATGAAATGGAGACAAAAGCTGAGCCTGACGAAACAACTAGTAATGCTCAGTAAACAAATATTCTTTACTCAACATAAGTAATGTGCATATTTATTATTTATTGCATGTGTTACATGATCTCATTTGCCACTGAACGGTTTCCAACATTAGTTTTTCTTTGAAGTTATTACTGTGCCAATAGTTTGAAATAAGAAATATATTTCCCGTATTCATGGTTCCGGTTAGTTTGTACTTTTAATTTTGCATCATATCAACAGTTTCAAAACTTTTCCTTATATAAACCAATACACAGTCACTGAAAGGTTTTAAGAATTTAAGGTAAAGCAGTGGACCCCTAAAGTAGAAGTCCAAAACTCGACTTTTATTTTTATCTTAAGGACAAAACTCTCATATGATTGCTAAGTGTCGTGATTATTTTTAATTTTAAGTATCATGATTATTTTTATCCAAACGTTACAAGATTTGGGTAAAAACCTGACTCGCTTGTAATCATATAAAATATTAAACTGTGGATAATTAATAGTTTAAAGTTTAGTTTAAAGAATTACAGAGGTGAGCTACATTATGTTCTGAAGCACTACAGAACATCTCACACTTTATTTTGACCCAGTGCTATTCTCATGGACTACCATAAGTTATAACTATTACATTATTAGAATGTAAATCAATATTTTATATCATTTTAAACTACCAAATTAGCTATCACTTAATTCAGTGTATATGTTCTTAGAGGTAAGTCCCACTGATTTCAGTGAGTTAATTCCAAACAAATAGATCCAGTTTTGCAGCTTTTGAGATGAAGACATTTTTTTTCATCAATATTTTCCAGATTCTTGACTTCAGTGGTACAAGAACATCAGCTTCTTTGAAGAAAAGATGTCCTTTGGATTTTTTTCCTGTGACATTAACTGATAACCGGCTGCTCAGGATTCTTTATTAACCTGGCCATCTCATTAAGTTTTTTAATTTTCCAGCATTGAGAATTTTAAATAACCTTCCACTTTCAATCTAAATTAAATATACTTTAGATTGAAAGAACAGTTTTCCCACTAGTGATTCTAAGCATAAAAAATGCTTAGATAATAGAATAACAGAGTTGGAAGGGACCTTGGAAATCTTCTAGTTCAACCCCCTGCCTAGGCAGGAAACCCTATACCACTTCAGGCAAATCATTATCCAACATCTTCTAAAAAACTTCCAGTTTTTGCAACTTCTGGAGGCAAGTTGTTCCACTGATTAATTGTTCTAACTGTCAGGAAATTTCTCCTTAGTTCTAAGTTGCTTCTCTCCTTGATTAGTTTCCACCCATTGCTTCTTGTCCTGCCCTCAGGTGCTTTGGAGAATAGCTTGATTTCCTCCTCTTTGTGGCAGCCCCTGAGATATTGGAACACTGCTATCATGTCTCCCTAAGTTCTTTTCATTAAACTAGACATACCCATTTCCTGCAACCGTTCTTTATATGTTTTAGCCTCCAGTCTCCTAATCATCTTTGTTGCTCTTCTCTGCACTCTTTCTAGAGTCTCAACATCTTTTTAAAATCACAGTGACCAAAACTGAATGCAATATTCCAAGTGTGGTCTTACCAAGCATTATAAATTGGTACTAACACTTTATGTGATCTTGATTCTATCCCTCTGTTTATGCAGCCTAGAACTCTTTTGGCTTTTTTAGCAGCTGCTGCACATTGCTGGTTCATATTTAAATGGTTGTCCACTAGGACTCCCAAGGTCCCTCTCACATTTACTACTATTGAGCAAGGCACCACATATACTGTACCTGTGCATTTTGTTTTTCTTGCCTAAATGTAGAAACTTACTTTTTTCACCACTGAATTTCATTTTGTTAGATAGTGCCCAATGTTCGAGTCTGTCAAGATCCTTCTGTATCTTAAGTCTATCTTCTGGAGTGTTGACTATTCCTGCCAGCTTAGTGTCATCCACAAATTTGATGAGTTCCCCATCTATCCCCTCATCCAAGTCAGTAATGAAGATGTTGAAGAGTACCGGGCCAGTATTCCACTGCATACTTCCCTCCACGTAGATGCAGTTCCATTGAGGACTATATGTTGAGTGTGGTTGGTCAGCCAGTTATGAATCCATCTGGTGGTGATGCTGTCTAACCCACATTTTTCTACTTTATCTAGTAGTAGGTTATCATCTACTTTATCAAATGCCTTACTGAAGTCCAAGTAAATTATATTGACAGTATTCCTCTGGTCCACTAATTTTGTCACTTTGTCAAAGAATGCAGTAAGATTAGTCTGGCATGATTTGTTTTTGACAAACCCATGTTGGCTTTTGGTTATTACTTTGTTTGCTTCTAGGTGTTCACTGATTCATTACTTTCTTTCTTAGATGTTTGACATTCCTAAATGTCATTTTTATTTAAACCATGAATATCTTTGATAGATGATTAATTACAGTAAGAGAGGAAAATGTTTAAAAACCTTTACTAAAATTGCTAAATGTAAAAGATTTCATAGACTTTAGTAAAACATGCTTTGAAAGATTCAGATTTGCTATTGAATTCACTGATCCTTAAAGTGTTATTGTTATATAGCACTACTGCTTCCATGGATAATGCAATCCTATAATTCTGCTGAACATTTTAGGTCAAGACTTAATGCCATATAAAATATGCTGAACCCTGACTTCCTTATTTTATAGCCACTGTCAAAATAAGAAAGGTACACTGTATCTACATACAGTGCCTGGATATAAATCTCATTACCAGTTTTGTCCCTTCCCTTCACCAACAAAATTCTTTGGTTAGCAGCAGTGTAAGAAATCATATTTTATCAAGTAAGGTCATAGATACCAGTATATTTATCAGTTTAGGGACCATGGTATTTCAAAGTTTGAGAATCCCTAATGCACTGTGAAGCAGATAGTCATTAGTAATGTCAACTAGAATTCTAAAGATTTATGGGGCTTTTTTGTGTGCAAGCTCTAGAGTGAAAAGTGCCCAGGGTGTTACTATAATCATGCCAACATTTCTTTATAAGAGAGCCGTGAAGAAGAATTGTTTGAATATTAAAAAAAAACATGGTTGCAAGTTTGCGTAAAATAGAGGGAATGTGACCCCAGAAAAATTTATTTGTGCAAAGTGTCTTTATATCAATTCAGTATTATAAAGACTAAGAAAAATGAATGCCAACTTGATGTAGATTGCTCTTTGATACCAACTGAAATTTTTTCATCTTCTACATATGTCTAAAACAAAAGTTTTTATTATCCTCTATTAATGTTTAGATTAGGTCTGCATAATAGATAGACAACCAAATTTAAAATAATTGTGGTGTGTTCAGTGGTTAGGAATATAATGGTAGCATTGCAGCTGGCAGTGTTTGCAAGGCCTAGAGGTGCTCAGTGGTGTGTCTTTCAGAACTGAAATGTCTGTGAAAACTTAAGAGGTAGCAATTGACCCTTCCTGATGCCAACAACATTTTATTGAATGAACATGGAATATTTGATATATTTTTCCTTTTAATGCATTTCATACTATTGTTGTTTATATGATATTAATTACTACCTATAACAAATTGCAATGCTAAAATTATTATTAAAGGCTCTTTGTTTTACAGATACATTGTCCGGACTTTGGGATATGATTGGTTACCACATCCCTCATGAACTAGATGAACACCCACTAGATGAATCAACCACTGAGGAACCCTGTACAGCAAGTCCTGAGGATGTTGGTGAAGATATTCTCATTATTGACCCTTTCTATCCTGAAATATATCATCTGGATGAAGATGAGAGTGAAGAAGTTGACTGTGAGAATACTACTGCTATCACAACCCCTCCACCACTGCAGTTTATTAATGGAAAGCAGCAAGTGACCACTGCACCTAAAGATATAAAAGCTGAAGAAGCAAGAAGTGATCAAATTTTAGCACATTCCAAAAATGTAAATTTTTTGCATATCAATGAAACTAACATGGTGTCTGATAATGAATTCTTGGCCACAATGCAGCCAAATGAATCAACTAGTGATACTGCTGCTACACAAAAGCTAAGAGCTTATGGTATGATGGAAGAAGTCTTTAGTGGAGACTCAGAAACTACACATAAAGTTCATGAGATAATATATCTCCATGGCCAGTCCTTAACAGACAATAATGAGAAATTGATACAGCCTGAAACAGAACACTTAGAAGATTTAACGGCCCAACCTGAATCAATACGTTCTACTTCTCCTCACACAACAAACATGGAGCTAAAAGAAGACTCTGAACAGTTAATTCTAACAGCTTCTACTCAAGGTTGGTTACCTCATACTACCACTGTATCCTTAGACCCTGGAGATAACATAGTAGCTCAACATGACACTTCTGTTCTGCAAGGAAATTATAATACAAATGTTAGACATAATATACTTAATTCTTATATAAATTTATTGACAACCACTTCCAGTACTAATTTGTTGAATATATCAGAAGGGTCTGGAGCTGTTCAAGAAGATGGTTATAAATCAACTGGTGCATTAATAAAACCAGGAAGGCAAGAAAAACATCCTAGTCAGGAAATTTTCTCAGATGATGGAAATCCTATTCCACCTAAACTTATGCCTTCTTCTTCACAATCTCCTGCTTCTTTGTATAAAGAGACCATGTTTATTGCTGAACATAGTCTTGTAGAATCTTTTACTACTGACTCCGTTACCAAAATAATTTTGAGCACTACTAAAAATCAAATTAATATGGAGGATAAGGAAGACAGCTCAAGCGCTGTGTCTTTAAATATGGAGAATTCAGCTGCTGTCAAAACAGAAAACCTGTTTAATAACAATGAATACTTAAGTGATAACATCAGAGTTGTGAGTGAAGGATCCATAGCTGTCACCCAAACAATCTCTCCTCTCAAAACCAAAGAAATCACAGAAAATAGATTGTCCATTAATGAAGAATCTGGTGATAGAGAATTTTGGAGGAAACCTAATAGAGAAATACTTTTGGGGAGTCCTACCAACCAAGTGGTAAGTATTGACTCCCAATTTCTAAATGCAGATTTTGGAGGAATTGATAGTATAACTCAAGCCACTATACAGACTTCATTTCCAGTGAGGTCTGAATATGGAAGCAGTAAAGGAAAAGAAATAGGTAGTAATTCAAGTGAACCACCGTTGAATCATGCAATTCATACTACCAGTAATCATACAATGGATGTGTTGGATGCTGAATTGTATGGGGAGGCTACAGACACTAGAATAGAAAGTCAAGTATCAGAAAATGAAACAAGAGCATCAGATCAATCAGAGACAAGTGTGCTATTGCCATTTACTGACAAATCTGTTGTGGAGACAAATAAAGAAGTGATAACAACTATAACAATACAAGAGCAAACAAATTTCTTTGAAACATCTAGTATGACAAACATTTCTCCTGACATCAGTGTAGGAATGAAGTTAATACCAGAATCAAGAGAAACTGATAGGACTGCACAACATTCCAGCAGTACTGCAGAGGATTCTATAGTAGTAACAAATAACATAACGCTGCAGAAAGGAAGTTCTGAATTCATAGTAAATGAAGGAATGGAATCTCTTCCGTTGGAAGATAGAAAAAACATTTCTCCAACTATCTTTGCCAGAACAATTGATCTTGTGGATATAGGCTCTGGAGAGGAATCAGTTAATGACACAAGCAGTATGATGCAGGAAAATTATACTCCCACAGAAAAAGAAATTAATAGTAAATTACCATTGATTGAACTAGGTTCTGGAGAGGTAGATTCTATTACATACTCTTCTACAAAAAAACCAGTTTCATATGAAGTTTTGGAACAAGGATCTAAAAATCAAATAAAAAACAAAAGTGAAGAACCTAGCATGGTATTTCAGCATCCACTGGTTACAACATTAAACGTAAGTAGTACCACTATAGTAACATTAGTGAACCAAAGTATTACAGGAGAGTTTGTTAATAAATCAAAAATGGAACAGGAAATGCCAAATGTATTGGAAACGAAAGCTTCCGGTAAAACCCCCCATTTGGAAGCAGAAATGTATTATGAAGAAAAAAGAAAAATTATAGAAACAGAATCTGTAACACAACAGTCAGGAATTTTTGGTACTTCTAAATTTAATCCACATGCAAAAGAACTACAATTTGATATTAATTCTGTTACTGAATCTTTACAGAAATATCCCCCTTCATATGATAAAACTGCAAGCACTTTATTAATAAATGCAGAGAAAGAAGAATGGTTGGAAGAAAAGTTTAATCTTACCAAAGACAGTCACACACTTCCATCCCCATCAACAATGTATAGACCAATAACCACAGCAACTAATGTTCCATTTTTGTCAAAACAAAGCTCAGAAAATGAATTTTTTATGGTTCATACTACTGCACCTGGGAAGTCTGCTGCATTAAAAGAAACTTCTAATGCATTAAAACTTGACACTCTTCTTCCTAAAAGTTCAGAAGAACTTTTTTCAGAGGAAGAACATGAAGAATTTGAGAAGCATACTGATGATTCCAAATCCATGCTAGAAGATGATTTGTCTTCAGCCAGTGATGAAACCTTTCCTTTGTTATCTGTTATACATACTGAGGCATCTACTATAAATTGGTTCATTTCTGAAGATGATCAGAATAAAGAAAAATCTTACCAGGGAGAACAAAATGTACTAGCTGAAACAGATGGAACTTCTCAAGGGAAAGCCTGGATGTTTGTAAAGCATGAAAATAAAACTTCTGCTTCAGAATTATTTATCGAACCTCCTACTACTGGAACAATAGAAATACCAGATACCACTTTATTATCCAAAGTGTTGAGTGTTGGAAACCATGATGGTTCTGGGGAAGGATCTGGCTGGCAAGGTGTAATAGAGAAAAAACCAGAATCATTTACCCAGTTGCCAAACTGGGAACTACCACTTCTAACTCATCCTCCTCATTATTCAGACATTGAGAGCACAGGTGCCACAATGGATGCATCCCAAAAAGGACCATACACTCACACAGAGAAGCATGAAAAGACAGCAACATCAGATAGTGATATCTCAGAGAGTTTTTCATATGACAGTTCCACAAACAACATAAAAGACTATGAAGATCTTATCCCTGTAGCTGGTTTCAAAAGAAATTATTCTGAGGATATTTCTAGCTTCATTGATATTATTGGAACTGGGCATGGAGTAATATTTGATGAAACAACAATTATTGATGTTGATAATTTGAAATCAAATGCAAATATTGAAGACATAATAGTTCATACAACTGAAAGGCCTGGAAGACACTCAACATATAATATTTATACATCAACAATGAAAATTCAAAATACAACACCTGAAATGTTAATTGATGATAAAATGACAGATAACCAAGGAAGTTCTGTAAGTAATAAGTTCATACACAGTGAATCTATGTTATCTGATCATACCCCAACATTAGAGGTGGGTTCAGGAGATGTTGCGTTTTTCACAACAGAAAGTGCAATTTCTCAGGATCCACTTAAAACATCTATTCTGCTTCCAACAGTACCTCTTCTTGTCAGTTCTACCATATCATCTCCAATTAGTTCTAACGAAAATACTATTGACGTAGGATATGGCATTGAACATAAAGAATCTGAAGAAATGATACAATCTAAATCTGAACCACCAACACCATCAGACAATCAAGTAGTTGCTGATGAAAGTGAAATTACCACCATGTCAGGAGAGGGACAAGTACAGTTGGATAAACAGAAACCTGTGGTTCTTCCTTCAACTCTAGCATACATGCCCCTAAAAACAGGACAAACTTTGACCACACATCAACCCAAAGAAAGTACTGCTTCAAATCAGCTTGTTTCACAAAATGTAACAAAATCTAAAGAAACGAGCTACAAGGTGTATGAAGGAATGAAAACTGAACTCACAAATTCAATAGAAACAGTTATGAAGAACTTGGTTCTCACAACGCAAACACCCAAACTGCCTGTGACCGTGCATTTACTCAATGGTGTTTCTGAACACCCAGAAGAAATCATGCGAAGTTCTTCATCATCAACTGATTCTAGCAAACATGGTTTGCCAGCACCAGAAACTTTTAGAGAAGTTAGTGCTGACGCAGCAGTAACTTACAAACCTGTTCTGAAAGATTTGTCCAATAATACAGCATTTCCTAATGTGGGACTGGAGAACAGTTTCCTTGAAAGTATAACTACATCTGATCGGCATGTACAGGAAACAAAAGAAATGCCAAAAGATGCTACAGAAAAAACAACTGTTTTTGAAGAATTTCTTTCAAAAGGTGTGGTACCATCAAGCTTTTTTCATTCTAATGCTGAAGACCTGTCAGAAGAAGAAACTCCTGAGAAGCTAAAGGAGCTAAATCAGTTAGATGGAAATAGTGCTGATGGAAGTTTGTTATGGATACATAGTACACCTTCTTCAATTCCACATGAAAGTAAAACAGGTGGAGTTTTTGGTGCTGATGGGGAAGCCAGTGTTTGGCCAATCTCACCGCCACCACCTGCAGATAAAATTGTGAAACCCCAAACAGCCCGACTAGAATCAACAACGATTTCTTCTAACCTTATAAATGAACATTCAGGTCCTGAAAGTATTTCTGATTATAACAAGCAAACAATAAATACAGAGGATGTAAATGCAAATGAACTTGTAACTCCACCATTTTTACTTCTGGATGTTACCAATGGATCAGATTTCCTGATTGGTCAAGGTGAAGGTTCAGTTGAAGGCTCAGCAATTCAGATCCCAGGTAAGGGAGAAGCTATTTAAGTGCATCCTTTCCTCTGCCACAATTATTTATTTTTATAATTTATCAGAAAATGCTTGCCTGAAAAATAAACTGTGAATATAACATATGTCACACATTATATGAACAACTGTAGTATGTGAACTGGACGATCATTGGAATAGTGACAGCAGTTTTTATTATGATAGCTAGAACTAGTTATCTAGTTCACCTGGTACATTTGTGCATTCAAATGTGTACCCCAAAAACTGGTTGCATGAAGAAAAAAAAAAGATATTGCATGATTTAAATATGAAATATTTGTCAATAGTTTGGAATAGAAAAATTATTATTAATACAATAATGTTAGAGGACTTTTGGAATTCACTGAATTGTAATGTTATTGAGAGATGCAGCAATACATATGGCTAAATATGAAAGAGAAATGGTCATTTTAGTGGGAAAAAGTGGAATTCGCTTTTGTATCCAGATCTTGAAATGAAAGCTATTCATACCAGACAGCAGACTGAATATCCTTTCTCCCTTATCTGCTTTCTTCCCTGGAACTTGCAATAATTTTATTATTTCACGTGCAGTGTGATTCAATATGCGAAATCAGTATTACTATGGATAAGGTATTCATATAGATAGGGATTCATGAATTGGATAGCTAGCTATGTAAGACATTTAAACTATGTGAAATTTATTTATTTATTTAGCTTTTTATCTGTGAACATCCACCATATTTAGCTTAGATTGTTTTCCCCAGGGATAAGGATTTGAGAAAATTTCTCTTAGTTTTCTGTTGAAGGTTTTGCACAAAATAAGTAGTCAAGGCATAGAATATCTGCTCAGTAGCTATATTTAAAAACATGCAATTGGGCCTGATGTATTTCTTTCGGACACAACAGATTCACATAATTACTTAATATGTGGGTGTCATTCTAGTAATAAGTGATAGTTTTACATATATGTAACCTTCACTTAAAAATACAAAAGCAACCTGAATTAAACCTTCAAAGTTTTTTTATTTGACGAGACAATAGATTCAAAAAAATGATTTGACTTCTGAGTGATATTTTTTTAAATAGACTGTCTTTAAAAATGCATTAAATATAATGTGAATTGAAAGGTTGTGTTTATCCAAGTTCTCAAGTCACACTGAGAAGATAACAAACAAAATGTATGCTGTAAGAATTGTTGTTCTGTCTACCCAGTCATTGCACATAAACTAACTTCGTTCAGATAATACATGTTTCATTCACTGTGTATAATGTTTTAACTATTTTGGCTATAATTAATTGTCATATCATATCAGCTAAATCCTCAACAAAATATTAAGACTGCCAAAATCAAAACAAAACATCATTGAAGTAAACAAAATATTGTTGAAAATAAGTTTTCCTGATGTGTAGTATAGTTTCGTTTCTATTATGAAAGCATGATTTATTGTTACTGCCACATAGTATGCTTAATTATTTGCTTGCATGTTTATACTGTTTAATCTGTTACTGTAGCAGATTGCGGCACGAGGGATGAATTCAGAAAAGTTTTCTTCATAGAAACAAACAAATGTTGTTGTTTCTTTAAAAAAATACAGCTATTTTCAATGAACTCATTTTTACAGGCCAAGATCTATGTAAAAGTAATCCATGCTTGCATGGGGGCACTTGTTACCCGCGTGACTCTTTCTATATCTGCACTTGTATGCCAGGTTTCAGTGGTGATCAGTGTGAAGTAGGTAAGAAACAAATTTTTGACTGTCTAATTTTTTTTTTAATATGCAGAAGAAAGTCAGTAATGAACATTAAAGTTCAGGCAATACTGAGATTTATATTATCAACTTGATGGAGACTCACCTAGCCATTCAGCAAATGCAATCCATGTTCATACAAATGGAATATAAAAAATAGATATCATAAGGGTTATAAAACATGCATTATTTACTATACTTTTCTATTCATGTTCTACATAATGATGTTGCATAGTAAGACATTTTATCTGTATGTTGCTGTTTTCCTTTTTCCTTCAATATTTATTATCCAATAAACAAAACACTATTTACACAACAAGTGTAAATAATAATAGAGAAGCAAACTATATTAATATCTGGTTTTGATAAATGGGTGCTATAAGGAAAAAAATACTGACCTATTTTTTGACCTCCAAATGTATGTGTCCGTTAATAGCTGCACCCAATTTGCTTCCAGACATAGTATCAGTTTAGCAGAGCCTTGGAAACAGGAAGACATTTTTTTAAAAAAATAATCTTCTCTAGCTGGTGCTCTGCACATATATTGGAATATATACTAGAATGTGTGTGTGTGTGTGTATTTTTCCTTTAAGCCAGGTTTTTCCTACGTAGCCAAGATTTTTCTGGAACCACAATTAAGCAACATCACATTCACTACTTTCTGGGTTCTACCAGTCACTGGTCACTACCAGAAAGTAGTGAATGTGATTTCGCTCAATTGTGGTTCCAGAAAAATCTTGGCTACGTAGGCTTGGCTTCCTTGGCTTAAAGGAAAAACACACATTAAACCTACGAAAAGTAAGAATATATATATAACTCTCTCTCTATATATATAAACTCTCTCTCTATATTTAGTTTAATCAAATATATTTAAAGGATACCAAAGGCGGAAGGATATTTCAAAAATGCCCATACCTTCCCATATCTAATGAGAAATATTCTATGTCATCCTTATTTAATAAAATCTATTAAAAACTCAAAGAGTTTTTGAAGACATGAAAATGCTTATTAAATTAATGAAAGAAAGGATCTTTTTGTTTGCTGGGTTCGTTCAGCCAAAGGCATGAAGCAATTTTAGTAATAATAAATTTCCTTATACTGATGGGGTATGAAGCTCATATCCTGTTATTTAATTATTCCATACGACCTGGATTTCTACTTTTTGAAGAATTGTAACGTATTACTTCATACATTATTTATTTTGAATGGGCAGCAAGTTAAAGATAAAATAAACAGCATGAATGATAATGCCTACAGCCATTAAGAGATACAGAAGTTCAGTGTTTCATGTTGACAGGTTAGAACAAGTTGGACACTTGGCAGCAATAATTACCCAGATTTTCCTTTTGAAAAAGGAATTGCTGCAATATATTCCCCCCCAGCAGTTCAAGTAGTGACAGGTAAACTGAAGGTGCAGGTTAGAGATGTAGGATGATTTTTAACAAGGGCAGGTTGATATGCTGCATTTAGAAAAGTTCTCTGTTTGAGAAGTATTCAAATGTTGAAAAAAATGTTAAATTTATACTTTGGGATGCCTGAAATCCATTAATAAATTCTTCTACTTGATATAACACACACACACACACACACACACACACTCACTCACTCATACACAATGTGAAAGTGAGAATAGTTGTTGTAAAACATTATTATTTGTTTGTAATTTTCTTGATTATAGATATAGATGAATGTCAATCCACACCTTGCAGAAATGGTGCCACATGCATTGATGGTGTCAATACATTTACTTGTCTTTGTCTTCCAAGCTATGTTGGAGCACTTTGTGAAAAAGGTGAGAGACCAGTTTGAAATTAACTCAATCCTACTTTTGAAATAATCTATAAAAGGTGGCAAAAACAATCGTCTGCCACAGGGATGGGATGAATGCATTTTATTTCTTTGTGTATTATATTATTTATTCTAAATGTTTAAAACTGCCTTTTTGAATCATATTTCACACCTACATAAAACAGGATAAATAAAAGTGACTCATGCTTTATATAGGCTTTATTTTTTCTTCTTGTCTTCAAGCTTTTATTGTTGCTGATAATTAGAAAGGAAGAGAGTAATTTAGTTACAGCATTTAGTTTAATCAGCTATAAAAACTCACTAAACCAAATGCTGTAAGATACTGTATTTTGTTAAGAACAGTAATAAGTCTTAATAAGACTCTGGAGTTTGCATCTTTGGGGAATTTTTACAGGATGCTGATGTAAAGTTAAACATAAAAAGGATGATCAAAATAATTCTGCCTTTTTGACCCAAATGCCATGTTAAATTTTCAGAAGATGTTAATAAAAGTCTTTGTGAAATTTTGATAGTGTTACACTATGGATGTTTCTGTGCTATTACATATGGTATAATAATTCTGCTCTGCAACTTTCCCACTGAATTGAATCCTGAACAAAGCAAAAACATTTCTGAGCTAACACAATGTTTCTTTTCCTTTTAAATCTGAACTCCTTCAATTGTAAGAAATATCTCTGATTCACTTTTGGCAAAATGGCATTAAGAATAAATACCAGTTTCTCAGCGTAGGTTGAAGTCCTGTCCAAAGGTAATAAAGAAAGTTCCAAAAAACAGAAGGGAGTGGAAATTATTCTTCTGTAAGTTGTATTCCTTTGGTCATAACAGCAGATGTAAGAAAATGGTGTCTTATGTTTTGAATCTCACTGTGACTAGATTTATTCTGACTAGAACAAAATATATAATTTCATAAATACTGGCAGGTTCTAGGCCTGTCTTTTTAACCTAAACCTACTGGGTGAAAGGCTCTGAATTTAAAAGTGCTTTTGGAGGAAAAAAAAATCAATGAGGCTAAAAGTACTTTTGTGATGCATTATTTTTTAAACCTAAGGCAAAATATTAGATTCATTGCAATTAAATTTTAATAGTCTCATTAATAATGGAAACAATACAGAATTCAGCTCTTTAACATACAAGCATAAGATGACAAATGTTTTTTTAGCAGTTAATTTGAAAATACATCTCCTAATAAATTCCAAAAAGTTTTCAAATCATTATAGCTTTAAATTCTACTTTATGACTACAGTGTCATACAGTTGAAAATTTGGCCTGGGGACATTAAGTGCATGATTAGGGAGATCATCCCTCTCTACTTTAGTATCATAAGATATACATAGAATGAAGCTTTGTTCTAGAACAAAAACTGAAAAGAAAGAAGAAAAATATATATTTAAATAGTCACATGCAAGACATTCTGCGGTGAGGAACTAAAAATATAGAGCTTCTAAAATTATAGACAAAAGCCAGTTTGGTGTGGTGGTTAACGTGCTGATTTAGAGCCCTGGAATCTGTGAGTTCGATTACTGCCTTAGACATGAAAGCTAGTTGCTGTCTTCAGCCCTATGAAGAAGATGCTGGCAGGTCATTTTGAAAAATGCTGCCAAGGAACCTACACAGTCTTGATTTTGAATCACCCAGAATCAGGCTCATGGATCATTAAAAAAAATCATAGAAAGCATCTTAGAACAGCCAATGGAAAAATATACAGGGAAAGATAAAGATGGGACAGACCACAAGTAGCTCTGATGCAAAGATATTCCAACTTGGACAAAAAAATTGCCCCCCCCCCCCCCCCCATGCAGTGGCTAAGCTTGTATAAGATAAAAGATGCTGGAGATGATAAAGCATTGACTAACACACCTAGAAATCAAACTTAGTACAAATCTTAGATAAAATTTTCCCATTTCTCTAGAAACTAGATGACTCCTAGAATACAGTTTTTTACCTGTAAATTCCTGCTTAAATCTGAGGCTGAGGCAAGATGTTACTAAAAATAACTTTTCCTATCTAGCAGAAATAGAAGAATTGGGTAGAAATAAAAGAATTGGTCTTTTTCATGATTCAGAGCATGCAACTAGATGTGTGTTGAGATATTTGTCTAATAGGGTGCATTTTAGGAATGTTTATGAGTTCTACTAGATGGCGAAGAACTCCATTCATAATGACCGACTGAGGAATTCAAGTGAGATACTTAGCATATTTCCTTGTTTGTTATCTAGAAAGTATATTTATGCAATCTATATTAGGATATTTTCCTCCATCTAGTTTTTCCTCTGTGGGCTGGAAGATTTGGAGGACATTTTTCAACTTTTCCATTCCGCAAAAGAATTTAAAGGATACATTGTTTACCAAGCAGTCCCAATGTCATGTCATTCACCCTAGTATCATATTATCTAAAATTAAAAAGGGCGGAACATATAACTCTTGTTTTAGAAAAAGGGCACAATAAAGCTTGCTGTGAATGACTGGGTTTTTTTGCAACTTGAACTGCTATGTTCTCCAGAATTCATGCTATGCAAAGCACTTTAATTAATCCTCATTCCCTGTTGGAAAGAACTGACCCAAAGTAATTTCACATTCTGCAATTTATTGTATTTTTTAAAACTTACTTTTCCCATCGATTGCAGTAGCAATTTTGTATATTAAGTATGTATAACACTGGATTCTGTATATTTACACTTGGCCAATCAGGCCTCCAGCTTCTATTGCTGTGCCTTCAAATTTAATATTTTTCTATAATTCTGAAATGAAAAACACAAAACAGTGTAATCTCAAAAATAGGCTTAAAACTAGTTTTATATACTCCAGAAAACCCTTGCAACCACAACTTTAGAAAAATTAAAATCCCAGTCCTGCCTATATCTTCTGGATCACGACCCTGAAGTGTTGTGCTTTCCATACAGCAAAGTGAGTTGTTAAGTGCAAGAAGATAGAATTCTGTATTTAGTCCCTATCATTCAGAGCAATGTTTCTCAAACTTGGTACTTTTAAGATATGTGGACATCATCTGGCTGGGGAATTCTGGGAATTGAATTCCACACGTTTGCCAGATTTGACAAACGCGCGAAGTATCAAATTTTACAAGGAGGTGGTAGCATGGTATAGAAGCTGACCAAATCCATAGTTAAATTAGTAAAAGGAATTTTGATTGTATTGGCAGAGTAGAGTTGTGAAAGTATGATTCGTAGTTGGTGGTGCCTAAACCTGTTTGTGTTCCAATTTGTAATACTATTGGCAATTTTTGCTGTTTGTCCAATTCCATCCCAATTGATCTTTTAAGTCTTTAGTTACTCCTCATTGTCAGTGGCTATGCAATGGGTATCTTTAAGATACTTGCTGATGCTTATATTAGTTTTACCAAATGTGCCTTTTTAATGTGTATTGTGTCACATTTTCCTCATTTTCATTATCTCCAGTCAGTATAAGACGTTAACATGCTTCCAATAGTGGCACATGGCAGAATGTGAATAGAGCTCTTGTGTCAGAATGACATTTATAGCTGATACTATTGAATCACATGTTAAATCACCTCACTGAAATAACAGCTATCTTTTTCTTAAAAACATGTTGAGTGTATTATTCAGTCAGATCAGAAGCCTGTTCAGAGTTGCTGCTCACGCTTGTGATCCCACAGTGATCAGCTTGTGGACCATAGAAACTCTCAGGCAGGATATAATACACACCAATATTTTCCTCTTTTTCTTCAGCAGCTAATTCTAAAAATGACATTACTCCAATGCTGGCAGTACAGTAATTATAGCTATTGGGAGTCTATAATAGCTTTACTTAAATCCCTTGAAAAGTGTTAGAATGACTATGGCCTTTTGTGTAGTAAGCTTCACAGAGAAAGACAGCCGCAATATATTGTGGTGGCTCCAGCTTCTTAGCAGGCACTGAGTTCTGTATCAAGGAGAGTTATTGGAGCACCAGTAATAGTTTTATTACTTATTAAATTATTATTATTTGTGTTAGGAAAAATTTAAGAGTGTTCTGTCAAGGGATTAAACTTCTCTTAGAATTTTGCCCTTCCCTGGTATATTCTTCAAAGGAATAAAAAGAAAGATATTACCAGTAAAGGCATAGTAGACACTTTAATAAGTGTGTTTATTCCACATATACTTCCATTGTGTGTAATTGTTGTAACATGTGCAAACTAGCAAGTACTCCAGGGCAAAAGTGACAATGTCACTAAATTTCCCCAATAGTACAAGAAATGAAGGAACATATAATCTGGTTTACAACTATTACTTCTTTACTGCTTAAATGTATGGGCTTGACTTTAGATAGTAGTTTTTGGGAAAAGTAACTTCATACTCTGAAGAAAAGCAGTATTCCCTGTATAATTATTCAAGAATTTTTTAACCAGAACAGAAAATGTAGTTTAATTTAGAATCTCTCTATCTTTTTCTCTGTCTTTTCATTCTTTTCACTTTGCTTCTATAGTTTAATTTTTCTGTATGTGTCACTTTTTCCTGGCAGTCTAAGAAAACTGGACTTATGGTAGTTTATAGTGTTTATTGAATACAGATATGGAGCTGAAGCTGCTTTGTTCAAATACACAGATGAAATTGCAAGACAAATCTTACAGTGTAGCTAAGCATAATTTATTTAATTTTATTTTTTCTGTTCTGTTCATTTAAAAATATTTTAAGGAGTTACCTTTTGAAATATTTGCAAGTACTGTCTGTGCCTGTAGGTTTAATTTTGAAAGTTGGGGGATAGCCATGCTGATTCTTAAAGGAGCTATAAGAACTTGCAGCATAGATATGCTAAGGTATTTTATCTCAGGGGACATCAGCTTGGAAAATGGAGCTTAATAAGTTATATTTTCTTATTCTACAGCTAAACTCTGATATTGATAGTTATTGAAATAAATGTTGCTATGATTTTTGGCTGGTGATAAAGTTTTATTGAAGATATGCTGCAATGATTACAGTTGCTTCATTTCTCTAATAGCTGTGTTAGAACAACAATTATGTCTGCCATTCAACTGCAGTCCAGTTCTCAAAGCCATTTAATCATGCTGCTGGTATAAAATATGCTATCTGTGTAAAGATGGGTAAAGATGTACTCAGCTTCCAAAAATAAGAGCGAACCTCTGCATTGGAATAACTTCTAAGTTTAGTGAAACATTTTTAAAACATTATAAATATATAAAGAAGAACTTGACTTCTTATACTGCACCTCTTAATTCTAAATGCCTGAAAGTGAAATTCACCTCCACAAAGTCAAACTCAACTCCCAGTGACTTCATAGAGAGATTCCTGTTTGTTTGTTTGTTTGTCTATTGCAAACAGGGAAGGTCAAGAAGAACTTTTACCAATGTTTTTCCCTGTGATGATTTTCAACTTTTCAGGCTGGTGTGTAGTCCTTATAATTCCCGGTAGCCTCCTAAACCAGATTCAACACTATTCAACTGTTCATGGTCAGCTAGGTACTCCCACCTGAAATATCTATACACTGGTGAGTGTAGTAAAGTTCCAGAATACACACCAGTGAAAAAAACTAGGATGACACTTCTTTACTATTTAAAACAAATGAATATTTTTTTAAGCCAGCATGGTATATATGGTATATAAGAATCTTGGTTGTTGACAGAAATGGCCATTAAGTCAGTTGCCACATGACTTCTTTGCTCAATGATTACAGTCCTGGCTCTCTTAGTGGCAGTCATTAAGTAATAGTGTGAGTCATTCTAATCTTGAGAATAATGGTGTGCAGAAATCCCTCGGCATGCTAAACTTCAAATTCAACATCCCTTCTGCTAGCAACCTTCCCATTGACTTTCTGAGGACACAACAGAGAATGTTTCAAATGGCAATAAAATGTTTCCAGTGCACTTGGCAACTGGTTGTAAATGTAAACAGGTCGCTAAGCATTCAAACCACTCATGTGACCAAGGGGGCTGGTGTGACATTTTCTGAGGACTGTAAAGTATCTGTTATGATGACTTCATGACTGTGAACTATTGTTAAACATCCAGTTGTAAGTTAAGGACTATCTGTATAATAAAGTATTAGAGCAGTGGTTTTCAATCTGTGTTCTATGCACTCCTCAAAATAGACTCAAAATAAGTGCCAACTAAGCCTGAGAGGATTGCCTATTGTATACCTTGTACCATAATATTACAGACTGAGATAGTTTTATGAGTCAAGGCTCCTTTCATCCCACTTTGCATCTTCACATATAAAACTGTGACCTTGAATTGTTCCTGGACCACAGCCACCCCCTCCTCTAGCTGGATGCCTCCTGTGTTTAATGCAACATTTTTTGATTATGTACCAGTGAATTGATCTGAATAGTTCCGTGACTCTAAACACATCCATAGGAGAGATAAACACTTTCTTGATTTTTTTTGGAGTATAAGATGCACTTCTCATCCCCGCCCCTAAAAGAGGCTGAAAATTTGGGTGCATCTTATACACTTTCTTGAAGCTTTTTTCAGTCCTAACAAGGCGCTAGTGAGTGAAGCATCTTCTGAGCTTTGCCTGCTCCCTCCGACTCTCAGATTTGCTTTAGAAGATTTTTTTCAGCCCTAATGAGGCACTAGCGAGTGAAACAATCTCTGTGCTTTTCCTGCTTTTCTCATTGTGGCTCCCTCTCAGCTGTGCTTTAGAAGCTGTTTTTTATCCCCAAGCAGGGGATAAAAATTGTGCACACCAGGGATGAAATGCTCCCGGTTCGGACCAGCTCGGGCCAGTAGCAAGATAGCGATGGCGGCGGGCAGTTTGGAGAACCGGTAGCAAAAATCCCTGCCCCCACCCCCCATGCCCAGCTGAATCGTGTGATCATCGGAGCCTTTTTTTTCTTTTAAATGGCTCTGACGAGCCAAGCTCTGACATCCAAGCTGAGTTGCCTGCTATTTAGACAACTCAGCTTGGATTGCCAGAGCCATTTAAAAGAAAAAAAAGTTTTTTTCTTTTAAATGGCTCTGACGATCCCACCTGAGTTGCCTGCAGGCAACTCAGCTGGGATCGTCAGAGCCTTTTGAAAGCATTTTTTATATGCTTTTACATGTAAAAAATGATTTTAAAAGTAAAAAAAAAAATTGCCCACACCCACCCAGTCACATTATCCTTCCCCCCCCCCCCACAAGCCATGCTCACAGAACCAGTAGTAACAAATTTTAGATTTCACCCCTGGTGCACACACACTCAAAACCCGCAAACTAATATGCTGAAGCTAACCAGACTAAGGATGCTAGCCAGATGAATACTTGGTAGGCAGATCCCACCCACCCCCCTATTTTCCTCCCCAAAAACTAAGCTGTGTCTTACTCCGGTGCATCTTATACTCCAAAAAATACAGTACTCAAAACTCACGAGACTTTGTACCATACAGTATCTTTCTATCAGTATTTATATATATTAAAATGTTTTATGAATGAAGGCAAATATACATGTCCCAATATAATGCTGCAGGATATAATCTGGGTCAGACTCCGGCACCAGAAGTTTAGTCTTCTCAGCTTTTGGACTTGTATTGGAGCCCATCCTCAGGGAACTTCTTTTTACCAGAATGTGTGCTTTGGACTGCTCTATGCATATTGTCTATGAACACATAGAGCAGCCCAAAGCACATATTCCATTAGAAGCTCCCTGAAGATGGACTCCAGCATGAGTCCAAAAGCTTGGAAAATGTCCTCTGGTATTGATGTCCGACCTAGTTTAAATTCTGTAACATGCCTTAATTTATCTTTAGTAAACATTCTGCCAAGTTACACAAATTAATTTACTTGGTCTAATTTTTCTCCATTTGTTTGTAATTTGGAATAGTTGAATCAGTTTTTCCCGTCAAAGTGACCTTATTTTAATACTGATGCTGCTTGTTCCTCATTCATAGTATCTAGTAGCAATCACTTAGAATCATTTGGGTTCTTGGAAGCAACACAGCACGATCCGTATACAAAAGCACATACATATTCACATCCTTGACTGAAACAGTTCTAACATATTTGTAAACATTTCTTATATATTTGCATCTTATACTTATGAATACAAGAAACAATTTTAACACCATTGTCCTATTTCTTGTAGTGTTGAACCATTCCATAAATATTCCATTCTCATGCATGCATTACTTTTAGCATATACTAATATTACTGAATTTAACAATTAACCTTCCATACATATTTACATAAAACCTATTCTCTATTCCATATATTTATCGTTAATCAACGAACAGTGGCATATAGCATATCAGATTTTCTTTTGCACATTTATTTGTGCATCCTCAGGACTTGCTGAAGAATAAAAGCTGGTCTGGGTGTCCCTTACTCAACATAAAACATATTATGCTCACTTCTTTTTCACTTTTAATCACACCTTTCTGGTGTGCAATTAATTCTGTTCCTTCTTAGCAATTAATTCTGTTGTTTAGGGTTATTCTTGCTATTTTCCTTTAAATAAAAAATAAGGCAGCAGAATAGTAATCTTCCAATTGTCCTGTAAGGATGCAAGTTCATTAAACACATAAGCAAACCACATGTATATTGTAATATTTTTCCATCTGTATCCCTTCTGCTTTTATCAGGGTTTTTTTTTAACGTTCTCACAAAATATGTCATTCTGTGGACATTGCTGGTATTAAATCTGGTAGTATGATAGATGCCTTATTGCTAGATTTGATTCAGAGAGTTTAATTCCATCCTCTGTGCTTAAGATAGAATAATTTATGATGCTTAATGGAAAAAATATGTTTAATCTGAATTAAAAGTAGCACTTTACAATTAAAGTGAGGAATATTTTCAGGTTTGCAGTTTTATTTCCATTCTTGCCCACCAATGAAAATTTAAATCGCTCATGATCCTATTTTTAAATTTTGCTGGGTTAGATTATGTACCCCTTCCCTCTACCTAACAATAACAAAAATAAAATTGCACCTGTATAAAAATTTATATTATAGGGGATTGAGGGGATACACTCTTGGAAGATATAAAGGGGAAAAAGCTGTACATGAATTCTGCTTTTTGTACAGGTTTCATTGTAACACCAGCCTCTGTTAAAAAGGCAATCCATTTCCTGTTCCATCTGGAAAACTTTCTGCTTCTAAAATGAGAGCTTATAGTTTTGGCTCCAGAAATAGCAGTTGCTTGTCTAAAAACATCTTGTTCTCCACATGCATTTGTATATATCACTTGAAGTTTCTAGGCCAGTTTTCCTCAACCTGGTGAGTTGCAGATATATACTGAATTTCAATTGCCATTATTCCAATACATCTGGAGGACATCAGGTTGAAGAAGGCTGTTCTAGATGGTAAGATGATTTGCCAGACCACAATGAATCTCCTACAAGGTACCTTTTAATTTCCAGGCCAGAATCAAAGTTTCTTTTCCAGAATGCTCTTTCTTTCCATCACGTTATGTCTTGTTGAAAGCCAGGCATCAAATAGTACACGCTGATGTTAAATAAAACACATAAATGACACACATGCCTTACAAAATTAGTATGTGCTACTATTCGTTTTCATATTTCTTGAAATGGAACTTGTCATTGGATATTTCTGTTTGATTTATTTCAATTTTACATGGTTAGTGGGCAGTCCTGGTCATTGACTATGCATGTTCAGTTTACATTTTTATGTTTGTTCATTGCAGACACTGAAACCTGTGATTATGGATGGCATAAGTTTCAAGGGCAATGCTACAAATACTTTGCCCATCGCAGGACGTGGGATGCAGCTGAGAGAGAATGCCGCCTGCAGGGCGCCCATCTAACAAGCATCTTGTCTCACGAAGAACAGCTGTTTGTAAACCGTAGGTGCTTTCTGTTGGAGTGCAACTAGGAGTAAATTACTGTAAAACAAGTAACTCACAGGACACTAAACATTTTCATTATCGTTTTCATTCTTGAGATACTCATTTTATCCTTGATTGCTAATCTGTTCTTTTCCTTTCCAGCTCTGTAATAGCTGAGGTTGCAATATTTTCTAGTATTGGAGAGATATTCTTTTATTATGAATAATACTCTGAATACTGAATAATTTAGTTCATGGGGGGGGGGGGAGAGAATAGTATACAATTAGAGTGACACAATTCATTATGAAACGTTTATTTTGATCTTGCCACTTAGACTGTTTCATCATCAGACACTTAAAAAATGCTGACTGTCAGAAGCCAAATAACCTCTTTATATCCTGTTACAAATAGCTGGCATTTACGACAGTTGCAATCCTGCTTGAAAACCTAAAGCACATCAGTTTTGTTTGCAAATACTGTTCATTAACTGAGTTAATGTTTGGGTATGATATTCAATCTAAATATTTCTTAGAAGAAAAGATGCATTTGTTCTCAGTATCAAATTTAACTTTCTCTTTTGAGAAGCTATGAATTGCTGATTTTCTGCCAAGCCATTTGGCATATCCATATCCCTGGAAAGTGCTTGATGTTAGCAAGAAAAATACATGCTTGAAAAGAGCAGTATACACGCCATAGCAGAACAGCAAATTAATTAGGAAATATAGGTAGTCCTTGACTTACGACCACATGGTACAAGAATTTCTACTGTTAAGCAGGGTAGACATTAAGTAAGTCATACCCAATTTTAGGACATTTTTGTTAAGCAAACCACTGCAGTTTTTAGTGAATCCTATGGCTGTTAAGCAAATCATGTAGTTTCCCCTACTGACTTACTTGTCAGAAGCCAGGTGGAAAAATCACAATTGGCAATCACATGAACTTAGGATTCTGCAACCATCAAAAATACATGCAGGTTACCAAGCACTGAATTCTGATCGTTGGGCCATGGGGTAGCTGTGTTCATAAATGTGAAGACCGATCATAAGTCACTATTTGTCAGTGCCATTACAACTTCAAACGGTCACTAAATTAATTGCTGTAAGTGGAAAACTACCTGTAAAACTAGGAGCATTATGAAGTCTGCTTTTTTGCTGAACATGCTAATCAACCTAGATATCCATGTGGTTTTATTTGTGCTAGTGGATGCTTTATTGATAGAAGGAATTTTTATCATATATATATGCAAAGAGATAAAGCAAGGCTGCAAATATTAATGCATCTGTTTATCAGCTGAAGATGCAGATTTAAATATAACATATTTCCAAAGCAAGCATTTTTTTCTAGTAATTGCTACCACCTTCCATTTCAAGGGGGTGTATTGAGCTTTGAAACAATCTTGCCATTCAGAGCAGTCAACAAGAAAAAATAGAAGATCAGCTAAAGTATTGTTAATAAGAATATCTTTTATAAATATTCACAGCTCTTAGAAAAAAGAATAAACTCTTATACAAGAAACAATAGAAATAAGTTTTACAGATATCATGAGGAGGCTGATTTCATTTCACTTTAATTTTCAGAAAATTCACTTTTAATGGTAAAAAGTTACTAAAAATATATTTTCACTGTAGGCATAGGACATGATTATCAATGGATTGGCCTAAATGATAAGATGTATGAGAATGACTTCCGCTGGACAGATGGCAGCGTGCTGGTAAGAGACTACTTCTGGCAAATATTGTAATGATTGTGATACTGCTGGCTGTAGTAGAAGTCTGATATAACTTTATTGTTTCTTGTTACTATAATTGATGATGACAAATAATAATACATAATAATAGATCATTTTGGGGTTTAAGGAGTTTGTGCAAAACCTTCCTCATTCTGTTATTTCAAATTTTTGCTTCTCTAAATTCTAGCTGAACTTATTTCTCTTGAACTGTGCAAGTTCTGTTGATTTAAATGGAGTTTGCTCCCCCTTCCTAAAATAGGAATATAATTCCTGTGTTAAATGAAATGGTAAGAACATGTAAAACTGTCTGGGTAAATCCATCTCTTTTTCACATTCTTTTACCTTGCTCGTCTCTAGTCCTACCAACCAAAACTTTATGCTGTTGCCCTGAGGGACAGTTTTGACTTACATGATAATGTCAAATAAGAAAAATTACAATAGCTCTTTTTTGAACTCTTTAAAAATATTTAAAAAGGTTTCATTGATGTCTTCCATTCACTTTTTTAAACAGTCTTTTACTTCAGTCTTGTCTTCTGTAAATGAACTTAAGATATCACAATCCATTCCAATTTCAATAAAAACTTTAATCCAACATTTTTCTATCACAAAAACTAGCCTGAATGCATTCTTTTGCAGTCTGATGAAATCAGGTTCTAGATGGGCGCTATTTTGCAACATTCTGGGCTTTTAATAAAAGTTGCTTTCCAGGGCAAGACATCATTGATGAAGCAGTAGACAGTCTTGAACAAATCCAGCCATGGTGTCTTCTACCTAAACTGCATTTATAAAAATTGTCTGCCTGTAGTTCTAGGGACAGGAATTCATTGTGTAATCCAATCACAGCTGTATTGCACAGATTCTGCTTTAGAAAATTCTAGTTCAGCTCAGGTGGTATATGGCATATATAGTTTGAACTGAATAAATGAAGTTGCACCACCACTTTAAATGCAGAGACTTTGAAATAAAACATTACTTTGCTTTACAGAACATAAAACAAAATATAAAAGTAAAGAAAATAAGACTTCAATGCATTCAGCAGTTCTTTTTTATTTTAATATATAGGCTCATTTTTACCCCAGTTAGGATACACCCTTCCATACATTAAAACAGATGCTTTATAGGAGCTGAATGTGTATTGTTGCAAGACTGTGCTTGATATTTGCCCTTCTCTCATTAAGAATCGAAGGAAACATCTGGTTCTTGTGTTTCAGGCATATAAGAATGGCTCCCTTCCCACATATCATATATAGCCGCCTTAGAAAGAAGTTACTATAAAAAAATCTGGTTTGATTGATTTCCACAGGTTTAAGATGTGTAGATTTCAGTTCCCAGAATTCCCCAGCCAGTTGAAATCCACACATCTTAAAATTGCCAAGTTTGAGAAACACTGAATTAATCTAAGATTAATGTATTTTAGTTTGAGCTGACTTGTGTTGGCTTTTTTTCATGGGACAACTTCTTTTATTCATGTTTTTTGAAGAGCTGCTACTTGTTGTAGATGACTGTGGAAAATGAAAAAGGCAAGTCTGGCTTACTCTCGCATGTGCTGGGATATTTTATGGCCGGAACTAATATGCTTTATTATGTCTCAGACACAGTTTCTTTTGGAGTGTGGCAGAGGGCGGTTTGTTACTAACCAGTATACCCTTCCATCATTCTATCGCTATTCTTGTGGACTCAATTAACCTTGTTTTCCACCCGTGCTGTTCTCCACCCCTTCGTGGTCAAATATACTGTACTTTGCCACACTTTAGTATTTTATTCAGAAGATCATTTAGTCTTTAGACTAGTCAGTGTTAAACATGTGATAAATCCCAGTGTTAGGCAGCCAAGAACCACATGACAATAACTTCCAGACTCCAGGAAATGAAATGTTAGTTCAAGCTTGTAGCAAATCTCGGGTGTTAAATTTTAGTTTAAGCTTGAGATGAAGAAGAAAAAACATTTTGTCAAAAGGATATGGCTAGCTGCCAAGTAACATTTATCTGATTGATTTCAATCCCGCTTTTTCATACTTTTTAAATAATTTCTTTCTACTTTCATTTGTAGTGATTTTTCGATAGTTTCATATGGTAAATAGTTCTTTCCAGTCTTTTGACAATGCTTTGTATCCATATGCATGTGTCAAAATGAACTATTACTACTATTACTAGATCTTAATTAATTACTGAAAAACATTGATGTATTAGGTTTATATCCAGAATAATTTCTTTTTTTTAAGTTTTACAGTGTGAAAGTGGATGATCTTTATGGATCTTGTTCCATCTGTTTTTCAGATAGTCAGAAAAGTTTAATTTGATTTTAGAAAATTACAATAGCAAGTTAAACAATAAGCACTGAGGGCTCAGTGCATTATTTTTTTTCCTGATGTAATTAGAAACCATTTTCTTTTTTATTATATAGGGCTTTTTTAAAAAAGAAAGAAAAGTAATGAATTTACAGAATTAGTAAGTTCATTAATACCTTAAGAAGACAGGAATTCTAAACCTGGGTTAAAGCTTTTATTCCTATTTAAAAAGGGAAGGAAAATGGGAAAACCAAAAATATTTACACTTAGGAAATTCTAACCTAACAGTAACTCTAACTGATTGGAAGACCCCCTCATCTTATCATTTGTTTCTGGAAATAATATCTAGTGCCATTAAATTTTAATTAAATAAAATGTAAAATGTTGAACAACATACATTTGTACAAAAAATCATTACAATTCTTTTACTTAAATAAACTGTTGATAATTGTCGGTGACTCTTCAGAGAATTCTAGAGGTTACAGCTCTGACACATTGAAATGCTCCAAATAGGGTTGACTAACACAGCATCTGTTTCTCTCACAATTAAATTCAATCTGAAATGCTTTTCTATATATAATACTAGAGTATGTTCAAAGTAATGGCCCATAAAACAATGTGTTAGATAACATTTAAGAATATAACTCTTCATTTTTAGAATTTACTGGTTACATTTTCTCAGGTTTATTAATCAGCTGCTGTAAAGGTAGCAGAATTAAAATAAAAATAGCGGTTTGCAATGCATTTTTAATATGCTGCACCATACCAAAAATAGTCCCAGCAAGTGCAGTAAGGTCTACTTGGCAAGCAAAGCTTTGGAGGTAAAAAAAATTAAAAGTTAGGTTATTCCAGAGCTAACCACAAGCCATCACACTGATTTTTTATGAGTGAAACAAGTTTATTTATATCTATCTGTCCAATAATGTCTCAATATTTTTTTTAATTGAGTAAGCCGCCCAAAGGGCAGGTCAGGCAAATATTTAAATTTATCTAGATAAAGAAAACACGCATGAACCGACTTGGCTGTTCCTCTTGAGGTCTGTAAAGGGGAGTCTCTAATATTCGGAGGAAACGATTTGAAATAAAATCAAGTCATGCTTCTGAATAAAAGAAGCATCCAAACTGATTTTGATTTTCACCCAAGCCATCTTGTTATATTTAAATTCTCAGATTGAGAAGTTATCTTTTTGGTCCATTTGTTTCCTGTTTAATTTAAACAACTATATTTGATTTTCAGATAACAACAGAAACTTTCCTGAAAACTGAAACCAAGTTCAAAAGAAACCTTAGGATTCCAGACAGTGAAAAGAAAATATTAATATTTCAGACGGCTCATCTGAGATTATGGATGTAGCCTAAATTCTAATTCAAAAACAGGCCATTAGAAATGCTGTTATGAGTTTCTATTACATCTAAATACATAAAATCTCTTCAGATTTACAAGCAACCTAATGAGCTGCTACCTTTTTTTTTTATTTTTTGCTGAGTTTCTTACTGCTTCATTAGAAGTGTAGGAAACAAAACTATGCTTCAAAGGTTGAGAAACTTGGATTTATGCCAAAATCAGGAGAATTCCACCTATACATAAAAGGGTGAGGGTGGGGATAGGTAAGTGATGATTAAAGACAGCCTACAGTATGATTTTTCCTGAAGTTTTCCTGCAGTTGGTTTCCAGTGGCTCAGGCCTCATAAAAAGCCAATGATATATGTGTGCCATGAATCAATGCAATCTTTCAGTCATCATTAGAATGTATTCAAACACTTTGTTGAGAAACTGAATTTCAAATAATGCAATAGGATTCCTGATTGCCAACTTTGATACCATCAAAGCCTAACTATGTATAAAGAGGGGGAAACCTTCCCCCCAACCACAGGTATTGTTTTTGACTCATTTCCTACTGAACTTGTTTCACTATTCAGGACCTTTGCAAACAAGCATGGCAGTCTTAAGGAGCCATTCGTGTTTCGGATTAAGCAGACTGACCCAGAGTGGTGCCTTGGGCCTCTTTCTCACAAGGGGGAGTTATTCACATCCTCTGGAAAATACTGCTGATAATTAGTACTTTGTATGGTGGTGAGCTCATTCCCATTACACAAGATTAGGGCTTTATTAAATGAACAGGGCGGCTTCTGCAGCCAGATTGTGTCTCGCTTCTGGCTTGCTGGCAGCATCTAAACAGGCGAGTTCCACCTTAAAGCTGTCCAGAGACCTCTGCTCATTTGACTTCCTCTTCGATATAGACACATTTCACATGTTTGTAACATGGGACTCCTGTGTGTCAGGGGGAAAAGGCAATGTGAAACCAAAAATATTTTTTAAGACCTTCCTTCCATCCATCCATCCATCCTCCCTCTCTCCCTCCCTCCTTCTCTGCAAATCAGTGCCTGGGTTTCTTTTAGAGAGAGCATAAAGGAGGAGTTGAGAAAATCCTCTAAGCTTGCTGTAGAGGAAAGTTGCCCATGAGAATTAAATAAAACAAATAAACGAGCTTGAGAGAACTGAAGACAGATTGCACACAAAAGGCCTGTTGTGCCAGAGATTCTTGGAATCCTGTAATAAAGGGATTTTGAAAACTGAACAAAAAGTTTGGTCTTCAAAATATAGAGGTATTTAAAATAACACATTCGGTTTCATCTAAAGAGGGGAAAGCCTATTGCTCTAGTTACTTAAAATATATTACTTAATATCAAAAATCATATCCCGCCTCAGACTAGTACAAAGGCCTTTCAGATAGGCTTTGGTCTGTATTTTTGCTTTGTTAGATAAAGTAAGCTCTTATCTCCAAGATACATTAAATGTAGATTTGGCGTGGAGATAGTTATTTTTAAAAAAACTGCAATAGCTAGGAGAAGAAATTTTTAAAATGTGCAATTCTGAGGGTAGGCATTTTAAAAATATATTTATTTGTGTTCAAGTAGTTCTCAATTTACGACTACAGTTGAATCCAAAATTTACGTTGCTAAGTGAGAAATTTGTTAAGTGGGTTTTGTCCCATTTTACAACTTTTCTTGCCACAGTTGTTAAGTGAATCACCGAAGCGATTGTTAAGTGATTCCCCATAGACTTGTCAGAAGGTTGCAAAAGGGGATCATGTGACCCTGGGACACTGCAACCGTCATAAATATGAGTTAGTTGCCAAGCATCGAAATCTAAATCATATCCCTGTGGGGATATTGCAACAGTCATAAGTGTGAAAAATGGTCATAAGTTACTTTTTTCAGTGCCATTGTAACTTAGAACTCTCATTAAACAAACTGTTGTAGCTGGGCCTGGAATTAATTAATTAATTAATTAATTAATTGGTTCGATTTATATGCCGCCCTTCTCTTACTTTCGAATAAACCTGCTTAGTAGGGCTTTCCCCCCCCCCCAAAGTAGTGTTCTTTTTTATACAAAGTCAGCTTATTGCCCTCACAAACCAGATCCTCATTTTACCTACCTCAAAAGCATGGAAGGCTGAGTCACCTTGAGCCTGATGAGATTTGAACTTGCAGTAATTGCAAGTAATTTCCATTGCTAAGCAATGCAGTTACAAAGTGTGATATCATGTGCCTGTAGCCCTTAGCAATAGCAGTTCTAGCACTTCCTATTGTCATTGTTAAACAAATCCTATGCTGCCATTAAGCAGGATGTCACATGGTTGCCATTTGCTACCTCCTGCTGTCTTCTCCATTGACTTTGCTTTTGGATGCTGGCAGTAAAGGTCACGAATGCAAATCACTATGGGATGCTACAATATTGTGATTGCAAGCTCCTTGCCAAGAACCTGGATTGTGATCATATGGATGCAGGGACTCTCTGGTGGCTGCAAATACAAGGAACCATAATTAGGACTCCTTATTCAGCACCATCATAACTTAACTTACAAGAGTTTCTGAATGTGTGGCTATTAAGCAAGGATCACCCATATCTGGAATTTCACTTTATTATTTTTAAACAGCAGGAATTTTTTTAACCAACCTTTTAAATGAAATTCTCATATTACATCTGTTGTTTTGACAACCATCACAATATTATCCTCCACAGAAAATAGATTCATTTATGAGTTTTATTATGTATGACCAATACTTTTCAAATATGCAACTCATCAAATTGTAATATAATACCTTAACAATTTGAAATGATGTAATGTTGATATTTATTTACTCTTTAGAATGATTTGGTAAGAGAGGCCAGGATTTCTGTCTTTTAGATGATCCAATGTTTTCAGGCTTCCATCTTAATCTCAAAGGAATTTCAAGGCAGGGCAGCAAAAATAAAAAGAATTCCAACAGTGCCAAATCTTTATCTTGCACCAATGAGAAAAAAATAGAAGTGGGATAGAATAATAAGAATTAGGAATGAGAATCAAGAAAGGTTCATTTTGTCTGCTGGTTCCCTGAGCTTTGTTTTTTGCAACAGTGCAAAAATGAGGAAGATGCAAGGAGAATTCTCCACAATTATTATGCTGGCTGGAGACTTTTGGAAGGCATATCTAGATACTGACTAGTATTGATTTTAAATGTACAATGTAGTTTTATAGCGAGGGCTGAAATGCATGTTAATGCAAAGGATTATATTTGTAGATTGTAATATTATACAGTTGTAATCCCTTATAATACTATAAAGGAAATCAGTGTTTTTCCCTGGTATGGAACATGGCTTGGGCTTAGTTTTAGAAATCAAAATCTAAAATCATATAGCTATAGTTCTATAATTTCTAAATTAGGATATTTTGTTGCCTATCAGTGATCTAAAATACATATTAACTGTATTTTAGCTGTTTGCACGGACAATAAAGAATAGATTAATAAATTAATACTTCAAATCCATCAAGATTCTGAGTTGCTATTTTGATCCATGTTTTATATATTTTTCTTGATTTTTCTTGATTTTTTTTAAAAAAGTGATTGATATGCCGCCATTTTCCGAAGACTCAGGGTGGCTTACAATGCATTAAGCAATAGCCTTCATACTTGTGTATATTTTATACAAAGTCAGCTTATTGCCCCCACAAACTGGGTCATCATTTTACCTACCTTTTACCTACCTTTAGAAAGGATGGAAGGCTGAGTCAACCTTGAGCCTGGTGAGATTCGAATTTACACTAATGGCAGTCAGCTGGTGTTAATCACAATGCATTAGTCTGTTGAGCCACCAGGCCCTTATACTTGATATTGTATTCCATGTGATACTGGATTGAACTTAATTCAGAAATCATAGAAAGTGGTACTGTATGCCTCTTAATTAGTAATGGGTAGCATAGACACCTTTTGCCTGATATATACCAATTACATTTTTTCATTATTTCTGAGTTCCTATTTTAAATTGTCTGCCAAATCAAGCCATGCTATGCAAAAGTATATCTCATTTCTCTTTTCCTGTGTATTTTATATTTGAATTTATTAGTTATGCTGGAACTAGCATTTTTATTTATTGTGCTTGTATTAATAATTAGCATTGCTTTTATTCATATTACTATTGATATTATTTATATCTCAATACTATTTACTCATATTACTATTAATATTACACATAGGGCATATTATGACACAGACAGAAGTTTAAAGATTGCATGGTGAAAATATAATCTATAAGCATTTTTGGTTTTTGCAAAATCTAAATGTAAGACAGACAGAGACTCACAGATTTTCTCAGTAAAAATAACCAATGAAATTCCTGTTAGCTTAATACTACCTTGGTTATATTTTGACAATGAAAATATTCCATTTACTATTCTCTTTAAAATATATATATATTACATAATGTTTTAATGGGGTTCCTTTTAATTAATTTTATGGGCTTGGTTTTTCATGTTTGGAGTAATATACTTTCTTCTACTTTGCAAATTGCTTTTGGTTAGAATGCAGAGTAACAGAGTTGGAAGGGACCTTGGAGGTCTTCTAGTCCAACCCCCTGTGCTCAAGCAGGAGATCCCCTATACCATTCCGGACATATGGCTGTCCAATCTCTTCTTGAAAAACTCCAAAGGGTTTCTTTGTTTTAGAAACAGTGGTTGAGGATAGTGACTGAGTTTTGCTAGTTCAGATATAAGGTTAACATGTTGTTTGAACCCAGCATTTATGTCAATTATGTAGCCGGTTGCCTTCTTTTTTTAATACTGGAAAAACTTGTTTGGAAAGGTGGCAAAATATTATGGTATTCGTGTTAGGGGTCTCAAATAGCATGAACTGCTTCTGCAATTTGCTGGCATCTGGATTTAGAATCTAAATGGGGAAAAAATACAGAAGGCAATGGCAACCATGTTTTGTATAGTTGCCAAGAAAGTTGTATGCGTGTGCCATGTAGTCTCCAGAATTTGAGCTTGACATCTGAGCATCTTTATTATTACATTATACAGAAAAATGAAGTCTCTATTTGTTCTTCACACTTATAAAGTGGGAAATAATGGAAATGAGAATTCTAAGACTATGTTCTAAATATTTTGGTCGAACCATTAGTCCAACAATGAAAAATTGTTAAAACTTGTCCAATTTGCTAGTCAAATCTTTGTTTGCTTATTGACTATCATAATGTAGCAAAATATACCATTAATGTGAAAAAATTCACCTAAGGCACAAAGTATCATAGAGTTAATTTCTGTGGACTTTTATATTGAGCAGCATAGGAATGGTATATTTCCAGTATAATGAAGTTTTTAACAATTTAATCAAGGACATTGATTAGCCTACAAGAGTAATGATTAGACAGCACCATCTGCTGGCTAATTTTAGTGGTCCTGATTAAATATCCATTGCATTGAAGAGGATTCTTAAATTTTCAAACTGATTTTCAGATGCACAATACTAAGTCTGCTTAACCTTTTTACATAATGCCCCTTCCTGTTTCTATAGTCAGCTGCTCTCAAAAGGTTGAAAATGTATACAATATGCACAATATGCACTTACCTAAAAGCTCTAGTTTCAGAGAAGACAATTTTCCATTAGAGACTAAAGCAAGCTGTAATATTTTTGGTGTAAACCTGTGTTGGCTACTGTGCAGTGTGTAAGTGGCCCTTAAAGTATATATAGTATATATATTTGGATGGACAGTCATTGAAGAGAATAAAGAATAAATTAGAAAAGGGATAATGGGAGGCCTAAGTAGTGCAAAAACATTTAAAGAAAATGAAAGACATATTGATCCAAGAGAAGAGAAGGCCAAGATGTATGTTATACAAAGATACAGTTGGAAAGCCTAATATAGGATTTGGTGTACAAGGGCAGGCATATAGCTTCTGTTGGGAATGCTTAAATGGCTAGCACCTTTATATTTCCAAAATTGAATCTGTCAACCCAGTGAAATTTAGTAGAGAGGACTTGTTATTTTAAGGAATAGCACAGAGACATTGTATTTAAGTCTTGTAAGTAATGGTTTCCATATCTGGACAGCTTACGTGCCCCACCAACAAAGTATCCATACCACCCCTACACCCCTGCTGTATTTTCAATACAGCATAACAATAAAATTTCTCAGAAAGGTATTGGAAGATGTTTAAAGATTCTGCTGTCCATCAGCAACTAATCAAACAAAGATTTTTTTTCTGAGATTGTGCTTCAGCTATTGACAGCAGCCACACAAGTCCAAGAAAAAGAAAAAGTTACTGCACAGCTTTCTGAACAAGCATTATGTGTTTCGTCAGAATACTCTTTGACTCAGTTCTGCTTTACAAATCTGTATGTCTGCACCAGCTTCATATATTGACTAAAATGAGTATATCAGAGAAGAAACCTAGGATGCTTCAATGACAGCCATGCTATAATAATAATAACTTTATTGTCATTGTACGTGTATACACAGTATACCCATACAACGAAATTCACTTAACACCCAAAGACTAGGTCCAACACACACATAACAATCCCCAAACACACTCCCACCCATCACAATTCCCCACCCCTAAACCACCCAAACATCCACACAACAGACCAAGTAGGGCGCTGCAAGGAAGACTGTGGTGTGAAAAGGGAAAAATATGAATGGTAATAGAGATTTAGGTTCAGAGAAACCTGTTCCTCAAGATATTCAGGCAATTTTTGTAAATGTCCATATTCAGGTAGCTCTAGTGATCTTCTTGACTATGGTAGGTACATGAAGCTAAATCCAGGGCATTATAGGAAATTTAAAAGTAGAATAAAGGTAAAACACTAGACTTAAATGGACATGCTTTTCTGGATCTGATATTTTTTTAAAAAAATTGATTTATATGCCGCCCTTCTCCGGAGACTCAGGGCGGCTTACAATGCGTTAAGCAATAGCCTTCATACTTTTGTATATTTATACAAAGTCAGCTTATTGAACCCCACAAACTGGGTCCTCAATTTACCTACCTTAGAAAAGATGGAAGGCTGAGTCAACCTTTTGCCTGGTGAGATTCAAACTTACAGTAATTGCAGACAGCTGGTGTTAATAACAATGCTTGTAGTCTGCTGAGCTATCCAGGCTCATTTTAACTCATATTGAGTTAACAAAACATGTAACTAGAACCCTTGCAGTGTTTTTATTACACAATTCCTGAGCTTGAAGAATGTTGAAAATAATTATTTAAAAAAATTGGAATATCATGACTTCGTGCATTATGCAGCACTAGAGCAGGATGTATTCAGTGGTGGGCTGCAACCAGTTTTTAACAACCACTTCTTTACGTGTGTGTATGCGGACTTCGCGTGTTTGTACCTAATGCACTTGCATGCAGCATTCAAAATACAGCAATTTGAAGCTCAGCTGCTTATCTTCTAAGGCAGCCCCAGTAAGTAGAACAGTGGTGGTGTGGAAATCAGCTGTGCCATGCAAATCAGCTGAGCCAGAAAGAAGGAAATATAGGACAAGATAGGGTGGGATTGGGTGAGTGGGTGGGGTCATCTGATCATCGGAACTACCGGTTCCCCCGAACTGGCAGCAGCCCACCACTGGATGTATTAAATTTTGCAGTTTTATTAGCAAAGTCAGCTGCTGAAAATTGAAGCACCAGTGTAACCTATGCAGTTTGATATTGACACACCTATTCATTTTTAAAAGTATACATTCAAATGAATTCTTTCAACAAGAGAACAAACTTAAGAAAGATATTAGATTGAATTTGTTTGTGATAATCCCAGCAGGTCATTTGTCTAATAAATGGAATATGGTCATGGAAAGAAATTGTTACTAAATTATAGAGCACATTGATTAGCGTGGGAAATACACTGTTTAGATAACCAGCTCCACACAATTTTCTGTTACAATGGAAGAATGTTTTTCAGGATATAGAGAGGATTATGGAAAAGGAAACACTAGTTAGTGGCACCATATAATTAAGGTTTCGGTGCCATGTTTTAAACTTGTTACAAATAAACTCTATTTAACGATTGCTTAGTTTTAATTTACGCAGCAGATAATTGTTTAGATACCAATTGTGACTTGAGCAATATTCAAAGTTTGAAGAAATATGAGGATTACTTATTAATTATCAAATCACTAAGCTGTTAAGAAGGCAGGCTTACCTCTTTTGGCTTGAAATGTGTGTTAACTGAATACAAATGGATAAAAATAGGAATGCAGTCATATAATTAACTCTACTAAAGCATATAATTTATCGAGTATCTTAAACTAGTCAAGGTTTCTCAGCATAATTTATCATTTGGGTTGATGAAATGGGGAAAGAAACATGCACACCGTTGAAAAGGAGTAATCTGGGAAAATATAATTAATCCTAAACATTTCCAATTTCCGTTTATTATTTGTTCTTTGTGGGGCATATTTTCCTGTATTTGAAACATGAAAAGGAAATTATTTACACTGTCTTCTGAAAGAATGTCCATCCCTTCTCTACCCTCTAGGCTTCCCTGGCATATATCTTTTGTCATTTAATTGGGGCTGTTACCATGCAGTGAGAAAAGAAAAAGTTCAGTGATAGGAATCAGTATGTCAGGGTTCAGAAGCACTGAATCCAAATGTAACTGATTTCAGCTTCCATGTACAGTAGTGACCAAAATTGTGGAAACCTTTTGGGAAAAATGTATTTTCTAACACCATTTTTTTTGGAGTAGTACCATAAAATTATATATCAATGGAAAGAAAATTTAATCAAGGATAATAACTTTTTCTTAACTTTTTCTTTCTTCCTTTTTCTAATAATAACTTTTTCTTAACTTAATCAAGAATTCAAGCAATAACTTTTATGAAGGATTTGCTATTAGAATAGCAGTTACAGTATAAAGAAGAAAAGCGAAACATGTAAAAAACCGAGATATACAAACATTATCACCATAGAAAAAATAAGATATACAAAAATTATCACATCAGTTAATACTTAGCTGAGTAACCTTTAGCATGAATTACGGCCTTACAACATCTTCCCATGGAGTGAACCAAGTCTTTTAGTTCTGAAGCTGTTATAATGTGAAACCAAGATTGAATGATTAATTCTATTAACTCGGTTTTATTGCTGGGTCGCTTCCAACTAACAAGTATCTTTAGTCGGTTCCATAGATTTTCAATTGGGTTAAAATTTGGGCTATTCCCAAACCATTCCAGCAGTGAAATATGATTATTTTGAAACTCCATTCCCCCAAAAAAGTGGTGATATTAGTCATGAAACTTCAAAAATACACTTTTCTCAAAAGGTTTCCACAATTTTGGCCACTACTGTATCTATAGATATTCTGACTATTTGAATGAAGTAATTACTTAACAGATTGTGGGGCATTCATTGTTACTTTGCTTTGAACAGTTCCTGGAAACTCTTAATCAGTTTCTACTTTGTCAACTCTTGTCATAATATCTATGACTTCAGAAATACTTAGGAGCAGAAAGAACAGAGTTATGAATATAAGATTTTTGCTTCTTACATTGCTTGGAACAACCCTAATTAAATGCAACACTGAGGACTACTCCATAAGCTTTATATTACACTTGTATTTTTTTTTCTTTAATCAAATCCAGCTTTGTCATGGGGCAAGATTACAGCTCTGGAGTTTAAGTGGTGATATCTTGTCATGAAAGAAGGCCATTTACCTTTCTTCATTGTCTTCACATTAATTTGTGTGATCTATTTCTCAGACAATGGGAGAATTTAAAGGCTGCGTTTCCACATAAGCTGTATATGGGTTGTTACTATTGCTTACAATCTTCCCACCTGGTATGCCTCAACAAATAGGCATCTGCCACCAAATTTGGTTTTCATTTTTTACTTAGAAAAAGAAAAACAAAATCTAGTTGTTTCACAAAGACTTGGCTCATATGTTAAAATGTTGAATGAATTTGTGTTACACCATGCTCTAATTAAAGCTGAAATAAATGTTCCTGAAGCTAATATGCCCAAATAAGGTAATAAAAAATTGGTTTGTATGAAGAGTTAAGAAAGCAGTTAAAGGGTCTGTATTAAGTGAGTCTGGCATTGGTAAAAGCAGAGTGAAAGTTATAATGCCAAAGCAAATGTGCATAGTGATGGTGTCCAGTATGAGACTTTTTTTTGGTTTGTTTGTTTGCAAAAATTTGCCAGTTTCATTATGCTTGTTGTTCTGTAGCAAGACTGCAAAATTTCCAAGACTTGCCTAGAACTTAAAGGCTACATTACTGGCTTTTATACCAATCTCACTTCATAAATACAGTCAATATAGCTTCACAATGAAAGCAATTTGTGCACTAACATCTGCTGGTATTGTTTCTATTGGTAGTAAACTACAAAATGCTGCATTCTGAAAATATGGAATTGGCAGTCAGGGAACCCTAGATAAAACAATAGACAAGAGCAATTGGACCTCTCGTCTACTCTAGCAAAATCCAAGTTAGTCTCTCTAACCATACCTTTTACCTTAACTGCAAGATTCTAATTTCTCAATAATTTTGGAGAAAATATTTCTGAACTTACAAGGTATGTTTAATATTGGGCAATTATTTGTCTGGAAATAATTGCCCAATCTCCTGCTCGAGCACACCAGAAGTAAAAGACTTCCAAAGTCCTTTCCAACTCTGTTATTCTAAAATATTCTGCAGGAGACAATTATTTAGGTCTCTTGAACCAAACCTGAGGTTGAGGGTCTAAATTATAGAGAATGCAAGTCAAACAATGAATCTGAAAATTAAATGAGTACTTTTCATTTAAAAGAAACAACTAGAACTAAATCTTGAACAATTGGCAATATGAAATAATGTGTCATTAAATGCTATGTACTCAAAGAACCGCATAAGTAAGAAAAAAATACAACTGTAAACCAGCCTTTCCAAATCAATTGACAGCTGCAACTTCAAAGCCCAGGCATGCTGTGGTTTGATCAAGTCTTGGAGAAAACCACTTCATCTTTTTACAACAAAAACATGTTTTATTACCTGGCACTGGCAAGAGGCTTAACGTGTCCCAAATTAGAATCTTGCAATAAACTTACTTAAATAATTAAAATGTTGTAATTGATAAGCAAATTTAGTGTTGGAAAAAAGGTAAAAATATGTATTATATATCTATAAAGATATTTAATGGTTCCAGTAAGTAAACAACACATTTAGTTCATTAACGTTATTAAAAAGGTACTTAAAATACTGTGTTTGGATTACTTTACAAAGATTAAAACAAAACAATTTGAACCTTTTACAAGTGCGCATATGGAACAAGTCCAAGTGCTGAAATGAAAAAAAAAAAAAAACACTTGAAATCCCTGTCTTTTACCCATTTATGGGATGGATTGGTTGCTAAGTGCATAGCATTTATAGACATGGTTATTTCCGTGAAATTTATTTTTTTATCTCCATTAATTTCTAGCAATAAAGAAAAAGAAATAACATCCTAAAGAACAGCGAGATAGATTTCTTGTAGCATTCCTTTTCTGTATTCCCTTTCCTTATTATTTTTCTTAAAAGAAGAACAAAGGCAAAAATAATATACAGATAGTCCTTGACTAACAACGGTTCATTTAGGTTCAAAGTTACAATGGGACTAAAAAAAAGTAACATTTTTCACACTTATGACCCTTGCAGCATCCCCATGGTCATGTGAGCAAAATTCAGAGGCTTGGCAACTGACTCATATTTATGATGGTTGCATAGTCCTAGGGCAGTGATGGCTAACCTTTTTGTCATCACGTGTCAAAAGCAGGGAAGTTGCGGAGGGGTCGCACACACATGTGCCCACACCCATAATTCAATGCCCCCCGCGCATGCACAAGCAAACCCCCCATGCTCCCCCCACTTTTGCAACATGATGGCAAAAAGGTTATGGGTGGGTCTGGTAGGCCCATTTTTCTCTCTCCCCAGGCCCCAGAGGTTTTCTTGGAACCTGGGGATGGCGAAAATAGTCTCCCCTCCCCCACCAAAGCACTCCAGAGGCTGGAAACGGCCTGTTTCCTGACTTCCAGTGGGCCTGGAAGGCCTAAAAACCAGCTGGCCAGTGCACGCATGGGCACTGGAGCTGAGCTAGGGCAACACTTGCATGCCCACAGATATGGTTCTGCGTGCCACCTGTGTCACATGTGCCATAGGTTTGCCATCACAGTCCTAGGGTATATCACCTGTTGCGATCTTCTGACAAGCAAAGTCAATGGGGAAATCAGATTCACCAGCAACCAGGTTACTAATTTAATGGCTTAACTTCACTTAACCAAGTGTAGCAGGTTGTAAGTGGAACAACATTTTCTTAACAAATGTCTTGCTTAGCAACAGAAATTTTGGGCTCTGTTGTGGTTGTAAGTCAAGGACTATCTGTACTGCAGTTCTCACTGTGCCATTAAGAAAGATGCTTGATAACCTTTAGAGTAAGTCAAGAACCTTTTCAGGAAATACACACCCAACTGGAATTACTTTTGAAAAGCAAACTCTTTTTTGTGGATAGAGTAGGGTAGGACTGGATTCAATATTTTAATATTATAAACAAGATAACATTGTTATAATATTTTAATATTATAAACAAGATAACATCTGCTATGGTAGACATCCATAGCAGATTTGTCTTGAGAAGAACCTCAAAAGCATCTAAATATACTTCATAGTAACTGAATTATAGTATTATTTTATAGAAAAGACCTGAAAAGGTGAAGGCAAAAAAGTCAAACACTTAAAAATTAGAAATCTAATAAATAAAATCTAAAAAGAATTGATTTGAAAACTTCCTTAATTTAAAGACATAATATTTGTATTTAACTTTAAGAACTTTTTAAAATAGGTGGATAGCTACTACCTATTTTAGGAAAAGTGTCATCATGTGGATTCATAGCAAATGGGAATAATCCAGTGGTGGAATTCAAATTCTTTTACTACAGGTTCTGTGGGCATGGCTTGGTGAGTGTGGTATGGCTTGGTGGAAGAGAAAGGATACTGCAAAATCCCCATTCCCTCCCCACTCTTGAGGGAAGAATATTGCAAAATCTCCATTCCCATCCCACTCTTGTGCTAGCCAGAGGTGGTATTTGCCGGTTCTTCGAACTACTCAAACTTTCTGCTACTGACTCTCCAGAACCTGTCAGAACCTGCTGAATTTCTTTGCATGTCCTTTGCAGTAGCAGCAGTGTTTGATTATATGCTACCACAATTTTGATCTCATAGGGATAGAAAGGTTTGCATTCTCCTGCTGTGGTAAAAGTTATTTTTCAGCCTCTCCTCTTAGGGACATTTTTAAATGGGAAACTATATCTGTAGTGGACCAAAATATTCTATTCTGATTTTTTTTTTCTGATGACAACATTTGCAATTTGTCCTCTCGTGCTCAGTTTATTTTATTCAAATATATCTTTGGCAGGTTTCTCATTCTGATTATTTGTGTTTTGTCTTCTGCAGCAATATGAAAACTGGAGACCAAAACAGCCAGATAGTTTCTTTTCTTCTGGAGAAGATTGTGTTGTTATAATTTGGCATGAAAATGGTCAATGGAATGATGTACCATGCAATTATCACCTCACTTACACATGCAAGAAAGGAACGGGTAAATAAGTCCAATTTAGACCAATTTGGACCTATGCAATAAACAATGTACTGTGTTTTAAAACTTCAACAAATTTGTGTGTGCAAGATTAGGTGCTTTGAAAAGTTGAGCTAGGGCAAAAAAATGGATATAAGAAATTATACACTTAGGAGCTCTTAAATAATATAAATATGAAGTTGCTTGTCTTAAAGAAAGGAATGTAGTTGGTTTCTGTACCAGAAGATTAGAATGTAGCTAAGAAGGAACAAATTAATAGCTAGGTAAATTTTCATTCTAATTAAATTAGTGAAAAGCATGATTAAAGATAAAAAGATCTTTAGAAGATCTAAAGAATCAGCCTAGGTACTATAAAACTAAGACTTTTCAAATTCTTAGAGTTGAGTAAGTATGTGAACATGTAAGTTTTTGTGAACATTGAAATATCAAAAGATTTTAAACAAAGTTATTTACCAGTTTGTGCCATAGTAATCATGGGAATATCTTACGACTCTTGTGCCTAAAGAACAGAAAACAGAAAGGGAGTGGTCTATGTTTGCAACTGAGTTATATAAGAGGAATTCAAGTCTGATCAATGAATGCTATGTCTTTATAAATCATTTAAAGCTGACAAGCTGATAGCTGGGTTTGCTGATGACACCAAATTATTTAGTGTGCTTACAACATAAAGAAATATCAAAGACTCTAATATTATTATTATAACTTGAAAGAATATTAATTGAAATGATAGGTGAAATTTGATATAAGGATATGCAATACACATTGAGGAAATTATTTTAGGCTCCCTAACAAAACTTGGAACCATTACAATATTCATATATTCTGGCCACTTAGATGCAATATTACCACCATTAAGTAAAATGTTGTTTTATTCACGAATTAATGATATCATTGGGCTAATAGTGAAACCTTCATTCATAGTGGAGTATAGAGTTGTATGACTGATTCGGTATTTGTATAATGTGGCAAACCACCATTTTTATAGCACAAGGAAGTGCTATATCCAAATAGGTAATATGATGCAGTATAATATACACAACACAGCTTTTTATAAACTTGTAGTTTTTTTACTGAAAAAATGGACAAAAACTTTTTCAAATAATATATACAGGAATTGTTCAAAAGAATGCTCTTAAACCTGATAATATATTTCCCCATGTTTTCTATTTTCTATTTTGACTGATTTAAGTATTATAGATTTGTGTGTGTATGTGTGTGATTAGGCTCATTAGAATCTGTGGTCTGAAAATCCACGGATGAATGAGTAGATGGTGTTGTAGTGAAGGTTGAGATTGACTGATACATAAAAAAATTAGTTTAAAAATTTTTTAATTTGTACTTTCAGTTGCTTGTGGTCAGCCACCGGTGGTAGAAAATGCAAATACCTTTGGAAAGATGAAGCCCCGTTATGAAATTAACTCATTGATCAGATATCATTGTAAAGATGGCTTCATCCAGCGACATGTTCCAATAATCAGATGCCAAGGAAATGGCCGATGGGATTTACCTAAAATTACCTGCATGAATCGTGAGTAGATTATGTGGAGGAAAATATGATTGCTTATGCTTAAATCAGCCATTTGCCATCCTGGTGAAAACTTCTACAAGATGAAAGAAAAACAACTTTTCTTTCGCATAAAGTATCTTCAGTCATTATTCTACATAGCTACCTGACCACTGAATTTACTTTATTCAATTTCTTTGTTCTATGAATTGAAAGAATTGGGTGAATAGGGCAATGGAATGATTTGATGCTTACCAGAAAAATAGAAAAATGATCACTTATGGAAGAGACTATAGCACACTAGCCAATGTCTGAATCTGATTATACTGTATATATTACACATTTCATTCATTCATCCTGCTTATATTTCTGTTAACACAGTTGTAAATCTTTCCTTCTTTTTTCTTTTATTTTCAGCATCTTCATTCCAAAGGACTTATTCTAAAAAATATTATTATAAAAATTCTTCACCAGGAAAGGTAAACTCATTTAATTCATCAAAACATTTTCATCGTTGGATCAGGACATGGCAAGATTCAAGGCGTTGAACCCACTCTTGTAAAAGTGGGACATTTGCCATGCCAGAATGCCCTAATTTATGGTGCCTTAAAAAAATAAAGGATTACCCAGCATTTTGGAATACATAAGGACCTGAGTACTTACAACACATATCAATGATGGCTACAAATGAAAATATTGAAAAGGGAACAATTTCCAGCCTATCTAGTATGTTAATTTCTATATGTCATTGGTGAGGGATTATTTGATTCTTTACCCCAATACCTGTAGTAATTAAACTCTTCCATTTTAGCACCAATGATAATGTAAATAAGATGATTTAATAGTGTTTAAGTGTGTTGTATTTTAAAAAAAAACCTGTATATACAATAAGATGTCAAACTAAGTTCAGGCTTATTTATGACCATTTGGCTTCAGAGATCTTTAATCATTTATGTTGCTTGTCTTGGAAGTACTTTACTAGGCTGGAAATAATTTTAAACTGTTATCAGCAATCATTTTGTAAACATGGGAGACGCAGCTATTACAAGCTGAAGATGAACTGTGAAAGTAGTTTCTCGGTCAAGAAACAGCTATTTTCTAATGAAGAGCTGTAGAATTAATGGATTGAAAAGCTTTCACAAGGAATATGAAAATAAGAGCAACTTGGAAGAAGTGACTCCAAAATGGAACTTGATTTTTGTCCTTTCCAGCCTTGGCACTGATCACGAAGGACTTGAGAACTCTTTAAAAAAGTTGACAAGGAGGGCCTGTAGGATCAATAACAATAACAATAATAATAGTAATAAAGGCTAATACTTTAATTTTCAACCAGGGCCATTTTTAAAAAATATCAACTTTTCCAACACTAATCATGGGTCTATTTTACAGCTCTCTGCATTTTAAGATGGAGATATATAGACCTACTTTTTTGTAAAATAAAATTTAAAAAAGTAAATAATTTTGTATATAAAATATATATAACCATTTTTAATCTTTTTATAAAGTAATGAATGTTTGTGTTATGAATGCTGCAGCTGTGAAGCGTACATAAATAAATGAAGTAAGCCATACAGATATAATTTATTGGATGTTCTTTCTATCCTGACAGCTGTCAAAACTCAACTGATGCATTAGGAAGAGCAAGAGTTGGTTTCAAATGTTTTTCTGCTTAAAGGAAAATAAAATCTAATAAATCAGATCATTTATTTATGGTAATATGAATGATAGTTGTGTGACAATCACAATATTTGCTTCTGAAAAATATATGCCCATAAAGATATTGTATGTTATTCTTCAAATGTGGAAGACAGAATTATCCTTTCTTCAGTACTCAACCTCACACAACTTACTAGAAAAAATAGTTATAGAAGAGGATAATTTTAAAATCTGTGATGATATTTTTTATTAAATCTATTCAATATAAGACTGCACATTTACTCATCTAGTTTGCCTTTGCAGCTTCCAAAATGGTCATAAAGGTTATGAGTAGATTCCATATGTATTCAAGAAACTGGACTTGGATCAACTTTATACATTAGTTTTATGTAAGAAATATTTCCTTTTAATGCAAGCTCAAGTAGTATACATTTATAAGAGTTAAATTTTGGTTTGCTGTCTTTCATATATGATATAATTCCTATATAATATTATAATACTATTTAGCTGAATTAATGCATTCATAATGCTATAACGAGTCCACATAATAACACAATGGATGAATTCTCTATTGTATGATGAGCAAAAATAAACTGATTAAATTGTGGAGGAAATCTGAACTATCTGAACTATCATTTGCTGAAACAGAGTAGTCTTATGGTAATATTCTGATATTTGATTAAAATGAGTACATCACAATTTTCATCTTTGGATTTTGCTGTACTCGCTCTTGCTAAAATTATCCATAAATTGAAATTATTTCAGCCAATATTCTGAAATGTGAAATTACTCAGAGAAATCAGGCTGTACCTGATTATTCTGACCTGTCATAATCTCTTATAAAAGGTTATCTACATGTATATATTCCTGGTTTTCTTTAAAGTCCTTTTTTTTTTGCTATTTATATTCTGCTTTGTGTGTGTAATGTGCATCTTTCAAATTTATATATGATTCTGACTCACCAAAGAAATCTTATTTGCTCCACTGTGATTTCTCTAGTTTATTGCATGAAATTTAAGTCAATGTAAGGTCTATTTGTGCTGAAGAGTGAAGTCAGATAATTAAGAACAACAAATACTTAGATATACAAGCACTTTCATACTGTTTTTATTACAATTTAATAATAACTTTTTAGTTGTTTAACCCGTCAATAAACCTTTAATGCAAAATTGAGTAGACCACAATCATTAGATAATGACTCATTACAGCTGTTTTATAATATACCACATGTATATATTGAATGTATAAACTAAGACTATTCTCAGTTAATGGTATATGTTGTACTATTTTATACAAAAATACTTCCATGTAGGTTTTGTTGCTGTTTTTCAGTATTTGTACTTTTGCTCTTTTGTTTTTGCTCTTTACTTTCTGTGAAAATGCAACAGAAACCTGATCTATTTGTGCTGTATTTCAAAAGAAGCATACCGAAACTTGTGCTAAATGAAGTACATTTTCTTTCTTTCCCATTTGAGTCAGTCAATGAACAAGACTATATATGCCCAGACTTCTTTTTACAATTCTGCATTTTAACCGCACCATGATCAGGATGGAATTTCATGTATACAGGCATTTCTTCCTCATTTGCTCCTTTCTTTGTCATCTGCCTTCAAGAAAATTATGCAGGATTCATAAATTTCTCTCTGTTCTTCTCTCAAGTGACCAGGTATATTGTAAGGAAGTGCAAAAGATCAATGTTTATTGTGCATGCTTCAAGATGTTCCACTTTTCCCTCAGTGGCCTATTAAATCTACCTAATATAGAAAAGGGATTCCAAATATCAAGGGTTGCTGCTCCCCAGTAAGAACACAACACTGTGCAACTAGATGTTGAATCCTGTGTTGGTGCTGTAACATTGAATGCTGCTTATTTTTAACTGTTTGGTTAATATTCCCAGATTCCCTAGGCCTAGGGATGTAACCACCCCTTGTTAATTGAAAATTATAAAATATTTTCTTAAATGATGATACAAGTAAAGAACAAATCTCTACACTCAAAAATCAGCACAAGAAGAAGAGGTCTTTCTGACTTATAAACAGGAGCTTTAAATTGTCTTCAGGTTTCAGAAGAACCAAGTGGTATTCAAACATTAGGCTACTGTACGTCTATATTTGGCAAATAGTCCATAAAAGCAATGGATGGAAACTAATCAAGGAGAGAACCAACCTAGAATTGAGAAATTTCCTGACAAAAATAAGCCAGTGGAACAACTTGCCTCCAGAAATTGTGGGTGCTTCGAAACTGGAGGTTTTTGAAGAAGATTGTGGGCAACCATTTGTCTGAAATGGTATAGGATTTCCTGCTTGAACGGTGGGTTAGAAAACTTCCAAGGTCCTTTCCAATTTTTATTCTGTTACAAGTATTCATTTGGATCAACTAAATCTGGCCTTTGGCTTTTGCTTGGAATGTCTTTCAATAGATGATGAACTCCAGACAACCAAGTCACGTGGAGTCGTGTCCATCCAATCTTGACACAATACTTACTATACATGTTACCTATTTAAGGCTTGTTTTGTACAGAATATAAAAAATATGTGGAATGTAGTCCCAGAGTAAGAGTGTTTTACATAGTTGGCACACTTGGAATTAGCATTTTGTGAGTGCTCTTAATAAACTCTCTTCATAGTGACAGCATAAACTTCAAGCAGCACAGTCCAATTAGATCACTATTTAACTGTTTGATAGGCAAGGTTCTAAGAATGAATAATTCTTTTTAGGAAAGAGAAAACACAAACCTTTTCATTTAAAGTTCCAGGAAGAATTGTTTCCCTTAAAAATGAACCATGATATATCTGAAAATAGTAGACAAATGTACCATGTACAAGATATATTCTTTATTCTTCTCTCTCTCTGTCTCTCTCTCTCTCTCTCTCTCTCTCTCCCTTCCTTCCTCCCTCCCTCCCCCCTCTCTCTCACACACACTTATATAAAAGTATGGTTATGATCAATAACCAGAAACATTACAAAAATGCATAAGTAAAATAATGCTTGGTCATGTTTGCATTTTCTTTCATTGTCACTTTAGCAATGGAAATGTTATCACAGACATCACAATACTTTGTGTATAAAAGAAGTAGCAACTTGCCCATTTTAGATATAGGTAGATATTGAATCAGAAGGAGCCAAATCTCATACATATTATAGTAAATACTGTAAATCAGAATACAATAGAATATGCTCTACTGTTTTAATCTTCCGTTCAGATTATCAATCAGCACTGAGTAAATGGGATGCAAGAGTATTTTAAAAGAGGCAGAAGGAAAAACATTGCATATAGCCCTAAAAATAATTATTTCAACTTGAGGAAAATAAGTATGAACAGTATGATTCAGGTAATTTGCAGGTTTCATAGCCCACATGTTCCTACATTATGAGATCCTATTCATTCTGATATATATCTTGTAATCCTGGGGCAAAACCTATTTAGCCTGTTCATACACAGCAATTCTAGGGAATTCTATCAAAAACTTGTATTTTCTTTTGATTGATTTTTTCCTCACCTTGCTGAGGGTCATCTGCCAGAATAATTTATTATGGGGATGGGGAAGCTGGCTCAAAAGCCAGTTACTAATCATTTATCTGCACTGTTTAGGCACTCGTTTCCTAGTATGAGTGGTTCATCACTATGTATTACAAAAATTCACAACTCAACTTTAAAGTACAGGCATAAATGTAGAAAGACCAAAGTTCATTATAAGCTGATTAACATAGTGAAATTGACTGTGGTTTGGTTTTAGTAAAATATGGTGTATTGAATAACCGGTTGGTTGAGTTCTTCCGATATGCATTTATAAAGTAATTTACAAGCCATGAAATTTGGATTCCTTATCTGTGCCAAAACATAAGAGACCATATTTTGGTATGCAATGTATTAACATAGCCATATTAAGGAATGTTGATAGGAGATCAGCAAAAATACAGTAGTTGGAAGGTTAATATCCTCTGGATTGGGTGATGTAGTAAAAAAATACAGTTCTTGGAGGATTTCTTTATTTGTTTATTTAAAACATTTGTGTAGTGGTCATGTTACAGCCAGCTAATTTTTTAAATCAAAAATTAAAACAATCATTTAAAACCATAAAACCAAAACAACAAAAGCCTGAGGCCAAGTCAAACTTCTGATGTGGATAAATGGTTACTAATGATCATACGCTACATCCAACATCTTAATCAGTCTGCTTTGAACAGAAATAGAGACTGTTCATTCTGCTTATAAGCTTACTAGAGGTGTTAAACTGGCTAGGATTGAAAACTAATTAGTTACTGGCCTGATCCAGCAGAACTATGTCTTTCATAGTTATGTTCTTTCTAGTGAACTAAGCATTATATAGAAAAGAATGGCCTGAAGACTTATTAAGTTGGCAATTTCAAGTAAACGAACCCCTTTCAAACTTTCTTAGAACCCCAACATGGATGAATGCAATCTTTGGTTGCAAATGAGTCAATCTGCCCAGAAAAAATCCCACAGGGCAATTTCACTGTTTGTCTTCTGATAAATGAATGTGTTTCAGAGTATTTTAAAGATTCCAAATTCTCCTTCAGTCCCAAAAGATTATAGAGGTTGGATTTACATAATGAACTAAGTAAATGTGTATAGTGTGGTTTTAATCAACCCTTATGTTTACAGTATGCTAGGTAACAGTATACTATAATACTGTTGTGGCTTATTCAGTTAGCCATTATTAAATATAGTTTAATATGATGAGTGAACCCAGACAGAGTTGGAGCTACACCATTATTCTGACAGAGATGTCCTTAATCTTAACTGAAAAAGGAATATGGTTACCTGTCAGGCCTGGAAGCCATCTTTTTCAATACCACTACTGAATCATACTCCTGCACATTAAATCATTAAATGTTCTTCCACTATTTCAAACAAAAACTAAGGATTTACTGCATGTCCTTTATCTGTATACTTTATTCCTTATGTCACCAGAATATGTAAAATATGCTAATAATAGCTGAATAAAACAGTGATATTTTTCGGTCAAAAAATACAATTTGGGAAAATAAATGGCATCATTTTTTTAAAGGTTAATTCTGTTGCAACGAAGGCAAAAAGCCAAAATTAATAAGGAAGTTTTCAAAGAACTTGATGGCTTGAGATAAAGACTTGAGCTATGGAGCCAAAGTCTTTTCAAAATGTATCCAAGGAAAAGAGTAAAAGCCAAGAAGCATCATAACATATGGTTGTCATTAAGTGTTTGAAGAAGTGCACTGCTGAAATGATGCCTCAGAGCTAATCTGGATCAGGCGTTGAACCATTGTTAAAAGAAAGGTGGTCAGAAGACCATCTACTGCCAGGATATGGCCTTGAAACCAAATAAAAGTTGAGCTGCTGCCTCAGCTGAGGTCTTTCTTTTCTCCAAGGTGGCTGCAAATTCTCTAGAAATTAGACATCTTTAATTTCTGCAGAGGTGTTGCTGTGGGTTCTCAGGAGTATAGATGAACAACAACGACAGGGTTGACTCTTTCTGAAACCTCAAGCAGTGGCTTTCACAACGGGGGTAAAAAAAATCAAGAATGGTAGTCATGGAAATGCAATAAAAAGTTCTAGCTATTTGAATATGTGTCAGCCTCACCTGCAAATGGATGAAGCTTTGATTGTCCTCCAACAATTGCCTTTTTAACATTTTTGACACTTTCCTACTACTCATCCCTGCAAACAATGTTGCTCTTAAATTTATTCTACCTTTTTTTCTTCACTGGTTTGCTTGTTTTTATTTATTTATTTATTTTATTTAATTTGTATGCTCAGGGCATAGGACTCAGGGCGGCTCACAACAATTAAAATCAAACAAGATAAAATACAATTAAACATATGTTAAAACTGATTAAAATAAACCATTAGTCCAGGCTGGGCAACTTAAACAGCCATGTCTTTAATTCGCGGTGGAAAGTGCGAGCATCGGGCCAACCAGAGTCCCAGGGAGAGTTGATTCCAAAGGGTGGCCATGCCCATAGTGAAAGCTCTACCTCTGGGGGCCACCAGCTGGCATTGTCTAGCTAATGGCACCCTGAGTAAGCCCTCCCTGTGAGAACACACTGGGCAATGGGAAGCTGTTGCTGGTTGCAGATGGTCTGACAAATATCCTGGGTCTAAGCCATTTTTTGTTTTTACATCATTCATATTTTGGTAGACATTCACAACCCTCCCTTGGGAGAGGGTTCTTATTATTATGCATGTTGTTTCATTGAAGCTTCTTTTGTTTTAATGAGCATTCTCCATAATGAATTTTATGCTCATTTTCCTGAAATACATCATCTTTTAACAATCCCATAATCCCTTGCAGGGTAAGTCTGGGCAACTGAATTGAACTGGTAGAGTGTTTTAATGGCCAGATGCCCTTCCTGTCACCAATATGGAGTTTTGTTCAGCAGATATATTCTCAGTGTGCCCAGAGAGATATCTGCCTCTACCTAGGATCAAACTCACAGCCTCCTGGTTGTGATCCAAAAGCTGCTCCTCTAGGCCACCACAACACTATTTTCCTGAAATATATGAACTTTTTAAAAGAAACACAAAACGTGCTCAGGAATGCAAATATTTAGTGTGCTTAAGTTATGTATAATAAAAAGGACTCAGTAGATGGTAGTACCCGACTAACTTTGACTAGATTCAGAATTAAGCAGGGCTGGCCCTGCTAAACCTTTGAACTGAAAGCTTAATTAAATATTAGAAATGTGGGACAAGTTGGGAGATCTAAAAACATTTAAGAAGAAAGCAATAGAAAACTTCCATATAATTGCTAATCAAGGTGCATGGTTTCCCCCTACTTAGCATTAAACACAAGTTACACATGTCTTGACTTTTTGCACTAAAATAGAAGCTGAATAAATGTCCCACTCATCTCTGCTTGGGAGGTATGATTTGTAAAGCTACAAAATTGTGTAAAGAAAGTAATATTTTACAAAAATAAGATTCATCAAACAGTAATTTAAAAATCTGCTGCTGAATTATTTTCTAATAATAGCTAGGCTCATTTAGGTATTTCTATGAGTAATAAAAGAATTCAGCTCTTTCAAAAGACAAGAAATGGGTTTCGGTATAAGCAGCTGTTTTCTAGTTGCACACAGATATATAGCTTTGTCAAAAAAAAAGAAGAATAAGAAGAATAAAATTCTTCCAAAGAAAGATCCAAAGAAAAGATGGAGAAGGCTGTAAAGCACTGTGAAGTGGTATATAGGTGCTATTGCTAACAGCCTGTAATTCCTTGAGATTTTGAGCACATCTGATAATTTAATCAAGCTACCACTAGATGTCAGGCACAGGTGGCCTATGTTGCATTGGTTCTGTTTAAGAAATTAAACAATCCAGTAGTTGAAGATCAGCCTTAATGTGCTGCATGAAGAGGAATGGTGTAACATCAAAAGAGTTGTTCCCATGTCATGTCAGCTGCAAGGGAGAAAAGCACCATAAACCATAGAAGCAATATATCTATTTAACCAAAATGTTACAAAAGAGTTGCTTTTCTGGGAACAAAAAGGCAGAAAGAATTATATCACTTTGAATTCCTGAAAGAAAATTATGCTCTCTATCTAATTATAGAGATGGATGGATGGATGGATGGACGGACGGACAGACAGTCAGTCAGTTCAGGATCAGTCCTGGATGCTATTTTGTATACTCTTTATATACTTCCCTTGGATGCTGTATTTATGATAAAGGCTTTCAGTATCAAGATCAGCCATGATGGAATGTCATATTCATCATTTCCTCTTGGATGCTCTTCCATTATTTTAAAAAGATTGTTTTGTGGTTAAGATGGCAAATCTCATGTTTTGGTCTGATTAACAGTTCAATATTCTGTATTTGTCTTTTGGACTCCTCAGCTGCCCCAGTTTTCTTCAGTTGCAGGCATTGGATCTTGACTGAGAACCATCTGACAGCGAGTCCATTTAGTATTATTTCCACAAGGATTGCTAATTTTTATTTAATGAATATATGTAAGATCCAGGAAAAAGAAACTGCAGATTCATCGGTACATACTTCTGTTGCTTCATGTTTAGATTATTTCAGTAGTTGCAGGGGTGTCAAACTGGTGGCCCACAGGCCGGATGCATCACATGCAGGCCATACCCACCCCAGGTCCGTGAGGGGAAAAAACATTACGATACATCATGTGATGCGGTGAGTTTCACACCCATGCAGTAGTGCCTGGGTAATTCTGGAAACCATCTCTATCCTGTTGAATCTAGCACCATGCTAGATTTGCTCAGTAAATAATGAAATGGCACAGTAAGTAATGAAATGGCACAGCCAAACTCACCATTTTTGGAAAAAACACATGATAGATATTGAAGGAGATTAGGAAAATCAAAAGCTCCCGCTTTGTTTTGGGGTTATGTATTGCCTGTACTTTTCCTGGATTAACAGTCATAATAATTTATTAAATCTGTATGCCATCCAATTTCAATTTATGCAGATGGTGAAAATTTTAAGCATCAATGCCAAAGTCAAGGGACACTTTCAGTTCTAATTTTTCACTTCTCCCGCTCTCTCTTTAATGAATACCAGATTTGTCAAAACATTGCAACATTTCCTGAATTTTAGTAGCAAGTTTCTCCATTGTTCATTCCATAATGAGAAAATAATCAAAATGTGGCTTAATATACCTGATATTCCAAAAGACAGAATCTACATGCATTGTTGGAATAATCCAGAAGCCAAAGGGATTCCAAACTGGAGCTGCTTAACTCAGAATGCTCTGAGATGAGTCATAGTAGTTTAGACATCTTCTCTATCAGATAGTTCTTGTTACCTTGATCTAGATCTAGTTGTGAAAAAACATTTCCCTCAGAACATGTTAATTGCCTGCAGGCACTGGAGACCCCTGCTGTTTAAGTAACATATTTAAACTACAATTAAACAGTCTCACCTTTTTGTTAGTTTTTGCATTGGTACAATGGGCATAGCCTATTGGATCTCCTTGATAACTCCATATTTAATATTTTCAAGTTCTCTTACTTTTTTCTCATACTAGGCAAAAAAATATGCCTCTGGTTTTCATGAAAGTTGGCACATGTAAGGCTTAGTTTCTAAAATGTTCCAAAATTTCAGTGTTGCGATAAACTATGGAGATTTTTGGTATAAACAGCTAATGGCTTTCCGATAAATTCTGTTGAACTCATTTATGAAATGTACATGTTTCTTTTTTTTTCCCTCAGAAAATTTTATTAGGTTATAAAATAAGATACAAAATACAAAAGAAAATAGGAAGACAGCGAGGGGAAAGAAACACATATCAATCTAATTGGTAAAACCCAAAATCAAAGGATTTTTTTTTTCACTTCAAGCACAAAGATCAGAAGCTGTCTCCATGTGGCAACAAAGGTACTTATATTCTTTTCTTTAATCAAAATGGTCAATTTAGCCATTTCCGTCAACTCCATCAGCTTCTATGGCCACTTGTCCATGGTGGGAATCGAAATGTTCTCCCATTTTTGGGCACACAGTAGTCTTGCTGTGAAATGTACATGTTTCATCATCTGATGGCGCAGATGAGAAATTAACTCCCAGTAATTACTTGAAATTTCAGAAGTTCATTAAATGTTTTTGATGTTAGGGTAGTAATGCAGGATCAAGCAGAGTGCTTTTTATAGCAACTATCTGGCCTTTTGAGGGTAGCTCATTAATGGACTGGATTGACTACCTTGTTTGCTTCAAGATAAAGGAAACACTTTTTTCCATACAATTCCCAGGAAGCAGGTTGAAAAACAGCAAAGTTTTTGATGTGTTCAAGAACAGCACTTTTGTTTTATGTATACTAGGCATAATATATTCAGGTTTTCATCTAGAGATTTCTTTCAGAATACTTGCATGCCAAACCATCTTCCAGCTGGTCTTCAACATTCAGAAAATCCAATTCCTGCCTCAATATGCTCTGTTGTGGTGAAACAAACTGAAGCAACAAGGCCAAATTGCAACTGAAAAAGAATGCCATGGGCCAAAACATATGTAGAGTGTTATTAATGTTATTATATATTAAGGTACATATTAACATATGTAGAGTGATATTATTAATAAGAGTCTAATTTTTATGTGATGAGCATTTAGATGATCTAGATGTTCTGAAAGAGGAAATTGCACACATGCCTTAATTTTTTAATGGCTAGATTTCAATAGTCTACTGGAAATTGTTCCTGCTGCCTCTCTCAGAGCCTGATCTTAGTCCAGAAAACTGGTGGTTGGGATGTTCTGAATCTTCCACACTTTTTCCTTGAAGTGTGTATTCAGATTTATGACAAATAGATGGCTTAAGTGTTCTGTCCCATTTTTGTGGCATTGCTGGGAATGCTGGTATTTATTTTCCTTTCTACCATTTTAAAGACGCTTCATAGTGAAGGCAGCATGGCATTTTCCAAAATGGAATATGCATTAGAAGAACATCTGAGACTCAAGAACTAATTCTGGGACTCAAATTATAATATATAGGGAGGCAAATTAAAAGGGTCAGCTCAAAACAGTATACAATTTTATTCTTTTGCTTGGGTTAGCATAAGCTAATAAAATAGAGACCAAAAATTTAATTGTGTGTGGTTGGGCATAGCCTTCACATAAATATGCAAAACAAGATCCTATTGCTGACTGTGTATAACCTTTAGGCAGAAATCTTATGTCTGAATATTAAAAGGTTATGCATCTATCATCTGATTGAGAAGAAGAGAATGAAGATTTAATGGTCCTTTGCCCGTGGGTATGACCAAACGATTTCTGTCAAATAAACTTATTAAATAGCTTTTTATTCTGATCAATAATTCAGAATGGATGAATAAGAGCTGAGACTTGGGCATTCTAAGAATAATAACAGTGTTAGAGAATACAGCTGCATTATGGCTGGCACTTCAGACATCAATTTAGCTAATGAAATATATTTGCAAGGAAATTCTTTATTTTTCTACCTCACCTAAAAAAATCCTAGGATTAATTCCATCCATTACTTTTATCACATTTATCATTCTCTGATCATATAGCTAGAATTGTGAAAATTTATGGTATTGGTAGATTCTCCAGTAGATTCCTCTAGATTCCTCAGTTATCTCCAGTGTTTCTACAAGTCAAGGCACAAGGCAAATAATGAAACAACATTCTGCTTTTTTAGTTTGTAAGAAAGCTCTGTCCTTACGGTTTTCCATGTGTTCAGCCAATGAAGAGGCATAGCAAATAGGAAAAAAAAATAGAAAAAGAGGCATAATGAATATAAGAAAATAGAAGCAGGAAGAAGTATTAAGTTTAAGAAGTATTATTAAATTTGCTTACTTGAGTTATTTATAAAGTAATAAAGTATTATTATATATTATTATATAATATTATATTATAAAGTACGACTGTAACCTTGTTGCTGGTATCCTTAAGATTTATATTGATTGTTTCCCTATGACTATCATTAAGTGTTGTACCTTATGATTCTTGACTAATGTATCTTTTCTTTTACGTACTCCGAGAGTGTATGCACCAAGACAAATTTCTTATGTGTCCAATCACACTTGGCCAATAAAGAATTCTATTCTATTCTATTCTATTCTATTCTATTCTATTCTATTCTATTCTATTCTATTCTATTCTATTCTATTCTATTCTATTCTATTCTATTCTAATAAATGAAAAAATAAAATAAAAAAGCAATGATTTACATACAGTTTGGTTTCAGAAAACCATGTTTTATATGGTACTATAATTTTTAAGTAAACAATATTGTTTTAACTAACAATTAAAAAGAAGGGCAGGGATAGGAGCATGCAGTATTTTAAATCCAATTATTATGATTATAACTAATGAAAGAAATATCTTACTGGTGCATGCTGTGAGATATACCAGGTCTACAAAACAACTCCAGGAAGTATATATGGGATTATAGTCTTTACAATCTCATATATATAGTTTAAAATATTGACGGAAAAGGTTCTTATATTCTTGTCTTGGGCTGATGTTCCGAACATCTCCATTTGATGACTTTTGCCATGTAAGGTAAAGGAACAAATTTTGATCATCAAAAGGTTGATGATATTCAGAAAACCAAATATCTTTCTATCCAGTCCTAGTGAATGAAATTGAAAATCAGCCTCAGAACAAGCAATTCCCTGTTGGATTTATTTTCTATGTTCTGAAATTGTAAAACAGCCAATGACTACATGAGCAATAAGAGGTAAGGTGACAGATGTGCTAAGCATTTTGCCATACTTACTTACTTGGCCATAGAGTTTTCTTTCACTGTTGTGCAACAGCGAAAAAATAAAACCATGCAGAACTGAATTGCCAGAGGTCATAAATGTTTTATAATGAAATAAAAATATAGTTATATAAATATGTGCTTTCGTGTGTGTGACTATATTCTCTCTCCCTATTCCCATTTATAACCTATTTGCATTTTCTTTGACTTATAACATTTTCTTTTTATTCCATTTCTATTCTTCTTCAGCTTGGTATCCTGGCTGAGAATTGTGGGTGGTCAGTTCAATGCATCTGGAAGTCACCAGAACCGGAAAATCTCATTTATCCCAGCCATTTTTCAGTCAAAAGACAAAGAAGGCATGAGTTTCATTTAAGAAATATCTCCAGAGTTCAGGTTGTGTCTTCTCTCTCCCTCTCCCTCTTCCCCATCTCCTTTTTAACCAAGATATTCTGGACATAAAACAGAGAAGTACATTGTGAAGACCAAGGTATTTTTGAGTATAATTGGAGTTGCTGTGGGACTGTGTATGAGTTATGTAAAACCAGCTGCAGATGCCAGACCAAACCAAGTTGATCACAGCCAAAAATGTCAAGGAAAGCATTTCAGTGCTCCTTCCCTTCCTCCCTCCCTCCCTCCCTCTTCTTTTTTCTCTACTGTTGCAAGTCTGAAATAGTCATAGAAAAGTTCTCTTGGAAGTAAATTGTAGAAATGATCTGTGTAAATATTTTAGTTAAGGGCGTGGAAGAGGGAATCACCTTTCTCACACACCCAAGAAATATGTAGGGAAAAGTGGTATGTTGTTTTGGAAGTTTGCTTAAAAATTTGGGGTGGGGGTGGGGAAGAGACACTGTTGCTTTATTTTGCTTCTTGGCAAAATTGCTTGAAAGAAAACATATATAGTTGAGTATAAAAAAGGAATTTGCTTAATAATTCCTTTGAAATCAGGCAGTACAACAGGGCTTTAACACCCAGAAAGACATCTGTAAAATATTTTATTCTGATTATAATTATTTTAAATTATAATCATGCTGCTGTGTGCTTTTCTTCTGCACAAATATTGCCTATGTGAAATTTGGTCCCTCTCAAGGTGTATATAAAAAGTACCATAGAGAGTGGTTGTATTTATGAAAATTCTAGACAAAGTTAGTGGCGTAAGACTCTCAGTTATTGCTTCAAGAAGTAGATATATTTGAAATTTTTTTAAAAAAACATATTTAAACACATTTAAAAATATGTTGTGCTAACATATTATAGAAAATTGCCCAAAACACCTGAATGTTTTAATTGCAATTATATTGCCCCCAACAATCTTGACTGGACTCTGAAGGATGGAAGGCTGAGTAAAACTTGAGCTGGTCAGAATTGAACTGCTGGCAGTTGGCAGAGTTAGCCTTCAATATTGCATTCTAACCACTGTGCCACCACGGAACAGAGTTTATTATTATTATTATGCTTATGGTTAGTTGTACAGTCAGTCAGATATTTAAACACCTGTAGAATTCTTGCCAAGGATCTGAAATAGGCAAGTGTTGTTGCGAAATAATATTAATGGTATTGTTGCATTAAGCCATTCCAAGTAAAACTGACTTTTGCAATTGACTGATTTTGTCACTGCTGATGATGTTCAAGTAGTGTCCCAGATGTTTTGAAATTGCACTTATTATTATTAACATATTATGTTGCTTGGTCTTAATTGCCTAAATGCTTTGATATATCATAAGATGCCAGCCTTCTCCAGTTGATGATCTCCAGGCCAGGAATGTTGGAGTTAAAATCTGACACATCTGGAAGGCACCAATTTGGGGAATGCTGAGCTCTTTACCTGTTTATTTCTGGCATGCACAAAAGTAAAGGAAAAAACCTAGGCTTTTAGATTTTGGTGTGGGAAAAAAAAGAAACATTTGCTTACATTTGGCTCAACTGAAGCAGAAATTGACACACTGAGTAGTTAATACTTTCCTTGTTCTCAGCAAAGCAAGAGTTGTGGGAAGAATGGCTATGCATAAAAGATTTTGGAATTTAAACAATATACCCAAGAATGAAAAAGAGAAAAACCTCAAGGAAAATATCTAAGACAAAAACGTCTTCAGTCTGGAATACATGTAGCTATAGAAAGAATAAATAATTCATTGAAGATCTTCAACTGAATTTTTAATGCTACAGTCCTTACTCCTAGCCCAGCTCAGGTGGTTGACCTTAGCTGATCTTGAAAAAGCTAATCAGGCTTATACCTGGGTAGTATTTGGATTGAATGCTGCTAAAAGAACCTAAGGCTGTTGATTAGAATTGGAAATTTAAATACATACCAGAAGCAGGGAATGGCAAGCCACTTCTGTGTACAACTGGGATTCAAGTTCAGCTCAGTTAAATCTTTCTTCTTTTCTGAACACTAATAGACATTCACTGCTGTTCAAATAGTTGAAAAGACAAACCTTGAAACTACATGAAGTTTGTGACATTATTGGCTTATTTGTGTTCTATAAGATTCCATGGCTCATCAACTATCTTCTAAGGGGTTAGGCCCAGGGGTCAGATCTGGCCTGAGGGGTACTTAGACCTGGTCTGTGGGGCCACCCTGGAAGCAGTGAAAGACCGGCCTGTGGTGTCCCTGCCAGTGAAAATGGAGCTCGGGAGCTCATTTTTACTCACAGAGTGTTTGGGCTGTTGTAGGCGCCCCTGATACAATTGATGTCAAGCTGGCCAAGCCCACCCTGGCCATGCTCCCTGGCCGGAGGTCAAACGCAACCCTGATGTGGCCCTCAATGAAATCGAGTTTGACACCCCTGTTCTAAGACAACCTAGTTCCCTTAGTATTACTTGCTTACAATGCAAAATCTTGGATCAGAATATATATGTATAGAAAATTTTATTTAATTTTCCAAAATGATTGCTTTCTATTACAAACCGCCATATGTTTCACATCATCATTTGTCTGCAGTATGTTGTTTCATCTAATAATCATATTATCATAGTACTGTTGGAATATACTACATTATTTTAGAAACCTCATAATCACCACCTGTCATCCACCAACAGACTACATAAATTTGGTTAATTTATCAAGTAAATATCTGAAATATTCTCAGCACCAACTGAAACATTTTCTATATTAAAGCAATAGAAGAGTATGAACTACCTTTCAAATTCACTGGCATTGTTGTGGCCCCGTCCTCTGAGCCTATCCCATTGAGGAAGGAAGCTCTGAGCAGGAGGAAGAGGAGCCAGCCAGATCTCCCAGCCCCCCCCCCTCTGGCACCGTCTCAGGTGCCAGCTGAAAGAGAGCCAAGTAGTGGGGAAACAGGTGTCTCAGATGAGAGTGAGGGAGAGACGTCATTCCTGGACGCACGCCAAAGAAGGCGAGAGAAAAGATTACTGCAGCTGCGACGTATGAGGAAATAGATCTGAGTCACTGGATTGGAGTCACAGGATCAATGAGTCACTGGACCACTGGACCACACCCACTGGACCACATCTATATAAGACAGGACGGTGGGTCAAGAAGTTTGTGACAAACAAAGCAAAACAAACATAGCAACCTCGTAGTCTTGGAAGCTAGATGAACGGCAAAGCTACGTAGGTGATTTTCTTGTTTGTGTAACCTAATAAAGTCCTTGGCAGACGGTGTGCATATCGCTGCCAAGGTTGAGATAAGAACTGTGGAGTGTGCCAAGTGATTCTTAACCCTCGGCTGGCTGTGTTTTTGTGGGTCTCTGAAGGGGGAGGACAGATCAGGCATATTGGGAATATCTGCATGCATTTCTACCCTCATATTTGAAGATTCAGCCTAAATCTTTGCATTGTATAGCAGATAAAATGTTGACTTGAGGATCTGTGGACTCAGAATTCTTCCTGACTTTGTATATATCTAAAACAAGTATTTTACCTTGTGTGTAGTGGAAAAATAGCCCAGCCTAACTTCCATGTTTATTGTGTATAATCCCACCTGTACTATTTCTATTTAAATTAGACAAATTAGAAAAGTCTTACTTCCCATGTAGCTAAGAAACTTTTCTTCTACTATAACTTAATTTAAAGGATCATTTCGCAAATTATGTTTATTCAGAAAAAGCCTTTCAGAGTTTTATTGAACCTATGGCTTGTTAATACAGAATTTGGAAATTAGACAGTATAAATGGAACTTTTATTTCTACCCATTTAACTCACTAATTTAATAGTTTTAGAAAAAGTTTGGGATCACTTGCTTTGGTATCCTCTTTGATTCCCAAATTTTCCCAAGAGTCAACTTACTAGCATATACTTAAAAGGAAGTATATTCTGATGGATTAGTCTACAGAAAGGAGATCCAGAGTGTCATCCTGGTCAAAGTGTTGAACTAGAACAGAGAAGTCCAATTTAATACTGTCATCAGTCAGGCAAATTCACAGAGGAATTTTGGGCCACCACTCTCATCTCATAACACTGCAGAATTGCTTTGCAATTGCATTAAACAAGTCCCCATATCAACAGCATTGTCCATGAAGCAAAGATAGATGTATGTTGGAGGTTGAACTGTTTTGTGTTTGCATGTCAACATTCATGACAGTGGGAATCTAGTTTCAACAAGGTTTAGTGAAGTATAACTGGAAATAAACTTACTGATGATAAATACATTACTGGGCCACATACACTTTAAAATGTAAAGGTTCCCCTCACACATATGTGCTAGTAGTTCCTGTCTATAGGGAGCGGTGCTCATTTCTGTTTCAAAGCTAAAGAGCTAGCGCTGTCCAAAGACATCTCCATGATCATGTGGCCAGCATGACTAAATGCCAAAGGTACATGGAACGCTGCTACCTCCCCACCAAAGATGGTCCCTATTTTTCTACTTGCGTTTTTTAAATGCTTTTGAACTGCTAGGTTGCAGAAGCTGGGACAAGCTCACCCCGTTATGTGGCACTAGGGATTCAAACCGCTGAACTGCCTACCTTTTGATCAATAAGCTCAGTGTCTTAGCCACTGAGTTCCATGTACACTTTAGCACCTAGCTAAATACATTTTACCAGGAAAGCAATTATTGTATGTACTTTATTCTGCCTGGGGAAAAAGGCAGAAATAAGTAAACTCAGATTAGCAATCTCTTAGGAAACGGCAGTCAGAAAACAGACAAGAATTCATTCCTTAAGGGTCTGTCTACCTCCGACTGTCCCTTTATGGGCATGAGATACAGAAGAGGTAGTGCACTGGAAGTGGATCTCCAGCATATAAATCTAACACAAATAGATTTATTTAAACATTCTATAGGATTCATTCTATTGGATATTTATTTAAAATAATCTCTAGATTTATCTTTTTATTATTGATTTAAAAATTCTATTGAATGCTGGTTATTTAAAACAGGTACATTTTCCCCCCCAAATCTCAGAACACACTTGAGTGGTATAATTGAGGACAAAAAATTGTATCTAAATATTAGATACAAATGTTTGTTCTCGCTCCTTCCTCTAGACTAAGGTGACCAGATTTTAACATTGGTAAAGAGGGACACCATCGACCGGGGAGGGGGGGTGTTCCTAAATTTTTTACTACCGGTTCTGTGGGCGTGGCTTATTTGTGGGTGTGGCTTGAATGTCATGTGACTGGGTGGCGTGGCTAGCTGGTCATGTGACCGGGTGGCCATGGCTATGTGTATAGGGACTACTCAGAGGGCTGAAAAAAGTCATTTCTGACAGGTCCTCGCACTTTTGACTTGTCTTCACACTTATGACCATCCTCACATTTATGCCCGTTCAGCATTCTTAACAACCATGTCATCATTTCACAACTGCTTTTCTACACCATGGTGATAAGATAGGGCAAAAAAGATAGGGTAAAATGTGAGGACAGTCGTAAGTTTGAGGACTGGTCAAAAGTGCGAGGACCAGTCAAAAATAACTTTTTCAGCCCTCTGAGTAGTCCATATGCACAAAAGGACTACCCAGAGGGCTGAAAAAAGTGATTTCTGACAGGTCCTCACACTTTTGACCAGTCATTGCACTTATGACTGGTCATCATTTATGCCCATTTAGCATTCTTAACAACCATGTCACTAATTTCACAACTGCTTCTCTTCACCATGGTGACAAGATAGGGCAAAAACATAAAATGGGAGGACAGTCATAAGTTCGAGGACTGGTCAAAAGTGCGAGGACCAGTCAAAAATAACTTTTTCAGCCCTCTGAGTAGTCCATATGCATAAAAGGATACAGCAATAGAGAGGGACAAAGGAAGGGAAGGGAAATTAGAGTAGGAGTGAGGGTAAGAGGGAGGAAGAGAGGAGGAGAAGGAGAAAGGAAGAGGAAGTAGGGAGGAGAATAAGAGGAGAGGAAAGAGAAAGTAAGTAAGAAAGAAAAGAGACAGGTGGTAGGTTTGAGAAGAAAGATTGCTGTACAATAAAAAAGATGAAAGGGAAGAAAGCCAACCCCAAACAAATATAAAGATTTTAAGAATTTAAGAATTTAAAGAATAAAGAATAAAGAATTTAAGAATTTAAAGAATAAAAGAGAACAAATATGAATAAATAGCAATAATTAGAAACACAAACATACAAACATACAATGTATTTTCTTTGAACAGAGTATTTGGCTGGTTCACAAATTTAAACAGTGTTTAGTCATTTTAATTAAATTTACAATTTCTATATTTCCTTTTTGCCATATTTATTCATCTATTTTTTTAAAAAACCAATATTACCCTTCTTCCTCATCTCCAATCTTAATCAAATTCAATTTTTCCCTTCTATTCTATATTATACCCCTTCCCATTGTCATTTATTTTTATATCCATCCTCACATTGGTTAATTATGTAATTTTACAGTTGTTTAATACAAATTCAACATTTTAATATAAATCAATTAATTATATAACTATCTTTTTATATATTAATCAATATGAGCATGAATATTCCAATTATTTCCATGCAATCCTATTTCTTACAAATCAGTTAATTATATTTACCAATAATAATAAACCAAATAATTTCCCCCATATATTCTTCCACAATTTAACCATTTCTGCTTTCAACATAATATACAATTAATAGTATCTCAATTATTACAATTTCCTAGTTAAATAGAGCTTTTTTTTTCTTTTATGTTTTAAAATCCTGAACTTTTGCCATTTGCCATAAATTTCCCATTGTTTGCACCTACCTTTTTTGATGAGGAAAAAGAAAAGAAATCTGCCTTTCCAACCTTGCAAGCAAACAGCAAAGCCAACAACCTCCTTTACTTCCGCTTTCGTTTTCAGTTTGAATTGCACAAGGAGAAAAAAATCTGCTCCAGGACTTTTTGCAGCTAACAAAAGACCCCTGTGCAAAACAGCTGAGACAAATCAGCTGAGAGTCGGAGGCCGATCTAATCAACATAGGTAATTAACCTATGCTGAAGCTGAAAGGGGCTTTTTTTCTATTTTTTCAGGCACCAGTCTACTCATTTGTTTTCTTTTGACACTGATCAGCTGTGGTGCGGCCCTTTGAAGCCCTGCGGCAAGAGTTTAAACAGTTTTTTTCCCCTCTAGCCATCAGCTCAGGAGGCAGCAATAGATTGGGAGTGGGCGGGGTAAGGGACCAGCGAAAATTGGGACTTTTTTAAAACACTGAGGGATGCGGGACAGATTGTTCAAAAGCGGGACTGTCCTGCCAAAAGCGGGACGTCTGGTCACCTTACTCTAGACTCATTTTCGAGCCCAAACTAATACCATTCTAGTGTGTTTCAGGGGTGAAATGCTTCCGGTTCGGACTGGATTGCTTGATTCGGAGAACCGGTAGCAAAAATCCCTGCCGCCCCCACATGCCCAGCTGAGCCGCACAATCATCAGAGGCTTTTTTTTTTTACTTTTAAAACCATTTTTTCTACAACCTCTGCATTTAAAATGAAAAAAAGTGTCTGCCGATCAGGCAATTCAGCTGGGATCGTCAAAGCCTTTTGAAAGCATTTTTTACAACCTCTTTCCTGAAGAGGTTGTAGAAAAAATGGTTTTAAAAGTTAAAAAAAAATTGGCCATACCTACCCAGTCACATTAGACCCCCACCACCACCAAGCCACGCCCACAGAACCGGTAGTAACAAATTTTAGATTTCACCCCTGGTGTGTTCTGAAACTTGAAAAAAAATGCATCTATTTTAAATAATCAGAATCAAATAGAATTTTTAAAATCCAATTCGGTTGGTTTTCTTCCCAAAAATATTTGATTATTTCCTACTTATTTCTTCCAAGAGTTTGCAGAAATCAGAGCTATTTCTGCCATCTATCCTGCTCATCTTTAATTGATAATAATTTTCCTTTTCTGTTACCATAAACATTCCAATTCACTGATAACCGGGAGTGGTGAATACAATGAAGACCTTGGGGAAAAGACACAGAGACTCTATGTTCTTGTATAAAACTTAAGACTGGTATGGAGGTTTTCAGAAGGCTGCATCAAATTTCAACCCACTGAACTCATCTACTTTTTTTTAAAGGATAATGAAAAGGACTTCAGTTATAACCACAGCCCCTTATTTGTATTGGCTGAGATCACTATTCCTGTGGATCAACAGAAAGACTTTCCATATATACCTGGATGGATGTCGCTGATTTTTTTCCCCATCTGCAACTGTTCACTTTTCAACTACAGCCTATTGGGTTGAAAAAACCCCAGACCTTCCTTGTGACCTTTTGAAAATAGAAATTAATTATAGGAGCAGCAGGAAGTGAATACAATTGAGAAGTTTCCAGCTAGACAGCTTCCACACCACAAATCAAAAGACAAAGATTGACTTTTTTAGTTTTTTTCTTCTTTTATGTATTAAAGAAAGAGTGACAAAGGAAGAAAAGAAAAGGTGGGAGAAACAGCAGTATAACATGGAAGACAGCAGGGACTTACTCATACTTCAAGGTAATTGTTTTCTTCCCAGACTTAAATTGAAAGGAACACAATTCTTTCCACAAGGGCCAGGTTGTGGTTTATGCTAATGTCAATTTTTGTTACATGGTGCTTGGTAGAGTTTACCAGTAGTAATATCAAATATTGCTTCTATAAGGTCACTATTCCTACTAGAAATGATTGAACTACCTACCTTCCCTAAAGGAGAAGAAGAAATATCAAGTGACACAGGCCTGAGAGATAAACAAAGGGATCAAAGTGGAGACAGTGTTCAGGTAGAACCAACTGGACCCCCAAGATTGTCACCACATAGCATATCATTTCATACCATGTCTCAGTGCTCATCAACATCCCTGTTACTATCTCCATACAGCATTTTGAGGCAGGAGAAGGGGAAAAACAACTTCCAAATTCAGAATAACAGAATAGGAAGGGAACTTGGAAGTCCAATCCTCTGCTCAAGCTATATCCATTTTCCATACCATTTTACCTATATCATTTTCAGACAAATGGGTGTCTAATCTCTTATTAAAAACTTTGAGTGTTGGAGCACCCACAACTTCTGGAAACAAGTCATTCCACTAATTAAGTTTTAACTGTCAGGAAATTTCTCTTTAGTTCTATGTTGGTTCTGTCCTTGATTAGTTTCCATCCATTGCTTCTTGTCCTACTTTCAGATGCTTTGGACAATAGGTTGTCCCCCCCCTCTTATTTATGGAAGCCCCTTTGATGTTGTATCTTGTCACATCTAGTCCTTCTTTTCATTAAACTAGACATATCCAATTTTTGCAACCGTTCTTTGTATATTTTAGCCTCAGTTCCCTAATCAGCTTTGTTGTTCTTCTCTGCACTCTTTCTAGAGTGTCAGCAGTTTTTTAAATATTGTGGTGACCAAAACTGGATGCAGTATTCCAAGTGTGACCATACTAAGGCTTTGTAAAACAATACTAATACTTCACGTCATCTTGATTCTAGCTCTCTGTTAACGCAGCCTAGGACTGCAGTGTTGGATTGCCTCCGGTTTGGACCAGTTCTATAGAACTGGTAGTAAAACCAGCAGGAGACTCCGCCCACTGACTCTGACATCACCAGAAGCGATCTGCGCACGCGATCCCATTGCAAACTGGTAGTAAAGGTAAGTAGAATCCACCCTGTAGGACTGTGTTGGCTTTTTTTGCACCTGCAGCTCATATTTAAGTGATTGTCCATTAGGACTCCAAGATTCCTCTCACAGTTACTACTATTGAGCCAGATACAACGTATTCTATAGATACAACCAGGCACTACATCTTCTAAACCTCTGCATTTGGTTTATCTTGGTTTTTCTCAAGAAACCTTTTTCTAAGGTTTCTTGAGGATCTTATTGTTCTCATCATTGTATTTCACTTTGTTAGATAGGGCCCAGTGTTCCAGTCTGTCAATCTCCTCCGGTATCTTTCTGCCAGCTTGGTGTCATCTGCAAATTTGATGAGTTCCCTTCTATCCCTTTATCTAAATCATTGATGAAGATAAATCATTGAAGAACCCTAACATCTTAAGTATTCTTTGTGCTGCCTCATTCGTGGAAGATATGGAGATATAAGTTGTGAGATGTAGACTTGTAGTCAGGAAATTGTTAGTAAGCTGCCCTTGCTGGGGGAAGGAGGTTGTATAGCTTTCCATTTTATGTGTCACAATGCCAATGCATTAATCCCAGGTCTTTACATTTAAGACAGAAAATTCCCATCTGCATTATGACCTAAATTTGTTACTTCTGCCTTCTTTGTTTCTTTGATGTCAAACAACTATGTGCAATTCGTTAATAATGTAGCACATCAATTAATGATTATTGAGACTGGGTCAGATGCAGCCTTATTTAATCAAGTGGATAGTGGGCCCATGTCCAAGTTGTTCTTATTTGCACACTGATGTTTTTTGTAAGTACACCTAGCTATTAACCTTTCTTTTTGCAAAGATTATTTAGAAATTTGTCAGAAAATTATCTTTAGGCCTTTCTCCAGTTTTTTGCAAGATACTTTCAGGTTTGGTTTCATTTATGGCCTTTCTCCAGTTTTTTGCAAGATACTTTCAGGTTTGGTTTCATTTATTTACACAGAATGGAGATAGCATTGGCTCAACATTTATAATATTTATAATTTAATTTCAAAGTTATTCCACCCTATTAAATATATTTGTATTTCACAGGCTTTATGGGATAAAATAAATTTGGGCATTCTTGCTGAACAGAGAGATTCTTTTAAGGTGAAATTCTATTCTATTAAAATATACGAAAAGTATACTGGAGTTTTCATTCTGACTTGATCAGTTTTATATTAATGGTCAGGCACGATATAAGATTTGTACTGAAAATCTATTTGGATTCAGAAGGCTCCCTATTTTGAAATAGTTTATACTGGAGCAGGAGAATCTGCAAAAAAGTGTGTAAATATAGTGGACTAAGATATTAAGAATTATTTTTTTTTCATTGTTTTTGTTCTCTCTGGGGCCATTAGAAAGGGTGAGGTTGGGATAAGCCTAGGTTTTGAGCCAGTTTTTAGAAAAAAATACAACTGTTTTTATTCCCATAACAATTTCAGATTCTAGAGCTTAGGTAAATAGGCAGGTTTTATCATGGAAATTTACTCAGATTGCCAAAAATTATTGGACTAAGCATCCTGATTCTATACGTAATCTGCTTTATTGTTATTATTATTTCAAGAACTGGCAATTCTACACTTCTTTCCTCCAAATTTGCAAATCTCTGCAAATTTGCAAACATAATTGGTGATCCTTTTGGAAATTTTACACCTCTCCCATCCTGCCATGAAATTGGTTAATTAATGAAACCATATTTCACTTTGCAATGAACAGAGTACCAAAAATAAGAAATGCTATGGAAACACAAAAGGAAAGTTGCAAAAATGCAGAGAAGAAAATATAGGAGACCAGTAGTTCTACCTGTAATATATATCAAGTCCTTGACACATGTGCATCTCTTAATACAAGCAGCAATAGGATGAATGTTTGTTATTTCTATAAGTATTTTAAACTGTTTCTCAATTATATTCTAAGGTGGTTTATGAGAATAAAATTACTGGATTATATATTCATAAAAAGTGCTAGTGTAGTAAACCATTCAGAATTATGTATCAAGCATAAACAGATTACTGTTTCTCCCACTTTGGGAGAACCGGTTGTTAACTTTTTCAGCAGTTTGGTGAACTGGTTGTTGGAAGAAATCATTAGGGCAGAGAACCGGTTGTTAAATTACTTGAATCCCACCATTAGGCAGACTCAACCATAGTTTCAACTTGGAAACTGTGAGCATCATATACCAAGCTAAATCCAGAAATGCCAAGGAATTTTTGCTAAATCAATCAACATCTAAGAACAAAAAAGCTAAGAAGTAAGTAAAAAAAACCAGAATACATCCTCTCCATTAGCTTGGAGCAGCAGCCAGATAAACAGGAATTAACAACCAACATAAAAACCAAGCAGAGAAAAATATTCTAATCAAGGAACTACCAAGGGGGAAAAAAAAATCACATCACTAACAATGGCAGGAAATGCTCCTATATATAAACAAGGAACAAAGCCCACACATATTTACACTGATGACATTATCTAATTGAATGAATAATGAAACATCTGCAAATAAACAACCAAAGTAAGAGAGCACCAAGGACTCCACAGTTTCATTGATTTTATATGCTGCCTAACTTCCAGCAATTCTGAGTAATTTGCATGTTATTTTAAAACATGAAATTTCTGAAATTTGCTGCCACTTTTTGACATATACAGTACTGAAAAAAATATGCTTCTTCACTAAGTTTGGTGGTAGTTTTACAAGGAAGTCAATGGATGAGAGACGTTTAGATATGGCATATCTGGATGGACCACTACTCAGAATGCTAACTAAAAAGGGACAGAGGATATGACAAGTAGGAGAAAAAATGCTGACTGCCTGAAGTAAAGGCTGCAGATTGGTACAATGTACTCCTCAATCTTCTTGGACGTATTTTTGGCCCATAAACTACAAATTGAACCAAATACTGAACACTCATTTAAGGATTTTCCTCAATTTGCCAAGTAACTATGAGCATTCAGACAATTTTTTTCGCTAATGATTGGGCAAAAGGGGGAAAAGCATCAAACAGGAAGGGAACTGGTGAAGAGATGCATGTTGGAAACCACATCAGCTGTCAGACAACACCTCTTTCCTCCCTTCGCCTCCCCTTTCTTCCCTTGTTTTTTCCCCTTTTTGGCACTCAAATATATAATCCAAGCCAACCACAATGCACCATTTGCTGCCTTCCTCTCTGAGACCTACCTATCAAGTATAATTACAGGAACTGGACTGGTTTACAAGTTCAAACCAAAACATTCATAATCTGTCCTATTTTCTCCATCTGTCTTACCTATTGTGTCTAGGTAAGATGCACATTTTCCTTAATCCTGGGAAAAACAGAATGAATTGATTTTATATTACAGTATTTCTTTGTTTCTTTTTAACTATCCAGTTAGCAAAAAAAAAAAAAAAAAAAAGGAGCCACAACAGGCAGGAGAATGTATAAAATACATTCCATTTCTCTCTACTTTGTATTCACTTTGATGCTCCTTTGTCCATCTCTACTTGCACTACATGATGATGTTTTCTGTAACCTAGGAAATCAATACTATTCCATCCCTGAGGACTTGGGGATACTTTCCATTTAGATGAATATTTATGAGAAAATGAAAATATCTTGTTAGATCATGTAGCATTTTTCTAGCACAGAATTCTCAGTAATACTATTATTAGAAGTGTGTATTTTCTTGCCTTTGTGCTTTTTGGTTAGGGCAATGTTTCTCAACTTTGGTGACTTTAAGATGTGTGGTCTTCAACTCCCAGAATTCACCAGCATGACATACTGACTGAGGAATTCTGAGAGTTGAAGTCCACATATTTTAAAGTTACCAAGGTTGAGAGACACTGGTTTAGGTGTACTGTTTCCATTATAACCTATTAACAATACTTAGCTATTTTCAAATAGTTTGACTTTTAATTTATTGTACTAAATTGGAAGACTTGCATATTGGTCATAAGACAAGTACTATATTATCCTGAAATTTATAATTTAAAGTAATTTAATTTAATTTAATTAATTCAATTTATATGCCGCCCCTCTCCGAAGACTTGCCTCCAGAAGTTGTAAATGGTCCAACACTGGAAGTTTTTAAGAAGAGATTGGATAATCATTTGTCTGAAGTGGTGTAGGGTTTCCTAAACAGGAGATTGAACTAGAAGACCTCCAAGGTCCCTTCCAACTCTATTATCCTATCCTATCCTATCCTATCCTATCCTATCCTATCCTATCCTATCCTATCCTATCCTATCCTATCCTATCCACCATTATGGTAAAACTTTCTGAGAGCTGTGTATGGTTTACAAAGACTGATCAATCCTATATATTTAATCTCTGATCAAACTCCATCTTCAAGAGTTGTTTTTCAATGTACTGTAGACAATGTACTGTCTAATGTTTCAATTAACATTAGAAGAATTGGTTCAGTAAGTCATTTGCTATAGAATAAAGCAAGCTTTTGTGACAGGAACTGAACATCACAAGAATGACATGAAATGTAAAGTTTCGAAGGAAAGAAAGAAGAAAGGAAGGAAGGGAGGGAGGGAGGGAGGAAGGAAGGGAGGGAGGAAGGAAGGAAGGAAGGGGATTAAAATATAAGGAAATTAAGAAAGAGTTAGAAAACAATGACAGAATGCTAATTTGTGTGTACATAACATTTACAAATGTAATCTTTAAATGGTATAATCTAAGAGATCTAAGCTTATTAACTAATGCTGAACATGTGAGTGCATGACCAACAGCAGTAGCAAAAATCTGGCTATTCATCTCCAAAGTATTCTATGTGAACAAGATTAAAAAACAAAAACCCTAGTAGGATTTTTCATTTGAATACATTGTTGAAGCATCTAATGTTTATCCTTTAATTTCAGTTAGAGTTTGACTTAAGACACGGCACTAAAACTATAATTATGATTATCAAACTCTGGGTACATCATATTTTTACATGAAATAAATGAATTGCTATGTTATCATGATTAGTTGTATTTTTTTCATTCATCTAAAAGGTAAAGGTAAAGGTTCCCCTCGCACATATGTGCTAGTAGTTCCTGATTCTAGAGGACGATATTCACCTCCGTTTCAAAGCCGAAGAGCCAGAGCTATCCAAAGACATATCCGTGATCATGTGGCTGGCATGACTAAATGCCAAAGGTACAGGGAACACTGTTACCTTCCCACCAAAGGTGGTCCCTATTTTTCTTCTTGCTGTCAGCCCCACGTTGTCAGGGCTGTCATTCTGGCGGAGACAGAGACAAACCGAATATACAACCCATGTTCCTGCCAGATATTTTGCTTTGTCACTGCTTGCCTCCTCCTGCATCCAGATGGCAGAACCCTCTTCTGCCCACTGTTCCCAAGGCTTCCATTCCCTCACACCAGCTGACAGGAAGATGGGACTGCACCTTTGCGGACAGTGCACCGGATAAGTTTACCAGCATTAATGCGGGTTTACCAGACTTTCCCCAGCAGAACGGCCCCATGGCCCTTGATCACATTATAATTAATAGAATATATAGACATTATTTTACTTTGGCCACCAAATGAGAAGGAAGGACTCACTGGAGAAAAGCCTAATGTTGGGAAAGATTGAGGGCAAAAGAACAGTACAACAGAGAATGAGGTGGCTGGATGGAGTCACTGAAGCAGTAGGTGTGAGTTTAAATGGACTCCAGAGGATGGTAGAGGACAGGAAGGCCTGGAGGGACATTGCCCATGGGGTTGCGATGGGTCGGACATGACTTTGCAACTAACAACAACAACAATAGACCTTATTTCTATTTCTTTTTAAGATAGTTGAAGTCAGCAAACATAAGAAAAATGTATCTGTCCTTTGTCCTTAACTGATTGAGTGTTCACAATCTCCACTTTAGATACTTCCCAGTCAACTGAAAATACCACCTGAGGGCTCTCAAGCTTGGAAGAGCAAATAATTTGTAGTAATTTGCACTTGTTCTGCAAAAGAAAAAGCATTAGGCAATACAAAAGATTTGAACATTTGCAAAGTGTGTCCATAATCTGGCCATTGGCTGCTCTAAAGAGCAAACAGATGCATCACACATCAAGTCTTATACATCCCGTGTTCTTTTATTCAATAAAACTTGCAGATGATTATGAAATTTCACTCGAGCTTTGTAGCCAATCTTGTTTGAAGTAAACCAGTGTGCTATCATTCCACTATACTTTTATGAACAATTCACACCTTAAAAATTTCTCCATCTATTTTCCATCTTTAATGAACATTCTGCTAAGGTACAGATACTCATTTACATGTTTGCACAATCATATCAATGTTTCTTTTTTGCAACATATTTTAATCAATCCATGAACATTAGATATTTTATTTCTATATCATTTATACAATAAACTGATTGTTTGGGAATGTTGACATGGGAACATTTTGCATAGAATACACAAGTTTAGCTGATGTAGGTGAATACTTTCTAATCCTACTGTATGCTATTTTAGCTGTCCCCTGGAGCACAATCCTCTGAAAACAGTGAAGATAAAATCCCTTGGTTAGTTATAATATTGTGGTACATAGACCAAATCACAAATATATTGTTACAAGACTTTTTTCTTGCTGGAATTATGGCCCAGAAATACATAACGAATCTCATGTAACTATTGACAATATGATTCTATTATCTGAGTCCAAATAAAGACATTTATGATCCTTGGAACAAATCCCACTAATACAACCTAAGGTTACATAGTAAATCATAGCAAAATTCCCCAATCTGTAATTTCTTTCATTAAACATGACTTAGTTTAATGTTTGCTTTATCAGAGACGTTAATTCTAAGCAGTTTCATCCAGTGCTTACTATACTTTGCTACCTTTATTTTCCACCAGAAATATCATGGGCATTCCTGATGTTTTAGAATTAAACACTCATCATTCCCAAGGATCATGAATACACAAACTCCCACATATTTGGGAACTCTAGACAGAAGAAGGTTAATAAATCATTTATCCTATACATAATTCAGCATATTTTGGTAATATAGAAAGTAATCTGGAAAAATATCTGAAAATCCTAATAGTGAACAAATAATCCCAATTAAAATATAGCTATAGTTAGTCATATTCTCTTGGGGAACCAAAGAGCTTTGACATACATAAAATCTTCTTTGCTTACAAGCAAATGGGCCATGCAAGGCATAATAAGATGCAAATGTGGGAGTTGGTGTCTCCATTAAAATAAGCAAATGGTTTTGATTTTATCACGAGTACTCAGTATTAAAATATTTCTCCTTTTCCTAAACAGGATAAAAAAATATCTTCCTCTTATTTATAGAGCAGAGAATATGCTTCAAAATTCAAATAATGTTTACCTTGGACATATGGAACTAAGACAGGAAATTTTTAAATATTTAAAATTTTCATTTATAAAGGCAATAATATTTAAAAGCTACAATCAAATCAAGATGCTATATTTAATACGTGTGTGTTTCTGTCCAGCAGTTCATTTATAGATAACTGCCCTGAGTAAAAGCTAAATGCTGCTTAGCAAAATGGATTTCGAATTAAAACAACAGCTGCAGTAATATAAAAGTTCATAAAACTATTCAAAGTAATGCAATATATTTCAGGCATATTTAGTTTGCATTAAGAAGAAAAATGGCTCCAATCTTTACTTATTCATACACGCATTTTCTACTGCATACATAAGAAAACCAGGAATATGTTCAGAAGGTTTAACTGTGCTTGATGGAATGTTACAGAATTCTTTACCAGAGATTGCTAAAAGGCATGGTTTGAAATAGTGAAACTTTTTTTTTTATGTCGAAGACTTCATAAAATACTGTTGCTTTAAACAGCATTCACATCTTTTTTTTTAACTGCTCACAAAACCCACATGGAATGGCAGTTAATAAAAGATGAACACAGTTCATAACATCAGATCTCAGTCATTATTCTCTGGTATCTTTTAATATGATGCAAATATGTAAACTTTATCCTTTGATAAGCCTTACATTCCTTAACTGAGTCCTAGCAATCATCAAGCTATTGCATGCCCCATTCAAGAAAAATATGTTTGTTGGAACTGTGTAGCTTAAAGAGTTACATTTCCAAAACTTCTTCACCTAGAGCTTTCTTTAAATTATATTAATTTAAAATATCTATTGAATGGTTTTTTAAAAAATAACCGAACAAATGAATTGGTTGCTTTTATGAAATGACTCCTTATAGTAAGTAAAAAAAAAAAAAAGATTTATCACAGTTTTGGCAATTTGTGTAAGTTCTTATTGAAACAATCTTCACATGTTCTTGATGGAATGGACACTGTTGTGCTCTTGGTCCTTTCACTGGTATGACCTGAAGCAGTAGACCCCATAGAGCTTGTGTTTTTTATCCGGAAAGCCCACCAAGCGTACTGCTGCTTCATTAGGGCTACAGCGTTTTCTTGGCTTGGAGATGGGATATCGGACACTGCCATCAGCCAGCCAGCCGGCATCACAGCGGTCGTATCCTAGGAGTTTCCAGGCTGCAAACATTTGGCCTACTTTCGCAATCTGTGCACCATCATTGATGCAGGCTTGCACGGCTTCATCATAGGTCAGCTTGGTCGGGTGTATTAGGTAATAAAAACGGCCTGATGGAACATGGAAAGGTTATAATACATATGAAAAAAAAAAGTTATGCAACTAAAATACATTTTAAAGATTCATTTTTAAAAATTCCATTGTATTTATTAAGTGTGTGTGTTTGTGTGTAAAACAGTTCAAAATGATAGTTACTATAGTTATCCCTAAAATTATAGGGGGAAAACTGCATTCTTTCAATAAATGTGCAGACTTTTTCTACTGACAAGATTAAATTTTCTAATACCCTGTTTACCCGAAAATAAGACCTCTCGGAATAATAAGCCCAATTGGGCTTTTCAGCACATGCGCTAAAATAAGTCCCCCCAAAATAAGCCCTCCCCCAAAATAAGCCCTCCCCAAAATATTTAAATGTATGAGCAGCCAGTCCGTGCCATTTCCTCTTGTTAGGGTTAGGGAGACAGAGCTGGAAATCAGTAAGATGGCAGGAGGAACCAAGGCCAAGCACTTATTTCGGGGTTCAAAAAAATATAAGACAGGGTCTTATTTTTGGGAAACACGGTATACTTTCAGAAGGCTAAGAAGTGATACATCCTTTAATACTATTGTATTAAAGAGATCACTGAATCTTTACCTAACTGAAATTTGCTTCATTAATATATGTAAAATTATACATAAACATTTGTAATTATCTAAATCATCCCATTTCAATACTATCAGCATAGTAAAGAAGGAAAAATGGCTGCAACAGACTTAAATCAACAGAAATGGCACTTCACTTCATATATACTGTATGGCAACATAACTGCTAAAGGTGCTTTTATGTGGCTTTTCACACTCATTAATATATGAATATTTCATTCACATTGGACAATCCTATGTCTCTAATTTAAATGATTCTGGTTTAGATCTTGATATTTAGTGCAATTAATATTATACTGTACTCTCTAATATTTTCAGTCCAATGGTACATTTTTTAAAAAATAAAATTTGAACCCAGACCATGTGTAATCTCTACATGACTGAGGCCTCAAGTGATTTCCTTGAGCCAATAATCCCTGATTATTTCTCCATTGATCTGCAAAGCTATCAGAGGGCCCACTTCCTTAACACAGCACAGGATTATAGGCAGTGGTGGGATTCAGCCAGTTCGCACCACTTCGGGAGAACCCGTTGTTAACTTTCTGAGCAGTTTGGTAAACTGGTTGTTGGAAGAAATCATTAGGGCAGAAAACCGGTTGTTAAATTACTTGAATCCCACCATTGATTATAGGGGAAAGGGGAAACAAGAGAAAATCACCACATCTCCCTTTACCTAGGAAGCAGATTCAACAGCCTTGCAAATTAAAATCTTATCTCTTGTTTGAAGCCTTTTCTCAAAGCCCAAATGATGTGCAAGCTATGTTATTTATAAGGGATGAGATCAGGACTTATGAGAAACTGAATTTTAATTATAAATAGTGGTCAGTTTCTTTGGAACTCATTGTGTGTATTTATTCATTTTCCACAAATTTCAGATAATGCTTAAATGGCACAAGATTTATTTGCCTCAATTCAGTCAGCCACTTATGGAACTAAAATAGCTGGATCTGGATCAGGTAAACATTTGTACAATGTTTAAAGCCTATTTGTTTTGGAAATGCATTCTTCAGGATTGCCCAATGAATAGTCATGTTTATTGTTCTCATGTTCTAAGGCAAATAAATTTTATTGTGAATACTCAGAGCATTTGTATGCAGAACAAGGGAGCATCCCTTTGTGTGTGGGCTATAAGCCAAACATCTGTTACTCAAGAGGCATATAAGTTAGGACAGACATGAGATGCCTGGTTTTGAGTTATCCAACTTCCTGGTGAAAGGAATGGTCTGTCATGTTAGCTTCCTTGTTTTCTCTCTTGTGTGGATAAGTGTTTTTCTGTTAATTTCTCCAAAAATAGTGGCATTGTTTTCTTACATTGTTTTAATATTCATTGTCAGCATTGTTTTTTGTTTAAAATGTATCATTTTTCCATTTCTCACCTACATTTAAATTCTGAGTCAACAATTTTCATTTAGCATTAATTTTTAGCAACCTCATTGCTTATGAATTTTTTATTAGGAAGGATAGAGGAATATTTTTCAAGTATAGTAAAGAAGTTTCAAATCAAGTATCAGTCCCTAAACTCCTCTGAGTTATATCAAGCAATTTTTGTTAGCCAGCAAGCAAGTATGAGGGACTATGCAAACATAACATTGGAGTAAAATTTCTGCATTCTGCGATCTTTTCCACCAAAATTGTGGAATAGGTGAACTTCACAGAATTGACCAGGGAAGAAAAAATAATTCTGCAGTATTTAAGAGCTTTGTCATTCATTTTTCTTCAGACGTTATTCTACTGACTCCTGAAGAATCTGTCACATATGCTAGAGCTCAGGCAAATATGTCTTTCTAAACCAGAAGCAAAGAATCAGTGTTTAGCTTTATCCTTCTTTCAAAAAAGATCTCTGTCTCTGATCCTTTAAAAAAAATAACAATTGTGAGATGCTTCAGTCCATTTCTTTGTATGGCAATGTGCCCCCCTGCCTTGGAAAAGAGACAATAAGAAGTTGAGAACATAGCCATCATGTTGGGGAACTATAGCTCATAGCTGTGAGCAACCTTATTGGTATGCCTTTTGATAAATGTCTGTTTTGTGATCAGCTACCCCACAATAGCAGCCATTTGTGAGAAAATTATTATCACATTAACATTCCAAAGAAGATCAAAAAGTTGCCTTCTCCTGTCATAATAACAGCTCTGTCGTGTTTCCATGATCTGATGCTTGATCTTTTTAAATAGTAGAATTGATGAATTGAACTGAATTTGAACTGAAACTGAATTGGGGACTGTTTGCAAGTAAAACACATTGGACATCTGAGCTCCAATTCCTTCTGAAATAAATAAAAATTAATTCCGAGTGTCACACTTCACTACAGAGAATTTCCAAGGAGTCAAATTACTTACCAGTAAAATGAGAGGTAAAACAAAAGACATCGTATCTGTTTTGTTCTTTATTTGAGAAGCCATAATTTCGGATTCCAGGCACTGTGTTCTTCCCACCACAAGGGTCTCTGGGATTTCTAATTGGATATTGCACTGACCCATCATTAAGCCAGCCTGCATTGCACCAGTCCAGTCCTGACCTCCATGCTTCATATAACTGGTCAAATGAAGCTATAACTGCATCCTGGTCGAGGCAAGCTTGCTGAGCTTCATAGAAGTTTAAATTGTAGCGACCCAGTCGTGGGAAGTAAGGGAATACAATGCCTAAAAGAGAAGAGGAAAAGATGGCTGCTTAATTAATTAATTAATCAATCAAGGAAGGGCAACCCACCACTTGCAGGATGCCTGAGGTCTTAAGCCTTCATTTTGCACTATGTTCAGATCATACATTAGAATTTAGCATGAAGTTTACTTATTTTTCAGTGGCAATTTTTTCCCCCTTTTTTTGTCTAAAAACAAAATTAGCCCAAAATGTTGATATTACAGCAGTGCTGAAAATGAGGCTTATAGATGAAAAACATAAATCGTGTTCTCCCACAACTGAAAGGCATTTCAGAAATGACAATATAGGTTAGAATAGATAGAAGAAGAATGGAGATCTTACCACCACCAAAACAACAATCTGTTTAATTTATATTTGGGAATGTTGCCTAGCTATTTAGTCTAAGAGTTTTGTCTTACTTCTCTTAAGACCATATATCGAAGCTCACTCTTTCCTGATGGAATGCCACCAATTCTTTATGCAATACTCAAATGTATCAAATACATCATTTTGGCTTCATTGCTTCATTATTAGCATGCTTGTTTTAAAGAGCAACTAAGAAAACGGATTGTTTAATGAACTTTATGTTTGGCACATGAACTTTATGAACGGCCAGATAATTTGTCATTTGATGTGTATTGGAACGGGAAACCTACAAATAAGCAATAAATTCAGATTTATCTTTAATACTATTCCTTAAACAAAATACAGTGGCAGCTATTGGTTCTACCTGAAACTTAATTTCTTTCCATATTTGTTGTAAGTGAGAAGGCCCTACAAATATACTATGACTGGAAACTACACCAGATCAAACCAGCCAGTCAGGATTGTTGAGAACTGGCTTAGTGTGTGACTAAAACTTCCATTTCCTTCTTAAAATTGATTTTTTTTCTCTGAAATAAGATGCTTCTTTTAAGAAATATAGTGGAAGAAATGTAGAATATAAATGCTTAAAATAGCTACATAGGCAGCTTCTATGGTTAAGTACATTCTCCAGCCAAAATATTTTCCTTCCTATCAAATTCAGGCTGTTTAGACAGAACCATCCAGTATAAAAATGCCTTAAGTCAGAATGGCCAAAAGATGTTCCCAGAATGGCCAAAAGTTGTTCCCTTCAGTCTTCCAGAACTTTCATGATTTTATTTTCTTAGTGATACGTATTTTCATCTGTTACGATTGTTTTTATATATTTTGTTTTTCTCTTTTGTAAGCTGCCCAGAGTTATTCAGATGTCAGGTTGCTTTGAAATTGAATTCAAAATATACAGAACCTGAAGCAAAGATGTTTTGAATTTAATAACATGTGCAGAGGGCATATTCATGCAATCTAGACCAAGATTCCATAAAGATTTTCACATACAAACAAGGCCTTCTTCCTTCATGAGGTTTGTCCCGATGTTATGAACACATAGCATCTGTATGATGTTAGGGACAATGCTAGTTACCCTAAAGCCTTAAGTTCAATTAAATTATTTTATAGAACTTGAAGAGAGCAATAAACAAAGCTCCCTTAAAAAACTTGTGCAAAAATAAAATGTAGGTTAACAAACTTATCCAATAATCTTTTTTATTAATTAAAGAAAAAATATATAATCTGGCTGGATTCTGATAGATGGTTACTTGAGAAATGAAAGCTATATGTCTGAACAATAGTAATAGCAATATTTTTAATGAACAATTTCTGCTTAGCTAGGAAGCTTACCGTCCAAGTCTAGAGTTATAACAGCTGAATCATCTTCTAAACCTTCAATGACTTCACATTTGTATTTCCCATAATCCTCCAGCATTAAATTTGAGATTACCAGAGAGGCATCATTTTCAGTGCTTTTCTTCAAGAATACCCTTCCTTGGTAATTACCATAACTTTTTTTGTGGTAGCCCATTTCAACATAGACATCCACTTCTTTGAGGTAATCTGAAGTGAGTTTGGTCCACTTGACACGAACTCTATGGAATCCTGAGACAGGTAATGCATTGTCACGGTAAAATTTACATGGTAGAGTAACACTTCCACCACGGTGTGAGAATATTTTAGTTTGTTCTGCTTTCACAAGAAGGTGAGGTCCATTTTCTAAAACATGTTTGAAAAAAAGAAAACAGTGATTAGAATGGCTGAAATATACTAAACTGTTTCAGAGATGAAAACAGTCACACTCCTAGGCATGTAAAAATCTATGGATATGTACAATATGATTCAATATCTCCTTCTTTCTCTCTTACTCATGCTTCTCATTCATGGAGAATAAAAATGGCTAACAATGTGAATATATATGAAATAACTTCTCCAACTATCTCTATCAAAATTCAGACATGATCCAGAGCTACATTTTACTATGCAAGAAAGCATTCCTTGATCTGAAAAGCAGATCTTGTACCTGAGGGAATAATGCTAGGAAGATGGTAATGTTGTTGATGATGATGATAATAAAAAGTAAGGATCAATAGATAGAAATGTCACACATGCAGAAAACCAAATTATAGGATACCCTCCTGTGCAAGTTAGAAGATGTAGGTCTATAACACTTCCTGAAGCCTAAGGCAGATGAATCACTATAATGAAGGACCCCCCCCCCAAATAGAACTAGTTTCTGAGACTGCCTACTTCCAAGACCCCATCAATGACAACTGAATAGAGAAAAGACTTGGAAAAAACTGACCTAATTTGATGTAGTTGGATGGGTCAATAAATATAACCATGGCAGTCCTCCAGATAACCAGATCTGAAGCCATATAGGGTACCAATTAATTTCTGAGTGTAATTTAAGATGACAACCAGCATCTTGAATTATATCCTCAGGTAGCCAATGCTGCTCCTGAATTAGCAGGTACATTCATCATTGCCTGGGCTTCCACATTTTCTACCAGCTGAAACCACTGACTCTTCTTTAAAGCTAGCCCTATGTATATATATATTATAGTAGCCCAACTGGTAGTCACTAGAGCATGAATGCCTGTGAGTAGGGCTAAGGGCTAAGAAAAAATTATAACTGGCACTTAAGGTGTAACTTTGCAAAAGCCCTCTTAGATAAATGTCATCTGTTTTTCAAAGTGGGAACTGTAAGTTTAGGAAAACTCTTAAATTGCAGCTATCTCTGATCATGGAAAATATAACTCTGTCGAGAGTCAGAGAATTTCCCAGGGATTCCACAAATCCAAAGCCACTCCATGTTGGAAGGATTCAGTTTGGCTATATTTCTGTGCTTTGTTGTTTTCATCTTTTATTATTTTCTGAGTGTTCTGGTGCTACATGTATTTTTAATTTTTATATGGGATTTGTTTCACTTTGAATTTTATGTGAGCTGCAGAAAGACAGTTTTGGTTATGGCAGCTCTTAAATATTATTTCCTCTGTTAATCTCCAGGTTAGCATTACCGTAGAGACAAGATGCATAAGTGCACCATACTGATAATACCAAATCCTGTACCAACATATAACCTTCCTGGATTCATGTAGATGTCTGAAAGGAATGGAGACAGGTCAGATCCCTGGAGGACTGCAAGAAGTAGGGGTCTCTAGACAAACCCACTTCCACTGTCAATACTGATTGGAACTAATGCCTAAGGAAGATGGATATTGACTGTAGAGCAATGCCGTCTCTTGATTCCTTCAGAGACTGTCCAAAAGGATTGGGATTTTCCTGATTCTACTGTCTCCATCCATAAGTGTGACCAATATGGTTTCTACACTGTTATATCAGTCTCAATCCTGCTTGGGCTCAAAACATTTGTTTTCTTCAGAGCTTCTTACATTTCATAGTCTTCTAAGGAAAGATGGTCTGAGACCATTAGAATAGCTTGTAAGAATTTGCTGTCCTTTCATGACACCTGAAATCAATTCCAAGAAGTGGAATCCTTTTTTTTTTTTTGGGTGGGGAAGTGTGGTGTCTTCAAGGCAGTGTTGACTCACGCCTGGGCTATTGCCTGCATTTTTCTTGGCAAGGTTTTTCAATACTGGCTTGCCATTGCTCCTTCCTAGAGCTGAGAAAGAATGACTGACTCAAGGTCACCCAGATGGCTTCATGCTTAATATGGACTACAACTCATGGTTTCCTAGGCCTGATGCCTCAATCATTACACCAAACTACCATATACTGGGGAAAAGGGAAAGCACAAGTTTGTTAAATTAATATTCTGAAACACTGTTTTTATTTCTTAACATTTTTTTTCATTTATCAGTATATGATTCATTTTTTCCACTAATTAAGTTTTAGTGATTCTCAGTCACATCAATATGTGTTGAAAGCTTGTATGCAAATTATATTTTAAACAATCACAAAATCCAAAGAGTCTCACTGAGTCATAAGTATTATATAATGCATTTCTGCCTTGGGGAAAACTGGAATTCCCAATCTGAACATGGCAGTCAGCTGCAATATCACCCTGATTCTATTTTCTGAAATATTTTACAAGACCTCTGAACTAGGCCTGAAATACAACCGTCTCTTTATCTTTAGAATATTTAAGGCATAAAAAACAATGGATTTATTCTATCCTGGAAATATCAAAATCATATTATACTTTCTGCCTTCTGTATATGAGTGAATAGCAATAGTAATAATAGTGATTCATTTCAATTGTCATTATTAAAACCCTTCTCGCATATAGAAATTTTGATTTGGAAATAAGTTCCAACTGATTTTGGTTGAATGAATTATTCATTTGCAATGGGACAGTGATGAGGAGGTAGAATCTAAGTTAAGAAAATTATTGGAGTTTTGCAATACTAAAGAAGCAAACTTGTCCAGAAAAGAACTTTAACAGAGAATAACATAGGAAACCATTCTGATCCATATCTGTCAATAAATTTGAAAAGTTCAGAAGTGTATCCTGAAATTGGTAGTACGGTATCCTTGATTACTTTTGCTTTGCAGGGAAGTACAGTAAGTAGTAAAAGTAATTCACCACATGTGATTTTAAGAAACTTTAAACCTGAACTTTTTATAGCTTGTATAGTGCATTATGATAAATTAAAGCTTTTCAGGATTGCCACAATGGTCTAAAATCTAATCATTAGTTATGCTCAGTGGTGGGATTCAAGTAATTTAACAACCGGTTTTCTGCCCTAATGATTTCTTCCAACAACCAGTTTGAGAAACTGCTCAGAAAGTTAACAACCGGTTCTGCCGAAGTGGTGCGAACTGGCTGAATCCCGTCACTGGTTATGCTACTCTGCATATATACAAGAGACAAACTAATATGAAAAAATCTGCGATAATACAGGAACTGATAAAAAAGGTAACTTGCAGGTCTGTAAAGCAAAGAAAAGCTGAAGTAAAACTATAAACATATTTAGTGAAAGTTTCACTAAATGACCTATTTATATTTCATTAATGATTCCCTCCCTCCCTCCCTCCCTCCTTCCCTTCCTTTCTTTCTTCCTTCCTTCCTTGGCATTCAGGAAGGGAACAGTTACAGTAAACAGAAAAATTGAGTTTTCACCCTATTCTATTCTAGGAATAGTGCAACTGTTTGGATCAATGTGGAAAAAGTTCTTTGGATACACAATCAGAATCTTGTACCTCCTAACAGTTCCTTAAAGCAGGTATGCATTTTTCTGGGTTTGTACTTTTTTTTCATCTGGGACCACAAAACTACCATGTGAGCCCAGAAAAGGTGCAGCTGCTGACAGAAACAATGAGCATGTACATGCCTGATCAGAAACATCTTTCTTGTTCTGAATACAGATAATTTCATATCCCTATTTTTATATAATTTTCTAAAATAACAGTGCCACCTAGTGCTCTTACTATCTCACAGGGCACTTCACCATAACTGCTGCATATTCCAACAGTATGAATGAGTTTATGGGTACACAGACAGTCCACTTATTTGCAGTTGTTATGCATCTTGACAAATAGGATTCTCATATCCTAGGACCATTTAGGCCTGTTCCAGCTTGTGAAAAATGCAGTTCTGAAAGGAAGGAAAAACATGTGCATGTTGGCATATCTGCACATATATTTTGTGCATATTTCATAGAATCACAGAATAAAAAGGTTGAAAAATACCTTAAGAAGCATTTTGTCCAACCTTATGTCCAATGCAGGAATATTCTACTAAAGCACTTTTTTTAAAAAAAGGCCATAAGTCTTTGTTTAAATACTATCAGTGAAAGAGGTAATCTCTTACATTGTTGTACATTACTTAAGAATTAACAACCAATAGATATTCTTTATTATTTTAACACATCTTTCGTTTCCTATTTTCTGAAACAACTCTAATAATTCTGCCCATTATCTATTTGATGGCTCTCAGGTACTTGAAGTTAGCTTTCACATCTCCTAGCGATCTTCTCTTCTCCAGGCAAAACATATTTAACACCTTCAACTACTCCTCTTTAATTTCTATTTTCATACCCACATATTATCATAGTTGCTTTTATCTGGACCATTTTGTGTTCATCTAAAATGTGGAAAGCATATTCCAGTTATGTTTTCACCAATACAGAATAGAGAAATGATGATTTGTCTGGATTTTGATGCTACATACAGTATCTGTCAATACAGCCAGGATTGCATTTTGCTTTTTTACAGCTACATCATCCTGCTAGTCCATGTTCAGTCTGTGGTTCATTAAGACACGAGGAAATGAGTCTCATCATATTCAACGAACCATAATCCTTAGCTCATATGTATGAAGAAAATTGCACTTTATTCCTTTTTCTAAAGGATTTTTAGTATCGATCAATTTGCTATAAACAACTCATGGAAATTTTCATTTAACAAATTAGGAAAAATCACTTTATAAACACAATGTACAAATTACATTACAATATTACAAATAATATTGATACACATTTTTTATATTTGATGAATCTACATATTGGCTAATGATAAATCCTCAAATTCCTGCCTCTTTGGCTTTGGCAGAGCTGTGTCATCTTAAATACTTTGTGATTCAAAGTGAATGAAAAGTGATGATGTCTTTTTGGAAAGGTTCATTGCTTTGATTATAAGTGTTGAATTTTGTTTTTTTAAGTAGAAATCCTTTGGTATTAACTGTGGAACCAGTGAATCATTTTATTTTGATTTGGCTGTTTCAGTTGGGTTGTTCAATTCTGTCACAAGAGAGGCAAAAATGCCAAAATTTGATGCCTTTATCCTGCAACAAACCCCCAAATAATTTTCATAGATTATTATTGTAAAGATTATTGCCCATATGATCTATGATAAATATCTTCTAATTATTTATTGATCTAGAATTCAGATGAGCTTAATTCATATCAAATTAATTCTATCACTAATTGCAACTATAAATAGGAGAGACTAAAAACAAATTCAACATAAAAATGGGTAACAACTACAAATAGTGATAAAATAACCTCCCATGCACCATGAAAGATGAATTCAAGCTAATAATTATTAGATTGTAATAATTTAGCATTGTAATAATTATTTGTGGTGGGAGTATACATGAATCCCTTTTCAGAATGTTTATGACTGAAAAAAAAAATGACATTATTTGAACTGGGAATCTTGTACTTGATCCTAAAATGGATAAATTTTCAATTGTACCCAAATTGCATAGGCTTTTTCATCACTGTTAAAGTGTTGGCTGGCATCTTGAAGGTTTTGTAATCTTTGTTCAGTGTGGGAAATATAGACTGAAGCATCACCAACTATAGCTGTCATTTTGAAAACAGAAGTCTCTACAATAATTGAATCAATTGTTACAACTATTTTGGGAAACCTTTCCTTTTTCCTTTAAAGACTATCCATCATCACCACCACTATCTATCTTCCTTCAAAACAGTTACTTCTAAGGCATGTATTTAGCTTATAATGTATTTGGTGCCATATTTTACTGATTCTATGTCAACTTTTTCACCTATGTCAATTTTCTTAAGTATTTGGTTAGCCACATTTTCAGTTTAGTGTATATTCTTTGCCATTTCTCATTTTTTTCCCTGTCCGCTTACATTGCTGGTGCCCCTTATCATGCAAGATCCTTCTAAATGCTTATTCATAATCAAACCTTCATCAAAGATCCTCCAGAACATTATAAATAACATTTTTACAGAGAGAAACAACTCAAACATTTTTAGAGCAAAATTCCAAAATTGAGCTATTTAAAAAGTTTTACATTCCCATGTAAAGTAGACAATAAAGAGTTATTAGCAGCTTGATAATAATTCTAAAAACAGAAATAATGTTATTCATTGAGACCCATTTTTAATTCACACCTTATTATTTTCCATTTCTATTTTGAACTGGAAAACTAGATCTGATTTCAGGAGATGACTGCTGCTCCCTTACAATCCTCCCAAAGTTGTTCTGATGCTCAATGATTTCTTTCTAGATATTAACATGCAAGACCATTTATAATGAGGCCAGCATTCCCTATGTTGCACTGATTCTCCAGAGTTTATTCTGCATATCCATAGGCTGTATAGCTTAAATTGTCAAAATGTAAGCTATACAAAGCAGAGAAACTGCGTGACATTTATCCTGCCTGTCACTTTTGCATAAATAAATGTATTGGCTTGTTTCATACAGGATGATCCTCAGCTGCTGAAGACAGAACAGAAAACAGCTGCATTCTGCTATAGCCTCAAAGCTTTGCACAGCCAATCATAAGCTTTAGGATTTGAATGGATGTACATAAATATGTTAAGAGGTAGTGTTTCACAGAAATCAAAGCAATGGGGAGGCATCTATCTGGGGAGGTAAGCTACTTTTTATGTTGTCTAAGTTGCTGCTGATCTCTTTTTTTGCATCACTGTGTTTTAATAATCCATCATTACCATATTTCTATGCTATGGAGGTTTACTTATGATGGGCTTTAGATCTTATTTATTATAGAGTAGGCAGATATCTATCAGAGAGCCTAATTGCTTACTTGCTGTGTTTAACATGCATGCGTTTTGATTTTAGTAACCATTGCTTCTTCGGCAAAAATCACAGAAATGTGGTACGCTGAACTGCAGACTGCAGTTCTAACCTAAAAAGCACTGCAGTATATAAAAAAAAATGTAACCTTGCAGCAAAGTTAGCTAATCAGTTTTGTAAATGTAGCAAACATTAACCTTTTTATTACAGCATCGCAATTGTTCATTGAATTTCTTTTACTCACCATGGATGTGAATTATTCTATCATGCTCCAGAGTGAAGTTAGCAGCATGATGCTCAGCCCAGCAGAAAAAAATCAGCACCAGAAAAAGTAGACTCTTCATCTTTTATAGTCAAGAATCTTCTTCACTGCAAAAAACATTAGATGGCAAAGAAGCTGTTGGCATCTGGAAATCTTAATAGTAAAGCTTTATACAGTTTCTCTGAGTTCCATCCTTCTCTTATTATTGCTCATTGTTTTGTGCTTGTAAAATGACAGAGCCACATAATTAAGAAATCTTACTAGGAACGTCCTCTTTGTCGGGAAGTTAGCTCTACAATTAATTGACTGCCAAATGACATGTACTGTTGGGTAACTTTGTCCATTAAGAGAGTAATTGATATTTGCAAACCATAAAAAATAAGTAAAGGTTGTGATCCTTAAAGGTTGTGGACTCCGGTTTAAGTATTCAGAACTATGCTGTTCATAAACAAAAGCATACTGTAACTTAGACACAGAATATAAATACTATTTTGCATCTCGTGACTGTTTTTGCACCTTAGTTAATTTAGCATGCAAGTGCAAGTTCTTCAGCTGATCCGAGAGGCAGACTGCAGAGGCATGCTTTCTTACAGAGGCATACTCACCATTTTATAGCTTAGTCTGGAGAGAAATGTTGAAAACCTACATAAAACAGGTTAGAGTTGCAGGTTCCATACTGCAGCTGCCCTGACTGATTTGTATTCATTTCTATTTAGAATGCTGACGCATGAAATTATTGTGTCAGTTAGGGTCCCTGCAGTTAACAGAGCTGCTGAGAGCTGCAGGATAATACTCTGCAGAGGAACAGTTAAGAAAATGAAGGCCTGGGATCCATAGGAAGGAATATAATTCAATATTTCATCGGCAGAAGATTCAGTTTGGCATTTTCTTTTTATTCAGAAACATTTTCTGGATGTGTATTCTACCCAGAGATTTTTTTTCCAGCTGAATCCATGACTTGCTTTTTGCACAGAGTGGTGGTATAAAAGTAATTGCAAGAGGACATCATGACCTCTGGCACTGAGCTAAGATACTGAGTTAACATTGTGAGAGATATCTCACAATGAACCTGAGCTACCATTGTGAGGAATATCATTGTTCTGACAGTACATTTCTGCTCATCTCAGAATGAAATTATAGATTAAGTTCAGGAAGTTTTGTGTTTCTGTGTATTTCTCTGTGTGTATATGCACTCCTTCATATCCTGTTGACTTTTGAAAACTGCCTGGAGAAATCCCTGCAGTCTTCATGGCAAGATTTTGGAAGTGGTTTGCCATTGTCATCTTCATAGGGCCAAGAGAAAGGAACCCAGCTGGTTATGTCCATGGGAGGGCTTGAACTCGTGGTCCCCCAGTTTTTAGCCTGGCATTTTAACCACTACATCAAAGTGGCTCTCAAAATTAGGGTGAGACAGTTCAAAATCAAATTCATCTAGTGTGGTACTAAAACATTAGATGTCTATCCACTAAATACACTTATCTACAATGTCTTGAGAGAAAATGAGACCAAATAGCTTACTCCAAAAGCCCCTTTCTAAGACTATTTATCTTGAGCAAAGCTATTATATATTGATCAGCCAGGCACAGAATAAACTGCATGTGGGAATTCTCATACATGGAGGCATGTACAGAGAAATGTATAACTGTATTCCCTATGTCAGTGTTTCTCAAATTGGCACTTTCCAAGTGTCTCTTCAACTCCCAGTATTTTCCGCAGTGGCACTGTGTTGACTGAAGCATTCTGAAAGTTGAATTCCATGCTCACTTGGGAAAAGATAATCCAGCACAACTGATTCTTTTTGAACAATATTAATCTAATCCATACAGTTAGTTTGCTTATTTGTGGCTTAACATATTGTGTAATGAGTAATAATGGTTTAGTGGCTTAGCATGTTTCATGAATGTAGCTGGTCCTTAGTTATTCATGTGTGGTTTACTATGCCAACCATAGTAAAACAAGCTTTGCTCTCACAATGCATTGTGATCTTCCATGAACATTGCCTTCTAATGTATAGAAGCTGGAAATATTTAATACATTTAAAATTGAAGACAGCAGAAGAGAGCATTTATTTGGTCTTTTAAAAATTATATATTTTTGCTTTTATAATTTCCACATTGTTTCATCATTTTTCAGTCTTTCATCCTTAGCTTCCAAATAACCTGAATAATCTGTAGTTGTTCATAGGTATCCTTCTGTATTAGATGACTGAAAAAAGTGATGAAAACTGCACTAATGGAAAAAGTAGAAAGTTCAAGGGGAAAAAAAAACACAAGAGTGCCAAAAAGTCTGCTAGGTTTTGAACCAAACAGAATTCTGAATACAAGACAAGTATTATACACATTGAGCTGTTACAGCATTCATAGGAAAGATATTACAGAGTATGGGAAACATTGATTCATTTGCAGAGATGTTCCTGATTCTGCATAATAGCCATTAAAACTGCTCAGATTAGCCTACATCAAGGTCAAGTATTTTCCTCAAACACCAGCAGTGCTTGAGGCAACAGAATATGGAAAAGTTTACTTCAGAAGTGAAGCATAAAAACATGTCCCCGGGGAGCTAAAACAGGGCAATGTTTTCCACTTTTGCCTTCCAAAACTTTCTGAGACAAGGAAATCTGATAATCTGGATAAGCCTTTAGGAGTCAAGTCTTGCTTGAACTCTGAAGTTGGACCAACCAAATGGGTGTATGCTCTTATCATTGCAGGGAAAAAAAAACCCTGTAACTTTTATTTTGGTTTCATTTAGGGATCATAATATTCTTGTTATATAAAAGCCCATAACACATTCATAGAACAACACAACCCTGGAACTCTGACACTTGCCTTTAAAAAAAGAGATGTTCCAAGATAAGATTAATACTAGTTTGTTTTAGATAGCACAATTCATATTTATTATTCCCCATTTTCAACTGACTATAAGCCTGGGGAATTGAAACAAAACTAGAAAAACATGTCGTGGCACACTTCAAAGTACCCTTTTGTTAAGAGTTCTGATTCACTGTCCCCTTCAAGAGGCGCTTGTTTTCAGAATTTGTACATTAGTGTAATTGGTTGCACTTTGCCAACAGACACAATATTTGAAAGACTTCTCAGTTTCCATTACAGTTGCAGGTTTTTGTGCCAAGAGTATACATGAAGTTCTGGAACTTCATAAAAAAGTAAATCTTGTGAATCTAATAAAACTTACTGATTTGAATAGATTTTTCCTTGTTTACTAGAAATTGAACTGATTATGGGTAGGAAATGTAGAGATGTACAAAACTGCTTATTTCTTTATATTTGCCATTCTTTGCTTTCTAAGATCAATGGTAAATCTACTCTATGGCATAGCTTGCTTTCTAAAATCAGTGGCAAGAATGTCTCAAAGTTTTCTTTTTCCAAATACAGTAGAACTTCTGGTCATGAATGTTTCTGACCATAACCCAAAAAATTCACATTTTTTTTTCCCGTGGCTGTTTTTGCGCCATTTTTTTTTGTAAGCGCCAAATTTCCAAAATTAGGTTTGGGTCATGACCAAATCAGTTTGCAACCAAAGTTATGGAACAAATTATGGTCATGACCAGAGGTTGTACTGTAAATGGCTATAAGGTAAGAATTTGTTTTTCAAATGAAACAACAGTTCTACCAATAGATTTATTGCTAGCTGGTGATTTCCAAAGATCAGTTAACATGCACAAATGCAATGATTTTGCTAGTGCACTACAAATTTATTTATTTAAAACTTGTACAGCTACCCATTTTAAAACCAACTCTGTTTTATTGCTTACAAGCAATAAAACAATATAAAACTACCAACAATAAATTAGAAACAGAAAAACTGGTGTTATCAACCACACTTTCTGGACCTTAGAATAGGATAGGATAGGATAGGATAGGGTAGGGTAGGGTAGGGTAGGGTAGGGTAGGGTAGGGTAGAGTAGAGTAGAGTAGAGTAGAGTAGAGTAGAGTAGAGTAGAGTAGAATAGAATAGAATAGAATAGAATAGAATAGAATAGAATAGAATAGAATAGAATAGAATAGAATAGAATAGAATAGAATAGAATAGAATAGCAGAGTTGGAAGGGACCTTGGAGGTCTTCTAGTCCAAACCCCTGCTTAGGCAGGAAACTCTACACCACTTCAGACAAGTGGTTATCCAACATCTTCTTAAAAATTTCCAGTGTTGGAGCATTCACAATTCCTGGAGGCAAGTTGTTCTGCTGATTAATTGTTCTAACTGTCAGGAAATTTCTCCTTAGTTCTAAGTTGCTTCTCTCCTTGATTAGTTTCCATCCATTGCTTCTTGTCCTACCCTCAGGTGCTTTAGAGACTAGCTTGACTCCTTCTTTGTCTCATTCCAATTCCCATTCCCCACATATGTGGGAAAAGCCAGGTCTTGAATCCTCTTTGGAAGAATAAAAGAGTAGGGGGCTTCAGGGGTGAAATGCTCCTGGTTCGGATCAGATCGCTCGATCCAGTAGCGATGGCGGCAGGTGGTTCGGAGAACCGATAGCAAAAATCTCTGCACCCTTCCCCCCGCCCCATACCCAGTTGAGCCGCAGGATCATCAGAGGCTTTTTTTTTTTTACTTTTAAAAGCATTTTTTCTACAACCTCTTCCAACAAAAAAATGCTTTTAAAAGTAAAAAAAAAAAGCCTCTGATGATTGCGCGGCTCAGCTGGGACAGTCAGAGGCTTTTCAAAGCATTTTTTTCTGCAACCTCTTGGCTGAAGAGGTGGTAAAAAAAATGCTTTGAAAAGTCTCTGACGATCCCAGCTGAGTTTCCTGATTGTAAGAGAGGTATTTTTAAAAAAGCATTAGACAAAATTCTTTGAAAAGTTAAAAAAAAAAAGTTGGCCACGCCCACCAAGTCACATTCCCCCCACTAAGCCATGCCCACAGAACCAGTAGTAACAAATTTTACATTTCATCCCTGGGGGACTTGTCCATAGAACACAGGCTGCATCGTTAACAAAGGGGATGCTATGAAACATATATTTGAAAGTACTTACTACAAGTTATTCTGATAGATTTAAGTTGATATATTTTCTTTTTTTAAAAGTTAACCTGGGATGTTTTTCCATCTAAGACATGGTTCGGCTCTTGCTGGGTTTCAGCTAAAGAGGTGGGTGTACAGTTTACTGAGTTAAGATCACTGGCATCAATGGGTGAAGGTGTCAAAAAGGCAAAGTGGTAACCATGGCAATATGAATGAAGCTGAACCCCTCTGTACATGAACAAAGGGGTGGGCTTTGAGATCACTCACTGACTGCCATCTTGACATTTTTTTACTCCCTTATCCCAGTATGGAAGCTGATGTTTCCAATGCATGTTAACGTTCTCACCTCCTACTCTTCAGTCTTTGCATAACCAACCTCCTTTCCTACTGCCTTATGTACTAAAATATCATGGAACAATTCATTCATAAGGAATATTCAGTAAAACTATTCAGATAATAAATAATTTGTGAGACAAAAATAAAATGTTTCACGATTGCAAGAACTTTATCATTTTTTTAAAAAAAATGTACTTTAATATTTGTACCGTATGTACCACCCAGCAAAAACTGGCAAAAACTGGCTAACCTTGTCCCTAATCAGAAACGGTTATGTATGGTTAGGCTTAGGGTTTAGCCATCTGCCTTTTCCCCTTTGCTGTTTTTGGAAGGCAAGAACACATGACTGTTGCTTTGTTCTTCCCACTGCCTATTAGAAATGTAACCTTAAAGTGTGTTTTCTGTTGTGAATTTAAAGTGTTCTTACTACTTAAATTGACTATTTGTTTTGGATGGCGTACTTGACTTTGCTACAGTTAATCCCAATAATTTATACTGTATTTCACAAAAGGAGAAATGCCACCATACTTAAAGGATTAACTTAGTTAAATTTTCTACAGTTTTAATTATTTTTTCTCTTTTCTGTTCACTACCCACATTTCCCAGGATACTTCTTTCTTTATTAACTGCAGTGATGCATCTCTTAATCAGTTTTCCAGTCACTTGAAATGGAAGGATTTCATGCGAATCAACATGAAGTTACTCGAAAAAAGATAAAACAATATACTACAGGACTGACCAAAGACCAAAAAAGTAGATAGCTCAGAGGAAAGAAAAAATAGTAATAAAATATGGTCAGGTCTTTACCAGCAACCTTTTGTTTGTAAGACAAGTGTTTATAATCTTGGCACTATTGTAGCATTACTATTAAAGGTAGCTCCTGAAGACTTATAAGGCAGTTATAAAGGAGTTTTATTTTAAATCTGGTTATTTTGTTTTCATGAATCTGCATTTTGATGCTTTAACTTCTCTGTGTGGCATAGATAATGCATATATATAGTACACACATATATCTGGTAAGCCCTGCCAGCTTGATGAAAAATGATTGGCAATTGCTTTCTTAGAACAGAAAGTTAAGATAGCTAAGAAACAGAGTAACATTCTAACGGAAAGACTGTTTCAGTCTGGACAGAATTATTTTAAGATGGTTTAAAGATCAAGGAGGGAGAAACACAGGGCAGGAAGAATTTAAGGAATTTAATAGCTGGACAGGAGAATAATTAGCTAAAGATTCTTAGCTAGTAGGAACTCCTCAAATATTCTTGAAGAAGGGAATGACAAACAACAATCCATCATATTGCAAAGAAAACTACATGTCCAATGTCCATTAAGTAACTGAGGCTCAAGCTATAGTTTAAAGAGACTTATTTACGGAACAATTTTAAATTATGAAATTTGGAATATATAATAAAGAGAAAGAATCCTTGTTATCATAGTTCAATAGAAGGCAGGCTAAGAACAATAATTGTTTATAATGATACATGTTAAGTTCATTCTGATATTAAAAACGAACACTGTCCTGTTTTAAGTATCATGATACCCATTCCATATAATTTCATATGATGGGGGAACACAGAGGATTTCTTGATAACTATCTGTAGTTTGGTTCCTTTCTTATTTATTTACTTACTATTATTTATATATCTTTCCAGTCCAAACAGAATTCTGAGTGTATGATCAAACATTGAAATAAGTTCAGTGACAAAACAACAATAGGAAACATTAGGGCTTTGAGCATTAATTGCAACATTGTTTCATATATTTACTAATTTATTTGTAATTGTAATTCTTTTAAAAAAAGAAAAGTCTATTCTCTTAAATTTAAAAATAATTGCAAATAAATATTAATAAATAGTGCACAAATAGACACATTGCCCATTGTCCCCATAGTTTTTTTTTCTTTGCATATGAGTAGAGAGAGACAGCATTCTCTAACTAAAGAGATAATGAATGCTTCAAAAAAACAAATTTTTGCTAGATCTGCCTTTTTTTAAACATGAGGGGCAAGGACTAAGCATTTTCCTCCCAGCTGCAGCACAAGAAGCACTGTGCTCTGAAAACATGGATCCTGCTAGACCTGCATTAAAACTGCAACAACAACAAACAACAGTGACAAAAAGAAAACCCTTCTTTCATCATTTTAAAGAAATAGTTGAACACTGAGTAAGATAGAATGGGCTTCAGCAAATGAATCTTTTTCAGCACTTCTTTTTCAGATTATCAGTTTGCTGTTCCTCGCAGACCCAATCTGCAGCTGTAGTGAATAAGGTTGGACAAAGGACATTTATCCCTTCCCTCCTCCAACAGTTTTGTTGACATTCCTCTATTTAGGAAATGTGGGGAAACATCTAACAGCATCATTGGGGAACAGCTTCATCTGGAATTGCAAGGAGAGAAATATACGTATCCTAGGATACCCAACTGTGAGAGGACAGTGTGAATGTGGAAGTGTAAGGTGTCAAAAGGAATAAATATGTGTAGGTATGGAGTGGGACATTAAATTGCACTCATGTAGTATCCAACAAATTATGGAATTGAGAATCATCTGTTAGAATAAGGGATATAAAAAAAGTACATTACATCTCTCAATCTCTATAAAAAATGTTCCATATGATATTGCTGTATTGGGGGGAAATGGAAAAAAAACACTAAAAAGAGCATACATATAAAGAAAACAGACAGGTTTTCATGCTAGTGTTCTAAAAATGGAAGATTATTATAGGGTATAGTATACCAAATAAAATTTCAATTTATCAACTCATTCTTTCTCATTCCAATGCTATAGCAGTTCATTTGGAACTTTACCAGGCTGTGTTTTATCAAATAAATGCTGCTGCTGGAACAAGATCAAGCAATATTTATATTACCCTGGGAAGTACTAGAAGTCAAAATGGATTAGTTATACTATTAAATACTATAATAAATTTGCAATTTTTCTGAGCACCAGTTTGGGACCCTGGTTCTTTTTTCTTTTCTTTTTTTGGGGGGGCTGACCTTGATCACATCTCTATTATACCTATTTTTCATCTTCCTTGTCTTTGATAGAATGATAACATTCTCTTTTTCATATATTTTGAATCTTCAAGGCAACTAAGGACTGTGATTTTACCCAGAGTTCACATGTGTAATAGATTTCATAGTTACTAGCTTTAATTAAAGAGTGGAAGTTTTACACTGCGCTATTCAGTAGTTCATTGAAGAGTTTTATCCATTTTTCTTTTAAAACAACAAGACTGTGTAAAGAATCTGCCTATATACATATATATGTGCAAATCAAAACCAAGATTCTCTGTGTTTGATGAATACATAGATAATATGGCAGTTTTGTTTTCATTTGATAGCTCCATAATCTTATAAATGATTAAATTTCATTATAACACTGAAGGTGATAGTCAATAGAAGATCAATGTCTAAGAAAATTTAATGATGGCGTAGGTTTTATGTTACCATAAAATTCCACAATAGACAATTTATGGAGCAGAAAAAAAGTAGCTGCCATGAAGAAAAGAGATCAACTTATTTTCCAAAGCACTAGAAGGCAAGAGAAGAAGAAATGTATGGAAACTAATCAAGGAGAGACGCAACTTGGAATTAAGGAGAAATTTCCTAACAGTGAGAACAATTAACCAGTAAGAACAATTAACCAGCTTGCCTTCAGAAGTTGTGGGTGCTCCATCACTGGAGACTTTTAAAAGAGATTGGACAGCCATTTATCTGAAATGGTATGGGGTTTCCTGCTTAAGCAGGGGGTTGGACTAGAAGACCTCCAAGGTTCCTTCCACTTCTGTTAATTTTCAAAGCTGTATTCATTTAAAAATATTTTGCATGAATCTAAGCAAAATAAGATAATCTCATGAACTGTGGTTAAATTCACAGATAGTTGTGGATAATAGAATGATTCCAAAGAAGAGCGTTTGCACAAGACGTTTGCTGTATGAGCAGTTGTTTGTTCATGTAAACATTATGAAGCCCAAACTGATTTTTCCAGAAATGTTTTCATGAGTGTAAATTTTTTTACTGAAATCTGGCCCTTTTCTTTTAATTTAAATTCTTTAAATTTAACCAGTTGCATAGAAGATGTGATCTGCAATGTCAAGGAACTAATATTTTTTCCTTAAAATATTTCTACCTTATTCAGCATATAAATGAAGTTAAAGTAAAAAAGGTAGTTGAGGTTTTTTTCAGACAGTCTTTCTAAAATAATCAGTCTTTACACAGATGTAAAATCCATGATGTTCGGTGGGCAGTGAGACATACAAATAAGTGTGCAGAAAAATGCTTAGTAGAGTTAATAATGTTTATTTTGTATAGCAATGTTAGTGCTTTGGCCCTATTTAAATATTCCTTACAAATAATATATATTTTCTTTAAAATGTTTATTCTTTTCAGTTTAGATTTCTTGTCATATAATGTATAGATAGACATAAGGCCATGATGGCGAACCTATGGCATGGGTGCCACAGGTGGCACACAGAGCCATATTGGTGGGCACGCGAGCTCAGCTCCAGCACGCATGCGCGCGCCGGCCAGCTGATTTTCGGCCCTTCTGGGCCCACCAGAAGTCAGGAAACACACTGTTTCCAGCCTTTGGAGTGGGCGGGGAAGGCCATTTTTGCCCTCCCCAGGCTCCTAGAAAGGCTCTGGAGCCTGGGGAGACTAAAAAAACAGGCCTATCGGGCCCACCGGGCCATCACATGCCAAAAGCTGGGGGGAGCATGGGGGGGCGGGGCACATAGAATTATGGATGTGGGCACGCATGCATGTGACCCCACTGTGCTCCCTCCACATTTGGCACGCGATGGCAAAAAGGTTAACCATCACTGTCATAAGGAATGTAGGCTTAAAATACTTCAATCAATTTACCTATTGCTATAATGCAATCTTCTTTATAATTGTATTCAGTGAAGTAGTCTGACTACTGGGAATACTTAAAATGATAGATAGAAAGATACTCCCAATTTTTCTCCCTATGAAATCCCAGTTGGATAGTGTACAATAATCCATAAGAGAATTGTTTATAAACTAAACAATATTATCTAGGGCTAAATATTGACTTTATGCCCAGTGAGTTACATCAGAAATAGTCAGACGATCATTTGGGATTTACTAATAGAACCTTGTTTTTCAACTATCAGCAAGGATTCCTTGTTTACAAAGATTAAATAACAATATTATTTCTTCTTAAAGTCGTGCTGCCATAGTGAAGTAAAACAGAAATAAACAGGAGAGGATTTTTTTCAGGTGTGCAAGCTATGTTTATGAAATGTAAAAAACTTTGAAAAGTGGCCTAAATGCATATTCAATTAATAAATAAAATGTAGAAAGAAATAATAAGTTTCTAGTAGATTTGTAAAATGCTGTTTGTTCACATGCATGCATTTTGGAATAGGATTGATTAGCTTTCCTATACTGTTAAAAGTCTTGCATAGTAGAGAATCATTTAGATTATTGTAAGCCTATTTTTGGTTGTGAACATTATCACATAGAAAGCCCCCATATGTTTTAAATACAAATAACCCTATCCAGCAGTCTGTAAAATTTAAACAATCTTTTCAGTGAGTAACGTGGATTTTTTTTCTTCAATTTAATTTTGTCTGATTTTCAGAGACTGCCTGGAGAAGCCCCCACAATTTTCTTGGCAAAGTTTTTAGAAGTGGTTTGCCATTGTCTTCCTCCTAGGGGTGCAAGAAAGAGATTGGACCAAGCTTGCCCAACTGCCTTTGTGCCTAAGGTGAGACTGGAACTCAAAGTCTCTTGGATTTTAACCTGATGCCCGAACTACTACATCAAATTGGCTCTACTAAAGTAAATTGACTTTATTCAAGTAAGACTAAAACAGTTCCTTTAATTCTTGTTTTTAGGGAAAGAAGACACCTACTGTTCAAGGAAATCAAGATATTTTAAGGAATCACTATAAACAGTCAATCTTGATAAAGTATTAATCATGTGCATGGAGACGAATCTATGTCACTGGATCACGTCTCTTTTATATGAAGCTGAAGGAGGCAGTGAACGAAAGAATCTGTTGCATCTGTGCCCTCATTCTCATTTCTTCAAACTCCCACAGAAATCCTTTTATAAATCTAAAACTGCAAATATGGGGAAGGAAGTATGTGGTGAAAGAGTCTCTCCATCTCAGAAGACCACAACAATTTCACAGGAGGGGCAGTACAGCCTGAAGCTCTGGACTTTTTCAGCCGTGGTCTTTTGTGTTGTGCAGGCTCCCAAGGAAGTAGCAGTAGAAGATTATAAAAGAGCTCCTCTGGAAATGCTTCATCAGGAACAAGGGAAAAGCCAAAAGACTATTTGGTGTTAATGAGGAAATACTGAAAAATGTCATGGCAAAGATACATTGCATGACTTTTGGTTTTTGTCAACTCTCAGAACAAAAGATTCATGGATGTTATACTACAGAAATAACCAATTACTTTAGAAGTCTTCATTAATCAGGAAAAAAAAAGGCCATTGATTTTAATTTGAAAGCTATGTTAGCAGTGTATTGATAATATGATAATATAACTTGGCTGCTACTTTTGATAACTATGTTCTCAATACCTTCCTCCGTGCAATGTCAGAACAAATAACAACACATGTGTTTAAGGAGATTAACAGCCTCTTGTACAAGGATGCTTTTCTTTATATATTTCTGGTTCTTTATCAAAATAAATCTGACATCTAGTAGTTCTTCTTTTTGAGACATCAAAACCACATTAATATAAGATCATAACAGTCCTGAAGTATCAGTCCAATAATCCACTTGATCTAGCATGTTGTATTTTTAGAAAACCTAGAATAAGAGGATGATGGTTAATATCTAACGTTCACTGATGGGTAACATCTAAGCAAACTACCATTAAGATGAGAAGTTATTGATAGTTCTTGTCTTCAAATATTTTCCCAGTCTCCCTTTAAAACTATCCAAATTAATAGCCATAAACATATCGCATGATAGAAAACTATGTATTGACATATATGTTTCTGCACCAAAGTGATATTTTTGAATACAAATACTGCATATAATATTATTTTTAGGTTCTATCCTTACTATGTTTGGCTACCTAAATATATACAGATCAGTAGTGGGTTTCAATTTCGGCCGCTACCAGTTTGCTCGTGGGTGCACTTGCTCTCGCCTCCTGCTGCCGCTGCTACTGGTAGCAACCCACCACTGATACAGATCCACTCAAATTTACTACAATTAGAGAAACAGTTACTTTAAAACAAGTGTTTGCAATATATGCAACAGAACAGTTGTTGCAGCCTATTGGCTGCAGAATTAGTAACAGAACTAGCTATGTAGCCCTTAAGAAATTACAAACAGAACTAACTATTTTTCTTAGTAGCCCTAAGAAAAATAAACAGAATAACAATATTTTAATATTTATTAATTTTTCTGTTTATAAGCTTGAAAGGATTTTATTTAAATGTTGCCAATTTACCAGTAAGCACAGCCACAATGAACTTTCCACTCCTATTGTCTATGTAACTGCTTATCAGATGGCGTCAAAGAAAGCTATTTCTGGCCTTGAAAAAAAAAATCAAATGTAATAAATTGAAGCTAAGCACAGTAAAAAAAAAAATGTGTCAGTTAAGTAAACTTTTTACAAGAAAAAAGAACAAAAATCACAATTTAATGTTACCTTGAAAATTATGTTGTCTGTTGGTTTCATTTCTATTCTTCCTGAGTGTGTTGGGTTTAATTAGAGCTCAAATTCTAGTTAAGAATATTGCCATTATCCTAACACTCAAGCCATTAACTTAAAACTTCATTGAGATAATGGTTGAACATGACCTCCTCTGCTTTGAAAAAGGTGAGAATACTCTTATGGATATCAGTCCTTCATTGATCTGCTTATGAACATCTTGCCTCCTTAGAAGGCTACATAATCTTCTTAGGGATATGGATATGTTCCACCAGTTGGTGTTAGAAATTGGAAATTGATATATTGCTTTGCAGTGGAGGAACTAAAGAAAACTGACCTTTAATCAACTTTTTTTCAAAAGTAGGACAGCATGTTTCCAATCTTCAAAAGTTTGGCAGAGCTGTATTTTTTTAAAAACTTCTGGAAAAAGCATGTCCCTTCTATTATTCATTTTGGGAGTGCAGTCATCCTGAATTGTTTGGAAATTTAGAATTTCTGGCATCTACACAGTAATGTAATACTTTTTGTGAAGATAGACCTGTGCTGCTAGACTTTAAAATATTCTTTCAGTGTATTTATATAATGGATGGCACTAAGGCAGAAGATTCTTCAAACTTATTTATGACCCTTCAAATGCCTAAAAACAATGATATATATGTAGGTCTTTGGTTATTTGGGTCTTCTCCCACGTAAAATTGGAGTGTCTTGGCGACATTTCGATGAAGTCTCATTCGTCATCTTCAGGCTGTGTTCTTGGCTTCGTGCTTCCAGGAAGCACGAGAACATGAAATTTTATGCGGGAGAAGACCCGAATAACCAAAGACCTACATACAAACACCCGCGAAAACCTCAGAAAAAATTATCTATATCTATATCTATCTATATCTATATCTATATCTATATCTATATCTATATCTATATCTATATCTATATCTATATCTGTATGTATGTATGTATGTATGTATGTATGTATGTATGTATGTATATTTGGGAGAGACTGAGATAGATCTATTCCCAAAGACCTACGAAAATAAAATAAAATAAATATTTGACTGTTACAGGGCAGAGTCAAGGAAAGGGGGTGTGGCTGGCTGACGAAGGCAAATAAGCTAGAAATAGATCTATCTCAGTCTCTCCCAAATCAACAGACAGCAAAATGCTGCTTTGATGTCTGAGAAAGCCTAGAAACTAGTGAATGATATTTCACTGTACTATGGCTGTGAAACATCTTGATTTATGTAGGAAAAGCCTGGCATAAAGAATTATGCACATAAAAGCGCGCACACACACACACACACACGCACACACACAATGTTTTCTGAGGTTTTCGCGGGTGTTTGTATGTAGGTCTTTGGTTATTCAGGTCTTCTTCTGCGTAAAATTGCAAGTGTCTTGGCAACATTTCGAAGAAGTCTCATTCGTCATCTTCAGTCTGGTATTTTCGGCTTCGTGCTTCTAGGAGCACTTCCAATTTAATGCTCATAGGTTCAAGGCTTGGAAAGACTATTACAAGATGCAATGTCCTTAGAAGATTACCGCAGACATGATAGCCTTCCTATTTTATGTTGCCAGTTACAGCCAGTTTGGGATGAGTGCTTGTAGATGAAGTTTGTTATCAGAATTGCTTAATGCTATTTCATTGGTGTTTTAAATTAATACTAAGGTTTGCAGAATTGTGTCCACAACAAAATAAAAGCTGTTAACCTGTCAGGATGATTCATGTGCCAAAGGTCCACTGGAAGCAAGGCAACTTTATTTGCAGTGTGTGAATCTTATGCTTGGTTACATAGTGCCTGAAAAAACACTTTTAACAAACATTTAACAAATGGGAACAACAAAAGAAAAGTCATAAATCCCAAATTTTCTACAGCTATCAAATTAATAAATGAACTACACAAAATGCCATTGAGGAATAAATAAATAAATGATTGTCTGGGACCTGGGTAGATTGTTTTATTCTAAACAGAATTTAGAATGAGATGCTAAATGGAAAAATGTATTTTTTGTGTTTATATGAGTACAGATGTTCTGAATATTTCTTTTTGAACGTAGTGTAAATTTTTGGTTGTTTGTGATAAAAGTGTCAAAACTCACTGTAATTCAGTAATGCATTAATATAAAAGTAGAAACGTGATTCTATTTCTATTTGATTATTACTATTGACGTAGATTGCTGTTATCTCCGTGTTATTTATGAATCTGACAATGTAACTGAATTTCTAAGTATAACATGTGTATATGCTTAACCCACATAGTCTGAATAACTCATGCAACTAAATGGCTATTGAAACTGTTAGGGATAGCATTATAAATTGAGATACATGATCAAACTATAACAATAAAATTCTATAAAAGTTTTAAGTGTAAGCTTGTCATATGCTTAGAATATTAAGCAACTGACTTACAGTTGCTAGGCTTAATAAATAATATACTAGGAGAGATTTAAAATATATCAATTGGTGGTATTTGCTTGGATTAGCACTCTTCATTCTTGTACATATGTATTTAATTTTAACTATGGATTACAACATGCTGAATAAACCGCATTTAAAGCAAATTTTTGTTGGTGTTTATTTCTTCTGAAAAAACCCCCATAATCTTCTTTGGGCTGGCAGATTATTAAAAGTTTTCCTAGTTTAAGAAAGCTTTTGGTTGTCATTTTATTAAACATAATAGATCAGTTGTGATGTTTGGAAGCAAAGGGTAAAGGATAACAGACAGCAAAGCAGAATATTAGATGATGACCAAAATTAGGTATCCACATGCCTATTTGAAGGTTCAAAATTCATTTTTACATAGAGGATTATAAACATCTCTTTCCTACATTAAGATCACTCCAAATGGTATGGTATATGTCCGTGATGGTGAACCTATGGCACGCATGCCACAAGTGGCACGTAGAGCCATATCTGTGGGCCCACAAGCATTGCCCTAGTTCAGCTCCAGTATGCATGCGCATGCCGGCCAGCTAATTTTCAGGCCTTCCGGGTCCACCAGAAACGGTCTGTTTCTCGCCTCCGGAGAGCCTCTGGGGGGTGGGGAAGGCTGTTTTTACCCTCTCCAGATTCCTAGAAAGCTTCTAGAGCCTGGGGAGGGTGAAAAATGGGCCTCCCGGGCCACCAGTCCATTGCGTGCTAAAAGAAAGGGGAACACGGGGGTCACGAATGCATACACATTGAATTATGGGTGTTGGCACACACACACACGCAACCTCTCCACGCTCCCGCCACTTTTGGCATGTGACAACAAAAAGGTTAGCCATCACTGGTATATGTATTTGTGTTTCTTCAAGCATGTACTGTATAGTATGTATGGGAAGATGTTATAAGAATAGTGGATAAACATAACCTAATCTCTTTTCCTATCACACAGATTAAATTCATTGGACCTAAGAAAGAGCACTTATCGTGAGTGGTTTTAAATAGGTTAGTCACGAGATAGCACTGGTCAGTCATATTTGAAGGGTGGAACATAAGAAGTGGAAAGGTACAAATCCTGAGCCACTTCTGTCAGTTGTCATCTGAGTCTTCACACAGCTTTTCCATTTGCTCCCTGGGGAGATGACTTCCTAGTTCTAAATGACACTGCTTATCATCTCACGCAGGGGTGTCAAACTCACGACAACACGTCATCATGTGATGTATTGCAACTTTCCCCACCCTTCACTAAGATGGAGGTGGGCATGGCCAGAGTGTAATGCATCCAGCCCATGGGCCGCGAGTTTGATACCCCTGATCGAGAGAGTGTACTGACTGATGTTATATGCGCTAACTCTAGCTGTAAAAAAAGTAAGGCTTTCATATCTTGTGTTATTTTCTGATAATTACAAAAAGAAATCTATAGTGAACTCTCATGGCCATATAGTTTCCAGGTATGGGCCTAAAGGTGTCAGCTGCTTCCCCTTTGAAAGTAAATTAATCTCTCAGAGTATAAACAAAATTAAATTTTATTAAATACAATTGAAAAATTCTTTTATCTTTAAATATTAATACTTGCTAACATTGCAAAGATAAATTATAGCATGTTCTAATCTTTGTTGCCAGTAACCTTAAATGAATGGAACAAAATATCTGTCTGAAATATATAAATAACCTTACTAATTTGGGCAGATCCCAAAGTGGTTTTTATCTACTACTGATAAAGGAAAACTGGTTTTTAAGTGATTCCCTGAATTCCCGGTTCAAATTATAATTAATATCTGTTGCTTTTTTTTTTTTTTTTTTGCCTTTCAAAAACTGTAACATTATTTTTTTTAAACCATTGATTGTTTTTTATATTATTGTTTTTAATGTTTTAAAAATTATGTGCTTCCCAGAGTCACATTTTGTGAGATGGATGGTTATATAAATATGGTAACTAAATAGCAAGAAAATAAATAGCATTAAATTATTCAAAGAAGAAACATACTTGAAGTGTGTATGCATGCACATGCGCGCACACACACACACAAATATAAATTAGCACAATTATAATTACACATTTATCTATGTCTACCCAAAAAAACAGACCCTTGAAACAGATATTCCTTCTGATTTCATGTATAGGAATTTTCTTTCCCTTTTTCAGGATGTTCTAAATTTTAATCTGGGGCCTTTTTTCTATCTCAGTATGCAAATTCTTGCTTATTTTCCTCCTGAATTTTGTCTATAGTTCCTCTTGTCTACTCTTTCTCCCCCACACATCACCACACATACCCCAAAAATTATTCTCCTGGACAGGGAACAAATCTGCCTTTTGTTTACATGTTAGCCTGAGAAAAGGTGTATATTCCAACCAATGTGCTATTTGGCATTTGGATGACCAAGGAGACTGCAATATAGTAAATGCAGGTTGACATGTACCAAAGATGGAATCAGGGATTCTCTCCGTGGGTTCTGATCTTATTGGAATCATACAATAAGACTGTAGTTGCTGTCTAAATCCTCCACAATTACTAGTTCAGTGAACAATGAGTAGATATGCTACATCAATTCATATTTAAATGTCGTTATTTAATTCAGTAAAAATGAATTATTTAAAGCAAAATGTACACTTGTCTCATTTGTTTGTTTTTAAAATACTGTGTTTTCCTGAAAATAAGACCCTGTCTTATATTTTTTGAACCCCGAAATAAGCGCTTGGTCTTATGTTCAGGGAGGTTGCGTGGAGCAAGATTGGGCTCCTCTTGCCATCTTACTTGATTTCTAGCTCTATGTTTAAATATTTTTGGGGAGGGCTTATTTTTTGGGGGCGGAGCTTATTTTAGCACATGTGCTCAAAAGCCTGATTGGGCTTATTATCAGGGTATGTCTTATTTTTCGGGAAACAGGATAATGATTAACTGTTCTTTGTGGGATTCGTTCTACCATCCATTCCTGGAGATAGTGTGTATCACTGATGATACACACTATCATTGGTTTTAATTATTTCACCAATTCATGTAAATCTATATCAATCATTAAAGGAATACTATTTAAAAATACACTTGAAGGGAAATGCTGTCTTATTTACTTCAAATATTCTGATTTTTGCAATATATAAACGAAGTACAAGACTTTTGCTCTGCTTAATTATTTAATCCACTACAGAACAATATGTAGATAGAAAAAAGAATACTTTTGTTATCTTTCTCAAAACATGACAAGATATGCATATGCTTTCAGACTCTTTCCTTGCATTTATGTATGCATAAGGTACATAATCTAAGGCTCTGAAATTATTTTGAAGGCAGCAAGGGTTTAATGCAGTTGAGATGAAAACAATATTGCTTACTTCTCAAGTGTATTTTATTTTTGGTTATGCAACATATAATGAACAAAATTAGAAACTGGTGTCAATATGTTTCTTCAACCAGTCAAAGCATTAGAGTCTTATTTTTTATTGTGTATCCATCAATAGGAAAAATGCAGCTGTTGTAATAATTGGATGTCTCACCTTGGATGAATAGAAATTAACCACTAGAAGCAGAAAGTGTTCACGAGAACAAGCATATACAGGAAGGTATAATATGTGTGTGTGTGAGAGAGAGAGAGACGGTGTGTGTGGGTGGGAATTCCTGCTTGGAACAAGTTATTTCTAACAGATGGGTTTTTAGGGATGACTTCCAAAATCCACTGAAATGACTTGGATGTTAATGGCTACATTCCATAAAGCAGTAAAACCAGTGTATTCAGCTCAGATCAATCTGGTGAATATCTACATCATTTCCAGGAAGAATTCAGTTTATAGATCACCCTTTATATATGTACTAGAAGGGAGGAGCCAGAATCATTGGTAGAAGTCATCATTGAACAGAAATGTTAATGGGTTTATTTCATAGCTTCTTTAGTTAAAATGAATTTCACTCATTAAAATGGGAAGGAGTGCTGTTTTCAGGCAATTTACGTAGAGGTGGCCAGACAAAGTAGTAGGCAGGTTGGGCCAACAATCATAACCACAAGTATTTTGATAACAATCCTAAATAATTAAGGAAATAAATAAAGATGCACAGCTATGCAGTTAGACTAAATAGCTTTAATGTGTTCAGAATACACAGGCCATAACTATAGTTTATTGAGTTAGCCTTTTGTTATGATAGTGGCAATTTTAAATATGGAAACCATGCTAACATATGGAAGCAGAACACTTCTTAGTGTTGAATTTTATTGTCAAGTGACCATTAGCTATTAACTTGTGATGGTTTCTTTTTTTTCCCCCACCACCATTTCTAGACAAAATGGTGCCTTTTGTGCAACAGTGATCATACTGATTGCTATATTTCTTTTTCTGGAGGCTGTCACTTTTCTATTTTCATGCACAGAAGGGAAAATCAACTGAGGACTAACAAAACCTTTTTTTTTTTGTTCCATTTGCTTCATGATCATAGTATTTATTATCTTAATACAAAGTACAGAGATCAAAACCAGTAGAAAGCAACTGAAATTGATGGACAAGAATACATGTAAGGTCACTAACCTCCATTTCGGAGTCTAATGGTATATTTAACTTAAAACAAAACAAAACCTCTTTCTGATAAGATGAATATTTTCATATCATTTTTTCAGCTATGAAATAATGGAACAGTCTAGCATCATACATGATCAGGTATTGCATGATACTCTTTTTGTTGCTCCCTTTCCCCCTGCAAACACTGCTGATATTACACATTTATTTTAACAACTAAAAGAAAAGTTCTGTTGCAGTGCACTCAAGGCCCACCTAACACAACATTCTGTCTCAAAAAGCTAACCATATATATAATTCCAGAGGCTCATAAGCATAAGCAAGGTGATAGCCCTCTTCCATGTTCTGCTTTCTAATAACTGTTATTTTAGGTACATTACCTTCAATTCAGGAGATAATATGAACATGGCTTAGGCCCGGGGTACTTACAGGACCATCTCTTGCCTTCCTCCCATCGTCCAATGTGCTCCCACAGAGTGGGCCTCCTCCGGGTGCCGTCAGCCAAACAATGTCGGCTGGCGGACCCCAGGGGGAGGGCTTTTCTGTCGGCTCTCCAACGCTCTGGAATAGTTTGCCCACCGACCTCAGGACGGCCCCCGACCTCCTCTCCTTTCGCCACGGACTAAAGACGTGGCTGTTCCAATAATAATCTGATCGAGGGGCTGTATAGTTTTATAATTTTTAGAATGGCTTTAATAGGGATTTTAATTTGTTTTAATTTGTTTTACTGTAATTTGTATTGATGATTGTTGTATGTAAGCCGCCCTGAGTCCTCAGGAGAATGGTGGCATATAAATCACAATAATAAATAAATAAATAAATAAGTCTTTAAGATTAGAGGCCATTTAAAAAAAAATTACAGAATCACTCAGAAGTCAAATTTACTTAATGCATTAGAATAATACATTTTTTAAAAAATCAAAAATACCCTGAAAACATTATTACTTCCTTTTCTTTTTACCATTATATCAACACCCTACTGATGATTAGCAGAAGCACTTCCACTAGTAGTTCATCACAAATGTTTACCTATGACTCACCCAATCCTATATTTCATCAATGTTCTGTTTAGTCATCTTCCCACTGATAAAAAAGACGAGATTGCATTTTTTACTGCAGGTGCCTAACATCCTAGTAAATGCAACACATTTTCTGCTACCTCAGCAATATTTTTCAAACCTTTAAAAAAATATTTTAAGAGTACTCTACCAGTTAAAGTTTACAAGTGTCAATGATGGTTGTGGCTAAAGCATATAATCACAGTCAAATGTCACACTATCATTTTTCTTTTTTCTCTTTCTGAGTGATCTTTCTTTTAGGCCACCAAGGAAAAAACAGTGATTGTTTTTTAGAATTCTGCTCTGATTATTGCAAACAACATTTGAAGCTAGGATTGGAGCCACAAATAATAGTGGTCCCCAACTTTTTTGGCACCAAGGACCGGTTTCGTGGAAGACAATTTTTCCATGGATCGGGGAATGGTGAGGAGGAGCATACAACCTAGATTCCCTCAAATGCATAGTTTACAGTAGTGTTTGCGCACCTATGAGACTGTAATGCCTGATGTTCGGAGATGGAGCTGATGTGATGATGCTAGTGTTGGGGAGTGGCTGCAAATAGAGATGAAGTTTGTTCACTTGTCCACTGTCTCCTCCAGTTCTGCGGCCCAGTTCCTAACAAGGAGTTGGAGACCCCTGACATAAAGCTTTCAAACTTCAGATTGCCTTTCTATGTGCTAGCCACCATTAATTTGGAGGCTGCTACTGTATTTTTATGTATTTTCATTCTGTGTGTACTTTAAAATTGGTTTTGTCTCAGCTGCAGCAAGAGCCTTTCAAAATTAGCACACGTGATGACACCAATTTAGCATGGTGTCAGTTCCAAATATAAAGAAAAAATTAGTTATATGGTAGGCAGGGAAGGGTTTGCACTAAGCAAAAGTGATTACATATTGCTACCTAAGCCTGAGAAAAATTGCTGACAAAAAGCATGCAGACTGCAATGCAGTCTGCACTATTCTTTATGAATTAGCCATATCTAAGAATACAATTTGCAATGTATATGCCTGCTGACATGCTGAATTCAAAGCAGAAGAAATAGCTATCCAAGATATTGAAGATCACAGCTACACATATAATGTCAAAATGGGAAAATCCTTTTACTTTTGACCTTCAGTCAACATTTTTATATTTTTTTCCTCCTCTGTCACATGCAGTAATCCATAAATGATAAATGGCAAATGATAAATTTGTTTTAAAAGAAAAAAAGACTTTGTCTTGCCAATGAAGCTATTTTCATTTTTCCTAAAATAGATTTTACTGAGAGAAATGAAGTTAACACAAAGAAAATTAAGTAGTTTTTGCCATCACAGCATCATATTTTTAGCTTACATATTCTGTTTATAGAAATTCCATTAAAGATTTTCTTTTATTATTCTTACAAAAGAATATTGTTTCCAATTCCTCATTTTTTTTAAAAAAAGTTTGCCATTTAATTACTAGCTCAGCAGCAATTAATATTTATTTATTTATTCATCACATTTCTATGCCATCCACCTCAACTAACTCTGGGCAGCTTGCAATTAAAAAAAAAACTATAAACTTATTTTTAGATAAATTATATTAATGAGGATATTCTTCAAACCTAGCTCATGTCCTTAATTCTCCTTTGTCCTCATTCTAGGTTTTCTTTGTTACTTGTGTCACTGTGCACAAAGATGCTGTCTACATTATGATGTTTAATAACTGAACTGAAACCAATGTTTCAGTTTAATTATTAATGTCTTGGACTAGAAGCTGGAAACCAAGGAAGACAGGTAGGTGACTTTGGATCGATCACTCCCTCAACCATACGAAGAAGGTTCTGGCAGCCACTTCTGAAAATGTTGCCAGTAACTGCAGGAATTTGTTATTGTAATCCTTTGTAGGCAGTGATCCATAAAAAAAAAAAAAAAACAACCTCTTGAATAACTTTCACATTTTTTAAAAATTACAGTGTGGCTGAAGTGAGATATAGTAAAAAAAGTTAATAGTAGTTTATCAAGTACTGGATATAAGACCAGTGGTGAAATTCAATTTTTTTTTACTACCGCTTCTGTAGGCGTGGCTTGGTGGGCATGGTGTGGCTTGGTGGGCATGGTTTGGTGGGCGTGGTAGGGGAAGGATACTGCAAAATCTCCATTCCCTCCCCACTCCTGGGGGAAGGATATTGCAAAATCTCCATTCCCACCCCATGCTGGGGCCAATCAAAGGTGGTACTTGCCGATTCTCTGAACTACTCAAAATTTCTGCTACCGGTTCTCCAGAACTTGTTAGAACTTGTTGGATTTCACCCCTGCGTAAGAGCCTTGGTGGCGCAGAGGTTAGAGTGCAGTACTGCAGGTCACTTCTGCTGACTACTGGCTGCCTGCAATTTGGCAGTTCAAATCCCACCACGCTCAGGGCTGACTCAGCCTCCTATCCTTCCGAGGTAGGTAAAATGAGGACCCAGATTGTTGGGAGCAATATGCTGACTCTGTAAAACCGCTTAGAGAGGGCTATAAAACACTATAAAGTGGTATATAAGTCTTAGTGCTATTGCTATAAGAATATAAAAATGAAGATTGTTTTAAAGACTGTAAATAATTAGTAGAATTATGTAAAGAAATATTTCTATTTTCAGGTATGCTATTCATGTATATGTATATGTGTATATATAGGATGTATTTTAATACACAAAAAATGACAAACACGCAGAATTTGATGCAAAAATAATAGTTATTTTAAGGAACCTTCTAGCTTGTTTGAAAAAGAAGTACTCTTAAGAGAATATTCCTAAAGAAGAATAACAATAACAGAAACAAATTGTAAATTATATTCATACTTTACTATTCATCTAGGAATACTTAGAATAATCAAGTGGAGTTTTCAGTTTAAAGAAAATCAAGCCAGGGAAATGATTTGTTCCTGTTGCATAGCATTGTCATTTAGGTTATCTACATTAATTAACTTTTAATTGAAGCTTTGAGAATCAGTCCTTGAGCTATTTAGTCTACTAATTCTTATTTAAAGACTTTAATACAGAAAGCATGTAGAATGTCATGCTTAGTTATGTTTTTCGACTTCAATATTTGAAATTCTTTGATTATGTATACAGAAAAGGTAATTGACAATAAGTCATCACCAGTACAATCCTAGTATTGGAAAAAATCCAAAATGACAAATCACATACTGTTTCCAAAATTAAGTCAGGCAGGAAAAAGACACTTTTCAGAAATTTAACTATTATTTTAAGGTATAGCGAAGTATCCAGCCTCAACCTTCCTAAGAAAAAATAGTAGTTTTGAACTAACAAAACCTTGATTTAGGAAAGGTTTTGAAATGATCTTGCTAGCTAGAATTGCTCTGTAAAATACTGAACCCAAACTGTGGTTTAAAACTTGAAATTGTAGCTGTTTGTTTATGCCAGATTTGAATCAAGATTTAAAAGCAGACATGGTTCCATGTTATGCCCAGAGCCACAAACAAACAAATTTTCAAAAATTGGAAAATGTTAAATATGAAAGTGATTAGTATACATGAGGAAGATCACTCACAAATTTACTGCTAGTCCATCTTTCGTTTGTGTGTATGCATGGTTTTGAGTCAGTGTCGACTCCTAGTGACTGTTGTACAAGTCCCTGCGGTTTTCTTGGCATGTGTTTTTTTAATGGTTTTCTATTGCCACCTTCTAATGGCTAAGACACAGTCGCTGGTCTAGGGTTATCTAGTTGGCTGTATGCCTAAAATGGGATTAGTAATCTGATCGCACAATATCTAACCCATGCCTCAATTGCTATATCAAACTGCCTCTTATTAGTCCAGTTACTCAAAACAAATAGCAGGCACATTGAATTCTTTCAAAATCTGGTTTCATTCATCAAACCACTGATACATTTATTTAATGCAAGTACCAGGAACTATGAATTACAAAATTAATTACAACACTAGCCTGATACCAAAATAACCATCCACCAGTTCTTGCTTGGTACACTGATAAGTTTCTTTTAGACAACCCATATGAAAAGGAAAGTGATTACTAAAATGCATCTAATAGTGAAATAGACCTTTTTAAAAAATACACGTGTTACAGAACACATTGGGTTACTGCAACAAAAATAATAATTTTAGTTAGAAATTATAAAATAAAATAAATTAATTAGTTCTAGATCAGGGGTGTCAAACTGTCTGCGAGTCGGATATGTCACACACAGGCCATGCCCACTCCAGTTCCGCAAAGGCAAAAAAACATTGCATGAAGGCAATGCGATGCTGCGAGTTTGACACCCGTATTCTAGATGATTCTGTTATATTATTGCTCTAAAATAGCATTTCCCCATTTGTCATTCTCCAGATATCTGAAGCACAATCTTTGCCCATGGAAAGCAAAGGTTGGGAAGGTTTGTGATCAATATACATCAGAGGTGGTATTCAGCAAGTTGTAACCAGTTCTGGAGAACCAGTAGCGGAAATTTTGAGTAGTTTGGAGAACTGGTAAATATCACCTCTGACTGGCTCAGCCCCCATCTATTCTCTGTCTCCTGAGTCCCAGCTGATCAGGAGGAAATGGGGATTTTGCAGTTACCTTCCACTGGAGTGGGTTAGGAATGGAGATTTTACAGTATCCTTCCCCTGCCACGCCCACCAAGCCACGCCCACTAAGCCACGCCATGCCCACCAAGCCACGCCCACAGAACCTCTAGTAAAAAAAATTTGAATCCCAGCACTGTACTGTTTTCACACCTACATTTTTTAATTTGTTTATCACAGATCTCTTAGCAATGGAAGTATTTTCTCATTACTTGCTGATAATGCAAATTCTGCTTTAAAACTTTTAATTGCAGAAACTAAATCATCAGGCAGGGTCAGAAAAAAAACCCCTGTATTTTGAATACTACTCAATAAGAAATCCAATCACCATACTGCTAGCAGTTAATTTACAGGAAAGCTTGACCTTTTAATCCTTCAATTTATGATAATGTTGTCTGTATTTCATCAATATTAAAGGAGGTGATGGCAAGAGAAACATTCCAATTGTCCATTTATTCAAATAATTATTTTGAGCTAAGAAACTACACCAAGTCATCCAAGTATATGTATCACCATGTTGAAGTTACTGTTTATCACTAAATGCCCTTGTTGAAGCCAAAATCCACAATCAAAAACAGCTTTCTAGGTATTAAGAATCAATTTTCACTTCAAGAAATCTTACTTTCTCATAGCCAGTCATGTTTGATTCATACATAAACTTTCAGTCCTGGATTCTAATATTTCCATATATTTACTATTATCCCCTTTTCCTTATTTGTTTTCTTTTTCCTTTTCCCAATCCACTGAAATTTTGGAAGCAACTATAAAATAAGCTTGGGATTCTTTTCATTTATCTGCCCATTAATCCATCTGCAAGATAGCTCTCTGGAACAGAACAAAGAAAGACTAACAATAAAACAGGCAAGAAAATGACAAGAGAAATATTAAGTTCAAAAAATGGGCTGGATAGGTCAGGAGCCACAGAGACAAAAGATCCAGGAAAAAAAAAATCCCAAATGGGAGAATTCCTCCAGGAAAGGCATTTTGGTAGAAGTTTGGAATGTTGGTTATTAAACCCTTCTCTCTCTTTCCTCCTTGCCACATGACACGGAACAGAGTTATTACATTATTAAGGGATTGGAAAAATTCAGAAGCTGTGGTTACATATTTTCCATATTATTTTTTTTCTTTTCAATATTGGGAGTCTTTTGTCATTTTGTGCTTGAATTTATGATGCTATTATATGCCAAATTCATTTTTAAATTGCATCATCAATATTTTTGATGCATTGTATTTGGAAATAAGTTTTATTCTTAGTCAACAAAGGATAGGTTTCTTTGTTCAAAGATAGAGATAAACTGGATGGTGGACAGGTAGAAGAAAGAAGAGTAATAAATATTTTACTTTACTATTTGGTAAAGCTCTGCTTTGCAATTCATCATTTCAGAAACTCACTCTATCCCAGTGGTGGGATTTAGCTGGTTCGTGTTGTTTCAAATGAACTATTCATTAAATTGCTGGCTAGCCCTGTCCCGCCCCTTCCAGGAGTCCTCATGTGCCCCGTTTTGGCTCCCAGGTAAGTGCAGGGAGGCCTACTAGGCCCAAAACGGGAAACGGGGTGCAGCATGCCCTTCTGCGGCCTGTTTTTGCTCCCAGGAGGCTGCAGGGAGACCTATTACTCCCAAAATGGGGCATGGGGGAATGGCATGGCCCTCTGTGGCCCGTTTTTCCTCCCAGGAGGCTGCAGGGGGGCTTACTAGGCCCAAAACAGGGCACAATGGGCGGCACCCCCCCATGACCCATTTTTATTCCCAGCAGTGCTGCCTGTCAAACCACCTGGCCACTCCCACCATGCCCATGCCCACCCAGCTGATCATTAGGGCAGAGAACCGGTTGTTAAATTATTTGAATCCTAACACTGCTCTACCCAATGCCATATTTACAGAATTCCCAATCTGTTCACTGGATCCAAAATGTAACTCTTCTTAATTTGTCAGTGGTAGGATTTTTACTACAAAACTAGTTGCTAAAAATAGGTAACTATTTTTAGCAACTAATAATAACACCAATTATTTTTAGTATTAAAAATGATTCTACATTTTATCCAACCTGTTTCATGATTAATATGCTTATATAAATTGCTTAAGCTTTTGCTGATGCTTGAAATTTCTTCAGATAAAATAGCAACATCCCATATTATTCAACAAAGAAAAGGTTTTCTATGCTACTGTATTTAATTACATTTGCTCTCCTTTAACAATGATATTTCTTTAAATTATTAAAATATATCTAACCCTTTAGACTATTATTTACTTATTTGTCACAGTTATTTCCCGTTTTCCCTTTTGGAGCCTAAAGAAGGGTATAGAGTGTTTTCTCTTCTATTGTTTTTCCCACAACAACCATCTGTTGTAATGTAAGCTTTGTGGCCAGGGAGGGGAAACTTGAACTGGGCCCATTGCCTTCACAATGCACCTGTCTGTTATCTTGTGTCAATAGCTAATTCTGAAGTCAAATTAGATTTTGTTCTACGTACAGTATTTCTAAGTTTTAGTTGAGAGTGATTAGCTGAATCTTCTGACAGACTCTTGGAGAACTATAACTCCTTTACTCAAGAGCTACACTTGCATATAATAGTGTAATAACAGTATAATAGGTAATAATAGTGCACCCCTCAGGCAACAACAGCACCATTGCAAGTTGTCTTGTCAAGGACTCTGTTAATGCCAAAAAAGATCTTGCTGCTACTTACAAGGCTTATATGTATCCAATATTATACAGGCAGTTGCACTGGACCTCCTTCAGAAGAGATACTACAAACAACCGCTAGCATGCAAGAAAAAGGAAGCCATAAAAGATAACTGGGCATACCTCATTCAGGCAGTAAAATCCAATGCCTCAGACTCATTCTGACATATCACATTAAGCTCACAAAGCAATAGTTCATCCACAGTACACAGGGCCTGGAAGGCATACTTTCAGGAATTCTACACGGACATCTCTGTTGAAAGGAGATGCCATAGTCAAACCTATAGAAAATATGCTAATAAGGACACCAGTGACAAAGATCAAGTTGCCCAGAGAAAGCCTCAGGAAAATAATCACTCCAGAGCAGGGGTGGGTTCTACTTACCTTTACTACCAGTAAAGAATGTGTTCACTTTGGTCTCGTGCACGCTTCTGCACATGCACAGAAGCTTCTGCAAATGCGTAGATCACCCATGATAATGTCAGGGCAAGTGGGCGGAGCCCCCCGCCAGTTTTACTACTGATTCTATAGAATTGGACCAAACCGGGAACAACCCACCACTGCTCCAGAGACCATTGAAAATAATTTGGTCTGGCGTCCCTTTATTTATCAGGCTCCTCAGCACAATCTGTATATGTTAGGCAAGATATTTACAATGAAAATTCCAGGACTGGTTGGAACAAGAAATCATGTTTTCAGAAGAGCAAGTGGGCTTTATGGAAAACCATTGATCAGTGCCTAGTAGTAGTATCAATAGCACTTATATATACCACTTCCTAATATGGTATATAATCAGGTGGGCTGCTGGGGGTTCGCAGGGGTTTAGGAAAAGATTCGGTGCAGTTCAGAGAACCCCCAAATCCCACTCTTGGATGGCCTGCCCAGCCCACCTCTCCCAGGAGTCCCCATATGGCCCCTGTTGGATGCAGGTAAATGCAGGGTACACGCAGAGGCTTGGGGAGGGTAAAAAATGAGCCTACCGGAAGTTTGGGAAGGCTGGAAATGGTCCCTTTTCCTCAGAGCCTGGGGAGGCCGTTTTTTTTTTTTTTGCCCTCCTCGAGGAAAGCTTCCAGAGCTCAGGGAGGGCAAAATCACCCATCCACCCCACCATGGTGCAGGAGGCCGACTAGGCGACACTCACCATGGCTGTGCCCACCCAGCAACCAGCAGAGAACCCTTTTCTAAAAAATTTTAAGCCCACCCCTGAGCTATAATAGACTTATATACCACTTCACAGTGTTTTACAGCCCTCTCTAAGCAGTTTACAGAGTCAGCATGTTGAAAAATATGTGTTTCACAATTTCCCTTTATGCTATTTTCATAGCCTTCAGAGTAGCTTTTGATTCCATTTTCTAAGCTAAGTAATGGGAAGAGCTGGAAGCCTCCTTGTTTGATTGATGTTTACTTTATTTAATATATATTCTACATGAAGGAATTTTACTGAAAGCAAGATGTAACTCTCACTTCCACTCCACCCCCCCCCCCCGGCCATCCCATTAGTGTCACTGAAACTAAGAAAGGCTGCCCATTGACCCGCTCTTATTCAATTTCTGTAAACTCCATGGTGGGTTATCCCTATATCATTAACTTTCCCTTCCCAAAACTTTTTGGAAGACACATCTCTGTTCAACTCATTCAGCAATACTATCAAGAACACCTATTGGCCTTAAAGCAGTGGTGGGTTACTTCCGGTTCTGTCTGGTTTTTTAGAATCAGTAGTAAAAGTGGCGGGAGGCTCCGCCAACTCACCTGGATGTCATAATTGACGAACTATGCATGCACGCTCCTATTGCAAACCAATAGTAAAAGTTTGCAATAGGTTTGCAGTATTCCTTAAAGGAATACTGCTAGACCAGCTAGAACTCAATAATAGAAAACTAAAATCAGAAGGAGGCAAATATATGGGTCCCAGGATAATGTTACAGGATCCGATCTGGGTCAGTCATCAAGACCAGAAGTTTAGTCTTCCAAACTTTTGAATTCATGCTGGTGCCCATCTTCAGGGAACTTTTCTCATACGTGAATGTGTGCTTTGGTCTACTCTATGCATATTACTTATGTATGCCTGGTTATGTGTGGCTTTTTAGTTGTTTGGGAGGTGGATGACTATTAAGTAATTGATAAGTGATCTTGCGCGACCCGGCCACGAATTGGAGTGTATAGGTTTTAATGTTTTTAAAAAACTTTTGTATGGGATATTGTTCACATTGTTTTATTCTTTGTTGTTAGCTGCCCAGAGTCCCTCGGGAGTTGGGCAGCATAAAAATGCGACTAATAAAATAAATAAATAAATAAATTGGTCGTTGTTTCTTGTGCTGCCAAGGCCTTGGCTCCTGAATACCTGATAAACTGGTGGTAAATCAGTCCTCCTATGGATTGACAAAGGGACTGTTACTCAGGCTTTAACCATTTCCCTGGATATTTTTGTTGCTGATCATCCAACAATCTTAATAGCTGCAAAATTGAATGTACGCAAGTCTAGTGTAATTTTTAATAAAATAGTAATTTCACAGAGAAGGAGGAATCTTATTATTTTAAGAATTAGAACTACAACAAAAAATCTCAGTTATTATAATAATCTAAATTGTTGGGAAGCTTTTCCCCACTACAAAGCACATATCTCCATAATTTAGGATGGAGTTTACCTTTTTAATCCAGCAATGAAAGAGCATACCACTTGGTGGCAGTACAATAAACACTTTATTACTTTTTAAAATAATGCATCTATGAACAGAACCAGAGTATTACATTACCATTCAGCTATTATTTCTGATGTTTTTTGTTTAAATATTTCAAGCGGATAAATTTATTCATGAAAAAATACTAGTTTTATTGTTGCTAATTGCTTACACAACTGCTTATATTATTGTATAATTGTTTATATAATCCACACAAGGTCATGTGCATGATAATAATGGGTGGATGAGAAATATAATCTGTTTGCTTAATGTGCTGCTACATACATACGACTTTAAAATAATACTGAATATAAAAATGCCTATTTTGGTGTCATTCAACTGCTTGATTCCTAATAAACCTGGAAAACGGATGACAATAAATCATGAATGAGAAAAAAAGCCTTAGCCAAAAAGAAAGGCCAACCTAGCAGTAGAAGTCTTTTTACCATCCTACCAACTATTGAAATTAAATAACCTTCCACAAATAATTGTAATATGCGCAAGAATCAGATGTTATATTCTGTTTTTAAATACAGTGCAGCAAAATAATTTGCTTAGGCAAGTAGAGTGGGAATGTGAATTCCTAGATCTGTTGGGTTTCACTCAGTTTTCTGAAATGCTATGAAGCATGGCAGTGGTGAAATCCATTTTTTTTTCTGTGGGCGTGGCTTGGTGGGCATGGTGTGGCTTGGTGGGCGTGGCTTGGTGGACATGGTAGGGGAAGGATACTGCAAAATCTCTATTCCCTCCCCACTCCTGGGGGAAGGATATTGCAAAATCTCCATTCCCACTCCATTCTGGAGTCAGCCAGAGGTGGTATTTCCCAGTTCTCTGAACTGATCAAAATTTTCACTACTGGTTCTCTACAATCTGTCAGAATCTGCTGGATTTCACCCCTGAACCATGGTAGCATGGGCTGGCTGTAAGGATCAGAAGCTGAGAAGGGGGAATAGTTTTCCCCTCTTCCTTCCAGATGGGATTGGATTTGGCTGATGAGAGACAAATTGTATCCAGAGGTACTGTAATGATAGGTGCTGCAGAAGATCATGTTATCATAAATTAGCATTATTCTGCCCCAAATATTGATACAGCAGGTTGATGGCTCTTTGGGACTTACAACTTTATTTTGCTTTTAACCTGCGTTCTGTTAGTTACTGCAAATTAATTAGAACCTTGTGAATTGAGCACAATAGAAACCTAAGTATGTAAGTAGATAAATGAAATATTAATTTGGCTTATCAGAAAAGTAATCAGATATATTAAAGTAGTTTTGCACAGCCTTTTATAGGACTTTTAAGGATCACATTCAGTCTCTGAATGGTTGGAGAGGAACAAAAAGCTACTTAAGTTCAATTCAGCTAACTTAGTACAATAAAGATGATGCTTTTCCTGGGCTTTGATTAATTCCCATCTTCTATTACGTTAAAATTTACAGTTGGCATTTCACTTCTCAACAGAAAGAAAAGTACAATGCAGACCTTTGTTTAAAGATCCCAAGAAATTTGGTAGGGCTCCATAGTTGCCTTTTTTCTTCTGTGAATTGTACATCCTGAAAAAGTTTAACAGGATTTCATTTTAAAAATAACTTTTAAAAATCTATTTTGTATCCTTCTGCAAAAAAGTGGTTATGTTTACAATCTTTAATTGTCTTTATAGCCTATTTTATGAAAGCTTATTGCCTTTCATATAATTTTAAATGTATTATATGTGGGAAAACATTGTACCTAGTTATGTTTAATTCCCAAGAAACATAATACAAAAACTAAAATAGTAATTCATGTTGCAGACATGTTTAAATAAATAAGTTTGTATTGTAGTGTGAGTTTTTTTGAAAATGAGCTTCAAAGCAGTAACAATCGGTACCAGCTTCTATCCATGCAAACAATGAGGTACCAGTTGTGAATCAATGGGAAATTATGGTTAGCGTGCAAAGAACCATAAGCCAGCAAAATAATGCAGCCTTAAACAATAGGCTTTAGGAGAAAAGCAATAACAAGCTCTACATTCAGAATAATCTGTTGACGCATTATAGTATGTATATAAGCATACATAAACCTACTTTGTTAAACATGTACATATACTATATAAGATGAAAAGTAGAATTGCAATGCAAAGCATATGAATTTGGCACTGAATGTTTCTTCATATCAAGTTCACAGCTTGCATATGGTTGCAGATCTCTCCAGTTAAGCCTGGAAAAGACCTTCCCCACAAACTCTAAAGAATGCTATCTTAAATAAATAAGATGTCTTTCAATACAGCTTTCTATATCCTTACGGGTTAATCTAAATCTTCAAGATTTCCCACTTCACCTTCTCCTATTACAAAAGCACTTAAATGAAACTCAGTGGAGTTCTATTGAATTATGTCTTCATAATTAATTGCTCTCTTATTTGAAGACTATTGTTATTCCAAAGTAAGAATTCTGATATACCACAATTAATAAGTAGAGACCAATATTTTTTTACATAGTCTAGCTTTCCAGATGGATTGGGCATTACTGTTAGATATTCCTCTTAACCCCATAAAACTCTTCATTTAATTTGCATTGTCCAGTGGTGGGTTGCTCCCAGTTCGGTCCGGTTCTATAGAACCAGTAGTAAAACCAGCGGGAGTCTCCGCCCACCCACCACGATGTCATCATGGGTGATCTGTGCATGCTCGTGTGCGCTCCCGTAGCAAACTGGTAGTAAAAGTAAGTAGAACCCACCCCTGTCCTAGTCTTTCTATAGCCACCTTCCAGTTCATCTAATACTGAATGGAGGAAACTATATGCCAATAAATCTATTTGGAAAGACTAAAACCACTAAACAGATTTTTTAAAAGACATTATTGAATTAATTCGTAGAGGAAAAAAAATTCAAAAGACTTCCATGTTAGAGATATATATTTAAATGTGTTTACGTTGATATTACTTGAACCATTTTAGTAGCATCCAGATTTACTGTGTAACTAATATTAATTAACCCCATATTTTCAAACATTTATTAAATATTTCTCTTCCTTCACCATGTTAGCTATATGGTCCCAACTAAAAAAGTTGTTATATTGGTTAGCTAAACATATCCCACTATCTATCTTCTATATTGCCATTATGGTGTTGCACAAACTTTTAAAATAATCAAGCAACATTGCTAATGGAACACTGTAGCAAGATAATAGACTATTGCAATGTGTTAAAATATTAAGATGGCATTTACTTTATAAGTACATGGCAAGTATCTTGTAACAGTCTTCTGCTTCAATAGTTTTGATTCTGCTATATAATACTATGTGTTTAATGAGCCACCGGCTATCATTACACAGAGAAATTGTGTTTCAGTCACAGACGAAGAAAAGAAATACACTTATTCATATATACCTCAGTCTAGAAAGATTAATAGCTCATTAGAAATATATACACTAAAATTACATTACTAAATGTTCAGAAAGGCAGCTCCTAAAATGTATGTAGTGTATTGTCTATGTGACAATCAATCTAGTGTAATTTACATATTAATACCGGGAAATATAAGCAGTGGGAAATGTTTGATAAGAATTGCATGATACTTTATAAAAAATCAGTTTAAAATAACCTAAATTGGACAAATATTTAGTTTGCTTGGTTCATTTTGGCATCTCACATTTAAAATATCTTGCTTAAGATTAACTTCATCTTTATATTCAAGAGAATACAACCCCATACACTCTCAGGCCTTTTGACTCTATTCTGAGGATTCCACAATAGCCAATGTTTTAATTTCATCAACAAAAGCAATATTGCACCATTATAACACAAATTCTATCCTTTTCATATAATGTCCTAACATCACAATGTAGGTACAAAGGGGGCAAAATTTACATTACAACAATGTAACACTGCTCTTATTTTTTTCTATCGCTACAGAAGATTTCTATTGTGGTAAGTTAGACACTCAAGTATGAACTCATGTACAGCTGCCAGCTTGTTAAATTTGATCTGTGGTCTCTCCCATAAAGCCTGTAGTTGCTCAGTTGGTTCTATCATCTGCAGAGATATTTTATACAACACAGTATCAATTTGCAAATTCCTCTTTTCTTTTAAGAGGAAATTTTTGCTTGTTTCAGCCATTAACATTGTAGCGTTAGAATATTTCACAACTTCTCTTCTGCTATAGGAAACATATGTTCCAATTCTTCTGAATGGCTTTTAGATTGACAATTTGTTTGGTTTCTTTTAAGTGTTTGTCTGTTTCAGTTTATTGGTTTATCTTCAAGGTATCCTCTCTGTTATAAGAGCACTTTCACATGAAACTTCATGCCAGTTCTCCAGATTAGGTTGATCACACGCTATTGATTGCTTTGGCTAAGACAAAAAGCTAACATTTTCTATTGCTATGATGGAATTTGTAGTACTTTATTATCTTGCAGGTCAAAACTATTGCCTTTTTCCTTTCCAAAACTTTCCTTCTTTGCTTAATGTGACTGCCTTACAATTTTCCTCATTTTGGGGCGGGGGGACAAAAACTAATCAACCAATCAATCAACCAACCAGCACTAGCAGAACCACTCTGCCAAAGAAGAGGTGGAAACAGACAAATCTATTTTCAATTTCATTTCTATTCAGTCTATCTAAACTGATGTATGCATGACACCCAATTTTATAAAGGGATTAGGATGCTGAGTTTTAATCCTGATTTAGGCGTGGAAGCCAGATAACTGACTGTTCCAAACTGTTCTTTTTCAGCTCCACAAAGAAGGAAGGCACTTGAGAATTGTTGCCAACAAAACTTCATGAAGTTGTCCATTTAACTGCTAATCTTAAAGACACAAGCACAGAAAGAGATATTAGGATTTGCAAAAATAGCAATCAAATTTCAAGGTTTCTTAAAGTGGAATTCCTAGAGCCGTGATGGTGAATCTATGGCCCGGGTGCCACGAGTGACACATGAAACCATATCATCAGGCATGTGAGCATTGCTGTAGTTCAGCACCAGCTTGCATGAATGTACCGGGCAGCTGATTTTTGGGACTTCCTGTCCCACCGGAAGTTGGGAAATGGACTGTGTCAGGCTTCCGGAGGGCCTCCAGGGGGCAGGGAGGCTATTTTCAGCCTCCCCAGGCTCCTAGAACCCCCCTGGTGCCTGGGGAAGGTGAAAAAACGGGCCTACCATTGCATATTAAAAGCGGGAGGTATGCGCGCATGCACAGGGCACATTGAATTATGGGTGTGGGTACCTCCCCACACTCTCCCCACTTTTGGCACGTGACGGCAAAAAGGTTAGCCATCACTATCCTAGAGTATTCCTGAAATGTTAGGGACTTATGTTCCATGGTGGTCTCAAAATGAACGCCAGGATTTTAAGCGAACACCACAGTCCTTAAGTGGATACATTATTTGCTATTGTGTGGATTTGTCAAAAACCAGAAGTAATTTCCAGTGTTTGACAAAATCATCATAAAACACAGCATAAATGCGACCGTGTTGCAGAGAGTTTGAAATGTGGTCCATGGGGGAATCAACCATTGGAACTTTGAAATTACGTCATAACTCTTGTTTTGCAGCTAGTTCATGATTTTGAAGATTTGCTAAATGACCAGTTGTAAGTCACAGACTACCTGTATGGCATTATACAGTTGAAAGTATTCAGGGAAGCAGATGGTATACAAAACTACCAACAGAGAATTGTTTTATTTATTTTTATCCTGTAGTTATTATTCTTTTTTTATAAACAACTCAAGGTGGTGAACATATCTACTTTCCTTATTCATCCTATTTTCCCCACAACAACCTTGGGAGGTGAATTGGTTGAAAGGGACTGACTGGCCCAAGGTTACCTATTTACATATCTTATCATGTTTCCTTTATTTCAAAGAAGGAAGCAATGAAGACTATTACAGATCTATTTCTAATGGATTAGGGTTGAGAAAGATGAGAATAAATATAAAGCTACGGTAGTCCAATGTTACAAATAGTCCTCAAATTATGACTGGTTTCTTAGCGACTGGTCAAAGTTAGAAATGGACCTCCGCAGGGCTGGGCTGAGTTGAAGTTCTGATGGCTACCCTACACCCTTATGGTCATATGATCGTGACCATTTTGGGCAACCAATCTGTATTTATGGTTGTTTGTAGCATCCCACAGTTATATGTCCAAGATTTACTTCCAGTATCTGGCAAAAAAGCCCATTGCAGCTAATGGATTTGCTTAATGACCATGATATTCCCTTAACAACCATGGTGCTTCATTTAATGACATCACAGAAAAGGTCATAAAATTAGGCACGGTTGTATGCTGACCCCCTTAATGGCCAACAGAATTTATGCTTGTAATCCTGGGCTCAGTCATGGTTGTAAATTGACAACTATCTTTATTCCAACATTTTATCTGCTGAATATTTTCCAAAGTGCTGAAAATCTTCACATCTTTAATTTTCTTTCCTTCACTGCCTGCTCTTGTAAAGATTGTTTATTAGAGGACAAGTTGACAATGTGCTAAGGGGAATTCAGAAGCTTGAGAATGAAACAACACTATGGGTCGTTGAATTGGTCCTGGACCATATATAAGAAATAAGAACTGTAAAACTAGAATGAGTCTTAGGTCACTGAGTTCAAATCATTACTTGATTGACAACATCCAGGACTAGAGCACTTCCAGGAGATTATCTACAGAGCTTGAAAATATTTCCCCTCTTTCTAGCAGTTTCTTCTGTTGGTTGATTTACTTATTCCTATATGTTTCTCCTAATATTCAACAAAAATCTTATCCCCTATAATGATACAAAAGGGAGAGAGAAGAACATGTGTGTGTGTGTGGGGGGGGATATATGTGGGTATATGTCTTGGTACAGTTAGTTTTGAAGGCCATATGAGACCACTGTTATGCCACCTGCACTGGTTGCTAATTTGCTTCATGGTGCTGGATATTACCCTTAAACCCCTCTATGACAGGGTCCAGGGTATCTGAGGAGCAGTCTTGGTCCAATGATACTAGCCCACACCACTTATTTTAGTGTCCTACTTCAGATCCCATTGCCAAAGAATTTTGGCTGGTTGGGTCTAGAAGAGCCTTTTCTACTGTACTTCCTGCACTCTTAAATATTCTCCTGCTGGAGGTGAGGTCTATTCCAACAGAATAGACCTCCGGGAGAACCAGAATAGGCTTTCCGGGAGAACCTGAAAACTTGGCTCTGCTGCCTTGCCTCAGGTGTGCTGCATTGGGGTAGAGAACTGTTTTGAAACTCATCAAATTTGGTACTCATCGCATTTTGATGTGAAACTTTTGTCTTGGTACTAATTGTTTGTTTGGTACTCAATGCACAAGCTATAACTTGTTAATGTCGGTTGCCTTGTGACTCACTACATTATTTTTTATGAGAAAAATTGGCTTGGTACTCATCATTTTTTGTAGTCATCGTGCCTTCCAGAACCAATTAATGATAAGTACTTAAGGTACGACTGTATATGTAAACCACTCAGAGTTGCTATAACAGTGAGATAGGTGGCATTTGCTTTGGAGAAGAATCAAAAACAAGAGGAGCTAAAGAATGAAAAAAGAGCTAGTTGAAAAATCCAAAGTGCTGATCTAATGGGAAGATGATCCTTAAATAAACATAATATCTAACATTTACATCTCTGACAGAGTAGACAGAAAATAAAGAGAGGAAAAATGTGCAAAATTTAGCATCTCCATGTCCCAAAGGCACTTTGGGACAACCATGACCTGGCTGACTGAAAATCTCCATAGACATACAACATTCCCATGTTATTACCTTGGGTTATCATTTCCAGTTCAAACCAATCATTAAAATTCACCCTAACCAATAGATCTGTTCTTGAGACAGATCTGTATATGTACCATATTTTTTGGATTATAAAACACACTCCTCCCGCCAAAAGTGGGTGGAAATATCTGTGCATCTTATTCAGCAAATATTGCGGCAGGGAGGAGGGGGACTGGTGTAGTGCCGATCAGCTGTTTTAGGTGGCAGGGATTGCTGCTGCTGCTGATCGCCAGTGAATGGGCCATGGTGGCAGCAAACAGGCCACGCCAGTAGTGAACAGGCTGCGCCAGTGGTGAATGGGTGTGCCAGCTGCAAATGGGCCACAGTGAACAGGTGCAAAAAAACAGACCACAGCAAATGGACCACGGCAAATGGGCCATTGTGGTGGCAAACGGGCCACGACAAACAGGCAGAGGCAAATGGTCCGCAGCGAATGGTCCGTAGTGGTGGCGAATGGACCGTGGAGGCAGAGACAGATTTTTTTCCCTTGTTTTTCTTCTCTAAAACTAATGTGCGTCTTATAATCCAGAGTATTTTATAGTCCTAAAAATATGGTATATGCATGCATGCATGTATGTGAGTATCTATAAAAAGCCTCCAGACAAAACCAATAACTAAATGAATATCTGCTGATTAAACAATATTATATATAAAAAATTGTACTCCTTTTATCAAAGCAATTGATTCACCAGGAGAACAACCTTTACAAAGTAATCAATGCAAACTACAGATAATCTTCAAAGGCATTCATGTTTTTCAGCAGTGATGTATGCAGCCATTTGCCTCTCTGGGTTATTCACTCCCATCAATAATAAGAATGGAAGATGTTAGCTCTTTCACAGATATTTGGGAGGGAAACCTTGCCTTACTATTAGTAAACAGTGTATATTAGATGGTGGTAAAATGCTTTTATATCCACTAGATGGCACATGATGATCATGGTTAATACATTTTATTTCCACAAAACCTCCCATTCATGCCATAAATAAAGACTAGCATTATTAATTTATACCATTGCATCCACTCTGCTCAATGTTTGTTTAGCCAGCTGTTTCCTCTAATCCTGCTTAGACACCATTGATTAAAATCTCAAATATATTCAGAATTTTTTTTTTACCCCAAAGAACATTTTGTTACCTACATATTACAAGCTGTCTTTTCAAGTACAAGGCAACACTTGAACTTCTAAATCTGGAGCCAGAATGTCTAATAATTCTTTAGAAATAACAAGATAATCTATTGGGAATAATGGAATTAAACACCTTAGCAAACTGATAAAGTTGATAAGATTTTCAGTTGCCAAGTCTTAAATATTTTAAAATAAAATCATTCCCAGTATTTGCATTTTGCTTTTCATTTTAGTAACAAAGCAAGTAATATATCCAACCAGACGTATCATTTTTCCTCATGAGTTGTAATCTGATTATAAACAATGTTTAGAATTTTCTCTCTAATAAAACATATAGGGAGACGGTTATGTTAAGCATATATAACTTACTCACATGTAAGTTAAATATAAATATATAAAAAGAAGAATATCATTATTAATGCACTATTTTACATAGTTATTTTTAATTGATCATCATTATTCTCATAGTAACATAGAGAAAACAGAAAAATTAATGGTAAAGCTTTAAACATCGAATAGTATAAATAAGTAAAAAGTAGCTAATTAAGTTCTTTATTCATTTAATTTAAACTGATTGTCCTATTTAATCTCTTAATTCAAAGACTGTACACATTAGGTTCTTCATCAAAATAGAATTTATTGGAAAGTTTTCAAACAATGATGAAATCTGGTTAACTAAAGCCTGTCCAATCTCAAAGTCGAATACCTTGGATTTAAGCAGTATTTTCTGTAATGAAACAGAAATCAATAAATGTTGAACTACTTGAGTCGTACTACTGTTGAGCATTAATTTTAACAATGCAAAATCTGTTTTATTAAAATTTCTTAACCTGTATCAACATTGAACTGATGTCAATGGAAAACCAGATTTAATTCAGAATTGGCATTATTCATATCCACTTTCGTACTTTTTCTGGAAGATGATTTCATCTCCATCCAACCATACAGAATTCATAGACTCTGGTGCTGTGATCACTATAAATACATGGAACCCCAACCTTTGGTATTAGGGCATAAAGTTATCTTCTAATAGCTGACTAGTAAGAGTCCTACCATAATCCATTTTCCCCTCACATATTGGCAATCATACATTCACTATAATGGGTAGCCTCCCACCTTATCATGATCATGGATTCCAATCACAGATGATCCCAATTGAAGTTTTAGCATGCTGCAGCCCAAAATTCTCCTTTTCCTGTTGTAAGGATTTTATCTGGGGAAAATATAGTGTCCTTTTTGCCTTTAGTGGATTATTTTCTGCTTCTTTCTACCTATGTTTACCTATTCTTACTCAGTAACTACAATTTTCCTCCTCCTCCTCCTCCTCCTCCTGTGTTCTTATTGTATTTCACCAAGTCATGATGGGCTAACTTGAATAGGAAGAGGATGCCATTCCCCAACAGAGTTGTGATATGGTATTCAGTTCAATGGCTAGGGAACCATAAGATTTCTGGGGAAGCAAAGGGAGCAATCTTTTCCTTTCTTTGGAATCAGGCATTTCTGTCACAACTGTTCTCTTCCTGCTCCCACCACTGACCCATACAAAGAGCCATCCCTTCCACTTACAACTTTACCCACTAGAAGTTTCTTTACTATTTACCCTCTGTAACAGAAAAAATAGATGTGAATCAGGATGGGTTCTACTTACTTTTACTATTGGTTTGCACATGCATGACCAAAGCTCATATATGCACGCTCTTCTGCACATGCGCAGAAGCATTCAGTGGGCGGACCCCACTGTGGGGGGGGTCAGTGGGCAGAGCCTCTCACTCATTTTACTACCAGTTCTATAGAACCGGTGCAAACTGGGAGCAACACACCACTGATGTGAACTAATTATTTTTAATTTGTGTTAATCATATAACAAAAATTTCAAAGAGATAGAGAGGTGGCTGCAAATATAGTAGCTCCCTTTCCCCCAAAATGAGATGTGTATACAATACCTTTCTTTTTGTTTTCTTAGTAGATCAACAATGCAAATTCCTATAGGATGACTTCCCAAAAAATTTTTATGATATTATTACAACCAATCTCCCTTATTTCAAAATTATTCAAGTTTTCTCTCCAGCTGTATAACTCCAGAGGAATGAATGGCTTTTTCTTAATCTTTCCTAAGAATTTGTCAAACATCCTTGACTTCTTTAAAGACAAAACTCCACTGTTCACTCTCATCAGAGAATGTTTATATTTTAAAACCTTACTCAGGAGATATTTTACTTCGTGACTTTATGAACCAACAACAAACTGGTTTCCTTAGAATTGCTCAGCTATTTTGCAGTGAAAAAGGTTAACCTATCCTTCTCTGCAGTAGTTCCATAAGTCACATTCCCTATTGGTCAGATTTTCCACAGGTTCTCCAACTAAATGTACAATCACAGTCTCTCTTGATCCCAAGTTCAGCCAATCTGACAACTTTTGCATCAAAAAATAGAAGCCTGCCATAGGAAAAGAATTTTGGGAATACACTCCACTTTTTTTTTATGTCTTTCACACACTTTCTATAAAAAAAATAATAGCTCACTAATGTCAATTTGCTCTAGTACGTTTAACTGCTGTTTTCTTTTCAATATTTATCCAAATTAATGCAGTGGGAAAAATAATACAATACATTAAGATGATTCAGAACCATGACAAATTTAATAATACCAGAAAGGAATCTCTTTTTCTAGAAGTTTTGTATTTCTTGGTTTATCTCCATTCATATTCATGATTGCTTATTTATTAACAGACGTATGTTATTTATTAACATACTTATATACGTATAAACGTAGATGACTTATCATTCATAACATCATTCTCTGAATTCTTCATCTTCACAGTAACTTTTCTGTTCATTGTTATTATTTTTTTAGAATCAGAATTAGAAAATTAACACATGCCTAAACTGATCTAAGGAGAGAGAGCCCTTTGGATGCTAGATGATAGTTCAGATATTGCACGAATGCACTGTCTGCTTCTTGCATACATGTGCCCTGGCTTAATATAATAACACCATTTTGTTCATTTTTAGTCCTATATTCCAAATACACTATGAATAATTGAAAGCATTTAGAACATAGCTAAACCCAAACTAAGCACTTTTAAAATGTTACCATTTAAATGGAGGATTTAGATCTCAAAACTGATGCTCTCTACTCCTCTTAGGTTTGTAAATCCCAGATTTTCCAGCGAACCTGGAAAACTTTTGCCCTAACTTCACTGCCTTGATTTGTACATGGTTTCTCTTAAAAACATGTTAAATGTACAGTTCTTAGTAACTATGTCTATATTTCGTGTACTTTTTTCCCAATTTAAATTTTGAATTCAAGAACATAATCTTTAGCAGGTAACCTCATTCTCTCCATTGCTAGAATCCCATCAGTCCAGTGATGGTGGCCAACAGTCAGCAATGGTGACCAATATTGCAACAGTTGCTCCTGCAGTTTTTTGCTGTATGAAACACCACCCACAATGCAAAACCAGCCACCCTTTTGAATGCATTTCCTGGATTTCCACAATTTCTATCCTTCCTTAGAGGTTCATCATTCAAGATCATGTCACTAGCTGCATCTATTATCTAGAGTGCTGTTCTTTACGAGCAATATGGTTCAAGACCTGAAAAGGAACAGACAGATTCCCTGATATTTAGTTCAGTTCCCTGTATGTGAAAGAGGGGCTGATTTATGAAGAGCAAGAGAAAGATGACTTTTGGTTTTTAGTCATTCAGGAGATGCTTGTGTGAAATTCTGAAGTTCCTTGAAGAGTGATCTCTGCTCCTTCCCTTCTCTCTCTTTTGTATTCTTTTCCCCAAACCACCATACTTGGGATATCTTTAATTTCCCATTGGCTACCTTCCAGGAACTGTTATTCCTGCCCTGCTCAGTAAACATGGTCTAAATCAGCTAGGGATGATGGGATAATGGGAGTTATCCAACACAATTGGATGATGTCAAATTGGGGAACACTAAGGATTGGACGTCTTACGTGTCTTACGTTTCCTTTATTTTAGAAGACTTCCAAGAAGTATTATTTTGGTTACTATTATTACACCAACTGGGATTACTATAACTGTAAGCGAATGCAGAAAATAGCAAACTGTCGATGCAGACACTACATAAATTATGATAAATAAATAATGAAAGCTTTCCTCCAGCCAAACTCAACTCCCATCATTTCATCTTGCCAATAAGTGAATCACGCTGGCTCTGGATGATGGGAATCCCAGTCCAACCTGACCTCAAGTCATTCCTTTGGATGCATATTCGGGCGGATTGAAAGATAAAACCTCTCTGCAGAGAGATAGTATGATAGCAAAGGCAAAAAGCTAGTTTTGGAAAGGCAGAAGAGTTGTCAGCAGGAAAGTTTGAAAGCCCCGAGAGTTCCACAGGTTACCAGCGAACAAGTGGGAGAGACAGTAGAGCCTAAAGGGTAGAGTTAGTCCAGAATAGCTGGATGCTATCTCATCCCGATCCCGGACTTCTACTTTTCCAGGGTTTTTTTTTTTTTTTTTTGGTTTTTTTTACCTTTCCACAGCTTCAAAGTAAGCGGTGCCGCTTCCAAAAACTCTGCTCTTTGCGCTCTCGCTTCTTGTGCCCCGCGCCAGCCAGAGACGAAAGTCCCGATCCCGAGAGAAGAACGCAAGAGAGACTTCTTTCAGTCGACCGAGGACCACGTCAGACGCGAAGGACGTTTCCAAGAATGCTGTTGCTGCTCGATGCGAGCGCCGCTTCAAACCCCAGGAATGAAGGGGTGGAAAATTAGAAAGCCAAACACCGCGCTCGCACACGCCCAACGCCTCGCTCGCTTTGCTGGCTTCCCCCACCCTCCCCGTTCTCTCGCACAGCGTCCTCTTGTTCCTTCAGCCGTCCCGGCTGCTGCTGGACGGGGGCGTCCCTAAGGGTCTTGCCAGGTGCCCTGTCCTCCTGGCCCAACCTTTGAGGCCACCGCCCGCCCACAACCCACCTACGCCTCAGCTGTGCTCCCGAGGACAAGTTGGCAAAGGGAGCTCAGCAGGGCGCCTGGCCAGCATCTTCAAGAACGTGAACTTCTCCTGCACGAGTTGCTGGGCCTTGCCCCCCCACTCCCCCATGGCCACCCCTTCCTGCTTCGTTTGGGATGGTCTTGCTGGAAGGAGCGCAGGGGAAGGCAAGTCAATAGGGAGAGAAGACGCTTTCATGGAACGGCGGCTCAGTTTTCCAGCAGCTCTCAACAGCATCCCATCCCACCGTCACTTTTTTTTTTTTTTTTTTTTTGCCTTCACAGTCTTGATTTTTCTGTACGTTGTTGGAAAGCTGAATGTGCTATATTTCCCAGGGATGTTCTATCTCTGGGTTTCATGTATCCCATTTTCAATATCTGTGCAGAATTCAAGGAAATAATGGCAATATTAATATAATTTTCCTGATAACCTAGTTAACTATATAGGAAATATTTTTTCACTCTTTAAATTCCGACCAGAAACATGTAATGCTTGCAAGAAAAAAAAACATGCATTTTTAACCTTCCCTAGCAAAATTATTTGTTTTGGAATATGTGTTGAGGGATAGGATTTTGATAATCTGCTTAAATTAAAAGAACACTTTAATAATATGTACATAGTACTGTTTCTATCCTCTAGACAATCGTTTTCAGGACCTATTTTTCCTTAATTTAAGGAGGGTTGTCTGTAGAAATGTTAATAGTTGTATTAAATACAAAACTCACTTGTGTAATTTTAATAGGTCACAGATAGATTAACTTTTGGTTTTCCATATGTGGCTGGAATCCCAAGGGCATCAGTAATCAGGCAGTCACTGGTCATGACAGTTGAGTCTTTTACCCAAATCTTTATTATTTTTAAAGTATGAATTTTCACAGTATAGCATAGATATGATCCCTATTTTTTTTAATTTATGCCTGTATTTGAAACATGAGCTGTTATATGCAGAAAAAGATAGGTGTGTATTCTAGATTAGTAGTTGAAGGGTGTTCATGTAAAATGTTGAAATTCTCTTTCTCTTTTCCTTATAGCCTCATCATAATTCAGGCTGATTTGATTTTTACCTTTACTATTGACGTCCCTCAAGGGACCATTACTTGTACCTCACAGGCCTTTATCCAGTATTCCTAGATTATGCCCATGAGCAATGTTGTTTTGTGCCTTTCGCCCTGTGACAGTAAGACTGAGCATTCACTCATTGCTATTATGGTCAAGTAGGACCAGGGGTGAAATCCAGCAGCTTCTTACAGGTTCTGGAGAACCGGTAGTGGAAATTTTGAATACTTCAGAGAACTGGTAGCAGAAATTTTGAGTAGTTTGGAGAACTGGCAAATACCATCTCTGACTGGCCCCAGAGTGCAGTGGAAATGGAGATTTTGCAATATCCTTCCCCCAGGAGTATGTGTGGGGGGGAAATGGGGATTTTGCAGGATCCTTCCCCTGGAGTGGGGTGGGAATGGAGATTTTGCAGGATCCTTCCCCTGCCATGACCACCAAACCACGCCCACAGAATCAGTAGTAAAAAAATTGAATTTCATCACTGAGTAGGACCCATGGTTTGGATAGATTTTATTTATTTATTTATTTATTTATTTATTTATTTATTTATTTGTTTGTTTGTTTGTTTGTTTGTTTGATTTTTATACCACCCTTCTCCAGGGCGGTGAACAGCCAAGGTAAAACATAGCATATAAAATTTAAAACAGTTTAAAAGATATTCAATAATTTCAGCCCACAATTTAAAACAACCCAATTAAAATCAATTTCGAATTAAAACCAAAAGGATGGGATCAAGCCAGCCCGGCTAGATGAAATAAGTGAGTTTTAAGGGCCTGACGAAAAGTCCGAAGGTCCGGTATCGTGCTTATCTCTGGGGGTAGGTCATTCCAGAGGGCGGGTGCCACCACAGAGAAGACTCTCCCCCTGGGGGTCGCCAGCCAACATTGTCTGGCCAACGGCACCCTGAGGAAGCCCTCTCTTTGCGAGCGTACTGGCTGGTGGGAGGCTATTGGCAGCAGGAGGCGGTCTCGTAGATACCCAGGCACTAAGCCATGGAGCGCTTTAAAGGTGGTAACCAACACCTTGAAGCGCACCCGGAAGACCACCAGGAGCCAGTGCAGCTTGTGTAGAAGAGGTGTCACATGGGAGCGCCCCGTCGCTCCCATAATCTCCTGTGCAGCTGCATTCTGGACCAGTTGGAGCCTCCGGGTGCACCCCAAGGGGAGCCCCATGTAAAGAGCATTGCAGTAGTCCAGGCAGGAAGTGACGAGTGCTTGAGTGACTGTGCATAGGGAGTTCCGATCCAGAAAGGGACGCAACTGGCGTATCAGGCAAACCTGATAAAAAGCCCCCCTGGCCATGGCCGTCATATGCTCTTCTAAAGACAGCTGTGCATCCAGGAGGACATCCAAGTTGCGAGCCCTCTCTGTGGGGGCCAATGACTTGCTCCCAATAACCAGCGATGGCACCAGCTGGTTATATCGGGACTCCGGAAGCAACAGCCACTCGGTCTTGGAAGGGTTGAGTCGGAGCCTGTTCTCCCCATCCAGGCCCGCACGGCCTCCAGGCACTGGGACATCACTTCAAGGGCATCATTGGGGTGGCCTGGGGTGGAGATGTACAGCTGGGTGTCATCAGCATACTGATGGTACTCCACCCCAAAGCCACGGATGATCTCAACCAGCAGCTTTACATAAATGTTGAACAGAAGGGGTGAGAGGACCAACCCTTGTGGCACCCCACAAACAAGGCACCTCGGGGTTGACCGCTGCCCCCCTGCCAACACAGATTGCGACCAATCAGAGAGATAGGAGGAGAACCGCCACAAAATGGTGCCCCCCACCCTCAACCCCTCCAACCCGTGCAACATGATACCATGGTCGATGGTATCAAAAGCTGCTGAGAGATCTAACAGGACCAGGATAGAGCAACCCCTATCCTGAGCCCTCCAGAGATCATCCACCAACACGACCAATGCCATTTCTGTGCTGTGCCCAGGCCTGAAGCCGGACTGGACCGGATCTAGATAGACAGCTTCATCCAGGTACTGTGGAAGCTGCTGTGCCACCACATTCTCAACAACGAAGGTTGGAGACTGGACGGTAATTAGCCGAAGCTGGATGCTGGAGAACAGCTACATGTTAGCATATATAGAAGATGTGCTGTGTGTTGTTGACCCTACAAGGATGGACCCTACAAGGATGGATATCCAGTAAGATTTGGATACACTATGAATGTGTATTAGCCTCATGCTTGTGGAACTGATTTGGAAAAACATTATCTGTGGTGACTGACCTCCTCATGACCTGCTAAAACAGAAACCTGTGACACCTATGTTTTGGTAATGTTTGGTCCTTCTATGTATACATTTGCAGAAAACTACCTGTTTCTTCAATCTCAGCCTGAAGAAAATGTTTTTGTAGTTGATTTTGATGGTGGACACACAATGGGGATAGATAGGTAGTGGGATGAATCCAAAATCTTGCAAGTCTTGCTATGAAATTGCAGTCAAATATCCTGTGCAGTAGGTGATATTGCTGTCTTTTGGTATATAGCATGTACTTATACCATGTGTAGTGATTATAACACAAATACCACTCCTTTAGTACCCACTGAGTCAACCCATTCTGGTCCCCAGCTATTTTCCCAAACATGAGAGAGAAATATTAAATGACTCAAAGACAGTGATACAAAGTAAAGTGACGTCTTGTCATGAAGTTGATTGCATGACAAAACTGGTAAAAAGAAAAATATGCAGTGCTCAAATTCTGATTGGAAGAGACCAATCATTGGCTTTACAATAATGCATACTGAACCTGTATAGGCTACACTAATGTTCTTCAGGTATGTGCAGGTGTGTGACAGCAGTATGCACTGTGGGTAGCAAGTTAGTCCTGCTGTTTGGCACAGACTGTATGACTGGCACTAAGATTCATCAATTATGTAATGATGAAAGGCTGTTAGCTTTCAGCTTCTGCAAAATGGTTTTGGCTTTGGCTCTGAATTAAATTGGAAAAGAGGATTGGATCATCTAACTGGAGACAGAAAAAAGTAGATCCAAAAAAAGAAAAAAAGAAACCCTTTATCTTCTCTGACAAGGTCAGTTTTATCTGGTCCAATAGACTCCAGGGCATTTAGACTATAGTTCCACCATTCTTAGCCAGCCAGGTATAAATCACTAACTGTGGGTGAATAGGCACTTGGAGGCTCGGGACTGGGAAAGCTGATCAAATCTGTTTAACTAATAATGAATGAGTTGTATATAGGCAAAGACACCTGCTATAGCGTAATAATTGCTACATGAAGTACATATCCAGAAAAGGACACTGTGCAAGATTATCACTTTCCTTTTGAAACAAAAAATGAAAAGGAAGAGAAAATTAAATAGTGAAATAACTCTCCTTTTCATACAGAAACTGGAAAAGAACAGGGGAAAGAGATTCTAAAAGCTATGGCCTGGCCTCTCTACTTCAGTGTGGCCAGAGATATGTGCAAGGAAGCGGAGGCACAGGGACTTCTGCCTCCACTCATTTGCTCAGTCTCTGTGGCATTGTGTTATGGATGGTCTCCCTAAAATGGAATAGGGCTCTTCAGTAGGTCCATGTCCACCATTTTTTATCACCTGACAAGCTCCTTGAACTTTAGTTGTATATTTTTGTTCTTCTAAATAAAATATCCCTACAATTAAAAATAAGAATGTGGAGTCAGCAAAGCAAAGATTAGCCTCTCTGTCCTGACCTAAGCTTCCCCCAAAAGCACAAAGCAGAATCCTGGTCCCTACAAAACCACTTTTATTAAACAAACAGTGAATGCCTCTCATTCACCTTCAGCAAAATCTTTCAAGGGAGAATTTACAGTCACAGACCTTATCTGGCTTGAAGAATGTCTTCAAAACTTGGCAGAGTCTTGGAGAGTCACAAACCAATTAGGTGAACTAATTGTCTCCTGCAAACTCCACTCCCCTTTTGCTCCTCTTTTATTCCCTCTGGGAGGCACCATTCATCGTCCAGCTGTGGCCTTACTCCTGAGTCGACCCTTGTTTTTTAGCTGTTTCCTTCATCTGGCAACTTTGCATAAGTGTACATTGGGAACCGGCTCCAGCTGTTCGTCTGCCTCACTGATGTCTGACTGAAGGCAGCTGATAATTGGCATCCGGTTCTAGCCTCCTCTCTGCCTTTGACGCAGAGCCATCATCAGAGCCTTCCCCAGACTCCAGGACTGGCCCATGTTCCTCCCCAACCTCCTCGCTGTCCAAATCTGCTGCCAGCTTTGCTGGCCACTGGCAGGCCATAACACTGCCCCCTCCCTGCTTTATCTTTATTTTGAATAATGCTTTTGGGATCAACATAAGGTTTAGATGCATTTTAAGAAAAACAATTGTTACCAGCTCAGGAAAAGAACAATTTTAAACATGATTGTAGAAAACAATCTTGGGTGGAGGGAACTATCGTATCAGATTGTATTTTGGATACAAAATATTATATGATTGGCCATTCTCATAAGGATAGTTGTTTGTGAAGTCTAAGCTCTAAGTCTCTTGAGAGTGTTCATAATATTGACATTGTATTTTGGCCATAAAATCCCAAGAACTGTGATTTAATCAATAAGATTGGGGTAAACCTCCCCCAGCTATTTAGGGAATGTGCATGTTAAAGTCCAAAACATCTGAATTTCCAAAGAGTTTTAGGTTGAAGAAGCTTTTCTATTAATACTCATAAACATTTGTCCTTTTGAATTCTCCCTTCCACCTTTCAAAATCCAGTTAGCAATGATTTGATATCACACATTTGTTCCAAACTTCAACTCTACATACGAAGGATATGGCACCATGTTAGAAATAACTAAATGTAATACGGAGTCTTCTGTCTTGATATGAATTTACTACTGTTGCTTGACCAAAAACATGAATGAGCTTGCCAAATCCAGCATCAACATTATGGCAACAAACATCTAATGACTGAGCAACAAGAATATTTAGCAACCTGACAGCGAGCTTGAAGTATCCATATATAGATATAGGTGTAGCAAATTTACTGCCTCACACCCTAATGTCAAATATAGCAGGAAATTCCAAAGAAGTTTGTTAAGTTCCACTTAAAAAATAGAATGGAACCTACAGTACTCATACTAAAGGATACCTATAAATGGTTTTTCTCAGTGCTGACTGAATGCTCTTTGTATATTTCAAAAAGTTTCATTTTAACTTCAGAATTTAGGCAAATCATGGCACTGATTTGTCTTTTTCTGAATAAAATTTCTTTTAAATTGGTTAAAAAGAAAAATTCTTAAGGAAAACATTTAGGTTGGTGAAATACATAAGACCTTTTGAAAATGGTAGTGCTGATAATGATATTCTAGTTGACAGTGTAGGAGTTACATTATATAATTGAACCAATAAAAATAACAATTGGAAATTGAGCTCATTCTAAAATAAGAACTGCGGCTATGGAATTAAAAGTATTTTCTCACTCTAATGGGTGATCTATATGTAGACATCAAAAGAGGAAGTGTGACTCTATTGGTTCTTCTTGATCTCTGCAAGTTTTTTATATAATCAATTAAAATATGATTTTGGTTGCCCGGCAGGTTTTGGAATAAAAAGTAGTGATTTGCATAGTTCAGTTCTTTTTCTGATGTAGATTTAGAACTACATCAGGTGATGCCACAGCTAGAAGCACATTGAACTCTTTTGGCTGATTCAGCAACTGCATCCCTTCCAGGAAGCTTGTCCTTAAAACTATGGTATAAACATGTATTAGTAACTTTTGGAACTCACAATGCAAAATGTTCTACATGGGTTGTTTTTAACATACTTGTGCTAAAGGCATTGCACTGGCTGCTAATTTGTTTCTCAGCAAATTACAAAATGCTATTTATTATTAGCTGTGAACAAACCTTACCATTTTGGGAACAGAATGTTCCATCCCTAGACCAGGGAGTTTTCAACATCCCTGGTTATTACTTTAAAGTCCTATACATGCCAATATACCTGTATACTTAGGAGTAGGGATGCATAAAGCCTTTAGATCTTTTTGTGCTCAAATAAAATGGGCATCTAAACATACTTAGGTTTTCAGGAGCATCAACTAAAACAGCAAAAAAAAACACCTTACAGTACTTTAAGAATGACTTTATTATGCCATAAGGTGTTTAAAGTGACATAAAATGATTATTTTATTTTTGTTAAAAGAGATTACCAACAGTATTTTGAACTTTTGTACAATTTGGAAAGTACATGTTAAGTAATATTAAACTATGTTGAATGCTGAAATTCCATTGAAGCTTTTATGGATAGTAATAAATCTGAATCTTTTTTTCAATTTGGAAAACAAGATATAAAAATCAATACAGAATTAGGTAAATGTATTTTAATTAAAGTTCTATTATATCTAAAGCATATAAATATGGACTCTAGGTCTGTGTGAAAATAAATGCCAAACTCAGTCTTTCGTACATCTCTATGAGCGTGTCAAACAAATATAAAGGTGGAAAGCAGAATAAAAGGATTAATCTAATAATTGTTATAGTTCAAACTTCTAATTTCTGACAGCAGTTGATGTTGGTAAAATTATTATTTTCAACCGGTATCACTAGCTATGTAAATATAGTTCAATCTACATAAAATAATCTAATCAAATAATTTGTATACCAGTGTTGTTAATTTTGCTGATTATGTTATTTTCAATGGAATGTTGGCCTGTAATCTTCATTTCTACATTACTCATCCTTTTTCTATCACTGGAGTATGATAGAAAGCATACATCAGATAATGTTGATGATGATTTTATAACAGTTCTCTTAAAAGTGTTGATAGTTTAATTTACTATCTATTTGACATAAATAAAATGCTATGAAGCATCTAGGGATGCTTAGAAGCATCCTGAAATACCAGCAGAGATAGGAGGAGAATGTAAAACATACTAAATCATATTTATTAAGTCTGCCTTTCCTAGACTAATATTAAAGGCCATGTTCATTGGGAAATATAGAAGATGTTTTCTAAACAACTGGAGAATCAAACCTGGATTTCTGTAAGGGTGTAATAAATGATAGTGTCACACTGCAATTAAACTGAATTAGCTCCACAAAGGAATGTTGCATTTTGTCTCAGGTCTTCAAGCACTGAGAAAATGCAATATCATCGTCCTAGAAATACAGCTTTTCTGTTGTTATTATTATAGAATGCTAAGTGTTAGAACTTTAATTGCCTGTACTAAATGAGAAAAAGAAGCAAGATCCTATACATTTGTGTAGCTTTGCCTGGTTCAATGTTCTCAAGATACATTAGAATAATAAAGACCAGAATTCCTATCAGAATGGAAGAAATCCTGCTTGAGAATTCTAGAAACTGTGGTCCCAACCCATCTGAAAAGGACCAGAGTGGACAACATTTTTATTGGTTATATTTCCAGTTCATATCTTGAAATCTATCCTGGGATATTATTTATTTTCTTTTTCTTTCTTTCTTTCTTTCTTTCTTTCTTTCTTTCTTTCTTTCTTTCTTTCTTTCTTTCTTTCTTTCTTTCTTTCTTTTTTCTTTCCTTCCTTCCTTCCTTCCTTCCTTCCTTCCTTCCTTCCTTCCTTCCTTCCTTTCTTTCTTTCTTTCTTGCCTGGAAGCCATCTTTTTCACTAGGCCTTCAGACTTGCCCCATTTACTACTGTGGGAAAATAGGAGGGGGGGATTATATGGAGCCGAGGTGATATATAGTCATAATAATATTCCTTTCTCAGAAAGTCAAGTACAAATTGCCTTGCACCTGGAAGGCTAAACTTGGGAGGCCTCTCCAGTTGGGACGATGTGTGATTGGACCATGTGATGGACTTGTAAGTGTTGGGCAGGGACTTGAACTTTTCTTTAGGTGGAAAAAACCTGGAAACTTTCAGATTCGGGTTTTCCCAGATGTGACAATATGACATCTCTAATAAAATGTAACCTTGAGGAAACTCAAGCCTCGGAGTTTTCTTTCATTGGGGGTGTTACTTGGAACCCTGACACATTCATTCATTCAATATACCTATTGTTGGCTCGGCGCCGGAAAGAAACACGACTCAGCTGTCCGTTCAGAACCTTTATTAAGAGTGCAAACTGAACTGCCGGCTGGGCTGCTGAGCCTCCTTATATCCTGCTCAGGCATGCCCGCTGGCCAATGACAACAGTTTAAAACTCCCGCCGGGGGAATTGACCAATCCCCCGGTAGATGTCCTTATAAGGACATAACACCCCTCCCCTCCTGGTCCATAGTCCATCAGTCAGTGTGCGCGATCACGTACTCGCGCAGGTAGGCGGGACGCCTGACAGTTCTTCCGGACCTGCGCGGCCCAGTCGGTGGGTTGATGTTGCTCCGGACGGGTCGAGCCCCTGCGGGTTCTGGTTCCCCCGTCCGGGAACCTCCGGACTCCGTCATCGAGTGCGCGGGGCCTTGCCTAGCGCCTCCGGCAGGAGTCGCAGCCGTCTCTGGGTGCTGTCCCCGGGTTGCGCCGCCGTTGGTCCGGTGGTCCTCCGGGCTGTTCCAGTCGCCGCAGTCGAGAGGCGGTCGTCTGAACCTCGGTAAGGTTCCCGGGTCCTCGTCCGGTGCCCAGGGTGCCCCTGGGTCAGGGGGTGCGGTGGCTGTTCCCGTGGGTTGACCCCCGGGTGGGGGTGGTTGCGACGGTCCCCTCTTGGCCTCTCCGGGTCGCCCTACCTCGCCGGGGTAGGGTAGGACTCCCTTTCGGGTTTGTTGTTGTCCTACCCTGCCGAATCGGTGCTCACCCTCTCCGTTGTGCTGGTGTCGGTCGACCTCGTCTGGGGGTTGTTGCGTGGCCCGGTCCCGCTGTTCCGTCCACCTCTCGGAGTTGTGTCGGTCTCTGGGGTTGTGCTGTCGGGTGCCACCTTGGTTGGCCGGCTGGCGCCCTCGCTGGTGGAGCAGGTCCCGGTCTACCGTGCTCGCCTATTCGCTGGTGTCAGCGTCTCTCGCGTTGGCAGGCCGAGGTCCTGCCTCGCCGGGTTGGGGCAGCCCACCTCTGCCGGGGTGTTGTAGGCCCTCGCCTTCTGGGTGTGGTAGGTCTGCCCAGCGGGGTCGTGGCTGGCCTACCTCGTCGGGGTGTGGTAGGCCTACCTCGTCAGGGTGTGGTAGGCCTACCTCGTCTGGTCGGCGCAGGCCTACCTCGTCGGGGTGGTTTTCCTCGACTTCCTCGATTCCCCTCCACCTTTTCCGGAGCTGGTCGATGTGTCGCCTGCAGGTGCGGCCGTCGTCCAGCTCGACTTCGTAGGACCTCGGGCCGGTCACTCGCATGATCTGACCCTTGAGCCATTTGGGATCGCCCTGGAAGTTGAGCGCGAAAATCAAATCGCCGCACGCAAAGCTTCTTAGCGGCGGTGGTTTGTTCGGCTTGTCTTTCGGGTTGTACATCGAGTGCAGGCGATCTAGCGGTGAGCGCAGCTTCCTCCCCATTAGTAGTTCTGCCGGACTTTTCTTTGTTGTGGTGTGGGGAGTGATGTGTTGGGTCAAGAGGAACTGGTCTATTTGTTCCTGCCAGTCCCCGTTGCCCATTCTAGTCAGTGTCTCTTTTGTTAGCCTCACCATTTTCTCGGCCTGTCCGTTTCCGGCCGGTCTGTAAGGGGCGATGAGTGCGTGCCTGATGCCGTGGCCAACCAGGAGCTCTTCCATCGCCTTCGCCGTCAGCTGTGGCCCGTTGTCGGAGACGAGGGTGTCCGGGAGGCTGTGCGTGGCAAAGAGTCGTCGTAGGGCTCTGATGGTGGCTTCCGTCGTTGTGGAGGGCATGGCTATAACTTCGAGCCACTTGGAAAATGCGTCGACCACGATCAGGAGGTATTTTCCGTTCATTGGCCCGGCGAAGTCGATGTGGATTCGTGACCACGGTCCGGATGGTTGCTCCCACTCTGTCGGGTGTGCTTGCGGGGGTGCTGGTCTCGTTGCCTGGCACGGGTCACATTTGGCAATCCACGCCTCAATGTCTTTGTCTAAGGCGGGCCACCAGACGTAACTCCGCGCCAGGGCCTTCATTCTGACGATCCCCGGGTGACCGCAGTGGAGGGATTGCAAAGTCCGTTTTTGTAATGAGGGGGGGATGACCACCCGGTCGCCCCAGAGGAGGCAGCCTTGCATGGTGGTGAGTTCTTGCTGCCTTCTCTGGTATGGGGCAAGTTCTTGCTTCTGAGTTTCTTCTGGCCATCCCCGCAAAACCCAGGATACGACTTGCCTGAGAATCCTGTCTTTAGCGGTGTGCTGTGCTACCGTGGATGAGGACACCGGGCTGGACTGGTCATCGTCGATATGGTGGAGGCCGAGTGTAGGTGCTGGGTCCTCGATCTGCTCGTTCAGCGGGCACCTGCTGAGGCCGTCGGCGTTTCTGATGATTTTTCTGGGCCGGTGGACCAGGCGGTAGTTGTAGCCCGACAGGAATATGGCCCAGCGTGTCATCCTGGGTGACATGAAGGTTGGGGTGGGTTTGTCCCCCGCGAGGAGGCCCAGTAGGGGCTTGTGGTCGGTGACAATTGTAAAAGCTCTTCCATATACGTATTCATGGAATCGCTTTACGCCCGCCACCATCGCCAGCGCTTCCTTATCAATCTGGCCATAGTTTCTCTCCGCCGGGGACATCGTTTTGGAGAAGAAGGCGATGGGTGCCTCCGTCCCGTTCGGTAGTTGGTGGCTTAGGACGGCCCCGACCCCGTAGGGTGAGGCGTCGCAGGTCAAGGTTAACGGTAGCTCTCCGTTGTACTGGATGAGGAGGCTGTCGGAGGATAGAAGTCTTTTGGCTTTCTGGAAGGCTTCCTCTTCTTCGCTCCCCCACTTCCAAGGTGCCGCCTTCCCTAGGAGTCGGTGTAGTGGTTCAGCAACGGTGGCTTTCTGTTGTAAGAACACACTATAGAAATTAAGTAGTCCCAGAAAAGCCTGAAGCTCCGTTTTGTTTTTGGGGGCTGGAGCCTCGTGTATAGCCCTCACCTTGTTTTTAGTGGGGTGGATGCCCTGGCTATCAATTAAATAGCCCAGGAACTCGACTTCCCTGACTCCGATCACGCATTTGTCTCGTCGGACTCGTAGTCCCTTCGCCTGGAACCGCTGCAGGGCAAGCCTGAGCTGTTCCATTAGTTGGGATTCCGATGTCCCTGAGACTAGGACGTCATCAAAGTAGGGCACTACCCCTGGAATGCCTTGGAGAAGGCGTTCCATCATCGATTGAAAAATCCCCAGGGCGGCACTGACTCCGAACTGGAGCCTGTTGCATTTAAAGGCGCCCCGGTGCGTGACAATCGTTTGCGCCTCCGCAGTTGTCTGGTCCACTGGCAGCTGCTGGTACGCTTGCGCCAGGTCCAGTTTGGCGAAAATTGATCCTTTGCCTAGTGAGTGCAACAGATGTTGCACCACTGGCACCGGATATGCGCTCTGCTGCAACGCACGGTTGATTGTGCACTTATAATCAGCGCAGATGCGCACTGATCCATCTGGCTTCATGGGGGTCACAATGGGAGTCTCCCATGCAGCGTGATCGATCGGTTCAAGGATGCCCTGGGCGATTAGTTTATCCAATTGTGCATCCACTTTTGGTCTAAGGGCAAACGGGACTCTGCGGGGCTTTAGCCGAATTGGATTGATTTGGGGGTCTAAATTTAGCGAAATGGGTTTCCCCAAGAATTTACCTAAGCTCCCGTCGAAGACGTCCTGGAAGTCTTCTAGGAGTTTGTCGAGTTGGCTAGTCCTGATTTGGTTTATTCCGCCAATTGTTAGCCCTAGTGGCCTGAACCACTCCACTCCAAGTAGGGTCGGTCGAGCGTCCTTGACGACGGCGATGGGGAGGTCTCCATTGAAGTCTTTGTATTGCACCCTGATGTTTGTGCGTCCCAGGATGCCAATGGGGTGGCCGCCGAAGTCTACCACCTTTGCCTGGATTGGCTTCAATTGTCCCTTTGAGATGTTAGGCTGGAGTTTCTTGAGGTTATGCCAGGCCATGATGGAGAATGGCGAGCCAGAGTCTATCTCCATGGGGCATGGTGCCCCTTCCACGTGGACGGTCACGTGGAATTTTTCGGATCCCTCAGCTGCGGTGTGTGCGATGGTCGTCTTGTTGACTTGCCGGCCGTTGGATTGCCGCTCGTCGTTCCGCCTCGGCTGCTGGGATCGTCTAGATGACCTTTGGTATTCACGGTCCGCAGGTCTTTGCCGCTCAAAAGATGGTTCTGCCGCTCTGCAGGCCTCGGCGATGTGGCCTTTCCGTCCGCAGCGTCGGCAGGTTGCGTCTCGCCAGCGACATCTGGCGCGAGGGTGGTCCCCTTTGCAGCTGGCGCATCTGTCCTCCCGGCTGCCATCTTGGTGGTTTTCCCGCCTTTGGGGCCTCATAACCTTATGGACGGCCATTTCCCCGTCTGACTCCGAGCACGTGGAGATGTCCTCGGATGACTGCGGGTGGTCTCTGTGGATCTTGTGGATCCCTTTTGATCGTCGCATCGCTGCTGCCGCTCTGTCGGACGTTTCCGCCGCGGTAGCTTCTTCGATGACGTCCTTGAGGGAGATCTTTTTCCGGCTGAGGAACTTCTTTTGGACTGAGCAGTCCCTCATGCCGAAGACGATCCGGTCTCGTAGCTGGACGTCCACGTTCTCGAACTCACAGCTGGCCGCGATCTTCCGGAGCGCCGATACGAACTCCTTGAACGTTTCCCCTTCGTGCTGATTCCGTTGATGGAATTCGAAGCGGTTGGCTAGAGGAGTGCTCGTGGGCGCGTAGTGTTCTTGGAGAACGTCTTGGAGCTCGGACCATGGCATCTGTTCTATGTCTCTGGGTGCCACGAGGTCCATCGCCATCTCCAGAACTTCGGATCCGCAGTGGGCCAGGAAGAGAGCCCTCTTCCTGTTGTCGTCCAAGTCTGTGAAGCCGCTGCCCGCCAGGAATTGTCGGAAACGCACCATGAAGGACTTCCATTTTTCCTGGCTTGGATTGAATGGAGCCAGAGTAATTTGGGGTCCCGACATGGTTCAGTGACTTGCTCAAGTGATTCAGCTCTTGGATGGCGGGTGCGGTCGTGCTGGCTGCTCGTCGGTTCTTCTTCAGTCCTTCGTCGCCAGTGTTGGCTCGGCGCCGGAAAGAAACACGACTCAGCTGTCCGTTCAGAACCTTTATTAAGAGTGCAAACTGAACTGCCGGCTGGGCTGCTGAGCCTCCTTATATCCTGCTCAGGCATGCCCGCTGGCCAATGACAACAGTTTAAAACTCCCGCCGGGGGAATTGACCAATCCCCCGGCAGATGTCCTTATAAGGACATAACACCTATACATTTCACAAAATCCAACTCTGAATGGCATACAATTGAACAACAGTGTAGAAGTCAATATAACAAATATAAAATTCTGACTAAAATAAACATTCACTAGGCCTTCAGACCTGCAGAACAAATATCCTCTAGGCAAAGGAGGAATAAAAATGGGTATCTAGTAGTGCAATCATCTAAGAATATCTCTGGTTCCCTGGTCTGATTGTATAACCAGATATTGAAAATATCTCTGGAAAATCAAAAGGGATGGAGCTAATTTAATTTCAGGAGAAAGAATGTTACCTAAGGTGGGCACCACAGCAGAGAAGGCATGTCTCCTAAAACCCACCAAATGCAAGTTCTTAGATGATGGCACCCACAGCATGCTTTCTCTGCCAGATTTAATGTGGCAGGCTGAGATAACTGTGGAAAGGTGGCCCCTTGGCCTGATTTCATGTCCCATGAAGAGTTTTAAAGGTCAAAACCAGCACCTTGAATTGGAACTGGAAGAGAACTGGCAAGCTTGTGGAACAGAGGTGTAATCTGTTCAGTTATAGGAATGCACGTAACTGCCCATGCCACTGCTTTCTAAACAAGTTGAAGTTTCCAGATATTGTTCAAGGTCAGCCCCACATAGAGAGCTTTGCAGTAGTCTAATCTGGAGGTAACTAGGACATGACTATAAACAAGGCTTGCAATCCAGAAATGGATGGAACTGGTGTATAAGACAAGGTTGTACAAAGGCCCTCCTAGCCAGGCTACTACCTGTTCATCAAGCAGAAGTTGTGAATCTAGAATACTCTGGATTGCACAGAGGAACTGTCTGGGTCAGTGCAACCCTATCACAGCACCAAAGATGACATACTCTTGAACTCAATGGGCCTTTGACCCAATCCAAAGCCACACGGTCTTGCCAGGATTCAGCTGAAGCTTATCGTTCTGCATCCAGAGCTTCACTGAGCTGCTTAATATTCTAGAGGCAGAGACATATAATTGTATATAATGTATAACCCAGTGGCTTCATGTAAATATTAAAGAGGAGACAAAAGCAGAGGACAAAGCATCAAATTGGTCCATTAATATTAGTGTAGCTAATTACCCTACCTGCATCATGTAGGACAGAATTAGCTCTGGGTTTCTTTATTGCCCTTTCCTTCCCTTCTACATGATAGGGGTAGGTAGGGTAAATAGTCCCAATGAGCCAATTGGTTATATTTTAACAAGTTGATAAATTATCCCTATATGTAAACTAACTCAGAAAAAGAATGTCTCACAACAAGGATTTCTTCTTGAGCAAAGATCCTTCATCTTTTCAGGTATGGGTGTAAAAACCTTCTTCTGTGCTTCTTGATTTTATATTCAGTAAGAATGACACCAGTAAACGCATCAGCAGTGGAGTTGTGAATCACACCCACGTCTATTTTTAATGCATGAAACTGTTCATTCAAAACCCTTTTACAAACCCTAAATGATGTAGTTGCACTCTTTCAATGCTGATTTATTTCAGGAGAACAAAAAAATATTGTTAAACAGAGGGTATTTTAAAAAAACAACAATGGAGATTATAAATTCTCTTCACTAGTTTTTCTTTGTGTTCATAATGTTTGTGTATGTCAGCACATACATGTAATTATGTTTCTATATATAACAGTTAAACAGCTGGGAGGAGGTTAAAAATATACATTCATGCAATGCACATTAACAAGAAGGGATATAAAGAATATCTAGATAACCCATGATTTGTTGGGTCATTATTCTTTCCACATATAGGCTAACATTTCCCCTTTTGTCACAACCCTGAGAAGACCTCTGGTAAAGCCTCCTCCTCCTCCCTCAGCTGACCTGTGAAACTTCCTACCACTTTGTTGTGGGGAGGAGGAACAAAGATAACTACGGACCACAAGGAAAACTGTATTTCTGCTCCTCATTCTGGTATATCAACAAAGGGATATACTCATCTTCTGAACTTTACCCATCAACTGCTGTCCATCCAACCATCCATCCATCATCTATCTATATCTATCTATCTATCAATCATCTATCTATCTATCTATCTATCTATCTATCTATCTATCTATCTATCTATCTATCTATCTATCTATCTATCATCTATCTATCTATCTTGCACCACCAACAATCCCTATCGTACCAGCAGACATCCAAATTGCTCTCTTGTTCTTCCTTCACTGGTCACCATCGTTAAGATATTTCAAATTTCAGCCTTGGTTCCAAAGTTGCTAATAGGTGGTGCTGTCAACCAATTCGATACAGGAACCAGGGGTCGGTAAGAAAGAATTTGTTTGTTTGTTTGTTTGTTTATGTGATTGCTGCCTATTCGCACATGGTAACTCAAGATGGCTTACAAGAATATAAAAACATCATATAAAAAACAATAAAATTAATAAAAGAGAGAATCATATATAATAAAATAAAATAATAAAATTAAATACCCCCCCCCCCCCCGGTGATATCATACAAGGCATTTAATGGGCTCCATCCCACTCTGGGTTCCCCAGGCCTGCTAGTAGAACCAGGTCTTCAGTGACTTCTGAAAGAGTGTTAGAGTGGGCCCCGTTCTAATCTCTGGGGGACTGATGTTCCAGAGAGAGGGAGCCACCACAGAGAAGGCCCTTCTTCTGGGTCTGTCCACGTGTATCTCCCTAAAGGATGAGACCCGCAACATTCCTTGTCTCCCCCGCTTTTGTGAATCAAAAGAAAGAAGGTGGAGATAAGCCTCTTCCATTTTGTCTTGCCACACTCAAACCCTCAGGTTTCTAAGAAGTGAAGTCAGAAGGCATGGTGGAATTGAAGTAGGTACAGCTTCCCCAAATTTCAATTTAATGGGAATCTTCGGCCCTGGATTTTGAGCTTGTTTTGTAAGATAGCCTATTTGAAGGCAATTGTGTCCTCAAGCCATGCCGTTGCATAGCAACATGGGAACTTTTCCCATTATCTAAGACATGACAGCTCTGCCGGCGGGAAAAATAGACGCACGCTATTGGTTTACCCGTTTGACAGCTGCTATATAAATAGCAGCTTGACTGAAAGTTGTTGTTGCCAGTTCCTGCGTTCTTGTTAGCACGTTAGCTGTTACCCTAATAAAGAGATTTATCTTTGAGCCGTCTTTGCCTCAGTTTCTAGCCACCCTTGTTCTCCCGAATAGAACAAAGGCTAACTTACAGAATGAATTGATTCAAAAACTGATGCTATTCGATGATCAATTTCTCCCAACTGATGGTTAGTACTGCAGGCTACTTCTGCTGACTTCCGGCTGCCAACAGTTCAATAGTTCAATTTTCACTGGCTCAAGGTTGACTCAGCTTTCCATCCTTCTGGGTTTGGTAAAATTAAGATTCAGATTGTTGGGGGCAATATGCTGATTCTGTAAACCTCTTAAAGAGGCCTATAAGGCACTGTGAAGCAGTATATAAGTCTAAGTGCTATTGCTATTGCTATTTCATTATTCCGATTGTTCTTGTGTTTTCCTATGGGTAATACAGAAGAAAGAAAACCTTCTTGGGAACTGTGAAAAGTCAGAAAGGATTTAGAGAAATGGAAACATTTGTAAAAGAAAAGAGTATTAGCACCTTACATTACCTCCAAATTAAAGAAATTTTCAAACAGCCCAAGAAAAAGTTAGAAAATATTTCACAGGAATGAAGCATTCCAATTTTATGTCTAGAGAGATTCTCAGTCATCCAGGATATGGTTGTTCCAAAGGTGCTTTTTTCAAGAGGCAACTGGACTTTCTGGAAAGTCCAATTATCTCTTGAAAAAAACACATTTGGGACATTCCAATTTTAATTATTAACTAACATGAAGGTTTCAGACGTATTTTTCATTTTGTCCTTTCTCCTCTCTTTTTAGCAGCATGCAACCTACAATTAGCTTACAGAAAATAAGGCCTACTAACAGAAATTGAAAACATAATATGTATGGCTTCTTCAACCTCTTCAAACACACTAATTCCTAATCTTAATGTTTCAGAGATATTAAAAAAAACCAATAAACTTTCCTATGCTAATTTTATATGCATTTTCTAAGTTTTAAGTATTATCCTCAAGTCTTATTGTGCTGCCTCAAAATGGTGCAGAAGTGTTCCTGGCAATAATGAATGAAGAATGCCAGCTGCCTAGTCAAAGATGGGTGGCAAAAAAAATTTAATAAACAAAGACCAGAAGAATATAGAGTGTGGCTGGAAGCGGATGATCACTTTGGTGACAATGGCTAAGGCATCCTTTCATATTGCATGGGAGAAGGCAGTAGTAAACTGGTCCTGCATTAGTGGTAAAATCCAAATTTTTTTACTACCGGTTCTGTGATACACCACTGTGGTACACTCTGTGGCTTGGTGGGCATGGTCTGGCTTGGTGGGCATGGCTTGGTGGACGTGGCAGGGAAAAGATATTGAAAAATCTCCATTCCCACCCCACTTCAGGGGAAGGATACTGCAAAATCCCCATTCTGTCCCAATCCTGGGGGAAGGATATTGCAAAATCTCCATTCCCACCCCACTCTGGGGCCAGTCAGAGATGGTATTTGCCAGTTCTCCAAACTACTCAAAATTTCCGCTACCGGTTCTCCAAACTACTCAAAGTTTCTGCTACCGGTTCTCCAGAACCTGTCAGCACCTGCTGGATTTCACCCCTGTTCTGCATATTGCCAAGAAAAATCATATGGATAAACAGTATAAAATGTTTGATTATATATTGCTGTGTGATGATTGGCCTCAGGCTGGATTATACACAACAGGTAACATAGTGGTATTTATGACACAGCTATTTTCTATGTAGGATATGAGAAAAATGGAGAAATGGAAATTTTCATAGGTAGGAAGGATACAGCAAATATAATACTTGGATGCAGTATAATCAATCACACTGAATAATACCAATTAGATTCAAGAACAATTCTTTAATTGACAATTTTTTAAATATGACAATTATCCAATTTTAAGCCCCAACTGTTGTTATAAAAGAAGAAGAGGTTGATGCGTGTTATGATCAAATTCAATCTGTAATTGATAGAAATGCAAGTAAGAAGCACAAGGAAGCAGATAAAATTATGTATTAATTTCTGCCAATCTAGTGATTTCTTCAATGAGAGTGGTAACACATGCCTCAAACACTAAATCACTAAAATAACACCTTTAAACATGGACAATCAGATGGTTGGACACAGAAATCGAATTGACTCTATCTTTACAAGGAGATGTATCAGCTGAGTTACAATAGGAAAGACAATTGATCATTTATAAAGATGGCAGCACTTGCCAACCTCGTCTAGCTCCAAAGGCCCAAAAGCTTAGGTCTGCATATCATTTGGAAAGAATACCACCAGGAAATATCAGGACTGTTGGCTAGATTGGGAAACTGAAAAAATAATTCCAGATTAATGTAGTGGTAAACCACTTTTGTCCTACTGCTAAGAAAAACGAATAGTTATATCATAGTGTTCTCAGAAGTCAAGCCTGATGTGAAGAAAATTTTATCTAAAGATGAATTAGGGCTTCAACAAGTGTCCTGATCTTGTCTGAGCTCAGAAGTTAATTGGGGTCAGGCTGATTCGTACATGGAAGGTCTGTCTTAATTCTCTTGAAAGTAAGCACAGAGGAATCGGTACTGAGACTTTTGCATGAAAAAGCTATGAATATTGTAGAGCTTTGTAGAACTTCCCATGGAAAATCCTCAACAAAATCCAGACTTTATGCATCTTGCAATTTACGGTGCTTCAAAGGGATTAAAGAAAAACTAAGAAACAGACAAACAGCTTTTTAGTAATAAAATACTTTGCTGATCTGGATGTGAGTTTGACACACACGTCAAATTTATGTACCTACTCTGGATTATTTCTGGAATGAAAACGGTGTTGCGACCGAGGCCTACATGGTGATTACCAAACACAACTCAATCCTGAACAAACTTATTTTATTAAAACAGTTGAGAATTAATTCATTCTCAGCTTAGTCCAAACAAATTCTTCATAATTAGTCCTATGGCCTTATCACCAACCTTTGATGTCTTTGGCAACCTGCCAAAGGCTTTTCCTGGCAAAAACTCCACAAAGTTCAAGAGACGCTGACAAGAAGCACTGGAATCAACGTTGCTTTTCTGCAAAGAACACAATGGCTCATTGCTGCTCTTTTAAGCCTTATGGGAGTGGCCAATCATCTTCTGGCCTTACTTCCGAGTTGTTCTTTTTGCTCCAGCTGCTTTTGCCTTCTGGCAGCTCTTCGCATGCATGCACTAGGAACAGGCTCATCCTGTTCCTCTTCCTCTCTGCTGTCTGCCTCTTGAGTCTGCGCATCGCTCCCAGATAGCCCTGGTCCCATCTCTGCCTCCGATGCAGAGCCCTCATCTGGACCTTCCCCTGACTCCAGTCCTCCCAGCCTCCTCACTGTCCAACTCCGCTGCCAGGTCTGCAGGCTCCTGGCGGACCACAACAAACGGTAAGGGAAGATACATATGTTAGTTACATCTTTACATCTATATGTAGTTTGATCCAGAGTGACCTACATGAAGCTATCTATGGAATTCACAAAAGACCATGGAATTTAAGTCAGGAACGATTTAATTCATAGGTCAGATACTTAGTTGCTATAGCTCTATCTCAGGTACTTAGTTGTTACAGCTTTTGATGTGAGACTACTTTGCATTTCCATTTTTGCCATCTTTTCTCATCCTTATTCTATCATTCTTTTAATTTTTTAAGGTACCTTCATTTCCCCTCCTACATTTGAGAAGAAGCTTTTTTCCAAGGTCCAACCAAATGGGAGGTCAAGACCAACAATCTGGACATTGCCAAACTGAAGGAGGATTCTCTGGAGCGAGTTACTTCAGAGAGACCTGCTATCTGGTTTTGAGCCCATTTTTTTCTAATCAAGGATTAATGGCATGCTAAATCTGTTTACGGAAAGCTATTGAATAGGGTTAGATGGGACTTTGGTTTGATGTACTGTATATATCCAGGCTTAGGACCTGGATATTTGCAGGACCGCCTTCTGCCACTGATTGCCTCCCACCAACTGATATGCTCTCACAGAGAGGGCCTCCTCAGGGTGCCATTGGCCAAACAGTGTCGACTGGTGACACACACACACACACATATATATATTAGAAAGAACTTCCCAAAAGAGTCTATCCAGACCTGCATTCTTTTTGGATGGAGGGTTCATAGTTGGATAATCTTCCCAGCAACACAAAATTAGCTTGCTTCTCTGTACCAGGATTTACTAGTCATGTCTTATCGAAGACTTAACCGGGTTTATTCTATTTAGCTTTCCCTTCCATGAAAGTCAACTCCAACTGCTTATTCTGTTGGTCCTATTACAGCAGCTGCAAGTTGTTGCCTGAAAGATAATTTGCAACAGCAAAACAGACCAGCTGATAATCTTCCTTAAGGTGTAAACCGAACTAGCAGTTTGAAAGGGACGTTGGCTTTTGGGGAGGAATGCCTGGGTGAGGAAACACGTCGGTGGGGCACCACCCTTCCTGGTAGACCAAACAGAAGTCTCTATTTGGAAGCCCAGGGAGAATAGATAGTCCCATTGATTCATGATCCGGGCCAGTAGCTTTAGCTGGTGAGGAAAGTCTTCCTATTTCAGTAACAAAGCGGCCCTTGATGCTCGTGGAGGGGAAAAAAGAAGTTGGGAGGAAGGGAGGAACCTAAAAACCTGGGCTCGGAGAATTGAGGACAGCTCACACGGGATGTGGAGAGAGGAGAGCTCAGCCGCGGAGAAGAGCGCGCTCGGCTGGATATGAACGATGGGCAAAGAAGTCGAAGCGGGGGAGGGCAGGACCTTCACTGTTGAAGTCTGGCCCTAACTGCTGATGCGGAGAAAACCGGCTGCCGAAAACTCCTTTCCGACCCGACTTTGAAGACTCAGCAACGCAACGTCTGCTGCTCTTCTGTTGCTTTGTTAGGCTTCAAGGAAGAGGGAGAAAGGCTGTCATTCTTATTAGGACCCCTAGGTGGAGCTCTTCGACCAAATAAACGAAGCGTTTTGTTCACTAGTTTTCTGCAGAAGGAAAGAGAACGCTGGCGAGCGACTCGGCTTCTGCTCTGGGCAGCGCATGGTTGGTGGTGCCCAAATTCCTCAGCTTTGATCCAAGGAGAAAGACAACCCTTCTGCAGGAGGAGGGAAAGTGGGGAGGGAACGGACGCAAGTCTAAGGGATAGAAGCAGAGCAGATTTTATTTTTTTTTTCATTTTTTAAAATTACAAAGCAAATTCCGTAAGCCTATTCCAAACCGAAGGGAGGACACTTTGGGGCTGGAAAATAGAGACAGAGAAAAGGGAGGGAAAGGAGGGGAGGGAAGGGGGGAGGGCAAGGGAGGGAAAGGGGGGGGGGGAAAGCAAGGCGGAGCATTAGAACCATTCTCACACGTTTTGAAGCTCAGGAGGGTTTCCTTGGGCTGAAAGTTCTTCACCAGTAAATTAGGACAAAGGCGTGACACGAGAAAGGACACAATTAACTATTTAATTCCATCCTTCCAGAGCCAAGTCCAGCTTTAAATCTTCCACACTGAAAGCAAAACTTAAGCAGATGCCTTTCTGGAACATCTCACATTAGCCTAAATATTTTTAAAAATTCATTATATAAGATTAACATGCTATTTTTGTGCATAGGTTATACAATTGCATTAAATGCTCAGGTACTGAACTGAGATTTACATAACTGTGTTCTATTTCCTATATTGTTATTTTCAAAATATTGTGTTGGGCATTTGTTTCTTTCAAAGCTATCAAGGTGGGCTATAGCGGTGTTGCACTGCTTCAGGAATTTTAAGATATGTGGACTTCAACTCCCAGAATTCTCTCAGCCAGCGTGCTAACTGGGGGAATTTTTAGAGTTGAAGTTCACATATCTTAAAGTTGCTGAGGTTGAGAAATGCTGATTCCTATGAGTTTATCTCTCATTTTATCCTCACAGGAAAATCTTGTGAGGATGGGCTTGGAGACAGTGACTGGCCCAGGGCCAGTTGCTCATGCTCAAATGAGCCATTGAACCTAGGTTGATCTGCTCCAGAATAAGACAATAACAGAATAACAGAGTTGGAAGGGACCTTTGAGGTCTTCTATTTCCAATCCCCTACTCAAGTAGGAGACCTTTTAAGATTTCAAACAAATGGCTGTCCAGTCTCTCCTTAAAAGCCTCCTTTGATGGAGCACCTATAACTTCTGAAGGCAAGACATTCCACTGGTTGATTCCTCACTGTCAGGAAATTTCTCCTTAGCTCAGGGTTGCTTCTCTCCTTGATTAGTTTCCATCCATTGTTTCTTATCTTGCCTTCTGGTGCTTTGGAAAATAAGTTGACCTCTCCCTCTTTGTGGCAGCCCCTCAAATACTGGAACACTGCTATCTACCACTATCCTACTCCAGTTCCAGTGGTGGCATGTCAGGCTTGTTCGGCCCCTGCCCAAAAAGTTCCAGTCCCTTATCTGGCTATCGCCCAATACTCTACAAAAGATAAAGCTCCAGCATTAGCAATTGGCAACTTTATTATTTTTTTTTAAAAGGTGAAATAGTAACATTTTATTCATTGTCAAATAAGTTACCCTGGCTTTCAACTTTTTGTGCCTGCTCATTCTGACTGGCTATATTGTATGGAATAATGAACCACAAACTAGCAACCACATTTTGGCCTAGCATGTTGCCTGAACTTAGTCTTTAGGGTTAGTTTGGATTCTATTGCTGTGCAAACCAGAAGACTAGATTAATTGAGTAAAGCGTAAAGTTACTACTGGTACAAAAACAGTCAGTAAAATTAAGACCGTTATGGGGAAAAGACATCTGAAAGTTTGCTTCTTTCTTTAAATTCCTTCATTGACTTTGTTACATGTTGCATCCTCAGGCCAGACTAGTAGGAGTTATAATTCAGTGCCTGTGATCCTGGATTTTTCTCTCTCAGATCAGATTGGCCTACCTTTGATTAGTTCATGCAAAGTTAAACTGATAGCTTCATCTCATGGAAAAGCTTTTTTGAATAGTCTAAAAATGGTGTTATCTACTACCTCAATATTTGTTTTATCCGTAATATTTTTTAAAAAATTGACCTGGGATTGTTTTCCACAGTAAATAAATGTGTACATTTTAATAAATTTATAATTAATTAATTTTAGTGCGCAAAATATGAATTCCATCATCCTGTAAAAAGTGATAGCATAAATTGCTAGTATGCTGGGGTATTATGACTATTCATAAAAGACTAGAATCTTTCTCTAGTGAAGAAAGTTGTAATTTGGACTCTGTTATGTCTGATTTCAATCACAGTTTAGGGAACTAAACATAGTGAGCATGAAGAGTTGATTGCAAGCCATTCTGTTTGGCATTCAATTTTATTTTGAATCCATTTTGCTGGATGCCCTTCTATTTAGTAATTGATTTTCTCTGAAATTCAGCCTTTGGAAGAACATGCCAGAAATATCTGCTTAATCTCACTTCTAGCCCTTGGGGATGTATTATTCTGACTTGTTATTCATTTGCCCTTTGTCCCAATCATTTATTTTTCCAAGCAGCATTTTTCCTAATTAATGAATGTGATAAAAACATTGCCCACATCAGTTCAGTAAATATATTTATACTGCTACTTATTGTTACTTCCCCAATGATTTCTGTCTTTTGTAATTCTTGATCTTCATCCTCCAGTTTAATACTTATGAATTAAATTCTTTTTTACATTGTGAAGTGATTGAAATAAAGGATCCTATAAAACACACCAGAAGCATTTTGCCTGTAATGTTAGGAAGATTTTTGAGATGCTCTATTACGTCATCAAAATTTTTGCCAGACTATTTAATTTTTTTTAAATTTTCTTCCTATATTTGAAATACTTGAACATTTTGGAACATTTTTCATAAGAGGAAAATGAAATTTTTGACCTTAGTTCATCCATTGAACCAGAAATATTGCCCTCTGCAATGAGATTTTCCCTAGACATTTGAAGATTGTCCAGCTGACTGATGTTTGAAGGGTCCTGAAGACGTGTCTTTTTGCCCAGGGCTTTGGTAACTGTTATGAAGCCCTCTTTTCTTTTTCTTTGTGCCCATTTGGGTTTGTTATCTCTGTCATCTTTGTCATTTTGTGTTCTCCTCTTAATATTTTAGGAGCTGAGGTGGCGCATTGGTTAGAATGCAGTACTGTGGGCTACTTCTGCTGACTGCCAGCTGCTTGCAATTTGGCAGATCAAATCTCAACAGGCCAAAGGTTGACTCAGTCTTCTATCCTTCTCAGTATGATCTGAACAACTGAAAGATTTAGTATAGACAGAAGGTGGATCATAAGAATCTTCCTGAAAGCTAGATTGATCGAATGGAAGATCTCGGTGTAATAAGATATTGAACTTTTGCAAGTAAGCACCTTCTACAGTAAATTCCCTTTCCTAGCCCAGAATTGCTTTCCAATCTTTGTAGATTTTATGAGAAGTGGGCACAAGAAAAAGTGGTGAATATTATTTTCCTAAGAGTGAAATTTAATCAGAATATGAAACAAATGCATTCCTAAATCAAACACAGCTAAGTAGGAGCATGTTCAGAAATTCCAAAGATACTTTTGAAAAGGCAACTGGACTTCCTTGGGTTTTTCCTTGAAATCATTTCGCTTCTCATCTAAGGAGCTTCTTCAGTTCTGATCTGAATTTTGATACAAGATTTTGAGAGCAACCAAGAAGAAACATTCATATTCTGCATATGATTTCTTGGTGGCATCCAGCATAAGAAAATTATGAACTGGGTGGACTGTTAAGGTTGGATGAGACCATTGAATTTGAAGGCCTACAGAGCAGGGAGCAGCCAAAACAATCATTCACAAAATGGCAAGTGCTTGAGGCAGACTGTCATAATGTAACCTGTGGTTCAGATTCTTATTACTTTTTTATTTTATTTTTTCCAAATCAGGTGGATGCTTATTTCCAAATTACATACATGGCTCTCTAAGTAATTGTCTTAAGCCATTTAAGCCTAGGACTGAAAATTACCTAATTGAACCACTAAATTCAGTAACATCCTTCTTAAATTTAGTACGTCAATAAAATTCAAGAAAACTAAACACTTGGATTTTCTAATGAATAGCTGAGCAGCAATGTCTTTGTTGGTCCAATATCCAAAATAGGAAAATTATCTTTCACTTCTAGTTTTATTAGGAGATAAAAAGGTTGTCAGCTCCTAAACTCTACAGCTTTCTCATGGCTTTCATACATTTCTTTTCCTCCTTTCTCATCTTATGTTCTTTCCAGTTGATGTTTCTTCACACGGTTATTGAAATTGTAAACATAACACCAATAAAATGTGTAAATCACAAAAGAGCTTGTGAGCTTTATCTGCTATGGCATTTTGAAGAGTTAACACTCCTTTTCTCTATGAAAAGGAAAGGTTGGCACTGAGAAAAACAGCAACAGTTCCGTGCAATGAATAAAGCATTGGTCTGGCTGTATCGATGCTCCTGCACTAAATCAAGCTGAAGAAAGGAAGGAAAGGAAAGGGAAGGGAAGGGAAGGAGGGAGGGAGGGAGGGAGGGAGGGAGGGAGGGAGGGAAGAAAAGAAAGAAAGAAAGAAAGAAAGAAAGAAAGAAAGAAAGAAAGAAAGAAAGAAAGAAACTATAAATTATTGGTAGATCATTTGGGCAAGGAAACATCTCCATACATGTGGCCTCATTTGGTGGGCATGCATTTTTGTACTTGTCTAATCTTGAATTTCTTCTGCATGAAACCACACAGCAAGAGGAGAAAGCCTGTGTTCTATTTGTAGCTGTGACTGCAAGCTAAGTTGGACAACAGTAGCTATTTCTTTTGCAATGCTGAGAACATATTTCCATTCACTCAATGTGGCATTTGGAAAAGCTGAACATATTTGTGGGGTTTTATTTTATCCTTTGGTTCCTGTTCCTTTTTCAATTACCATATTCATGCAAGTCCCAATAAAGGATTATAGAGGAAGCTATTCGCAATAGAAACTGTAGCTCCTTGGCAATAATATGAATCAGTATGCTCATGCACAGGGAAACATATCTATATACGTGGGCATATACCTGTATGCACTTACCCATCCCATCCTGCACACACATAGTACTTTCTATATACTACAATATATTGAAGCAGACAGAACTCCACTACTAATCTGAGAAAGTAATCCTAAAAGTGGGGCTATCATTCTTTGGTTTGAGTTCACTTGGCCCCTGGCCTAATTTCAAAATTGCTAACAAAAAATCACTTCCAACCTCTGATAAGAACTATATGTTCTTTAACTGCAGCCTGTTGCTTTGGAGACAGAGGAGAAATTTGAGGGGGGTAGTGGTGGAAGTGGTATCATAGAGAAAATGGGTATCTCTTCTCATATATGCCTCCAGGTCCACTCACAGTTTGCTTTAGCATCTCCATCATATAATAGAACTAGCTGGATACCTGTGCTTCACTACTTATGACCATTTTTCACACATCTCCATGGTCTTGACAGACTCTCTTTGTCATCATCACCAACAAAGTATATCTGGAGAAATGAAGGCTGCTGCTGAGGCCTCACCATGATACTCCTTATCCTGTGCTAGACCTGCCCCTGCACTTTGAATGTTGGCATAACATTTCCCTCCTTCACCTCTCTGGCTCCAAAAGACATCAGTTTGAAGCATCTGTTGTACTTCTGGGAAGCAGAAACAGAGTCTTTTCCCTTTGATTGGTGTTACAGTAGAAGAAACAGATTCATCTGAACTGAGAAGGTCAGTGTAAGTGAGTTGGGGCTGGGACACTATGCAGGAGAAATTCGATTCATAATTGATTGGCTCAGTGGTGGTCAGTGATTGAAACACATAAGGGAATATCTCTCCTGTTGTCTTGAGTCTGGAAGGTGTTCCATAGGTGGAAGGTGTAGACATTTTGGTGAGGTACTGACGTTTAGTACTGTAAGAGCCACAGACCACCACTGAGTGAAGGAGTGGAACATCTGCCAGTTTGAACTGAGATAATGGAATGTGAGACAACTGGCAGTTGGAACAGAGTTCTTTTCAGTGGGGAGGAGTCTAACTCCATAGCATCAAAGCGTATTAATTACTGTATAAGAAATACTAATGATCTGATGGTCATTTCAAAAAAATCCTTTCTTAGCGAGCATCTAGAAGCCAAGAGGAACATACATTTCAGATTTCAAGTTTGTAGGCTTTACAGTTCTGGAGATTTCATAATGAGTGAGTGGATTTGGCTTATATATATAGATAGATAACAGAATAACAGAGCTGGAAGGGATCTTGGCGGTCTTCTAACCCAATCCCCTGCTCAGGCAAGAGATCCTATATCATTTTAAACAAATGGATATCTAGTCTCTTCTTAAAAGACTCCAGTGATGGAACACCCACAATTTCTGAATGCAAACTGTTCTACTGGTTAATTGTTCTCAATGTTAACAAATTTCTCCTTAGTTCTAGGTTATTTCTCTCCTTGATTAGTTTCCATCCATTGTTTCTTGTCATGCCTCCTGGTACACTGGAAAATAGTTGATCCCCTCTTCCTTGTGGCAGCCCCTCAGATATTGGAACATCGTTATCATGTCACCCCTAGTCCTTCTTTTCATTCAACTAGACATACCCAATTCCTACAATCTTTCTTCATATGTTTTAGCCTTCAGCCTCCAGCCCCTTTCTTTGTTGCTCTTGTTTTGCACTCTTTCTAGAATCTCAACATCTTTTTTATAATATGGTAACCAAAACTGGATGCAGTATTCTAAGAAACAGGATGCAGTATTCTAATAAAGAAATATGACTTCCCTCAACAGATTTTCTCTGAAGGAATACACTCCTTGATAGAAAAAAGTTGCCCAACCATGCCTTAATATGAGCATTTGGCTATTGATCTGTGTAAAACCAAAAAAGTTTCCATCTTAAGGTAGCCCCTTCTATTTTGGGGGGATTGAGTGTTATTATGAGCCAACGCAACCAACCAATCAACACATTAACATAATATTATAGCACTAAGTCATACTGAACATAATATAGTAATAATAGAATGTGAAAATCACTTGATAAAGCAACATCAGCTGATGATTTGCTTGTGTGAAATAATAATTGCAGATTGAATCCCATACAAAACATTTGAATGGAGTTGGACCTGAATCTATTTTAAACAAAATATCTGAATTTGGAGTGAGTACCAATTGTTGGGAAAGAAAATGGAAAACCAACTGTTGTTTGTCGAGTCCATAAAATAATTCCTAGAATATCTGAATAATTACTGTTGATAATAGAATGATGGACTTGATAGATGTAAGAACAGAGATGGGCTGCAGCTGGTTCGCACAGGTTCAGCCGAACCAGTTGTTAAATTTTTATCAGTTCAGAGAACCAGCTAATCCACCTCTGGCTAGCTCCGCCCTGCCCCATCCTGTCCCGCCCCTCCCAGGAGTCTTCCCGCGTGCCCCATTTTGGATTCCAGGTTAGTTCAGGAGGCCTTCCAGGCCCAAAATGGGGGATGGGGGGGGAATCATATCCCCTGCCCACACACCCTGTTTTGGCTTCCAGAGTGGTGCAGGAAAATAGTTGGGATTTTTGCATGATCATTACTGTGGGGTGAGTTTGAAATGGGGAGTTTACATTATGATTGCTCATAAGTAAGTAGGAAACAGTAAACTAGGAGTGGAAAAATCCCTATCTGTAGATCAGTGTTTTTCAAGTTTCAGATGGGCAAACTTCATGCTTCCTGGGGAATTCTGGGAATTGAAATCCATGCACCTTAAAGTTGCCAAAGTTGAAAAGCATGGGTCTACACTAGAGTTTGGGATTTTCCATTCCTGTTTTATTTAGGGTTTAGTGCAATTAAATAAATCAGTTATGGTTTCCTTAACAAATAGTGATTAAAGCGATAAGAACCATTACTGGACTTTTTGTGAGAAACTGAAATTAAAAGTTGATCTGGGCTTTGATGATTAAGGGATTATGGAAATAATGTAGACAAATGTTAATCTTAGAATAAGAGTTTGATATTTATTTTTACTTATATCTGTACCAAAGAAGGTTGGAAGTTATTCTTTTTCAGTTTTTCTTCTTTTCGTCTTTCTTTCTTATTCTTTCCTGAGTCTTTTGTTTTTTCAAATCTGTTTTTTATTTGTTTATCTCTTAGCTTTGTATGAAGGAACAAATACTAAGCTATTATAATTCTACATTCCTTATTTACAAAAATTATATCAAAATTTAGAACGAAATCCCCTGGGAGCCATCTCATATAACACAGGCTCTGAGTCCCTCTAACCAAAAAGTTGATAGAAGTAATATTTGTAGCTCAGGGTTGAACTGTGTGTTCCTTGATACTCTCTGAGCTTGATGGTTTTCTTGCAGATGTTTCATTACCAAACTAGGCAAGATCATTAGTACTAGAAGGGAGTGGAATTTGCTCTTATTTTTATATACTCGTGGCTTGCCCTGTCAATGTTGATCATTGTTTTGATTGGTGCTGGGTTTCTACAGCCTCAGGCAGAGAAGGGCTATTCTGCACCCTTCTCTCAAATGTTCTTTAAAATACAGACTTTCCCAGCATTACTTTAGGAATCTCCAACATGCAAACTGTGATTATTCATCTTAAAATGAATCCTGTTTACCCGGAGCTTCAAAATTTGCTGTTTGCTGGGGAGGTATGTAGCTAAAAGTCAGTCTACATTTAGTGTACATCTGACTTTGGGGATATTTCTTCATAACCAAACAAAAGTGTATTTTCTCTGCAGTTCACACCCCTTGCTTGCTGGATCTGGATGTCACAAAGCAAAGCCCACATTTTGTAATTAACCCCTGCACCCCATTTGGCTGACAGAGTGTTGCAGGAGGCTGAGTGCTGTCACTTCCCCTGGCCACGCCCACCCAGCCAGCTGGTCATTAGTGCAGAGAACCGGTTGTTAAATTATTTGAAGCCCACCACTGTGTAAGAATTTACTGAGTAGAACGTAAAATATTATAACAGCTTGTTCTCAGGCTGCCTTGTTTTTCCACTGTTGTTTTCTTGAACATGTCATTCAAAGGAATATAGATGATGGTTTTAGTGCATAGCTGCCATGATTGATAGCCACTGATATTAGATATGAAATCTAGCAGTGGTTTTTCTTTTAGATCTTTATTTTTCCATTCTGTTTGATGACAGGTCACCCAAATATCTCATATCATCTATACTATTCTTCTATTTTGTTTGACTGGCAGGTGGAGACATTAATGAAAATAGTGTATGCTTTTCATTAGCATACTCAAAATGGCTAGCAGAAAGAATGGGTGCCATCACTTCTAGTTTGATGTTTTAAAAAAAAATTAAGGTAAAATTCAGGACCAGATTCTTTGCAAATCTGCCTGTATTATTTAGATAGATGATAAAATAATAATTTCAGACCTTCTCACATTCTAGTACTGTATAATGATAATATTTTTGATATAACGAACTGAGAGAATAGTTTTCATTTAAATGTGTAAAATAGCTAATCTGTCATGCTAGCAAAGTTTTCTATTTTTTTTTTAAGTCAGTATTGCCATGGGATAATTTGTGGATCTAGCACTTCCCTGAGTAATAATGTACTAGAGATGGTCTGTGCTCTACAAGCAATTCCATATAACAGTATTGTCTTGAAGTGCTATTGTATTTATTTGTTACTATTGAAGTGTTATATAGACGTGCTGAAGAATATATTTGGTTCACCCTTTGTGTGTCTATTAGATCTTTATTTCTCAGGAGCTTTCTTGAGGCTGTTTAACAAAAACAAAATTTCTTTGTTTTTAAAGCTATATGGTTTTTAGGTAGTCATAAGAAATATTATACAGTTATTTAAATTAATTATTAGTGGATTTTTAAACAGACATGAACATTTGGATTATAGTGCCAGCATAGCAGTATTTATTAGCATAATAGGCAAGTATAATTTATTATTATAGGTAAGTATAATTTATTAGCATGAAGATAAGAATAATTCCTCACACCTTCAGATTTGTCTTTCAGCACATTGTTAGCAGGAAAAGTATCTTGTAGAGTGTGAAGAGGGATAACTTAAGGTTACGCGGTGCAGATCAGCATGATGATAATAGCACTGGCCAAAAATCTTTTCTGTGATGTTACAAGCTATTTTATAAAGCATGAATCTATATTCTTGAACTTGTGCACTTGCAGTGGTGCAAGACGTAGTGTATGATATATAATGAAAATATAGTTACATGATGGTCCATGATCATATGGCATAAAGATGGGATGGGGCTTTGAAATCAGATCAACCCAGAATTCACTGGGTTATACCCATTAATATAACATTAAATTAAAAAAATCCAGCTTCTTAACATTAATAGGAAATAATTAGTTACTCATCTGCTACTGCATACATTTGTACTGCTGTATTGACTTATTAATGTGGGATAATTGCTCCCAACTTGGTTTCAGCTGTGATAATGTAGAAAATAGAAGGCTACCCTGGTGCTGCTTCTGCTGGGAAGGAAAGGGAAGGGAAGGGAAGGCAGTGGGAAAAAGGAGGTGTGATATACAAAGGGAAAAAGAAAAGAGAAAAAAAGGGGGCATTGTCTTCCAACTCTTTTTAGCACAGTACAAGATAAACACACTCCAACCTCAACATTTTGCTTTTACACATTAATATATAACTAGCCATTCCTATAACATCAAACATTTCTAATCAACAAAATCAAAGTCAAAGTTTCATTTTTTTTATTCAGAAGTACAAATTCCAAAAGTGATCTCCAAATGAAAACATATTTTCCTCTTTGAATAAAATAATCAGTTTAACCATTCCTTCTTTATCTTCCTTGTTATGAATAGGAATTCTTAAAAAGTTCTTTGTAGAGTCAGATTTTAATTTGAATTTATGATCATTTCCTTTCTTCCATTCCCACCCATTTACCTAGCATGTTGTTCGCCTTCCTCGTTGTTTCAGCAGGAAATAGTTTGGAAGAAACTGTTCTTCTCCATTATCCCAACATGTAAGACACTATAAGGTCAGCATGCAGCATTGAAATTTCACGGAAAGTCTTGGAAAGCCACCAGGAGGGTCTTCAGGAAGAGGGTTATAAACAAATAAGATGGTGGTCGCAACCATGCTATCAAAGAAGTGTTTTTTCTTACACATGTTGCAATAAAGTCAGCTGTCATCTTGATTAAAAAACAACAACATTAGAATTAGAATTAACAGAATTAGTCTCTGGAATAAAGAACAACCGCACAGACTTCTGGTCTGAGCTTATCTCTCTGGAGTGATATTTATTGTATTTCTTTGTAAATTATAGTCACTGGCTCCTTGTTTTTAGCATAGGCCAGTGTCTGATAAAATTACACAAATTGCTATTGTACTTAAGTTTATAGACTTTCAAATATGCATGTTTTTGCAATTATACAAGTATTTTCTTCCTAAATCGTTAAGAAAATATTTTTTTTAAAAAAAAACCAACAAGCTGGCTACAGTTAAGAAGAACAGCAATTTTTTCATTTTCTCCCTTTCTGATGGAAACAAAAAGTCTTCTGTATACTGTTGAATGTATAAAGAGAAAATAGTGATTAAACTTTTCATATGGAAATATCTTTAGTGAGGTCAGAGCAGAACTATTTTAACCATGTTATTCAAATGCAGGATTGTGCATTTTAATTAAAATAAATAAATAAATAAATGTGGAAAAATGTTATTTTTATGCTAGGCATAAAATGGGGTAATTTATGCCTTTCAGAATTAGAGGCTTTATAAGCAAAATATAAAAATGTTAATACTGAGAGCAGTAGAATATAATACCCATGAAAGTTCCACCGCTATCCCAGCAGTCTTTGATATATGCATTTTAAAGAAAATAAATGCTTAGAAATGGTTTTAAAAGGAAGAATGTTGAACAATAAAGACTGTCATATACACAACATACATATGATCATTTGGTTGGGCCCCTTAAATGTATTCTGAGGAACAGCAATGGAAACTGTAAGAATAGCAAAGTGAAATCTTCTAGTGGAAGATGACTTTCCAGAAGGCTACAGGTGTTCTTCTAGGTCAGTGATGGTGAACCTTTTCGATACCGAGTGCCAAAAAGGGAGCACTTCACGTGTGCGCATTTCATCCGCATGCATGAGCTCGTCAGGGCCACAACTAGGAAGACGAGCTGCCCAGGGGGCATCTGTGCACCAAATAAAGTACTTCTGGTTTCCGGCAAGCACATGCGTGCTGGCCAGAAAGTCTTCCGGTTACTGCCACGCATGCATACATGCCAATCAACTGGCTGGCATTCATGCTCATACTGGAAAATGGAAGACCAGCTCTTCCAGTTTCTGGCACTCTCTCACGGACAAAGGTCAGCTGATCATTGTGTGTGCATGTGTGCTAGAAACCTGGAAGGGGAACAGGCAATGCCACATGTGCCAGGTAACATGGCTCAATGTGCCCAAAGTGGCATGTATGCCATAGGTTCACCATCATGGTTCTAGGTAATATCCTGAATCAAATTTTCAGTTTTCCGATTTTACATTTGGATGTGTTTTCAGTGTGAGAGTGGGAATGAGAGACACTCCCTTTTCTTAAACCCTTAAAAGAATATAACCTTGCACTGTCAAAATTCAGTAACTAAAATTTAGTGGCAGAATTTCAGCCTTTAAGCCTTTAGGAAAGAAATAAATATGTGCTCCACAACCTCCTTACTTCCTTTTTCCAGAAGGCAAAAATGTTTTGCAAAATATTATCATTGTGGAAATAACCTTGCAATTTCTTAATACATTACATAGCAAAAAGAAGGATGCAATGATGAAAATGTATATTGTGGATCTCTTCCCAGGCTACCAGATATGGAAGTTTATCTTAGTGTATATTGTACTACCAAAAATGTTCCTTTGTCCTTGAACTGCCATGGTCTTGTCAAATAGCAATGGTTGGTCATATATATAGTCTTTTCCCAGACTATACATATAGTCTGGGAATGTTCCTTTTCCCAGAGGAACATTCATGCGACCCACTCACCATGCTGCTTTTTGAGAAATTCCTATGCTTCTGTGGCATTAATTAAGACACATGGTACAGTAGTTTAGAAGAAAAGACGGGATAGATACGATAGTCGTTAACCTATCTGTTCCAGTCAAAGTATTCATCCATCCATCTGAATGGATATTTTACACAGTGTTCTGCCCCAGCTACGGACCCCAAAGAACACAGCACACACAAAGTCTGTACAAACCTTAGTTTACTAAATTAAATCAATCTTTTTCAAACAAAGGCTGTTAATTATGTTTCTTAACAGCCTACAAGAATCCAAAGAATAAATAATCGTAATCTTACTATGGTTGGCAGAAAGCTCAGAAGCAATTTTCAGGAAACTGATAAGAGAACTAAGATCCAGATATAAAGAAGAGTGAACGAAGTTGTTCCCTGCAAATTGCTTCAGTCATCATCCTTCCTTAAATAGGCTAAGAGAGTGGCCAATTAGCCCCAAGCCTTACTCTCGAGGAGACCTTCTCCTGAGGAGCCAGTCCTGCCTTTTGGCAACTCTTGAGTGCCCATGCATCGAAAAGAGGCTTCTCCTCTTCATCCTCTTCACTTATGAGAGCTTCTGGAGGTTCTGAAGGCCCTGGCTGAATCCCCACCTCTGGCACCACTTCTTCTCCAGCCTGCTGACTCAAGTGCCAGCTGTACAGGCTGCTTGCACAGCACACCAGCCTCCTCACTGTCGGAATCAGCTACTAGCTGCACAGGCCGCTGACGGGCCACAACACAGGGGTGAGGAGGGCCAATCTCAAAACAGGCCAGATATCAAACAGAGCCTGAACAAACCTTTTATATATTCAAATTTTGATTAGATTTGAAACATTATAACATTAAGTTCATAAATTTGTTGAGCCACAACTGTCAGGTATTAGAGTAACAAGGGAGACTATCTAGATCACAACTTCTCTTATTTGGAGTGTAACTAATCTAGCATATTCTTATGTCTTGCATAGACAGAGGGTTTTTAAAAATATTTTAAATTACTAGCAAGGTTGCACATTAAACGAAATCAAGAAACGGATTTAAAAAAAAATTAGAATAGCACATCTATTAATGCTGGTTAAGAAAAGGGCTCCCAAACTGCCTCACCTACCCAGGCATCTTTTAGATACATTGAACTATGCAAGTTAAGAATTCTGCGGTTTGTTATTTTAAGAAACCTAGAGGACATCACCTTGAACAAAGGTGTGTTAGAATATGAGAGCAGGAATAAAAAAGGGATTTATACTAGACTTTGCATGGCAAGAAACCCAAACACGGAGAACATTGTTGAATTTATAGTTAAGAAAACACAGCTTCCCAGTTTCAAGCTTTTCTCTGCATCTGTGAAAGCTAGAAATGTATCTTTGTGGGTGTGTTTAATGAAAGCAAATAAGCAGTACAGAATTCTAGCAGATTCTGCACTTGAAGTCAAATATTATTTCTGGCTGAACCACAATCATCCAGCAGCATAATTTTCTGACCTCAAATGATAACATAGAATTTCAGGATTTTACATAAGTAGCAACTCATGCAGTGTCCTCCCATATTTTATACACATTCTTTATATAAATCCAAACTAAATCATTTGGGGGGGGGGGTATTTCATTCCATAGTAAATGAGAAGCAAGCTTTTCTAATTTCTGTACATGATTTTGTTTTCCTACTTGAAGAAATATAAGAAAGTTTTTTTCCTATTCATCCCATTTCTACCAAGACTATTTCATAGTCATTATTCTTATGGGGAAAAAAAACCTATATTGTAACATTTGCAAATTAGGATCTAAGCAATTTGCTGCTACTAAGCAAAAAAATAAAGTAATTTTCAGTGCATTCGCTGGAAGCAATTTAGCCTTCTTCCATGTGACAAAAATTGAGTCTCCTTTTAAAATCAATATATCATTTATTCTGATATCTTTATTGGTGCATGCAATTTCAAGATGTCCAGAAAAAGTAGGTTCTGCTTTATACTAGCATTTTGTTTATGGAAGAGTCTTATGATAAATAACATAAATACATACCCATCGTGTTATTCTCTTTTAAGGTGGGCAAAATGATGCACCACGTAAAACATACTAACTAAGCTAAAGAAAGTACAGTAAAAGCTTGTTATAATAAATTGAAAAAAGTAAACTAATTAGCCCCAAACTTATTTCTTATACTTGTATATATGTAAATCTGTTGTTTCTTACATGCCTCCCATTCTTTAAAATTCTCACTCTGTTTTTTCTAACAATCTTTTATCCATCCATAACTGTCTTGGTATTCTCCCTTTCTTTTCAACCCATTCATTGTTTCAACATATATTTATTTTACAATTTGATCCTTACATATTCTCTGTTGCAACTAAACCAACATGATTATTTCATATTGATTGCTCACTTTTGCATTCAGTTCACATTCATTTATTACTCATTTCTTGTTGACCTTCTCTCTTCTTGTTGCAGAGTATATTTTTCAATAAATTCCCCATTTCTACTACATACAAATTACTTTTCTGTTTCTCTTTATATGCCCACTCTTATTTCACTAACATATGGGGCTTCTTGTAGCATCGATTCTATTGTCATTGGACACTATAGGTCACTGAACAGGCATAGAATTTAATATATACAAGTTATTACATAATATTGAAGCTAATGGATACAATGCAATCAAATAAATATATAATATTTAATCACTGCTGTTAACAGTCTATAAGGGCCTATGGAGATCTTTAACAGATACCAGTTTACAAGCTATTATAGCATTTGTAAGCTAACACATTAATAATTATAATAATATTAAACAATAAACACATACCTAAATTGCAGGGTAAGTGGAAAAGATAATTTGAGAACAGAATCTGAACAAGAGCAGGGAGCTAATGGGTAAATCCAATTTAGTGGCTTGGAATCTGAAGGAGACAAGTATCTATGAGGAACAACAAATTCGTGCAACATGACATATTGAAGAAGGAAACATGGGAGAAGCATATGAGTATTTGTAGCAATCTCAAAAATGCTGAAGAGAAAAATCTTAACCCTAATCTTATCTTGTGTCTATCTTGTTTCAGAAAGAAAAAAAAGTTTAGCTGTTCATAGTTATACCACAAAGAAATCATGCCATCTCATCTTCTTTGGTTAAACTTGGTAGAATGGTGGATCAAGGGAATGTCATACATATAGTGTTCTTAAATCTCAGAAGAGCTTTCAGACAGAATGACTCATGGTATTGCTCTTCAAGAAATATGAACTAGAAGAGAATATTGTTAAATGTACTCACAGTTGGCTGAATGATTGGATCCAAACACTTATTATTGGTTTAACTTCAGCCTGAAGGGAAGCATCAAGTAAAATGCTGCAGAGTTCTCTCCAGGGTCTTTTGCTGCTCAATGTGGAAAGGTGATACTAAGTTTACAGATGACCTAAACCTAGATGATTAACACTTTAAATTAAAAGAGAAACGATTCAAAAACCTTTAAGCAGTCTTGAGCAATGGACTGAAATAAATAGGGAGAAATGTAAATTTCTGCATCTGGGAAGAAACAAAGACCCAAATTTAGAATAGGAAAGAGCTGGCTTGGCAATAGTACAGTATATTGAAAAAGATCTGGATGCCTTTGTCACCATAAGTTAAACATGAGCCAGCAAACAGATGCAGCTGCAAAAAAGCAGATGCTATCTTGGGATGCATTAATAAAAAACATAAATGAGAAGGAATTGATCAATTCTATTCTGACCTGATCAGACATTGTTTGAAATACTGTGTACAGTTTTAGGCACCATATTTTGGGAAGGACAGTGACAAATTAGAATGATCAAAAGATTGCTACCAAGATGGTGAAGAGTCAGGAAACCAAGTATTATGAAGAATAGTGAAAGGATCTGGCATGTTTAGCCTACAGAAAATAGACCAAGGGGAGAGCCAGTAGCAATCTTCAAATATCTGAACAATTGCCCCACAGAACATTTAATGGACCTATGTACTTTATTGCCCTAGAGAGCAGGGCCACAACAAGTGGGTTAAGATTACAAGGAAGGCAGTTTTGACTGGACATGATGAGGACAGAACAAGGTGGCAGCCAGTGAATGAATTATCACATGATGTGATGAGTTCTTCACTAGAGCGTTTCAAAAAGAGACAGATGGTTATCTGTTTATTTTTCATTTTTATTTATTTGATTACTTTTATCCTGCTTTTATTATTTTTACAAATAAGTAAGGTGGCGAACATAGCCAACACATTTTCTTCTTCCTGTTTTCCCCACAGCAACAACTTTGTGAATAGGTTGGACTGATAGAGAATGACTGGCTAAAGTCACACATCTAGTTTTCATGGCTAAGGTGATACTTGAACTCATGGTTTCTTGCTTTCTAGCCTGGTGCCTTAACTACTATAAAATACTATACACTAGGGGTTTTTTTTTTTTTTTTGCAGTAATTATTGTACATGTCCATTTTTTCTCATCCATAGTCTCTTTTACTTCATTGTTTTATAAAGCACATTTTATACTTCCTATTAGCTGGTCTTCAGTGGCACTCTCTAATATTCTTTACATTCTGTTCCAAGAAGGTTCTACATTATCTTTCTTCATAGTCACTTTGCAATCATTTGGTTTGGAAATTAACCCAAAAGGACTCATATCTCCTCTTACTACTTCTACTTTAACTCCCTTTTTTAAAACTCTTTTTCTTTCATATCCATTTCTCCAGGATCACTCTTGACACTATCAAGGAACAATCTGCATCACAGTTAGAACTTCTCATCTTTATGACAGATTATCTTCACTAATTCTTTCAAAGTTTCCTTCATAATATGAAGGAAATAGACTTTTTTCTTAAGCAGTCACATTTCCCATTAATTCTTAGGTCTCTAAATAGCCCATGATTATTTTCTGTAATCTCTCAGTTCATTTCCCCCCACCCTTTAATGTCACCTATTGCAAAGGTTTTCACAAAATCATATCTGATTCTTCCATTGTTACCATTCATTGAAGTCTTAACATGTAAACTGTAAATAATTTATGGATCCCTATTCTCATACACACTCACAGCAACCTAAACTATTCCAGTTCATACTTTATAATATGCACTGTAAGCCTTGCATTTGTAATAGAAACTGTAGTTCCAGTATGCATGCATCAATTCCACATTGCAAGATCAGACGAACTTCATCCAAGTGTCTGTCCTCCCTCCCTCCCTCCCTCCCATTTTATTTATGTTCTTTACCATTCTTCTAAGGTCATAGGTCATAGATATCAATCTATCCCAATTTATCAATCTAAGAGAAGATAAAGAAGTTGTGAATTTTGCAATTAGCAATGTTTGTACTCAGGCCACACATAACATTTTCTAATAACAATAAAGTCAGTCCCAGTCAGTTTTGGCATATTTTTAGTAATATGAAACAAGGACAATAAAAGCCACTTGTATTCCAATTATTTATTCCAATAGATACAGGCTATTCTATGCAAATTGGACATTTTTTAAAAATTTGATTTATATGCCGCCCTTCTCCGGAGACTCAGGGCGGCTTACAGTGCATTAAGCAATAGTCTTCATACTTCTGTATATTTATACAAAGTCAGCTTATTGCCCCCACAAACTGGGTCCTCAATTTACCCACCTTAGAAAGGATGGAAGGCTGAGTCGACCTTGAGCCTGGATAGGATTGAACTCGCAGAAATTGCAAGCAGCTGGATCTTAACTGCTGCCTTTAGTAGGGGGCATTAGCCCCCTACGCTACTCAGGCTCTGATTATTTACAGGCCAATATAATGTTGACCACAACTTACCAATTCAGAAAATATAGACACACACACTCAGAATACCAAGAGTCAATGAGGATTGAGATGGTGCATAAATTTTATATATATATATATATATATATATATATATATATATATATATATATATATATATATATGAATAAATGAATACATCTAATTTCTTTATACAAAGTACACTGAGATCAACCTTTTGCCACACCATCTAGGTAAAATTTTCTACGTTCTATTCTATTTCTTAGCAAAGGAAAGCTTCATTTTCTTCAGTTATATAGACGAAGATGAGAATACTCAAGTTATTGAAATATTTACATTTTTCTCTCCTAGCAAAACAGTCAAGAAGCTTAATAAACAATAATAAAAATATATTTAATGAGCTAGTAATCAGCCATTGGCAGAACAATACAATAGAATTGCATTGATCCTATGTAGTGAAGATTACAAATAATTCCATTCTTCTAGGTCCACTGACTAATTTAAACTATACTTGATTGGCATCTATGGTCAAAGAGGAACATTGGCAGTAGATTCAAAATTCCAGGCTCCATTATTAAATTTTTTGATCTTGCATGCCTTCTTGGTGGCATAAAAGAATAATGAAAAAGATGACAGTATTCTTTGTTTTATGTTTAGGCTTACTTTTTTCTAATTTTTAAATTAAAGCCAACAGGAAATTAGTTGAATGTGAATTAGTCAGAATGTGATAATTTGTGTTTGGAAGATTGATTTTATTTCATGTTATCAGTTACAAGATTACAAAACTAGTATTCAGAAGAAGGAATACTGTATAGACAGTGTAATCTATGACAGATTTTAAGAATTCTACCTTCTGTGACCATGGTTATAACTGCATAAAATTGCCTCGGTCAACAAGCTTACTGAATTTTCCTGATACAGGTTGAGCAGCAACCTGTACCACTATTTCTCAGAATAGGTTTCTATTAAGAAATAATTTTAAGAATCTTTTAGGAAATCTATCATATTTTTTGCAATGTAGTAAAATTTTCATAATTACACTTACCAGGCAGAAATTAAATTTGAATAATTATTGTGTTTAATGGTGATTAAGGTAGTTTGATCAAGGTAGTTTTATTTTAAAGTGTTTTCTCCATAATTTAATTGTTGTCTTTTGTACTTACTGTATCAGCTGACTGTTCTGAATTATCCCAGTATTTCAGAAAAGCACAGTTAACTAGAGCCTTTCGCTGCATGGCTACTATCTAATACAAGCTATTTACAGACTCTTACTATTCTGACCATAAAACAGAGAAATTCAAATGCAGTAGAACAAGCTGAGAAAAAAGCATTTGCTCATTTAATTGTTGATCAGCATGCTACAGAACTGCATTGTGTTCAATCAATATGGCTGCCAGAAATAACCCTGTTTGAAAGATAAATTAGAATGTTCCTGCTTTCATTTTACATTTGAACATAGAAGTACAGCAGGGGATATTGAGAGGTACGATCATCATGAATTTTTTTGTTCCAATTATCAGGGCTGCTTTTAATAGCCTTCCCACTGTTTTTACATCACAGCAACATAGACACAGTTTATGGTGCTGCAATAATATATAGTCTGTATTTCATCCAATCCCTGGGTCTTCAGCTCCAATTGGATCCCTCAATTCTCTGAATAATAACATTACATTTGGTTATTAACTCAATTACCTCTCCATTCCCAATTAGGTTTGCCCCCTAATAATACTCTTCCACTAATGAAGTGAAATAATACTCTTCCACTAATGTTTAAAAATCATAATGTGAAAGTGAGAGGATGTGACAAGTTTGATACCATCTGTATATGTTAAAATATGCCTCTTAGGATTCATGAAGTTGATGGTTGGCATCATATTACATTAGAGAATTCTGTGGAATATGTACTTGAAAAAGCATATGTCACAAATTACTGTTTCATTGGTAATCTATACTTCTCAGGAATGAAACTAAACTGGCCATCTTATATACCCATAATGAACAATTTCTTATTCTCTTATTTCAAAGAAATCTCTGGATGAATGTTAATTGGGGGAAATCTTGCTTTGGGAGTCTGTAAAAGAAAATTTTGAGGTAACCTTGGCTGGAATTCTACAGTTTGTTCACTGAGATCCATATTTACCAAAGTTTACAAGTGAGTAGAATTTATGCCTTTAAGAATATCTAGTTACCTATTTTTTAAGGACAAAAAAATAAAGATATGTTTAAATAGTAACCCCACATCTCTGAGAATTCGGCCCTCATGCCGAGAAAAAGAAAATAGCAACAGCAGCAAGAAATACTCTGTCTAAGGAGAAAATAAAAAGTATAGTTCTTCCAACCAGAGAAAACAGAACACAACAATCAAATGAAATGTCTAAATATCAAGTCCTGGATGTGCTGTTTCATCCATAAGTTAGTTTGTTTCTTTGGTCAGCTTCTACATGCAGACGGTGAGGAGAGGAGCTATTTCATTATTTGCTATAATATATCATACTATCAGTGTGGATATATTTACTTCCAACTATTGACAAAACTGTGAACTTAACCAATATTTATAGTCCACAGGAAGATAGATCATGTAACAGAAGAAGTCTAATATGAGCCAGCACCAACTAATTTCATATATTAGTCAGTCTATAAATTATTGATTCAAACTTATTGAGATCTGGAGAAGTATACAAGAAATAACAGTTTCTATTTGTGTTGATGAAAAGATAGCCACCTGAATTTTACTCAGTATATATTTTCATGCTTACTCAGACATTTGCCATCTGCCACTTTGCCTTTACTATCAGATAGACTATTTTCTTCTCATGAAATACAGCTGGATCTTTTCCTGTTTGATTCCATGCCATTATTCTAGTTAGTCTTCTGTTCTTCCTGCTTGTTTTTCTCAAATAATTGCAGCCTGTTGCTATATACAATTTATGCACTGTTTGGCAAAGCAAGCTTTTAATTTTTTCTGAAAAAATCAGTCCATTTATAGCCACAGAACTATTTTTTCATGTTTCTGCTAAAGTAACAAGCTAAAGTCTCTCTCTATATATACAATGTTTATGATAAATATGATATTATACATTATGTTTCTGTATTGTTTGCCATTAATGCATATATATGTGTGTGGGGGGGAGTGTTAACTATTAGACTACTGCTAATCTATTTTTGAACAACAACAACAAAAAGTTGAATCTGCAGAGATGCACTGTATATTTCTCCTTCTCCCAAGTGTCAGCTCAAATCTAGGAAGGATTATTTATTTGCTTAATCACTATTCTTGTCACTTGTACTGTTCCCTACACTTCTGCTTCACTGTTAGTCACAAGTTATTTTGTTCACACCCCGTCACCTTAAATGATTAGACATAAATTAAGCAGATAGTGCACATTTATTTCCATGTCACGGATAGCAGGAACACATTATAGCATGTTTTTGTTCTTTTCTCAGCTTTTCTCTCTGGCTGTTTTTCTCTGTGAAGAAAGAGAGGACAAGAGAAATCCACAAGTATTCCACAGCATCCTTGCAACCAGAAAACAACTTTATTTGTCTTTCAGTGATGCAGTTTTATTCTAAAACAGTGTTTCAATAGAAATAGTAGAAATTAAAATTACAGTTACAGTTAGAGATAGAGATAGATAGATAGATAGATAGATAGATAGATAGATAGATAGATAATTGATTATATAGATAGATAGATCTATATAATATAGATAGATAGATCTATATAAGAGAGATGGAAACACAGATTATAGATAGATGATAGATAGATAAACAGACAGACACAGATGATAGATAGATAGATAGATAGATAGATAGATAGATAGATAGATAGATAGATAGATAGATATAGCTAGACATAGAAAGATGGAATAAAAAAACAAGGCAGTTGTTTGAATCTGAGGTAAAGTTTATTCTGAGAATGCACTATACATAATCAGCTGTTGGAAGTGGTCATACATGTGTCCTTTCTGAGGATCTTTATATAGAACAGTGATGGTGAATCTTTTGGGCTCAGTGTGTCAAAAATTTAGAAAATGCATAACTTGACTCTGCAAGCATATCAGCCCCACCCATCTCCACACAAAAGAGAAACAATTCATAAGAAACAGTAATAAATTAAGTTATTTAATTTTTTAAATTAACTACTGTAAATAAAACATAATTGTAAATATTTTTCAAAATATCTATCTTAGACAGGTCATAAAGCCTGGAAATGTAGGAGAATGCACTTGTGTGGCTTTGCAGCCTCTGAAAAGAATGGGAAAGTATGTCCCATTCTTGCATGCTTTTGAGGCAAAAGGCTTCACTGCCTTCTGGTACAACTTCCAGACAGGCCGGAGAACTTATGTGTCACCAAAAATCACATAGCGTGTCACCTGTGACACAGGTGTCATAGATTTGCCATCACCCATATAGAAGGACTTTGCCTTTGTTCCTCAGAAGCAGGGGTCTCAAACTCACGGCCCACGAGACAGATGCGTCACATGCTAGCCAAGCCCATGCCCGATTTAACAAAGGGGGAAAAGTCACGATATGTCACATGACGATGCTGTGACAACACACGTTTGACACTCCTGCTCAAAAGCATCCCTGGCCTGAATAGGTTTTATGGGTTAGTTTTTAATTATATAGCTTGGGGTTTTAAATTTTGGGAGGCAGATTAATTTAATCTATTTTTAGTAATCTTAATTTTTATATTGTGTGTTATTTTAATTTTCGGGTCCCTTCGGGGAGAAGTGTGGTATATAAATAAAATAAAATAAATAAATAAAATAAAGTATGTCATTTAAGAATTCCACCAAAGCATACTTAGCCAGTGTTTGTCAGATAGGCACCTGCTGAATTGAGGTTTTTGGTTGTTTAGCATTTGTTAATTGAAAATGGCAATCTTTTTAGGGAAAGAATTTTTTTTTCCTTATTTGATCAAAGAGATTTCTGGCCAGGCTAAGCTGAGACAGGGAAAGTGCCATCTGATTACATTGGCATTTCTCATGGAACTATTCTAATTCATAATTTGACACTTTGAAACTTTTATTCTGATTATGGTGGGAAGAATGTGTGGTGAAAGAATTTGATTTCCTTCCCACAATAGATAGATAACATATTCCCTTAAAAAAAAACCTAAAAGAGATGAAGCAAGAAATGAGTGGTAAAGGGAGATAGAGGAGAAACAGAGAACAATTTTTCTTCAGCTATAGCAAAGGAGAATTTCTTAATGGATTTTTTTTTATTTTAGTAAAAAAAAGGACTGTTTTTAGAAAGGGTTGTTCTTTCAAACACGTGCCTTCCAGCTTCCTTTAATATCCATTGGAAAGAAATAGTTTTGTAAATAAGATGGCTCTACTTGTCCTAGTCTTCCTGGTTATGTTTCAGCTTTGATCATATACTAACTCCATGTATCTGCAGGAATGTCATCACAGTAAAAAAGTAATAGCTTTGAGCTTACATTTTCTCTTATGTAGTATTTTACTGTTATGGAATATTCAGTGTCCTATTATGGTGCAGTCACTAAACTATACTTCAGTAAAACAAGTAATAAATGTTGGATCAGAATTGTGATACAGTCTCAGGGGATTAAAAAGAGTACTTAATATTATCACTAAGCTATGAAAAGTGAAGCACATTTAATATTAATATGAATGAAATGTTGGAAAAATAACCTACAAAATTATATTAAGACTACATGAAAGCAGCTGTAAAATTTATTGCAGTTTTACATCTGAGCTTCGAAAGATGGGTTCATTTTTAAAAGGAGAGAGTAAAATCTGACATCAGAATTTATTTATTTTTATTACCATCACCATCCAAAGCTTTTGAGGCTTCATTATTCCAAGTATCAGTTAACATTTAACATAGACAATGTTTTCAAAGTGAATGAAAAGGAAGTTAGGAATGGGGATTGAACTTTGACAATGGTTGTTCTTCTGTGTCGCTTATTGTCCTGAAAGTACTCCTTAAGGCGGAGGTCTTCAAACTTGACAGCTTTAAGACATGTGGACTTCAATTGCCAGAATTTTCTAGCCAGCTATGATGGCTGGAGAATTCTGGGAGTTGAAGTCCACAAGTCTTACAGCTGCCAGGTTTGAAGATCTCTGCCTTAAGGCTTAAGCCTTAGGCTTAGGCCTAAGAGACAAAAATGTATGGGGTGTTTTGGATATTAACTGATTGCAAATATTAACAAAATATTGCATTTGGAAAATCACAGTGGATAAGAAAATGGTGAATAAAGACTAACCTTAGCAAAATAAGTGAAAGCATTGCCTCAACATTGCCTCAACAAATTTTGTTTTTTGCTAGTTTTGTACTTTTTTTAAAAAAATCCCTGAGACTCTTATCACAATTCTGAGCCAATATTTATTACCTGTGGTATAATGAAGTATAGCTTAGTGACTGCACTGTAATTATTCAGTTTTGTACAAGGGGAAAATCAAACAAGTTGGCAAAGGAGAAGCAGTTTTCATTATGAATAAGTTAGATTATATCATAAAAGCTGAGAAACAACTTTCCAACACTGCATTTTATCAACTTTCCTCAGAAAAGTGATAAAACTTTCCTTTATCAACAGAACTATGCAATCTGATGAAATAATTTCCTAAAGACATACATGGAAATAAATACCCCATGAGACAAGAACAGAAAACTTTTACTTCCAAAAATAAACAAACGAGAAAACCTGGACTGTTCTATTGTCTCAAGCACTGGAATTAATACAGTAGAAATAGCAAGTTTCATGCATTTCATACCCTTATGCCACAATCACTACTTGCAACATAACACACAACATAAATCTCAGAAAATTGCATTCCATAGGCAATCTCCTTAACATTTTCATCAAGTTCAGGCTCAAGGTTGACTCAGCCTTCCATCCTTTTGAGGTAAGTAAAATGAGAACCCGGATTGTGGAGGCAATAAACTGACTTTGTATAAAAAAGAAAACCGCTTGGGGGGGCTGAAAACCAACTAAGTAGGTATATACAAAAGTGTGAAGGCTATTGCTTAACACATTGTAAGTCACACTGAGTCTCCGGAGAAAGGCAGTATATAAATCGAACCAATAAATAAATAATAAATAAAGTACTTATCACTGATGTCAAAACAGGCCACTTAACAACCAAATTGGGTAAGTATTCATTCATTATTCCTTTACCTTGGACAATACGTATCTGCAAATCAGGGATGCAGCTAGATAGAGACACCCAGTTGATAGAACTAAATTAGACATTCTGTAGACTGAACTACCAAACCAAAGAGATCAATAAACAAATTAATAAAGGGAGAGGACCCAGAATGGATTTATTGAAAGATTATCCACAGAAGCTCATATCTGAAGCCATCAGACACATTATTAATACGCTACAGCCAATACTGGTCAATGACACTGCATTTTTGTGGGCATTGAGTGGCAGGCACATTCTTGTATATGGACAACCATTCCCCTGAACAAAAAAATAAAAGAACTATGATTCCAACAGGAGAATCAGACCATGCAACAAACTCAGATGTCATTTCACCTCTGCATCCATATCAACAGCACTCTCACAGGCCCCAACATGATTAGAGATGTCTTCATCTGTTTTTCATCCAATGAAATATATGCTTCATCTGCCAGCAATGACTTTCTGAATTCTGCAAAGAAGAAATAGAGCAAACATTTGTGTAAAAGAAGTAACGGACACACATTTAATATCACAGCATTTGCGCCTCTCAGGATACTCCGGGTTGGACTTTACAAGTGTCATTAAACAACAACAACAAAAAAATGGTTGAACTCACATACATCGAAAGGTTTCAGGCAGCCTCAGAAGGTATCAAATACAGAATAGTTTTTAATACATTACAATTGTTGATTGATAAGAGACTTATAATCAATCTCGCATCTAAGGTGCATTTGCATAACCAACTTAGTTTCCATTTCTCCTTTCTCCCCCACTCCAATTTAAAGTCTACATCAGTCTAGCCACTCTAGGCCTCTGATGAAGTGAGCTGCAGCTCATGAAAGCATTTTAATTAAATTTGTTAGTCAGAAAAAAGGCTACCCAATTTTTAGCCACCATAGACTCACACAGTTCTCTTCCTACAATGTCTATGCTGTCTATACTAGATAGTTTTTGTTTGTTTGTTTTTAAATGCTGGGTTCAGTGTTACCTTTTTAAAGAATATGTTTTTAAATATTTAAAGAGGTTTAAAGCTTCTAAATATTGAAGCTTTCCCCAAAGATGTTTCTTTGGCAGCATATGTGTGGCTGGCACCAACTCCTCCTCTGTAATACAGATTATGTATTTTATACTACTCTCAGTGAACTGGACACTGGTCAAATTATATTGTTTAGTTGTCAGCATTTTAAAGAATCATTGGCCCAATAGGAATATGCTGGGATTTATTAACAGTCACTCTTATAATTTTCAAGTGGTTAATGACTTAAGAGAACAAAAATAGAGATGCCATTTGTGAATTGTGTTGGAATGCCAAACTCCACTTTGCCCTTCTGTTTTGGTGATTCTAAATTCAGGTCTTTCATCTTTCCTGATAAAGCAGATGTTCTTACCTATCAAAGTTTCATTATGGAAAATTAGAATTCTATACCTAACTTAATTTTTGGAAGCTACAGTCAAATCAGAGAGTCTCACAGGAAGGCAGTCATGATGATAATAATTTTGAAGAGAAACCTAAGATTGGAAAGGTTATTACAACAGAAGTAAGAATATGAAGAGGATAAAAATATCTGAGATTCAAATCCTTATGCTTTCTCAATGATGAAAATACAATGTATATAATCTGTGGGGTATTAACATAAGATCTACAGGAGTGCTGCCATAAGCTTATACATAGAGTAGTTTTGACTTTTGGCCATTAAGTATTATAAAGGAATCCTCCATGAATTGTTAATGGAAAGGATTTATGAAATCTACTATAATGGATTCTACTAAGCTTTTAGAGCATCTACTATCATCATATTGAATCAATTGCCTTAAAAAAAATTATGTGAGAAATTATCCAGAAGAAGAACGTTTATTTTTGAAAGTTGTGTGCAAAGTTATTAATAGTAATGCTAAAAGGAAAAGAAAAGTTTCTAAGTGGGAAACATATTTTAAAGCTTACACTACAGAGGTGCATGATTTAAAAAGATTTCTACAAGCATAAGATATATACGGGCTACACACTGCATCCAGAGATCCCAACAGATCATGGAAGGACACTTAATGATGCCCAAACTTGGTATGGTAACTATTGGCAGTAGCTTCTAGGTTGCTTTCATTATTCTAAGCCATAGGCAGATGTGGGAGCTACTTTGAAGAGTTTTGATGGATGAGAAAGGATTTCAGGAACAATGTGATCTAAATCCATTATGGGAGGTTAATCCTTACCATCTTCAGATGCATCTTAGCTGAATCAACAGAGAGAAATTCTGCTAAGCCCTCAGGAAAAGTTTAAAGGTGAGAGCATAAAGGCTATAGGTGGAAGCAGGTTAGACTGGTCATAGCCCACTTCCAAAACTTGCACCCTGGTCTGAACTTCTTACTGTGGATATCTTTATGATGAACCCTTGAATCTTTTAGTTTCAGCCTAACAGCCTTTGCTTAAGCCTAACACCATTGCCTAGTTTCATTCCTGAATTTGCTGGTCTTTGTATTGTCACTTGTTTTTGGTTCTGGTTCTGTATTTGCATATTCTGAGTACTCCAAAAGATGACATGACTAAACCTTCATTCAACACTGTACAATTATTCCCCTTGTTGCAGCATAAATGACATAAAATAGCACAGTCCTTATTCACTTTTGCACCTGGACTACATTGTTACAATGTCCCAAAGGTGCTTTTTCAAGGGGCAACTGAACTTTCTGGTTTTTCTTTGAAGTTGTTTCACTTCTCATCCAAGAAACCTTTTCAAAGAAAAACTCGAAAATCAAGGTGCCTCTCGAAAAAAAACACCTTTGGGACAACCATGACCTGGATGACTGAGAAGATTGTTCACAATCTTTACCAGCAGAGCAAACATTAAAGCTGGGACCACCAATCCTTTTGAAGGTATCATGATCCAACATTATCTTTTGAGATAATATGTGTTTTATCACTTAAGAAAGCTTTTAACTTTCATCTTGAACCCAACTTGAACGTCTACTCAAACTCAATTACTGTACTTCACATATTTATACTACAATATGTATAAAAACAGACAACCAGTGAATCTGTGGAAAAGATTGAACTTTATAGTGCAGATTTGCTTATATGCATATAAAAATGTTATAATTTGAAGGATGGGTGGATCCTGATTCATGTTTTTTCAATGACTGGTATTGGGTGAGATGTGTGCTTTGAAGTATGCCTTTATTTACAACAGTTGAAAATGCAGTTCCTGTTCAACAGCTGATTCATCATAATCCCAGTAATTCTTTCAGTTTTGTCACAGTATTGCCCCACTGAAATAGGACATGGCATAAAAAAAGCTAGGAAAATAACATGCATGAGGTGAGGTGAGGTGAAGGGAAAAGAAGAGAAAAGTGGATAAAAATAAGTTGTGACTACATTCCACAGCAAAAGAAATAATATCCTTCAAGAAACTGAAGTAAATATGAAGTCAAAATGCTTTCACCTTTTCAAATATATATCTAAAAAAACTTCATTGAGGCAGATTTTGTAGAAACTCACCTAGAAGCACGTTGAGGTACCCACACACGCTAATCAGACTCAGCTGGCAACAAAGATAAAAGAGAAGAGCTGTTGATTACATCATTTTATGAATGACTTATTAATCTATATTGATATTAAAGCAAAAACCCAAAAATGTTTACTCTTTCAATAAATCTTTGTCACTAGGTAAAATACAAAACTTGTGCTCTGTTGATTATTTAATAGAAATGTTGGTTGATTATTAATAAAGGTATTGGATGCTTCCCAGGATTAGTGTGCTGTTGTTGGTAACATCTTATTCACATTTCATCCTTTTCAACATAGCAGGTGAACATTCCATTTAACTGCTATGGTTGTATTGTGTTAGTAATCCTGGTAATATTAATATTCTTTGTCTTGTCATTAGTTGTTTGCTTATAATGTAAATTTAAGGAGTGCATATTCTAAATGTTCATATTATAATTGTAATAGACAGCCAGGCAGCATATATCAATCAATCAATCAATCAGTGAAATAAATTTTCAGTGACTCAGGTAAAGAGCCAATGTTGCCCTGAAACATAGGACACTGATGATGCTTCTCTTTTGGAGAAGAAAGAAAAGAAAATATATGTGATAAACTGACCAGATTGTTTATCCCTGGTTCCAAACTTAGCTGGGATTATTATTAACAGATAACTTTTCAATAACTGAACTGAAACTCTTATAGAATTTGGACAAGCATACTCTAAATAAGTAGCTTGTTTTCTTCCGTACTTTTTTCCCCCATGGGCATGAAGTGGAAGTTTCTATTGATGTCAGGATTACTCCATTTTATTTTCAAGTGAAATGAAAAAGCCTTGAAAAACAAGGAAAAAAACTCCGAATGTTATGGCTGAATCAACACCATGTAACCTTGGTTAATTTGAGATCACTCTCTATAAACACCTTTGGAAAAGACATGTACACTTTGAGATTATAAACAAGTGTTTACACATATTCTTAGTCCTTATTTCTGTTTGAGTAATGATTCACATGCCTAATATGTATTCAAGTAATGAGGTTTTATGGTTTGGAATTTTAGTTTGAGAGACTGTGATCCATTCCCTTTTTACATCTGTATGTTTATTTGCAATGACTTAGCTGTCAGAAGAAAATGAATGTGGAAAATACTGTTCTAAAAGCATTACAGCTTGTTTGGGGCAAGCTTAATTTTGTGGGAATTTTATTTTTTTACTAGTATTTTCCTCACAGTTAATTTACATAGCCTCTTCTTTAAATTCTCAGGGTATTAATGTGGTTGTTATATATTCTGAGCTATTATAATTTAAAATATGGAAACAATTATTGGAATTTTCCTTCTCTTTGGAAGCTTTAGCTCCAGAGGGCAGGACAAGAAACAATGGATGGAAACTAATCAAGGAGAAAAGCAACCTGGAATTAAGGAGAATCTTCCTAACAGTGAGGACAATTAACCAGTGGAAAGTTGTGGGTGCTTCATCACTAGTGGTCTTTTAAGAAGAGACTGGACAGCCCCTTGGCTGAAATGATATAGGATCTCCTGCTTGAACAGAGGGCTGGACTAGAAAACCTCCAGCTCTGTTTTGATTGATTTTGATTGATTGATGTACACAATAATTGCTTATTTTAAAGTTGCTTTAGACATACTGAAAAATGATTTTTTTTCTTTCAATTTTCTTGCACATGTTGACAGAAAGAAAAGAAGTATTCACTGCAAATATCTCCAAAACTATGAACAACAAATCTGACCACCAAATATAGCTGGAAAAAATGATATGTGATGCTTCATTTTAATCAAAAACATGAAGAGAAAAAAATGTAGCTGATGATGGTATCCACAAAATCACGTTCAATGAAAAGCCAGATTTGTTCATTTTAAAATACGGCTGGAGCACAATTAAAATATGTTTACCCTAGATCAAAACCAATTCTTTTTCTAACTACAACATTGTTTCATTATTCATCTAAGAAAGGAAATAGTAACAATTCGTCAAAGTTCATTCCACACATTGTTTTCTGCAATGGTTTTTTCCCCCTCTTCTCTTATTAAAAAGAGACACTTTCACTCATATTTCCTTCAGAAGTTTAATCACCGTAATTATTACTTCAACTCAGTGTGCATTTGCAAAATAACTGTTTTGATAAGAAGGCCAAATGTCAATCATGTGTCACAACTTGAGTCATCTATAAAGCAGAATAGCAACACATTTCTCTTTGTTTCTCTGCAAAACTGGACAGTAATAGTTCAAAGATGTCAATCAAAAAAATAAATAAAAAACAAACAAAACAACAAGAACAACAAGCAGAGTGAGCAGACTGGAACACATGTTATTTAGGATCTGTAATCTGTAAAATTTGGTCGCCACAAATTTTACAGAGCTATTCACTATTCTCAGGGGCAGGAATGCCCAATGTTATCCTCTACCTGTGTGAAGGCAAACTCTGCCATGTTTTTCTACGTGTTCAAGTCAACAAGAGTGTTTTCTGTCTTATGCCAGTACAAGCACTGCTATTTGGTTCACCCACTTTTCTTCATTCATATTTCGCAAACATTTCCACTCCAGTTGGCTCCTATGCACTGTAGCAGAAACATGTACCTCTCTTTAGCCATTAGACACTGCTGTTCAGGGTCATTTTTGCAGGCCATGATTTTGATCAGTTTTTATCATCTACTCTATGTTTTTCTTCATTTTACTGGTGGATCAGTGAAATGATTGTCCTTTTTAAAGATTTTCTTTGTCCAGCTTTTATTATTTTTATAAATAACTCAAGATAAGGAACATACCTCCCTTCCCCTCCTCCTATTTTCTTCCCAACAACAATCCTGTGAGAAGAGTTGGGCTGAGAGTAACTGACCCAAAGTCATCCAATTGGCTTTCATGCCTAAATTCATGGTTTTACAAGTTTACTACCAATGGAACTGTTCACTTTTTTTTCCCACTTTGCTTATGAAATGGTGAAACATAACTTTTTAAAAAGAAGAACCTTTCTTGTCTTTCTAGGCCAAGTGACAAAAAGAATGGTAAAATGATAGTGTTTTCTTTTTATTGGTTTGCTGGTAGATTGAGAAAATAGGACAGGGGTAGGCAACTATGGCCTCTTTATAACTTGTAGACTCCAATTCCCAGAATTTCTGAATCACTCACGCTGGCTGAGGAATTCTGGGAGTTAAAGTCCACAGCTTATAAAGGAGCCATATTTGCCTATCCCTGAAATGCTCTAACAGAACCAGAGTTCATGATCAAAGCAGAAGGAGAAATTAAAATCCACAAAGGGGAACCCTTAAGCAAGATAAATTTGCAGGTGATTTATGCAGGAGACTGACTGCATAAATCAGTCAGTGACATTGAAAAACCGCAATGTCAATCACCACTGTTGTGATGTATGAAATATATATGTATTTGAGAGTAATTGTCAATTCTTAGTCTTCATCTGTTTATCGTTAGCATCGGTCAAGCCAAGTAAAATAATCTAGCTGTCATAAATAATCATAAATGAGTTTCAGTAGTGCCTAGTGTCAATGAATTTAATTAATAACAAATGGAGAAAGATAAAGTATTTGCAGGATCACCTCCTACCATCTTCCCTCCGGCCAGTGCACTTACATAGGGCTGCCCTCTTCTGGGTCCCCTCGGCCAGACAGTGTCAGCTGGCAGTCCCTAGGATGAGGGCATTCTCTGTGACCGCACCAACTCTTTAGAATGGGTTGCCCATCGGACTCCGGATGGCCCCCGACCTCCGCACCTTCTGCGCCGACCTAAAGACATGGCTCTTTCACCAACTTAACTGATCTGCTATGGATTTTAACTGGGATTTCGGGGATTTTAAATTGGTTTTAATTATTATTTAAATTGTAATTATTGTCGGGTTGTTTTTATTGTTGTGAGCCACCCCGAGTCCTACGGGACAAGGGCAGCATATAAATCTGACAAAATAAAATAAATAAATACATAAATTTCATACAATAATTTCTGGTAATTTCAGCTAGTCCAAAAGACAGCTTGAAAGTTACTAGTAGACTAATCAATGCACTCTTGTAGAACAGTGTTGGGCCTGCCAATACAGTTCAAAGTGTTGCTGACCTTTGAATAACTTAGGGACTTGGAGATAAAGAATTTTTTTTAAAAAAAGGAATGCCTCTTATTTGGCTCAGCATCAAAGGCCTTCCTCTGGGCAAATTGCCCCGCACAGCTATGTTAGTAGCTACAAAAGAAGAAGTTCTTAGTGATTGGATCCCACTGATGGAATGCGCTACCAGGAAGGCATATTGTATAAGTCACCTATATTGCTGTAATTCTAAGCCACTTTTATTCTTCTTAAATTTTAGAATTTATTAGTAAGGTTTATATTATAAATGTTCATCCATTTGGCATTATGGCATGTCTGAATATATTCTTGTGTTCTAATTTTATTTCCTTTTCAAAACTTTGTTTTCTTTTAACAGCTTTTTAATCTACCCAGAGTTGCCTCTTTTGGGGTAGATTAAACATGTAAGAAACCAAAGGACACAAATATGACAGCAATTGTCCTACATGTTAGCTGGCTGAAGTTAAAAATACCTTCCAGTGCAGTCATTGTCTTTGCATAGTGTATTTACTATTTTCAAGTCACAACCAGCTGCATCTGAGAATATAATCATTGCAAATGGCTTCAGTAAGCATACCCAAAGAGCTAACAGAATGTCCATGTGCTTTTTGGCAGTACTTTTTCATCCTAAATCAAGGTAACAGAGTGGGGTAGAGACAGAATGGAGTTTATTGAAACACAACAAATTGCTAGATTATACAAGGATGACTGAAGGACAGCCTGAGAATATATCTTTGGGATTTATTTTTTTTAAAAAATTGAAACTAAAATTGATTGCTGACTTTTGCAATGCATCTCTTAGGTTTTCCATCCTCAAATCTCCTTTTTCCATCCTTTTGTGAAGAAGGCAGTTGTGATTAGCACTATAGTCATTGTACAGTTTCACTTGGGCTGCCTAACTGTTTCTTGCCTGACCTATCTGCATTACAAAGAAATCTCTAGAGAACAGATTCCTTGCTATGAAGTAAAGACATTTGTCAAAAATTGTAGGAGGCTGCTCATATAACACTGATGCTTAAAAATGGGGGGGGGGGGAGGAATACAGTTTGTGGATTCCTTGTACTGGCATATTTTTTATTTTTTTATTTATTTGTTGAGTACATATTAGATAATATACATAAGTATAAGCATGAGTTGAATACATACAATGAATACAATTAAAGGGAACATTAGGACAGGGACAGTAGGCACGCTGGTGCTCTCAAGCACGCTCCTTACAGACCTGTTAGGAATGGGGTGAGGTCAACAGTAGCCAGGAACCAGTCTAAGGTTAAAATTTTGGGAGATTTGGGATGAAACCACAGAATCAGGTAGTGCATTCCAGGCATTTTATTTATTTATTTATTTATTTATTTATTTATTTATTTATTTATTTATTTAATTATTTATTTATTATATTTCTATACTGCCTTTCTCCCGCAGGACTCAAGGCAGTGTACAGTCAAGAAAAAAATAAAAGATACATAAACATCATAAAATTGATAATTAAAATTATAGCATAGTTTAGCCCAAATTAAATAAAACCCAGAATTATAAAATATTTTAATCATTCCCAGTTAACATGCTTAGCCCCGCCTGATTGAACATCAGGGTCTTGAGGGCACAGCGGAAAGCACGGAGATTAGGGATATTTCGTATATCAGGGGCAGTTCATTCCAAAGGGTTGGAGCCCTTACAGAGAAGGCCCTCCCCCTGGGAGTCGGCATTTGGCACAATTTGACTGACAGTACTTGAGTAGTTCCTCCCTGTGAGAACGAACTAGTCAGTGGGAGGCTATTGGTGGCAAAAGACGGTCTCGTAAGTACCCAGGCCCTAAACCATGGAGTGCTTTAAAGGTGATAACTAACACCTTGAATCGCACCCGGAAGACCACCGGGAGCCAGTGCAGCTCGTGTAGGAGAGGTGTTACACGGGCGCAACGAGATGCACCCATAACCACCCACGCGGCTACATTCTGGACCAGTTGGAGCCTCCGAGGGCTTTTCAAGGAGAGCCCCATGTAGAGAGCATTGCAGTAGTCCATACGGGAGGTGACTAGGGCATGAGTGACATTGTGCAAGGCATCCCAATCCAGAAAGGGACGCAACTGGTGGATCAGGCGAACCTGATAAAAGGCCTCCCTGGCCACAGCCATCAAATGGTCTTCTAAAGATAGCCATGAGTCCAGGAGGACACCTAAATTGCGAGCCCTGTCTGTGGGGAGCAAGGTCTCATCCCCAATTGTCAGTGATGGTACCAGCTGACTATACCAGGATGCTGGAAGCCACAGCCACTCAGTCTTGGAGAGGTTGAGTCTGAGTTTGTTTCTCCCCATTCAGATCCGTACGGCCTCCAGTTGATCACTTAGTTGCTGAAATCGTATGTTCTGCAATTGTTTGGAGCGGTTCACTTTAAGTTTGTATCTATTGTGTACTCGTGCATTGTTGTGGTTGAAGCTGAAGTAGTCATTGACAGGTAGGACATTATAGCAGATGATTTTATGAGCTATGCTTAGGTCATGCTTGGCATGAGAAGGATGGAGTAGCGGATCTTGTCATTTTGTCTAGCAATTTAGTGTCCCATTGGTACATTGCTTGTGCCTCTTATTGAGTTCAAGAGGACATCAGAATCAAGTCTCTCATATTTTGTAACATGAATTCAAAGACCCAGGATATATGCCCAATGGCCTGATTTCTTATTTCTCTTCCTAAATGATAGATTAATGTACAATGTGTCTTTAACAGTGTACATTTAGACAAATTTCTTTTGTGAACACAGTTGTGACTGTCAACTGAGAAAGAGCACAGTTGAGTCACACCAAGGAGAATATTGCCAGGCAAGATATTTGTTGCTTCCTAAGTGACATTTCATTGCAACTTTGAATCTGCAAATATTAGAAAATGTGTTTCTTCTGGTTTAATTCTACATATGCAAAAAGGCTCACTTTAAGTTGTAACTCATTTCTGATTGTCCAAAATGGAAACTGTAACCATCTCTCAATTTGGGATTAATTTGAATTTTTTACCTAGCATTCAAGAGATGGAATATGCTGCTGCCCTGTTTTAAGTCCTAGGATTCTACAAAGCAACCATTTTTGACATAGGTGTTTAATCATAAAATTTGAGCCTTGTATTTCTTTATGAATGATTCTTTCTGTGAGCTCAGTGCAAACGAAGAACAAAGTAAGGCCAAGCTTCAGAATGCAGTTTCTGTACCACTGGTTTAATTTATTTACAGTGAAAAGTGTTTAAAATTCAGAAAGAGATATACCTAATATTTTCTGAAATGTAAGTTAAAGTTTTTATCATGAAATATAGAAAATTGAACTTTTTATTAAAAAATGCCACAGGATACAAGAACAATTAAGAAATTTTTCACAAGCTATACACTTTTTATATTGGTGGCAATTTCTCAAACAGAAGTGACAAACTTTCATCCATCAACAATAGCAAGAAAATCCAGTTCAGTTGGATTACTTGCCACTGTAGCATTATAGGTGCTGCTGCTAGAATTTTAGATCATAGTTATTAGTGATTCTCCCTCTCCCCCCTCTGCCTCTCTCCTTCCCTTCCTCCCCCTTCCTCCTTACCCCCCCCTCACCTTTCTCACACAATCTAAACTGTTTATTAACATAGTGGGTTACGGCATTTTTTCGAAGTCCTCAGACTTGCACTAGATGAAGAGTAGACATTTACAAATCTCTTTCTCCCTTTTAGGGGTTAAATGGATGGAAACCCACACTTGAGTGGCTATGCTGGTCTAAACAAATCCAGCCCACCACCTCCAGTAAGTTCATTAAAACAATACAGTAAAGAAGTTATAGTTTGGTGTCATAATCATAGCAGAGGAGCTGCAGAATCTTTGTAATTCTCTTGCCAAATGCTGGCAAACATGGTTAATTCCTTGATTGGTGAATAGAGTCTTCGCTTATGCCCTTAACTTAAAATTCCAAAACTGGTCTTGGTTTAAAATACTGAATAATGTGAAAAGAGAAAAGAAGCTGAGAATCTTTGTGGAGGAAATTATAAATGACAGGCTGGTTGAAAGGAAAGAAAAGAAATATCTTATGCATGAAAAAGGCAGCACCTCAGCGAAAATACTGCAGCTGCTGTGCCAACCCATGTCCTGAGTTCACCTTTTTAATTGCCAAGTGCCCTTGCCACAATGTTACGTCATATCCAGATTTATCAACCGAAGCACACTATGTATAATCTATTGCAGTATAATGCAATTATGGTTTTGGATTGTATTTGGTTGTTTTAATTTATTTTTGTGACATCTTGGACTGTAATAGAGATTATGCATCTGTGTATGTGTGCATGTATATATGCACTGCTGAACATCTTTTCTTGAAAACACTCAACTATTTTGAACTAACGGGGAATTCTTATTAAATAACAAGGATGATTCCCCCTTGCAATTTCACAAAATATATGGTGATGCTGCAGATCTACATGAAGTATAAGAATAAAGTACAGCCACCCTTTCTAACATGGGAAATTATTCTGAAGTAATAATTTTATATAAAGTATGAAGAAAATAATAATCATTGGTTATTTGGAGAAGCATAACTATTATTTTAATTACACTCCTACAGTCTTTCTTTGGGTAAAGTTGAAGTGTGATTGCTAATATGCCACTCAGTAGTGCCACTGAGTAGTTGTCTACTTCTTGGCTTTAGCACTGCTCTATAGCAGGGATGTCAAACTCATGTCGCCACAGCAGCGTCATGTGATGTATCAAGACTTTTTTCCCTTTCGCTAAACCAGGTGTGGGAATGACCAGCGCGTGACACATCCGGCCCATGGGCTGGGAGTTTTACAGCCCTGCCCTATTGGAATTAGACCTAATCTGATGCAGGAAGAATCTCATGATTATTTATGGGTCTAGGACAACTCGCTGCAGGAAAACTCAACACAGGACAAGACTTGCATTAATATGAAAGTAATGGAAGAATAGAATTATTAAAGAAAGGATAGAAAAGGAGAGTCAAAATGAAATGGGAATGACACAAATTAAAGTATTTTTAAATTATTTTAAATATTTAAACTGAATTGTAGAATTGTCCCTCAGTGAGTTGTCCTGCGGAGAGTTGGCCATGTTGAGTGTGAGTTGAGTTAGCCACACTAGGTTGCCCCATTCCAATTTTTGCTCCAGTTGAAAGCTGCTGACACAAGACTCATTCCTACTACAATCAGGTAACTTTCAAGAAACGGGATCAAATAATGTAGAGATTTAAATGACTTCACCAGTAGAATTATTCTAGCATGTCTTCTCCCAAGTGATTACTTTCCTCTAAAGTTTAAAAATGAATGTAGTTGTGTGCTTGCATGATGCTTCACACCGTCTCTTCTCTAGTCCTTTATGCTTCATTATGTTTCAAAGAGGAGAAAAAGTATGGCACATAATTCAATGTTCTTAAAGTCTGGGAGCTTTATAATGCAGTATTCAAACATGATGAATTCATTAAATAGTTGATTAATGCTGGTGATCAGAATAAATTCATTTGCACTTCATGTGGAGGTCATGTGTATCTTCTTATAACACATTGCACAATTTTGCATTAGTTAATGAACACTTTGAAATAATTGGATTTGAAGGACTGGATCTTAATGCATCACAAATAATCGCCTCAAATAAAACTGTACATCACAGAAACAGAATTTAAGGCCAGATTATTCTTAGTTTTTGAATGTTAGTAATACCTTGGGTTTTTTTTATTTAGTGTAATCTCTGAAGTGTGTTTTCTTCCCTTCCCCATCATCACTTTTTTTCCTAAAAATGAAATATCTATGTTGAACACTCTTGTTACTTGATAGTCAACATAATTGAAAGAATTTTACCCTTACCAATAATTAAATGATATTAACATTTTCTATGCTGAGCACAACTTTAAAATAAGACACTTCAGTATGTGTCTGTGAGCTGAATAGTGATTTGCAAAACTGGATGAGTAGCAATTTGGAAACTCCAGAAATCAGGAATTAAATATTCAAAGAGAGTAGTGGTTGATTGAATTGTGCTGTCATGCAAGCCTTGCAAAACTATGCATTTTGGTTTTTTTTTAAAAGGTGGGTTTTTTAAAAATATCCATATTTTCTCATTTAGGACTAGGGGGTTACATGACATATTCCAATATTTGAAGTGGTGTCATAAAGAAGAGAGGTCAACCTATTTTCCAAAGCACCAGAAAGCAAGACAAGAAACAATGGAAGAATGGAAACGAATCAAAGTAAGAAGCAACCTAGAACTAAGGAGAATTTTTTTAAATAGAACAATTAACCAATGGAATGGCTTGCCTTTGAAATTGTGGGTGCTTCATCACTGGAGGCCTTTCAGAAGAGATTGTACAGCCACTTGTATGACATGGCACAAGGTCTTCTCCTTGAGCAAGGGGTTAGATCAAAAGACCTCCAAGGCCCCTTTCAACTCTATTATTCTTTAAATTCTATACTTTTGGCTTTGAAAACAGTATGTTCCTTCCACCTCAGTAGGTAGGCTATTTTGCACATCAAAATTGCACATCGACAATTATTTTGGCTGTCTGCCCACAATGCCCGATTGTCTTTTGTGGAAAATGAATGGGTCAATCTGGTGACCTCCTCTCTTGGAGGAGACCTGAAGAAGGGCTTCTTCAGGTCTTCTCCAACCATCTATTTTTGTACTGAACATCAAACAAAATCTTATTAGAATCTGTTCAGATAGTTCAATGCATTCTGAAGCAAAAATGGGCAAAGTATGATCAAGTGAAGATGAACACTTGATGGTTATAATATCGTAGAAAGGGCACTCTTCATAAAAAAAGAGAGTTTTGAGTTGCTTGAATATTTAAATGATGCAGGACTGATGGCAGGGGGAAGAGAGATCCTCACAAGAGTTCACATATACAGGCTTCAAATAGGTGCAGAAGAGTTTAGATTGCCATGACAACATGAGTGGCAACTTTTAAAAACAAGACCATTGTTATATTGTGTGCTTTATTTTGGGTAAAAATAGTAACTGCTAGGTGATGGTAATGATAATGATGATGACGGTGTATTTTGCATGCCAGTCTTCCTCCCACATGTGCAGAATTCAACATAAAAACATCTGTGTAAAATTTTAAATGTCTGCTGCAACTATCATAGTATTGCTGTCACTAAAATAATCTAGTAACACAGTTTTAAATAATAAATAGATAATTAATTTTCAATAATAATTTTCAATAATTGCTCCTCCTCTCTTTCTGCAGGAGTTAAGACAGATTTCCCCCCTTCTAAATGGAAAGCAACTGTAATAGTAGACTTCGAGAAGATATTTCAAGTACATTTTTTTTTTATTCCAAAGGTGCTTTTTCAGAGGCAACTGGACTTTCTGGTTTTTCTTTGAAGATGTTTTGCTTCTTCATCCAAGAAGCTTCTTCAGCTCTCCAGTAGCGTGGGTATTTCAAAAAAGACAAGATAGCACCAACAACACAAATGTAATTGCGCACATGATAATTGTAGCTTTTATCTTGACTTGTTTGAGTCTGTCTGAAACTGAAATATTTTGCTGATGATCATGTTGCCTACATTGGACAAAGCACACATAGTGAAACTAAAACACCAAAGGCTACCATTTCCTGTGAGACTGATGCAGACATGTGTCTCTGCTAGTAATTGAAGAATAGGTAAGGGTAACAGAATCCAAATAAAAAGAGATTATTTTTCCTCACTTTTTAACAGTAGATATGTGACGTGTGAGAATCTCTATTTTCTGTCCTACTGGTGGTGGATGATTTTGAGTGAGCTGCCAAGATTACTTCACTCCTTGAACTCATAAAATGCTGTTCTGAATTTTTCACTTACTGCTTAGGGTCAGGCTCATCTGATGCTAAGTACATTAAGGACCATTTATGTTAAAAGGCACCTCTGCAATCCCTGGGAATGAGTCCAGGTAATTCACTGGAGTAATTCAGCCACTCCAAACAGATATTTTTAAAAAGTACATCCTTCTTGAACGACATTGAAGGTTAATGACTTAGAATTCCATTTTGTGGTTACAAAGCAAACCAATTAGGAAGGAAATAGCTGATAATTATGAACAGGACTGTTATGAAGCATGGAAAATGAGCTTAGATTCTTCAGTGAGACATTAATATAATCCTCAGTGGCCATATCAGTTCCTTATCATTTTATTTAAAGAAAGGAAAATGTATGACTGAATGATTCCCTCTTCCCCCTGTTGGCCCAAACTAGTAGAAACTGGAAGATGGCAATTCACCAATTTAACTTAGCATTAGTACAAACTAAAGGATTTGCTTCTTTCTTAGTATTAGAACTATATCCAATTACTAATAAAAGCTGAAATTTATAATGAAAAAAACACTGTCACTTATGAAATAAATGTGACTATAAATCACAATGAACATTCTGAGGTCTGTAAGCTATACTGTTGGATGATATCTCTGATAATATTTTTGTGTGTATGAATTTTGCTACTGTTTCTTTGTTGCGGTTCTGTTATTTTGTCACTATGTCATATTGTTCTATTATTTCAGACTAATTAATATAAGAAAGTAATGTAGGCTTCTCAGAGTCCTGTTAGATTAATGTGACATATAAATCCCAAAAAACAATTGAACACATACCTGTAGATAAATAAACAATGTGCTAAATAGATGCTACAAAATGAGCTTCAACTCCAAGTGAAGGCAGGGAGAAATGCTCACTACTGGATCACTCAGATCTCAGACTGCATATAATCTAGAGCTCTAGTGAGGACATCAAACTCAGAGATCCATTAGATGTGATCAACAACTATTACATAATGATCTTACCTTATGGTTCAGCTGTTCTTTTTGGGAACACTTCATTTTGTGGACAAACTGTCCATATGGAGGCACAAAGATTATTATGAAAGTATCTTATAATCCTTTTCCTGGACATTGCATGCTCAAATTAGTGTATATTAGAACATGATGAAAGAAGAGTACAGTTATTTTTCGCTTGCTTGCAATTGTCCAGTTACAAGTTACAACATGTAAAAAGATAAATCACACAATCCTGAAGTCTCAGACTTATCGTATTTATTTCAAAATATTCAGAACAGTTATACCTCTGAGCCCAAAGAATCATATAAAAAAAGACCTTCACACTATAACCTGTGCATAGTTTGTACTTACATAACACAGCCATATTTGTAGAGTCTAGGCATGGATATAGTTTTTGGTCCTCAATTTGCTTGACTTGATTCTGATAAAACAATGCCCATGGCATCTACAGCAAATGTGCCAGCTAATCCAAGGACCTAGTGACCAAATTGTAGATATGTATTTCCCTCTTTCTCCTTCTTTCTTGCCCTCTCCCTCTTCCCCTCTCTCTTCTAAACTCTAATTAATTTGTATACAAATCTCAGGAGGCTTTGCCCAAATAACTTAGGTCTTGCTCTTGTGTCATGTGTCTTTTCATTAAATGATTTAATCCTTAATGTTGTTGTGGCATAGTAAGATCCTTCATGTAAAAAAAAAAATCTTTGAAGTTATCATTGGCTTTGTGGTCCCCTTAATTTTCATGTAGTTTGCAGTTTTGCCTATTGAACCCTATAATAAATGATAGCTTTTGATTGATATCAGTGTAAATAGTTTGATCTCAATGCCATTTTTATCATCATTGGTTCATCAAAAAGCTATCTTAAGACTATAAAGCTCTTTATAGTCTTAAGATAGCTTTTTGATGAACTTTATAATTCTTGTTAGGAATCACAATTTTCCCAATCTGTATTTTACCATCATATCCCAATTGTATATATTGGAGAGAAAGGTTGCACTTTGATTGCTTGACTGAACTCTTTCCTTTAAACCTTTTTTTTAAAATTACTTTCTGTAATCCACAAAGAAACCTATTCCTTGTAAAAAGAAAAAAGAAAAGAGAGTCACATTGACCATCCCTTGTGTATAATACAATATATCTGAATTGCAGTGGGAATAAGGAAGGTACCAAGGTTAAATGCTAACTTTCCCCTCTTTTCTACTATCAACAAGCATTGATTTTTAAAACATGAGGCAGCTTTATAATGTGCTATGTCACAGAAAAGAACAATCATTAAATCCACAGAAAATAATCATATGAAATGTTAAGGCTACCAAGCACTTTGGATCAAAGACAACACAGTGCTTCAGAGTACAAATGGACATAAATATTGCTTTGTCTGCAAATGTCCACACCCTTTTTTGGTGGGGGGTGGGGAGTGGCCATAAGTTGTCATATAATTCTAGAAAAATGATACATTTGATTTAAGAAATGCATCACTTATTTATTTATTTTATTTTATTATTAAAAATTATATGCCACCCTTCTCCTGTAGGACTTGGGGCGTCTCACACAATAAAAACAAGAAAAGTGATGATGACAATACAATATTAAAATCCAATCCAAAAATTAAAACCCCCAAATTAAAACCCCATAATCGGTCAGGAATTTGATGAAAAAACCATGTCTTAAGGCCGGTGCGGAATGTGCGGGGATCGGGAGCCATCCGGACTTCGGTGGGTAATCCATTCCAGAGAGTCGGTGCGGCCACAGAGAACACCCTCATCCTGGAGGCCGCCAGCCAGCATTGTCTAGCCGATGGCACCCGGAGGAGGGCAGTTCTATGAGAATGCACAGAATGGTGGGAAGCCGGTAGGAGATGGTCCTGCAAGTACCTTGGGCCCATGCCATGTATCACTTGCTATGATAATATTTGTACGCCCTGTAAATATTTTGTCTTTATTTGAAGGTGTGGACAGTCCTACTAAGTACATTAATTTGCATTTATACATAATTGAATCAAACTTATTTTTTTGTATCACTCACTTTGACCTCTAACAAATCCCTAAAAGGCCCAAAAGATTGCATAGTCTTCTTTTCTTAAGATTTTTTTAAAGTAAATGGATAGCATACAGAAATAACCTTTATATCACTTGATTTTCCTTTTCCATGGACTTTCGTTTCATTTTGTTTTTTGCATTTTCTTCTTTTCTCCAATATCCTTCACTTCTTATTTCAGCTCAATTTAATTCTAGGTCTTGTAGGGTATGATAAGCTGGCACACTGTCATTTAATTGTGCAAAATATGGCAACATTAAATAGGATTAAATTTTAGTTTGATCTCTGTTCATTAATGAACTATGACTTATAAAAAACCTGTTCCCTGTGTTTACAAGCAATGGGAAATGATGGTCTGTAGCAATGTAAATTTCATTTTTTTCTTATCCATAATCAAAGAAGATGGAATGTATGCATGAGACCAAGAACCACTGTAAAGATAATTTTTCTAAACTGTAAACATATAATGGTAATGAAAGCTTGGCATAGTCAGGATGTGTGAACATTCTTAGTTTTTTCATGAAGTGAGAAGAAGTGGCTGACGTGTTGCTTGTAGTAATAACTACTTTCACCTTGCAGGTGCCACATGTGATATGAGAAAAATCTCTGAAAATGCTTTCCTTGGTAAAGGAAATTTAGTGAGGGAGTAGCCTAGCTAAACATGCAGTGCTACCATTATTGGATGAGATGATTTTTATTTACAGGACACTATAGCAAAAGCCGGATGAAGACTAATTGATATTTTATTTGGGATTTTTTAATTTTATTTTTATTATTTTTAAGTTCACATCACATTTAAATTCTCCAAATATCTTCAATCACAATGCCAAGCTACTCTGAGTAAATGCATTGGGACATTGCATATTACAAATGTTTGCATTTACTACTCTGACTAAATGCATTGGGAATTAACATTTAAGAATTAATAATACTAACAGATTTGAAAGAAATCCTTTTGATCAGTTGGCAAGTGCTGTGATAAATGGGCTCACTATTTTTTATTTTTTTTAAAAGAAGGGCATATTTTATTTGTAGCTTCTTACAAAACTTTATCTTCTTAGAAGGAGCGTTATTGTATGATTACTTTGTTTCAGAATTATTGTGCCATTCCTGTGTAACTTTCTGAAAATATAAATAATCACTTAACCAATTAATCAAATGAAATGCACATGATCGGTCAACTAAGACTTCTTTAATCAAGTCAAAATTAATGCCCTTTATTCATATGAAGAAGCAATCTCTTAATTGAAGGTGTGTACAATTAATTTTCCATTTACACTTCCAATTATACTTCAGGTCAAGTCATCTGTAAAGTTATTCTTTTCAAAGAAAGCTGTATTTAGTATAACGGTGTAAAAGTTTCTAAATGGAAAAATATCTGCATTCGTATTTTGACATTAATACTGTAGTTTAAAAACTTTAGTTGGTGGACGTACATTGGACACAATAACAGAAATTTCATTATTGGTTTTTGGGATATGTCCGTTCGTTTTTCTTAAACCTCCACAGCAAGGACAATGTCAGCGTCACCCCCCAATCATTACAATGTTAATCCACAATGTATAAAACCTGTTCCAGAAGAATAAAAAGAATTCTTCAAGCAAGATATTACAGACTCCAGTACAAATAAATCTTATTATTATGCTATAATAAAAATAACACATGTTTCTCTTTCTTCCTTTAGAGGGAATTGTGTACTTTTGTATGAAAAAACTGGAGAAGATTCCACTACCTGGGGAATCATGTATTTAAAATTATTGACGGGTAATTCCAGTAAATCATTGTGAAATTATGAGTTTGGATAACAATCAAATTGCATAAATTTGTTTGTGAATATACTTATTTAGGTTCTGCACCCCCTGATGATTTATCAAGTGTCCTTGTCTAATTTATTCAGGCAAGATCTGGTCTTGCCTGAAGGCCCAAGGTGATTTTTCAGGAGGCAACTGGACTTTCTTTTTTCTTTTGAAGACATTTCGCTTTTCATTCAAGAAGCTTCTTCAGATCCGACAGGATAGCGGGGAATGGAAGGTTTTATATTCCTTGCAGACAGCTGGTAATCTGTATCCTTTTAGACAGTCATTGAAGATTGCAGATTATCAACTGTCTGCTAGGCAGGGGTGAAAGGCTCCCGGGTTGGACTGGATCGCCCGATCTGGTCACGATGGTGGTGGATGGTTCAGAGAACCAGTACCAAAAATCCCGGTGCCCCCCTCCCCATGCTCAGCTGAGTTGCACGATCATCAGAGGCTTTTTTTTTACTTTTAAAAGCATTTTTTCTACAACCTCTTCCGACAAAAAAATGCTTTTAAAAGTTAAAAAAAAAAGCCTCTGATGATCGCGCAGCTCAGCTGGGATCCTCAGAGCCTTTTCAAAACATTTTTTTCTGCAACCTCTTGGCCGGAGGTGGTTAAAAAAAATGCTTTGAAAAGTCTCTGACGATCCCAGCTGAGTTGCCTGATCATCAGAGAGGCTTTTCAAATATTTTTTAAAAAGCCTCTCTGACGATCCCAGCTGAGTTGCCTAATCAATAGGGGCTTTTCAAAGCATTAGAAAAAATATTTTCAAACTTTTTTTTAAAAAAGTTGGCCATGCCCACCCAGTCACATTACCCCCCCCCAAGCCACGCCCACAGAACCGGTAGTGACACATTTTACATTTCACCCCTGCTGCATTCCTTCTATCCTGTCAGAGCTGAAGAAGCTTCTTGGATGAGAGATGAAACATCTTCAAAAGAAAAAGCAAGTAAGTCCAGTTGCCCCAGGAAAAAAACAACTTTGGAACAACCATGACCTGGATGACTGAGAATCTCTACAGAATCTGGTCTAGGACATCTGAAAGTCTGAGAGGTAGTACCTGACTTAAGCTATAACAAAAGCAGGAGAAAACAAAGGCAAATAATGTCTCCTTTTTCAAAATATTACAGCATGGGCCCTTAAAGTTGTGTTGGGAAGAGAATACTGTGGGATATGCTGGTTGTTCATTGTATTATAAGTAAATTCGTCTCAGTTTATTAGATTAGATTAGATTTAGATTTTATTGAATTTATATACCGCCCTGCTCCCGAAGGACTCAGGGCAGTGTACAGCCATAAAATAAAACATATAAATACAAAATTTAAAATAGACTAAAACGAAATTAAATAATTTGGCTGAAAAATTTAAAATCCCAATAATTTAAAACAAATTAAAATTCCCATTTAAAAGGGGAAAAAGACTTAGGTCAGGCCGGCTTGATGGAATAAGTGAGTCTTGAGCGCGCGACGGAAGGTGCGCAGGTCCGGGATCCTCCATATCTCTGGGGGGAGCTCGTTCCAGATGGTAGGTGCTCCCACAGAGAAGGCTCTCCCCCTAGGGGCTGCCAGCTGACATTGTTTGGCCGACGGCACCTGGAGGAGCCCCTCTCTATGGGAGCGTACTGGTCAGTGGGAGGCTATTGGTGGTAGTAGACAGTTCCGTAAATAACCAGGTCCTAAGCCATGGAGCACTTTAAAGATGATAACCAAAACCTTGAAGCACACTCGGAAGACCACCGGGAGCCAGTGCAGCTCGCACAGGAGAGGTGTTACATAACCACCCGCGCAGTCACACTCTGCGCCAGTTGGAGCCTCCGAGTGCTCCTCAAGGGGAGCCCCATGTAGAGAGCGTTACAATAGTCAAGACAGGAGGTGACGAGGGTGTGAGTGACTGTGTGTAAAGAGTCCCGATCTAGAAAGGGACGCAACTGGCGAATCAGGCGAACCTGATGAAAAATCCTCCTGGTCATGGCCGTCAGGTGCTCATCTAAAGACAGCCGTGAATCTAGGAGGACGCCCAAGTTGCGAAACCTTTCCATGGGGGCCAATAACTCACCCCCAATAATCAGCGATGGCACCAGCTGACTATATTGGGACGTTGGAAACCACAGCCACTCTGTCTTGGATGGGTTGAGCCTGAGCCTGTTCCTCCTCATCCAGATCCATACAGCCTCCAGGCACCGGGACATCACATCAAGGGCATCATTGGGGTGGCCTGGGGTGGAGATGTACAGCTGGGTGTCATCAGCATGCTGATGGAACTTCACCCCAAAGCCACGGATGATCTCAACCAGCAGCTTTACATAAATGTTGAACAGAAGGGGCGAGAAGACCAACCCTTGTGGCACCCCACAAACAAGGCACCTCGGGGATGACCGCTGCCCCCCTGCCAACACAGATTGCGACCAGTCAGAGAGATAGGAGAAGAACTGCCACAAAACGGTGCCCCCCACTAACTGGCGCAACATGATACCATGGTCAATGGTATCAAAAGCCGCTGAGAGATCTAACAGGACCAGGACAGAGGAGCAGCCCCTGTCCTGAGCCCTCCAGAGATCATCAACCAATGCAACCAATGCCATTTCTGTGCTGTACCCAGGCCTGAAGCCCAACTGGAATGGATCTAGATACGTCGTTTCCTCCAGGTACTGGGGGAGCTGTCGTGCGACCACACTCTCAACAACCTTCGCAACAAAGCGAAGGTTGGAAACTGGATGATAATTAGCCAATACTGCTGGATCCAGGGAAGGCTTCTTGAGGAGAGGTCTCACCACCGCCTCTTTCAAGGCGGTCGGAAAGACACCCTCACCCAATGAAGCATTTATAATCCCCTGGAGCCAGCTTAGTGTCACCTCCTGGGAAGCCAACACTAACCAGGAGGGGCACGGGTCCAACAAACGTGGTCGTGTTCAGTCTACCCAGAGTCCTGTCCATGTCCTCAGGGGTCACGGGATCAAACTCAACCCAGATAACATTCTTAGGACCTGCCTCCATCATCCCCGCTGGATCTACCCAGTCAGAGTCCAGATCTTCCCGAATCTGAGTGATTTTGTCATACAGATACTGAACAAAATCCTCAGCTCTTCCCTCCAACGGGTCCTCCCGCGCTTCCTGGTGGAGCAGGGAAAGGGTCACTCTAAACAGGGTGGCTGGGCGGTTATCTGATGATGCAATAAGGGCAGCAAAATGAACACATTTTGCTGCTTTTATTGCCACTAGGTAATCCTTAATATGAGATCTTACCAGTGTCTGGTCACTGGCCCTCCAATTACTCTCTAGGCATCTTTTTTGGTGCTTCATCTCCCTGAGCTCTTCGGTGAACCAAGGAGCCAGGTGAGATCGGCGCCGGGTCAGAGGTCGCAAAGGCACGACTCGATCCAGAGCTCCAGTAGCTGCCCTATCCCAGGCAGCCACTAGGTCTCCAGTCGAGGTGTGAGCCAGAACCTCAGGGATTGACCCAAGCTCCATCTGGAACCTGTCGGGTTCCATCAGGCGCCTGGGGTGGTACCATCTTAACAGTTCTGCCTCCCTGCGGCGGGGTACAGCGGTTCGAAGATCAAGGTGAAGGAGAGAGTGATCCGACCATGACAAGGGCTCGGTGACTATATCCCCTATCTCAGCCACTGTCCAGAGACGAAAACCAGGTCCAGCGTGTTTCCCCACGTGTGCGTAGAGCCATGAATTAGCTTGGTCAGGTCCATAGCCATCATGGAAGCCATAAACTCCCAAGCCACCTCAGATGCCTCACCCACGGACGGCAGGTTGAAATCCCCCATGACCATAAGTCTGGGGGTATCAACCGCTACCGCGGCGATAACACTGAGAAACTCGGGCAGGGCTGCTGCCACGTGGCAGGGAGCCAGGTACATGATCAGCAAACCCGTCAGAACCCTATGACCCCACTTCACAAGGAGAGACTCACAGCCGACCGTCTGAGGGACAGTGGCCTCCTTCAGCCTAAGGCCTTCTCTAATAACAACCGCTACTCCCCTTCCCTTCCCCTGTGACCTCGGCTGATGGAATGCAAGGAAGCCTGGTGGGCACATTTCTACCAGAGGGACCCCTCCCTCTGGGCCCAAACAGGTCTCTGTAATACCCACTAGCTCTGCTCCCCCTCCTGAATAAGATCACGGATTAGGTTTGTAAATCATTAGATTAACTTAATTTAATTTTAGGGGTTTGTCTTAAGTATGTTTTTGGTATACCTCCTCTGTGCATACATGAACTTTTTGTCACAAATTTGTCTGCTCTGGACAGTTTTTGCAAACAGATTTCTATAATGTGAAATTAAGGACATTTTATGCATCAATGATTATAAGCACTATAATTTTCTCTTACCTACCTTTTTTTCTTTTTTGAAAAATGGACTGCATTAAAACACTGGAGAACACAGCATTCCAAATAACTAAATTTTATTTCATATACTGATTTTGAAGAATGTGAAATCTGAATAATTTACCATACAAAATTCTCCTTATTTTCAGTATGAAGGACACCAGGTTAGAAGTAACTATATTAGTTATTCACGTCAATTAGCAACATCATGAAATGCCATGTGACACATTGTGGGCTTGTTAGAGTAAACGTGTATTACCTATTGATGGACAAACATCAGCTTGTCTAGCAAAAGAAAACGAAGTGTATGTTTTTCATTATGCCTTGGGCAGCCTTAGAAAAATGTGTTTTTTTGAATCACCAAATGAAGGAAAAACAAAATGAGGTTGGATAATATTCTTTCAGGTCAACAAAATATTTGCTGGGAGGAAAATAGTTTATGGTGAGGGAGAGATCTTTCTTCTAAGGAAGCAGCTATCAGACCAGTTTTGATCCTAAAAAATAATTCAATTCAATAAGCTCAAAATTATATATCATTTTCTGTGTGGTAGAGATTTGGAATTTAATATGGGTACAAAGAGAGAAATGACAATTACCACGATTTAATTTAGATGTTCTCACTTAGATGTGAGTGCTCCAATAACCAATATTTTGTACCCAGCTCTGCTCAATTGCTAATAATGTGATGTTATAAAAATGTAATAGATCTTCACCTAGAGATCAGACAGATATTATTTGTTATTCTCTCCAAGGCATTAGTTTTATCCTGAGGAAATTCACTAGATTCTTGATTATTACTTTGTTACTAGACTATTTGCCAGGTAGTGGTTGGCCCTTCTTTTATCAAAAAGGGAGTTGGAGGAAGCAATTAGGAAAGTTGTGTGCCTAACTGTTGAATGTGGAAATTATGGGCAAATTGTGGATATGTCCAAGCATAGTTTGTAGTAACTTCCTAAATCTATGTTTGTAGTGACTAACGTCTTCCCATAGATTAGGTTTCCTATGAAATAATTTTACTCTTTTATGGATTTTTGCTCACAAGAGCTTGACTAATACTATACCATTCCTGCATTAATTTCCTGCTCTCTATATAACAGGATTGCTTGCAAAAATGTGAGGAATTTTGAAATGTTAAGTAAACTGGCATGTCCTTTGCTTATATCTTTTTCTCTAGTTGCTAATTCAAAATATTCTAAGTGGATATCACAAAACCTTGTTTTCAACGTATGTTTGTACTAAATAGAAATATGTCTCATATAAAATTGACCCAGATAGCTTCATTCTGAATTCCAATCACGTACAACTATTAATCATTTTTATTGCCACGTGTTAAATAGAGGTATATGAATCATTCTGCATTAGGGAAGATCAGACTGAAACTATTTTCTCATTACCTGGGCAACTTGTTTTTGAGGGTCAAAGAGGTCCTGTTATTTTAATTATTTAAATAATAAAAAAATGGAAATGCTTAGCTATACTGATTGTCCCAACTGAAAGATAGAAGCTGAACAACTGCCATGCTGGCTAAGTACTATTATTGTACTTTACATCTTCAAAGCAATTTTGAAGTATTATCTAATTAATTTGCATATCTCTCTGGAGAGATAAATTGAATATTATTTTCTTTACTTTTCATTTAAAAAGCTCTGTGAGGCTTGGAATAAAATCTTGTTTGTCAAATCTTGTCTTTAAAGGAGCAACACTACAATTTCACAAAGTTAAGTTTGATGATGTGGGAGAATCACATGCAAAGCTAAAAGTTTCTCTGAAAAATTCCATGATGTCACTTCCTGGACTGTTTAATGATAGTTATTATGGCTGATCCATAATTGTACCACAAGCCTATGTCCTGTTCAATAAAATCTTCTATTAGACATGAGTAGAGAAAATGGTAAAATCAGAAGTGCAATATGTTAATGTTAGATAAATATAACAGTTTGACAATCATTACCAATAAGTATATGTTATTTATTCATTTATAGCAATAGCACTTAGCAGTTAGACTTATATACCACTTCACAGTGCTTTACAGCCCTTTCTAAGCAGTTTACAGAGTCAGCATATTGCCCCCAACAATCTGGGTCCTCATTTTACTGATCTTGGAAGGATGGAAGGCTGAGTCAACCTTGAGCCTGGTGAGATTCGATCTTCCAAATTGCTGGCAGCCGGTGATCAGCAGAAGTAGCCTGCAGTACTGCGCTCTAACCACTGCGCTACTGTGGGTCATTTATATCCTGCCTTTATTAGTATTACAAATAACTCACGGTAGCAAACATATCTAATACTGCTTCCTCCTCATATTTTCCCCACAACAACCCTGTGAACAGAGAGAGAGAGAGAGGGAGGGAGGGAAGAGGGGGAAAGAGAGAGAGAGAGAGAGGAGGGAAGAGGGAGAGAGAGAGGGAGAGGGAGAGAAAGAGAGACTGATCCAAGGCCACTCAGTTGGGTTTTATGACTAAGGTGGGATTAAAACTCACAGTCTCCCCACTCCTTAGCCCGGTACCTTAGCTACTAGACCACTAGTTCTTTTAATGCTAACATAGCAAGCTGGGAAAAAGTGTTAAAATATACCCGAAACTTCATTCTAAGTCCTGCACTATTCAATTCAATTATAAATGACTTGAATGAGGCAATATAAAATGTGATTATCAAGTTTGTGGGCATAAACCTTAAGGGCTGTATAAAGATTTAGAAGGGGTGTGGACAAAAAAACCTAACAAAGATAAACTCTAGTCCTTCATTTGAATGGGAGGAATTAAAAGAGATGAACATGGGATCAGTGAGACCATACTGAGCATGGCACAAGTATAAACAATATGAGCAACTTGATGGATTACAAGTTGAGCATGAGCCCACGAGTGTTTCACAATTTCAAACTTAAAAAATGTAAGTGTATCAGGGGAAACTATAGTGTCAAGAAGTAACAATTATCCTTATTTTGTGTACCTCAACAGCCTGCCTGGATTCTACTGAGAGTCTGCCCAGAGAAAGGTACAGAGAAGAAATATCCACCATGTACATACGACACTTACAAGATCATGATAGAAATCCCGGCTCTTCACAAAAGGCACAGGGTTACATTGGATCACAATGCCACAATTCTTGATTGTCTTGACTTCCTCTGTTTCACAGATGCTACTAATAAGGGACCTGGAAGGGAAATGCCATTGGATGTTTTTAGGCTCCCTTATGTCAGAGACATAAAGATTGTCTTGTACCTAAAGGTTAAATACCTGAAGGACTGCCATGTGTGAAAAGGACAGATATATTCAGGGGTGATACAGAAGATGGGACAAGAAAGACTTGGTTCAAATTACAAGGACGAAGGAAGGAAGGAAAATGATCAGCTGAAAGAGCACACAACTTCAGAAGGATGTTGATGCAAAAAAGGACCCAGAGAAACTATAAGCAATGGAGGTCAATGTGAAAACTGTCTTAGGTGTCTTTGGATGGCTTGAGGAATGCAGCAAACTGAGTTATGTTACAGAAGTGGACATAGCTGGGATGATTTATCTCCCCCCTCCCCTTTCTCTCACTCTTTCTAATTTTTAAAAGAAATAGTTATCTAACTATGCTAAGATGATTTCAATGTTTATCATAGAGAAATAGAATAACAGTGTTGGAAGGGACCTTGGAGGTCTTCTAGTCCAACCCTCTGCCTAGGCAGGAAACCCTACACCACTACAGACAAATGGTTATCCAACATCTTCTTAAAATTTTCAAGTGTTGGAGCATTCACAACTTCTGGAAGCAAATTGTTCCACTGATTAATTGTTCTAACTGTCAGGAAATTTCTCCTTAGTTCTAAATTGCTTTTCTCCTTAATTAGTTTCCACCCATTGCTTCTTGTTCTATCCTTGGGTGCTTTGGACAATAGCTTGACTCCCTCTTCTTTGTATCAGTCCCTGCGATATTGGAACACTGCTATCATGTCTTCCCTGGTCCTTCTTTTCATTAAGCTAGACTTACCCAGCTCCTGCAACTGTTCATCGTATGTTTTAGCTTCCAGTCCCCTAATCATCTTTGTTGCTCTTCTCTGCACTCTTTCTAGAGTCTCAACGTCTTTTTTTACATTGTGACGACCAAAACTGGATGCAGTATTCCAAGTGTGGCCTTACCAAGGCATTATAAAGTGGTATTAACAGTTCACATGATTTTGATTCTATTGCTCTGTTGATGCAGCCTAGAACTGTGTTGGCTTTTTTGGCAGCTGTTGCACATTGCTGGCTCATATTTAAATGGAAAAAGTTGGGAAACATCAGAGCACCTCCAGGCGCTACCAACACAGGATTTAAAAGCACAGGTTACCTATCACGGGTTTTAGAGAAAAGGTTCTTGTGGAACAGTAATTTTCAAACTTGGCATTTTAAAGACTTGTGGACTTCAGTTCCCAGAATAACCCAGTCAAGAGCAACTAGTTGCATAATTCTAGGACTTGAAGTCCACACATCTTAAAATTGCCAAGTTTGAAAAACACTGATGTAGAAGGAAAAGGAAAAAGAAAGTTGTAAAGCAAGCATGGTGGCTCTCAGCTAAATAGATTATTAATGCTGCCATTAACAAAAAATGACAATCTGCTTGCCTTGCTTTCCTCTTTTTTTGTCTATGAAGGAGAACAGCTATTTGTACAAGAAGGTGAGTTTTATAATTATTCAGCAAAAGTATTCCTATATAAACTTCTGAAGCTTTAAAAATAAACGCCAGTGTACAAAACTCACTCATACGTTTATATAAATTTCATTTAGGAATTATTTCCTAGGCACTTACTATTTTTTTTAGTTCAAATTATCCTTATGAGAGAAAATGAATAGATCCTCCTTTTCCCTTCCATATGCCTAATTTTTTTTCCAAAAGATATATATTTCAGTTTATTTTTCCCTTTAAAATCTCTTTGATTAATATTGTCTCTCTACTTTCCTATCAATATTTTCACTATTATTTTATATCATGTTTTACTTGCTGTTTCTAAAGATAGAAATCCGGAATAATTTTGGCTATACCCATTTAATGGGCAGGAACTGGCAAATAGTCTCTTAATGCTGGATTATTCCAGATGGCTAATGACTTAATTAAATGGAGATATATGGAAGTATATTCTGTCATGGTGCATGAACAATACAGGGAGTAATAACCAATCTGTTAATTCTGATAAAAAATGTACAGTCCCCTTTGAGGAGAGCTTGGCTCCTGGTGACATCCTCAAACATCTGTGTAGTTTTCTTGGCAGCAATATGGAAATGATTGCTATTGCCTTCTTCTGTAAAGCGAATGTTAAAATTGTTAATCTAATCAACAAAAGCTGAAAAAGCTGGATGTAGCGCTCAATCTAAATAGTCAAACCTTTCCAGAACTTTGCCACTGAAATAAATATTTAGCGTCTTATGTTGAAGAAGCTGTTCTTCGGATAGGATGAGTTTCATGCCTCATGGCACAAATGTTATGAGATTTCAGTCAATAATCAAAGAATAGCCTGACATTTTCAGAGTGAAAAGACATTGCATATATATATATATATATATATATATATATATATATATATATATATATATATATATATATATAGACATGCTTATGATAAAACAAAACTTTTATTTCTGAGAGAGAAAGAGCAAAAGTATTACAAAATGAAATCTAAGGTAAATGGATTCCTGCTGTGAAAACTTACATACTTTGGGCATGATTAGGTTACTTTATTTAAATTACTGCAAGTATATGCTAGTATATTTTGTGAATATAGTTTATATTTATAAACAGGATCTGGACTTTTAAAGAGCAGTCAAGGTTGATCTCCTCTAGAACTGACTGCTTTGATTGCCTTGCAATCCAAGGGACTCACAGGAGTCTTCTCCAGCACCATAATTCAAAGGCCTCAATTCTTTGGTGCTCAGCCTTTCTTATGGTCCAACTTTCACAGCCATACATTTGAACTGGGAAAATCATAGCCTTGACTATACACACTTTTGTTGGCAGGGTGATGTCTCTGCTTTTTAGTAAGCTTTCTAGATTTGCCATAGCTTTTCTCCCAGGAACAAGCATCTTTTAATTTATTGGCTGCAGTCTCCATCTTCGGTGATCTTGGAGCCCAGGAAAATAAAATCTGTCACTACCTCCACTTCTTCCCCATCTATTTGCCAGGAATTGAGAGGGCCGGATACCATGATCTTGGTTTTCTTGATGTTGAGTTTCAAACCAACTTTTGCACTCTCCTTCTTCACCCTCATCAAGAGGCTCTTTAGTTCCTCTTCACTTTCTTCCATTAGAGTGGTATCATCTGCATATCTGAGGTTGTTGATATTTCTCCTGGCAATCTTAATTTCAACTTTTGATTCATCTAGCTCTGCCTTTCTCATGATCTGCTCTGCATATAAGTTAAATAGGCCAGGGAACAGTATATAGCCTTGCCAGACTCCTTTCTCAATTTTGAACCAATCAGAGTTTCCATGTCCAGTTCTCACTGTTGCTTCTTAACCCTCATATAGGTTTCTCAAGAGACAAATAAGATGGTCTGGTACTCCCATCTCTTTAAGAACTTACCACAACTTGTTGTGAACTACACGATCAAAGGCTTTAATATAGTCAATGAAGCAGAAGTAGATGTTTTTCTGGATTCTATATATATACTTCTATATATATTTGCAGAATTATGATTTACAGCGTGTCCCATGTAATCCTTTGGCACATGAAACCGCCTCATAAGGAACCACTTTGTGCAGCATTTGCTCTAGAAAACTTAAGAAGTAACATATTATTTTTTGAAACAATATGATCTCAACATAATGAAAGTAATGAACATGAGCACTGGCCTCTCTGAAGATAATTAGAGAAGAGAGTTTATTGTTTATTATTTCATTTGCTCAGAGAAAGTTTTTATCTTATAAACAGAGGCTAGTCCAGCAAAATCTAAATTACTGTTCTTTTTAGTACCAAATGTCAGTTCACACTTTATTCTTTCTTTTATGCAGCTTTGTTTAGATAAAACAGTATGGAGTTGACCTATTTGGAATTATAAAATGGAACATAAATAAAAACACATCTGCTGTGTTCAGAAGAGGCTTAGAATGTATTGCCCCCAACACCCATCAGTCATAGCTGAGAATGGTTGAACAAGGAAATGTAATATGTAATATAATCCTTTAGAAATTAAATATAGCTGCAAATTAGACAGACTATGTTTAGAACCTTAACTGATGGCATCAATTATTGTAGCAAGATTTGGGCAGAAGTTGATTATGTGAAGTGGTGAAATTATCCTGGTTATTTTCTTCTCTTTTATAGGCAAAGTTCTAAGTAGATGACGATGACTATATTAACATTTTATATGCTGATCTCATGTTTTCTTTCTGTTGGTTAGAAAAATAACCAACAGAACCAACAAAACAACAACTAACCAACAGTTAGAAAAAAGAAAAATACACCCCCCCACACACGGGGAAGCGAACAGTCAATACAACTTGTATTGCTTCTAATTAATAGAATATGGCTTGTCTATGAGATCAAGTAAAACACACGGTGATTTTGCATGATGGGAAAGGCAGGTGTGAATGGAGCCACTCAGTTGTAGTGAGTTAAGAGGGCTACCAAGTAGCTGCCAAAATGTGGTTTACAAGTGATGTTTTTCTGGCACCTAATTTTCTGGCACCAGGTTGATGCTTAATTTCTCTCGCAAATAAAAAATGTGATTACAAAAGAATATATCCAAAGAGTGAATAAAGCACTAAAGACAAAATTAAATGATGAAAACAGCCATCGATACCTGGACTATACCTGAGATGCGATTAACTACTGGAATTATTAACTAGACAAACATTGGACTGAGAAACAAGAAAGCTAATGACTCTTCAGTGGGCACGACATCCATGTAGTAACAACCATAGATTATATTTGCCCCTCAGAAATTGAGGCAGAAGTTTACTTTAAATCAAACAAGCTTGAAGAAGAAAAACATGCATTAGCTGATTATATAAAAGACAGTCAAGAATAAGCAGTGATGCATCTTGAAAATTGGAACTTACTTAATGTGCAAGAAACAAAACATGAATATTGAAATAATATAATAAAAACAAGAACAGAATGCTGGCAAGAAAAGGCATTATATGGTCAATTTCTACAAGATCAAGGGAAAAGTGGATAAAGATGCAATTTGGCAATGGCTTACAATGGCTAACATTAAAAAAGGAAATGGAAGGCTTGATTTTGGCTATTCAAGAACAAGCTATTTGAATTAATGCAATCAAGGCCAGAATTGAAAAAAAAGAATCATCGAAGTGCAAATTGTGCAAAAAGGCACACACACACACACACACGCACACACACAAAGATCATACAAGAGTGCACAAACTGATTATAAACAACATAACACAGTCAGCAAAATGATTCACTGAAACCTCCACAAAAATTGTTATGTGCCAGTAATGAACAATTGTTGGAACATTGAAAAAGTAATAAAAATGACTAATTGCAAATAAAATCTTATCACACCAGGTTTTAACTGTCATGGAAAAGTGTGGATAATTGATGTGGTAATATCATGAGATAGCAGAACAGAAGATAAAGAATTGGAGAAGAGTATTAACGGCCAAGATCTGAAAATCAAAAGTGAAAGATTATGGCATAAACTGGCTATGGTGATCTCAGTGATTATTGGCACGCTGTGTGCCATACCAAAAAAAATAAAAATAAAAAAAAATCTTGAATGCTACTTAGAAAATCTGCATATTGACAAAATTTTCATCTGCCAATTACAAAAGGCCACAGGGCTTGGATCTGTACATATACTACCCTTGCACATTGTGACATCCTAGGTTTTTTGGGAAGGACTCAGTGTGTATGAAAGTCAATACCAACAAAAAAACCCCTGGAAACTATAATTTCATATTTTTGTGTATGTAATAATAAGTACCTTGAATACAACCCACAACATCTAGAGCACTGCTTGAACACTATCGACATTGACAAAATCAGCATCAGTCAATTGCAAAAGACTGCTTTACTTGGAACAGCTAATATCCTGTGACAATACTTTAACACCATTAAACAACATCTGCCTATCCCAGGACTCATGGGATAGGCAGATGTCAAACCCAGCCTAAACATCTGGCTGACTGTGTACCCAACTGTAATAATAATAATAATAATAATAATAATAATAATAATAATAATAATAACAACAACAACAACAACAACAACAACAACAACAACAACAACAATAATAAATAAATAAGTAAGTCTCAATGGCGACTAATATCCCCAGGATCATGGCATACTACTGAATAATCTTTTTTCTGTACTTTAGGATCTTTTTAGTAAGAGAATAAAATATGAAGCTTGTCAAGTATCATTTTTTTCCTCAGCTATTCCAGTTTTAGAGAAATCATCTGCTTTCAAACATTTTGCCAGGATGGTGCTTTAGATGATCTTCTTGTTGGAATTGTTTCTATCTTTTAAACTCTGGATTGTGACAGTAATTGGTTCATTCCTCATACTGAAGAACTTCTCCAACTCCCCTTTAGTTTGAAATAGTAAGCCTCCCCCCCCTTCCCAAAAAACAAGCCAGGGATAGTAGAAACACACCTTTCCTTCAAACTGATTGTTTTTTATATAAATTTCCATGGACACATTGCAAGAAGAGAATGAACGCTGTTTGATATTCTTTTATGAACAATATAAGAATAATTTGCTACTGCTGAAAAATGCCAGCTTTAAAAAGGCTTATGTGACAGGAAAGATGGACTAAAATACTCTAAGCTACTTCATTTTTCCTGGTTTGGCATGTTTTATTTCCCAAAATTAAATGATGGAAAATGATGGAATCATCATCATCACCATCATCATCACCACCACCATCATCATCATCATCTACAAGAAACCACCTTACTTGGAACAGCTTACATCCTCCGACGATACCTTAACAGTTCCTAGGTCCTTGGATAGGACTCGAGCTGCTGAGCTATTAATCAGCCTCAAAGGCTGTGAATCTCACTACAGATTAACTAATAATAACGACAACAAGAACAAGAACAACAACAACAACAACAACAACAACAACAACAACACACACACACATTGTGGGATGAATTGAGGGGTTGCAGAATCAAACAACACAGACAAACATCTCAGAATCCTGATCAGACAGAATTTACAGAGAAGCTTTGTACCCCCCTACCAGGATATTTTTCCAGAATGGCATAGATGGATGCCATCTGGGATTTCCTGTACAGAGAGCAACTGATGTTTTTCTGACTGTTTTCATAATGTTTTTATTATATATCCTCACAGGACTGAAAAAGATACTGTGTCTAATGGGTATGTTGAAGGTGCACCAAAATTCAAAACCGGAATGGAGAAAAAAGCCAATTTTTTAAAAAAAGTCCAGTGACTCTGGGACATGGGCTTAGATAGGTTTGAAAATCAATATCCCAGACATATTGCTTAGAATGACTCCTGGCCTTTTCAGACCCTAATTGGTAAAGGGCCTCCAAAGACAGACCTAATAAGTGAATTTTGCTATTAGCTATTTTTACCTGAATTGATCTAAAAAGGTGTCTGAGGACCAGTGAGGCCAAATTCACAGGAAAAAAGTTAACCAGAAGTAACAATAACAATAATACCCTGCAGAAATGGATGCAAAGGTTCACTTCAAGTCAAATAAAATGCTGAATTGAAACCCATGAAAGCTGCAAAAAGAGAGCCTTTGGGTAGTTAGTACTATTTTCAGTAAATAGTGAAAGATTGAACAATGGTCCAAGATTGAATAGTCTCCTCTGAATGCTCATTGCTCCCTAGCAAGCATATTTTCACTTGGGACTCAGTCCAATATTTTTAAATAAATGTAATTTGCATTATAGCTTGCTTGTTGTACTAAACAACCGGTAGGCCTGTAACCAGCAGGGTCAACTCTGCTTCCTTTCTTCTATCGGAAAAGGATAACAAAGACTTGATTCCAGATGGAAAATATGGTGTGCTGCTAAAAATAAATAAAGCAGCCAGCACTGTGGCCCACCAATCTTTATTTCCTGTAGTAATTCTAAATGGATGAAATAGCTTCCTGGATTTCCCCAAGATTTTAATTGTATGATGAGTTACTTAACCTTGACTATAGACTTAGGTAGCCAAACAGGACAGTTGAAAATTATCAACAGTTTATTTAATAATTATATGTTGAAAATGTTGGAAAGTAATTCTACCAAGTGTCTGCATGTATTTGGCAGAAAGGAACAAAACGCCTAGCTATAAGAGTGCAGTTAAGTCTTTCAATTTAACTGTTGCTATTAACCTCTCACAATAAACTCCCGACGCTTCCCATTTTCTACATTTAAAAGATAGATGATCTTAGGCTCTCTGAGTGACAGAATGGAACCTATCGAGTTGTCACAATGAAAGGCATACACTGCCGTGAGAAGGACCTTTTGCTTTAAAATAATCTTTATCAAAGCAAGTTTTGGATCTCTTATGAAAGGGGCTTGAACAAATTGATGATAATCTAAATAGTGGAGTCTGGAGAATGAGGATGACAGACTTTTAAAGTGATAAGTTTAGAGAGCTCGGCTAAACAAAACTGAGAGTGAGGAAGGAAAGATTCAACAGAGCAGGTCCGTTTTTTGATGGTCTGGAAACTATTTATTCCAAATGCAGGCTTTTATTGTGGGCTTAAGAGGACAATGATCTACAACTGGAAATTTAGAACTTACTTTAGGATTCAGCCAGCAGATTAATCAAAAATTGTCACTGTTATGTCCTTATAAGGACATCCGCCTGGGATTGGCTGAGGATCCTTCGGCGGGAGTTTTGAATCCCTGTCAGTGGGCGGTGCGTCTGCCGGAGTGTATATAAGGAGAGCTCCGGCAGCGCACAAGCTGTTCAGTTCTTGTTATTAAACCTGTTAATTGAACCCTGCTGGTCACTTCTTCTTTCCTGCGCCGATCTAACACTGGCGACGAAGGTCTAGAGAAGAACCTCCGCGTGGCACGATCGCCATAACGAGCTGAAGTCACTCGACGCGGTCTGAGAAATGGCAACGCCGCAAGCGCCGTTCGCCTCGCTGGCTCCTTTCAACCCCAGCCGGGAGAAGTGGAGTTCATATATGATACGTTTCCGCCAATTCCTCCGGGGAAACGGCTACAACAACCTAGACGACGAGAGGAAGAGGGCTCTCTTCCTCGCTCACTGCGGCTCCGACGTTCTGGAACTCGCCGTCAACCTCGTCGCACCCAGGGACATTGAAGTCATGTCCTGGGTGGATCTGCAGACTGCCCTGCAAGACCACTATGCACCAACGGGCACCCCCATATCGAACCGCTTTACCTTCCGCCAACGTAATCAGAAGGAAGGCGAATCGCTTAAAGACTTTGTGGCGGCATTGCGTCAAATCGCTGCGAACTGCGAATTTGAGAACGTTGACAATGCCTTACGCGACGGGATCGTCTTCGGGATGAGAGATGCCAACCTCCAAAAGAAGTTCCTGAGCAGAAAAAGACTGTCCCTGAAGGACGTTCTTGAGGAGGCTACGGCTGCTGAAACATCCGAGACCGCCGCTGCTGCCATGCTCCAGTCCCGAGGGATCCATAAGATCCGCAAACCGTCATCTGAATCGTCCGAGGACCCTGCCACACCAACCGATTCAGAGGGAGAGCCGACCGTTTTGAAAGTTTCCCGCCCACCTAGGCGGGAAATTCAAAAAGATGGCCGCCGCGCCGCTCAGTGCGGCAGTTGCAAGGGACACCATCCCCGCCAATCCTGTCGCTGGCGGGATGCCACCTGCAGACGCTGTCTTAAGAGGGGGCACATCGCGGAGGCATGCAGAGCCTCTGATCCGGTTCCTGAATCGATCAAGCCCCAGAATCCAGAAAGTCGTCGCGACTCCCAGAGGTCATCCAAACGGTCCTCAATCCAGCAAAATCGCGACGACCGCAACAGTTATCATGGCGGCGCTGTGAACCAGACAATGATCGCCCTCACCAGCACCAACAGTGCCACAAAATTCCACGTGACACTGTTGGCAGAAGGCTTGCCGTGCACGATGGAAGTCGACTCAGGCTCCGTCTATTCGATCATCGACTGGCACCAGGTCAAGAGACTGAAACCGAATCTCTCCAAGCGCCAACTTGAACCTCTGCACTCCAAGCTGGTGGACTTCGGCGGCAACCCCATCGGCGTCATCGGGAGAACCAACCTCCGGATCGCCTTCAAGCAGTTCCAGGGCCAGCTTCCCATAACCGTCGTGGAGCATAGCCGCCCGACCCTGCTGGGCGTGGAGTGGTTCCAGCTGCTGGGGCTTTCTATTGGAGGCATCCACCAGATTAGCTCAGGCGAACTCGACTCACTCATCGGAGAGTTCCAAGAAGTCTTCGATGGTAAGTTAGGGACCTTTTCAGGGAAACCCATCTCCTTTAATCTGGACAAGGGGGTAACCCCAATTCGGCTCAAGCCCCGCCGGGTTCCATTTGCCTTGCGGGCTAAAGTAGACGCTCAGCTAGATAAGCTGATTGCCCAAGGTATCCTGGAACCCATCGATCATGCTTCATGGGAAACTCCCATTGTGACTCCCATGAAGCAGGATGGATCTGTGCGCATCTGCGCCGACTACAAAGTGACCATCAATAAGGCGTTGCCGCAGAGCGCATACCCCGTGCCAGTAGTGCAACATTTGCTGCACTCACTCGGCAAGGGCAAAATTTTTGCAAAACTGGACCTGGCCCAGGCTTACCAGCAACTGCCAGTAGATCAGGAAACGGCGGAGGCACAGACTATTGTCACCCATAGAGGCGCGTTTAAGTGCAACCGTCTCCAGTTTGGAGTCAGTGCAGCCCCAGGCATTTTCCAATCCATGATGGAACGCCTTCTCCAAGGCGTTCCAGGGGTGGTGCCTTATTTCGATGATGTACTGATCTCTGGGGACTCAAAGGCTCAACTCCTGGACCGGCTGAGGCTAGTTCTCCAGCGTTTCAGGGAGAAGGGCTTGAGAGTCCGGAGGGACAAGTGCATCATTGGGGTACAGGAAGTCGAGTTCCTGGGCTATCTGATAGATAGTTCTGGCATCCACCCCACCAAATCAAAAGTTAAAGCTATCCATGAAGCTCCCAGCCCCAAAAACAAAGCGGAGCTTCAGGCTTTCCTTGGATTGCTTAACTTCTACGCTATTTTCCTCCAGGAGAAAGCCACTGTTGCTGAACCGCTCCATCGCTTACTGGCGAAGGCGGTTTCCTGGAGGTGGGGACGTGAGGAAGAGTCTGCATTCAGAGCCGTTAAGCAACTTCTGACCTCTGACAGTGTGCTCATTCAATACAATGAGACACTGCCCCTCAGACTGACCTGTGACGCTTCCCCGTACGGAGTTGGCACTGTGCTCAGCCACGAACTGCCTACCGGTCGTGAAGCCCCCATCGCATTTTTCTCAAAGACTATGTCTAGTGCTGAGCGCAACTACAGCCAACTGGACAAAGAGGCGTTGGCTATTGTTGCAGGGGTGAAGCGCTTCCACGAATACCTGTATGGACGGCAATTCACCATTGTCACCGATCACAAGCCTCTCCTCGGCCTACTAGCAGGGGACAAGCAGACCCCAGCATTCATGTCCCCCCGGATGACGCGCTGGTCCATATTCCTCGCCGGCTACTCCTACAGCCTCGTCCACCAGCCTGGTAAAGCCATCGCAAACGCCGACGCGTTGAGCAGGTGCCCATCCGCCGAATCCGTGGAAGACCCGGCCCCCACGCTCGAGCTGCTGCATATTGACAATGACAGCAACTGTCCCGTGACATCTGCCGACGTAGCGACGCACACGCGAGCTGACCCCATCCTCCGGCAAGTCCACTCCTGGGTCCTGAGAGGCTGGCCGACTCGAATTGACAGCGACGACTTCAGCCCGTTCAGCCGCAAGCAAGGGGAGCTGTCCACCATGCACGGCTGTTTACTATGGGGAGATAGGGTGCTGATTCCCAGCACTCTGCAACGAAGGACTCTTGCTGCGCTGCACAAAGGACACCCGGGCATAGTCCGGATGAAAGCCCTGGCACGGAGCTACGTCTGGTGGCCGTCACTGGACAAAGACATTGAACATTGGGTCGCCAGGTGTAGCCCGTGCCAAGAAGTCAGAGCCGCCCCGCCTCAATCTGACCCGATGCCCTGGGAGACTCCGAGCTCCCCCTGGTCGCGCATTCACATAGACTTTGCTGGCCCCATTCATGGGCACCACCTCCTCATCGTGGTTGATGCCTACTCCAAGTGGTTGGAAGTCGTCCCCATGGCATCCACCACAACAGAAGCTACCATCCGTGCCCTCCGGCGCCTCTTCGCGACCCATGGACTCCCAGACGTGTTGGTCTCAGACAACGGGCCCCAACTTACGTCCGTGCCCATGGAAGCTTTCCTGGCGGGCTTGGGCATCCGCCATGCCCTCTCTGCCCCTTACAGACCGGCCGGAAATGGGCAGGCTGAACGGATGGTGCGGCTCACGAAGGAGTCACTCGCCAAGATGGGCCCGGGTGACTGGCAGGAGCGCATTGACACTTTTTTGCTTACCCAGCATATCACGCCTCACTCTGCCACCCGAAAATGCCCCGCCGAACTTTTAATGGGCAGGAGACTCCGGTCACCCCTGGACAGACTGCACCCACAATACTCCTCTGAGGTGCCCGCATCCGCCAGTCACCAACTTCGCCAGTTTTCCGTCGGTGATGCCGTCTTCGCTCTTAATTTCCACGGCTCGCCTAAATGGCTTAAAGCTACAGTACACAGCACAACCGGTCCCAAATCCTACCGCGTTGAGCTGGACGATGGACAGATCGTGAGACGTCATCTCGACCAGCTCCGCAAAAGGTGGAGGGAAGTGAGCGAAAACCACCCCGACGAGGTAGGCCTAAACCACCCCGGCGCAGTAGGCCTAAACCACCCCGACGAGGTAGGCCTAAACCACCCCGGCGCAGTAGGCCTAAACCACCCCGGCACAGTAGGCCTAAACCACCCCGACGAGGTAGGCCTAAACCATCCCGGTGCAGTAGGCCTAAACCACCCCGACGAGGTAGGCCTAAACCACCCCGCCGCAGTAGGCCTAAACCACCCCGACGAGACAGGCCAAAACCACCCTGGCGAAGTAGGCCTAAACCTCCCAGACGAGGTAGACCGGCGACCCAAGGGAAGAACAAACACCCCGGCACCTAGCCTAATACCAGATCCGGCAAGGCAAGTAGACCGGGGACAACCAAGCAGGGGAAGCCAACGTCAACCCTGCGAAGTGGGCAACCGGCAGCCCAGAGATGGGGACCTCCAGCCAACATTCCAGGAGGCACTACAACAACCCGCCAACCGCGCAGAAAACCAACCCTGCAAGGAAGGCCTCCAACACCCCGGCAGGGTAGGCCAACGCCAACCCGACCAGGTCGAGCAGCCCAGCGGCCAGAGGGAACATTCGGCACCACCACCAGACCAACCGCGCAGAGAGGGCCTACACCACCCCTGCAAGGTAGGCCTACGCCACCCCGACCGAGCCGACCAGTCACCTTTTCCGTCCGCCTGCCGCCCCGGGAGTAAGCCGGACTCGACCGGAGAACCCGGGGGCTCAACCCAACCACCACCGCCGGACCCGCACCCTGACCCAGACCGGCGCGACCCCAGCCCAGAGGGGACCCGAGGGAGACCCAGGGACCTACCGTGGTTCAGGAGTTCCGGACCGGTCAAGAGCAGGGATCCACACCGGCGGCTCCACGATCCGTGCAGGAACGAGGCAGACCAGCATCGCCCGCAGGCGGAGGTCCGTGACCCGGCCGGAGGTTCGGACACAGTGCCCGCGTCCTCGACGGCCAGATCCAGCCCGGCACCGGGGAAGAAGCCCCGAGCAGAGCAGACACCCTCCGTCCGGGAGAGTGTCCATCTTGACTGTGAACTGCGCAGGTCTACGCGGGCACGTAGACGTCCTGTTTATCTTAGTGACTATTTCCCTGATCGACTGACTAAGAACTAGGGGGGAGGAGTGTTATGTCCTTATAAGGACATCCGCCTGGGATTGGCTGAGGATCCTTCGGCGGGAGTTTTGAATCCCTGTCAGTGGGCGGTGCGTCTGCCGGAGTGTATATAAGGAGAGCTCCGGCAGCGCACAAGCTGTTCAGTTCTTGTTATTAAACCTGTTAATTGAACCCTGCTGGTCACTTCTTCTTTCCTGCGCCGATCTAACAGTCACTATCAGAGCAATTTCTTATATAAGAATGGGTTATTAGATGAGCATAAATATGTGGAACAATAATATAATAGTCAGTGGTGAAATCCTCCTTGGATCACACCTGATTCGCTCCCCGTGCATGCGCGGTGCACACCAATTGTGTGCTTTGCATGGAAAAAGACTTCCCTAGATAAGTGGAACAGTGAAAGGGGGGGGGGGTTGAAACAGCTGTGTTGAGCAATTTAGCTTTGCTAAAAAGCAAGATTTCCTGCTTTCTAGTGAAGCTAAAATTTTTAGGTTTTGATCTCTTTACTAAGTCTTTTTTAAAATTTTTTAAATTTTTTTTTATTAATTTAAGAAACCACAAAATACATTTATAAATACAAGTAAAACAATATACAACATGCATCATCTTAATGACATCTACCTATAATATCTAAATTGTTACAATATCAATATCCTATATTCTTCAGTATACATTATTTTTCTCACCTTATATAATGATATTATTTTATTGATATCTGGTGTCTCTTCCTTAAATTTCATTTGATGTAAAAAATTATTTTACTCTATTGATATCTTTTCTTTTATTTAATTTTTCTTTCTTTCTTCTCTTTTTTCTTACTTCCCTCTAACCATTTATACCACTTTTGCCAGACCAGATAATATTCAGATTCTTCCTTTCCTTGAATTTCCTTGGTGAGTCTATCCATCTCCGCGCATTCCATAATTTGGATATTAATTTCTCTTGAGTCGGGACCTCATCTTGTTTCCAATTTTGTGTGTATATGATTCTTGCTGCAGTCAAAATGTGTGTTATTAAATATATTATTACTTTTTCATATTTGCTTGTAGGTATTCCTAATAAGTAAGTTTCTGGTTTTAATGGAACCTTTTGAGTTATTATTTGTTCCGGTTGCATTTTTATATTGTTCCAGAATTTTTTAGCTTTGGCATATGACCACCATATAAGATAGTATGTCCCTTTATGTTCTTTACATTTCCAACAGAGTGGAGATGTACTTGGAAACATTTTAGAAATTCCCGCCGGTAGTAGATGCCACCTATAGAACAATTTATAAGCATTCTCTTTGTATGGTACTTTATTAAGTCTTTTATTCAACATAAAAAAGGGTTGTGGTAGTGTCTGGGAAATATTTGACTTGTCTTAATGCGTACAAGTTTCAACAAATTAGGCACATGTAACAAGATGCTATAAGAGAAGTTAAGACATAGCATAATAAAAGGCAATTCCAACTCAAGTTTTATAGGTTCTCTACAATTTTTGTGATGCCTTCAAAGGACCTCCATAATCTTTACAATTATACTTGGCTACCTATCAAATGCGCAGACCTGAATGCCATGTTTGGAAATGGCATCTATAGGGACATTTCCTATAGATTTAGCAGGTGTTAATAGCCAACCCAACACTTAGAGAAAAGGGCACCACAGCACTAGGATGCTACCTTTGTGATTTCAGTGCCAAGATGCCAAAAGTTGCCAAGTTTTCCCCCTCAGTTTTGAGAACCTAATATTTGGATCTGGATGAATAATTTTCTTGTTTTGATTTCTTTACTTCATGACTCATTGAAATTCTATTAATGATAGAATTGCTATTCTATTGTCATTAAGGCAACATTAACAAGACCTGTCCTTTCAGATGCAAATTATTCTCACCACTCTCTCCTATTGCTGCAGAAGAAAAGATTGTACGGTGTTCTTGTTGCAGAGAAGAAACAATCTTGCATTAGAGGATCTCATATTTTGGTGATTTAAAAATAAATCTCTAAAACAATTTACGTATCTTCAATAGCTTTCATTACAAGAATTCTATAGCTCATAATGATAAAGTTTTCTTTCCATGAAAATTATGTAGAGGGAAATTGTATCTGGTCCAAAACTATCATGATTTCCTAACTTAAAATAGTAAGGTAATATAAGTACTAATGAATTACACTTAACTGTTCATCATGAGCTACACTATACTATTCTAAAAAAAATTGAAGTTAATCATAAATCTAATGTTTGAATCAAATATGTATGCATTCAACTCATGGCGGCCAACTATTTTAATATTCCTGCCAACTATTTTCCCCATAATAACAACCTGTAAGGAGGACTGGACTAAAAGACTGACTGACCCAATGTCAACCATCTAGAATTCATACCTAAAGTATGCTTCAGACTCAATACTTTCCTGGTTTCTAGGCCAGCACTTCACCACTACACCAAGCTGCTTCTCAAATTAATCAAGAATGCAAGAGATAAAAACCTTTCCTCATAACTAAGGCATTTGGGAGATTATAATATCCAAATTGCAATAAAAGTTTAGAGCATTTTAGATTTCTTTCATACTATTTATTACTCTGGATTTTTACCCCTATTAATAGCCATATAAAAAGCACATGAGAAAGCAATTCTTAGGTTCTCAAGCCCATCAAGATAAAACTTTGAACAAGGAAGAAAAGGAAAAAATTAGTACTCATTTGCAACAGGAAGGTCAAGGAATTTAGCAATTTTCTGATACAGCAGCAACAGCTGCTTATATAGACGGAGGCACCAGTTGGACTACCTCACTTTTATCTGAGTGCAGAAGATGCTTTTCTTTTCTACTTCATGGTAGGCTCAGCCTCTGCTTTGGTTGTATAGGCTGTCCGATTAGCCTCTGGTTACAGCTTCTGAAATAACTGAAATAAGAGCCTTGGTAGCGTAGCAGACTAAAGTGCTGTTAAGTAGCACCAGCTGCCTGCAATTACTGCAAGTTTGAATCTCACCAGGCTCAAGGTTGACTCCCATCCTTCCATCCTTTCGAGGTAGGTAAAATGAGGACCCAGATTGTGGAGGCAATAAGCTGACTTTGTATAAAAAAAGAACATCGCTTGGGGGGGGGGGAGCAACAGCCCTACTAAGCAGGTATATAAAAAAGTATGAAGGCTATTGCTTAACACATTGTGTCAGAGCAGCAATCAGCCCTGTTACCTTGCGTGGGGTAATTGCCCTCATTTTGAGTTGGATCGTGGCTTTTATCCTGCTGCATACTTTGATCAATAAAACCGAAGAAACATCTTCTAATTAAACTCATATTTATTGTAAGAAAATAAAGACATCTCACTATCTAAATTAGATTACAGGTTGGCAAAGAATCCCCAGCCTGACCTTAGCTGGCTGGAGAACAAAGGAAAGTTTCTAGAAAAAGTACAAAAGAATGCATGACATGAGTAGTAGGTGCTGTAGGTGCTGATAAGGAATATGACTATGGTGAGTCTAATAGTTCAGAAATAATAGCTCTGCTGGTAAATATAAAAACGCAGTGACACCCCTTCTTTTGCCAGTTGAGAGAACATCAGGTACATCATCAGATAAGGCACATCTTCTTATGCAGATACTTGTGTTGAACTGCTGGAAGCGGTTTGTTGAGCATGTCTGCAATCTGATCATGTGTAGATACATACTGCAATTTTACAAAACCTTGTTTCACTAATTGTTTGATATTTCTATAACGGATGTCAATGTGTCTGGACCTAGAACCTGTGAAATGTGATTCAGAAATATAAACCACTGATTTATTGTCTTCCATCACTGTGATTGGTCGGATCGGACGTGTCCAGATATCTGTGACCAAAGCATCAAACCACGTTAGAGAATTACATGCATCTGAAACACAAGCATATTCAGCTTCAGTAGAAGAACAAGAAATAAAATTCTGTTTACACACTTGCCAATAAACAGGACATCCATTTAAGAACATCATATAACCTGAAGTACTTTTACGTGATTTCTTATCACTTGCCCAATCAGAATCTGCATAACAACTTAATTCTGCATAATCAGTGTGTGTTGGTTCTAACAATAACTTCATATGTTTAGTGGGCTTTAGGTATTTCAATAACTTCTTAATACATGACCAATGAAACTGTTTTGCCTTACCTACGTGTCGAGATAAGAGATTAACACTGAGTGCAATGTCGGGTCTTGTCCAACTACTAATGTATAACAATGATCCAATAACTGAATGATAAAGTGTTTGATCCTCGAACTCAGGACTTGGTTCATGTGTCAAGTTGTGAAAATCTGTTTGCACGGGTGTCTTTGTTGTGTTAGCATCCTTCATGTTGCAATGATGCAAAACTTGTTTAATTTTATCTTCTTGTGAAAGACTAAACCCCTTCCATGTTTTTTCAATCTGAACACCTAAATAAGTGCTAATATGACCTAAAGATTTCAATGTGAAGTATTTCTGCAAAGCTCTGGCAAAAATCTCACTCATCTGCTTATTTGGACCAATATAAACAATATCATCAACATAAACAAGAACTATCTCATATGCATTGTTAGATCTTTTTGTGAACACGCACTCATCAGTTTTGGACTTAATAAAGCCCATTGAATTTAGTTTGTCAGTAAGACATAAGTACCACATTAAACCAGACTGTTTCAGACCATAAAGACTTTTGTTTAGGAACCAGGTATCCCCTTCTTGCTGTCGGAATCCTGGAGGACCTCTCACGTAGATTTCTTCATTTAGGTCAGTATGTAGATAAGTGGTGTCAACATCAAACTGGAAAACTTCTAAACCAAGGATAGTTGCAGTGGCTAACATTTGCAACAGGAAGGTCAAGGAATTTAGCAATTTTCTGATACAGCAGCAACAGCTGCTTATATAGAGAGAGGCACCAGCAATTTTTATACTTTCAGTTCTGACTGTCGGTGAGTAAGTATTTGTGTAGTCCTCAGGATAACATTGAGCGAAACCCTGAGCTACAAGTCTGGCCTTGTACAATGACTCACCATTTGGCTTCTTTTTGATTCTGTAGATCCATCGAGTGCCAATGACCTTTTTATTTGCTGGAGGTTCTGTAGGCGTAAACACCTTAAGTTTCTTTAGACTGTCCATTTCAACCTGCATTGCATCATACCACTCCTCTTGCTCTGAATCAGGAAGATGTTTGATTTGTGTGAAGTTATCGGGAGGAAGTGTAACATTACAAATCAAAGGCAAGGGTGCTTTTGTCAGTTGCCACGAATATCGCTGTGGAGGAATTCCCTTTGTGGCTCTCTTGGAACGTCTCGGAACAGTCGTCCATTCTTCTTCCGTTTCGTCCTCGTCTTCATCATCGTCGCTAGCATCAGCATTCACGGCTTGCGAAGACGGAACATCATGTTGGGAAGAACTGGTGGATGGAACGTTTGCCTGTGATTCTTGGTCATCAGGTTGTGTGGCATCAGTAACATCATCTTTAGGAAAATAAACTCCAGGATCGTTGGAATGAATCCTGGACCAGTCAGCATCTTCCTCAAAATTAGCAGATTGGGAAGTCACTAGTCTACGATTAGAGTCAATAAATTTGCTCCATTTTGAATTGTCATCAAAACCCATAAATCTCAGTCTCTTTGCTGCTGGACCTCCTTTCCTTCTTTGATCTAAGGGAATGTTAACCATGGCATACGAACCAAAAATACGGAGGTTCTTGAGATCTGGCTTGTAGCCATACATCATGAAGAAAGGAGTTTGATTTATCGCACTACTCTAAGTATTGTTGATGATATAATTTGCATATTTAAGAGCTTCACCCCAGTATGGGTTACTGAGGTTGGCGTCTTCTAAAAGACAACACATCATGGTTTACAGGACCCCCTGTCTCCTTTCTACAACTCCATTATGAGCGGGAGTGTACGGAGCCGAAGTCTGATGAAGAATTCCATTCTTACGCATCCAGTCCTAGAAACGCTGAGACATGAACTCGGCACCATGATCACTCTGGATTCTGGAGATGCTTACTCCGTGTTGGGTAGAGACGAGGGCTGCAAAGTCTTTAAAGATCTGAAAGGTCTCGGATTTTTCTCTCATTGGCTATACATATCCATATCTAGAATAATTATCAACAATTGTTAAAAAATATTTTCTACCACCAATTGTTGGCGGAAATGGACCAACTATGTCAGTGTGTACCAAATCAAAAATGACAGGCATGTTGACAGGCGTGTAGCGCATTTTGGAATGGCTGCTGCTTTGGATTTGGCTTTCTTGCAGACAACACAATCCAGAAACACCTTACACCCCTTTAGATCCAAACCTTTTGCGAACTCCGGCATTTTTCTAAGAACCCGGAAGCTGATAGGTCCCAATCTTCTATGCCACTTATGGATGCACCTGGAATGCAAAGGTTTACCAGTTAATGAATTTTCAACATTAACAGTTTTATGAGGAACCTCAGGCTTGCTCTGAGCAACCTGTTTCCCAATTTTCTTTTTGTTGGCTTTAGGAGCCTTTGGAGTAGCAACAGGATCTCTCACTGGGACATCTCTCTCTGGGCCTGTGCTCTCCTCTTTTGGAGTTTGTATACTTGCCTGTGCTTGCGATTTAGATTTTGGTTTTAAGTAATAAACACCACCAATTAACATGGTTTCAGCAACAATATCTCCATCTTTAACTATGTAACTTGCTTTCTCGAGGTGGTGAACCTGGAACTTTAAAACTCTAGACAAGTGAGCCTGACTAAGCAAACTAAAAGTGGCTGTCGGTATGTAGCAGACATCAGGAATGAATGCATTGAGCTCTTCAACATAAACAGTTCCTTTTCCTTTGACCTGACAAGGATGATTGGAAAAAGAATAAAGTTCACGTAGTTCAGGTTCAGGCTTGTGTATCTCTGTGAAAAGTTCTTTTCTGTAAGTAACATGGAAAGCTGCACCACTGTCCAAAGTCCACAAAAACCATCTGTCGTACTCTGGATGAGGTTGTGGATCAAAGCCAATGTGGCAAGTGGAGTTTGCGAATCACGCCTTGGACCACGGCGACCTTGTCTACCGCCTCTGCCTCTGCCTCTGGAGTTTGTTCCTCTGGGCTGGTACGTGACGGGAGCTGGAACTCGTTGGGGACAATCCCGGGTGGCATGTCCCACATGGTTGCAGATGTTGCATCTTGGCATCCTTGGAGCATAGGTCCTTCCTCGGAAGGGACGCCTAGCTGGAGCTCTTGATGCGGGTGGTCCTCTCAAATGTGGTGTGGCTAACATCAGTGCCTCCTCTTCAATTAAGAGTCTGCACACATTGTCCACTGTGCATTGAGCAATAGGCACTTGGTTAATCTTTGTAATGGCATCCTTCCATTCATAGTTCAAAGAGTTAATGATGATGCTAATCATTTGAATATCTTCAATACAATAGCCCCTTTCTCTCAATTCTTTCCTCATACCTTTCAGTTTGGTCAAATGTTTTCCAATTTGTTCACCAGGTTTCAATTTCGAACCGTGGAATTCAGACATGAGCAAACATGAAGACTCAATTGAGACAGGCCTGTAGCAATTTTCCAATTGGACCCAAATTTGTTGGGCTGTTGCATCAGGCGGAAAAATAACCTGCAGTTCAGTATCCATGGACATCAATAATGTTGTGCAGGTTTTAGTCTCTAAGTCTCTTATTTCAGGCGTCCATGGTTGGGCAGGAGGGTTAAACACCATATGATGTGTGCCTTCTCTGCGTAGCAAAAGTCCAACCTCACTGACCCAGGCCCTGACATCTTTAATTTTGATTCACCAGCCAGTGGAGCAACAGAGTATGCCTATTGAGGAATAGGCATTTGAGGTGCTGGCTGTGGGGGTAAAGGCACTTGTTGTGCTGGAGGTGGACCAGGAGCTGGCCCTGGTTGTACAGCTGGAGGCACATGTGCATGAGCTTGTAGCTGTGGCATTTGAGCTGCAATATTAAAATGACCTGCTGGAGATGCAGTCATTTGCCTTTGCTGCATTAAGCATTGTGTTCCATCTAAAAAGACACCAGCACCACCAGGGGGTGCTGAAAATTGAGCCTGTGGAGACACTTGTGGCATTGCAGTCTGAATCTCTGAGTGAGTTAAGGACATATCTGACAAAGTCTGTTGCAATGCCTGTAATCGTTCTCTCAAATCATGATGCATTTCAGCTTTCTCTTGTAAATTACTTTGGCCGTCAGATGATGCTGCAACTTTAGTTGTAGGCAGTTCAGATAATCTTTCTGCCTGCGTGGCGTTTGTAATTTGAGAATAATGTGGCAAATGTGACGTGTGCACAACTCTCTGTTCTGATTTGCCTGACACAATATCCACCAGGGGGTGTGTCTTTGGCTCTGAGGGAGAAGAAGGCAAAATGGCGGTTTTTGAGATTTCATGAACGTGGGATTCTCTCTTATCTGGCTCAAGCCTAGATAAAGCCATTTTTGCCTCAGATAGCTCATGTTCAAAAATTTCTATCTGGTCACAATAGTTTCTTATAGCTTGCTCATGAGGAGAGACTCTGAAGGTTTGAGAGGGATAATAAAATGTTTCTCCCTCTGCGTGGGAGGAAAAAGGCTTTGCCGTTTGTGGAAGTTTTGGCTTGGCCCCAAGCATTTCAAAATCAGAAGGCTCTAGGAAGACAGTTTGAGAGCATGCATAATTAGAAGGTGGAGTTACTGACCTCGGTCATAGTGCTTCGCCTTCAAAAGCAGCTTTTCTGTTATTTTCCTCCTGAAGCTTCGTTAAGAGCATTTTTTCTGATTCTTCTGCTTCTAGCTGAGTGGCAGATGCCAGAGGCTGAAACCTGGAAGATCTTTCTATTTCATCCTCATCTGAAGAAGATAAAGTTTTGGGCTTCATTTTGCCCTTTTCCTTCAGTTTTTCTTTTTTCTTCTTTCCTGGCATCTTAGAAGTTAATTGTTTAGTGTTCCGCAGTCACTAAATCAACTATCTATCTAATTAGCCTAGACGGTCATGATCAAAAGTAACAAATCAGGGAAAGCCACCATCCTCTGCTACCATTGTCAGAGCAGCAATCAGCCCCGTTACCTTGCATGGGATAATTGCCCACATTTTGAGTTGGATCGTGGCTTTTATCCTGCTGCATACTTTGATCAATAAAACCGAAGAAATATCTTCTAATTAAACTCATATTTATTGTAAGAAAATAAAGACGTCTCACTATCTAAATTAGATTACATGTTGGCAAAGAATCCCCAGCCTGACCCTACCTGGCTGGAGAACAAAGGAAAGTTTCTAGAAAAAGTACAAAAGAATGCATGACATGCGTAGTAGGTGCTGTAGGTGCTGATAAGGAATATGACTACGGTGAGTCTGATAGTCCAGAAACAATAGCTCTGCTGGTAAATATAAAAATGCAGTGACACATTGTAAGTCACCCTGAGTCTCTGGAGAAGGGCAGCATATAAATTGAACTAATAAATAAATAATAACTAACTAACTAACTTGATAAAATGATTGAAAGCAAGGAGGATTCATACGAACTTTCTTGCTATTAAATTCTTAATAAGTATTAACAATCAATATTATTAACTATCAACTAAAAGCAATTACTGGCTTACAGCAGTTTTTAGGTCCTGAGGAAAGAATTGGAGAGTGTTCTAATGGATAGTACTCTGTTACACATCTGGCCAACCAACCTTTTCAAGGTTGGAGAAACCTTGAATATTCAAGGTAATCTCTCCATGGTCTCCAAACATTGGGAGAAAATGTTGATCATTTTCTCCCAACCTTGAAAATGTTCAAGGTTGGGAGAAAATGATCAACATTTTCTCCCAATGTTTGGAGACCGTGGAGAGATTAAAAATGGAGCTTCAGCTTAACTCAAGAAAAGCTAAAGGGATTTCAGGCTCTCTGAATCTGTAGATTTTCCACATTTATTTACTAGCAAGATTGCAATCCCCCAGAGAGAACTAGTGTATAATTTGGACTCCTGGATTCTAAGTTCTGCTTGAAGAGTAGGTGACAGCCTTGGCCAAGAGTGCCTTTGCATCTTACATGCCAATTGTACCTTTTACTGGATTGGGAGGCTCTGCTCATACACTTGATTACTTCCCACCTAAACTATTACAATGTATTCTGCATGAAGCTGCTGTTAAAGACCATACAGAAGCTACAGTTGGTCAAAATGAAACAGCATAGGTAATTATGTATGCATCACAGTACGCCCATGTAGCAGAATTATTTTGTAAGCTTCCCTGATTTCCTATAGGTTTCTGAGTACAAGTTCGAGTGATGGTTATCATCTACTTGTAAAACTGTTCACGGCATATGGCTATAGAAGTCTCAAAAATGAACAAACAGATTAATATCAGTTGATCGGCATGCATTCTGGAAACTGAAAAAGCAAAACTCTTGACAGTAATATAATTGTTGGTGAAAATCTGATGTGTTTGAGCAAGGTCATATGCTTAGTAAAGACTAAAGCTGTGCCATTTGAAAAGCCAGGGTTGGGCTTTTCAGTGGACTGTTATTTATGCACCATGTTTCCCCAAAAATAAGACTGTCTTATATTTTTTGAACCCTGAAATAAGTGTTTGGCCTTATTGCCATGTGCTCAAAAGGCCCGATTGGCCTTATTATCAGGGGATGTCTTATTTTTTGGGGAAACAGGGTACATACCACAAGATGAAATGGAGAACTTCAGAGAAGCTGTTCTGAATTTATATCTGAAAGTTGCAAAAGAATATATTAAAGCTAGATTTTAGAAATATTTTTAACACTAAATATTATTTGCCAATGAAACAGATAGGCTTTAAGAAGGTTGGTGGACACTCTTTTTAGTGAATATTTACAAGCAGGTGCTAGTTGCTCATTTGATGATGATGGTATTGTAGAACTGAACTAGGACTTGGAAAGATGTTAAATAAAGTCTGTTTCAGCTCTTTAATTCTGGCACACTGATCATCTAATGAGTAAACCAGACTGAAAAACTGTGTTACAATTAGAGGGAGCAACAGTTCACCACTGCAGTTTCTGACTCAGCACATTTTCAAGAGCTTCTAAGGAACTGGTGTACACCATTTGCATAGATTGGCAGCTGTAGAGAAAGGTCAGCCAAGGTGAGTGTATGTTTCTGAAGATGAAGTAATTCTGAGAAATTCTAGGTCACTCCAATTACTACCACTTTGAGTTAAACATAATGGCAGCTGCTTTTTTTTCTTCAAAGGTTCTGACTGTGCACTGTGACTTGGAAAAAAAATAAAACAAGACTTTGGGTTTATATGCACAGGGCATTAGACAGTCACCTGGGAAATATATGAATTTAGCTCTCAAAAAGAACTAAAGTAAGGCACCTTTGTTACCATTCATCAATAATTGAAGTACAAAATATTATAGTACAGATAAATCACTAAAATGCTTGAATCTCTGAGAAGAGGAGTAGGGGAAAACTAACAAATGCAAGTAAAGCATTCCTCCCACTCCCCAAATCTAGATTCACATAGCCATGGAGAATGCAGACTTTTCTCCTTATTTACATCATAGAATTGTTGACACATGTAAAAAGAGATCGGCTGTGACCATTTGGTCACCACTGCCATATTAATGTTTTGACCTACCATATTTTTTTGGAGTCTAAGACGCACCTTAGCTTTTGGGGAGGAAAATAAGAAAAAAGCTGATTGGAGGTGGACTGGCCTCCTGGAATATCCCCAATCAGCTGTTCCACAGGTGAATTTTAGCAACAGGTTCCTTGGTTGAGAGCTTTGTGCCTTGCTTTTTTTTTCTTTTTGCTTTTTTTCCTGCCTCTGAAACTTCTGAAACTCCATTTCAGAAAAAAACTTTTTCCTGCCTCTGAAAGCCTCCGAACAGCCTCTGAAGCTCTGTTTGAGGGCTTCTTTTTTGAAGCTCTATTTGGGTTTTTTTTTTCTGAAGCTTCATTTCTGATGCTTTTTTCAGCCTGTGAAACCTCTTTTTGAGAATCTGGGTGGGGCTACATTTGGAGTATAAGATGCACCCATATTTTCATCCTCTTTTTTGGGGGGGGGGGAAAGGTGCGCCTTATATTCCGAAAAATACGGTACTTATGGAAGCCCTTCTATATCATACATGAAGACAGACAGAGACACACACCCGTGCATGCACACACACACACCCGCACACACCTACAGAAAGAGGGAGAGACAGCTTAGTGGAGTCAAGGAACAGTTCAAATGCAAACCACACTCTTTGCTTTAAAATGGATTTTTAAAATAAAATAATGGAAGGGAATAAAGGCCACCTGCGTCACGTCTTTCCCCTGATGCCTGGCAGGGGAAGCAACTTGCCAGCACTATACTGAGCAAGACAATCTCTCTCTCTCCCTTACGTGAGCAGAGAGCAGTTAATCACGAGGCAAGGAGGGTCTTTTATGTTTTCTGGCTATTTGAATCAGCAAAGATATTTGGCTTCATGGCCAAATATCAGCAAAGATATTTGGCTTCATGAAATGAGGCTTTAGAGAGAGTGTTATCTTTTTTAATAAATAAGATATTTCCATTTCCTTGTATATATGTGGCTGGGGAAGGGGGAGGTTTCACTTTTCCTCGCTCTCATCTTAACCTTACCATGGGGAAAAGAAAGTAAATCCAGGACAGAGAGGAAGGATTTTAAAAGAACATGCATCTTCCTAGAAGCAATTTTGGGTGATCTTGGCGAGAGCAAATTTTGCCTCTTTTAAGACTAAAGACTTTATTCATCAGCCTCAATAGTGCTGAATATGCTCCCCACGGCATCTTGCGGTAAACTGGATTTTTGCAGCTCCAAGCTGTCGTTCTATACTATCACTGTTTTAAAGAATAAACATTCTTTAAAATGTTTATAAACATTTTACATTAGTGTTATTATGTATGAAGGTGACTATACGTATCCCAGGATAATGTTGCAGGATCCAATCTAGGTCAGTCACTGGGACCAGAGGTTTTGTCTTCTGAGCTTTGGAGCACATCTTCAATTATTTTAGCACCTGATTTAGGGTTATTCCCTGCCTCCCCCACATATCATTTTATCTTTCTTTTCATTTCTGTTTAACAGCTTAAATTCCCTTCACACTTTCAGTGGGAGGAGGTCTCACAGCCTATCTGTTTGAGGGAGAATACGTATCTTCTGGCACTTTTTAAGACATTTTAGATATATAGGGGGCATTACTTCATATGTCCAACTAGTTGTTGCTTAAATCTATCTTACTCCATAGTACATGAATAGGCTCAAACATTATAAGCAGGAGCACCCCTAGTGGTGGTGATGGTGGGGAAAAATCAAGAGGATAGCATGGGCTTCCTGATCGTAACAGGTTATGTTTAAAAGCCAAACATGTCACATGGGCATATAACAAGTTGTACCCAGACAGCTTTGAACCTGGACAAATACTAGATAACTTCTCAAGCTCTTGAAAGTCGATATATGTTCTATCAAATTCTTATGAACTTCATATATTATAAAACTGAACAAAAATAGAAAGTACCAATTGTTTATCCCAAAGGTGCTTCTTCAAGAGGTGACTGCACTTTCTGGTTTTTTTCTTTGAAGACATTTCGCTTCTCATCCAAGAAGCTTCTTCAGCTCTTCAATTGTGTGCGTATTTCAAAAAAGACAAGATAGCACCAACAACACAATGAAGGGATTTTTTCCCCATGTAGTTGTGTACATGATTGTAGCCTTCATCTTCACTAGTTTGATTCTGCCCGGTCCACCTTAAATTTCACATTTTGCTGATGATCAGGTTGCCTACATTGGACTAAGCATGCATAGTGAAATGAAAACACCAACGCCTACCATTTCTTGTGACAGTGACTCAGGCATGTGTCTCTGCCAGTAATTGACAGAATATGGAAGTGTAACAGAACCCAAGTAAAAAGAGATTATTTTTTCTTCACATTTTAACAGTAGGTATATGATGTGTGAGAATCTCTATTTTCTGTCCTTCTGGTGGTGGATGATTTTGAGTGAGCTGCCAAGATTACTTTACTCCTTGAACTCATAAAACGCTGTTCTGAATTTTTAATTTACTGCTTAGGGTCAGGCCCATTTGATCCTAAGTACAGTAAGGGCCATTTCTGTTAAAAGGTAGAACATGGTTGGGACAACCATGACCTAGATGACTGAGAATCTCCATAGATACCAATTGTTTATGTATTCTTCTACATTCAAATGTAGTTCCGGTCTGCCTTAAATCTGTGTTAAATTTTTAAAAGGGTTTTTAGCAGGGGTTTTAAATTTTATGGCCAAATAGTTTAATTATTTTATTAGTTTTAATTTTCATACGTGATATGTAATTGTTTTAATATGGCTGTAAACCGCCCTGAGTCCCATTCGGGAGAACGGCGGTATATAAATGCAATAAACCTTAACCTTAACCTTAACCTAGTTCAAAGGCCATTGGCACAGTGGTTAGAATGCAGTGTTGCAGGCTAACTCTGCCTACAGCCTGAAGCTCAATCCTGATGGGGCTTGAGGATAACTCAGCCTTACATCTTTCTGAGGTAAAATGAGGACCCAGATTGTTGGGGACGCTATGCTGATATTGTAAAGCACCAAGAGAGTACTGTAAAGTACTGTGGGGAGGTGTATAAGTCTAAATGTTATTGCTATTGCTTTTTAAAGTACTTTAACAAGACTACTTGGGGAACTCTGGACATTTCTATTTAGCCTTGTTCATGTACTACATTGATTCTAGTGAACTTTAAATACATTTATTATGAAACAGTTTTTCTGATGATTTTGTTTTTCTGGTTAGAAGAGACATAAGCAACAAAGAAAGACAATTTTCTGATAGGAACTTCTGTATCCTTATAAGTTTAGTCCTTAAGTAATAACTACTGTTTTCAGCTGCAAACAAAGAGACACAAAGTATATTTTCATTTACCTGGCCTTATTCTAAACCATAAGGATTAGGCTTCTATGCCATAACTATTTCTCTTGAAGGACAATTGGTTAACCATCAATAGAAGACATGAAGTGCATGGCTCATAATAATTTCAGACAATGGACTAAGCTTTAGAAAATCTAGAATACTCCAGTCACAATTACAGTCAAGTGTTCCAAAAAAGTGTTTGAGGGTGAAATAGAAAATGTCTTTGTAATATATTTTCATAAGAAAAATGCTGATTTATTATATAAATCAATGTTATTGTCCAAAGTTCCATTTTACAGTGGTATTATTATTATCATTATGGATAAGTTCATGGCTATGTAAAAGAATAATAGTTATGTAACTTCTTAATCCAGGTATTAATATTAGATTGTGTAATCCAAATGACTTTGGAGTTCTGAAAGTAAAATTCTGAAATTATTTTTTGTTAATCATTTTAATGGTGTATACTCTAATTTTTAGAATGTTGTTAGGGAATACTGATTTCAGTTTATATTTTAGATCACAGAAGATGGCTGATATAGTTAATGGTCAAAATACTATTTTATCATAAGCTACTATTTGAAAAACTTTGAAAAATGGGGCTACTCTGTAAAAGTCTAATCTATTTGACAGTCTTCCTATATGTTATGAAATAGTCTATACTTAAAACAGTCACAGATGATATAAAAGCCATGGTGCTATACTATAGAAATAGTTGTGCCTTTGGCCCTTATATCATGAACCAAGGACTGGTATGATAACTAATATCACTTTGCTGATAACTAAAACACCTATCTTGTTTTGCTATTCTAGGAACTAATTAAGATGGAGATGACAAAAGGCTATGAGAGCTTAGATTACAAAGCAAATCTGCAGCTTTCTGTTTATAATCTAGCTGCTAATATAATATGGAAGAGCAAAATATTGGAGTCAGTAGGACAGTCAGTTTAGCCTTAGCCTATTGTCCATTATAAATGATCTAGTCAATGGCAAAGTGCCACCTTGTTTTATTTAGTTAATTTCTTTCTTAGTTAAGGTTTAGGACGGGGTGGATTCTAAAATTTTTTACTACCTGTTCTGTGGGCTTATTTTGTGGGCGTGGCTTGATGGTCATGTGACAATTATTTAGGATTTAGCAGAGGTACTGATCTACCAGGCTTTTAACTGCTTGCAGAGCTGTACTGATCTACCCATTTATTTTTTGCAGGCACTGGTCTACCCATATATTTTTGCAGGCACTGATCTACTCATGTATTTTTGCAGGCACCAGTCTATTCATTTGTTTTTGTTTTAATACTGATTAGCTGTAGGGCGGCCCTTTGAAGCCCTGCGGCAAGAGTTTAAACAGTTTTTTCTCCTCTAGCCATCAGCTGGGACTCAGGAGGCAGCAATAGATTGGGAGTGGGGCCAAATAAAAGGTAAGAATAATGCAGGGGGGGGGGGGCTTGGGGGCAGAACTGGTTCAGTGACATCATATAGTCTCTACTACCTACCCAGGAGAACTGGGCTGAACCGGGAGGAACCCACCACTGGTTTAGGAAGGTATGAAGTCCCCTCTGTATTTCTGGATCTAAATTTCTTCCTGACCAATTTACTGTCAGAGAATCAAACTCTTGGCTCTGAGTCTGTGTTGTTTGTATTGTTTATGAGTCTAACGAAATGCTTTTGTAGATCTAAAACATTTAGGGCAAATACCCTGCAGTGAATATTTAACAAAATATAATTTTCACCATCCAAAGATGCACGCCATGCTTTCATATGAGAAAGCAGAAACTGGTGTAAGCAATAAATAAATCAAAAAGAAAACAGAAAAAGCAAGTGGAATCCAACTGGGGGTTGAAATAAATCGGCATTCAGCCACCCAATTAATATTTAAAGGTAAAGGACAAAAACAAAAATTCAAAAAGTGAAGGCACATGGTTGCAAAAATCTTCTGTTGGGAAGAAGAGATTTTTTTTAAAAAAAGACCATTGACTTTCTGGTTGCTCCAGGGATTGCAATCTTCAAGATTCTGCCTCCCAGGTGGGCCCACAGCCATCCAAAAGTTGTCTTGGGTCAAGATGTGCTGCCATTCAAATTCAGGGGGCAGGGCCACCAAAGAACTCAGCAGATTGTGAGTCAAAAACGAAGAAAAAAGCCTTCACCTTTCACAAAAATCACATATATTCGGCAGCTTTTTGTGAGATAGAATCCTACATGTGAACAAGATACCCTCATATGAAGAAGGAACTCATATGGTTCTTATTAAGGTAGAAAACTGTGTACAGTGGAACAAATGGAGGGTCATTCTTTGAAAACGTTCATACTGGATAAGCTGACACATCGTATATTACATGAGTAACTTCAGGAGATGTCCACAACAAAATTGGCATGTTTCAACTGCTTGTTTCTGTGTTCAGATAATCTCTTTATCAGTGAGGCCCAGTTAGGGCTTATGTTGAGTAGATTAGATTAGTTGAACGATGCTTAAAAGTTTAGAGTTTTATGTTTCACAGTTTTGGTGCAACAAATATTACTATACTTTTCTCTCTTTCATTGTCTCCATTGCTGACCTTCCACTTACAGGTGCGATCTATGCATGCCTTTGGTCAGTTCAGAGATTGAACTGATGCTGAACAAACTTCCTCAACCCACATGAAACTTTTTATTGCCTAGTTTTTCAATCTGTTTTTAGGTTTTTAAAATTGTTTGGAAAATGTGATCATTAGCAGTGTGAGCTTATTTCCAATGAATAGCCATCTGTGAGAAGATGGCATATCTCCCATGGCAAAACAGTATTTTCCAGAAATGGAAAAGGAAAGGAAGGGGAATTATGAGTATGTATATGAAATATGAACATCAACTGAAGGTTTTACGAAAAGAGGAAAAAATCTGTTGGCAAGGATCTTAAATGTCACATTGGCCCTATTTTCCTTTCTGACGTGGATAAGTATTTTCTTGAAACGATGCTACACTGTTGACTTTATTGAGGCATTGCTTGGATCTTGAATAAGAGCATAGTATCATGCATCACACACTACAGTCACCACTACTGATGAAAAATAAAACTCTTCAGACACTTAACAAAAAGTGTCATTTCTATGAATATTAATGTGAACTTTTTTCAGCATTTTTAGTCTGAAGCAGACATGAAACAAACTTATCTTTAAACTTTTATTGATGATAATAGGGCTGGAACAGTGAAAAAGCATGAGAAAACACACCATCATTCTTATGTAAATGGGATGTAAAGGGCAAGTTGAATTCTCTTTTTTTAATGTGGCTCCTTATGATTTATGGAATGATTCATCCATATTGATCAATTGCTTCATCATAGTTTGTCTTCTTTTCTTAAATATCTTAAGGATGAGCCAAAAACAGTGATTTAATATATGTTTCTCTCACTTTAGAGTAGTCTTCCTTTACAATGTTAAGTTCTGCTTTTTTTAAAAGGATGTTGCCATGTGAACTTTATAGCATTATAAAATTTTTGATAGTGCTTTTATAGTTTTTATTCTGGATTTATCCCCTGTTTTTTCTTTTCTTTATTTAGGCAACAAAGGTCAACAGCTAGATTTCTCCATGCCCTATTTAGAAGTTAATGGGGGAAGGATTGGTCTAATCATTTCTGCCTGTTATGATATTCCAATTCACTGTTATATCATTTTAATGTTTTGCTGTTTTAATTTCATTTACATTTCACATGCATTATATCAAGTTCTTAGTAAACAACAGCAAAATGGTTACTAGAGGAGACGATTGTATTTGTATGGGCACGATATGGATGAAACCTAAACATTGCTAGTTGTCAGGAATTGAAATAGCATAATAGTGACAACTCTAGCCTGTGGCATTCATGGACTGGTTATGAAATGAAGGTAATGATTTGGGGACATTGCAGAAAAATGATTTTGCTTTTGTTGTGGCTGAAAATGAAAAAAGCCCACAGAGATTAATTAGGATATCTGCCTTCAGAAGTGACTCCTTTTCTCTGTACTTTCCAGTGCACACATACATTCCAGTTTTTGTGTATTACTTTCCACTAATACACAAAAACACAGAGATGCATGAAGGATTATGAGAACATATACAGGCACACACCCCAGTCTATTACACAGAATAAAAGACAGATGCTCTTCTACAATCATTGCTGGTAAATTTGTTGGAAAGGATTCCCTGCCTTCTTGTTCTTTCCAAACCAATGTAACATTGGAAAGAAAATATGTAAACGTGCTTGGGACTCTATCCATCTATCTGTCGATAAGGTGCAGAACTGGATTAAAATTTTAATAGTAGGAGAAATTGTCAAACAAAAAATGGAGTTTGAAAATGGATGGCATCCGGCTTGAGGCTGTGGAAAAAATAAAATTCTGAAAAATTCTCTCACTGCATAGAAGTGATAATTGAGCAGCAACTCAACTCTTTTCAGTCATGCAATTTAGAGCAGAGTACAGGTAGTCCTCGATTTACAACAATTCATTTAATGACCATTCGAAGTTACAATAGTATTGGAAAAAAGTGAGTTATGACTGTTTTTCATACGATTGCAGCATCCCCATGGTCATGTGATCAAAATTCAGACTCTTGGCAACTGGATCATATTTATGACAGCTGCAATATCCTGGGGTCATGTGATCACCTTGTGTAATGCTGACAAGCAAAATCAATGGAGAAGTCAGGCTCACTTAAAAACTGTAACTAATTTAAAAACTGTCATTCACTTAACAAATGTGGCAAGAAAGATAGTAAAATGGAACAAAACTTACTTATGTCTCACTTAGCCACAGAAATTTGGGGCTCAATTGTGGTTGTAAATTGAGGCCTACCTTTATACCAAGGCTTCTCAATGTTCCTAAGTATATACATACAATATACATACTACAGGACAAGTGAGTACAAATATGTACACAGAGGCCACATATATATGCTGGCCTTGATGAGAACTTGGAAAGAAAGTGTAACGTATACATATATGTCAGTGGTGGGTTTCAAATTTTTTTACTACCAGTTCTGTGGGTGTGGCTTGGTGGGTGTGGCTTGGTGGGCATGGCAGGGGAAGGATTGTGTAAAATCTCCATTCCCATACCACTTCAGGGGAAGGTTACTGCAAAATCCCCATTTCCTCCTGATCAGCTGGGACTCGGAGGCAGAGAATAGATGGGGGCGGGACCAGTCAGAATTTTTACTACTGGTTCTCCAAACTACTCAAAATTTCCACTACTGGTTCTCCAGAACTGGTCAGAACCTGTGAAACCCACCTCTGGTATATATATATATATAGCCATTGCTGGTGAAGAGACTGCAAAGAATTCAGGAAGTCATACTCTGCATGCCTTCTTCTGTTTTTTTGTCAATAGTTTTGGTGAGAGATGCCTTGGCAATAATAATCCATGATCGGGTAATTTTTCTTCAGGGTTATTATATTTTCTACATGATTCTGCCTTTTTTTAATGATCCCGTAATCCCTTACATCGGGGTGGAGTCGGGACAACTGAATGGAGCTGAGTGTTTACTGGCCGGATGCCCTTCCCGTCACCAATGCAGAGTTTGCAGCAGATAATTACTCATTGTGCCCAGAGAGAGAAATATCTGTCGCTACCTAGATCAAACTCACAGCCTCCTGATTGTAAGGTGACAGCTCCACCTCTAGACCACTGCACCACTCTTCTACATGATTCTGCCCATAAGAATTATTTCCTACTGTATGATGGAATATGTTCATTAAATTATGGCAACCACTGGAAATTATATATAATACAATGTTTAATGAATTGGTATAGTTTGGAGATCTTATTCTTGTAACAATTCTTGAATGTTGAGAGAAAATATTTAAAGTCTGAAGTCAGTCTAATAGATTTAAAACATGTTTATGTATTTTTTTAGTGGATGCTAATTTGGTTATCTAGTCAATGGAAGATTTAAAAAATGCACCCATTGTCCTATTTCCTGATGTATAAATTCAGATAAACATGATTTATCAGTTTTCAAAAGAACAAGACATTTTCATCTTCTGCTTACACTGTAAGCTGTTTTTAACTAACTTACATTGTTGGGAAATAACTTCACTGCAGTACTTGTGTATCATGAACAAACTTAATCTTAAATGTTAGAAAATAATAAATGCATTGCATTTGAAACATCAGATGCAAAGAAACCTTATTCACAAAAATATTGTAATATTGCAAAAATAAGTGGAACGTGAGTGTGGAAGAGGAAAAATATTAGATCCGTTATATAAATATATGCATAAAAAGCTTGCTGTAAGATTAAATAACAGAATTATATCATTGAACAGTGTGGGAAAATGTTCAAAATGTCAGTCTAGCCAACTATTTATTATAATGAATGAAGAGCCAGAGATCCAGTTTGGTCTACTGATTAGGCACCAGGCTAGAGAGCAAAAGATTGTGAATTTTAATCCTGTCTTTGGCATGAAAACCAGCTGAGTGACTTTGGGCCAGACATTTTCTCTCATCCAACCCTCCTCATAGGGTTGTGGTTGTGGTGAAAATAGAAATAAGGAAAAGTATTAGGTATGTTTGTCGCCTAGAGGTACCATGTTTTCCGAAAATAATTAATTTTTGCTCCAAAAGATGCATTAGGCCTTGTTTTCTGGTTAGATCTTATTTCTGGAGAAATACGGTACTAAATGCATCCATCTGGCTGGTGATTTTAACCGGGGCTTATTTTTGGGTAGGGATTATTACCAGAATCCTGAAAAATCATGCTAGGGCTTATCTGGTTGGGGCTTATTATCAGGGAAATAGGGTATTTATAAAAATAATAAAGGTGATAAAAATAAAAATATGTGGTCTGAATTTTTATTTTCTTTCATTTCGAGAGTCAAATTGAGGGGAATTAGTGGCAGCGCTCAGTCACTTCCTTTCTTCCTATCCTTCACTTAAACTATAGAGTCTTCACTGTTGTAATGGTTTAATTGAAACTAAAATGCTTAATTTATTGACTTGGCAATAGACTTTTACTAAACCCACTGATGCATTTCTAGGCAACTGTAGAATTGTAGTGTGCACAACAAATTGGCATTAAATTTAATCAGAAACCACATGTCAACACATATACTAAAGGGACAAGGCTTTGACTGTGCTGCCAGGACCACTGACTTGTCTTTTCTCGCATTCTCCTGCAGACATCAGTAAGTAACAAGCATTAGGATTTGCAGTAGTAAGGAATAAACAACTACAATAATAAGTTTCAATAAACACACATATAAAAAATAAACTATTAGGTAAACATATTTATTTTTCAAATTTATATAGCTGTCCATCTTACAAAATATATGACTGAAATAAATTTTTTGGGGGAAAAAGAACAACTAAGTGTATTGTCTTCTACCTTATTGAGAACCTTCTTTGTCTCACTGCATATAAGAAATAAAAGAATCCCAATCCAGATGTTAAATGTTATCATCCTTTTATCAGTACTTACTTAGCCTTGTGAGGTTAAGTGTTTGGCAAATATACTTTCCTGTTTGAGATGTTTCCCAGTGTGCTGTATTCATAAGTTCATTTTTTGAATAAACTAATCTATATATATAAAAGCGATAACCACTCACACCATGATCATGAAATCTCCAGAATCATAAAGCCTAGAAACTTGAAAGCACGTATGTTCCTCTTGGCTTCTAGGTGCTCGCTAAGAAAGGATTTTTCGAAATGACCATCAGATCATTAGTATTTCTTTATTATTATTAACAGGTTTTGATGCTAATTAGTTAGACGTTTTACTCCCCCTCCCAACCTGAAAATAACTCTGAAGAGAAGGGGATAGGATAGGGGAGGCTTCTGTGGGGCAAGCCTGAGGGAGAGAGGGGATGGGATAGGAGAGGCTTTTGTGAGGCAAGGCTGAGGGAGAGATGGGAATAGGATAGGGGAGTCTTCTGTGGGGCAAGCCTGAAGAAGAGAAAGGGAGAGGAGAGGCCGATCATAACTACCCATTAATTTTCAAGCTATAAGTGTTGATTTATCAAGCTTGATCACATAGTTTTGTAGCGGAGCACAGGTATTCAGCTAGTAAACCTAATATTTTCTGATGTGTAAGAGAAAGATTATTATTCTTTGTCTTGATAAGAATCAGGAACAACGTCAATAGTATTGGTTTCAGGAAGATCTTCATTATTTATGTATGTTACATACATAAACTTCTGTAACTATGTATTTAACTTCACAATGTACAGTATAATCCAATCAAAGTTTCTTGATGACAGAAATGTTTTGGCCAATGGCATCAGAGAGGGCTGTCCTTTGAAGTTGTCTTTGTATTATCAACTATTCATTGACTCCAACAAATTGAAGATAGTCCTGGATTCGAAGCTCCTGGTCAAAGATGTGACAGTAATGGCCAAGAGGGCTTTGCAAAGGTACACATAATTTAACAATTTTACCCTTCCTTGGATTGGGATTTTCTGGATCAGCACTATTGGCTGCCAGCCAAAAAGACAGGAAGCTGGATGCTTGCACATAGTCTGGTGCTAGCAAACTCAGGCAGAATTTTAAAAGCAAAGTGTCCCTCTTAAGACATGAAGACTAAATGTTGTCCCAGGCTTGGCACTGGTTGAGACTAGCAATCCAATAAACATATGCAAACCCCAGGGAAAAGACACAAGGAGGTGGAATCAGTGTTCTAAGCAGAATATAGCAAGGTAAACATGACAGGACTCAACCTTGAAAAGTTATTTTCAGTGTTTTGTTTTTAATAGGAAAGCCAGTATTTTAGCTAAGTGTCATCTTGTGAGACCCAGGAAATGTGGCTTCCCTGTCATGAGACCTGCCTTCTGGAAGTATTTCCTTCAGATGGCTCCTACAAATGGAAGGGAAAGGTTTCATTTATATCAGCAGAAATCTAATCACATGACTGGAGATGGGTGTTAAGAGTTTAAGAAAGAATAAAACAACAAAAAACGTATGTGCAACTGTTTGTACAAGCAATCTGTTTCTCAGGTAAGTTTTGATCTTGAGTGCTCCATGAAGCTATCATAGCATGTGGCAGTATGCTGTGGTTCATATAGCAAAACAAAAATCTGTTTTTCATCAGAAGTTCACCAAAGAAAGTCATCCAGGTTTCCAAGGCAAAATGACTAATTTTTCAATGGTATATCTGAGATCTTAGAGAGTTCCATACATAGTCCGAACTTAACAGTACTGTTAATGGATGTATTGTCATATATTATTCCCACATCTCAAGGAAGAAGTAAAGGTTTCCCTCGCACATATGTGCTAGTCGTTCCTGACTCTAGGGGGCGGTGCTCATCTCCGTTTCAAAGCCAAAGAACCAGCACTGTCCAAAGACATCTCCGTGGTCAGGTGGCCAGCATGACTAAACGCCAAAGACACATGGAACGCTGTCACCTTCCCACCAAAGCTGTTTCCTATGTTTCTACTTGCATTTTTTACATGCTTTCGAACTGCTAGGTTGGAACAAGTAATGGGAGCTCACTCTGTTATGCAGCACTAGGGATTTGAACCTCTGAACTGCCTTTCGATCGACAAGCTCAACGTCTTAGCCACTGAGCCACCCCGTCCCTTAGTTTAATATATAAAAGAGTTTAATATCCATGAAATTTGCAGGTTTCACTTTCTCATATTCTAGACTACCTTAAAAATTTATCATCTGCTGAAATAGAAAAACTTACAATTTTTTGTACTTTCCTTCATTCTGTGGGAGAATGAAGCTCTTTTTCTTGAACCTTGTTTCAAATAATACACTTGGATAGGTTTTTGAACTGGGCTTGAGAAAGGCTTTTGTGGAATTGTTAATTATTTTATGCCCACCCACCAAGGTCAGATGGCTGCACATTTTTAATTTTCACACTTGAGTTTTGCACATAAGTATACTTTTCAGGGCATATAATTGATACATTCAAAATACTTCAAGAACATGCTAATTTTTCAAAAGTTTTATTGTTAAGGTTGAAGACTAGACAAGGTTGTACTGCTTTAACATCATTCTACGTAATTTAAGTATATACAAAATACATTGGAACTTTACACAGGTTGTCAAGGTATCTGAGCGAGTTCTGTACTTACTGACACATAAGAAGCCAGTTTTCAAAATTGTATTTCTTAATTTGTGGCATAGCACAGATACACTCATTAGAATTCTTAGTCTTCAAAACTGCATGAATTTGTATGTCTTCATTCCAAAAGAGAAAGTCAATCTAAAAATCTGAACTGGATATTTTCATTGTGGTTGATTTTGTGTCAAGCCCTTAATACAATTAAGTAGATTATCCTAAGCCTTGTGCATTGTGTTTTAATTCCCAGGCTATAAAAGTAGCAAATTAGGAAGGTTATAGAAAGGTGAAATCTGCCTATAAATAAATAACTAAATCATTTTAGGGTAAATAGAGGGGAAATTAAATCTCATATTCTGTTTTACTGTTGAAGATAATACAAAAGTTAAAAACAATTTTATTATATCGTTCCAACAAATGTTTACTCTCCTCTTAACATTTGATTTTAAGTTAGAAGTCACTCAAAAGGAAATGACTTGGGAGATGCTATTCTAAAGTAACCAACTTGTTGATTTTAAATCAAATTTAGTTGTGAATTTGTACCAACTTCTGGAAAATTTCCATTGGCTTCAGATAACATAAATTGAAAGTGGGCAAGTTCACATGCCTCTCTTTTGTCTGCATCACAAGTGAAATGGGACAATAGAGTGTCTCAGGCTTCCACATACACAGACAGAATGTTTTCTGGAACAGGGGTCTCCAACCTTGGCAACTTTAAGACTTGTGGACTTCAACTCCCAGAGTTCCTGAGCCATCTGGCTGAGGAACTCTGGGAATTGAAGTCCACAAGTCTTAAAGTTGCCAGGGTTTGAGATCCCTGTTCTGAAACACAGTGAAGAACTAGAGGGAGGATCAGATGCCATCCCCCATTTGTAGCTTTATTTATCCAAGGTCTGAATATGCATATAAATTTTATCTATACAAAATCCTGCGACATGATTACTGAATCCTGAAAAGATAGGTTTCCTCATTCCATGTAAAGAGTCTATACTTGTCCTTTTACGCTTGTTATGTTCTAATATTTTGATGAGCACTTACATAAATCACAGAATGTCTTAAAACTGATGAGACATTTAATGATATTTTCATACTGAATGATCATACTAGAAGGGGCAAACAGGCCACATGAACAGAGCAAATTTATGTTCAAAAATACACATAAGCCTAAGGTTGTACAAACACTCTACATATAGTGTAATTGCATGACTTAATTCTAAATTCACCATTTTGTGTGAGGCACATAGATGTTAGGCGAGTTTGGCTAGTTTTATGAATCTGCTCTCTTTATTTTAGGTCAAAAACTCCAGTTATCAATCACCAGCTACTTATCTTGGACTGGAATACTGGCTACTGAACAGACTTAGCACAAACAAATTGTAAATCACAGCCAGCCAAATGTAATATATATCAAACTTCATGGTGGAATTATTTTTCTTCAATAAGATGCAATTTATAGACCTAGGGCTTACTTAAACACATATGTACATCACACACTATTCAAGTACTCAGTTATTAAAATCTGATGATTTGGAATTGAATGTGTGAAATTTCTGTATGAAAAAGCTTTCTATTTGATGGGATTGACTTGTTTGGAGGTATTTGATCAGTGACGGCTGTTTCACCCGTGTCATTTACTGAGCAATTATGAATAGATGTACACATTCATTCTTACTACAGAATACATCCTAAAGCAGTAGAAAATTTCAAACAATGACACATGGAATTAAAAAGTGCAATTTAGTTGTCAACTTATTTAAGATCCAAAGAACACAATTCACTGAGAAATTTATCCTTTGCAAGTCTAATTGACTGACAAATTAAATATATTCATTATATGAGTGTAACAGTTTTATACACATTTTTTTCTGTATAAATAGCAGTTGTAAGGTAGCATTAACAGGATTATGGGGGGATAAGGGAATTTAAAAATAATTCCTTCCTTTCCTTGGTCCGATAAAATTATTCATGAGAAGCAGACAGTTTTACTTCAAAGGAATCTCCCATTGGCGTCAGTAAAAGCTTCCATTTTCTATTTAACATAATTCTGAAGATGATCAGGTTTCTCTACAGCTGTACTAGGACACAGATACAGCTATAGCAAAGTAATCCAGTTATTCATTTAAGTAGGTCTTGCAAGAATTAGTTTTCAACAAATTGTGCCTATATTTGCTAAAAACAGACACTTTCAGAATCACATAATTAAGTAGTTTACAGAAATAAACAAAGAAAGATAAATAACACAATCATTTCAAAAAGAACAATGAATGTCAATTACTACATTTTAACATGACATTTTATGCACTGTAAATTATGATACATATGTTAATAGGGAACCAATTAAATACTCACGTCCTTTCATTTAAAAAAATAAAGCACTAATACATTTTATGTCTATAATGACTAGCAGCACAAACTATTTCATCAGTGCAATGAAGTGATGCTAGGAGTATCAGAAGTTTGCCATGTTGAAATTCAATATAGAAAACATTCCTTATTGAAGGGATGTTGTAGACCCGGGCCAATTTCCTCCATATGACTCTCTACTACAGAGTAGAAAATACGTTTACTACTCTGATCTATCAGAGACAGTCTTAGTATTAATATGATGTTGCTCTGGAATCCACATATGCCAAAATGCATCATTTCTGCAATTTCTCTTACAAATCAATAGCTATGTGCCTGACACACGCACACACGCATGCACGCACACACACACACACAGAGTAATTTGGTTGGCATGAGTTACCTGTTTGAAATTTTAATCCAGTTTTTTTCTGACTGATTTCAAGACAAGTCATATGTAGGCCTCTGCATATGGGTTCTGAATTTGTTCTCAGTGCCAGGACCTGAATTAATTTATTTTGCATTGTATGAACATATGGCTACAAGTGCAACCTTCAGTCCAATAACACTGAAAGAAGGAATGTGGTTGCTAACCAGGATGGGCAACCTGCCAGAAGCAAATTCCCAGCCCTATTCTTGCAGCCTCCGTAACCCCTTGCTGAACCGCTTTTTGGTGGATTTAATCTTTTTTTTTCCCCTCAGCAAGCATACATTATAGGCTCACAACATTTCCATAGAGTTTAATTTACCCCCACTGGCATAGATCCCATTTTAAATATCTAAAATGTAATATTTCCCTCTGATTGGCATTTCAATATAATTGTTACTTTCCCCTGTGGCTTTCAAAGGCTGAAGAAATGCATCTCAGTCGCTCTCTTTAGCTAATCTCTGCTTTAAAGTATAGATCCACTATAAAAGGAAAGATTTAACAACAAGCTACAGATTATTGCTGTTGCTTTAACTTCTAGAATAGAATTTAGAATTGAACAGATTCGCTTGGCTGGGACTTATATAGCATTTTCATAAGAGCCTAAAATGCAGAATATAGTTCAATGCCATCATGGTTATTACCTTTATTCCATCAGACTTTCGCACCTTAATACAATCAGAGTTGACTTTCTCTTTAAAATTATTCACTACAATCAAAGACAATTCCATAAATAACATTGTTAAGAAATGTTAACACATTTACGGACAGGACAGTAACAGTTCAGTGAAATTGTAATGCAGCACAAATCCAACTAAAACACGCACACATACACAAAAGTCATAAACATACACAGAACCTTGGCATTCCTTACAGATACCGGTACTTGCCTTACCTTGATTAGATTCCCCTACTCAACATCTCTGAGTATCTTTGTCTAAGCCTTACAAATTAAATGTGGGAGTTCTGATCTTTTTAAAGTCTAGACAGCAGTCTTCCTTTTTTTACAGGTACACTTTTTTTTAGAATGACATTTTAAGAAATATCATCTGAAAATTAAAAACTTATGTAGTTCAAACCACATGAAGCAAATCTATAGGATAATCAGTGAAGAATTTGGGATACATATAACACTACATCTACTTGTGCTCTACCATCTCCTCCCTTTGCTGGTTTTCTCCCTTGCTCCCATGTATTCCCAAATGTGCTCTAGACAATTCCCTAAACTTCAGGTTGCATGGGGAAAGGGATTTTGTTTTCAAAAATCTGTCCCACCATTAATTCCACTGCAGGAAGCCAGTGCTGGCTATAATCTTCTTTTTTCTAACTATACTCTACAAATATATATATATATATATATATATATATATATATATATATATATATATATATATATATATATATATATATATATATGTAGAACCCATACTTACTGTATGTTGCCATGATTTGGAAAAAAAGAAATAATGCAATTTTAAAAAAATGTTTAGTGCGAACTATTTTAATGAGGTTAAAAAAAAATCCATCCCATCCCACATATCTTTTATGAAAATAAGAACGGAGATGGTGATTGATATAGAGTTTCAAGTAAGAAAAGTACATTCAGCAAATACCTTGTTTAAATGAAAGTGCTTTGCAATAGTGGCCAGGATCACTGTCTAGCAGAAACCCCTGAACAAACTGGAGTTTCATTTGCAAGAGAAATTCCACTCTTTCAAATTCTCACTGTTTTTCTATATATAATTGCCATTGTGGATGGACATAAGTGGAATAAGAAGCTATTCTAGCCATCCTTTTGCAATGTCTTAGTACCCTCCTTCCCATGGCAACAGCATCTCATATCTTGTTTGGCTTAGGATGAGCACAAACTAGGGATACACGGCACTCTAGCATTGATTGGTGTGCATTGAATCCTAGATGTATATTTTCAGATAGGATATCCAAGGCACAGAAAGCAATGTTCCTTAATCAAGTTGCCTGAGACCTGGAATTATGGGTAATTCTTGTCACATAAGTACTTCTGATAAATTAGAAGTTCCAGAGAGACATAGGAGCTACAGTAACAATAAGAACCTTTACTGTGATCTAGACCATCACTTTGAAAACCTTAATCCTATCCCAATAACTTTATTTCTTCCATATTGTTAGAAAGCTCTGGCAGAATAGTTGTCCTGGGTTACAGTGTAAGTGAAAGCTGAATTCCAGTAGCAGGGGTCTTGGACTGGTTAGATGTCTTTTAGTCTAATTTCTACACACATAGCATCTTTTAGTAGGGAAAAATATTCCTTGTTTTAAAAAGAATTGCACTCTTAACTTTGTGATGTTATTAGGCGTTATATATACCTGAATCCACCAGTGCCTTTACAGTCTTAAGAACCAGAGACATGCTCAGATTGAAATTAAGCCTGATGTTTGCATTCAGTAAAACTATTCTGCTTTCTCCTGCTTTTCCTTCTACCTTTGCCTGTTCCTGGGTCTATTATCAAACTTGCATGCCCAAAATAACTTTATACAGCTGAATTTTGCAATAACTGAAAGCTCATAACAGCACTCAGCCCATCTTGTATCTGTCCTTCTGAAGTATAACTTATGGACAATGCTGTAGCAAGGTTGCACTTCTGAACTAAGATACAATGGTTCATTTTGGAATGAATGCTAGATTTTTTTTTATCACACTGACTCCCTTGCCCATTGACCCAAGGGGTTGGGGACAGCTCCTTCATAGATTAACAAGCCAACTCTGAAGGAAGAAAAGACAGGAGCACATGAACGCCATATTAAGCTATTTATGCAACTTTCTTTTAACTGAGAATCAGCTTCAGATTTGGTCCATATACTTGTCAGCCCAGCATTATTTTGGAGGGAAAAAAATCTGTAAGCTGAATTCATTTACAAAATCATAGACTTCATAATGTAACAATGACAGATTTTGTCCTATAAAATTCAGCTTTGCTCACCGAAAATAAACAGCAGCAGTTAATGGGATTAAATGTAAAAGACAATGAAATGTTCCTGTGGTGCTCAGTGAAAAGCGAAACAACTGGAAACAAAATCTAAAGTGCATGGACTCAGCTCTCTTAAAAGAAATTACAAAATGTAGTGTGTGACATCAGAAAGACTGCAGACCACAGATTTTTGTTTTCAAAAATAGTATCATTTGTCATGACAGTATATGATAGGCACAAGGGAAAGAATCAAATGAAGTCATTCCCGAGAAAAAACTTATTGCTAAAGCCATAGTATCACTTGTAAGATGACTGCATGGGTTTGGAAATAATGACATCCATCAGCTTGTTCTCAGATTACTAATGAACTCTGTAAAACCATGTTCATTTCCCTTGCAAAAATGATGGCATTTTTGTTTTATCTCTTATCACATTTTAGCCAATGAGAACAACTCAGAAGAGAACTTGAACTTTCACAGTAAAACAGAGAAATAATTGGAGCAGATTTAAAAGGGAACAAAAGAAAAAAAAGAGGTAAGAATATGCATCAGAATCGGACCATTTTAAGGGCAGGCTTAGACTTCCTTACAAAAGAGAACAGCCTACCAGAAAGTGAGCACTTATTCATGAAAAGCCCATTCAACTTCCTACAGGTTTTGCAGTTTCTTCTATGGAGTTTATATATATATTTATATATATTTAGAAATATCAAGAGTTGTGCTATTAAGTGCAGATCTATGCATCAGTCCTCTTCTGTACAGCCCAAAAGCTCTGACCGTAAAGTGATTCTGCCATACCATGACCAGGGAAGGATCCTTATGTGCCGTGCATAGATTGGAGGATCAATAACGTTCTTTCTGTGAGTATCATTGTCAAAGTTTCCCTGGAAAACCTGAAAGGTAACCAGCAGAATATAGTTATAAAAAAATATGTAGTGCACAGAACAAATAAAAATGTTCACTTCAAGGATGTTACACTTTCTGTCCTCATAAAGGAGGTTATGTTTTGTCACATGAAAGGAAAATTACCCTAGAAAGGAATTAGTCTATTTTTTAAGTAGATGTTTGGCTTAATGAGAGAAGCTTCACATACTGTACTCTAAAAAAAAAAAAAGACTGTTTTATAAATATATCAATCTATTAGGGATCAAATCCTTCTAAATTAAGGAAGATTTATTCTTAACGTAAGTATGCTGAGTGGTTTTACAGGTATCTATAATCACAAACCCATCTCTCATCAACTTTAATCAACTGATCAACTGTTCTCTGAGATCTATGTGCAAAGAAATTTGCTTATGTGCAAATAAATAAAAGACCATTCATTATATTTTATTATTAAAAGTAATTTATTGTTCAAAGCATCACTAAATACTCATAGACTGTTTAAAATCTAGACTATTGTTATATTTATTGTGTTATGAACTATTAGATATATTTTATGTGCGGGTTCTTGGTGTCTCTCAACTTGGTTGTTTACTTACAGAGGTTTCATTACCCAATTATACCATCTACCATCAGTCTAGTGAATGTGGTATATTGCTTTCCATGCAATATATTGGTGAAGGTGGGATTTTCATTCTGATATTGGTGGGCAATCATATGCAATCAGTTGTTCCTCGTTGAAAGTTTGTTTACATGCAACTTTCTCCCATTTGCATGCTTTCTAGAGTGTTTGATGTCTATATGTGGTACAAATGGAAGAAAATGAATGTAGCTTGGAGTTGAACTGTGGAGTTTTTGGTGTACTGATATCGTGAATGATAGCATGCTATTATTGATGTTCTAAATGTATTAATATACTGTTATTACTTTCTATTTGGTTGTATACAGAAAATATGTTGGCTTGTGAGACAGTCTTTAGATTAGGGATTAAACTATAGCTCACAAAGAATTGCATGTGGGGTTGAAATTGAGTTTTGGACTATAGAATACTCTTGAAAATGTATCAAAACTGACCAGTGTTCTTACTGTTAGAAGCAAATGTTGCACTTGGCAGAAACGCAACTAAAGCTGGGAAGTTAAGAGTACAACCTCTCTGTCTTATTTAAATACATCACTGAAAGCTTCAATTCACCAAAACCATAATGGAGGCAGGGCATAGAGAAGATTGCAATATGAAATATAAGTGCTAAAAACATGAATCAACAAATGAAATGAACGAAATAAAAATGCATTCCTGTTAGGTTTGTGAAAATAAGGCAATGGAGAAGGATATAAGAGATCTGAATGACTCTTGTAGAGTCAATATGAAGAGTACATGAAGAGATATGAAACCATAAATTATGAGGGTCATATAGGGAAAATAGGAACTTGGGTCATAAGAATTGTTGCTATGTACATATGTCACTACACATTCAGTAGCTGGTGATAGTTACATGTTATGCATAGTGAGGATGAAAGAACAAAAGATGAAGGTTTTTTTTTAAAAAAAATCTAAATGAATGCTATTCAGAAAGAAAAGTTGGAGTGTGGAAATGGCTCCATGACCAAGAGAGTGTGTCTATAGAGAGTGTGGTCAATAATATGGGGGAGATAACAAAGCAACATAAAAAACAAACAGAGCTGGTCATCCTTTAGTCTTTTTTTAGCACACCTGTGGACACTCCCATCCATGAGACTTTTGGAAGACAACTAATGGTGTTTGAATTGTGAACTTGTTTGGGTTTCTAGAAAGTATTGCTTTATAAAACAGCCTTTGTGGCTGCTAGGTAACAGAAGTTGAGAGGGAGAGGCAGAGGCAGAGTGAGGAACAAACCTACATTAGAGCTTGTGGGAGGGTTATGCTGAAGGAATTCATTCCCATTGAATTCAATAGCGATTTTTGTATCAAGTAATTCTTGTATACATATATTTTTGCAATACTTTCTCTGGAGTGTATGGCTGGTACTTTAATGCAAATTGCCAGCTGCATATGCTGTTTAATTTGGTTCTGGATGCATCTAATACAATAAAGGTGTGCTATCTGTTCATAAATGGAAATGTCCTTAATCTTGTTGGAAATATGAAGATAGGATGGAGCCTATCTTTCAGATCTGTGCGGACTGGGGAATTGTTAGCATGCTTGATTTTAAAGAGATAAGAGAGATTGATAAGGACCCTATGATGGAAGCTTACCCAGAAATAATTTCAAAGATAAATTCAAAACTAAGAAAACAGTTTTACCTTTCCGTCCACGAAATGGCATGGGTTTAAAGAGAGATATTGATAGGAAGCAATCCGTTCAGCAATATAGAACATGAATATAATGTCTGTAACTTTTATAATTTAATTACCCTTTAATGATACTTCAGTAAAGGGTATAATTTTGCAAGCAGACAATAAGGAAAAATATTGTTTATGTGCACTTTTGGAAAACCGAGATGGTATTTTATCACTGGCATGCAGCTTGCAGATTTCTCTAAAAAGGCAGCTAATGAATGAAATGACATCAATCCCAAAGAAATATATGCTAACAAGGTAATCGTTTCAAACCGCAAAACAGACTGATTAAATGTAAATGTCTACATGATATACAGGTCACATTTTAGGCTTCATTTGCTAAGGTGGGATAAGCTAATGTGCAGAAGTATATTCCTTTTCCTCCTTGCCATATGATTGCAGAAGGGTAATCACACAAGCATCAGCCCCAAAGTGAAAATTAATTGTTTTTTTTAAAAAAATCCTGAAGGGTGAAAGAAGATGCAGATTGAAAAAATTTAAAATAATTGTGATGATTTCAAGCAATTACTGGGCCAAACTCGTGAGTTAAATGTAGAAAATTATAAAGTTGAGTGTACCACAATTTTTTTTGAAATATAAATATTTTATTTATTTATCAGAATATTTTGCAAAAATTTGTACAGAACAAATTTAGGACACTTAATATGTGCAAAAGATTACCTGGGAACAATGAGGAACAATGAGGAAATAGAAAAAGGAAAAAGAATCCTCAAAATTTCCCCCAAAGAGAAAAATATCAAATGTTAATTTATTTGTTTGTTTGTCACGTTTCTGAACCGTCTATCTCCCTCTAAGAGGAATCATAGATGGTATGCAGAAAAAGATTAACTATACAAAATAGTTTGTCGATCAGAAAGGTTGGCAGTTCGGTGGTTCGAATTCCTAGAACAGGTCTTCTGAGTGAGCAGAGGGCTGGACTAGATGGCCTCCAAGGTCCCTTCCAACTCTGTTACTGTGAAAGTTAAAAAATTAGGAAGATGCAAGAGTGATTCAATACTATTAAAATTAGTTAAAAGGGGAGGGAAAGACCCTTAGGAAATGAATCAGCACAGTGATTCTCTGGGCTTCCTACACAGGGCTATATGTTTTAACCCCTTTTCAGAAGGCCAGAAGAATGGGGCTTGCCTCACCTCCAGTGGAAGAGTATTCCATAGGGGCATGGGCAAGAGCCTTGGTGGCGCAGCAGACTAAAGTGCTGTTAAAGAGCACCAGCTGCTTGCAATTACTGCAAGTTCGAATCTCACCAGGCTCAAGGTTGACTCAAGGTTGACTACCTCCTTCCAAGGTAGATAAAATGAGAGCTCGGATTGTGGGGGCAATAAGCTGACTTTGTATAAAAAAGAACACTGCTGGGGGGAGGGCAAAGACCTACTAAGCAGGTATACACAAAAGTATGAAGGCTATTGCTTAACACATTGTAAGCCGCCCTGAATCTCTGGAGAAGGGTGGCATATAAATTGAATCAATCAATCAATCAATCAATCAATCAATCAATCAATCAATCAATCATAATAGACAAAATTCTCTTTCTAGACCCTGCCAGTTGGAGTTTGTTAACTGACAGTCAGTTACCTATGAAAGGATGTAGAATAAAAGCCTAGAACTAGAAGAATATCATACAGTAATTGAACGATACCACTCATACTAATAATAACCATCATCAGAAAATATTTTTTTGAACACTGGAACACCAAAAAAGGGTTTATTCAGAATTTATCCAAGGAACAAATAATTTATCCATTAGAAAAGAATTTATCTAGAGTCAAATGTCACCGAACAACAAGGGATGCAAAGCTGGATGAGATTCTGAAAAAACCTGTGAAAATAGAGGCCTAGAAACAAAGATAGAATAGTAGAAGAAACTCAGATAACAACAACTGCAAATATAAAGGAAAAAGCTGATATGAACTACAGAAAAGTTAAGTTAGAAGAGGCAACAGCAAAAGTCAGTACACAATTAGTACTCAAACAATCTATGAACTGACCACCAGTTGGGAGTAAAATCAGCAATAGAATTGAAAAGGCAAATGAACAAATCATCAGGAGCAATCAGGATGAAGCCTACATGTATGTGGGCATTTTACAGTTGGGTAAAATCAAACATGGACTAGTTAAAATGTGATTAATGAAGAATCCATCCAAAAAGTGAGCAAAGTGCTAAAGACCAAAATAAATGATAGAAAACTCATTAAAGTCATCAATACCTGGGCCATATTGTGATATGATACAATGCTGGAATTATTAACTGGACACAAGCTGACCTGAAAAACAATACATTACATGGTGATATTCATAGATTACATATGCCCCTGAGAAATGGAGGAATAGGTTTACTTCAGGTCAAACTATCAAAGAAAAAAAGCACACATAGGCTGATTACATAAAAGGCAGCCAAATACGAGCATTGATGCAAGTTGAAAATTGGAACTTATGAAAGGTGCAGGAAACAAAATATGAACATCCATATAATGAAAACAAGAACAGAATGCTGGCAAGGAAAAGGATTACATGGTCAGTTTCAATGAAAGACTGAAGGGACATCAGAGAAAGATAAATTGTGACAATGGCTTATATACTGGAACATGACAAATTGGAATGCTTGATTTTGGCTGCTTAAGAACAAGATATGCAAAGTAATGCAATCAAGGTCTGAATGCAAAAAATTGTCAGATGATTCAAACTGCAGATTGTGCAAAGATGTTGAAGAACCTGTAGATTTTAGCTCATGCAAAAAGATTACACAATCTTTTAAACAATGACATAATACAATCACCAAAATTATTCACTGAAACATCTGTAAAAATTGTCAAGTACCAGTGATAAAAAATTGAGTTTAAAAGTTGTTGAAAATTAGCTTCTTAAAATATTGCAGGAATTCTGAATACAACCTGATAAATATGGCTCATAACGTATCAGATTTAACTGGGGTTAAAAAGAAATGACTGGATAGTTGATGTTGCCAGGATATAGTAGAATGACAAAATCACCATGAATCCTTTGCAAAAAGCAACTTTACTTGGATTGGCTTACAGTGTGGAGCAATACTTTCAAACAAGTGTAATAGCGATAGCACTTAGATTTATATACTGCTTCACAGTGCTTTTACAGCCCTCTCTAAGCAGTTTACAGAATCAGCATATTGCCCCCAACAATCTGGGTCCTCATTTTGCCCACCTCAGAAGGATGGAAGGCTGAGTTAACCTTGAGCTGGTGTGGTTCGATCTGCTGAACTGCAGCTAGCAGTCAGCTGAAGTAGCCAGTAGTACTGCACTCTAACCACTGTGCCACCTCGGCTCTTAACCATATCCTTGGGAAGGACTTGATAGGTGGATAAAAATGTGGAATCCAGTCTAAACTCAATTGTGATCTACTGTGTGTGATGGTGATTATGTGACCAACCAATAGTAATAATAAGATTAGTACCTGGAAACAGCAGAACAGAAGAGAAAGAACAAAATAATCACAAAATACAAAGATATGCAAATAGAAGTAGAGTGACTGGCAAAAGAAAGCAAAGATTGTGCCAATAGTAATAGGCAAAAGAGTAAAATAACATTATGGATTATTAGTACATATTAGGAAGAGAAAAATAATTCCCTGAGGCAAAATTACTAAAGCTATAGAATGCAGAAGTGAAAGTAGAGTTTTTCTTCTTGGCTGAAAAAGAGAAAAAGATGGACAATTTACTGAATAGTGAAGAGATAAATGCTAGGGGAAGATGATAAACTCAACTTGAAGGATGAAAAAATTCCAGTGACGACAAAGATTGTAACAGCTAAAGGTCTTTCAGGAGGCAATGTACAGTTTTGAGACTTGGATGTTGAGAAAGACTAAGAGAAAGAAGATGCCTTCTCATTATGGATTTGGATATGGCTAATACAGGTATTATGGACTGTAGGAAGAACCAATTATTCCTTAGCCAAATACTGTCTGGCTGCTTTCTTGAAATGATGTTTAACAAGCAGAAGCTCATATATTTTAGACATGTGCATTATGTGTCACTGTTTAATTCTTCCTTTAAGATCTATTTGGCACCAATTGTACCTTCTTTTAGGAAAGCTTTAAACTTGGCTTTTCACACAGGCCAGAAACAGATTTGCAATTCTGCTTGACTGATGATAGGTGGTAGAATGTTCTTATTTGTGTAGTTTCCCAATGCATTGATATTTTTTGGATTTGGTTGTGAATTATTACTTTAAATTTTGCGCGCTGCCTTAAGTCTTTTTTGATTTACCCCATTATGCATCTATTTCATCATGAATAAAATGATAAATTAGGGGATGCAAGTTATATAAGGATTAGAAAGTTTATGCTGGCAAAGCTGCGGGAAATAAAAAAGAATAAAACAAAAAAAATTGTAAAGAAGAGAGACAAGAATAGAGAATGTCCTTGGAAAAATAGCACAAGTTATTCCCAGTGAGTCAAACTAGAAAATTAAATAATTCAATTAGAAATTGTCATTCATTTCTTGTGGCCTGTCAATTGTTCTGTCTCCTTGTCCTGCCTCAACACATCAAAATCCCAGCTTAAAACTTCTGGTGACCTTGTTTCTCACATATTGTCACACTGTTGTACCAGCCCTTAGACACATATATATTAAAATTAATTGGACAAGGACATGAAATAATCTTTAGGAACATATTTATAGAAAGCTATTATTCTAATTTGGCCTGGAAAGTAATATTTTTAAATTCTATATGGTAGAGTTAACTAAAGACTTGATTTTTTTTAATAGCTAAATATTACAGCATGGCCTAGCATCTGTCATAGCAATCTTTCCTGGTTGGTTTAATAAAATCGTTAGGTGAATAATATAATGTGAATAGTTCATGCTAGCTGAGGACAATGTAGCAGAACAACAAAATAAATCAAAGCATTACAATTATACTGGAAATTAATGAACAAAAATGTATTTATTATTTATTTTTTATCTTTATTATTTTAATAAATAATTCAATGCAGCTGTATACCTAATACTACTCCCTCCTCCTATTTTCTCTACAACAAAACCCTGTGAGATGGGCTGGGCTAAATGAGAGTAACTGATTTGAAATCAGTCAACCAGCTTGAGAATTTACAATCTCTTGGTTTCTAGCTTGATGCCTGAAGCGCTAAACCAAACTAGCTCTCAAAATTAGTGAGGAAAAGTCCCTCTTTGAGGGAGACAGTCAAAAATGTGAAAAACAAACCAAAAAATTAAACATTCGGTCTGAATTTTTTTATGACGGTGTAACATTTCAAATTTTATGTAAACCAGAACCCTTGCCTGGAAACTTAAAATTTTTAGAATTTTACTGTGCAATTTACTAGTGCGCAAAAATTATGCATTAAAAGTATGAACACCAAAACTGATGTATTTAGGAAGAAAGTACAAACATACAAATATACCAAAATATGCATATTTAGAGACATATATTTCATATATGAACTATTTATGTCATTGGGGGGTGGGGGACAGATGTGGAAATAGGCTGAAATGAACTTATCCATCAAGAAAATGAGAAACAGAACAAAACCAAAACATGGATGGCATAGCCATCCATCCTAATTTATCAAATAACAAGGTGCCCTTGTAAAACAATGAGATACTCAAGGTGTTTTGATAACAGCCTTTCTCAGAGACTCAAGACTATTTTCTGTTATCTTGGTGACATCAATATAATAGTATCAAAAGGAAACAAGTTACAACCTGATATCTTTTTTCCAAAACTATTTTGAAGTTTCACTTATTTTAATTTCTTTTCTTGTGCACGGGGCTGCATTCTTTGGGTTTTTTCATTGCAAAGCCACGATACTATCAGCTGAGAATAAGTATTAGCACAGACTATTAAAACCCATTTAACATAAACTAGTGTAATATTACAGGAATGCAAGAACATTATAGAATGCAACTATACATTTGGACTTATTTTTGTGGCTTTATTGTTTAAAAATAAAAGATAAGGTTTAATTTGAATTTTAAAAGTATTTAAACAATTTAATAAAAATAACATTTTCTTTAATAGTCAGGTTCCATTCAAATTATGAGGAAATTTTAGGAAACTCAGTCTGTTTAATTGCCTAGCATAAGGTTGTTTGAAATGCACCCTTTATCTTTCAATAATAGCTGTGGGATGCAATTAAACTGTCTTCTTTGTAGTAGTTAGAATGATCTCCAGCAGAGCAAAGCTTTTTTCCCCCCTCTGGGCAATATATTTGAAAAATCTGAAAATACTGCAAAGGAAATTTATTGTAGCAAAATGGATGAAATAAGAATGAACCTTGATTTACCCATTCTTAATCTAATCTAAGTAGAGTGGAGTTAAGGAACAATGCTGCAGTAGTTTACTAGGACTGCTTTATTGATTTTTTTTTACAATATAATTATACTATTGGAATGGGGGAGGTTATTATTTTATTATTTTTCTTTTTATTCTTTTTATTTCTTTTATATGCTGTTTTTATAACCTTGTAAGTCACCTTGAGTTGCCATATGCGAGTGGGCAACAATATAAATGTTCTAAATAAATAAATAAAAATAAATACTCTATACTCCTGCTGTAAGACTGAGTCTTACAGCAGGAGTATTCAACTGTATTATTCAATTGAATGAGAGTGTTTGGATCATCACAGCCAAGTTCATACCCAATGGAAGAATTTAAACTAGAGCACCCCAGATACCCATCCAATGAAGGGGACTCATGATATCTCTTCTTAATTGGAAGAGAATTGTTCCAATTAATTGTTCCAGATTGCCAAATCTGCTTTTGTGAGACTCATATCCATTATTTATGTCCTGCAGACTGGGATGAAAAAGGTTTTGGACTTTTTTCTGAGTATTTCAAGTGTGTTTTTATGTATTAGATTAGATTAGATTTATTGGATTTATATACCGCCCTACTCCCGAAGGACTCAGGGCGGTGTACAGCCAACAATAAAAATACATACGTACAAAATTTAAAAACAACTAAAAACAGATTAAATGAATTTGGCCCGGACAGAATTAAAACACCCCAATATAATTTAAAATTTTTTAAAATTTGACACTAAAAATAATGTTAGTGATACAAAAATAATGTATCGTTAGTTTTCTTTTCTTTTCTTCTTTTTTTAAGTTTTTTATTTAATAAATATTAAAAACATTGGACACAATGTGACCATCCTAGTCTTAACATATCCATACATATTCTTTCCATAACAACAAATATAATTACTATTTAACATACATTGCTACTTTGTTCTTATATACATATCCCTTGCCTTCATTTACTATCTATTTACTATTTGTATACTATTTACATGCATTAATACTATCCAGTACTAATTTTAAAAACCCTAAATCTTTTTTGTTCCAACTCCTTTTCTCCTTTCCAACCAATAATTTTAAAATACTTTATTCCAGGTTTTATAGTATTCTGTCTCATTCTTGTTTATGAGTTCCTGTGTCAGCCTGTCCATTTCTGCACACGTCAAAATCTTCCGTGTTATTTCTTCTTCTCGGGGGATTTCTTACTTTTTCCAGTATTGTGCATAAACCAACCTTGCTGCTGTTATCACATAAAGCATTAAGTATATTGATTCTTTGCTATAATTCCCTTTTATGATTCCTAGTAGGAATAATTCTGGTTTTAGGTCTATGTTTTGTTTTAATATCTCCTCCAGTCATGCCTTAATTTGGTGTCAGAACTCCCTGGCTTTTTTACATAACCACCATGTGTGGTAGAAAGAACCTGGCACTAAATAGCATTTCCAACATTGTGGTGATAAATTCTTGTTCATTTTAGCTAATCTTGTGGGTGGGAGGTGCCACCTGTAAAACATTTTATACAAATTTTCTTTGTACGCAGTGGCCAATGTTAGTTTCCTGTTTATCTCACATAGATCCTGCCAATTATCTATATTAATATTATAACCAAAATTTTGAGCTCGCTTTACCAAAGTTTACTTCATTTGTCCTTCCACCATTTTATATTCCAACAGATATTGATGAATTTTCTTTATCGCCTTTTTGTCCATTCCTAATAAGATTTTAACTAACATCTCAATTCTTTTTTGATATCCCATTCCTTTTTATCCTTCATATAGCGTGATTTAATCTGTAGGTATTCCAACCATTCCAATTCTATCCCTTTATCTTGTAATTCTTTCCTAAATTTTAGTTAGTTTTCTTTTCTTATGACCATAATACCATAATACATTTAAATCTGATCTTGTATAACTTTGTTTCTTGCAGTCCCTTGATATCTCTGTCACTTTTCCTTTAAAAAAATCTCAAAACATGTTATATGGGATTTTCAGGTAGTCTTTAATACAAGTAATTTATAGTATGTAGTATGATGCCATGTGCCAGATGTGCATCTTGTCCAAATGTTTACTGTATTTCCCATAGCTATATATCAGGGTCAGAGTGGAGACTTAAATAATATAACACTTATTTAAAACCCAAAATGTACAGTAGATGTATTATCCTGCATTTTTTAAAAAATCCAAATATTTGGCACTAAAATTGTAGATTTGTCTGAAATTCTGCATGATAATCTGCCAGGGCAATGCTACTGTGCTTGCCAAAGGCATGCAGTTATATTAACATTTAATAAAACTGTGGGCATTTCTGACTTTCTTATGATCGCTTTATATTTCCAAATTGTGGTTTCAATTTGATTCTAAATCTGATTCGTGGCATCTGAAAGGGCTCAAGTCAGATCAGGTTATTTTAGAACTATCAAACTGGGATACAAAATAAATCTTGTGGGTAGTGAATTTTCTCATGTGTAAAGAATTGCATAAGAAGTAGTTTTATATATATGTTCTCTAGCATGTTCATTCTCTGTTTGCTACATCCCCAAAACACTGAGAAAAGATTTGCAATAATAAAAGCTTTATTTCATGTGATCTAATATGTTTTCTTTCTTCTCAACTCACTGATTGCAGTAGATTTTTAAAAATATTTGCTTACCATGTATGATACCATTTTCAGGCCCTGAAACTGCAGTGATCTACTGACCTCTAGTTGAGAAAAGCAAGATCACTATTTAACTCAGGTTTTTTTTCTTCTAAAATATATATATTTTCAACATAGTTTCAACGATTTCAGCAATTTCCACTCAGTGTAGGTATAAAAACAGCATTCATGTTCAGTATATGCTATTCAAACCTCTTCTTGTTCATTTAGAACAAGAACAACAATGTTTTAATGGTATCTTTTAGCAGCTTTACTGGTGTGTATTCCCAGGAGAGCCAAATAACAATTTAAACATGATTTCCCAACAGTTTATAGCAGCAGGAATACCTACTCTTATTTTTACATTGGTTCCATTGGAAAGTGTGCAACTGGAATTGAGTCCAAACAGTATCAGTTCTTTGATGGTTTTTATTACTCCTAAACATACACATGTTTTTGGACAAGTATCTCTTCCATGGTTTTGGTTGAATAGCTAAGGATGTTGATTCTGACAACTGTTATGATTCTATGATGCTGTGATGATGCTGATTATGGATTTAGTATTTGTTATCGTTATTTAATTTGGATAAATATGCTTTAGTCTAACATATTATATGTACTACCTTTTTCACAGATAAAATTGTTAATTTAAGCTATCATTCGAGTTCATATCAGACTTGATTTATACAAGAAATCATTCCAATCACAAATGATACAGAAATCTGATTTTTAGAGACTCCAGAAATCAAAAGAACCACTTGGTGGAGTTTTTTTCTCCCCTCTTTAGTATTACTCACAATAGTTCCTTTTAAAGTTTCACTACAGAATATGTATGTATGTATGTATGTATGTATGTATGTATACATACATACAAATACAAATACAAATACAAATATATATATATGTTTTATGTTTATAAATATATGTTATATATGTTTATAAATATGTTATATATGTTTATATATATATATATATATATATATATATATATATATATATATATATATATTTTCTGAGGTTTTCGTGGGTGTTTGTATGTAGGTCTTTGGTTATTCGGGTCTTCTCCCACGTAGAATTGGAAGTATCTTGGCGACGTTTCGACGAAGTCTCATTCATCATCTTCAGGCTGGTGTTCTCGGCTTTGTGCTTCCAGGAGCAATGTGAGATCGCAGCTGTCTCTTCCTTTTAACTGCTAGTGGGGGTGTGAGCTGATTGGGTGGGAGCTTGGCTGTGTTCTGATTGGGTGGAGGTGTGTTCTGATTGGTTAGGGGCTTGGATGTGCTCTGATTGGATGGGGGGTTGGTTGTGCTCTGATTGGCTGGGATGTGTTCTGTTTGGGTGTGCTCGTCTTAGTCTGAGTTGCAGGGGGATTTGAGCTGGTGAGCTGCGTTGTTGTTGTTTGGCTTCGTATTTGTGGCCTTGAGAACTCTTCATGATGGGTGTCAGTCTGCTTCATGTATGGATTGGAGGGGTTTAAAGTGGCTAATGATGCAGTTGCAGTCTGGCTTCTGGTCCTTGGTCGTGCCTCATTATCAGTGTGGGTTTGAATCTGCTTTCTGCATGGATGTGTGGTGGTGACATCCTGTGTGGCTCTTGTTATTGTGAGTCTGGTGTCATTCATCGTGTTAGGGACTCGTTTGTCAATAAGGGCGGGTTTCCAAATGTCTGGTAGGTGGGAAGTATCATCTCTTTTGTTCATGCTGTGTGGGCGTTTTTCTATCTCGATGGCTTCTCTGATTATTCTGTTATTAAAGTGTTCAGTTCCATGTACAAACCCCTAAACACAGACCCCACCACCTACCTGGAAAAAACCACCAGATCCAAAATAAAAGCCTCCCCCATCAGCGAAGAGATCCAGCAAAGAATCATTCCCAGAGAGAAATCATCCAGATGCCCTAAGCTGTATGGTCTCCCCAAGATACACAAAGAAGGAACCCCACTTAGACCCATAGTCAACTCCATAGGCTCACCTCTACAAAACCTAGCCAAATTTCTCACCAAACAACTACAGCCCTATGCAGAATCCATCACCTCGCACATAAAAAACTCATTCCAGTTCATAGACATCCTAAAGAAACAAAACTTACAGCCCAGTGACCTACTCGTGAGCTTCGATGTCATATCCCTCTTCACCCAAGTACCAATCAAAGAAGCCTTGACATTTATCCAAAACAAATATAATCCCCCCAAGCACATCCTAGATCTGACCAACCACTGCCTATCCAACACATACTTCATCTATAATGGACAAAAATACAAACAAATAGAAGGAGCACCCATGGGATTACCCCTCTCACCTGTTATTGCCAACCTCTATATGGAGCACTTTGAAACCCAAGCTCTAGAAAAATCTGATCTCAAACCGAAACTCTGGCTCAGATACATAGATGACACCTTCATAATCTGGCCATATGGGAAAGAAAAACTGGACAACTTCCTCACACACCTCAACAGCCTACACCCCAAAATACAGTTCACCATGGAAACGGAAGCGAACAACCAACTTCCCTTCCTGGATGTCTTAGTCTACAGGAAATCCGATGGCTCCATAGGACACACTATCTACCAGAAGAAAACACACACAAACCGCTATCTGCATGCACTCTCACATCACCACCCAGCCCAGATTAATTCTGTAGCCAACAGGATCTGTGAATTTGGATGGGGAAAAAAAGCACAACTTTATTTTCACTAACTTCTAAATGAAAATTAGCTTTTTTAATTCAACTACATAGATGGACAAGCTAATTTACAGCCTCTAAACTCCAATGTTGTTTTTGACTTAACAAAATTCTTAAATTATTATAGAATTGTAATTATATCCAAAATTATTGCACCTTAAAATACATAAAATCAAACTGTTGGCTTACAACTGTTCATTTCGTGACTGTTCAGTTAGTGATTAAAATTCAGACACTTGTCAACTGACTCATATTTATGAATTTGCAGTGTCCCCGGGTCATGTGATCACCTTTTGCAAACTTCTGACAAGTACGTCAATGAGGAAGCCAGATTCACTTAACAACCGGGTTACTAGCTTAACAACTGTGGCAAGGAAGGTCATAAAATGGGGCAAAATTCCCTTAACAAATGTCTCACTTAACAACAGAAATTTGGGGCTTAATTGTGGTCTTAAGTCAAGGATTACCTGTATTGTCTGATTATTAATAAAGGTACTACATATACTATATATTTCTTATTTTTAAATATTGTGATAACTGTATTGGACAATAACTGATTTTCTTTATAATTCGCTACGTATCTATGTATTTTATTATGTGCATTTAAAAACTTCTTTTCAAAAAAAGTGCTTATAGATATGACTAGACTCCAAGAAGATCCATGGTACAAAAAGGTTAAAAATTCCTTATGTAGCATAAGGAGAGACAGAGAGAAACCTGGCCAAGCTTTCAAAATTCTGTTATTCTAATTTACTGTAATCAGCAGCATTCCCGGTATCCCTGCTGTGCTTGCTTGTTTCTTGACCTTGAGCAGTTTTAAATGAGTAGGATTGTAGCAATGCTTTGATTCTTTGAATTATATTTTTAAAAATAACGCTATGTTCTTTGAAATATACTGATACAGAGAACAGCAAAGCACCAGCTTCTTACATTACTTTTATTTGCAAAAATTCCTCTGGGTCTCACAGCCATGTAAGCTATTTTTCAGCAGAAGAATGAAGAGGTCATTGGAGTTCATTACCTCATTTAGAATGTGTCCAGGCGTTCACAAGAAGGGCAAAGAGATTGTGGACATTAAAGGAAGAGATAGCACACTGACAAGAAAAGTAGGTATTGCCAATGTCATGGGGGTTTTTTAGTTATTAGACATGGCTGTGAAAGCTGGATCATCAGAAAGGCTAAACAAAGAAAAAATGATGCCTGTGAATAGTGTGCTGGAAAAGAAAACAGTTGAAAATACCTTGGACTACAAGAAGAACAAATAATTCAATATTAGATGAAATAAAAAAAGAATGTTCACTGCAAAGAACTAAAAAAGTAAACTAAACTAAAAAACTAAAACTATTTTGAAAACAAAATGTGGCAAAAATCTCTGAAGAAGAAACAGATACTTTAAAAAAACAGAAAGCAATGAAGAAAGACGCAAAGTATATACCAGTAACTGAAAATAAACATCAAAAGTTAAAAGAATTTATGTAGTTACTGGCACTTATGATGAAATGATGTTCACAGGATCACAAAGTGTTCAAAGCTTCTAAACTATTAAACAAAAAACTAAGATTTGGAGGGAAACTTAGAGAAACGAGGGAAAGAGGAATGAAAGATTTTTTCTAGTTTGTCATCTGGCAAATTTTGTCAACTGTTTGGATCACATCAGTGGTGGATTTCAAAATTTTTTATTACCGGTTCTGTGGGTGTGGCATGGCTTGGTGGGTGTGGCTTGGTGGGCATGGCAGGGGAAGGATACTATAAAATCTCCATCCCCATCCCACTCCAGGGGAAGGATACTGTAAAATCCCCATTTCCTCCAATCAGCTGGAACTCTGGAGGGAGAGAATCAGGGGTAAAATGCTCCCAGTTTGGACCGGATCACCTGATCCGGTAGCGATGGTGGGTAGTGGTTTGGAGAACCAGTAGCAAAAATCCCTGCACCCCCACCACCATGCCCAGCTGAGTCACGCGATCATCAAAGGCTTTTTTTTAATTTTTAAAAGCATTTTTTCTACAATCTCTTCGGCTGAAGAGACTGTAGAAAAAAAAATGTTTTGAAAAGCCTCTTACGATGCCAGCTGAGTTGCCTGATCGTCAGAGGCTTTTAAAAGCATTTTAAAGCAGAGCCTCAATCCCAGATGAGTTGCCTGATCATCAGAGGCTTTTAAAAGCATTTTTTTCTGCAATCTCTTCGGCTGAACCTTTATATTTCACCACTGCAGAGAATAGATGGGGGTGGAGCCAGTCAGAATTTTTACTACCGGTTCTCCGAACTACTCAAATTTTCCACTACCGGTTTTCCAGAACTGGCCAGAACCTGCTGAAACCCACCTCTAGATCACACCCATTTTGTGAGATCTATTAATTAGCTCAAAAATATTGGGGACGTCTGACCTAAGATATTGGGACTAAAGTAGAAGATGAATAGTTTTTTAACTGCTTTTAATTAATCTTAATGGTTGAATTATGTTGATTGTTTAATCTGAGATTTCATTGGGTATGCCACCCAGAGTCACATGCAAATGAGATGGCTGGCTATATAAATTCAATAAGTAAATAAAAAAATAGATTCAAAATTATTTCATATTATATGAATTCTTCCAGATGATGTGTGAATATTTTGAGAAATATTTTTCAAATCATAATATATATTATTTGCTTCAGTATATATTTTTATGTTCCGACTCCTATTTTAACTCATTGAAGAGAAAATTTTAATAAAGGTTTTTCATTTAGCAGTTCTTATTATTCATTTAAACGTTATGTTTGCTGTTTAAATTTGACACTTAGCACATATTACTATTAAAGTATGAGTAAATGTCAGTATATTTATATTAATTTTTGCATTGACCTTTAACCATGAAACCTCAACATGAACGTCTCATAAAACCAGACAGCATACATTAACCTGCAGCTTCCTAGCTTGGAGAATGTCGGGGTTGAAGAATCCTACATCAATGCCTACTTGTTACCTTATCTTTTTTTTGCTTTTCATCCTGATATATGGTCCAGTGTTGTCCATCATTGCCATAGGCGACTTTATAGGAACCCACAAACTGAACATGACCAAAATCTTTAGCTCCTTGAGTAATGATGCCAGTGACTTTTGTAGGGACAAGAAGATCAATCTATAAATCAAAGCAAAATAAAATCTAGGTTAGAATAACTTGAGTTTCCAGACTTTTTTTTTTAAAAAAAAACACCTTAAAATGTATTGCTTTCTTTATCAGATTATGAAAGATCTGACTGAAAGAAGTAAAAGAAATATATTAATGTTTTTGGTTAATGGAATGAATACATTTTCTTTCACCAATCAATTTCCCTCCAACATATTACTTTAAATACTGAAGAGAAAATATTTACAAAAATTCTGATTATGCAAGATGGATAAAATTTTAATATAAAACAATTTTCACTTGTTCAGTTACCTCTATTTCCTTGATGCAAAGCGGGGGAGAAAATCCCTCAAATTGCATTTTGATCCTTTTCCTTCAATAGTTGTTTGCATTTTTGCCATCCTGTTTTCTATATAAACACTTTTACAATTTTTATAAAATTCATTCTTATAAAAAGAATTAGTATTTTAAACATTAACATTATTGCAAGATTTTGGCTAGTGATCTAAAGCCTTTTTCCAATGACCTTTGTGTCTTCACATTCTAACCCACCCTACTGCTTTGATTAGTAACATGGTAGTTCCTACTGCTAACACATATATTAAACCTGGTATATTAAAATATGGGGCTCTTGCACCATATGCAGTTTTTCTAGTGATTAAAATGGAAAGAGTGAAATAATTCCTATAGCAGTATTTCCTGTCTATGCAATCAGTAGTTTCAGTGTTTCTTTTGGAGGTACTGTGGATTAATCTCACAAGATACAAAAAATAAAATTTAATTTTAAAAAAGGAAAATAAAAATTGAAATAACACTATTTTCAAAATCAAAGGAAAATATCAATTTTATTGAGAAATTTTTAATAACAGTTCCAAGCAGAACAAAATATGACACAAAGCTGCTATAAATAAAAGAGAACATAGATTGCAATAGCATTTTCATTTATTATTTAAAATCATAATTACTAAAGAAAAGTATTTATTTATGCATAGCCTTAAATATTCATTGAGTTACTTAGATTATGTGAAGAACTAAAAGAGGGGAAAGCAAACTGCAATCTCTTCTAGCATTGATAATGTTACCTAATTTGGTAATGAAACATCTACAAGAAAAAAACCAAGCTCAGAAAGCACCAAGGATCCCACAGAAGATTTGCTGACCACAGAGAAATAAATCAGAATACAGAATAATAGCATTGGAAGGGAGCTTGGAAGTGTTCTAGTCTAACCCTTTGCTCAAGCAGGAGACCTTATATCATTCTGGACAAATCGCTGTCCAATCTCTTCTTAAAAGCCTCCAGTGATGGAGCATCCACAACTTCTAGAGAAGCCATTCCATTGATTAATTATACTCAGTCAGGAAATTTTTCCTTAATTCTAGGTTAGACATACCCAGTTGCCACAACGATTCATTGTATGCTTTAGTCTCCTGTCGCCTAATCAACTTCAACTGTTGCTTCTCTGCACTCTTTCTAGAGTCTTAACATCCTTTTTCTATTGTGGTAACTGGGTGCAATAGTCCAAGTATGATCTCACTAATGTAGTATAAAGCGGGACTATCACTTCACGTGATCTTGGTGCTATCTCTTGATGCAACCTAGGATTGCATTAGCTTTTTCTGACAGCTATAGCACACTGCTGGTTCATAATAAGTGTCCAGCAGGACTCTTAGATCTCTCTCGGTTTTTAATGTAAATTCATTTCTAAACTCATCACTTAATTCTTCAGAATTAGTATGTGGAGTTTTTGTTCCTCTTTATTTTACTTTTTACTTTACTTTATTTTATTTTTTAAAAATAAAAATTCCAAATTTTATTCCAAGTCTCTCTTATCCTCCTTTTTCTCAGTCTCAACCCAGCATTTCTACCTTCATTTTAAAAAGACAAAAAAAGAGCTGTCTCCCAAATAGAGAAAGGAATTAAGATATTGCCTCCATCCATGTGACAGAGAACCGTGTCTCATAAAATTTGTATTGGAAAGCTTGCAGTTTGAAAGCAGATTGACATTCTTAACAGATTTGTTTGCCAAGAGATTATTAAGCAAAACTGCAGGATATTTTCCCATTATTGAGTACAAATCTAGCAATTGTGGTCATTACCAATTCTATCAGGACATCAGAAAAAAAGTTAATGTGTTTCTTAGTATTCCCCACAGTTTTAATGAGAAGCTGATTCAATTTAAATAACTGTACTTCATACATATGCAATTCACAATAATTATTGCTGTTTATAACCCATTAAAATGATAGGAAAACAATCTGGTTTTATCTCTTCGTGTCTGAGTCCTTTGTAAATAAAATATTCTCATTCAAACTGCAGTATAATTATTTTCAATTTACAAATTAATTGTTGCTTGTTATAGAATTAAATACAGTCATTTTATGTACTATAGGTGCCCAGTTTCTAATTATTATAAATAAGCAAGTAAATATATGTGTGTTTGCTTACTTAATTTTACAGTTCACTTAATTGTAAATGTCTCTAAATAGTGTTTGCTGAGAAATAATATTTTTAGTTATAAACAATGCCTGCTTCAGGGTGTGAAGCTCTCTTATCAAACTACAAAGTCTTTCTATAGACAGCTATTCAAAGATACAACAGCTAAAACATTTTAGAGGAATATTTACGCGAGTGAGATTTGAACAGCTTGACACAATGATCAGATATCGGAGATTCCATTCTATATCCTATAATGGACATTTCTGTGTTTGTGGAGTGGCAGAGGTAGAAGACCTGACTCACATCCTATTTGATTGTTGCCTGTATAAGAGGGTGAGAGACAGGTACCTCGGTCTATATACTAAATGAATGATCCATTGGGAACCCCATATCAAAACAATTTACCTGATGTGCAGCCAGAATTAGAAAACAACATTTAATACAGCAGAGAACTTGAGCAAAATGGTTTTGTTGAGATCGGCATATGTGGGACTGATTGGGGTAGATTGTAGGGGTAACACTGAAATATAATTTATCGTATTTTATTTATCTATATATTAAATTATTGTATTTTATTCCAATTTCATCTTAAATTGTTTTTAATTGGATTTTAATAATAATTTGTGTTTTGAACTCTGCACTTTGATTTGGCCCATGGGCTAATCAATAAAGTAAACTAACTACAAAGTCTTTCTGAAAAGCTAAATTTAGCTGACTTCCTGAATACCCGGAGTATTGATTCTGAGTCAAGCTTAATTAGAGGACTATGCTAAAAAAGAGAGGGGTAGTGATGGAGGAGGTATATTCTTGTGGTTTCCAGTGATAAAAACCTCCTCAGAGATTAGTTTGAAGGGTTCTTACTGGATAAGCAGAAATTGCTGGGCAAAGGTGGCTCCATAGTTACAATCCAGGTTCTGAACCATGTAGACCTTTAAAGACTTTTAATTACATCTGGAAGCAATTGACAACCAGAGCAATTTTCTCAATAGTGGTAGTGTCCACAATAAATCCACATTTATTTAGTGCAGCAAATATGTATTATTTGTGTATTTTGTCAAATGGTGTTTCAACATATAATGAGAAAATTACAAATTTAACTTTATATTTATTCAAGTCTTTTAGATTTATAACTAATTGAATATTATCTGCTGCTTGCCCAGTTTTTATTAGTCCTGCTAGATCATTCTTAATAACAAATGATATCATTTGCTATAATCTATTGCTAATACTGTTGTTAAAATTTTTGTATCAATGTTAATAAATGATATTTGGTGTGATCTTTACTTGCTTTTAATATAACTGTAACGTAGGTCTCAATAAATGCTGGTGCTAAAATTCCCTTATCAAATATCTTCTTATATGTGGCAGTTTTGTCACAGAAAGATCTATAAAAAATTTTTCAACTCAATAGGGATCTCAACTAAACCAGATGTTTTACCACTTGCTGTTTTTAAAATTATTTGTTTAATCTCTTCCTCAGGTAGTGAAGCAAATAAAAGTTATTTTTGTATTTTATATAAAAGTGGTAGATTAATTTTATTTAAAAAGGGTTCTATATCTTCATTTGATACATTCTCTGGTTTACTAAACACTTCTGAGTAAAATTTTAAAAGTTGACAGTTTATATCCATGACATTTTATACATTTTATCTCTTTCACCTTAAAAAATTGGAATCGTTTCCCTATCATTCTTTCATTTAAAATTATTAGCCAAGATCATACTTGGACTTTTGCCATTTTCTCAGTATCTCTGCTGTAAATATGTTAGCTTGAAATCTGTCTGCTGAGATTTTATAGTACTTAATTCATATTTATTTTTCTGTGTTTTTCTATACAAACCTATATATGGGACATCTAACCATCTCTGCCCATAAATGTTTCTGTTTATATTTCAAATTATTTTCTATTTTATTTTTCGTCTTAATTTTACATGATAAGCATTAATTTCACATTGAACATATGCTTTATATAATTGCCATTCAAAAATGTCACCATTTGATGTCTCTGAATTGAAACAAAACATTGTGAGGTCTCTGCCTGCATTTGTTACACCGATTTTTTTTTCATTCAATAGGAGACATTAAAATACCATTTTCTCAAGAATACCTGTTTCTGAAACACATAATTTGAAGAATAATGATCAGATATATAACAAAGATCAATATTACACTGTTGAATTTGATGATATACAGTAACATTAATGATATTAACAAATAATCAAGATCATTCAGTTCTAGTGCACACTTGAATAAAATGTATATTCCTTTTTATAAAGTACAAATCAGAGTCCTAAACACATTTTGCCCTGACAGTTAGAACAATTAATAAGTGGAACAACTTGCCTACAGAAGTTGTGAATGCTCCAACACTGGAAATTTTTAAGAAGAGGTTGGATAACAATTTGTCTGAAGTGGTGTAGGGTTTTCTGCGTAGACAAGGGGGTGGACAAGAAGACCTCCAAGGTTCCTTCCAACTCTGTTATTCTATTCTATTCTATTCTATTCTATTCTATTCTATTCTATTCTATTCTATTCTATTCTATTCTATTCTATTCTATTCTATTCTATTCTATTCCATTCCATTCCATTCCATTCTAATTTAACATACGTTAAATATTTAACATATATATCCTTCTTTGCTTAAGACAGACAGAAATCCCAAAAGAACAAAGGAACGAGAAAGCAAAAGGAAGACTTCTCAAAAGAGAGGCACACAATCTTCCATTTCCTTCAAGAGTTCTGCTATTGGCATATGACACTAATCTCATTAACCTTGAAAAGGTATGGCCCTTAGAAGAGAAAACTTACCCAACCTGCTTTAGCTAACACATGGGATTTGTTCTTTTAAAAAGCTAAAGCAGTTGCTATTAGAATGTTGAAAGCTTTTCAATTTTTAAAATCCCTTAAATATTAATTAAGAGCTCCTTGTTCTGAATTCAAACAAGAAGCACTTTGAATGTCATAGCTTCATTAATGTCACTTATATTGCTATTAAAATTATTAGCAAAAAGTTTTCCTTACGCCATTAGGTTGAAAAACATTGCTACATTAGAGCAATACCTTTATGAAGCAAATAAGTTCATTAGGCCAACTCAGAAGTCTAAAGAAAAGGAGGGAAGGAATGATGAAAGGAGGGAAGGCATGATGGAAACTTTTAAGAGCTCTAGGACAAAAAAAAAAAAAGGGGGGGGAAGTCAAAATCTAGTTTACTGCAGAATTAAGGCAATCTAGCAATCCCTGGTAGGTTCATTAAATGGAAATTGCATTATCTGTTGCTCTCCTGGTAGAAAACTGGAAAATTAAAATAAAATATACAGGTAAAGGAGGTAGTGAAACTCTTCTCAGGAGAAAGGCTTGGGAAGTAGGAGAAAGTTACCGGTGAATATATAACAGTGGGCTGGATACATTATTGGCCAGAACCAGCAGAGTTTAGAGATCCTTTTATCTTAAATTATTTAGAAAGAATCTTATTTAAGTAATAAGTCATTGAAATAAGACTTTAACTTCAATGGGTTTTGATAAAAAACAACAACAAAATAAACTCTATATAAAGTCCCTTGGAGAGAAAATTGTGCGTGTGTGAATAAAAAGTGCTGGAATGAAAACTACTAAATTACAGCACATATATTTCATTATAAATTTACTCCAACTCTATTCATAACTGTATAGCCTATGATTCATTTTGAAGTATATTATTGTTTACCTGGACTATATTCAATATTTAATAAAGTGCTGTCTCTAAGCTAGATGTGTCTTCTGTGATAGCCAATCTGGTAGCAGAGTTCATCCCTCAGGCTCTAGGGAGCCATATATTATGCAGTAACATTGCTGCCTTGTTTAAGGATTAAAATATCATTTGTTTATGTTAAGTCTTTGCAACTGCACATATATTACAACTGTCAAATAACTATGGTGGTTCTTAGGAAAACATCTCCTACTTACAGTTATATATGTTTTTTTCTAGATTTCAGGTAAGACTAAGAATATGACAATTAAATATTAAAAAGAAGCACTGTGAAACTCAGATTCAGAGCTTTTTATCAGAGGCAGAAACAATCTATCATGAGGTGGATAAGGGTAATAGATGCTAGAACAAGACAGCAGTGACATCTCTTTAGATATTCCTTTCCGTCTCCACTTTTGGTTACTTATACTGGCATGGGTTAAATTAGATCTGTGTTTCTCAGCCTTGGTAACTTTAAAATTGGTGCACTTCAACCTCAGCATGGTGGCTTGGGAATTACTTGAAGTTCACACATTTTAAAGCTGCCAAAGTTGAAGAACACTAGATTATTTTGACAGTCACTTTTAAATTTAGGATATTAACCTGCAAAGCATGAATGTGTGTGTTTTCCAAGATTCTTAGAAGATTTGGAACTAAGTAGGGTTTGAAACTGTTACCATGAACAAATAACAACACATTTAGGGACATGTTGGCTTTATCATAAAATAATTAATTCTATTCATGAGTCACAGGCAATCAATAAATGCTATTACAGGAAATTCTACCACATCACTCCAGAGAAGCCCCATAAAATGACACACTTTATAAGCAGCAATCGTTGTTTTTCTCCAATAGGATAAATTGGAATTCATTGTCATTTTCCCATTCTCTACTCTTCCTGTGAGAAAAATGCAGTGGACTGACTATATTCTAATAACTGTACATAGAAATCTACTGAGACTGTGGTTTATCTATTATTCTTGAGATTTCAAAAAACTTGTTCAATAGAGGCAGTTGTTAGCCTTTTCCTATTTCTTTGCATTCTTTGAAACATCGGTTTTCTGTAGGATTACCATGGGCAGGGATAATGCAGGGATAATGCTGGCATATATGGTGCTCTTATGCACAAAGATATTTTTAAAATAGATTCTACGTATGAGAGTATGTACTTGCACACCATTAAAAAAACCCACTTAATATATTCTAGCCATGCACAAGCAAGTTTGTGTGCTATTAAAACCTTTTTTAAAACCTGCTAATGCTGCCCTCCCTCATGCAGTACCTTGTGTGGTGCATAATGTGCACAGTGGGTTGTCCTTATAATGGAAGTACATAATCAGATTGTACATGGTGAAACTGATAACAAGAACATTATGTCTAAATCATAATCGAACTAGATTCTTTTGATTTATTTTACCATGTTTTGATAACTACCAATTTCTGCTAACACAAGTTTTCAAAAAGCTGTCTCAAAAGACAGGTTTTGTCTTTCAAGTTTTAACAACTTTAATATAAATGTTGTTTCCAAAATAAACATATTTTATTTATGTGAGTTGCTTTGTCAGGGAGATGGGCAGCATATAAATTTAATAAATAAATAATCCTTAAAAACTTCTATTTTTCATATGTAAACCAGATGGTTGTGTAGAAATTTCATTTGTGCTAGCGATTCACAGATATAATTTAATTATATTCCACACAAGAATAGAATAGAATAGAATAGAATAGAATAGAATAGAATAGAATAGAATAGAATAGAATAGAATAGAATTTTTAATTGGCCAAGTGTGATTGGGCACACAAGGAATTTGTCTTGGTGCATATTCTCTCAGTGTACATAAAAGAAAAGATATGTTCATCAAGAATCATAAGGTACAACACTTAATGATAGTCATAGGGTACAAATAAGCAATCAGGAAACAATATCAATATAAATTGTAAGGATACAAGCAACAATATTACAAGAACAAGAATTTAAGGAAATAATTTATTTATTTATTTATTTATTATTAAGATTTATATGCCACCCTTCTCCCGTAGGACTCGGGGCAGCTCACACAGTAAAAAACCATAACAATAAAATACTAAAAACCAATCCAAATTTAAAATCCCCAAAGTTAAAAGCCTTATAGTCGGTCAGAGAATTTGCTGAAAAAGCTATGTCTTCAGGGCAGTGTGGAAAGTGCGGAGATCCGGAGCTCAGTGAGTAACCCATTCCAGAGGGTCGGTGCTGCCACAGAGAATGCCCTCATCCTGGGGATCACCAGCCAACATTGTTTGGCCGATGGCACCCGGAGAAGGGCAGCTCTATGAGAACGCAATGGGCGGTAGGAGGCCGGTGGGAGGTGGTCCTGCAAGTACCTTGGCCACATGCCATGAAGGGCTTTATAGGTAAGTACAAACACCTTGAAGCGGATGCAGAAGGGCACTGGCAGCCAGTGCAGCTCATGCAGGAGAGGTGTTGCACGGGAGTAACGGGAAGCTCCTGTAACAACCCACATGGCTGCATTCTGGACCAGCTGGAGCCTCTGGATGCACCCCAAGAGCAGCCCTATGTAGAGGCTGTTGCAGTAATCCAACTGACAGATGGTGAGAGCTTGAGTGACTGTGCGGAGGGCATTCCTGTCTAGGAAAGGCCGCAACTGCACACTAGGCGAACCTGTGCAAAAGCCCCCCTTGTCACGGCCATTAGATGATCCATCAAGGACAGCCATGAATCAAGGAGGATGCCAAGACTGCAAGCCCTTTCAGAGGGAGTCAACAACTCCCCTCCCATCATAAGTGACGGGGTAGCTAGATCAGGAAATGCCAGAATCCACAGCCACTTGTTCTTGGAGGGGTTGAGTCTGAGGCTGTTTCTACCCATCCAGACCTGTACTGCCTCCAGGCACTTAGACATCACGGAAAGGGCATCCATGGGTTGACCCGGGGTGGAGATGTACAATTGGATATCATCAGCGTACTGATGATACCTAACCCCGAAATTATGAATGATCTCATCCAGCAGCTTCATGTAGATGTTAAAGAGCATGGGGGAGAGAACTGACCCCTGTAGTACCCCACAGGTGAGGGGTCTCGGAGAGGATCTCTGACCCTTCTGGCCAAACAAACTGTGTATGGCCCGTAAGGTAGGAGGACAACCACTGTAAAACAGCACCCCCACTCCCAGCCTCCAGAGCCGTCACAGAGGAATACCATGGTCGATGGTATCAAAAGCCACTGAGAGGTCAAGTAGCACCAGAATGGAGTAACAACCCCATCCCGGGCCCGCCAGAGATCATTCACCAAGGTGACCAATGCGGTTCCTTGCTGTGGTTGCGCCTGAAACCCGATTGGTATGGGTCTAGGTAATCAGTTTCCTCCAGGAATTGTGAAAGTTGGTAGGCCACCACGGCCTCAACAACTTTCGCTACAAAGCGAAGCTTGGAGATGGGATGAAAATTGTTTAAGGAGGCCGGATTCAGTGTTGGCTTCTTGAGAAGGGCATGCACCACCGCCACCTTAAGTACGGCAGGGAAGACTCCATCCCTCAAAGAAGCATTAGTAATTGCCTAGATCCAGTCTCCAGTCCCCTCTTTGGTTGCCATAACAAGCCAGGAGGGACATGGGTCCAACAGACATGTGGAGCTCCCAATCTACCCACAATCCTGTCCACTTCATCTATGGAAACAGGGTCAAACTCAACCCAGATGTCACCTTTAAGACTTGCTTCCATTTCCTCTTTGGACTCTGCCCTGTCAGAGTCTAACTTCATCCGGATCTGAGTGACTTTGTCTTGCAGAATTGTACAAAATCCTTAGCACTGCCTTGTAAAGGGTCCTCCCTTGCTCCCTGATTGAGAAGAGAGCGGGTCACTCGAAACAAGGCTGCTGGGCGATTTTCTGCAGACGCAATGAGAGCAGCGAAATAATCCCATTTCGCTGCTTCCATCACCACAAGGTAAGACCTAATATGGATTCTTAGCTGTGTTTGATCAGATTCGGAATGGGAAGATCTCCAATGGCCCTCTAGGCATCTCTTCCAATGCTTCATGTCCCGCAGCTCCATGGAAAATCAAGGAGCAAGCCAGGATCCCTGTCGGCAGAGAGGCCGCAAAGGGGCAATTCGATCCAGCGCCCCAGTGGCAGTCTGTTCCCAGGCATCCACCAAGGCCTCTGGTGAATCGCAGGAAAGGTCAGTGGGAAATGTCCCAAACTCTGTCAGGAACCTGTCAGGGTCCATTAGGCGCCTGGAGCAGAACCAACAAGTTGATTCCGCCTCCCAGCAGCGTGGGTTGGCAGATGGAAAGTCTAGCTTGAGGAGGGAATGGTCGGTCCATGACAGGGGTTGAGTAGAAAATTCACCCCTACCCCGAGCATTTAGCCACTGCCCAGAGATAAAAATCAGGTCAAGTGTGTGTCCACCACTGTGAGTTGGGCCCTGTACAATTTGAGTCAGGTCCATGGCCATCATGGAGGCCATGAACACTTGAACCAACTCCGATGTCTCGCTGACAGGAGATTAAAATCTCCCACAATCATCAGGTTGGGGAGCTCAACCGTCAGTGAGGCTATGACTTTGAGCAGTACAGGCAGGACTGAAGGCAGTTGGGAGACAGGTACGTAATCAACAGAGCCGACTGCACTCCAGGGTCCCATTTCAGCAGAAGTGATTCACACCCGCTTATCTAAGGGATAATGACCTCGCTAGTAATAATGGCAATGGGTATAGAATAATTATAAATAATACATTTATGGCACATCTCTACATTCATTGAAAAGATAATGTAAGCTAGGGGCTGCCACTAATTATGTTGAAACCCAGTGTTTTCTAATCTTTGTTTAATAAGATCTATGGTGAAATTCAGTCTATTTTAATTTTTAATGAAAAATATGAAAAAATTTATCCAAAAACAGTCCAATAATTGGAGCTTGGCATTTCCATAGCTCATATTTATATGTTAGGCTGTGCCACACCTTACTTTGGGACTTTTTCTTCAAACCTGTGAAAAAAGCTGCTTTTCCCTTTTGTATTCTGATTCAAAATAAATTTAACACTGGATATTATTGGACTTTGAACTATTGTGTGGCATGAGCGTAGGTATGTTTACTCAGTTCAGATATTCTATTTGCTTCTACTGAGAAAAGTAGATTGATACAAGTAAACTTAAAGCTATAACAGAAATATATAATTGGATGAGACTGAGGGGTCATGAAAATCATTAGAACTTTTGAATAAACAAAGACAGCTTTAAGCATTATTGAATCAAATGGTACTCAATCAGTTTGAAATGGGATGTAGATTGAATTGTAATGCTGGCACTAAATTGAAATTGAAAATATACAGGGACCATGTTGTCTGGAAATTCTGAGAGTTGTTGTCCCATCAGATATAATTTGGCCTTGAGTAATATTTATATCTCTGTCTAAACCTAGAGCATTTCAATTATTTATTATTCAAGCATAAATTACCAATGAGAAAAAAAAAGGCTAGAAAATTGCCATATGAATTGATGCTCCAATTGATATATGTTGCATTGAAATCAGTGGATCTTATTTCATCCTAATGTGTTTTAGGATCAGGATGCCAGACTATAATCTATAAATTCTAAATGGACCTTATGTCGCCGACACATAGAAGATTGCTTGCTTTGTATAGAGATAAATAGTGATTAGTAGCAAATGACTCATAGACATGAAGGCAAATATAGTCCATACTTTATAGAGAGGAAACACCAATAGCCTTTAACAAGCAATAGAGTTGCCAAATTCCAGAGCCAATAACAGTGAAGAGGTAGTTTTCACTGCAAGACTCTCTTTAACTCTGCTATTATATCTGTATAGATTTATAGGGTATGTGGGATTGGCCAGCCCCACTCTGTCCAGCAGAAAGGGTTTGGTACAGATCCCATCAATCAAGGGGTTTTGGCTGACTGATTCTAGGAGAAGAGTCTTTTCTCCTATGGCTACTGCCTGCTGGCACATTCTGCTGCCAGAAGTCTCCACCCTCTTAGTCTTCCAGAAGGGCCTTAGAACCTGGTTCTGCTGGCTGCTTTGGGGCCCCAATGGAAGTGCTCTATGCTGGAGATGGTAAAGAGATGACCCATCTCTATGCAGTCTGTCCTCTCGGTTTTTAGTTTTTATTTAATACTTATCATTTTTAAATTATTTTTATGTTTAACTTTTTTTAAAAAATTAACAACCTCGAATAACTTGACTAGTAAAATAGATGGCATATTAATTAATTAATTAATTAGCTGTAAGTCCAAATGGAAGGTCTTTATCAATGACATAAAATCATTAACTGGCTACAAAAAGAGCAATGGTGAGAATAAACAAGGCATGCACTCACATTAATTCAATGGCATCACAAACTGTAAGTTGTTCTAGATACGTATATCCCAAATAAGAAACATTTCATTCAATGTATTTAGTGACTTCTAAATTAACAAGCAACACCAGAAGAAGCACAGACACATGGTTCTATTTATATGATCATTTAATGCTTTAACAAAAGGAGTGATCTTACGTTAGCCCTTTTCAAGAAGTAAAACAGATTGCTATTAGTTAGTTCAGTCAGATACAATATAGAAAGCTCTGGAGCACATAAAGCAATTGATGTACAAACACAGAAGGACGAGAATGTTAACTGAGTAGAAATACAATTGCTGGGATATCCAAGCTGTATTACACTCGAGCAATAACACATGGGGCTGTTGGAGCAGTCATAACCACATGCTGGCCTTTTTGACTGTCATCTTGACTGTTTTTGACACCCACACTCCTCATGTGATGGTCTGACTGCTTTGTTTTGATTAACAGAGTGCATGGTACATGCCTTGAAGGTGTGCTTTTAAACTTCATTAGGACAAAGCTTCTCTGTGAAACTGTGTATATAATTATTACTTTTGCCAAATGTTATAAATATAATGCATCCAGCTTTATATTCTGAAACATGTTTTATTATACCAACATATCTTAAAAAATGATTCATTGTTTTGTTTAACTACTGAATGGACACCTCTTCCATCTAAAAAAGGACCATTGTTATCAAAACTTGTCCAATGCAATCTTTTGTTGAATTGAGCATAATTTTAGAACTACAGTATATAAACGTCATGAGATGTCAAAATGATCTGCTATTGCTATTCATATACTGAATATTCCAATTCCTTATTCCAATTTCTACCTATGCTCTTTAGTATCATGTGTAGTATATTCTAACATCTTTTTATATGTAGCTATTAAAGGCTTAATATTTTTCTGTCACCTTGTTAAATCTCCAGTGCTAGAAGGGATTTTAAAGCACTTATGACTGCTTATCTGTACTTAGACACCAAAAATACTTTAAGCAAATATACTTTTATTCTGCACTCCAGGTTTCGTTGAAACTGAACTCACGTTTGGCTTCAAGACAAACTTGATCTAAATGTAAGAAGTCATTTCATTTATTTCAAAAGTTTTATAGCTGAGACAGAGAGTATATGATCAATGTGCACAAGGTATTAAATTCAGTAAGTATATCTCTGGCTGCCTATCTTCTGTGGTTTACAACCTTGAGTTGCAAATGAAATAGAATACAGAACAGAATTTTTGCCCCTATTCTAGACTGACAATCAACCCATAGCTTGACAAACAACACTACTGGTTTTGGGCTTGCTCTTGAACTTCTGATAGAACTCTCCTTGCGCATTGAATAGCATTGACTTAATATTTATCTCACTAGAAATAACCTTTACCCATATCAGAAGAGTTGAAAATGCTGCCAACATAACTGTTTCTTTAATATTTCACTGGCACTTTTTAATTTTTATTGTCCTTGACTTTTTATTGGAATTTTATTCACTTCACTGCTCTCTATTCCTTACATCTCTTCTCTTTGTTTTTGAACTTCAGAAGCAGAGCTGCATAATATGGCACAACAGCAGGAATGCTTGATCAGTTATTCAAACAGCTTCCCCCCCAAATCAATTCAGCTGCTTGAGTACTCAAGTGATATACTTGAAAAAAATTGAAGGGATTCTTTGGAAAGTTCAACATGAATACATAAGCAATGTCTACTGCTGCCCCAGTGTGCATGTCAGCCTCCCTTTTACAAGGAAAAACATTATTCTTTTGGAAAAAGAGGACAGAAGTGATCGATGATAGAAAATAGAAGACAGGAAAGGCAGTACCAAAGGAAAATGTATATCTTTTCTTGGAGATTGTTTAGCTACAAATATTTCAAGACCACCTACCAATTTCATAAGAATCAGAGAAAATGCAAATAAGTCTGTACCCATCTTTATAATATGTATTTCAAAGGCAAATTGATCACAGATTACTGCAGGCTCCTAGACTGGAGCAGGATATACAGGCAAATACATAATAGAACTCAAAAGAAAAGAAGCAAAGTAAAACAGCTTGCGCCAATTTGCATGTTCTTCAGGTATGTGAATGTTTAGCTTCCAGAATTATGCAGCTAGTGTAGAGATTGCTGAGAATGTTGGAAATTGAAGGGTACACAACAAACATTTATTGTTATTGGTGGGAAAGACTGAAATAAAGAGGTAGTTAGAATTGATCTCTTGCCCACGCAATGGTCCAGGTTGGTCTGGAAAAATCAATGGCTTATTATTTTATTTACTTTCATTGATCAAATTTAGAGGATGCCCATCTCATTCATGGGTAACACTCAGTGATGTACAATATTATCTCATTCTATTCAAGTCTTGAAGAGATAACATGCATGATCCATCTGTTTTATTTTTTCTTTTACAACTGCAATAAAATGTTGCAAAGCCTTACTGTCAGTGGTAGGTTACTCCCGGTTCTGTCCGGTTCTATAGAACTGGTAGTAAAAGGAGCAGGAGGCTCCACCCATCTGCCTGGACGTCATAATCGATGATCTGTGCATGCGCAGAAGCAGGTGCGTGCACATGCTCCCATTGCAAACCGGTAGTAAAGGTAAGTAGAACCCACTCCTGCTCACTGTCACTGCGTTCTGTGTATTTGCCAGCCGAGCTTCCATTCCGAGCATTATGGTAGCTTGCCAGAGAACCTTATCTCAGAGATAAGGTTCTCTGGCAAGCTACTGTAATGTTCAGAATGGAAGCTCAGCTGGCAAATACAAATAATGCAGTGACACTCACTGTATATATGTACACCCACATATGGGCTGCTGCTTTACTTTGTTAGTGGAATCTTGTTGATATATTGAGGATGAAAAAAAAGGCAATTCTTTAAATCGTTCTATTTTTTAAAAAACCAACAAAGGCAACAATTACTTTTGTTCTGCATATATCAGTAGTTTTTGCTACATCTCCTGTTCATGTTATTTACATCATATGAATGGTTTCAAGTGCTTATTCTTTATTTATGATACTAACCATGCTGTTAAAAACATTTAAATTAGTTTAATGGGAATAGTTAATGTGGATTGTAAAATCTCACAAGTGCTTTACCAAATTCTGAGGCTATGTGGCACTAAATTTTAAGCTATAAAATAATTAATATACAAATAGCAGAAATGTAAGGCAATAGTTTCTACCCTTTCTTCATGGTGATTAACATAATACAGTATGCTGTTAAACTAAAACAACATATTTTACCAGTGAGGTCTAGGCAATATTTTATTTGTCATGTTTTCTTTCTTTAATTTGTTGCACAATATGGAATGCAGCACATAAAATACATATTAAATTACTCAGTGCAGACTCACTTCAAGAGTTTCATTTAGGAAAAAAAAATCACACTGCTTTGATGGTCAAAGTGCAAGGCTTAGGCATCTGTCTGTAAAATTGGCTTACAGATTGAATTTGAATAATTAATTTTAATGTTTGGGATAATGCCCTGCAACGTTAAACTTTAATTTGCTTATATATTTTGGTTCAGAAGAAAGAACATTGTTTTCAAAATACAAAGTTCATTTAAAGGAAAATAGTGAAGAAGATCCTTAGAAATTAGAAACGACATGCTCAACGCCTATTGTTACTTGCCATATGGTGCTTTCAGAGTGGAAGATTTTGATGAAATCACAGACAATTTATGATCTGCTGATGTTAACAGGTATTTTTTTTGTACAAATCTGTATTTAAGCATATTTGGCCTTTACTGATAAACATAAAATATTCAGCTTCAAGAAACATCAGATAAGAACTACAGAATTAGGATTAGTAATAAATCTTCATGTTAATACTATGTTTCCCTGAAAATAAAACCCTGTCTTATATTTTTTTGAAGCCTGAAATAAGCGCTTGGCCTTATTGCCATGCGCTCAAAACCCGATTGGGCTTATTATCAGGGGATGTCTTATTCTGGGGGAAAGAGGGTATTATTGTTGACTTTTACTAGAAAACAGGAGCACTGTACCCTGTTATACTATACTTTCATGTTGGAAGCACCGAAGTGTGTCCGTGGTGAAAGGATTATCTTACTCTGGGGGCCACCTGCGGATTCCATTCATGTTCCCGTTAATGAGCCCTGCAAACTGATACCTGTTTATCTACTTGCATTTTGCATGCTTTTGAATGGCTATTGGATGCAGAAGAAAACTATATTCCACTTTTTCTTGGAGAAATATTACAATGTATAAGACACAAAGATAAATTAAAGAGTAAAAATGGTATTGGTTTTTCCTATGGAATTGTATGAAAGTTTTATCACAACTACTGGAAAATGGTTTTGGCTTTCTGAGCAGTCAAGAGGTGAATTAAATATTTCTGTCATAAGGTTTCATTGTATTTTATTATATTTTATACTTTGCTATGGAATGTAGTTTATACAATGGGTATTACTGGATTTGATAAAGATTGAACTATTTGACTATTAATACAACCAACCATGGGAATTTAGGATCATCAGGATATAAATTTGAATAAAGAAGAAAAGAAATGTTTGGAGATTATTCAACAGCACAGCAATTCTGAAGTTACATTAGACTAAGTGGTATTATTATTCCTTACCAGGTTTTAAGTGCTATACTCTTGAAGTATGAAAAGTTTATTAGAAAGTGAGGTGGAGGTTCTTAGTATTATGTTATGACAGCTGACTGGAAGACAAGTCACAGTAAAAATGAAAAGTGGCTATTTTAAAGCTGCTCAGGGATTTTTTTTCCTTCAGAAAAATAGGACCATCAGGAAGAATCAGAGTATAAACAGAAAACAGGCTAGCAAAAATTATTTAAACACTCTCTGTCTCTTTGGATCAGTGCACAAAGTACACACAAGATGTACTTATATATAAGACAATCTGCTTTTACAGCATAAAACATTAGCTGGAGATGAATTATAGAAACTATTTGAATACTATAGGTAGGAAGTCAAACCAAGAACTGGATTACATGCTTTTGATGAAGTCCGCACATTGTTAATATGCTAACGTTGAGAAACAATGTTCCAGAGGACAGAAGGAGATTACAGTATGGTAATGGTACAGTACAGTAGACCATATGGAAATAGAGAAAATGTGTAGCTGTCACCTGTATATTACATTTCTTTTCTGGCTATGTAGTAAAATGAAATGACCTGATCTCTTCTTTTGTCCTCTGCCAGTGTTGCTGACTCACTTTTTCCCTTGCTTTAATTCTGGCTGATGCCAGCAATCATGATCAGCATTCTGCCTGATGAACTTGCAATGTAAATTAAATATATAATACTGGGCTTGGTATTGTTATATATCCTCCTGAAGGTGACACACATAAGTTACTGATGTGTGAAATGTATGGAATCGAAATCTATCTAGTAAAGCAAAGGATAATGATGGTAATCTATCTATGACAGGCAGCCAAAGAAGTACATGATGCAGATCAATCTATGACATTATTGGCATACATTCCATATCTATTATGGTTTTGCACATGACACTTAACCTTCAAAAATAGTTTCCCACATTTTTGTTTGTTTATTTAGTCTCACCTTTATTATTTTTTATAAATAACTCAAGGTGGCAAACACACACAATACTCTTTCCTCTTCCTGTTTTTTCCACAAGTGCAACACTGTGAGATGTGTTGGACAGAGAGAAACCAACTGGCCTAAACTCACCAACTGGCTTTCATACATAAGGCAGGACTAAAACTCCTGTTTTTCTGTTTTCTAGCCTGGTGCCTTAACCAAATTGACTGTTTCATATAAACTTTGTGGGCCAATTGGCCTTTGTACAAATAGCGCAACTCTTGCTGACTAAATAGATGGTGTATTTTCCAAGGCAACAGTAAGAAATAGTATTCTATTGCCTTATTCTCCTCATTGAATCCAGTCAATAGTCTTGTATGATTTCCTAGTGCTGTCCAAATTTTAACCAGCTTCAGTCTGATTTGTATTTTTCAGCATTAGCGAAGGACAGCAATGTACTTCTGAGTTGCATGATATGTAGAACTGCTATTAAAAAACACAATTTCAGTATTTCAACGAAGCAAGGAATAGTTTGCATAGTTTTGTATCTGCTTTTATCCTGGCTCTTACCATCTCCCAACACACCATTCTTTTCTTTTAACCTAACATTATGGAACATAAAAATTACTAGTAGATATGACAATGTAATTTATTCTCACGTATTAAAATTCAACCTGTTTTGGGCCTGTAAAACTGAATTATACCTTCCAGCAATGTTTTATAATCTGTAAGTAGTTGTGATTCTTTGAAAAAGCAAGATATACAAGCATAAACTCTGTAGATTTCTGAAACATTCTTTTCAGGGACTTAATAATTGCATGTTGAATGAGAGAGGAACCAATGGATTCAGTCTTATCCCATTCACAAATTTTCTACATACATCTTGTTGCATAAACCAACAGGGCTATAACTCATCAAATCCACTCATATCATTTACAATGTAAGGATTACGTTTCAAAGGAAATACTGCCATTTACTGGGAAATAGAAACACCAAGCCACGTTAAGAAAACTGCTTTCATCTTAAATCTCATACATTTATTGCTGAAAGGTAAAGCATGCCACAGTCACATCTAAAATATGTATTATAGCCAAAGTATATTTTATGTGATTTACCAGAAAATATAATTTTTGAATTTATTATCTCCCTTGGACAATTTGTATGAGGACAACTATATATTTTGCAGCACAAAACAAATATGTTTCTCACAATCTGGGATTATACCTTGTTCGTCAGTTGTTGTAAGTACTATATATGGAATGCTGCTGCAGTATTTTAGCTAGAAATTAACACAAACAAACTGCTGTTTCTTAGTATACATAGCATACATTTATAGTTTGGCAATGCTTCATCTTCCCACTGCCTGATGTTATCATTTGTACTGTAAATATACAGTCATCTTCATCTATGTAGGAGACAAAATAGGAGGTCGATGCATGAAAAAAGTTTGGGAAGTGAAGTAAATGGACATTATTCTACCAAATGATCAATTATTTATCAAATATAGATTAGTACTACAGTCAGTCCTTGTAGAACTGGAACTGGAACTTCTGTCAGTAAGCGAAGAGGTTATTAAGCAAAGCATCATGTGACTGTGTTGTTTGGCGATATCAGTTCTGGCAGTTCTGATTATTGTTATTTGGGAACCTCATGCTTCTCCTGCCTCCAGCTGACCATTGTTCTCTTCACTTCCCCTGCCCTGTGCTGGGCTTTCCAATGTTTGTCAGTTGCATGTTCCACACTGTGAGAGCTCTGTTGGTACTCATTAACAGAGGGATCATCTCCAGCAACCGCCATCAGGCTCCTGGCAAAGCTACTTCACTTCACCAGTCTCAGCCAATTGATAGCCAAGGATCCCACATGTGTAAGTGAGCACAGTGTGGAGAGATAAGGCAAAAGCCAGTAATGGTGATGGGTAGGCAAGAGCAGAATACAGTGGCCTCTTCATCTTGGCCATGTAATGCAGGGTGACCCAAAGAGCAGATATGGGGAATTGGGGAAATAGGTTAATGGCAGAAGCAGTTCAAGCAGAGCAGGAGAACCTGAGCATGGGACATTGTGATGGCCATGAATTCAGACTGGTTGCCAAGCATTCAGTCTTTGATTATGTAACTTGAGGATCTGCAATGACTACAATTTTGAAGACTGGTTCTAAGTCCATTTTTTCAATGCCTTTGTAAATTTGAACATTTGCTGAACACATGGACTATCTGTAATCCAGCATTACCATAGACACAATCAACAATACAGTAAAAAATGAACTAAATATTGTAATGTCACAGCAGACAGAATTCATGCTAGCATGTTCTAACATACATACCGGGAGAATGGTGAAAGATCTGGTAAGATTTTGACTAATTGCTAAAGCAAAAGAATGATAGGGTAGATTCCATTTGTTAGAGATGAAAGAAATGAAATATATAAATATTTATTTTTTAAATTTCTATGAGGAGGAGGAGAAGGAGAAAGAAGGGGGGAATGCTAGAACATAAGATTTTATTTAATTTTATATGCTACATTGTGGATGCATTATTTCATGCTTGACAGATTATGGGATCTATATAATTCTTAATATTTTCCTTGATTATTGGCTTCTAAAAGGATCTTTGACATAATAGTCTTTTAATTAAGATTAATTAAAGGGAGATCTGTCTGCTAACCCTTTCCCAACCTCTTACCCTGATTTTAATGATAATGCAAGAAGAAAATGACAAATGTCTTCCATTAATAATTTCTCAGTTAGGCACAGAATTTGCCTTTATTTTGTCTTAAACTTGCCAGAAAGCAGACTAAGATAAAACAACAGGAAACTGATGCTTATGATGATAGATAGTCTTAAAACATCCACGATTTTATATAATTTTGTATATGTTGGTTAATCTCTTAATAGCATAATGATACAACAAATGGACAACTCTTATACACATCCCATCTTCACAAAAAATACTTCATCTGCTTCTTTTATCCTCTTTATGCAAACTAGTGTAATAGAAGTATAAAGCCGATTTACAAAATGTAGATATAATTCTAAATCTGTAATGTGACGTGTTGTATTAAATTCTTATAATAAAGACTGAAAAGACTATTATTAAATACAGTAAGACTCAGGTCACTTGTAGGATGCAATGTCATCCAATAATATAATTTCTTATTTGGAACTCATCTTCTTTACCTCTTTCTATAATTCCTAATTCATGCTGTTTTTAATTCCAGGTAACAATTTCTTTATTCTCATAGTAAAAGTAAATTTCTTTCCTTACAAGTGTAGTTGGCCAAAAAAAAAAAAAAAAAAAAAAAAAAAAAAAAAAGAACTTAATATATTTTGAGTTTTGTAACTGAAACAAAATTAAAGGCTATAAGCATAGCTACTACTTTAAAAAAAAAAACTGGGAAGACATCCACAACCCAGTGTCTCTCTATTGCTAATTCTATATCATACAATAGAATAGAAATGATTGATGATGATACAATAAAATTGTATTTGGATGTAAAACAAACCCATTATGGGTAATAACAGATGCAGGTAAAGGTACTCATGCATTATTGTAACGATATTGCAACATTTAGAAATATGTTTATTCCGTTTATATAGTTGCCCACTCATATATATCTGAATAGCAGAAAATAATAGAAGAGTTGCAAATGTAGATACAATACTTAAAATTGTTGCACCCTGATAATCAGACTATACTTTATTAAAGAAATCTCTAAATTATAAAACAGTTTTGGAATACATAAAAGGATAATGCAAAAAAGGAAATAGAAAGATAGAAACAATAGAAAAAGACTCAGTCTCTCCTTTGAATTTATTATAAATATAAAGTACATCACTAATAATAATAATAATAATAATAATAATAATAATAATAATAATAATAATAATAATCTACTGACTGAATCTCTAAACTCGACATTAAACTTTGAAATGTTATTTCTGTTTTTCTTTTAGGTTTTCTTACTGCTTTTTTACTGTTTTTAATCTGTAAAAATTAAGTGTTTTAATATTGTGTGTGACCAGCCATACGCTAAATAAATAAATAAACATCACTGATTAGATAACATATGGATGGAAAACAGACAGATATAAATAGACAGCCAGACCAAGGACTGATGTTGTGGATTATGAATTTCTTAAATAGTATTTAAGTAGTTTAAATACTATTTAAATAGTATGGAATACTGCATTCAGTTTTGGTTGCCACGATGTAAAAAAGATGTTGAGACTCTAGAAAGAGTGCAGAGAAGAGCAGCACAGGTGCTCTTAGGGGACTGGAGGCTAAAACATACGAAGAACAGTTGCAGGAACTGAGTATGTCTAGTTTAATGAAAAGAAGGACATGGGGAAACATGATAGCAGTGTTCCAATATCTCAAGGGTTGCCACAAAGAAGAGGGAGTCAAGCTATTCTCCAAAGCACCTGAGGGTAGGACAAGAAGCAATGGGTGGAAACTAATCAAGAAGAAGCAATTTAGAACTAAGGAGAAATTTCCTGACAGTCAGAACAATTAATCAGTGGAACAACTTGCCTCCAGAAGTTGTGAATGCTCCAACACTGGAAGTTTTTAAGAAGATGTTGGATAACCATTTGTCTGAACTGGTGTAGGGTTTCCTGCCTAAGCAAGGTGTTGGACTAGAAGACCTCCAAGGTCCCTTCCAACTCTGTTATTCTATTCTATTTGTTGTTAAATTATAAACTTGCCCTTCGTAGACTTACCAACTTCTAATTTAGAAAATTTTGTCTAGCACTGGTTCTAACTGAAATAAACCAGTTCCTGATCATTCTAGGAGCAGTGCTCTGTTCATTACTTAGTTGGGTAATTAAACATTTATAAGCAAACAATCAAACTCAGAGAGTATCAAGGACACCACAGAGCAGGAAATTGTACAGGGCAGTGTTTCTCAACCTTGGCAACTTTAAGACGTGTGGACCAGTTCCCAGAATCTCCTAGGGGGCTTCAGAAATTCTTGATAAGGTTGAGAAACCCTCATGTAGGATTAATGTACAAGGCCAAATTGGACTCAATGGAACAGGAATATTTGATTATTTTTTTAATGGGAGAACAGTTTCATGTTCACCACAAATATAGCAGAGGAGATATAGCCTGATTATTTTCTCTAGCTAAACATTCCTTTTTAGGTGGGGAACAATATGATAGATATTTACTTTTGAATAAACATAATACAATGAAAAAGCACATAGAAAGATGTGCATATAGAGGCACACACAAGAATATAATTATCTAAATCACAACATACAAATTGCATTGATTTATTTGATATTATTTGTCAACTAATATAGGTATCTGAAGCTAGCCAGGCTGTCCCTATGACTGGTCATGTCACATTGTAACTTCTGTCCTTTCACTTTAAGGCATGATGTCATACACGACATCAAGTTTGTATGGAGATTTTGTGAGAAAAGCTGACTTTCCAGTCAGCCGCGCAGAACTATACAGACTACCCAAAGTCTGTAAAGTCTTAGAACAAAGGACAATGAAAAAAAATACAAGAAACACAGCCAGGAAGTACAAAATAAATAAATTAGTCTATCTAAAAGAGTCTGAAGCACTGAAAACCAAAGAGAAAGTGGAATTAAATGATCTTCAACTTTTGAGGAAAAACAGGAGGGAAAGAACCACTTGTTCTAGAATGTATGGTCTTTCAAAGAATAGGGGTAACCATAGAGAAAGAAAATGTGAACAGTATGTGCAAATAGGAAGGTTATTATCAGAAATGGACACATAAATGAATGCTTTTGTATCAGTGGTGGGTTGCTACCGGTTTGCCCCGGATTGGGTAAACCGATAGCAGCGGCAGCAGGAGGTTCTGCCCATCCCCCCCGGACGCTTCTGTGCATGCGCAGAAGCATTGCGTGCATGTGTGCCCATGACATGAGTGAACCGGTAGCGATGGGTTTTGAAACCCGCCCCTGTTTTGTATGCAAATAAAGATGTATCTAAATAAGCTACAGTTAAGAAAATGTGAAAAATAAAAAGAGATTTATTTAAGTTTCTTGCCAAACTCAAATAATAGCAAAATAAGAGAGTACCTGGTACAGGTTTCCATAGGGACCTAATATTGAGACCAAACTTCTGGAACTCCCAGGCACTAAATACCACGCTAGGAAATTCTTATTATTACTAGAGTTATAATTATTTTGCACAAGTCCAGGCAATGTAGACACTGCTCCCACTTTCTATTGTTCTCACACCAACAAACACCAACAAACAAGAGGAATTCTAGGAGTTGAAGGTTATATATCTTAAAGTTATCGAGTTTGAGAAACATTACTCCAGTTCAATAGAGACTGTTACTTCTATTGCTTTACAAAGTATTCATACAGGATTGGTCTTTCAAAGTTTATAATTAATATTAGATCTACCTGCGCATAAAAATAAAGGTGTCAAATATTTTTATTAAGTCTTTATCATATAAATGAGACATTTTAATTACTATTTGAAATGCCAGACATTTTACAATTAAGTTTCCTTTTATAACCAGTAATACTTCATCTTCTTTTAACATATTGTCATGAAAGGAAAACAGAGAGGAAGGAAAACTGGAGTCAATAAAAATAATATTTTTAATGCCTTATTGGTCAGCCTATTAACTTGTTCATACTCTTGTTCATTATTTTTCTTGTTCTTTCTTTCTTTTCTTTCATTATTCATACTGTATTTTATTGTTTGTTATAGTGTAAGCCACCCAGAAAAGTTTGGAATCAGGCGGCACCTAAAATGAATAAATTAAATCACATCAAATCAAATTACTATTTCATGAAATCCATGAGATATTACTTGTAAAATAAAGTTTTAGAAGACTTTTCTTTAGTTCTCCAGGCAATTATATCACTGTAGCTGGCTATTCGGAATAAATATAATGCTTGCTCCAAGGTTCTGCATTTTATAGCTTAAATGCTACATTAAAAATAAATTAAGCCTTTTTGTTTTTATTGAAATGGAACACTTAAATTCTATTGTAACTATAAACATTTTCATAAAATGAATAGTGAATGGAAGCTCTGATAATATAAAAGCAGTTTTCAAAATGCACTAGCATTTTAACCCAAGCGCCAATATAGATTTTAATCAAAACAATATGTATAATGATCCTGCTCAGAATCATATGCCAAACAACAAGGTAACTCAATGACACATAATTTTACCACATACATTGCTGGAATATTGCCCTTGGATGCTAGCAAGTGACTTTCATCATTAATTACTGCAATTAATGGGGAAAATATTATGTAAAATAAGCAAAGCTGATTATTTTTGAGACATGACATAGAAAACCAAGGCAAAGTCATTGAATATAGACTATGTCAAACGAATAACTGTTAAAAATAAGCAACCAAATAAACAAAAATATTGCAAGGAGTTCTTTAATTCCTCTTCCTTTAAAACTCCTTACTTTGACCAAGTCATAACACTTTCTAAAATTACAGAAGAGGTAACTTAAATAATTTCATTTCTTTCTTTCATACTTGAAATATATGACTCCACTGTGATCTGAATCAAAACATCAATTCATACTTGTTATAAACATTATTTATATCTACATGTTAGGTTGATTTACTTTAAAGAAATCAAAGCTTTACAAAATTATTGATATCAGCTAAATTTGTCTGAAGCTGCTTTCCAGGAAGTTGTTTTGACAGTAGTTGTTTTGACAGTATTTGACAGATAGTATAGAAGGACTTAGACAGCATACTAACAAGCAGAGACATCACCCTGCCAACAAAAGCGTGTATAGTCAAGGCTATGGTTTTCCAAGCTGCAATGTATGGCTGTGAAAGATGGACCATAAGGAAGGCTGAGCGCCAAATATGTGAGGTCTTTGCACTATGGTGCTGGAGAAGACTCCTGCGAGTCCCTTGGACTGCAAGGCGATCAAACCAGTCAGTCCTAGAGAAGATCAACCTGGATTGCTGTTTAGAAGGTCAGATCCTGAATAGGAAAGTCAATTGCTTTGGCCACCTAATGAGAAGGAAGGACTTACTGGAGAAGAGCCTAATGCTGGGAACGATTGAGGGCAAAAGAAGAAAGGGATGACAGAGAATGAGGTGGCTGGATGGAGTCACTGAAGCAGTTGGTGTGAGCTTAAATGACTCCGAGGGATTGTAGAGGACAGGAAGGCCTGGAGAAATGTTGTCCATGGGGTAGCAATGGGTCGGACACGACTTCGCGGGTAACAACAACAACAACATAGAAGTACAGGACTTCTGCAGTAAAGACCTTTTAAATTTTGCTAAATCTGTCAGAATGCTCATCTGGTAATTATTCTGACCTAGTTTAGTAATTGAATGAAGAGTTTTTAAAAATACACCCAGGTATAATTTATTTTTGTTTTGATGTTTCTTGATTTAATAAGAATTTTCAATGTCCTTTAGTATTTTTGCTTTTTAAAATCTGTTTTTGATACAATTTTAACATTGCTTTTACTTCTTGCTGTATGGTGAGCTGCACAATCAGTGTGTCACGTTTTGGGGGTCGACACAGTGTAGATTTGCCTCATTCAATATATTTTCAACACAAGTTTCCAGCTCATGGATACAGCTTTTTTCTTTCCCTTCCCTATTAGTCTTACAGTATGAGTGGTTTTCAGACATTCAACTATTCTAATTATGAAGCTGGGTTGAGCACATAATCCAGGTCTGTCATTTTTTCCCCTTTCAATTTTAACAAGGAAAATCTGAAATGAAAATATAATCTAAGAACCAGAAGCTGAATGCAGTTACATTGCCCCAACAATTAGAAACCTTATGCAATCAAGACACCTAATACAGTCAGTATTCCATTATCAATACAAAAAGGAGGTGATAGAATTAGAGATGGTATTTTTTTTTCTTCCACATGCTCTGAAAATTAAGTTCTTTCAGATCTTTTATATCATGCTGCAGAAGATTTGGATGAAGAATCATCAAGAGAAAGAAGGCAGTCTCATAATGAGGATCCTCCGAGCCAGATAACACAATCTTACTAATATCTTCTAATTCAGACACACATCCTGATAATACTACCAATGTGGCAGGGATAAGATTTGCATATGTAGCTTGTGAGAATAAGAAACTCAACCAGGACGATTCACTTAGAATCAGTTATAATTCTGCTCTCATTCTGGTGAACCAACCCTTGCTTGCTATTCTACTTCAAAGCAAGTTTAAGCTTATTTGTTTTATTTTATTATTTTATTTGCTGCTTATCTTACTGCAGGTGGTGTGTTTATGTGTTTGCATATGTAATGTTATAACCAGGGGTAAAATCCAGCTGGTTCTGATAGGTTCTGGAGAACTGATAGCAGAAATTTTGAGTAGTTCGGAGAACCGGCAAATACCACTTCTGGCTAGTCCCAGAGTGGGGTGGGAATGGAGATTTTGCAATATCCTTCCCCCAGGAGTGGGGAGGGAATGGGGATTTTGCAGTATCCTTCCCCTGCCACACCCACCAAGCCACACCACACCACGCTCACCAAGCCAATCCCACAGAATTGGTAGTAAAAATTTTTGAATTTCACCGTTATAACTATAAAAATCCTTAAAAACTCAATACAAGGTGGGAAGGCAGGGCGGGGGGGGGGGGAGTGGGATCTATTGTTACTTGATCAATTATCTCCACTGTGCTGCTACCCCATTGGGGCACCAAGCTAACTAGCAGAGCCAGGTTTTGAAGCCCTTATGAAAGGAGAGGAGGACTGGGGTTAACTTCACATGGGGTGGGGCAAGCAGCAAGATATTCTAGAGAGAAGGTACAATAGCAAAGAAGGCCTGGACATTAAGAAGGATGTTAGATGGAATGAGAAATAATCCTTTCCTTAATGTATTAAAGCAGTTGTGTCCTGTCTTGACAAAACAGTTTTAAAGATCTTTCCCAATGTATGCATGGATTTGTATTTGTGTGTATATATACAGACATTGATGTTTAATGAAGAGATGTCATGCACAATGGTGGCTGTGCATGTACACAATCCCATTAATCTTGATTGATTTCTACATTTTAGGGAGCTATAGAATAGAAACAATGTCTTGCTACAATTCTATATGGTGGAACTTTTAAAGCATGATTTGCACAGGCCTAGCAGTTGCTAACTTCATCTTCAAAAATAAACAATAAAAATACATTGTCAAAAGATTTCTGAGTCCACATCAAAATACTTTATGAACTGCAAATGATCATTCATTTTCAATAGGCATATCCTGCCCTAGAAAGATTTTATACACTTTGAAGCAGAAGAAAAATGGGCATAATTTTTCTTAGGCCGCCAGGAGACTCTGAATGCAAAAGGAATCAATTTATATACGTAATCAGGTTCCCAACAGAAGAGCATTTGAAACACAAGCAATATTTCTAGGTGAATTGATAAGAGCTATTATTGTAACTCCCTGCCAATCTGTACCAACAGTATCACCTATCATGGCACAATTCACATGAAACTGGTGTATATTGTCTTGCACAAGTTTTGTTTCGGACTTTAGCAAAGTCAACAAAAATGAAGCATATCTTTCAGCACTTTCTATAGAAGGCACTATTTTGTCTAGGGAGTTAAGATTCTTCTGAGAAACTCTTGGCATCCACAGTCAAAAGCCTCTGGTATTTATTATAGTGGTGGGTTTCAAAATTTTTTACTACTGGTTCTGTGGGAGTGGCTTGGTGGGCATGGCAGGGGAAGAATACTGTAAAATCTCCATTCCCTCCCCACTCCAGGGGAAAGTTACTGCAAAATTCCCATTCCCTCCCAATCAGCTGGGTCTCGGGAGGCAGAGAATAGTTGGGGATGGAGCCAGTCAGAATTTTTACTACTGGTTCTCCGAATTACTCAAAATTTCTGCTACTGGTTCTCCAGAACTGGTCAGAACCTGCTGAAACCCATCTCTGATTTATTATGGGGAAGAGGAAATGTATTACAAAAAATCAACTTATCCTTACATTTCAACTGAAGACATTAAGGCAATAACAGGTAAAGCTCAGTTTCCATAGGGATGCAAAGGTGGTTTGTCTCTTTTTAAATTGGATAAATTAAACATAAATCTAAGTATATTAAGCCTATCAGAGCAAAGCAGTTGGAAAATCATGCTGCTGAATTTAGATTTCTGTTACTCATTTTCTACAGTATAATCTCAGGATGAGAGAAAACATTTGCACATTAATTGGCTCATACATTTTTTTCCAGTTGTAGCTAAGGAAAAGATTAAAAAGAAAAAAAAATCCAAATTAAAATCTGGGTGACCATTTATTTGCTTTTTGTGCTAGAGTTGACTCCTGGCAACTGGCTAGTCAGGTCCTTGCAGTTTTCTTGGCAAAATTTCAGAACTGGTCTGCCAATGGTTTCTTACTAGAATTGAGAAAGAGCAACTGACCCAAAGTTTCTCAGTTGGTTTTGTGGTAAAAGCAGAATTAGAACTGAGTGTCTTGCCTGGTGCTTTAACCACTATGCAAACTATCTTTAACCACTAGGCAAACTATGCAAGCACCCAAAACTAAAATAATTAAAATCAACTAATGAAATCAATATGCCAATTCCTGTTTAACAAGTAAATTTTAGGAGCCTTTAAAAAAATTGTTGAGGAGTGTACAGGTAGTCCTTGACTTACAATCATGATGGAATTTCATGTCAGTAATGAGTCAAAGCATTGACATGGGTGGACCCAATTCTATGACTTTTTTTTTTCTGGCAGATGCTGTAGTCATTAAGTGACTGAGGTGGCTGTTAAGCAAATCAATGAATTCATATGGCTGTATTTTTTCTAGAAACTAGCCAACAAGACTGGACACCAGCAAAAGAACATCATAAATTGCAGTCACGTGACTGTAGAATGCTGCTATCAGTCATAAAGATGAGCCAATTGCAAAGTGCCTGAAATGTACTCTGAGATGGCTCCATAAGTAACATTTAGACGACCCATTAAAATTAAGCAACCAGTTGCCCCAAAGGTGCTTTTTCAAAAGGCAACTGGACTTTCTCGTTTTTTCTTTGAGGATGTTTCACTTCTCATCCAAGAAGCTTCTTCAGCTCTGACAGGATAATGGAAAATGGAAAGATTTATATTCCTTGTGGACAGCTGGTCATTTGCATCCTTGGATGTGTCATGTACAGGCCACACTTACCCTTGCTCTGCAAAGAAAGAAAATGTTACGATACATCATGATAGGTCATGTAATAAGATTGAGTTTGACAGTTGTGTTTTAGAGGGTTGTTGAAGCACTTGGAGGTTTATCTGTGTCCTCAGGGTCACCTGAGTACTGCTCCTGGTTCCTGTAGTCTGCATTTTTTTCTCCCCCACCCCCCTGGAAATCCATTCCTACTCCCACACCATTCAAAGGGTGTTCATCCCATTTGGGGGTGGGGGGTATTGCAGACTACAGGAACCAGAAGCACTACTCAGGTAGTGCTCCAAATGCTTCAATGAGCCTCTAAAAGGATGCAAATGACCAGCTGTCTGCAAGGAATATAAATCCTTCTATTCCCCACTATACCATCAGAGCTGAAGAAGTTTCTTAGATGAGAAGTGAAACATCTTCAAAGAAAAAAAAAGAAAGTCCAATTGCCTCCTGAAAAAAGCAACTTTGGGACAACCATGACCTGGATGACTGAGAATCTCTACAAATTTTAAGCAACCAGTGGTTAAACAAGGACCATCTGCAGGTCTCTCAACTTAACCAGAAATGCATTTTAAAGAAAGGGAATAGCTACCAGAAGATTTGACTCCTACTTGTTGAAAAATGAGCTCAGAACAGCTCTAGCTGAATTTTCTCAGGTGAATCCAATGAATGGTGGCAGCAAAAGACTTTTCTTCACTATGCCCAAATTATTTATGGCTTTCCAAGTCAGAACCAGTTTCTTTCATTTCTCTCACAAATGCTTTGTTTTTAGCCTAAGTGCAATGCACTTTCTTCTACAGATTTCATTTCACAGTTGACCAAACAAGGTAGCCTATAGGCAGATGAGCAGCCTCTTTTCATTTGGTTCAGGAGCATCCTGGTTATCTGTAGGGCAATGACTTGTGTGAATCTAAACACACCATCTGCAATAATAAACACATCGGCATTGCTAGTTCTTTTTCCTCTTCTCTCTCTACTAAACTCAAAGCGAAGGCAGTAATACAGTTGAAATGCTTAGCAACCACAGGTAAAAAAATAAATAAGTTAATAAGTCATAATTTATATGTGAGATGATTACAGGGCGTTAGTAGTACATTTCTGGTACAGTTAGACTTCATGCTGAGCATCCTTTCCCCTCCCGACAGCAGATTCAAATCACTGCCATGTACAATGTTCCTAATATGTAAATTGAACAGTAACCTGTCAAACAGTCTTCTATATGGTGATTTGTTGCACTTTTATATATTAGCCTATACAGGAACTTCTGTAAATCATCCTATCTTTGAAAACAAGCAATGTGAACAGCTTCTTAATAGTTTCACAGTGCTGCATCAATCTTACCGGAATCAAACATGGTAGAGAAATATAGATCTAGAGCCTTATCATCCAGTCTAATGAAAGAATTTGCTATTAAAAATAAACAAGTAAATAATATGGAGATGGAATAAGGGTGGGGTTTTTTTTTTTTTTGAAAACTTGTTAATCAAATCCAAATAGTCGATCTCTGACAAATAGTAAATTACAGTTCTATGGCTCTTGTGAATTTCCATCTGAATAATTCAGTTTGCTTCAGTAAATCTGATCTGGTACATGTGTTTCAAAAAATATTTAATTAAAATCGGAATCTATGCTTCCATTGCTGTGACATGATATGACATAGCCAGCCAATCAGCTAGAAAAACTTTCCAGATGGCATCTGTGGTTATCTATTATTCAGCTCATTTCAGATAGACTTCTAACAGCACAATCAACTTGATTATACACTTACTCAAATTAAATTTAAGTACCCAGATTTACAGAGATTTATCCACATAACTGCCTCCATATGGATAACAGATCTATGGAAATGCAAATAAAGAATTGAATTTCAATTTAGACACTTATAATCAACTGGAAGAAGTGGTAGATGTTGTGTCTCATCTGGTGCTAGTTATTACCTATAACTCCTGTATGGCACAGGGCCCACTTACTTGAAAGACCACTTATCTCCAATTGTTTTTGCCCATGTAGTATGTTCCAGCAGACTGGTAACATTCCAGGTCCCCTCCATGAGATGGTGCCATCTTGTGGGACCTAGCAAGTCTACCTTCTCTATTGCAGCCCCACCATCTGGAACATCCCTTCTGAGTTAATGACAGCTTACCTCTCCTAAGGTAAGCTTTAAAAATAGCTCTTCTATTGTTTCGTTGTTGGTTTTTTTGCTACATTACATTATTTGAGATCTGACTGTCTGCATAAGCCAGTGCTTTTAACTTTTAGTTTTTATATATTTTTATATAAAAATATTTTATATTTTCCCTAGTTTTGAGAGTCCACTGGAATTAGGCAGTCAATACATTTAAATAAATAATAAATAAAACTTTATTTCCCTTCCACTAAAGACTGGAACCCTTTTACAACAGATAAAAGTGAGAGAAATACCAGAAAATAGAAACCCTGGTGTTTTTGTAGTAAAGTTCTTTTCATGGCAACTGTTTCTGTCTGATACTTGAGTCTACCTATTTCAGAATGGCTCCTTGATCTGCTCTGTAGCATTTCTAAGAGAATAGAAGGGGTCTTGAAGAAATAAAGCTGATGAAATCTGTTTTTATCAGTCTCACAATAGGTCTCTATTGGATTGGCATCTAATGGATGCTATCATTTAATTTCCTCCAAAGGAAATGTTAAGCAGAGTTTGTTATTCAAAGGCAAATAAGTATCTTATGGTACCATTCTTGGAAATGTTTATATTGTCTTTTGTTCAAATGAACAAATGATTAAAAAAGAGAAATATTTGGTAGTATTGTTGGCATTCCAACTACTTCTTTAGGCTTGATGTGATTTCTCTTCAACGGAGAAAACTTAGTACAGCCAACCAATCAGAATAGCGCTGAAAGGGACCTTGGAGGTCTTCTAGTCCAGCCCCCTGGTCAAGCAGGAGATCCTTCACCATTTGAAACAAGTGATGGTCCAGTCTCTTCTTAAAAACTTCCAGTGATGAAGCACCCACTATGCCTGAAGGCAAGGTGTTCCACTGCTTAATTGTCCTCACTGTTAGGAAGTTTCTTCTTTATTCCAGGGTGTTGGTCTCCTTGAGAAGGAGTTTCTATCCATTTTTTCTTGTCCTGCCTTCTGGTGCTTTGGAAAATAAATTGACCCCCTCCTCTTTCTGGCGGCCTCTCAAATACTAGAATACTGCTTTCATGTCCCATCTAGTCCTTTTTTCTAGATTAGGCAAACCCAAATCTTGCAACTGGTCATCATGTGTTTTGGTCTCCAAGCCTTTAATCATTTTAGTTGATCTTCTTTGCATTTTTTCCAAAGTCTCAACATCTTTTTTGTAACGTGGTGTAATGTAGCCTATGTCCATATCATCGTAGGCTCTTATATCATATCTATTACTATTTGGAATTCTTTTAATTCAGTTTACCTTGGTCATATTTTTTTAAAAATAATAAACTCTATAAATTTATCTGCCCACCTTAATATCAATCTAATCTAATCTAATCTAATCTAATCTAATCTAATCTAATCATCTAATCTAATCTGTTGCTCTTTCATAGAAAGACAAAAAGCCAAAATTATCACCTGTAGCCACTGAGACTGGTCACTGTGTCCTGATGTCCAGGCATTAACTTTGCCCTGTTTGTCTAGTCGAGCTTTCCTGGGTTCCCATGTGAACATATCCATGTTGAGTGTTCTGAAGATACTGGAAGCAGTGATCTGATAATCCTGTATATGTCCTGATTTCATCCCCAAAGGTTCAGAACAACCTAAAACAAATTAAAGAAGATCCTTGAAATACTCACCTTGTATAGGCGAGTAATCTATACATTTTGACATTGTGTCAATGCACATGTTTATTAAAAGTACATAGTTTTACTGAGGACTCTGTCTCAACACTGGAAAACAAAATCAAATCAAATCCCATCAAAAGCAACGGGTGAACATTTTGTTTTGTTTTATAAACAAAATGATTCTTTTAATTACATTTTAATTAGCTCCATAAACTAGTTTTTAATTCTTCGTTAGCTTCATAGACCAATATATATTAGCAGAAAACTATGATATAAATGCCAAATCATTTGTTTTTATTTCATTTTTAGTGCTGGCTGTTCTGTTCAGCTGTGTCCAATTCCTGGACAAGTCCCTGCAGTAAGGTTTTTCAGATGTAATTTGTCAATACCTCATTGCTATGGCTGAGAGAAAGGAACTGGCCCAAGGTCATCCAGAGCCTTAGTACCTAAGGTGGAACTAGCACTCACAGTCTCTCAGTTTCTAGTCTGATGACTTAACTGCTATGTCAAACTGGCTTTTTTTGGAGGTATATTAAGTCTTTCTAATTTTATTGCTTTAAGTTTAATTTTGAATTTGACTGTATTTCTTCTATTAAAACAAATATGATCACTTCATAATTAGTTCTCTGAAATAAGAGGATAAAGTATGGGGGAAAAAAATAGGATCGATATGCTCCAGTAGCAGAACAATAGATGAACTGAAGAATTATAAAAAATATGTGTTTAAAAAGGTTAAATAAATGATGAAAACATATATTGGTTTTTGACATATTTATATAGAGATACATAAATTCATAATAAGACATAAGGATATTTAAAATAATACAAAGAAACATCTAAGAATACTGACCTGATAATTCACAGCCAAGAAGTTCCATTCGCAAAGTACAATGCCTTCTACAGACTTGAGGATACAATCGTATATACTGAGATTTTATTGGCGGGGTGAAAGAATTTGCATAAGGTGTATTATTATCCACATTTCCATGAAAAACCTGCAACAGCACATAATTGGTTTTAGTTACACATGACAGATGGAACACACAAATACTACTATTTATCTATATTATTTTCTTTATCTATATTATCTATATTACTTACAACTATGTTAGATAAAAAAAATTAAAATGCAATTTGATCTATTTCAGTGTCTCCTGCAAGAGTGAAAGTTTTAGGGACTTCCTAAAGAACCACAGGATCATGTTTCTACAATCCTCAGGCAGAATGCAAATCCAAAGGCCAGATGTGATGACAGAGAGGACATTGACATAGTGAGATGTCAGACATTGTTTTGTTGATGGGACTTGGAACATGTCAATCTTGTCAAATCATATAGGATGGATAAAGTAACTGGAGACAGGTAATCTCACAGATATTCTGTCCCTATGTCATCAAGGGAAAGATAGTTTGGTATAGTAGTTAGGAAGACAGTGAGTTCTAGCTCAGCCTTACACATGAAGTCAGCTGGTTGACTTTGGACCACTCAATATCTCTCATTTTATTTATTTATTTATTTATTTATTTATTTATTTATTTATTTATTTATTTATTTTATTTTATTTTATTTATTTCATCAAGCATGTATTTGATAATAGACACAAGTGTAAACCTAATTATGAATACATAAAATGGATACTAATAAAAGGAAACATTAGGACAGGGACAGTAGGCACGCTGGTGCACTTATGCACACCCTTAAAGACCTCTTAGGAATGGAGTAAGGTCTACAGTAGTCAGTCTAAGGTTAAAGTTTTGGGGGTTTGGGGAAGAAATCACAGAGTCAGGTAGTGCATTCCAGGTGTTGACAATTCTGTCAACTCTGCCAACTCAGTCTGAACAATTCAATGGCAAGCCACTTAGAGGTATCACATATATCAGAGTTTTACAAATTCTTCAGAAGAAATACTTTGGAATATTTAGTAATGTATGAAGCAGCTCTTTTTGAAGTGCTTTCTCTACAGTTCTGTTCCCCTCCCAACTAAGCTTCTTTAGATCTTGCTTCCAGATGTGTACATGTGTACATGTACATGTGTATACATCCACAGCCACAGCCATTTCTCTTTCAGACTATATTTGGATATAAGAAGGAACACAACAGAAATCACATCTAAAGCTGCTATGTAGACCAGAAGAATTTGTAGTTGCTTCAAGTATGGTTGTTCATTTTCCTTCCCACATATTTTAAAATATCGCTTTCAAAGAATTTGCCAAGTTCTACTAGGCGTTTGATATAGAATGTAGATCTTTGAACAAGACTTCCCCCTATTATTCTTGTATCCAACTATTTTTATTAATACCTACCAATGAAAATTATATTCAATAAAAGTACCATTACTTAATTTGACAATGTTTAGTAATAAACTAGATGTTAAAAATGGTTAGCAACCAAAAGACATATATTGTTGATTAGAACTACAGTATAAATATTAGAATGCTTTCAACTCTGTCTGTCAGCGTTCCAGAAAAAAACCCAGTTCCAAGTAAACTCAAGTAGACTCTGAAGCAAGCACTTTCAAAGTTCTATTTACTAGAATAGGTAAACTGGCACATCTGGGAAAACCCAAATCTGAGAGGTCCGGGTTTTCCCCTCAGTAAATCAACCCCCCCCCAAACCATCCCGTCAGTCCTCAGTCAATCACATGCTCCAATCAACTGCCATCCCATCTCGAGACATCACTCCGACTACTTCTTCTCCCTGACCTTGACCGACAGGAAGAACACTATTATGTCTACAGACAACCCCTCTACTAAATCCCCCCTCCTACTTTCCCACATATGAGAAGGTGGCAGCATGGAAGCTTCTGGCCTAATATGGCTTCCAAAGCTGACACTGTCCTTCACTTGTCTCCCTTCAAAGAGCTCTCTACATTATTCTCATACTAGTTTTCCAGACTATGTTTCTCAATACTATTCATTAGGTGCAGGAGCAGGCAATATCAACCACTAATATTATCAGTCTCATTGCCATATTAGAAATATATAGGAAGTTTTTGGGAAAAGATAGATCACTATTTCTTACTGTAACTATACTTTTCCTCCCTGTTTGTACATGCATGTACATGTACTTTGCCTTCACTAGGCTTGATATATCTGTCTACATTATGTTTTATTAAGAAAAACACTATTTAGATGCCAAATGGATGCTTTATTATCTTCTACACAATCACTGGATAAGAGTTTTGGACCCACATCCCATAGCCACAGCCATGTGGTAGAACAGCCAGCAACAGCCATGCGACAGAACAGCCAATAGGTGTCAGTGTTCTATAAAAAATATATATGGTAATACAGGGAGGGCTGGAATATCTGTTTTTCTACTTCCTGTATCCTACCCTACTTGTATGCCTCTATGCGTGTTTCAAGTCTTGGCTATCTACGAAAGTTGTCGTGCTTGTCTAAATTACCTTTTACCAAGTCAAATGAATTTAAAGTCTACCTGTTTGGATTTTTTAATTAATTGCTGCATTATAGAATCTGTTCCGTGACAATAGTTTTAAAACAAACTATATAGTTTGACCCTGTGTATAGCTGCAATTTCTACCTTCAAATACCCTTGTGTTTAATAATATTTTTTAATATACTGTTCTCTGTACTTGCTTCAGGACAGGAATGGATGACACTATATTCCTCTCTTGCTCTTAAGAGTGAAATACAATTGAGTATACTTCATATAGGTCAAGTTACATTTTAAAATGCATTCTTACTTTTACAATGAGTTTATTCAGTGTGTTTAAATATATTCTTTATTTTCAAGGATTAACCATTTGTCAACACAATTAAGACAGAATTGCTTCAGCACTATGAATTTATAAAGGGAATGGCCCTGATGCCTACTAGTTCCTGTAGAAATATTTGAGCCATTTGAACATTGCTAAGTTTTACACAAGAGTTTGGCAAGCACTAGGAGCAGGTTCATACATAAAAATAGTTTATGTAGTGTAAATATGTACTTCAAGAAGAAATTAATCAGGCAAAGAGAAGTAGCTGGAGCTGTGGTTTAATATCTAGCAGGTACAAAATAGTAACTTGAATTTATTTTAAAATGCCATATTTTTATAATTAATTTGTATCCAATCACTTTTAACTTCTATTTCCTTATTACTTGATTATAAATATACCTTGTTTCTGGCGTATTGCCCATCAAATATGGCAGAATATGTCTGTGGCAGTGGTGGGTTTCAAACGTTTTTACTACCTGTTTTGTAGGTGTGGCTTGGTGGGTGTGGCGTGGCTTGGTGGACATGTTTGGTAGGTGTGGTAGGGAAGGATACTGTAAAATCTACATTCTCTCCCCAATCCAGGGGTACGATACTGCAAAATCTCAATTTCCTCCTGATCATCTGGGATTTTGGAGGCAGAGAATAGAGAGGGGTGGGGCCAGTCAGAATTTTTACTACCTGTTCTTTGAACTACTCAAAATGTCCACTACCAGTTCTCCAGAACTGGTTAGAACCTGCTGAAACCCACCTCTGGTCTGTGGGCACTTGACCTGACCTTGCAAACTGAGGGACATATACAATATAAGAAAAAGTAATTATTAATTATTACTATTAATAAATTAATATGCTGCCTTCTCATCTTGAGAAGGAAGAGAAACAGGTGTGAAATGCTCCCAGTTTGGACCGGTTCGGGTGAGTAGGTAGCGATGGTGGTGGGCAGTTCAGAGAACCAGTAGCAAAAATCCCCCTGCCCCCCAGCCTCCTTACCTTTGCACACCTGCCTGGATTCGCTTGCTGTAATCCCTGTAATCCATTGTATCAGCAAGCAACTGAATCTCCCTGCCTGCAATCAAGCTCATCGGTGAGCAGCTCTATCTGCCTGCCTGCCTGCCTGCCTGTAAGTTTCTTTTCTCCTTTGGGAGCTTTAAAAAATAATTAATTGGGTTTTCTTTAGTTGTTCTTTTTAAGACATAGACATTTAAAGTTTAGAAAGTTTTAAATTTATCTGCTTTTATATAAAAATATAAATAAATAAAATAAAATAATATGTGTGCTGCTTTCTGTGATTTTGTGTGTTTCAGTAGTGTTTCACTACTGAATTTTGTGTGTGTAAAGTGTGAAAGTTGGTTTTTTGGACTTTTTGTGACTGTGTGAGGTTTCTGCTTGTTGCAGGGGCCATTTTGCCCCTGCTTTTACATTGGAGGGGAGACAGTTTTGTTGTGTTGTGTTGTGTTGTGTGTGTGTGTGTGTGTGTAAAGTGTGGAAGTTGGTTTTTTGGGCTTTTTGTGGCTGGGTGAGGTTCCTGCTTGTTGCAGGGGTCATTATGGGTCTAGCACAGCTGCTTTTACATTATGAGTGAGCCAGTTGTGTTGTGTTGTGTTGTGTGTATGTAAAGTGTGAAAGTTCTTTTTTTGGGCTTTTTGTGGCTGTGTGAGGTTCCTGCTTGTTGCAGGGGCCATTTTGGGTCTAGCACAGCTGCTTTTACATTGTGGGTGAGCCAGTTGTGTTGTGTTGTGTTTTGTAGGTTAAAAAAGGGCAAAGAAGTGATGCTGACTTGGCCACGCCCACCTGGCCACCAAGCCACGCCTACCCAGTCACCTGACCAAGTCCTACCCACTAATTAAGCCACGCCCACAGAACTGGTAGCGAAAATTTTTAGATTTCACCCCTGAAGAGAAATCTTGTAAATCACACATGGGATGAAACAAAAATCTTACAGATTTTTCTCCAACAGCCCTATGGGCATTCTATAAAGTCTTGGAGACCTGATTGTGCTCTCAGATCTTGGGTTGAGATGGATAGGTTCCTGTTTGGGTCTGATTTTGTTATTTTTGTTTCTCTCTGGATGCATTGACTAAATCCTATTAGTTGTTGTTTGTACTGGATAATTATGATAATACATTGTGAGCTGCCCATAGTCAGAGTCAGGTGATATTCAAATTGAATAACAATTCAATGAAAGTCCAAATAAATATATTAAAAAAAATATTAAATTGCAGTTTATCACAGAATCAAATCTGAGGGCATAAATGTCTCTGTAACCTTATCCCAAAGGTGCTTTTTCAAGATGCAACTGAACTTTCTGGTTTTTCTTTGAAGACATTTTGCTTTGGGACAGCCATGACTTGGATGTCTGAGAATCTCCATAGACACTCTGTAAGCTTACTTTTATGTACATTATGTTTGCAAAGGCATAGATTTAAAATAATATAGTTATATTTTATAAAATATACTTTTATATTTATGAAGTTGACTTACCATATCTTCAGTGGTGCCTTTCACTTTGTATGTGCTCCATAGTTTACCGTCATTGCTATATGCAATTTTGTATGATTTAATGTATTCTGGGCTTCCAATTCTCTTGGCACCTTGTGTGATAACTCCAGTGATTCTCATTTTTCGTTGTAGGTTTATCTGAAATTATAATCAGGTGTCATCAATGAAATAATCAGCATTGTATTTCGTTTATCTTTGCTATTGCTCACATAAATAAAATGTATGGCTTGTCTAACACCAAATTTTCCTATATCCAAGGCTTCATTTAAACTGAAGTTCAACCAACCCACTTGTGACACTCAGTTAATTTACAAGAATGTCACATGATAAAGAACAATAATTTCTTCTAGCATGTTTTCCATTCTCCTGTGCACATTCCTATGGACACAAAGATAATACAGAACAAAGTCAAGTTCACAGATTGGAGAATATATATAACATTTCTTGAGGCCTGATTTTTGTGATAACTTCCACTGCTAAAACTATATTAAGCAGATTCCATTCTAACTAAACTCTAAGAAACAAGTAAACTCTTTTTTTAAAAAATAGAATTCGGTTAAGATACAAGGAGTTAAATCTTTCTTTCTGTGTAATAAATGCATATTTTAGTCCTGCAAGCTTTTGCATTAACCTATCTACCTCTTTGATTAGCAGAACAACTGTGTTGTGAAATGTTCCAGAATAAAAACTTCATTTGACAGTGTTTACATATTTTTTTTAGAAATCCAATGACTTTTCAGTCACTAATAACAAAATCTTGAAATCAGTGAAAAAGTCTATATTGAAGGAATCTTGTTTAAGTTAAAAGAAAAAATTACATTTTAATATATATTTATATTCTTTCTGGTTTTTTTTTAAATGATCCAGTATAAGTATGGTTGATCATGGACAGAAATTCAGTAAACCAATAATTCTGCTTGGTATTGTATTTTGGAACAACTGTTCAGTGGAAGTAAAGTAATTACCGGTAATAGCTTTGTAGAATAAAAAGATAAATATGCATACACATTGGTTAATTAAAAATACTATTATAAATGATGTTATATTTCTCTGGTGAAGTTAAAAGAATATTCGTAATGTATATTTCATACAGACCAATATTTATAGTATATTTGATTTATGATTCCAAGAAAAGAATATATTAGATTGTTAGTTAAACAAAGCATTTTAAAATATAAATTGAAATTTATTTACTGCCAGGATTAAATTAGCTAACCTTTACACCTGTCTTAATGAAAAAGACAATTCTGCTCATATATTTTTAATGAGGATTTCATAAGGATTTCAAATAGGGTTTATATTTCAATTGTAATTGTTTTAATCTTCTCTGCCTACAAGTGATTTACATAAAGTTAATAGAAAATGTAGGCAACTGACATACCCTAATCAATAAACAATAATTTCTGAGTAGCTTTCATATTAATTCACTGCAATATATAATGGAATGACATTACTGTACAAATCATACAGGGTGGAACTTAGAAGAGCTGCTTAATGAATCCACGAGTTCATTTCTCAAAAATGTCAAAAATGTTCGTCATAGAAAATAAGCATTTGAATGGGGAAAGGAGGTCTGTTTTAAAATTTTTTGAATATCAGAACAGGAAATCAAAGAAAATAGAGATAGGAAAAAATGGGGAAAGCAAAAGACCACTTTGGTCTATTCACATTAGTTTTAATAAAGTGTAGCATAACAGGATACTTTTGCATCCCTCTGAATAGAAGAAATAACTAATTCTTACAGTAAAGCTGTTTTAAAGAAAATGTGATTTGAGGAATAGAATAGAGTAAGAGAATTGGAAGGGACCTTGGAGGTATTCTAGTCCAACCCCCTGCTTAGGCAGGAAACCCTACACAACTTCAGATAAATGGTTATCCAATATCTTTCCTTAGTCCTAAATTGCTTCTCTCCTTGATTAGTTTCCACCCATTGCTTCTTGTCCTACCCTCAGGTGCTTGATTAGCTTGATTCCATCTTCTTTGTGGTAGTCCTTGAGATATTGGAACACTGCTATCAATGTCTCCCCTAGTCCTTCTTTTCATTAAACTAGACATACACAGTTCCTGCAGCCATTCTTCATATGTGTTAGTCTCCAGTTCCCTAATTTGGCTAAGACTTTATGTATCTTACAGTTGTTCATGGAATAAATGCCTGAGAGGCATTAAGCAAACAGATTTCAGTTCATTCAGTTAAGTTTTCCTTCCTCTTTTTTTCTTGACAATCTTTATGATAAAACTGTGCAAGACTGTAGACTAGAATTTCATTCCCTATGAAATGTCCATATACAGTGTAGAAAGTTGGCACCCACCCTTCTCCTAGAAGAATGAAATATTCTAGGAAATATTAAAAAGGCGAATGTTATATTTTCCCTAAATGAGAAACATGTTTCTTAAGACATAAACTCACAGCCTCAGCTCCCTGCCCTCTCCCTCCAGATATTTTGGGGTCAACCTATCTACATGACAAAAGACTGGGCCAGTTTATCTACAAAACAAAAGACCTTCACCCTCAGGACATAATAGGATTAGCCCTTTATCCATCTCACCACATGGCACCTAGGAAGATTGCATCACCCAGCAAGGTTCAACCAAGCCTGGGACTCAAGACAGTCTACAAAGTTACAATATTTATATCTCTGGTCTTGTTGAAATAAATGGGATTTGCATCAGAGCACAATTCCAAGTGAATTAATTTACTGGTGTCTGCATTAACTATGTATTTGATAGCCTATTTATTAACTTCTTTATAATTTAGTTATATAAGTTACTTTCTCTGTGCGGATACTCTGTAGGAGGGACAAATGATGAAATGTGCCTCATAGGATTAATCCTTTGAATACACAATACATGTGTATTCAAGTGTTTTAATTGTTCAACTGTTTTTAAAACATGCAAAAAATTCTTTCCTCTTATTTAATTAATTAAATCTTTACTTGTATTAACAGAACTGTTGAAGCAATGAAGTCAAAGCAACCATTTTTAGTAATTTAAATTTTCCCAGGTTGTCTGTAAACATTGACCTTGAGCCAGTCCCTTTATCTGAGCCCTAGGAAAGAGGCAATGCAAACCACTTCTAAAAAATTATTCCAACTGCAGGGCCTTGTCCAGGTAGCCTCTGAGAATTGGACATGATAGTACACGAAAAACCGTCTCTCTCTCTCTCTTTCTCTCTTTCTTTCATCTACCTACCTTCCTACCTACCCATATTTATATTTACTGTAGCTCCTTCCATCATAACATGGCAATAATATAAGATAAGTTTAAACTGTGTATCCTCAAAAGGAACATTTAAATTTAAAGGAAAGAAAATGTGTCTTTCTATCCACAAATGCTGAGTTTAACATTAGAGGTACATCTGGCATCCACCCAGATTATTCAAATCTGATTTGTAATTTGGGCCCTGGGATTTGGGAATTACAGGAAACCTGTTAGTCTGGTGAACAATTTATTTTGGCAACCAGCAGATACCTGAAATGTAAAAGTTCAAAATATACACAAAACCTTAAACATTAAACCCATTCTGTCTAAATACAGGACACTAATGGAGTTTTGACTGTGATATACTGTAAGTAGAGAAAAAGGTAGATCATTTTTCCTTCTATCTTATATCAGAAATGAAACAAAAGCTGCAACTGAGCAGCTAGTAGCTGTGATTCTTTACCTTTCATTTCAGTTATCTTGTTCAGCTTTTTCTACAGCAGGAGCAATTAAATATAGAACCATGCTGTTGCATCAGCACCATCTGGCCCTCAATTCTGGTTCTATTGCAGTCATTCTGCTTTTGGAAGACGTCTGGCTAAAACATTAACTGTAAATTGCTCCTATTTTCTTTCTTCAAATGTCAGCTCCCCTTTTCAGGGTTAGATCTCAGTTTTTATGTGGAGACAGTATTTGAATAATATCTCATATGTTGCAATTGAGATGAAATATTTCAAACTGTGTAGATTAATTCTCTTTTTCCTAGAATCTCTAAAGAGTACACATGTGTGTACATGTGCTGCATGTGTGTGCAGGAGACAAATATCTTTCTAACTTTTACAGTCATGGAAAATAGATCAATGGCTACTATCGTTATATTCTATCATGATCAAAGAAAGGGATAAATAGATGCTGATTTATGAATAAGAACATCATCATCAACAACAATGGAGTTGGAAAGGACCTTTGAGGTCTTCCAGTCTAACCCCCCACTCAGGCAGGAAATCCTATATCATATCATTGAAATCCTATATCAAATGGTCATCCAATCTCTTCTTAAAACTTCCAGTGCTGGAGCAACCACAATTTCTGGAGGCAAGTCATTCCACTAATTAATTGTTCTAATTGTCAGAAAATGTCATCTTAATTCTAGATTGCTTCTCTCCTTGATTAATTTCCATCCATTGATTCTTGTTCTACCTTCAGGTTGTTTGGAGAATAGATTGACCCCCTCTTCCTTGTGGCAGCCTCTTAGATATTGGAACATTGCTATCATGTTACCCCTAGTCTTTCTTTTCATTAAACTAGACATACCCAATTCCTGCAACTGTTCTTCATATCTTTTAGCCTAATCATCTTTGTTGCTCTTCTCTGTACTCTTTCTAGAGTCTCAAAAACATCTTTTTACATTGTGGTGATCAAAACTGGATGCAGTATTCCTAAAGTGGTCTTACCAAGGTATTATAAAGCGGTATTAAACTTCATGTGATCTTGAGTCTACCTCTCCGTTAATGCAGCCTAGGACTGCATTGGCTTTTTTGGTAACTGCAGCTAAATGTAGAACCTTACTTTTTTCAACATTGAATTTCATTTTGTTAGATAGGGCCCAGTGTTCAAGTCTGTAAAGATCCTTCAGAATCTTAAGACTATTTTCTGGATTGTTGCTATTCCTACCAGTTTAGTGTCATCTGAAAATTTGATGAGTTTCCCATCTATCCCTTCATCTAAATCATTGATGAAAACATTAAAAAGTACTGGCCTAATACAGGGCCTTGGGGTACCCTACTGCAAACTTCTGTCCATCTAGATGCCATTCCACTGGTTGATTGTTCTCACTGTCAGGAAACTGGGTTGAGTTGGGTGGCCATATAAATTTGTTTAAAAAATAAATTAAACAAATAACATCTCTAGGTACTAGCAGATTTATTGCTTGATTATCTTTTCCAGAATCTTACCAGGTATTGATGTCAGTCTGATGGGTCTGTAATTTCCTGGATCCACAGTGACTGTGGCTGGCTTACAAAATCAAATATGAAAATGATTCTACATTGTACAGCTAGACAATTTTTTTAAAAAGATAGAACAAATAAACAAACAAATAAACAAATGAGAAGAAGAATAAAAAAGGAATTGATACAAAATATAATATCAGTGAGTGGACAGAGAAGCAATGTTCCAATATTTGAGGGGCTGTCACAAAGAAGGGAGAGGTCAACTTATTTTCCAAAGCATCAGAAGGCAAAACAAGAAATAATGAAGAGAAACTAACGAAAGAGAGAAGCAAATTAGAACTAAGGAGAAATTTCCTGACAGCCAGAACAATCAACCAGTGGAACGGCTTACTTCAGGGGCTTTGAGTGTTTTATCATTGGAGATTTTTAAGAGGAGACTGGACAGCCACTTGTCTCGAATGGTATAGAATCTCTTGCCTGAGCAGGGAGCAGGACTATAAGACTTTCAAGGTCTTTTTCAACTCTGATGATGATGGTGGTGATGATGAAGGTGAGGAGGAGGAGGATAAAGTTGCAAATATTATAAAACTAATCTTAACTATCATTGATAGAATTTAACCAGAAAGAATAGTGTTTTTAACTAAAAGGAAAAGGATTTTAAAGATCTCTTTGAATCTCTGCACTAAATGCCAACATTTTCACTGTCTTATTAAAGATAAATTTCCTGCCAGGGGGAAAAAAAAAGAGAAAGAGAAAATGAAAGAGATAAACAAAGAAGAAAATACCAGATATACTTTTTGTGCCCATGATTTTATATTATTTTAGTACCCACTGAACTTGCTAGATCAGTGATGACTAACCTTTTTGCCATCGCATGCCAAAAGTGGAGGGAGCACAGTGGGGTCACATGCACGCATGCCCACATCCATAATTCTATGCACCCTGCCCCCCCCCCGTGCTCCCCGCACTTTTGGCATGTGATGGCATGGTGGGCCTGGTAGGCCTGTTTTTTGCTCTCTCCAGGCTCCAGAACCTTTCTAGGAGCCTGGGGAGGGCAAAAATGGCCTTCCCCCACCCCAGAGGCTCTCTGGAGGCCGGAAACAGTGTTGGCCGGAAACATGCGTGCCAGAGCTGAGCTCAAGTGCCCCCGATATGGCTCCACGTGCCACCTGTGGCACCCGTGCCATAGATTCGCCATCACAGTGCTAGATACTTCTCTAATACAGATGGAGGTGTTCATCTTTGTGTAAAGCCTATTTTGTCTTTAGTGCAAGAAATAATAGGTAGAATTGGATCATCACATAGACGGTTAAAGTAAGAATGAACATATTTCAAAAGTCTCAACATTTTTCTAGACAAGGAAATCAACTCATTTGGTTTTCATTGGAAAACACCCCCCCCTTTTTTTCTTTTTTTGCCTCTGAAAGTTTACAGAATTAGACATACTGAAAACTACCTTGCCTTGTTTCTTCTTATTAAGTTATTATTTTACTCCCAAAGGTAGTTGTTAAGAATTCTATTAATGGAGAGATATGAATTATTCAATGACTAGCATGTTTAGACAGCAGCCTCAGCGCAAAGCCCACACTCAGTAGCATGTTTTATGGAATTCTGCAATAATTTAAAATACACTTAATGTACAAATTATTGATGATCAGCCTAGCCATGGTTAGCAAAAGGGGAAACATTAATTATTTTATTTCAAATAATCATTTTGCTATATCATTTACAATTTTAATTTTTCCTAATTTGTAGGCTAGGCACAAGGTAGGAAAAACATGACTAAAACTGGCGAACAGAGAGAATGTTTACTTTTATTTTTTATCTGAAATAGCACAAGATTTAAATGGGAAATGGGAAACATAGAATGTATGGGCTAATATAAATTCTGGCTACAAATTTATATTAAACCATATGGTTAATAAAAGACAACATTTACATGGAGGTGGAAAGTATGATTCCAAACATATTCACTGTATGGGTTAATGATTCTATATCTACTTTCAGGTTTTTTGAAACAATAAATCTGTGGCAGCAACCTAATGTAATATTATTTCTTTCATATGCAAAATGACAATATTCATGTGCAAGTAATAGTCAAACCAATGTGGACGTAGTCCAAATTTCTAACAATACAGTAATTCTTTAGAAGAAAATGAACAAAGTTGCTGGTGTTGTAATTATTTTATACGTTTAAAGATTGTATAGTAATAAATAGACAATGGTAGTGTCACTGTAAAAGAGCTGCCTTCTCCATTAGAATTGATAGAGATATCATGTACCAAAATGCATGCATGCCTATATAAAGGGCAACATATATTTTATGCATAGAAAAACATCCATTTTAGATAAAATGCCCATTTTGAAAAATTCTGCTTTGGCTCTAGATAAAGAAACACCATATAAAAAGAGGTATCTGCCTTCACTCTAAAATAGGAAACCTTTGTTTGTAATAAGTAATGCATTTCATTCCATTGATAATGATTGGTTAAATTAAAAGATAATTTTTATAAAATGATGCATTTTTTTTGAATAAACTGTGAAAAATGTTTGCTGGTAATATAATCAAACTGAAGGTACACTTTTTTTTCATCTCCAGTGTACATGCAAAAAAGTTATAAAATACTAGGCTCTAGTATGTATTTTGATCCAGAATATTTTAAAAGTGAATGTAAATCGAAACCAAAGATTTTTTTTGAGTTTCATGATCCAACAAAGAGAAACATCTTATGGAAATTTTCTTTTATATATGACATCAGCAGTGAGACTTTTATATGTACTTTTATATGTACAAAGGTAGAAGGATCTACAAATACCTACAGTGGAAGAATGAATGATAAAGCTGATAGAATTGATGGAAATGGCAAAATCCACAGCTTTGATTAAAGACTGAACAATTTATTTGCACTTGAAACCACTTTTGGATGTTTTAATGAAAAACTAATGTAGACAAATTAACCTTAGAGTAAAAATTTGATGACAAATCTGGGTCAGTATTTAGGACCAATAGTTTAATCTTCCAAGCTTTTGGATTTGTGCCGAAACTTCTCTCTATCAGAATGGTCTCTAGCATGAATCCAAAAGCTCAGAAGACAAAACGTCTGGTCCCAATGATCAGCCCAGATTGGATCCTGTAACATTATCCTGGGACATGTACATTTGCCTTCATTCATAAAAGTTTGATGTATTTTTTAAATTCATATCTGTAACAAAGATAGTCTGAAGTAATTATGTTTCTACTTTCTTTACTTCTTTCTTCTTTTTGCGCCTGTGTCTTCTTTCTTTATCTTTTTTCTTTCTTCAACCTTATTTCTTATTTTCTAGTTTTGAAAATAATGACGGTAATAACTGGCTAAATTTCTAAACTGCAGAACTTTATAAAAGGAGAAACAAAGTGATGTGGGTGTAGCGATCCACTCAAAGCAACTGAAATAAACATTTTATTTTTTGTTACTTTCTACTGATTGACTGGTGTTCCTCAGTTCCAGCTTAGATTGAACCAAGACAAAGTGTTTTAATCCTGATACTGTTTAGAGACATTGGTTTTATACATGTTTTTATAGCTGTGGAAGGCTGCAATAGGTGGTGTGATAACATGTAATGACATTTCATGTGGGGGGTAGCTTGGATTATGGCATGTTGTAGAACTGAATTTTTTTGAAAGCTGCATTAAGCCTACTTTAAATTTACATACCACTGGCAAGAAATTTGTTGTTAAGCCTTTGTTGCTAACCTGTAGGATTGCTAGCTCTGGGGTTTCTGTTTCTGGCCAGAACAAAAGAGGTTTTGGTTGCATGTCTCCTATGGACTAGAAATTGCATATTCTGTCTATGGGAAAACAGTAATAGCCTAATGATGTTTTGAGTATGCTCACTAGTCAGAAAATGCTCAATTGCTCAAAAATGGTTGGGGCAAACAATTAGATTGTTGGGAATCTGAACAAAATGAAATCAGGCTTTCTGATAGAAGCCCATAATAAGTTATAAGAAATACTAGAATGTTATTTATAAAGTCTATAATAAAATGATCTTATATTCCTCTTAAACAGGAGTCAAGAAAGGACAATCTTGACAGGTTCTTTTTTCCCTCATTTTTTCATGGTTTTCTGGATTGAGCTCATGTTTTGCTTACGGCTTCTGTGTATCTTCTCCACAAAAGCCCTTCTACTCAAGGGAAGTGAATTAATTTGCTGATAGAAAAACATGTTTTGCATAAACAGTATTTCATTTCTACACTTTTGTTCTGTCCTGAATGTGACTTGTGTGAGAATCTCTTTGAAGGCATCTTGAGAGTTTCCAGATATAGCATACTATAAATACATACTGAATAACTACATAATACAAGAATTGTGATGTGTTAACAAATAATTAAATACAAATGTTAGTTAAAGGAACAAAAATAATACTACTCTATGTAAAATGCCAAACAGAGTTCATTGTGATTTTATTCCCTCTGACCGGTCTTTAATTTTGTTTTTTGTTTTTTGTATGTGTTCTGTGGCTTATTTTTTGCGCAATGTAAATATGAAAACTCCTGCACATATACATTTTTTTATTATAACTCTAACAGCATTGTCAAAAGAAACAAAGCTGAGGACTTCAGCTGAAGAAACAAAAAAAAGAAAAGAAAACTAACCCCATAAGCAAACTCTTGGCAATATATGAGCCTTATCCAAAGTGAATTATGAATGTTAAACAAAAACATATATTTCCTTTGCTTAGTAAAAATGCAGACGTATACATCTCATTAAAAATTGAAACCACTTTGTTTGGGAACATCTTTTACTGAGTCAAGCAGAGGGAATATGAAACTCAATGAGTCTCAAGAGAAAATCTGGCACTGCAATTAGGATTTTTTCCCCTTCTTTTCAATTTGGTCTTCACCATTTACTGGAAAAAATATCACAGTGCAGATATATGTACCAGTAGCATTTGAGATTTTGGCTGAAACTACTTTTGTTATTTCTACCCTTGACATTTTCTGTAATCTTGCATATAATACTAGCGGATCAATGGCAGAATGTGCATCAAATTCTTATGACATGTCTAAAATCTATGGGATGTCTAGACAAGTGTGAAATGGTAGATGGTGAATTTCGGCAGTTGAAATCCATATATAGGTAGTCACTGACTTACAGTCACAACTGGGTTCAAAATTTCTGTTGTTAAGCAAGACAGTTGTTAAATACCTAATGTAGTTTTTGTCCGAAACCAAAAATAAATGCCAAAAACTGGCAAATATCTATCCATCCATCCATCCATCCATCCATCCATCTATCTATCTATCTATCTATCTATCTATCTCAAATTGAAACAGCCATAAATATGTGCCAGTTGCTAAGTACCCCAACCTCAATCATGTGATCAGGGAGCAGTTGTGGCTGTCATTGCTTAACGCATTGTAAGCCACCCTGAGTCTCCGGAGAAGGGCGGCATTTAAATCAAATTAAAAAAAAAAATCACCTCATAAGTATCTTGGGTGGTCTGTCTTAACTTTGAACTAAATATAAGTAGTTCTCACTAAGTAGTGAGAACTACTTATATTTAAAAACCTCTTTCTAAATTAAATTTGTAATTTTCCATTAGCATTGAAAACCAATAGATAACTTACATGGGATCATTAGGCTAAGCAGTCAATTGCTATATTAAGCACAATATAGCCTTGGGGATATAAGCTTTAATCAGAAGTGAGGAAGTATTAGCAATTGACTTGAGTTCTAGCAAATGCAAAAATCACTTTCTCCAAAACAATACGATACGTAATAGATATCACAGTGCCAGTCTGATTCCCTGTCCCTAAATTAAGCAAACAAAACAAAACCACACACAATAATTAATAATAATAATAATAATAATAATAATAATAATAATAATTACAAACCAAAATCAAAACCAAACCAGCAGCAAGGAATAGATATAATAACTTACAGAGGAAAAAGGAAGGACAAAATTATGAGATCAATGTATGCTTTCCCACAGTGAAACCTAAGGGACCAATATATTTATACCTATGACCTCTAGATCAATATCTGTAGTTTCAGGAGGGAAGTTTATTTTGTATCTTGCTATTTTGTTGGCTTTTTCTGTCAGTGGAGCTTTTCCTATTTTGGCTATGTAGAAAAAAAAATCTTATGGTATGTAGCAAAATCATTACATACTCAGATGAGATACTGGTATTCTGCAAAAGCAATCTTGGATATTAATCTTTTGGTGGGGGTTATAAATGCTCACACCAGCTTTGTTCAACACCCTTCCTTGCCTGCTTCCATACAGTAAAGCCTTTACAAAATCCTCCCAAATGCAAATTATCCTTGTATTGGAAAATTACCTTTTTTCCCTACCAGTTTGACACAAGACCTAAAGCCACAGAACTAGCAATTCTGCCAATAATTTTTGTAAAAGGAAACCTAGACTTCCCGTTGTCCACTTGACTTTCTGCTACATTATACTGCTAGTCAAAGTATTAGGAAGTTGAAATTGGAGAGATGAAGAAAGAAATCATTTTCAATTACATTCTACTGTCCATCTTACCTTACCCAGTTACTTGTTCAGTAAGAGGAATGTATTAGACCTGATGCTTAATACAAAGTTTAGTTGCAGACCAATAGGAGTGTTATTCTGAATCTTCAGTTTAGCTGAGAAAAAGATTTCACTTTTGGGGTGGGGGGAGACCTTTGGGAATGGCTATTGAAAAGGGAATGGACAGGAAATGGAGTCATGTAGAAGATTATTGGACTGCATTCATGAATTCCAACTTGCAATCAGAAGATATGATGAGAACTCTTTAATTTTGCAACAAAATTGGACAAACCAAACCACTGTTAATGTTTTAAATCAAGCCAAATCCAAAAGTGGCTGGGAATTCCTGGAAGCCTGGCACTTGGACAAATGGCTGATGACAAATAAAGATAAGCACCATTTGCATACCATTTAAAATCAAAAGCCCAGGAAAGAAACAAATTACCAAGAATATATTCTCTACAGAGTCAACACTAGATAATCAGAAAACAGCACTAGATAATAACCAGGGAAGAAAACAATACCCTAATAAAGGAACTTTCAAAGAGGAAGCACTGGTGGTGCAGTGTTTAGAATACAGTATTGCAGGCTAACTCTGCCCACCATTTGGAGTTTGATCCTAATGGGTTCAAGATTGACTCAGCCTTCTATCCTTCCAAGGTCAGTAAAATAAGGACCAGATTGTTGGGGGACAAATATGCTGGCATTGTAAACTGTCCAGAGAATGCTATAAAGCACTGTGGGGCAGTATATACTGTAAGTCTAAGTACTATTGCTATGGCTAAGTCACACCCCAACCAAGCCTTGTAGGCTAAGCTACTATATACAAACAGTCAGTAAATCCCACTCTATCTCACACATACTCATTAATTAGCCCAGTAATGAAATTTCTGGAAGAAACAACCAAGCTTAGACAGCACCAAGAACCTAACAGAACTGTAAGAGAAAGATATAATATACATAAAAAATATAATGGAAATTGAACAACATAACACAGAATTTGAAAATGAATTGTGTACATATGACAAGCATATGATTGCAAAAAATGTATAAACTTTAGTTGGGATTTGAAATATAAGAGGAACAGTTAAAGACTGTAGGATAAAATGGGTTATGGATTTTAGTTACAATATTGGGATAGAATAGAATAAATTAATGGGAGATAATGTGGATGAAAAGACTGAAAATGCATATTGTGTTGTAATTTAAGAGATAATTTTTACAAAATGAAATATTGTTGGTATAACACCAGAGTAATTATCTAAGATATATAAAAGTACTACTAGTTAATGTTGGAAATGTGAAAAACATGAAAAGACATTTTACCACACACGAAAGACTTGTGAAAAAGTGAAATAAAAAGGAAACAATAAAAAAAGGAGACAAATACATATAATGATACAAAGAATTTTAAAGGATATCATTGAGATTGGACCAAAACTTTTTTTTATTGGGACTTATGGATAGCCAGTTAGAAAACACTTACAGAATATTGTTTTGATATGATAAGTGCAGAAAGATTGTATGCACAAATATGGAAAAATATTGAAATATCCACAATGGAGGACTGTGAAAATAGCAGAATTAGCAAGATGGCAAAACTGGCCTGTTTGGTCAGGGAGAAAACAATACATACTTTTATAAAAACTTTGTGGACTTTTTCCTAACAGTGGGAGAAAAAATGAAATGGTGATTTTTGGATTTGATGACTGAAAAAGAATTGAATAAGAAGTTTGTTGGGAGCCATATGCTGACTCTGTAAACTGCTGAACGAGTGCTGCAAAGCACCGTGAAGTGGTATAAAAGTTTAAGTGTTATTACTATTAAAGAGGGAGAAGGGATAATAAATTTGATTTGTAACTTTTGTAAAAAAGCAGAGAAATTGCTTAATTGCCTTTTGTCTTTAACTGTATTATTTGCTTCACTTTTTCTTTTCTATTTTTCTTTTTTCTATATTTCTATACCTGTATCTTATCTAAGTAAAAGCTCTTAATAGAAATTATTAAAATAATGAAACTTTATTTTAGATCAGAAAGTTCAATCTTCCATTTGTCTCCAGACATTTGGGGTTGTATATGCTGATTCTTTCTTCTGATTTTGTCTCTTCCGTATTTGACATGCCTTGACTTTGGTGAATGCGGTGCTCAGTGAAATACTTCACTGAAATTTGCCAAAAGAGATTTTTTTTCCCACTAATGGTTACGTATGGCTCTAAACAGGACAGTAATCTTCCTGAAGTAGCAAATTTGGAACTTGGAGTATGCTGCTAGATGTTTAGAGATCATAGTAAAAATCATGGCCAATTTTAGATAGTGTGCAGATTGTTATCCCATCCTGATTGGGATGCCTTAGTAAGGGTAATTCAGCCCATTGTTATCTTGATATTATATTATGAAAGTAATTTATAAATTTTGCCTTAGATATTTCTGAGATAATCTATTGACATCCATTGAAAGAGCCACTAAATATATATATAAGTATTATATTGGCAGATGTATTGACTTCCAACACTTTTAGAAACAATTTCAGTACAGTGCTGGAAGGAAGCAGAGATATTGTGTCCTGTTATCTAGAATAGTCATCTCCTGACTGAGTGGTGTCTACCTTGATTTGCTTTAGAAATACATTAAAATGGCCTTGCTTATTAGAACTTTTGGGTTTTGATTGTTGCCATAATATTAGATACTTCAATAGGAGATGCTATTTTATACACTTTTTTAAAATGTCACCGCTGCTTTTAACTGTTATCCTTGATAACTGTACTGGAAAATAGTATATAAAAAGCCAGCTTTTTAACATGATAAAGCAAATTATTTTTGTATACAAGTATAGAATTGTCAAAACATGTAGAACGTCAGAAGCTTTGTCTCAAAGTCACCAGAGAATTTTATTCAGGTTTTGAACAAGTCAAAATATACTAAAATGGTGAGAAATTATATTATCTAGAATCTAAGGAAGTTGCTCAGAAGTATTGAGTTAATTTACAAGAATTTGTGAATTAACTCAATAGTTAATTCCTCTGCTCCCAAAGTTGCGCCCAACCATTTTCTCCTTTGATAATACTGGCATTCCTGCTTATATTGTTAGAATCTAGTGTACTTTACCCAATGGTGGCTTTCAAAATTTTTACTACAGGTTCTGTGGGTGTGGCTTGGTGGGCGTGGCATGGCTTGGTGGGCGAGGCTTGGTGGGCATGGCAGGGGAAGGATGCTGTAAAATCTCCATTCCTACCCCATTCCAGGGGAAGGATATTGTAAAATCTCCATTTCCACCCCACTCAAGGAAAAGGATACTGCAAAATCCCCATTTCCTCCAATCAGTTGGGACTCAGGAAGCAGAAAAAACATGGGGGCAGGGCCAGTCAGAGGTGGTATTTACTAGTTCTTTGAACTACTCAAAATTTCTCCTACCGGTTCTCCAGAACTGTTCAGAACCTGCTGAAACCCACCTCTGACTTTACCGATTACTCATTTTCCTGCTTATAAGGGAAGAACAAAGTAAAGTGTCTTCCAGTTGGAAATCTGGGTCAACTAGTTGTTCTTCATCATCCTCACTTGGAGCAGTTATGTATATAGGTACCATCTGTTTCTTGACTGGGTTTGTATTAAGTATATTATGGTTGAAACAATATACTGTACAAAGGAAATGGGTAATCCGTGTCCAAGAACTAAATGTTTCCATTCCTTTGTGGTCCCTGGGTCAAACTTGTACCTCCGAGGTTTGGGTTATGAAAAATAACTTAGGAAGTTTTAAAATATAAATAAAAAATCTTAAGCATATTGATATTACATAGTTTGCAGAGATATTCCATTTATTACACCCTTATCTTTGGCAAATGTCTTTGTAAAAAGATAAAGGTCATATTAGATAAGGAATAATGAAAAAAGGGCAGGTAAGAGTACTATTGTGGAGATAAACAGCAAAATTTAATACAAAAACTGAGTAAGAAATATGATCATATCTCAATAGTGGATATTAAAATAAGATAATATAAAATTATTTCACATCTGTGTTAAAGCAACATGTCTCAGTGCTTCTAATGAAGCAGTAAGTGCTGAACATGGAAAATATTTTATTTATTCTAAATCTATACAGACTACTTGAAACTTAGATATGAGTGAGCTTCCTTTTAATTTGCTTATAATGCCATGACTAGTGACCCATTAAATCACAAGCCAATTACAAGCTTGTAGTTCTAACTAATTACATCCTGGCAATACACATTAGAATGGTAGCTTCAATATCCATCTCATTAGGAGAAAGCAGAAAAATAAATTACATATTTACCTGGTGTATATCATGTACCTGAAAGTTTATAAAGGAAACTATACTTATTACAAAAGAAATATTACACATAAACTGAATCTTTTGCTAAGTAGGCAACAGTGTAGAAAGAAAAAGAAATATAATGCATAGTAAAAAAATTCTATATATAGTTATATCTTGATAGGAACAAATGAAATTTGACTTTGGGTAACATAAACTACTTCAAAAAATCTCAATGCATGTCTGCACTATGAAAGTGAAAGTTTCACTGGTTACTAAACAATATTATCAATAGAGGCTAGTAGTTTTTCACACATTCAACTCCTTCTGTTACCTGAATCCATGGCCATCTGTCATTTTCTGCTGCAGTCCAAGCATTTATAAGACCTTTCTTGTTAAGTCGTGCATAGTAGGGATACCATTTCTGGAGCCCAAAAAGAGCCCGATGGGTGGATGATGCAGTAATCTGTTGGTTAGAAATAATTCCTCCTTCTATTCCCAATGGTCCAGAGCACTCTGTGCAAGGAATTGGGGAGAGGGCATTGAAAAGAAAGGAAAAAACAAAACAAAATAAGAACTTTCAAAACTGAAGCATAGAATCATGATACTATAGTTTTGAGGATGGAAGATATAAACAGATCCAATAAGAAAAAAAAAATAGTCGAGATAGTGTTTTGTGTGCTTTTTTCCAGAATATGAGTAAGCTCGAATTTTTATTGTAAAGCAAATATAATGCTAACAAATAAATAAGACAAAAATACCAAATCCAATCTAAACATTAGATAGATTCTGTGACTAAGCATAATAATAAGGCTTTCTGATTTACCAATAATTCAAAATTCTGCCAAGAGTTTATACAATATAGTTAGAAAAGTTTCTTCTTATCTTCCATTACAGAAAATGCATAGCATGCACACAGAGAATTGTGTTCTAAACTGAATTTTCTTATGAAATCATTTTGTTATATATTTTATCATATAATGTGTGTATTTGTGTATGTGTGCATTCCTTCTATTTTATTGTATTTTTGCACTGGTCCTCTGAATGCTATTCATTATTCAAAACCAGAACACAGTCTGCTTAGACCAGTGTTTCTCAACCTTGGTAGCTTGAAGATGGGGGGACTTCAACTGTCAGAATCCCCCAGCCAGTGCTATAGTAACGATGTAGCAAATAACACAGTGTAGCCTGCTTTGTACACTAACTGGAAAATAACTGTAAAAGCAAAACTTTGCTCTGCAATTTTGTCTGACACAGGTTCTAGAAATAACCTTTTCAAATTATTTTATTCTTATTTTTTTCTTAAGTTTGCATATATTACAGAGAATATAAATTCAGGCTTCTTTTTATTATTTTTAAGTGTTGATCAAGACACCAATCTTGTAGAAAAGTTATTTACTTCCTTTAATAATATAAACTTTTTTTCAGTATTAAATGATTTCTTGCTGAATTTACGGGTCACTAGAATTCAAGCTAAAAGTCACCCAAAGGTTGATCAAAACTGTTAAATGCAGCTTTTCCAAACCAGTGATCAATTAATTAGCAACTACTTTACAGTTACATTAAGAATCAGGTATCTGAGGGCAATCACATTAAAGACAGATATTTGAGGGCAGCAGTTTATATGGACTATTGGCTGCACATGGTCATTAAATCCAAAACCCATTTGTAATGAAATCTTTAGAGAAAAATAATCTATAGACCTATTTCAATTGCTTAAGAAAACTAATTTCAGTCTAACAAACATTGTTTAAACTGCATCAGTTGTAGATTAATCCAGGTACATCATCCTTTCACTTAGTAAACTATATCTACAAAATCATACTGCCAAGTACTAGAAGGGATCTTCTTAGCATAAAAGATGACTTCTAATAATTGGCAGTGTGATATTGTAGGTCCAATTATAATCATGTAGATGAATTCATTGAAATCTGACAAGTGACTATTTTTCTAATTGTACAACAAAATATAATTTATTGCAAATAAGGGTGTGCCAAAAGAGGTTTGATGTGTGCTCAGAAAAATGAGAACCCCAAAACATTTCATTGTCCTCATGGTAAATGTTTGCAATTCAGGAAGCCACAGTGTGAACAGAACGTGGCAAAGAGACTGATTCCATGGTAGCAAAGGAGTACAAAGTTATATATTCTTCCCTTATTTATTCAATTTATATGATAAATATATATTAAGGGAAAGAATTGGAATTGGAAAAAGATACGTGCGTTTTTAAATTTCGAGGAAGAAACATCAATAACTTGCAGTATGTTGATGAACATATAGCTGAAAATGCACATTGATGATATTACCCTGATAGCTGAAAATGCAAAGGATCAGCAAACCCTAACACCAAAAGTCAAAGAGAATAAATGGGACTACAATTAAAAATAAAGAAGACCAAAATAATGACAACAGGAAAATAAACAGAATTGGCAATAAAGATATTGAAGTGGTGGATAGCTTCTGTCTTTTAGCAATCAATAATAAAGGAAAAATACCCTGCAGATTAGCACTTGGTAGAGAAGCCATGAAGGCCTCAGAAAAGATATTCGAATGCTGTGGTGTGTGATTTACAAATATCAGAATCACGCAAACCATAGTATTCCCTATGACACTCAAAAATTAGATATAGGAAAAATATTGACTGCTTTGAATTTGGTGTTGGAGAAGATTCCTGAGAAAACCATGGGGAGTCAAGAAAACAAAGTAACAGATCACTGAATAAGTCAACTCAGAATTCTCATTTGAGACACAAATGACCAGGAATACATTAATCTGCTTTGAACATCTCATGCAAATACTTAGCTCTCTGGAAAAGGCTCTGATGCTGAGAAAGGTAGAAGAGAAGAGAAAGATCAGCAGCAAAGACGATGGATTCAATTATAGTGGTGATGAATGCATCATTGTGAGACCTTAAAGAACAAATTAAGGATACGATCTCCATGGAGAAAAATTATCTATGTTATCATTAGAAGCTGGGAACTACTTGATAGTACAAAAGGAGTTGTTGTTTTGTTGTTTGCAGTGGTGTCACAGTTTAAATGCATTACTTTTTTCTATCCTGTTAGTAGTGCTTGGTAAGACATCATCAGCAGTTCTACAGTTTTTATATGCCAGGCATGTAAAAAGCAAATCTGTTTCAGACATCTGTGGTTTCCTTCTTCCAATAACTCATTTTGTGAAATTAGGTAACTCTGGCTGTGCTTAGTATAGCATGATATTTGGACTGAAAGCTGACAATTGATTACAGATGACCCTCAGTATTAAAATGTTTAATAGGGATTCATGCATAAACATGTCAATGTGCAATTAAATACAGAGTCATTCAGATTCATTTGCAATTATGCTGTTTAGAATTAGGGAGAAATAAAGCACTGACCATATGAAAGATCATTATAGGTGGTCTGGAATGAGCATTGCAAAAGCTTGTTTGGTTCAAATTATAACCATGTAAGAAACATAATCTCAGTAGCCTTTTTCTCAGTAGCCTTTTTCTGTTCACAGTTTAAAATCTTTTCTGCAGACAACTAGAATAAACAAGAATGCTCAAAAATATTGGAAGATTCCTTCCATTAGGTTTCCATTGGTTCTGTATTATCATATCATAAAATTTTATGATCATGACTCTGGGAACCGTCTTAGAGAACTATCTGTTGTACTGACAGCCCTGTAAAACAGTTGGCAACCATGAATTACTGGTCTGACTTCAGTTCTGCACACATTCAGAGGTAATTGACTGAAGATCCTCCTTTAAATTTCACAAAATAGCACATTTTCCTCTTCTATGACTAATGCATTTATTGAAAGTTCAGAAAGCATGCTGCCTGTATTCAAGGTATATACTTACAGAAGACAATTGCATACATTTGAACTTTGCCCTCTATTGTAGAAGTACTCTACTGTAAACTAAGGACTTGTACTATAATATTTAGTTCAAAATTGCATCACTAAATTCTAAACAATCCTAAAGGAAGCCTTTGCTGATTTTAGATTTGCATTTTACTCTATTTCTAGAGTAAAATTAGGGATAAACTTAATAACTCTACAATTCAAAGGTATTTATTATGAATCATTTGCAATTTACAAGTTACTTGTTCTAATACTTAACTACAATCTTAAGAATTAGATATTACACTGAAAGTCAGCTTTCAAGGTGTGTCCTAATCCCAAAGGAGTTCTCCAAGACTATGTTTTATCCTTGCTTCTTTTTCACTTCCATGTTAACTTACTGATGAAGCATCTTACTTTCAACGCATGCTTGTAAATTTGTGGAGAGGAACAGCGTGCTTTATTTTATGCAAATGATATCCTGATACTATTATAGTCTTCAGCTGCTTCAGGAAAACCTTAGAGATTCTTAATCAGGTAATTAATGTTATTAATTATTATAAACCAAGATTATAGTTGTTGCTATAAGACTAAGGGCCAATCAATTGTAATGCTATTGAATTGGCCAAGTGTTTTAAGTACTTAAATTTGTTTTTTCAGCTCTGATTACAAGTTAAAAATAATAATAGAGCTGGATGATCTTGGCTGTCCAAAGAACTAGGAGAGCTGCCCTGAGATTCTTTTATGGGAAAGAAAACAAAATCTTCAGTTTGACCCACAATCTATTTGCTGGCCTTAGATCCTTTATGGAACTCAGCCCCAGATACAAATTCAAGTTCCTTATTAGTACACGTACAAATCTAACTTCTAAGAAATCTGTTACAACAATGCTTAATGCTGTTTCTTACCTGGAAATGGGATCCTGAAGGAAGAGAATAGCATGCCCTGCTCTTGCACTAGCTATTTTAGAACATTATCAATAACATGTAGCCCTTTCTATATTGGCTATTGATTTCCAGTTTGCTTTTTTTATGAAATTGACAGTTCATAAGAAAATGCTACCATATAGTTTCACAGCAAAGTATTTTTTTTAAATCAATGGTCCATTGGCTAAGAATCTTCTTATGCAATTCTAACTGCCCAGCCTCCACATTCCCCCACCCTCACTGTGCTAGTTTTTCCCCAAGTGCTGGGATAGGGTAAAGTGAATGAAAGGATTTAACAAGGGATTGCACATGGAAGATTAACTTCAGTGCCTGCCAGGCTTTTAATGTTTAGGTCTTTAATAAATATGTTTATTATGTTTTTTATTGGAGTTATTTCAATTGTTGACTGGAAGCCATGCAGAATATAGTGTAAGATCAGTGATTATAATAAATATTTTAAACTAAATAAATAAACTCATCACAGACTTAGGTTTATTGATACCATCTACAATTAACTCATCTTTAATTGGTTCCAGGAGATGTGGTGAGTACCAAAAATAATGAGTTTTTTCCCATAAGGAATAATGTAGAGAGTCACAAGGCAACTGAAACTGACAGGTTCTAACTTGAATACCAAACAAATAATGAGTACCAGGACAAAATTTTAGCTTCAAAATGAGTACCAAATTCAATGAGTTTCAAAGCAGTTGAGTACCAAGGTACCACTGTAGATCTAGCAAATGCCCCTTAGACCATCAATCAAAGAGACCAAATCTCTTGTTCACTAAGCCAATCTGAGTAGGTATATAGATGTACATATACATATATAATTACAGTACATACACAAACATATATACCAGGGGTGGGTTCTAAATTTTTTTACTACTGGTTCTGTGGGCATGGCTTATTTTGTGGGCATGGTTTGATGGTCATGTGACAATTCTTTAGGATTTAGCAGAGGTACTGGGTTTTAACTGCTTGCAGAGCCGTACCAGTCTACCCATTTGTTTTTGGAGTGTTCCGGTCTACCTATTTGTTTTTGGAGTGCACTGGTCTACCACCACACTGCCTTTTACCACTGATCAGCTATAGGGCAGCCCTTTGAAGCGCCATAGCAAGAGTTTAAACAATTTTTTTTCCTTCTAGCCGATCAGCTGGCATTCGGGAGGCAGCGAATAGATTTAGCTGGGGGCGGGGCCAGGCAGAGGTGGTATTTACAGGTTCTCCGAACTACTCAAAATTTCCACTACTGGATCACAAGAACCGGGGAGAACTGGTAGCAACCCCCCACGGATATACACCTAAAACAGTGGGGTCTTTGAAGTTCTCTGAGCCTGATGGTTGTTTTCTTCCATTACCAAATTAGGTAACATGAAGTTACAAATATTTTCTTCCATTAGAATTCCGAACAATAACTGCAAAAAAACAAAAAGCAAGCAAACCAAGTATCCTGAAAGCCTACTCTAAAAAAGATGAAATTGGCAATTGAAAACAGATAAACAAACAAACAAACAAACAAACAAACAAACAAACAAGGAAGGAAGGAAGGAAGGAAGGAAGGAAGGAAGGAAGGAAGGAAGGAAGGAAGACATACTCACATGTGTAGATCCCTCACAGCAACCATATAAAATCATCATGGAAAGACATAGAGTGCCTATGTAAGTAAGGATGATTTTCCCCCCATTTTCCCAGCTATTATGAGTTGTGGTGATTAGAATGCAGTACTGAAGGCTACTTCTGCTGACTACCGGCTGCCTGAAATTTGGCAGTTCGATTCTTACCGGTTCAAGGTTGACTAAGCCTTTCCGAGATCGGTAAAATGATCCAGATTGTTGGGTGCAATATGTTGACTCTGTAAACCACTTAGAGAATGCTGTAAAGCACTGTGAAGTGGTATATAACTCTAAGTGCTATTGCTATTTCGTGTTATCTACAGTACAGTAGATAACAGTATGTATGTATGTATGTATGTATGTATGTATGTATGTATGTATGCACACAAGAAATATAATAAAATTACAGAATTTTTATGTCAAATGAAAATGATGAGCTGTGCAGGGAGTTACAGAGATCAAAGAAAAATTATGGAAGTGAAATTGTATTTGACATACATATAAAGATAATTCTCAGTGAAATGGGAGAAGGTTCACAAGTAATGGCTGGCAAGAAATTACTAATCTTTGTAGGGTCAGAATATCTAAGTAGATGAACATTATCTGCCTGATTCAGGTGATAGCACTCATGCAGCCCTTGTGATGTGCAGCCTTACATTCAATCTGAAGAAAAGAACATTGCGGGCCATGAAAAATCACTACATTTTTGTCAAGTGTCATATTCAAAGATATGTTAGGATGAAACTTTTTTCAGATAAATATAGGACAGTGAAATGGGTTAGTAATTTATATTATTACTATTATTATTACTATTACTATTATTATTATTATTATTATTATTATTATTATTATTATTATTTCAATTTGTATACCACCCTTCTCCTATTGGACTCAGGGCGGTGCACAGCCAAGAATAAAAACGTATCAATACAAAATTTAAAATCAATTAAAAGAATTACACGATTTAAAACAATCCAACTAAAACCCAATTGACACTTAAAAACTACAAACTACAAAAAGACTAAGAAAGGCTAAAAGGGGGGGAGGGGTTACGCCAGCCCTGCTTGATGAAAAAGAAAAGTTTTTAGGGCACGGCCAAAGGCCTGGAGATCTGGTATCCTTCGTATCTCCGGGGGCAGATCGTTCCAGAGGGCAGGTGCTGCCACAGAGAAGGCCCTCCCCTGGGGGGGGGTGTCACCAGCCAACATTGCCTGGCTGACGGCACCCCGAGGAGTCCCTCTCTGTGGGAGCATACTGGCTGGTGGGAGGTTATTGGCGGCTGAAGGCGGTCCCGCAAATACCCAGATCCTATGCCATGGAGTGCTTTAAAGGTGGTGACCAACACCTTGAAGCGCACCCGGAAGACCACTGGACGCTATGCAGCTCGTGCAGGAGAGGCATCACATGGGAGTGCCCTCTCACTCCCATAATCCCCCGCGTGGCCGCATTCTGCACCAGTTGGAGCCTCCGGGTTCTCCGCAAGAGGAGCCCCATGTAGAGAGCATTGCAGTAGTCCAGGCGGGAAATGACGAGTGCCTGAGTGACTGTGCGTAAGGAGTCCCGATCCAGATAGGGCCGCAACTGGCGAATCAGGCGAACCTGATGAAAAGCCGCCCTGGCCACGGCGTCATGGGCTTCTCTAAAGACAGCCGTGAATCCAGGAGGACCTTACACATACTAGACCTTATACCCTGCATGAGGTGACTTTAGAAAAGTTGCCAGCCACATTTATTAAAACATCTCAAAGTCTTAGAATGTTATATTCTCCCTTTTAAAATTGTGAAAAACGGTAAGTTTTCCATCTTCTGTAGCTTGAGGAAAAGTTCTCAGTTTTCCTCATCAGATGTCTGGCTATCATTTTCCACCCTGTTGGTTGTGAAAGAAACCAAGGGTCCAGCAAATGCCAATTGTAATCTATCAAATGAGATAGAATTTCAGTGATATTATCAGCCTTGAGTTCTCCAGCTTCTGATATCAGTGGTAACTTTTGTTAAAGACACAACTATAAACAATGTTTATCTTGCTACAGCTTCCTGTTCAATATCTCTGCCTCACTGTATGGCTGGTGTTGGATACAGCTTCTCTGCTAAACAACCTTTGTCTAACACACACATAGTTTTACAGCTGATGTGATTATATGACTGTTACTTTCTTTGGTTATATCCAATGCTGCATTAATGATATGAAAAAGGGAGAGGGAGGAGAAAAAGAACGACAGGATTATGTAGAATTTCTTCATACTAATACCAGAATATGCAACAATGATGGGAAATTCTAGCTTGATTTTTTTTCTGTCATCTTTCACAAATCCTCAACAGCTTAGTCAAATGAGATTTGAGTGAATAAATATTTCAAGGGCTCATGCATAAGATAATTATAGTTGCCATGTGCTCATTTATTTAAGACAGGGAAGCATTAATACAGAGAAATGATTTAATACATTTAGAGCCCCAGAACAAGCTTCCAGAAAACCATCAAGAAGCTTGGTTGAAGCCTGATTTATAGCAAGAAAATGCTAAATATTAAATTAGAGAACATAGAAACTTTGAATGGAAAGATCATTTCTGAAATTTGCAGACAGCAATTGTTAGTAGGTAAACAATGGTGCAGCCTCAAAAAAACCAAAAAAAAATTCTATTTAGGAAAAAAAACATATGCATGAAAAAATAGGTTTTCTACTAGAATCTGTATGAAATATGTGGTCCATCCACAACAATATAACACTTATTGATTCTCACTAGAACTCCAGTTCTCAACAACTACATTTTGAAAAATTGTGCCAGGAATTTATCTCCGGCATATGTATGATGTGGAATATAGTAAAAGCTTGTTTTACTCCTTCTATTCCTAAAGTATAATCATAACCAATGAATCATAAACAACTCTACTTTTTATGTATTGTATATACAATATATTGTATTGTTTCTTGTTATATTTGCTAGACATTCTGGGAGCGATAACATGATAATGTATTTCTTTGAAAAAGTTTTCAAATTTATTTGTTTGAAAAATGTTTATATAAACTTCCTAACAGTGACCTACAAGCAACTACTTTATACAAAATTTCAAAAATGTTCTGAGTTGAATATATTACAATTTAATTTCAAAGCAAGAACAAAATGAAGTTAACAGATATCTTAATTGAAAATCTGTTTCATAATATAAACTTACATTGGCTTTCTGTAATTGCACAAATTCTTATAATTACCAATGTTTAAATAGGTTAAGCTTATAGTAAAAAATGCTTGGTGTAATTACAAGCAGGGGCAATCTATTATATAGTATGTTATGTTATATATTATATAAATCATTGATTTACATAAATAGCTGATAGTTTTCAATTACACAATTTCTATAAATATACACAATGATAGTTTTTGTAATTACAATATTGCTACATAATTAGGGATTTGACATGCCATAAACATTTGTGAAAGAACAGGGAACTTTTCTACATTAATGTTATAGTCTCTGAGAACAATCTTGTACTAAGATTACAAGCTAGCATTTTAATATGCCATAGTTTATATTTATAGCTCATGAGTACTAAAACTTCAGGAACTGAAGTTTCAGAAGGTCTGTAGTTGATTTTTCTAAAAGGTGATTTTTAACATTTCTCTGGATAGTATAGACCTGAAATCACCTGTTCATTTCATTATATATGAATTATAAATTCATTTTACAATTAACTATAGTTAATGGAAATATAAGAATAAGAGAATTTTCCAAGAAATTTATGTTTTGCTACACAGATCAGCATAATTTATATACACTGTATCCCAATATTCCAATATATTATGTGTGGGTATCAATTTGCCCTTCAACAATATCTTTTGCAACTCAGCAGTACAATATAAAAATGTGTACCAAACCTATTTCTTTGACAGTTTTAATCAAGGATGACGCATGAAACTCAGGCTTACAAAATTGGATCACCCACTGCTAAACTACCAATTTTTCATATATAGACTTAAGAGTAAATTGTAAGCAATGCTGTTGAGTTTTATATCCATGTAGTAACCAATTAGCTTCTTTACAGTCCAATATTGATTGACTATTTGTTAATGTTTCTTTGCTACATATATACAGTAAAAATGATTCTCAGTAGATTATAGTAGATTATTACAGAATTGTGTGAAGTCTGAAACAGATTATAAAAATTACTCTACTAAAACAGTGGAATGGAAAGAAAGATGCTGAGTTATTCTAAAAAGGTAGTTATAAATCTACTCTGGCTGCAAGACACAGTATTATTTCAGCCAGCTTTATCTTACCTTCATTTAAATATTGTGCTTTTTGATCTCTTTTGTAGATGTAACATATTCACTTTTATTACCTACATACTAAGCACTAGAAGAATCAGAGTGAAATATATTTATTTAAGGTATACTTACTATATTGGCAATTTCTCCCCATGAATTCACCTGGGCACTCACAGGAATAGTTAGCTACCAGATCAGTACAAATACCATCATTCTTGCAGGGTTCAGCTTCACACTCATTCACATCTGTGGAGAAGGAATTAAATCCTTGGTCAAAAAAATCTCCATTATCAGAACAAGTCTAGTACTTGGAAAGATTGCCTATATAAAGTATAAACATGTTTTCAGTTAATGAAAAACTATAGAGTTTTGTCTTTTTCAGATATATAATTAAGAGCCAGGCATCTGTTAGTAATAAAACATGGAACATAATATAATCAAAAGAAGCATCTTAACATCTGCATTGGTTTTCATGGAAGAATCGTTTAATTCTCAAATCCTGTTTATTAAAACAAAGACAAACAACTAACCCCCTCTTTTGAATTTTGCTTGAACTAAGTCCATGAAAACAAAACAGTAAAATAAACTTTTAACTAAAACAAGAAATGTATCATTGACTACTCCAAACTTTCAGACATTGCACAATATCAAAATGCTGCAGTTGGTACCGTAGCCTATATTTTCGAACTAGGTGTTTAACAAGTTCTGGAATTCCCTCCAGCGTCCTGTTTTTGGGTTACAAAGTAATAATAAATTGCATCTCTGGATATGTTTCTACTTTCCCTTTTCCCCTACGTTCCTGGATTTGCTATATTTGGGAGGGTTTTTGTGTGTTGAGAAAGAGGGTGACCTCTGTCTGGCATGAAACAACATGAAACAAAAAGAGCCTGGGTGGTGCAGTGGACTAAACTACTGCTGTTAAAGTAGTACTTAGCTGCCAGCTGCCTGCAATTATTGTGAGTTCAATTCTCACCAGGCTCAAGGTTGACTCAGCCTTCCATCCTTTCGAGGTAGGTAAAATGAGGGCCTGGTCTGTGGGGGCAATAAGCTGACTTTGTATAAAATAGAACACTGCTCAAGGACGGCCAAAAATCCCTACTAAGCAGGTATATACAAAAGTATGAAGGCTATTGCTTAATGCATTGTAAGCCACCCTGAGTCTCCGGAAAAGGGCGGCATATATAAATCGAACTAATAATAAACAATCAACAACATTCTGAGATGTGCCCAATAGAGTCACAAAGATAGATTGAGCAATATTTTTCTGGAAGTTTTTTTGTCTACCATCCCTGGCTAGGAAATAGGCTAGGCCTATTTTCTAACTTTTTCTCCCATCTTCCCCTTCCTCTCCACATCAGATAGGGTCTCTCTGACACCAAATTTGAAATCGGAAATAAAAAAGATAGAAATTCTAAAGAGAAAAACTTGAAAATAGGTATTCACTTTCATTTTCAATGGCTGCTTTTTATGTTTCCTGTTATTCAATTAGCATTCTCAAAGATTTCTTCTTTGGACTGCATTGAGTTCCAAAATAATATAAATTTTGTTTTTTTTAAAGAGCCAAGTACAATCAGTTGCATTCTAGGATTTAGTTGTGGAAATGTGTACTTCTATGCAATTTTAACAGTTGTACAAAGAATTCTAGAAATGGATCACTATAGCTTTTTCTACCCACTAGGCAGAGTATGCCATGGAGTCCTGCAAAAGTTGTAGTTGTCCCCTCCCTTCCTTCCTTCCTCTTTCTTTCTTTCTTTCTTTCTTTCTGTCTGTCTGTCTGTCTGTCTTTCTTTCTTTCTTTCTTTCTTTCTTTCTTTTCTTTCTTTTCTCTTTTCTTTCTCTCTCTCCCTCTCTTTCCCTCCCTCCCCCCTCTCTTTCACTCTCTGTCTATCTGTCTCTCTCTCTGTCCCTCTGTCTGTCACACACACTCATTCCCCTAGACTGAAATTAAAATACACTCCCATCAACGAATGGCTCAAATTTGCTGGTATTGGATTTTGGCCAACTTGACTGAATCTATTTGTTGATTGAAAAATTAGAACTTTTCTAAATATGAGAGAGAGAGAGAGCAAATATTATTTCTTCTTCTTAATTGCTTTTAATATACACTGAGATAGCAATCTTAGTAATTCATTATTTTTATTGTAATTTCACCTATTAAAAATATGTCTTCAGGGCAACAATCACCACAATCTTCTTGAACTCTATTACCATGACTGACAATTTATATATATGACCATAACACAAATGGTTTATTTTGTTATTTTTGTTACTGAGGAAGAAGTGGCTAAACAGAGTCAAAACATTATCAGTCATCACAATTTACAGAAATATTAAAATCCTTTAAGAATAATTCTGATCTACAAATGGAAAAACTATTTCAAGAAAGTACAAATTTTGTATGAAAGCAAACTGCCAGCAAATGACACTAGTAGTCCACTGTTGCCTATAAAAATACCTTAACTGTTCTACATGTTGTCTTTAGTTGTCTGTATCATTTCATAATTTCAGATCTCTGTAATATGATAATTGTTCACATGCCTAAACAGTAAATTAACTATAGATGATTATTTCAATCATCTTCTCAAAGGAACGAGTCAATGAATATATATGTATTATCAAGTTTAATAATTTATCATGTTGCATTAATGCAGTCTGTGGAAATTGTAGGGCATTATTTGTGCCACAATATTTTGAAGAACTGAGAGCCTTGGTGGTGCAGTGGTTAGAATGCAATACAGCAGGCTACTTCTGCTGACTGCCAATTGCCAGCAGTTTCACCAGACTCAAGGTTGACTCATCCTTCCATCCTTTCAAGGTCGGTAAAATGAGGACTCAGCTTGTTGGAGGCAATATGCTGATTCTGTAAACCGCTTAGAAAGGTTGTAAAGCACTGTAAAGCAGTATATATAAGTCTAAGTGCTATTGCTATTGCTACATCCAGCTTTCATATAAAAGGACTAAAAGTTCTGACTTGTAAAAATTCCATCATTAAGTAGGAATTAGTAACAATAGTTTTCTGTATCTTTCTGGTGTTTTGCAGTCCAGATCCAGTAGTCTTGTGACAGGCAGCAGCAACATGACCATTAGTCAATAGACTAACCAAATGGAAATTAGCTCCTAGTTTGGCTCTTCGATACAGTTTAAATGGAAAGGCCAGCCAGTAAGATAAATGTCCTGATCCTGTTCACATACGGACACATCACAGGTGCAGTAAAAAGGTTTTATTTGAGGCTTTCCAAATCCTGAATAGTCTTCTCCAGAAATTTCCATGCCAACAATCACACACTCTTCCAAGAATTCATAGTTTAGTCCAGGAACAAACCTGGCAAGAGTCCACAAGGCAAGACAAATCCAAAAGGCAGAGGCAAGGCTGAGGCAAGTCCATGAAGCAAGGGCAAAATCTGTGAAGCAAACCTAGAAGTCAAAACACAACCCAGGATCCAACAGTCCAAGTCAGGAAACAAGATTCAAGACAAGAAACATAGTGGCTGACAAATGCAAGGTAAGCAAATGGTTGTTGTTTCACTCCACTCACTGAACTAAGTAGCTGCTGCCCGGTCAGGCCATCAAGAAGGGTGAAGCTGCCACCTCACAAGTATTGTAGCCTGGCTCACCTTCATTGTGCCTGCCTCCTGTCAGCTCTCAGAGCTCTTGGCTCAGACGGAGGCAGTTCTTCCTCATCTCTACTGGCCCGCTGAAGCTTTGTTCTCTGTCCTGAAGACTGAGAGTTTCCAGTTGCAGCTGTGTTCCTTGTGTGCCTAGATCAGCCAGTCACTTGTCCAGTCACTGTCTCCTGCAATTGTTCCACAGTCTTCAGCCTCACTGCTCCTGACTTGGAGCCTCTGGCAAACTTTGAACATTCCTCCATGGCTCTATCTGAGGTGCCTGTAACTGGCTGTTCCTCATCTGAATAGGTATCTAGAGAGGCATCTGGGCGGGTGTCTTGGGAAACTGTCACATTAAGCCTGTACACTAAGCCAGGTATTAATTAGGGACCACATCCAGTGAAATTTAAAATAATTTTTCATTGTTCAAATATAGTGGCTTTGCTTCACTATAGTTTCATTCTCTCCCAATAAACTATGCCCAGGTTCATTTTTTACTTAGAAATTATTTCTGTTTCCTTATGTAGTATTTTCCAGTTTTAATTCAGTGATGAACAATGTCCAAATTAGAGGCATCCATTTTTCATGAATTAAATAGGTTATGGGTAGTTTATTTGTTTTTTATTTAAAGGTGAAGTATTGCCTAAAGAGAGAAAAATACTCTCTTTAATGTCCTGGAAGACAACAAAGAGATGGGGCTGAATTGATTCAGTATGACTTTTCTTTTAGTCTTTCCACAAAAAAAAAGACAAACTTCCAAATCTATGTTCAAAATAAATCAATACTTTCTAAGAAATTGGAAAAAAAGGATAGTAGAAAAATTAAATATATTCAAGGTTTATGTAAGAAACACTTGTTTCAATACAGAGGCTGAAACAAAATTCATATTAGGTTACACATTTTCAGATAAACACATTTTACTAAATGATAAAAATGAGAATAAGCATTTGGTTTATGGTATGAGGCATTGATTAAAGCAATTTTTTTCTTTTTTGTTCCTTCCTTCTTTATAATACAACTTCTGAAATCCTGTCTATGCAAATTCCATGAAAAAAGTGTTTCAGAATGCACAAAAGCACTTTAGAAAACCCCTGATTTTGAATTGTGAAAGCAGCCATGTCTTTTGGGATCTTTGCTTTGGAAGATACTCCTCAGACATGAGGAGATAGCCAGGAGCAGCTACTCAAGCAGCCAAATGAGCTTTAAAAGAGACAGATCCTCTTTTACAAAATTTGCTTGTAAATTTTGTGAAAAAAGTATTTCTGTCCCTTACTTAGCTTATGAGGGATAGCAGAATTCTGCATTAACCCACAATTTTACATTGAATTCTAAAATTCAATCAAGCACCAAGTGGTGTACAGTATAAACATCCATCTGTGTACTTTAGAGACCAATGTGATGTTGCAGCACCAGTTTGCATACAGGCGTGTTCCTTGATTCCCCCAAGGTTCCTTGACCCACATGACCTGTGATATTTTCAACTCTATAATTGTCAAAGATGGAAATCGTCAGAGATGGAGGGTGGTGCAAAATGGTGTAGTGCCTTTGAGGATTCCCTATATCTGTGCCCCAAATACACTGTATGGTGAAATAATAGAATCAACATTGTGCCATTGCTGGACTATGTGTATTGTGTATTGTGATAAGAAAACATCAGAAGCTGCATCACCATAGCACAATGTTTTGTTTTGTTTTTAACAAAAGTAACAAATTCTGTGATGACTCTGTCTATGGGTAACTACAGGGAAGGTTAGGAAGGGAGGTTCGGTGTCACATATATCATGATGTCACTGTGCCAATGATATACACTATTTTAATCATTCACACAAAGACATGACACACAAGCACAAGCTACAGATTCTGGACACCCGTGATAACTATACAAATCAATTACATTTTAATTTCATTGTTGATCAAACTTTGTAACTACAATTTGATATTTGGACTTGGTTTTATTTTAACTAAATATTAAATATGTAACTTTAAATAGATATTTAAATATCTAAATATTAAAGCATGGATAGTTTCTAAACACAAAGTATGAATGAAGCTTAAATTTACATAATTGTTGTAGATTTGTTTACCCATTTAAATTATTCTATTAAAAACATGATCATTTTGCTGGGTAAACATCTTTTTTAAAGCTGTAGTTATTACCCTCTTCCTTTTAGACTTATGATGTCACAACGATAATTTAATGCTTTTCTGTAATGATAGCAATTTAACAAAAGCAGCAATATGAGCACAGTGCTCCTGGCAGTTGGTTTTTAAGCAAACTTTCTCCATTTTTTTTTTTGCTGATCTCAGAAGGTTTGGGTTTAGTTGAAGCTTTTGTTTAATTTAGCAGTCTCTCTCTCTCTCATATATGTGTGTGTGTGTGTGTGTGTGTGTGTTAGAGAGAGAGAGAGAGAGAGAGAGAGAGAGAGAGAGAGAGAGAGAGAGAGAGAGAGAGATAATAGGCAGGATGCCAACTGCATAAGAGCTAGAACTGCTGCCATATTTAGGAAGAGAAGATATTTTTTTGTATGAATTAGACCAAGCGTATCAAACTTGCAGCCCATAGGCCGGATGTGACACATGCTGGTCTCACCCCTGCCCGGTTTAGTGACGGGGGAAAAAGTCCCGATACATCACGTGATAATGTGATGATGACGCGAGTTTGACACCCCTGAATTAGACCAAGGCCAAACTAGAAACAAGTTTTAGGCACCTCAGTTTTAAAGAGATGTTAAATACATTTTATATAGTTAAAGAGTATGTACTCAAAAGACACTAATATATCTGTGTAAAATGTGTAAACTAATATTCAGGTGGCCTCTGAACTTAGTTGTTTGCTTGCATATGTTTCATTACCTCCCACAAAATAACATCATCAGTGCAGGTGACTGGAGTTTGCTCTCTATTAATATGCAGTAACTTGGCCTGCCATTTTTTGGGGGGGAGGGGGAGTTGGAAAGTGGTTTCTCCTTGGTACTTCCTTGATTAGGATATTAGTTTCTCCTTGATTGTTTGTCCAGTGTTAATCCCTACTGATCAGAGTATTGACTGCTGGAGACAATGTATTCTGGTCTTTTTATTTGCATCTTAGCTTTTTTATTGTCTCTAAATGTCTATATTTCCAAGAAAAAATGGATACAGAGAAATTCAATAGTAAAACAAAGTTTAATAGGGTGGTAAAGTTAAATGCATGAATTACTTATGCTCTAGAAATGTTTAGAAAGTCTACAAGTTCAGCTGCATAGTTTTGGCTAAAGAAGTAAAGTTCATTCTGATATTCTTTTTCACACTTCGTTGCAGATTTCTGTTTGAAATTATTAAGTAGCATATTTTAAGCGTATTTTCCCCTAGGCTCATGTGGCAAAAACCACTCAATCTTGGGAAAATATGCATTTGGCTGAAGGTGTTCCTGACAAGTGCTATATCCATGCCTACAATTGCTCCAGATCATAATACTGCCTTTTTAAATTTTATAAGAAATAAAACCTTGGGAGAAATAGATGAATGGAATTTGCACCTGAGGAAAAATTCAGACATATGGATGAGGGTAAAAAATAAAAATTGCCATTAGAACAGATGTGGATACCAGCCACCAGAAATAAAAATTGCCATGCAGCAAGTCATAGGGAAACAATATATCAAAATCAGAGAATGACAGCTGTCTGATAAGAAACATCATGCAAAGTCATGTAATAGTTATGTACTGGTCAAGAAAAGGCTGACATGACAGAGAATGGAATATGATTTTCACCATGACAAAAAATAAAAGGATAAGCTGTCCAAGTTCTGTGCTGAAAACTCCCCAATTTAGGCACATGCCATCTATGGAGTCTTCCCCAATATCCATGCCTTACCTCATCAGTACTGTAATGGGAAAACAAATATGTAATTACAGTACAGTACATTACAAATGTGTAATGTTTAAGGAATTCTAATAAATTGCTTAATAAATTGTGACAACCCCTCAAGTATTGGAAGACTGCTATCATATCATTCCTAGTCCTTCTATTTTTAGGCTAGACACATCGAGTTCACTCAATCATTCATCATATGCTTTAGCCTTTAGATCCCTTATTTATTATTGTTGCTGTTTTTTGCACTCTTTCTAGAGTCTCAAAATATTTTTTGTATTGTGATAACCAAAACTGATCCCAATAGACAAAGTATAGACTCACCAGTGTGGTATAAAGCAGTACAATCACTTCACACTATCTTGAAACTATCCTTTTATTCATGCAACTTAGGACATTAGCTTTTTTTGCAGTTGCAGCACACTACTGGATTACACTTAAATGGGGATTTACTGGAATCTCTAGATTCCTCTCATAGTTACTACTACTGTGCCAGTATTCTATATTTGTGCATTTGGTTTTTTCCCCTTAAATGTAGGATCTTACATTTCTCAGTACTGAATTACATTTTGTTGAATAAGGCACAACATTCAAATCTGTCAAGATACTTTTGAATCTTGAGTCTATCGTCTAAAGTGTTAAGTATTCTGCCCCAGGTTAGTGTTGTCTGTAACTTTGATGAAGTTCCCCTTCTATCGCTTCATCTAGAACAGGGGTGTCAAACTCACATTGTCATGGTGGTGTCACGTGACGTATTGGGACTTTCCCCCCCTTTGCTAAACCGGGTGGGACGGAGCCAGCACGTGACACATCCGGCCCATAGGCCATGAGTTTGACACTCCTGATCTAGATAATTTATGAAAATGTTGAAGAGTATTGGGCCAAAACAGAACCATTGCATATTTCCCTCTAGATAAATGTAGTTCTATTGAGGACTAACTACCCACTGAGCATGGTTGGTTAGCCAGTTACAAATCCATCTGTTGGTGGTATTCCCTATTCCAAATTATTCTATCTTATGAAGAAATAGGCAGAGGTCACTTTCATCAAATGGGATGATCTGTTGTTGACAAACTCACGCTGGCTCCTAGTAATTGTTTTGTTCATGTGGGTGCTCACAAATGCATTGTTTCATTATCTTTTTCAGGACTTTTCATAGATATTGATGTCAGACTGCTTGGTTTGTAATTCCCTGGATCCCCCCTCCCTTTTTTTAAAATTGTAGATTGGAGATTTGGAGATACATCAACGTTTTTCCTCTGATATTTCTCTGATGCTCCAGAAGCTTTAAAATATTTTGTTCAATAGTTTCAAGATCACATCTGTCAGTTCCTTCAGAACCCTGGGATCCATCTGATCCTGGTGATTTGAACTCATCTAGAATGGATAGGTGTTCTCTTACAATTTTCTCGCCTAATTTTGACTTGCATTCTGATTCTGTCTCCTAGGGTGCTGCTCTTAATAGGTTGGACAATTGTTTTTCTTTTTGTGTGACGACAGATGCAAAGAATTCATTTGTTTGATTCCAGAGTAAAGAGAAAAAGTAAAATAAAATTCTTCAACTCATAATTTACTTTTCTTGACTTGTTATAATAAATTTTAGATAGAAATGATGCTGTGCATTTAACTAATGGTAGAAAAATCCAGAATATCTATTAAAAAAGCCCTCGGGAAAGACTTCCTATTGAATTAAATAACATGGTAGCAACTGTCTTGGGTTAGTTTTAAAATGAGCAGAAATAGAGAATACAGGAAACCTATTAGCATAAATACCTACTTTTTAACAACCCTTTTTATCTTCAGCCATCATTAGCTGAATGAACTGCTGACAACATCAAGATAAAGCTTTGAAATTGGAGATTGCAATATCCCATTTTCTGATAGAAAGAAAGAAAGACACAGAGAGAAAGAAAGAAAGAGAAAGAAAAAAGGAGAAAAAGAGAAAGAGAAAGAAAGAATCTTATCTTTATTTTATGGAAAAGACTCAAGCATGAAGATTCCTACTGTTGCAATAAAAATAGAAAATCATCTTGTGGAACTGTCCAGTAAAAATTCTGATGCTCAGACACATCCACAATTACAGCCAAACAGATCTGCTGAATCAAACACATGCAGTAATTAGATAACTATGCAGAATATCAGTTCTAGATATTTCTTCATCAAGCAGGAAAGGTAAATACCATTTTAAAACTTACTGTGCTGGCAGTGTATTCCATTAAATCCAGCTTGACATTTGCAGATGTAGCCTATGAATGTATCTCCTCTGTAGGCTTCACTGATTTCACATGTTCCACCATTATGGCAGGGATTAGGGAGACATGGCCCTGAAAGAATGTTTTAAAAACACAAATGAAATACTGAAAAACTCAACCCTCTTGTAAATCTAATTCACTCATACCCTAATAAGCTTTTCAGATAAATTGATCAATGTTCTGTGTCACTTTTTTGTTGATATATTTTTCAACTATCCCAGTATATTTGATTATTTTTTTAACCAAAGCACATTTTCACAGGTAGAAAACAGGCCTCTGGCACTTACTTTATCTGAAAAGCATTTGAGAAATTCCACTTTTTTTAGATTAGGAAGTGGGAGTGACCACTTTCAAGGCTGAAAAATTCCCCAAATGCCAGGGATGAAATTCATAGAAACCTTCTATTTTATCAAAATGTAATTTTTAATATAACAGTGCTACTGCTGAAAGGATTCACCCCATAATATATCATTCCTGAAGGCCTGTTTGAAACAGCCAGATTTTGATGGCTTTACTTAATCTTGCAGTTAGATAAAGCCAAAATTCTGGCTATAACCCCAAGGATATAGTATAAACATACCCAATTGAATTAGATAAAGAACAGAATAGGAAATCCATGGGCTTTAGGCTGAGTATGCTTCTGTTAAGCACTGTTTACCAAAACAAATTATTCTACCTGTGGCATAACTGAAGGTTAAAGACATCCATTCTACAGTGAGAAGTAAAAAAACAAAACAACAAAAAAAAAACCCTAATGAAAATTTTGGAATGGCTGATGAAGGTTGGGAACAGATGATGAAGGATCTGTATTAACATATGTTTTTTTTTAAAAAAAATAATCTTTATTCACATTTATAGTTAAAAAAGACAACAACACATCAAACAAATAACAAAACAAGACAACAGAATAAAGAACATAAATATGTATAGATAATACCTTAATAGTCTAATGTTTAATACAAACCTATACAATAAATTCATACTACATTCCTGAGGAGACAAGACGACCTATTTTAAATTTTTAAATCAATCAGGTCTATCCTGATTGATTTAAATGATATATATCATGATTATGATATAAGTTAACATAATATAATTAAAGTAATTAACAGGGATAGGCAATCTTTAGATGTTGCCTAATAATAATACACAACATGCATTGAAATATCATCAATGGTAGGAGATGCTGGGAGATATAATTTGAAAAATCTAGAATGCTACAATATACATATCTTGGTAATCAACAGAACACCAAGGCAGGAAAGAGATACTGATGTAGATTTTTGTTGCTATAGTTGCGAAGTCCTGTCCGACCCATCGCAACCCCAGGGCCAATGTTCCTCCAGGCCTTCCTGTCCTCTACCATCCTCTGGAGTCCATTTAAACTCAAGCCTACTGCTTCAGTGACTCCATCCAGACATTTCATTCTCTTTCGTCCCCTTCTTCTTTTGCCCTCAATCTTTCCCAGGATTAGGTTCTTTCTAGAATTTTAGAATGCAAGTAAATAAATATGTTTCAAACTTGGCAACTTTAAGATATGTTCCATGCTGACTAAGAAATTCTGAGAGCTAAATTCAACTCATCTTAATGTTGCTTAGTCTGAAAAACATTGAATTAAATAGATCTTAGCCCTATTCAAGAATTATTTGAAGAAAAGCTAAACAGCCCCTTCTCTTTTCAAGTAAATAAATAACGTAAGGGAAGGAATCGCTACATTTCAAGCATAATTGTCCACATTGATATATTTCCCTTTAGGCAGGTTTGTTTCCGCTTTAATAATAATAATAAAAAAGAATGACCTCTTCCAAGGCTAAAGTTTTGAAAAAAAGAATTGGGAAAATTCACACTGAAGGGATTGATAAACAAAGGAAGAACATAAAAAAATATAGTTGTTTCCTCTGTATCATAAAGCTACATCGAGCTGGCCACTTAATTTGAGGCTTATCTAACTTGTGTGATTTTACATGAGCAAAACACAGCAATAGTGCATGAATCTAATTCTTCATATTCTTCAAAGTTCAAAGCCAATGCGTAATTAAATTTCTTTTTGTTTTAAAAAAATGAGATTTAAAACAAAGTTATGATCAGTATAAATTTCAAAGAGATGAATACTGAACAATTGCACTATATTTTTTTTAATAACTGCTGCATAATCCAGTGTGGAATTAGTAAGTAATTGATGCAGCAGTACCACCTGGCAATTGTGTAGCAAAGCGTATTTCCCACTCTATTACATGAAGTGTAAATCGCTAGAGGCAGTACAGAATTTGACATCTGTGATTTCTTTATTTTCTGAAAAACATCTACATGCTATTGAGTTAAATTCTAAGGAATCCCCTTTCTTAATGTGCAACCAAGCATTCATTCCCTGTTTAAAGAAAAAAGCTCCAGGAGATTTGGAAACTTACTCTGCTAATGGAATCAGGACACTATGGCTGTATAGAAGGATAGCTTATTCTGTTTTATCATCTATAGTAAACTTTCTATAAATATGGTCAAATTCTTCAACTTGCTCTATTTCTGTCTGTCTGCCTGCCTTTCCTTCTATCTATCTATCTATCTATCTATCTATCTATCTATCTATCTATCTATCTATCTATCTATCTATCTACCTACAGTACCTATCTACCTATCTGTAGTTATCTCTATTTTTTCTGCCAAGCACTATTGCCTTCATATTTCATTAATTTTCAGATCTCTATTCCTCTAGTCAGCACTTGCAATAAATTATTCAGATAATCAACAAATAAGACAATGTTTTCCGCATACAAAAGTATGTCTTCATTCAGATCTATAACCACCTTACTTCTAATGTCACCAGAGCACTGGGTGCATATTTATTTATAAATATATTGAGTAACCAAAGGAACATTGCATGATTCTCATCTGTGCATTTCTTTCATCATCTATTACTCTTATTGCTCCTACTATATTCAATAGCCGTTCATAAAAAATATTTCATATTTAATCCTATTCTCTTTACAACCTTCTTCTTCATCAAAATTTCCTCATGCCTAAATGAGCACAGTGACTCACAGTCTTCGGGTTTCTAGCCTTAACCGCTTTGCCAAACTTGTGTTAAACATTTTCACATTTCCCCAGTTATTCTTAATAATAAATCATGACTTTAGTTGGATTATTTTGGCAATCAATAGTTTTAGATTTTTACAAAGTGATTGCATGCTTGAAAACATGAAAGGAACCCTCAATAACACCCATTATTTATTTATTTATTTAGTCATTCATTCAATTTCTATGGCTACTTATCTCAGTCAATGACTCAGGGTGGCTTATAACTATATTCTCTGTTTAGAAAATTAAGCCTTATTCTCTGAAAAATCAGAAGTTTTTTTTAAAGTTTATTTAAAATTTCTAACTGTTATTTATTTTATTTATTATTTATTAATCAAATTTGTATACCGCCCTACTCCCCGAACGGACTCAGGGCGGTGAACAGCCGATTAAAATACAATGTCATACAAAAGTTAAAAAATTTAAAATAAATTAAATAATTTGGCTGAAGCAAATTAAAATCCAATTATATAAGACATTTAAAAACCCAGTATAAAACCCATTATAAAGGGGAGGTTTAAGCCAGACCAGCCTGATGAAATAGGAACGTTTTTAGAACGCGGCAGAAGGTACGTAGGTCCGGTATCCTCCTTATCTCAAGGGGGAGCTCGTTCCAGATGGCCAGTGCCCCCACAGAGAAGGCTCTGCCCCTGGTGGTCGCCAGTTGACACTGTTTGACTGATGGCACCCTGAGGAGCCCCTCTCTGTGGGAACGGACTGGTTGGTGGGAGGCTATTGGTGGCAGAAGGCGGTCCCGAAGATAAATATTTCTTACCAGTTTATTTTAAAGTAAAATGACTGGAATGTTCAAGAATTGTGCATTTTTCATAATCTAAAACGGTTTGCAATTTTCTTTATAAAAAGATTATTGACACTTTAAGTGCATTGATTCAGAATTCAACATTGTTAAAATTCATTGTCAAAGAAACATACAAAATATAGAAATACCATGTTTCCCTTATTTTTCAGCCCCCAAATAAGCACAAGGTCTTATTTTTGGGGGGGATGTCTTACCAGCTTACCGTAGGACCACCGCAGCCAGGCCTCCCATGCCCCGATACCTGCTGCACTGCTGCCCAAATTCTTCCGTAGCCCCTTGTGGCTAGACGCTGCATGACTCATCACACCGAGGATGCTGCTCGCAGCATGATGCTGCAAGGCTTGTCGTGCCAGTGCTGCCACTTGACAAGCCTTGCGGTGTTCTGCGGCAAGTGGTGGCAACGTCGTGATGCGCCACAGGGTGTCCAGTTGTGAGTGGCAGAAAGTAGCTGCAGAAGAAGTTGGGCAGTAGCATGAGAAGTGTCAGGATTTAGAAGGCCTGACTGCAGCAGTCCTAAGGTAGACAGGTGCAGGGCGCATGGGGCAGCTTCTCCCTGCCCAAGCTTAATTTTTATGCCTGTGTCTCACCCCACCTCCTACAACCAGATGGTGGATGGGTCTTAACTAGGATTTATTTTTGGGGTAGGGTTACCCCAAAATCGGGCTAGGGCTTGTTTTCAGATTAGGTCGTATTTTCAGGGAAACACAGTATACATAAATATGAAAATCTAATCTTGCGTGAAGGTTTGTAAATCATCTAAACAGGAATAAGTCACATTTAAATATTATTAAAAGGTAAAAATGGCATTGCAGGAACAGGAAAAAGATGTAGCATTTGCATTATATCTGCAATTTTTATATCATTAAGTTAAAATTAAAAGGAACTGCTTCTCCACTATACACATTGCTAGATAATGCTTGGATATAGATCAATGAAGAAAATGAGTTAGAATGGAAAGGACAGGACTATTAGCTGCTGCTACAGATTAATCAAAAGGCTATTTTACCTGTATATTAAATTCCAAATGAACCTCTCTCTTTAAATATAAAGCAATATATCTACATTTATATTATAAGTGACTATTCATTTATAGTTTTCCACATGCTAGTTCCCAATATATCAATAGCAATAGCACTTAGATTTACAGCCCTCTGTGAAAGGTTTACAGAGTCAGCATATTGCCCCCAATAATCTGGGTCCTCATTTTACTAACCTCAGAAGGATGGAAGGCTGAGTCAACTGAGCCGGTGAGAATCAAAATGCTGGCAGTCAGCAGAGTTAGCCTGCAATATTGCAATCTAACCATGGAGCCACCATGGCTCAGGTTATAGGATTTACCATCATTTTTCTGAACAATCCCCACCCCCCCCATCCTCCTGCGATATTATAGGAATTCTTTAAATTTAAAAGGGACATCCATTCTAGGCCTTTTCAGTAGTAGTAGCGCCCATATCTTAAATATATGGTCCCTGAAGTTATATTGGGATCCAACCATTCTTGCAATCTGAAAGGGCCTGACAACCATTTTATCCAAATGTTTTTTGGGCTTTTAGTTTGATTTGTTGCCCACCAACTGTATTAGTGCTGATCGTATTATTATGCTACATTTTAATGAATTTGATTAATTTTCATTTTTGCAATAGAACCAGAGTCTATTTTGATTGGCAAAGTCTACAAGACAGATAAATAGAGCTAATAAATAATTGTTTTATTAGCATCATGCTTCTGTAATTCTACCCTGTATGTTTATATAGATGGCATTGTCCAAATATAGTAGATATTTTTTCCCCTAACTAATACAAAACTTACAATTCTGTGAATGTAACAGTCTTAGAATGTTTGCACCTATTATTTGTCATAAGAATTATACCAATCTATTCATGGATAGCTTGTCAATCTTTCAGATTTGTGTGTTGGAAAGCATTTTAGGAATTGTGAAAGGCAAATTACTTTAGAAATGTGTATATCATGGAAAATTTTGTTGAGAGAGACAATAAAAATATTCAAACTGTTTTTAAAACTATGCCTTGCCATGAAAAACCAAATGAAATCAAACGTACAGGTTTGTTTATTCCTTAGATTTAAGGCTCTTTTTTATTAGAACATAACAAATGATAAATTCCATCAGGAAACTCCTCTTCAGATTTCTTTTTTTCAAGGCCCAAGGCTTGCTTGCAAATAAATTAGCACTAACAATAATCTCACCCTATGAGAGACAGTTTTTCTTTTTCATTAAATTCTTGTTTTAATAGGATCATCTGAAAATATTTTGTATTAGGTATTCCTATGCTCTATAGATTCTTACATGCCTAACAGGCTTTTGAGAACCTGTCAGTCATTCCTTTTATCTCCCTTTTATCTTTTTTAATCATCTTAATATTGTTGTATTTATTCTCACTGTGTTCTTTTGTCATTGCCTACTTTATTGTTGTATTATTTTACTTCTGTTTACAAACATTTTCATTTTTTTCCTTTTGATTAATAAGGAAGATGCAAAGGTAATGCAAAGATGCAAATTTAAAAAACCATAATTAATTAAAACTCATTAAAGCTGCCTAGAGTAGCTAGGTGAGATAGGTGGCAAATAAATTTAACAAACAAATAGATAAATAAATATTTATTTTATTATTTTATTAATCAAATTTCTATACCGCCCTTCTCCTTCCGGACTCAGGGCGGTGAACAGCCAATTTAAAACCAATAACAATACAGTGATTTAAAATGTACTAAAAGTCCATATAAATTTAGGCTGAAAATATACCGAATAAAACATTTAAAACTCTAAAAACTTAAATAATTTAAAATAATTTAAAATTTAAAATTTTAAAAATAGGAGGGATCAGGCAAGTCCGGCAAGTTGGAAGAAATGAGTCTTCAACGCCCGACGAAAGGTCCGGAGGTCCGCAATAGTTCTCAGATCTGGAGGGAGATCGTTCCAGAGGGTGGGGGCTACCACAGAGAATGCTCTCCCCCTGGGGGTCGCCAGCCGGCACTGTCTGGCTGACGGCACCCTGAGGAGGCCCTCTCTGTGGGAGCGAACCGGCCGGTGGGAGGCAATAGGTGGCAGAAGGCGGTCCCGTAAGTACCCTGGTCCTAAGCCATGGAGCGCTTTAAAGGTGATTACCAACACCTTGAAACGCACCCGGAAATCAACCGGCAACCAATGCAGCTCGCGCAGGAGAGGTGTCACATGGGAGCGCCCTGTCGCTCCCATACTCCCCCGCGCGGCCGCATTCTGTACCAGTTGAAGCCTCCGGATGCATCCCAAGGGGAGCCCCATGTAGAGAGCATTGCAGTAGTCCAAGCGAGACGTGACGAGCGCCTGAGTGACTGTGCGCAGGGAGTCCCGATCTAGAAAGGGGCGCAACTGGCGTATCAGGCGAACCTGATAGAAAGCCCCCCTGGCCACAGCCATCGTATGATCCTCTAATGACAGCCGTGGATCCAGGAGGACGCCCAAGTTGCGCACCCTTTCCGTGGGGGCCAATGATTCGCCCCCAATAACCAACGATGGAGTCAGTTGGCTATATTGGGACGCCGGCAGCCACAGCCACTCGGTCTTGGAGGGGTTGAGTCGAAGCCTGTTTCTCCCCATCCAGACCCGCACAGCTTCAAGGCACTGGGACATCACTTCCACGGCATCGTTGGGGTGGTCTGGGGTGGAAATGTACAGCTGAGTGTCATCAGCGTACTGTTGGAATTCCACCCCAAAACCACGGATGATCTCACCCAGCGGCTTTACATAAATGTTGAACAGGAGGGGCGAGAGGACCGACCCTTGTGGCACCCCACACACTAGGCGCCTCGGGGTCGACCGCTGCCCCCCTGTCAACACCGATTGCAACCGGTCGGAGAGGTAGGAGGAGAACCACCGCAGAACGGTGCCCCCCACCCCCAATCCCTCCAACCGGCGCAACATGATACCATGGTCGATGGTATCAAAAGCCGCTGAGAGGTCTAACAGCACCAGGATAGAGGAATACCCCCTACCCCGGGCCCTCCAGAGATCATCCACCAACGCGACCAATGCCGTTTCGGTGCTGTACCCAGACCTGAAGCCGGACTGGAGCGGGTCTAAATAGACAGCTTCATCCAGGTATCGAGGGAGCTGCCGCGCCACCACACTCTCAACAACCTTCGCTAGGAAGGGAAGGTTGGAGACAGGACGATAATTTACCAAAACAGCCGGGTCCAGGGAGGGCTTCTTGAGGAGGGGCCTCACCACCGCCTCCTTCAAGGCAGGCGGAAGGACACCCTCACCCAAAGAAGCATTTATAATCTCCTGGAGCCAGCCTCGTGTAACCTCCCGGGAGGCCAGCACCAGCCAGGAGGGACACGGGTCCAACAAACATGTGGTAGCGTTCAGTCTACCCAGGATCCTGTCCACGTCCTCAGGAGCCACAGGATCGAACTCAGCCCAGATAACACTCTCAAGACTGGGCTCAGTCACCTCGCCCGAACTAACCCAGTCAGAGGCCAGCTCATCCCGAATCTGAGTTATTTTATCATCCAGATATTGAACAAAATCCTCAGCACGACCCTGCAAGGGATCTTCCCGCGCTCCCAGGTGGAGGAGGGAGCGGGTCACCCTAAACAGGGCGGCTGGGCGATTATCTGATGACGCAATAAGAGCGGTGAAATAATTAGATTTCGCCGCTTTTATTGCCACTAAGTAAGTCTTAATATGAGCTCTTACTAGTGTTAAGTCGGATTCAGAGCGACTAGCCCTCCAACCACTCTCTAGGCGTCTTTTCCGGCGCTTCATCTCCCTCAGCTCCTCGGTGAACCAAGGAGATAAGTGAGTTCGGCGCCGGGTCAGAGGCCGCAAAGGCGCGACCCGGTCCAAGGCCCCACCGGCCGCCCTATCCCAGGCAGCCACCAGGTCCTCAGCCGAGTCGCGTGTCAGTGTCTCAGGAAATGGCCCAAGCTCCGTCTGGAACCTATCAGGATCCATCAGGCGCCTGGGGCGGAACCACCTGGTTGGTTCCGCCTCCCTGCGATGGGGTGTAACGGTCAGAAAGTCGAGACGAAGGAGCGAGTGGTCAGTCCATGACAAGGGTTCAACACCTATATCCCCGATATCGAGACCACTCAGCCACTGACCAGAGACAAAAACCAAGTCCAGGGTGTGTCCACCAATGTGGGTCGGGCCCTGAATTACCTGGGTCAGGTCCATGGCCGTCATGGAAGCCATGAACTCCCGAGCCATCTCAGATGTCCTGCCGATAGATGGCAGGTTGAAATCCCCCATGACTATAAGCTTGGGGGTATCAACCGCCACCTCGGCTATAACATTGAGAAGCTCGGGCAGGGTCGTTGCCACGTGGCAGGGAGCCAGGTACGTGACTAACAGACCCATCTGCCCACCAGGACCCCATCTCACAAAGGCGGACTCACACCCGGCTATCTGAGGAACAGTGGCCTCCCTCGGACCCAGACCTTCCTTAATAATGACCGCTACTCCCCCACCCCTGCCCTGGGCTCTCGGCTGGTGGAATGCAAGGAAACCCGGTGGACACATCTCCACGAGGGGAACTCTCCCCTCGTGGCCCAACCAGGTCTCGGTAATACCGGCCAGGTCCGCACCCCCCTCTTCAAGAAGATCACATATGAGGGGGGCCTTGTTTACCACGGACCTCGCATTGCACAGCAACAGCCGGAGCCCAGGGTCCTGAGACTCTAAACAACCCGGGGAACAGGAATAGCTCCGGGGACCGGGCGCGCAATCGCTCGAAGACAGCGAGTGCGCGCCCCCTGCACATGATATGGTCCCCTGCTCTCGCCATATCTGCCCCTCCCACATAACGTAGTAATCACACCACCCTCGACCGAGGGCTCATTAAGAGCCCTCTTGCCTCCAGAAACTAAACCCCCCATGGCATCAGAGACTGTCGGGCCTGTCCCTTTCCCCCCCGGGTTTCCCCCCAAACCCACTCCCTCCCCCACCCCAGAACCCCCTAAAACACCCCTTAAAATTTCTTAAAAAACCCCTCAATCCCCTCTTCGCGACATGCCACCTCTCGGGGTCCCAAAACCCGTCATTAAGGTAGGCCCTCGATAGTGTGGAGGGCCAAACCCGCGAGAGGGGGGAATCTCGCAGGGCAAGAAGCGTCGACCTAGGAAGCATCCAGCAGAAGTGGGCCAGAAGTAGTGGCATGGCAAGGTCCGTGATCATAGTTCGAATAATGTCCTGAAGCAGGAACCAGATCAGACAGGAGAAAAACGCCACTACCCTCTCACGGTAGCGGCCAAAGAGTCTCTGCATTCTGTCTCAAAGGAGGGAGTGTCCAGACCACCCTCTCACGGTGGTCCAATCAGCAGGCGCGTTGGAAGGTCCAAGGCCACTCTCTCACCGTGGCCCGGCGAATTCATCCTGTGATGTGGCACCCCCTCAAGATGGAAAACAGAATCGGCTCCACAGTTCCTCCCGTGAGCTGGCCTGTCTTCTAATGGCCAGCCAGCGGACGATGGAATGCTGCACAGAAGATGGTAAAAGGCCAGGAGTCCAGGCACGGGCAGCTAATGGAGAAGCAAGCTTGATTTAAGGGCCAGCAGAGGGCAAACTAGCAGAAAGATGGAAAGCTGCTAGACAAGGCTAAGGGAAGCCGGAGTCCAAAGCCCAAATTGCTGGTAAATAGGCATGGGGTTGGAGGGCCAGCGGAGGACAGGCGGGATGGGGGGGGGATGCTGAGGGCTTCACCATCCACCAGCGCCCTCAGACCACCACCAGCTGCCAGCACCCTCTCACCGTCGTCGCCGCTCGCCACTCGATCTTCCTCGTCCCCTACGGCGCCGCCATCTTCCGCAGCGCCGCCCAACGCCGCCCAGCTGTTTTTTTGGGCGGCGGGAACCTCCGGAGGCCCGCTAGGGCCTACTGGGGCCTGCTGAGGCTTCGCAGCGGCTGCCTCTCTCACCGCAGCTGTTTATAAGTTATAATTATTTTGATGTATAATATCAACTTTGACCATGAATCAGTAATTTTGCATGATTATAGCAATGTAACATGTAGAGTTTGACCAGTAGTGATCTTCCATTGCAGGAGATACTATGCATAATAAATATGACAAATATTAGTTAAAATATAGAAACATGTTACCATGATTTTAATTTGATTGATATTATTAATTAAGTACTATGGAAGTTTCCCAAGTATTCTTGTAGTTTTAGTTTAAATCACATTGGGCTTCAGGTTCTTCTTTTTAAAAAATCAATAATTTAGTAGCACTTTTGTACATAATCTTTAAGTAGCTTCTAACACAAAAGGGAACAACAACCTTTGATCAATATTAATGAGCAATAGAAATCAACAGTATGCTTTCCAGGCATTTTAATCCACATTTATATAAGTAATGTCAACAAGATTAATTGCATCGTAAAAGTAATAGATCTATACAGTCTGCATCTCCTTTGATTCCTGCTCTCAGTACAGCTCCACTGATAATAGCTAGAGAATAATAAGTGCTAGGAGGCCTCAGATGTGCATGAGGCTGAAATTCAATTGAAATCCCATTCTGTACTGAAAGATACTAATAATACAATAAAAAAAAATACTCGGTCTGAATTTTTGGAACCTCTGAATGAAATATATATATGGTTTTTAGGCAAATGAATCAAATGCCTCTTTTCTCTGTAGGCTACAGAAAAGATTTCAAGGCAGGAACTGTTACTTCTCAGCTTTGGTGACAAACACAATGAACTCAGTTTCCATAAATATGTGGGCACCAGGGAATAAGCAACTCTGAATTGAAGATTAAATATTTCCAAATGTGTCAAACAGTTTGGACTTAAAATACAAAGACTGTCAGGTATGGTGCAAAAAAACTATTTTTTCTTTAGGTAAAATGTAAACACTGTCAAAGGAAATAAATAATAGGAACTAACCAGCAACACTACAGAGAAAGTTCCATGGTGTAGCTTGATATTTGATGAAATAAATCTCAGTCAATAAACAAACAAAAACCCAATGCACAGACATCTCTTATAGTTTAGTTATCCATAACACTATTCTTTCTTTTAAAATTCTCCATCTACTTTAGCATATAAATTCAGAATAATTTCTTATATATTATTACACCCATGGGCACTCTCTTAACGTAAGGTTTAAATCTGCTCTGAAAAAAGTAATTCAATTAGCATACCACTAAGCACAAGATAACATCATTCAAAACCAGTAGAGTTTTTTTCTTTCTTTGTCTGTCCTTATATTTTGTGTCAGGTAGCTAATTTTTGTATACAAGACCATCAATAATTAAAAATACCCTTGAACTTGAAATCTGTGCATGTTTGCAACTCTGCATGATTTAATTTGATCAAGTAGGATCAAATTAAATCAAATTTTCTTGTTCTTTTTGACAAGAAAAGGGTGCATGTAAGTTTGAAGAATGTTTACAAGGCAACAATTAACAATGTAATAGACAACTCTCAACATAATTGTTTTTCAAAAACTCAACAGGACAAAATCCTCTGTCACTCCATTGGACTTAACCATTATCTTCTCAACACACAGGACATTGGGAAGAGGAAGGGAAACCTGTAGGAATTGCATATTCTAATCTTGACCTAGATCAAATCAGGAAGTATTTACATTTTTCCTGAAATCAGTTACCATATTTTTTCAGTGTATAAGATGCACTTCCCCCCACCCCAAAAGTGGGTGGAAATTCTGTGCATCATATACAGTGAATGTTGATGAAGCCCTGCCCATCCACTGGTCCCCACCCTTTGGCTTCTGCCTCTCAGCAATTTACCTCCTTGCAGCAAACAGCAAACATCCTGATCAGCTTCAGCACAGCCTGATTTAGCACAAGCATCTTATTGGTGGTTGGATCTACCTCCCGGGATACCACCTATCAGCACTTCCAGGCTGGGGGATTACCACAGCCCATTGCCACCATCGTCGCCCATCGCCACTGCTATTTGTCCACGTGCCCCATTTTTGGCTTCCATGCATCCTATTTTCAGCCTCTATGCACCCATTTTTGGCCTTGTTCCAGGTGGTGGGGATTGCTGGTGTCGCCTATCCCTGCTGCCTGGAATGGGTGCCACCTGAAATGAGCAGAAAATGGGGCAATGGAGGCTGAAAACAGGATATGCAGTGGCCAAAAATGGGGTACGCAGAGGCAGCAATACATAGCAGCGGTGATGGGTTGTGATGGTGGTGATGGGTGGTGGTGATCTCAGCAGCCTGGAACAGCTGATAGATGGTATTCTGGGAGGCGGATCCAACTGCCAATCATCTGCTTGTGCTAAATCAGGCTGTGCTGAAGCTGACTAGGCTATTTGCTGTTTGCTGCAAGGAGGCAAATTGCTGGGAGGCAGAGGCAGATTTTTTTTCTTTTCTCTCCAAAAGCTAGGTGCATTTTATAGTCTAGAGTGTCTTATAGTCCAAAAAGTACGGTAAGTAGTAATATCATTGTAGATAAAAGCTTATAGTAAATAAGGCTGAACTTGCAGAGTTGTAACTTGTAGAGTTGCTTTGAGAATGAGATGTATGGTCTCTAAATTGCCATATAAATAAATAGAATAAAATTTAGCAATTTTTTAAACTCAAGATGTAATGCAGCCATAAAGATTAGTAGCCAATAGAAAGTTCCATGAATGAAAGCCCCTCTAATTCTATCTGTTAGATCGGCGCAGGAAAGAAGAAGTGACCAGCGGAGTTCAAGTAACAAGGTTTATTAACTAGAACTGAACTACTTGAGCGCTGCCGGAGCTCTCCTTATATTTGCTCCGGCAGACGCACCGCCCCCTGACAGGGATTCAAATCTCCCGCCAAAGGATCTTCAGCCAATCCCAGGCGGGTGTCCTTATAAGGACATAACACTCCTCCCCCCTAGTTCTTAGTCAGTCAATCAGGGAAAATAGTCACTTAAATATACAGGACGTCGTAGTAAACGCGCTGACCTGCGCAGTCCATTCTTGGAGAGGTTGCCTTCCCTGCTGGAGGGTGCTTCCTCGGTCCGGGGATTTCTTCCCAGTGCCGGGGTGGATCTGGCTGTCGAGGACGCGGGCACTGCTCCCGAACCTCCGGCCGGGTCGAGGACCTCCGCTTGCGGGTGATGCTGGTCTGCCTCGTTCCTGCCCGGATCTTGGTGCCGCCGGTGTGGATCCCTGCTGTTGGCCGGTCCGGAACTCCTGAGCCACGGTAGGTTCCTGGGTGTCCCTCGGGTTCCCTCCGGGATAGGGTCGCGCCGGTCTGGGCTTGGGTGCGAGTTCGGCGGTGGTGGTTGGGTTAAGTCCCCGGGTTCTCCGGTTGAGTCCGGCTTACTCCCGGGGCAGCAGGCGGACAAGGTTGGTGGCCGGTCGGCTCTGTCGTGGTGTTGTAGGCCTACCTTGCAGGGGTGGTGTAGGCCCTCTCTGCGCGGCTGGCCTGGCAGTGGTGGTTGCTGCTCCCTCTGGCCGCTGGGCAGCTCGGTCATGTCTGGTTGGTGTTGGTCTACCTTGCGGGGGTGGTGGTGGCCTTCCTCGTAGGGTTGGTCCTCTGCGCAGTCGGCGGATTGTTGTAGGGCCTCCCGAAACGTTGGCTGGAGGTCCCCGTCTCTGGACTGCCAGTTGCCTACCTCGCAGGGTTGATGTTGGCTTCCCCTGCTGAGTTGTCCCCGGTCTACTTGGCCTTCGTTTCTTGCCTGGATGTCTTGGGTCTCAGAGTGTTGGCTGCCATTCACCCCGCATTGCTTCGGAGTCCCTGGCGTGGCTTGTCCCCGGTCTACTTGGATCGCCGGAGTTTGCCTTAAGCTAGGTGCTGGGGTGTCTGTTCTTCCCGCCTGTCGCCGGCCTCCGTCGTCTGGGTGGTTTCGTCCTACCTCGCCAGGGTGGTTTTGGCCTGCCTCGTCGGGGTGGTTTAGGCCTACCTCGTCGGGGTGGTTTAGGCCTACCTCGTCGGGGTGGTTTAGGCCTACCTCGTCGGGGTGGTTTAGGCCTACCTCGTCGGGGTGGTTGTCGCTCACTTCCCTCCACCTTTTGCGGAGCTGGTCGAGATGACGTCTCACGATCTGTCCATCTTCCAGCTCAACGCGGTAGGATTTGGGACCGGTTGTGCTGTGTACTGTAGCTTTAAGCCATTTAGGCGAGCCGTGGAAATTGAGAGCGAAAACGGCATCGCCGACGGAAAACTGGCGAAGTTGGCGACTGGCGGATGCGGGCACCTCAGAGGTGTATTGCGGGTGCAGTCTGTCCAGGGGTGACCGGAGTCGCCTGCCCATTAAAAGTTCGGCAGGGCATTTTCGGGTGGCAGAGTGAGGCGTGATATGCTGGGTGAGCAAAAAAGTGTCAATGTGCTCCTGCCAATCACCCGGGCCCATCTTGGCGAGCGACTCCTTTGTGAGCCTCACCATCCGTTCAGCCTGTCCATTTCTGGCCAGTCTGTAGGGGGCAGAGAGGGCATGGCGGATGCCCAACCCTGCCAGGAAAGCCTCCATGGGTACAGACGTAAGTTGGGGCCCGTTGTCGGAGACCAATATGTCTGGAAGCCCATGAGTCGCGAAGAAACGCCGGAGTGCGCGGATCGTGGCCTCCGTTGTGGTGGATGCCATGGGGACGACCTCCAGCCATTTTGAGTAGGCATCAACCACGATGAGGAGGTGGTGCCCTTGGATGGGGCCAGCAAAGTCTATGTGAATGCGCGACCAGGGGGAGCTCAGAGTTTCCCAGGGCGTCGGGTCAGACTGAGGCGGAGCGGCTCTGACTTCTTGGCACGGGCTACACCCAGCGACCCAATGCTCAATGTCCTTGTCCAGTGACGGCCACCAGACGTAGCTCCGTGCCAGGGCTTTCATCCGGACGATGCCCGGGTGTCCTTTATGCAGCGCGGCAAGAGTCCTTCGTTGAAGCGCGCTGGGAATCAGCACCCGATCTCCCCATAGTAAACAGCCGCGCATGGTGGACAGCTCCCCTTGCTTGCGGCTGAATGGGCTGAAATCGGCGCTGTCAATTCGAGCAGGCCAGCCTCTCAGGACCCAGGAGTGGACTTGCCGGAGGATAGGGTCAGCCCGTGTGTGCGACGCCACGTCAGCAGATGTCACCGGACAGTTGCTGTCGTTGTCAATATGCAGCAGCTCGAGCGTGGGGGCCGGGTCTTCCACGGAGTCGGCGGATGGGCACCTGCTCAGCGCGTTGGCGTTCGCGATGGCTTTACCAGGCTGGTGGACGAGGCTGTAGGAGTAGCCGGCGAGGAAGATAGCCCAACGAGTCATCCGGGGGGACATGAAGGTTGGGGTCTGCTTGTCGCCTGCGAGTAGGCCCAGGAGAGGCTTGTGATCGGTGACAATGGTGAAGCGCCGTCCATACAGATATTCGTGGAAACGCTTCACCCCTGCAACAATAGCCAACACCTCTTTGTCCAGTTGGCTGTAGTTGCGCTCAGCACTAGACATAGTCTTTGAGAAGTAGGCAATGGGGGCTTCACAGCCGGTAGGCAGTTCGTGGCTGAGCACAGCGCCGACCCCGTAGGGGGAAGCATCACAGGTTAGTCTGATGGGCAGCGTCTCATTGTATTGAATGAGCACACTGTCAGAGGTCAGTAGTTGCTTAACGGCTCTGAATGCAGGCTCTTCCTCGTGTCCCCACCTCCAGGAAGCTGCCTTTGCCAGCAGGCAATGGAGCGGCTCAGCAATAGTGGCTTTCTGTTGGAGGAAAATAGCGTAGAAGTTAAGCAATCCAAGGAAAGCCTGAAGCTCCGCTTTGTTTTTGGGGCTGGGAGCTTCATGGATAGCTTTAACTTTTGATTTGGTGGGGTGGATGCCAGAACTATCTATGAGATAGCCCAGGAACTCGACTTCCTGTACCCCAATGATGCACTTGTCCCTCCGGACCCTCAAGCCCTTCTCCCTGAAACGCTGGAGAACTAGCCTCAGCCGGTCAAGGAGTTGGGCCTTTGAGTCCCCAGAGATCAGTACATCATCGAAGTAAGGCACCACCCCTGGAACGCCTTGAAGAAGGCGTTCCATCATGGATTGGAAAATGCCTGGGGCTGCACTGACTCCAAACTGGAGACGGTTGCACTTAAACGCGCCTCTATGGGTGACAATAGTCTGTGCCTCCGCCGTTTCCTGATCAACTGGCAATTGCTGGTAAGCCTGGGCCAGGTCCAGTTTCGCAAAAATTTTGCCCTTGCCGAGTGAGTGCAGCAAATGTTGCACTACTGGCACAGGGTATGCGCTCTGCGGTAACACCTTGTTGATGGTCACTTTGTAATCGGCGCAGATGCGCACAGATCCATCCTGCTTCATGGGGGTCACAATGGGAGTTTCCCATGAAGCATGATCGATGGGTTCCAGTATGCCCTGGGCAATCAGCTTATCTAGCTGAGCGTCTACTTTAGCCCGCAAGGCAAATGGAACCCGGCGGGGCTTGAGCCGAATTGGGGTTACCCCCTTGTCCAGATTAAACGAGATGGGTTTCCCTGAAAAGGTCCCTAACTTACCATCGAAGACTTCTTGGAACTCTCCGATGAGTGAGTCGAGTTCGCCTGAGCTAATCTGGTGGATGCCTCCAATAGAAAGCCCCAACGGCTGGAACCACTCCACGCCCAGCAGGGTCGGGCGGCTATGCTCCACGACGGTTATGGGGAGCTGGCCTTGGAACTGCTTGAAGGCGATCTGGAGGTTGGTTCTACCGATGACGCCGATGGGGTTGCCGCCGAAATCCACCAGCTTGGAGTGCAGAGGTTCAAGTTGGCGCTTGGTGAGTGTCGGCTTCAGCCTCTTCACTTGGTGCCAGTCGATAATAGTGTAGACGGAGCCAGAATCGACTTCCATCGTGCACGGCAAGCCTTCTGCCAACAGTGTCACGTGGAATTTTGTGGCACTGTTGGAGCTGGTGAGGGCGATCGTTGTCTGGTTCACAGCGCCGCCATGAGAGCTGTTGCGGTCGTCGCGGTTGTGCTGGAGTGAGGACCGTTTGGATGATCTCTGGGAGTCGCGGCGTTTTTCCGGATTCCGGGGCTTGATCGATTCTGGAACCGGATCAGAGGCTCTGCATGCCTCAGTGATGTGCCCCTTCTTAAGGCAGCGTCTGCAGGTTGCATCACACCAGCGGCAGGATTGGCGGGGATAGTGTCCCTTGCAACTGCCGCACTGAGTGGCGCGGTGGCCATCTTTTTGAATTTCCCGCCTAGATGGGCGGGAAACTTTCAAAACGGTTGACTCCCCCTCTGAGTCGGTAGGTGCGGCAGAGTCATCGGATGATTCAGATGACGGTTTGCGGATCTTATGGATCCTTCGGGACTGGAGCATGGCAGCGGCGGCGGACTCGGATGTTTCAGCAGCCGTAGCCTCCTCAAGAACGTCCTTCAAGGACAGTCTTTTTCTGCTCAGGAACTTCTTTTGGAGGTTTGCATCTCTCATCCCGAAGACGATCCCGTCGCGTAAGGCATTGTCAATGTTCTCAAACTCGCAGTTTGCTGCAATTTGACGCAATGCTGCCACAAAGTCTTTGAGGGATTCGCCTTCCTTTTGGTTACGCTGGCGGAAGGTGAACCGATTCGATATGGGGGTGCCCGTTGGTGCATAGTGGTCTTGCAGGGCAGTCTGTAGATCTACCCAGGACATGACCTCAATGTCCCTGGGTGCGACGAGGTTGACGGCGAGCTCCAAAACGTCGGTGCCGCAGTGAGCGAGGAAGAGAGCCCTGTTCCTCTCGTCATCTAGATTGTTGTAGCCGTTTCCCCGGAGGAATTGGCGGAAACGTATCATATAGGAGCTCCATTTCTCCCGGCTGGGGTTGAAAGGAGCCAGCGAGGCGAACAGCGCTTGCGGCGTTGCCATCCCTCAGACCGCGTCGAGTGACTTCAGCTCGTTATGGCGATCGTGCCACACGGAGGTTCTTCTCTAGTCCTTCGTCGCCAGTGTTAGATCGGCGCAGGAAAGAAGAAGTGACCAGCGGAGTTCAAGTAACAAGGTTTATTAACTAGAACTGAACTACTTGAGCGCTGCCGGAGCTCTCCTTATATTTGCTCCGGCAGACGCACCGCCCCCTGACAGGGATTCAAATCTCCCGCCGAAGGATCTTCAGCCAATCCCAGGCGGGTGTCCTTATAAGGACATAACACTATCGAAATGGCTAGCAATCATACACTCGATGGTACTGAATCTAGCTTAACCTTCATTGAATTAGAAACCTCCAAGGTCCCTTCCATCCCTGTGATTCTATAAACTATGTGTTATGTGAAGATGTATTGTAAGACTGCAGTCTCCCCCATATTCTGTTTCAATTGATAAAATTATAAAAGTTTGAGCAAAAATATTTTATATATTCATCTAGCATCTGCCCCTTTACTCAATTCTAAAAAGCCCCAAATGTCTTATTTCATAGTTTGGACTAGTAGGTTACTCCAGGAAATGGCTCATACAAAGTATATTTACAAATGTGATGTAATGAATCAATTCCATACTAGACCCTAGGCTTCCAAAGGGGAGAAGGAGCCCATTTCTTGGTTAATGGCTGTTTGACAATTTCATCATTGCTGTGTGTTTTAAGTTCTGCTTATGTTTTGATTTTTATTTGTTTTTAATATTGTTAGACACTGAGAGTCGTTTCTTTGAAGTGGGCAGTTGTATAAATTGATTAAATAAATCAATTAAATGATTTTTATTGTGAATGTTCGGATTAGGAGAAATTGGAGACAAAGTAGAATTTATCATTTATCATTTCTTGCTTCCAAATGTTTCCTTCTTTCTGTATTAGTAGATAAATTAAAGTGTGAAACCTATAAGATTACCTTACAATATGTTGTTCTGTATCATATCTATGACAGAACTAAGAACCCTAGATTGGTCCTCTCCTTGATTAGTTTTCATCTATTGCTTCTTGTTCTGCTTTCAGGTGCTTTGGAGAATAAATTAACCCTCGATTCTTTCTTGCAGCCTTTTAGATATTGAAAGACTGCTATCACATCACCCCTAGTCTTCTTTTCTTTAACTAGATGTACCCAATTCCTGCAACCAAGATGTTTTATCGTCATCCTAATCATCTTTATTGCTGTTCTCTGCACTCTAAAGACTTCAAACCAGCAGTATTTTTCAAGATCACATGAAACCTAAAAACTTGAACTCCTTTAATGATGAGTAGAGAGAGATTTTATTTTCAGGCAAGCAAAGTAGAAAACACTTCTGAAATTTTTCAAGCAGATACAGCTCCAGTACACAATTTCCAAGGTTTCTGTTTTCTAGTCACTGAGCCTTAATTAAATAAATTGAACATACTTAAATTTATCATTGTACTTAGTGACTGTTGATTTTATGTTACTGAAGTCCTGATTTTTACTTCAATATGGTTTTAGTGTGGTTCTAATGGCATTAAAAAAAAATCTTGGAAAGTTTCTTGGAAAAATGCAGACTGCATCTTGTAGTGTGTTTTCAGAATATCTAAAACTGTAAATCTTAGAAATGGAAATCTGATTGGCATTATCTTTTGAATAAAAGGAAATCAGAGTCATGTTAAAATAGGCACCAATAATTCAAGTTGTGAGTTGTGAGTTGTTAGATCATAGACAAAACGTTTTCTTCAGAAGCTGATTGTGATGTATCATCATTTTCTCTCTTTCTCTCTTCCCCACAATAGCACCAAATCCTCTGGGAAAAAAAAAACCAAAAAGATCCATAGGAGAGATTTGCTTTGTTTAGAAAGAGTTCTTCAGGTTGGAAACATTTAACTAGATTGATAGTGAATTTCAGAATGTGAAAAATCTCTGTTCCAGAATATACGTTGCAATGTGAATTCTCAGGAAACAGCTTTGTTGCTTAAAATAAAATGCAGTATCAAATTGCTACAGAAGCTGTCTGCTCTGCTATCAGCTCTCTATTAATCCTGGTTAGCCATGTTATCTGCTTAGTGACACAATAATGAGTCTGAATTACAGTACTATGGCACAATTAATTTTCCTTAATGAAGTTGTCTATGCAGAGCTTCAAATTGATGCTATTTTCAGTAATAGGTAATAAATCTGTGATCTTTTATTTGTTGTAAAAGGTTGAACACCTCCTCTTCATCTATAACACGTAGAGTGAGAAAATTTGTAAAGAGAAAAAAGTGTGCTTCATGAAATCACAACTAAGAATGAAAATATAACACTAATATTTTAAGCCCTCAGTTTTCTTGTAACTTGCCACATTTAAAGTACATACGAGATCATAACATTTTTATTGCTATGCACATATTTTCCTCGCAAAAACAATAATATACATTTTACATGCAATTTGTCAAACATATAAATTTATAGATGCATTTGTGTCTTTTTGTACTCAATTTACTACAGTGTTTTTCACTCTTTACTTTAAGATTTGTGAACCAACCATGTTAGCTGGGGAATTCTGGGAGTCGAAGTCCACTCATCTTAAAGTTGCCAAGTTTGAAAAACACTGATTTACTAATGTACAACTTGGAAAAGGAAATGATCTCATGGAGATAAAACAATGAGCTCCATCCTTTGATCATAGCTTCAAAATGCTATCAATCTGACATTGTGATACTTCTTAGGAAGGATGATACCTATTACATTGCTAGGCTATTATTGACAGAGGGCTTATTTGTTATTTTCTTGGAAGGATGTTGCTGTAAAACCTTCTTTCTCCCATCACCAACTCCAAATTATGCCTGCGCTAATGCCAAATTTTAAGAGAATAACAAAGTTTATTGGAAGGGATCTTGGAGGTCTTCTAGTCCAACCTCTTGGCCAATCAGGAAACACTATACTGTTTCAGACAAATGGCTGTCCAATCTCCTCTTGAAAACTTTAAGTGATGAAGTACCCTCAACTTCTGGAGTCAAGCTGTTCCACTGATTAATTGTTACATCAATAAGTTTCTTCTTAATTCTAGGCTGGTTCTCTCCTTGATTAGTTTCCATCCATTATTTCTTGCTCTGTCTCTTTTGTGATATTTCAGGCCAGGTAATCCTGCCATGTATCCTATCCTGGCCATATCTCAGCAACATAATTATAATGGGCAATATTCCTAAACTACATTGTCAGTACTGTATTATCAAATCAGTAGTTCTACACTACAGCCACTCTGGGGTAAACTTCTTTATTAGTCAACCAGATGATGCCAGTGAAGTCATACTGTTGTGGGTAAAATCACATCAAACAAAGAACTAATTGGACTCATAAAACAAGATGGTTCCCAAGGAAAGGGAGACATATATTTAAAGAATAAAAGGGCTGTGCTAAAATATTCATACAATATAAATAAAGACAAAATTCAGTATTTTGTAGATTTGAGTTTTCCAATTTTCATATTTTATATGTACCAATCATGACTAAATTTCCAAAGCAGTGGATATTCTGTCCTCTACTATTAACAGATTGGTATTTTTAAAAGATAGTATATTGACATGGTATGATTGCAGCATTTTTATATTCATTATAAAGAAATATAACTGACCCAGACTTGACTTTGTGTTAGTTAAATGGTTATCATGTTTTATGCATTCAATAAAGTATGTTGATTTCCATGATTAAAGTGTCCTTATATGGCTACATCAAAAGAAAGGCTGCAATTGTTCTGTACCTTTTTTATTTAAATGAACTGTGATTACAGAGAAATGGGAAACAGCATAGAAATGTTCAACCCATGATTTTGCATTTCAGCTAAAGAACTGGGAAGGAATTTGCTGATGACAAGCTGTTTAAGGCTCATGGTCATGCATTGTCACTTTGTAATTGAAAAGAAACAAAATTGATAAAGACTTCCTTTTAGTCTCACTTGTACTGAAAATGGCAGATTAAATTCACAGTTAAATTTGATATTCTTTGTAACATTTTACAACCGATCCTCTACATAGTTTGACTTCAAAATGTATGAGATGTTGAATAGTGTTATCTGGAAATGCATGTGGTTTGACATGTGGTTTAACCACTATCTAATTATTTGTGCTTCCCACTAACCGGTTAGTTCCTTTATACCAGCTTTTTTTCCTCCTCGTTTTTCCTTTAATGTTTCTATAGTAGTTTCTGTACCTGAATATTTGCTTAATTAATACAGACTGCTATGATATGATTTGTTTCCATTATGGTTTGTTGCACAATGTAATGTTTCACAAATGTTAAACCATAACCGTGGATTATAATCCACACTGCCAAGATTCATGTCACACTAATCCTGAATCAAGCAAAGTGGATCATAGAGCGAAAAGTATGAAGCTAGTTATGTAGTTTTTCTGAAATTCAGGATTTGAATCAAGGAAAGTGTAATGTATAGACTATGTAGACAAATTCCTTATATCTATAATCACACTTGCTCAAATAAAGTATTCAATTCAATTCAATATTGCTTCTATGTTATTTTATACTTTAGAAAAATGATTTATACAGGATAAGTAGGCCATTGCTATCATATAGTGCTATCACAATGCTGCCTTTTTGCCATATTTTTTTGACTTGGTTTTATGTTCCTTCTATTTCTATGAACATATGGTTCAGGGCCAAATGTTTTCTACCCAACAGAGGCCCTATATTTAATCTTTCATTTGAACCAAATTGCTTCCCACTTCCTGTGCAGCTGCTAAAAATCTGCTGATTGATCTTACGTGGATCCTGCTGTACTTGTTATAAGAATATGTAACTTATTTTCAATGGACTTTGATTCCTTTATAACTTTTTAAGTGAGAAAGATATATATGGGAACATTTATCCACAGTCTTGCGCCATCTCCACTTCTTTCTTTTTAAATGATGGCATATTTGAATACTGGGTAAAGGAAATTCAGGGTTAAACCAAAATTCATTGTTTCTTGGATGAATATGGTGGAACTATTTTTATCTGAGGAGGGTTTGCAGGATAAAGACATAATAATGAATGTTGCGACTCCTCCAAATGGTTCAGAACGTTGAACTCTTCTTGGCTATGATACATACTATAATTGTTTCACCCTGGACAAATAATTGTCATGCAATTAACTTGAAAATACACACAAAGCAAAATGGTGGAAATAGATGCCCACACATCTATTTAACATCTCCCTTTTTAGAGTTGGGGTGGGATGGTAGTAGCCCAAATTCAAGACCCAAGCTCCACATGATAGGATGACTCCCCATTCTCACCCCATCTCCAGCCAATCTAGCAATTTGAAAGTATGCAAATGTGAATAGATAAATAGGTACCACTTCGCTGAAAAAGTAACATCATTCCATTCCAGCTGGCCACATGACTATGGAAATGTCCTCAGACAATGCTGGCTCAATCGCCTTGAAATGGAAATGAGTCCCTATAGTCAGCAATGGCTAGTGGATTAAATCTACATGGATTCCTTTACCTTACTTTTTAGAGATACTATCAGGGCAGTATTCTAATAGACTAGTTTTGATGGCTTGCTCTATCATGTGTGATACTGTGGCAATAAAATTTGTACAAGAATCCCTTGCTGCCAAATATGAAAAGATCCACCACAATGTCATTTTCTCATTTCAAGTAATTTTGTAGAACTTCTAATAATGCTGAATTCTCAAATCTCAGGTGGATCCGAGAGGACATCTGGTAAAAATAATAAACTTTAGCATCAACATTGCATGAATTATAAGCATCAAAATATTTGCAAAAATATGTAAGGACTTGGTACTCTATTTCAATTTGGGCATTTTCAAGCATATTCTTGTATACTACTAAAACTGTCATTGGGTTTATCTCTTTGTTTCCTCCTCCTTTGCCTTAACCAAAATGGTGCTTTATATTGCAATGTGCTGTACCTAAGAATATGCAAAAAATACAGAATTCATTATGCCTGTGGAATTGAAATTTACATTATGTTTGGTATACTTTTATTTGCAAAGTTGTGGCTGTTTCAGCATCTCTTTTGTTACATTACCAAGATTTCTGATTCTTTATTATTTAAAGAAAATTTTAAAAAATGTTTTCTTCTTGCCTTGCAAACATTTTCTCTCCATTTCGAATACCAGTGACTCTTTGGATATAACTCTATATCCAGAGCTATAGATAATCTTACTGGTGTTAGATACATCATTCCTAAACATTTTTTTTTCATGGCACAGAATAGAGGGACCATCCTGTTATTTCTAATAGATAAATACAGATAATGTGAATTCTTGCTTGTTCTCTACTTTTCTCTTACTTGTGCCTGACTTGTATCTTGTTTGACTATGCTTAACTGTTTTTTAATGTCTGCTGATGTTTAATACATGAATGCCAAGCTATATTTTTGCTAGCTGAATTGAGTGGGTGTGTTTGTTCTAATCTGCATATAGGGATTGAATGGGAGTGTCAATCTAAATGGGTGTAAACTAAACTGGCAATTATGTACAGTAATTTCCCCATAATTGGAAAATTAGATAGGAAGATCAGATTTCTATTTCTGACAACTCTATGTCTAAAAAAAGTGCAGTTTTACTATGCCATTCTTATCTATTATTTCATTTGAATAGCTGACTTTAGATTACAAATAGGGTAGCTAGACTGTTTTTTCCCACCAAGAGATTATTTTGCCCACAGACATTTGCAATTTGTTCTTACATCTAGTCTGTAATACCAAGATGAATTGGAATTTCAGTCAACCTTAAGTGTATAGAATTCACTTTTTGATTGGGACATTTGCTTGGAATTTCAGATTGATAAAGAGCTTCACATGAGCCTTTGTACCCTAGCTGTAGGAATGCCCCAGCTAGATAATATCTAAGAATATTTTTTGTAGGCTTTTCCTTTGAAATCTTTTCTTACCTATCCAGTGATTTCCAGGCATACTGTGACATTTGGTCAATATGGTCGTATGTAGGTTGAGTAATGAAGCATTTTAATGAGTTCATCTTGAAACAAAATTTTCCCTAATATCGTGCATATTTAATATTTAAATATCTCCATTACCATCTCTTTCTGATCTTAAGGGTTATGATTACATTGTGCTCATATATTTTTTAAGCATTTCCTTATTAATGCATAATCTTTTTTTGTTATTTTTTTGTCTCTCTATTTCTCTTTTTACCACAAAATACAATGGATTATCCCATTAGGTTTTTCAATTTCTTCTTCTGAACAGGTTGTAAAACCCCTTAAGGCTTGCAATTATCTTACCTCCCCTGATATCAAATAAATTCTCTCTCTTCCTCAATAGTACAGTACCTTATTTCCAAAACCACTCTCATGAAAGTTTAGCATCAAACAAAACATTGGGATGTAGTAATGACAACTACTTCATTGAATCTCCAACTGTGAATTAATTTAGGTAGGAAGCTCAGTAATTGCATGTTTACATAACCCTACATTTTTCTAAGCTGCTTCTGTTCTCTCTCTCTCTCTCTCTCTCTCTCTCTCTCATTCTCCCCTCCCCCCTCTCTCACACACATATTTTCATAGTACATTTTTCCTGATTTGTCATGTCTCCCCTGTATTTTTGTCTCTTTACAATCCCTCTTTTGAAAGATTCTTCAATTAAATGTATCAATGATCTTAATGATCAACACCTTAACTGTGTATATACCTGATAATTGTGACCATGAATATAATATTTTGCACTTAAAAATCATTTGTGTGCAGGAAGTATTTCAAGTGTCACGCAGCTTTCAGCCTTTGCAGAAGTTTTTCCGCAACACATGAGCTTAGAGATGTTATTCTTATACACATGTCAGCAGATTGTTAGCATACTTGTCAATATGATTTCTGTCAAAGGTGTTGCAGACCTGAAATAATTGTATTTTCTGCAGTTGGGAATATTGCCTGACAGTGTTTCCAAATACAACTAAGCTTCTATGCTGACCTAATAGTATGTGTATGAAAAGCTTTACTAGGAGCCAAATGCTGAGGAAATGCTATCAACAATGCATATGCCTACCATCTCACATCTCCATTTGGCTTTACACAAGCTGAGGGAAATAGGTCCGTCAGGTTTCTGTGCTAAATGCATAGAATACATATCTGGTTAAAGAAGCTAGCAAAGCACCTCAGTTATGCATCTGCATGTATGCACATGGGAATTAAATTAAGCTATTGGCTCATAGCTGTCCTCCAGACTGCTGTTTCAACTAGCTCTCCAAGAATGTTTCAAAATTTATCAATTTTTCATCACACTCATTTTAATGAAAAATGAGAACAGTGCCGTGAATTTCTGTCCATAAAATGCATTATTGTGAAAAAAATGGAAAGATTTATCCATAGAATAAAAGACAGGTTTAAACACTAAGTAGGTTGGACCCTCAACATTTTATCTGGTTGCTGAGTGGGCAGACATTTTATTAAAATAATTGGTCTGACTTAAAGGAGTATATGGTCTCATTCAAGGATAAATATTCTTGTTTTTCCAAATATTATAATGCTGTCTTTGTTCTTCGGTTTCATTATTACATTTATATGCTGCCCAACTCCCAGCAACTATTTGTCTTATGTAAACTCTGAATACATACTGTACCTGTGTAGTTACTGACTATTGATGTATTTAAGTATTTTATTTGGAATACAGGTCTCTGCAGATTACAATGTTAGCAATAGTATACTTCATATGAACTATAGAGCTGTAAAACAGTCTTCAACTTAGAATATAAAATGAGATGCTGCATACAATTTTGCTCACTGATAGTCAATGGTTCTTTTCCTGATACTTTTCTGCAAGTATTCAGATTCTCAAATATGTTGTGCTGAAGACTCGCCAGAACAGAAATATGGGATGTCTATGGAGATTCTTGTACTAGTCATCTATGTTTTACCTTTTTTACTGCTTTTTTTCAAGGCGCAACCAGATTTTCTGGTTTTTCTTTGAAGATGTTTCACTTCCCATCCAAGAAGCTTCTTCAGCTTTGACTGGATGGTGGGGAATGGAAGGATTTATACTCCTTGCAGACAGCTGGTCATCTGCATTATTTTAACAAATCATTAAGGTCACCTGGAGGTTTATATGTGTCATCAGGGTCATCCGTTTGCAAGAAGTATAAATCTTTCCATTCCTCACCATCCAGTCAGAACTGAAGAAGATTCTTGGATGAGAAGCGAAACATCTTCAAAGAAAAACCAGAAAGTCCAGTTGTCTCTTGAAAAAAAGCACCTTTGGTAGAAATATGGGATATTATGCTTAAAATAAAATGAATTAAATAAAATATTGAACAGCTGAGAATATTGCTCTGTTGTAGCCAACTTCTAGTTGTACTATGTGAACAAAACAAAAAAACAATTTGCTTTTTAAAAAACTTAATAAATTTAGGAGGATTGGTGTCAGTGTTTATTTCTTTACTAATCATGGTATCAGAAAACAATATTGGGGTGAGATATTTTGGAATATGCAAGATACTTTCAAAAGATTCCAGTACTCAGTCATAATTGTTTCTAGAAAAAATTATTTCTTTCTAAGGAGATCAAAGTTGACAAATTCACATGATGCATTTGGGGGTTTGAGTATGGTTATGAGGCCATCTGGTTATGAGGCCATAGTTATAGCCCCATATAAATTTTGAATATAATTACATGGATTGTGTGTATATATTTACTTCTCTTCTGTCATGTTCTTATCATATGCTAAATAATTAATAAATAATTGTGAATACCTGTTATTTATTTTTTGTTTTCTTAATAATGCATATTCTTTAGGTAGATGAACAAATAGGAGTACCATAACATATATTGTAAAACATGAAAAAACCCACTATCAGTAAACAAAAGGATAGTTGTTTTAACAAAAGACATTAAAATGCACAGTTCAAATAATAAAAGATGTTATTGACTAATAAGTGAGGAACCTTTTAGGACATTTACAATGTTTTTGGTGGAATAGGCATCTTTCTGTTATTAGAAGGAAGGAGAGAAATGTGGGATAGTGATAGTGTAATTTGTTTATAAATTGTATTCAGCACAGGTAAATCTCTATATGAGAAATTTGAAGCTTTCAAATGATCAGTGCAATAATGAAAAAGTTAGGCTGAATAGAGGACAATATCAGACTTTTCATTTCTTTCTTTTCAGTTCATTTACTACCAAACCAAAGAAAAGGCAATATGGATACAGAGAGATATACAACATATTATGGGAGCAGTAGAAAGTCTCTTAAACATCCATCATTTTCCAAGCAAGAATATAACCACTTATATTCTCCAAGATTCCAAAGACTTCACTAAAACTCTAGGGACAGAAAGAGTTAGAAAAGAGCACTGAGAAATATTACTTCAATATTTCTTCCTGGAATGGGGCAGATATAATAATAATAAAAAAATCATGGTGAATAGAATCTAGATCTATTGGTCACAAAGCTGTTTTACCTTCTTTTCCCTCTGGAGTTTCTTATATAGAAAGCTTTGACAGAAATTGTCCTGATTGACCAGAAGTCTACAGACTGTGAAAATTTTCCTTCAAAGTCAAACTTTGATTCAAGCATCTTCCCAACATTTTCAAATAAGCTTGATTCATATCTGAATTTTGATTTGGTAAAATCTTATGCATAATCTTACTACAAAAATTCAGAGTATTTGTTTTGCTCCTATTCCTCTATTTTTATGTTTCCTTTTGCAATGTTTTATTTTCTGAGGTTTTTTTAAAAAAATGATCATTATTTTAACTGCATGTGCTAACACATAAAGTATAGAAATACAGAAAATCACCCAAGCAAACAGGTTGAACGCAGATACTAAACCTGTATAATATTCCTAACTCCTTATCATCAATATTTATGAATTTATTTTTCTCTTCACAAAATCCATCAGGTACTTTCGATTTTTAAACTGTTCACCAACTTCATTTGCTACTCTCCGTTAACATGAATTGATCATCAGTAGTGATTTCCTATCTTAATTTCAAAGATACATTTCTGAATGTTTAGAAGTGGCCATCTTTAGCTACTTATAAACTAATTCTGAGGATCTCATTAACTCCACTAACATTCTCAGTCTTCCCCTTTCTTTCAACATATTCACTCTTGCTCTATATATTTGTTTTGAGTTTTGAACATTAATCATTGTGAACTTAAATCATTCTATAGGACAAAATCACTCAACACACTTTTTTTCTGAAAGGTCGCTCACTTTTGGTATAAATCCATATTTATTTATTACCTATTAATTCTTGAACCTAACCATTCTCTTCTTGTTTTACAATACAAGTAGTCCTCACTTATTCATCACAATGGGGAATGGAAATTCTCTGTCTAAGAGATGCATTCTAAAATTGACACATCATATGACAGTACTATCTTACATTAGTTCTTGCCATGGTCTTTTAAGTGAATCACTTGCAGACATTAGGTCTGATACCAAATGACCAGGATTTGCCCAGTGGTGAAACGTAAAATTTGTTACTACTGGTTCTGTGGGTGTGGCTTGGTGGTGGTGGTGGTAATGTAACTGGGTGGGCGTGGCCAACTTTTTTTTTTACTTTTAAAAGCATTTTTTTCGGCCAAAGAGGTTGCAGAAAAAGATGCTTTTAAAAGTCTCTGATGATCCCAGCTGAGCCGCGTGATCATCAGAGGCTTTTTTAAAAAAAATGTTAAAGGCATTTTTTCCGCTGAAGAATTTGTAGAAAAAATGCTTTTAAAAATTAAAAAAACAGCCTCTGAAGATTACGCGGCTCAGCTGGGCATGGGGGGGGGGGGACACATGGATTTTTGCTACCAGTTCTCCAAACCACCTGGCACCATCGCTATCGGATCAGGCGATCTGGTCCGAACCGGGAGCATTTCACCCCTGGATTTGCCACTTCCCATTGAATGTGCATGATGGAATTAAGCCAAATTGTGATCATGTGACCATAGGGATGCTGCAGTGGCTGTAGCTGAAAGAAGCAGTTGTAAATATCCTTTTCAATACTGTTGTAACTTTAAATAGTCGCTGAACAAGTGGTCAGTAGGTGAAAACTATGTTAAATAAAGCATTCAGCTTACTTTTTTTGTGTGTTCCTTAACTCTCATGTTTCTGTAACAAAGTGGGCAGAGGCATATTCATACATAGCCATGTTGATATCTTTTGACATTTCTCTCAACTACCCCTACCCCTACCCCTACCCCTACCCCTACCCCTACCCCTACCCCTACCCCTAACCCTAATTCTACTGGCAAAAGCCAAAATTGATTGTTTGGGACATAAACTACCCACTGCACCACAGACAAAGCACTAACTCTAAGAAAGGAATATACAGGAGTTACTATATTAAAGGGGGATTTATTTATTTAACGTATGGCTGGTCATACACAATATTAAAACACTTCATTTTTACAGATTAAAAACAATAAAAACAATAAAAAAGCAGTAAGAAAACCTAAAAGGGGGAAAGGGGGAAATTCATTTGTATTGAAGTGGAATATTGTCAGTGACAAAAGAGACTAAGCTTAATAACCAGAAGCACAAGGAAAGAGTGGAATCCATTTGGTTCTATTTTAATATTTCTTCTTCCACCTTGAAATAGTTTATTCCATTTAGCTTTAATCTCTCTTTTGTCACTGACAACATAAAATAATGCCTCAAAGCCATGTTAGCTCATACTTGTGTGGCATAGAAATCATTGCTAAGCTGATAACAGTTTAAAAAGTGCAGGGTTCTGATTGATTCCCAATGTTAAGAACCTTTAGATGTTTTTAAATGTCTTTTTTTTCCTTTTCCTGCATGAATTCAAAGTAGGTATTAATTATATCTTCTTCATAATTGCTAGATACAATTTTCTTGCTCGTATATTTCAGTCAGAATCGAATAGACTGGAATGGACCTTGCTCAAGCAGGAGGCTCTATACCAATGACTGCCCAGTCACTTCTTAAAAAACCTCCATTGATGAAGCACCTAGAACTTGTGAAGGCAAGATGTTCCACTGGTTAATTGTCCTCACTGTTAGGAAGTTTCTCCTTAATTCCAGGTTGTTTTTCTCCTTGATTAGTTTCCATCCATTGTTTCTTGTCCTGCCCTCTGATGCAATTTAATTTCAGGTAAGATGCTTGAGCCTTGCTAAGTGGGCATGTAATATATAATATACAGGAACATTTATTTCATTTTCATGTGGTAAGCTTCAACCTCTTCAGACCTGCTAGTCATATATTTCTCAATCCCCTTCTCTACTTATTAGATTCCAGGCACATATTGAAGGCATTGTGTAAAAGCAAACGGTATTTTTAAGGTGTGATAATATCTGCTCCTGCATTTGGTGGAGCTAAATAAGCAAGGTAATGCAATTAAGAAAAACCTCTAAAGAACAGCATAATAACAATGCTATTTTTGTAATAACAAAACAAAGAGAACATTTGGGCTGAAGTGACAACCTGGTTGTAAAGGTCTCTAATTCAGGAGCAGACTTGACAAGGACTCTTTCTCCCTTTCATCTCGCTGATGAATTTTATAGAAATAAATGTATCATTTTTTTTCTCTCTTTGGTTGGACTGCCTGGTAGTGCCATTAGCAGCACATCAGAATTACAGAAACTCAAACTGAATTTGGAAATTTATGTAAGACCACAAAAGGCACAAAGTGGGATTAGGTATTTCTACAGCTTTATGGAAGTTTGTTCTAAATTAGTAAGTAAATAGCTAAATAAAGCATTTACTTGAAAATAAATTAATCAATCAATCCTGGTTCATGATATGTAAATGATTCTGCCAAGCAGATGAATAGTATACCAATTAAAATTTGCAGGATTGTTTAATATCAATGAGAGTAGTTCTGATTCATGCACTTTCAGAAAGCAATAAAAAGATTTGGCATAAAACTCTGATATTAAAGCAGCTTTTTAAATATTCATTACAATTACTGTCTTTAAAAAATTGGTACTTTTGTTCAACAATTAAGCAACTGTGTTCTCTAAATAATTGGTGTACAGATTATCTATTCTATGAAAACTCTTAAGATTTTAAATGTCAGTACAATCTGGCAAATAAATATAAAGACTACTTTAAAAGAACATTAAAGCCCTTTACTTTCAAAATAATAACATCTAGTTGTATCTCAGAGCAAAAAGAAGCAGTAGAGATAAACACTTCCTAAAAATTCAAATAACATTCCATGACATAAATTAACATTTTGATTTAAAAAGCTTTGCTGAGCCAACTGCCTTCCCTGGATACAATTTTTTTCCATTTTTCCATTTGCTTTCTTGTATTTAGATGCAAACTGATTTGACAGCAACAGTGATTTGCCACAAACTTCCACTTAAAAATTTCCATGGGATCCAAGAGTATCCAAAGTATCATCATCTTTAACAATTTAAAAGGGCAACTCTCATCTGTCATGCTCCAGATTACCTTGTAAAGGCATTTCAGGAAAATGAAAATTAAGATGGTCACCAATGACCATGAGCCAAATATGGGACCAAGGACCAAACCGCCATGTAAAATATTGAGTGTTGATGTTGGGCCTGTAAATCACAGACGAACATTTGTTTACTCTAAGAACAATTATACTAGGCAAATATAAAGATGCATATGGAATTTATGGTAGTTTTTGTCATATTTAATCAGGTATTTAAACAATTTGTAAACATGTTATATAGGAAAGACCCAGATCCAGGAAGACTAAGAAAATAATTAACATTCTTTTCCATTTTTAGTGCTGGGTCATTCATGGTGAAATAATATTACTTTTAAAAGTAAATATAAATTATGAAGGTTGAGGACACCATTATTACACTAGTATTTCGACAGGACTGGGGAGTTTATATATGTATGGTAGGACAAAATTCCATAAGATGTATACAGTACGTATATCAGGTAATGTGATTCAGGTAGTTAAGATCTGACAAGCACAATACAAAAAGACACATTTGTAGCATTCCATATGGCAAATAGCTATATTAAAACACTACTATAGAGTAGAACATTACATTATATATCATGTTCACCCAGTTATAGCACAGTTTTCTTGTAAATTAAGCCTGGGACATATAGAAAAGACTGCCTTCAAATCACATGCATGATATTTGTTAGCTAAAAAAACAATTAATATATAAACACAAATGTTCTAGTATTTAATAATAATATTTGTTGAAAATATGAGTAACTCTAATGGATTTGACATCTCATCATGTAATTTGTGCAAACGCTGCGACATTTTCTTATATTCTCAACTGCAGATACTCTTGTTGGGTGCTCAATAGTTCATGGAAGCAATCTTATGATGTATAATGGAGGTGCTCAGGTGAGAAATTGGTTGTGTAGGTTTACATTTATGAATGTGTTTACATCTGCCAAAGTAAAACTGTAGATGAAGAAAGCATTTTTGTTTTCAACATTCTTCTTAATCTGACAATTTATCTCCATTTCTTTTTTAATGTGAAGAAAAGAACACCTGTGTTTATCAGCTGGGGCCAATTTTGTTTCCTGTTTTTCTCTCTTTATTCTATTAAAAATTGATAATTAACTTTCACATGCTGAAAAAGAAATTTCAATGTTAATTATTGAAGAAGTCTTTTTCAAACGGAAGGCAGAGCAGGTTGATAAGAAAAGCATCAGCATAAAATATAGGTGCAAACTGACTATAGTATTTTTGGGTATTGCTATTGTGTGCATAGGACTGTATGCAAGAGACATCAATAATGTGGAGAAAGATAGAATATAATACAGAAAAATAGATATTTTGAAAGTTTATTTGAATAAGTTCTAATCCTACTTCCTAGATGGAATCACAATTTTTGGAATTCCAGTTCAGGATCATCAAACAAAGAACAGCCGAGAATACTATTATTCTACTGCAGCAAAGAATACTACTATCAGGTATTCTCTTGGTGATAGAAGTGTTTCTTAGATTGAGAAGTTTACTAGGCATTTCTTAAAAAGTCAAGAAGTGAGCTTCCACTTCAGTGCAATACTGTAGGAACGGATCAGATTGAGTCTAAAGAAGGGGGTCAAACATGTTATCAGTCTCAAGTCCTTTCATGCCCATATGAGATTTAAGTTCAGTCCATCTTGAATTCCATTAAGTATTATCTCCTGCCAGTTTGTTTTGATTGTTAATAGTTCAGATTCTCGTAGAGAGCTTAAACTTGCAATAAACCTTTATATTCATTTGAGCTGCCTGGGTTTCCTGATTTTTTCAATAAAGGTTATATTTGCCACCTTTAATCAATTTCCCATACACAAAGAAGTATTGAACACTGTTTTAATTATAGGGCAGTCCCAACCTTGCCAATTTTCAATCAAAAGAAATAAGTATGAACAAACAAACCGAGGTCTTCATCATTTTCCTTATTCATGCCCTAGAAAACTGTAATCTAAACTGAATATATATGAATAGAAAAAGCAGTCATTCTACAATCTGTTCCAATCTATTGATCCTGGTAGTTACTCTAAAAGGGATGTTTTGTAATTTGAAGTTCTTGTCAGATACATGATTCGTGCTTAAGAAAGAGGAATGTATTGTACAACAGAATTCATATAAAGCTTTCTTTGAAAATGACTCAAAAGCTGAAACTGTTCCATAATACAGTGACTACATTGGTGGCAGGTCATTTCATTCTGCAGGCTTCTGCAGTGTGTTCCAGTTATTTCTGAGCCTATCTCAAACTGCTGGTTATCATAAGGTTATACCAGGCAATGCTTTGCCAGAATTGAAACTGCCCACCAGGATTGATCATGTAGCCAGAACCTATTGAGAATTCTCTTCACCTGTTATAAGTACAGGTAGGTAGATATTTTCTGTCATCTTGTCCAAATTTTGCGACAAACTTCCATAAATATAAATTTTATTAATTAAGCATCTGATTAATTAAATTTGATGGATGGAAGGATAGATGGATGGATGGATGGATGGATGGATGGATAGATAGATAGATAGATAGATAGATAGATAGATAGATAGATAGATAGATAGATAGATAATTTCCCCCTTTCACGTTGCAGTCAAAAATCATATTATTTCAGTGTTCAGTAGGCAAAAACTCATTCATTTGATATCAATAAAATAGATTAATTATGTTTCTTATTCCTGTATCACTGTCTTATTTTATTGTGCTGTTCATAAGTCAGAGTTACAATTTACAGATCTGGCTTAATTGAATGTGAGTTCTTGAAAGTTTTGCCAATAATATGTATTATTAACTATTAATATATATTATTAATCATATTTTAGCACTCAATACTAAGGCAATAGTAAATGTTGCAACTTTTACTTGTGCTCTGTTGTTTCTGTTGCATTAACTCTCCATTACTCTATAGCTCCTGCTTTCCAAATTGAACAAGGCTAAGGGATGAGTTCACTCATGATATTTTCTCATGGGATTTAATTGAAATGTGAAAAAAGCAGAAAGCTGAAGATTGCTGGTCGGAATGAAATAATTAAGCTAATTAAGCTGAATAGAAGAAACCTGCACTTCCCTCCTGAGACCTTATTCTCTTTTGGAAAAAAGAAAAGAAAGTCACTTCGTGTCCATTAAGCTGAATGAGAATGACAAATGAATGGGACAAAAAACATTGGACTGTATTAGTTAAAACCTAGACAATGTTTATTTGAAGATCCATGTTCTATTGTATGCCAGGTATCATTGAATTAGTTTTGAAATATAATACTACTAAGGTTAAAAAAATCCTATGAATTATGAATTCTATTTGCTACATGTATATATATAATTCTTGGCAACTCATCTGAGAGTATTAGATATTGTTCTTTATGACAATTATATTGGTCATTGAAGTTACTTCTGGTTAAATGTCTGGAATATATACTTTCCTGAGATGTCACAAGTAAACCATAAAGGCTGATAAATATGGTCCTGATTGCTATTATGATTCCCTTTTCATTAAAGTGTTTAGTAATTTAGGTAGGAATGTGCAAGAAAATGAATTTGTTACTTGGAGTTTAACACTATACTGTATACAGTGGTAGGTTTCAAATTTTTTACTACCAATTCTGTAGGTGTGGCTTTGTGGGTGTGGCATGGTTTTGTGGGCATGGCAGGGGAAGGATATTATAAAATCTCCATTCCCACTCCACTGCAGGGGAAGGATACTGTAAAATTTCCATTCCCTCCCCAATCCAGGGGAAGGTTACTGCAAAATCCCCATTTCCTCCCAATCAGCTGGGACTTGGGAGGGAGAGAATAGATGGGGGCGGGGCCAGTCAGAATTTTTACTATCGGTTCTCTGAACTACTCAAAATTTCTGCTACCGGTTCTCCAGAACTGGTCAGAACCTGCTGAAACCCACCTCTGACTGTATGTCAATTGACTCTATCTGATCTAATTTGAAATCTGTAATTCCAACATTGAGATGTCAGAGAGGTTATTAATAAAGAAAAGACAACTAATATTCAGTAGTAGTAATACACAGAGACTTAAGTTAGTGAAGCATAAAAGAAAAGGGTAAAACAAATGAACAAGTTAAAAGGAAAAAAAGAAAAAAAGCTTTGATATACCTTTGTAGTCTTTCTAATTCCTAAATTAGGAACTGAACATTTTTGTGTTACATTATTCATTTTCATTCATAACACAAAGGCCATGCATAATAGACAATGTTAAGAATAGGAACTAGTCAGGAAAAGTGCATATGGTTCACTGCCTTTTAGATGATCTGCAGAATTTCCCAAACATCAGACTAGCAAAATTTCACATCTGCTTGCCTGATTATGAAGTGTGATTTAATGCTTAAAAATAGCAGCAAAATAATGTGTAAAATCTATTTTGAAAATTTCGCCAGTGTATCCCGTCTACATCTATATGACACATGATAGTAGTGTTCCAATATTTGAGGGGTTGCCAGAGATAAGCGGAGTTCAACCTGTTTTCCAAATCACCAGAAAGCAAGACAAGAAACAATGGATGGAAACTAATCAAGGAGTGAAGTGGTCTAGAATTAAGGAGAAATTTCCTAACAGTGAGAACAATTTTAGATTTAGATTTTAGATTTTATTATATTTCTATACTGCCCTTCTCCTGAAGGACTCAGAGTGGTGTACAGCCATATTAAAACAAGACCAACACAAAAATTAAGAACCATTAAAATAATTTAGACCAATTTGGCCAATTATTAAAACCCCTTGCTAAAACCCCTTTAAAACCAATTAAAACTCATTTAAAATTAATTTATTCGGACAGGCCAGCTTGATGGAACAATAGAGTCTTCAGAGCATGATGGAAGGTACGGAGGTCGGGGATCCTTCTTATATCCAGGGGCAGCTCATTTCATAGGGCAGGAGCCCAGACAGAGAAGGTTCTCCCCCTGGGGGTCACCAGCCTACACTGTTTGGCCGACGGCACTCTGAGGAGGCCCTCTTTGTGAGAGCGTATTGGACGGTGGGAGGCATTCAGTGGTAGAAGGCAGTCCTGTAGGTATACTGGTCCTAAGCCATGGAGTGCTTTGAAGATGGTGACTAGCACCTTGAAACGCACCCGGAAGACCACTGGGAGCCAGTGCAGCTTGCGCAAGAGAGGTGTTATACGGGAGCGACAAGTCGCTCCCATGACTACTCGTGTGGCCACATTCTGGATCAGTTGGAACCTCCAGGTGCTCCTCAAGGGGAGCCCCATGTAGAGAGCATTACAGTAGTCCAGACAGGAAGTGACAAGGGCATGAGTGACCATGCGTAAGGCATCCCTTACAATTACAAAGAACAATTAACTAGTGGAACAGCTTGCCTTCAGAAGTTGTGCGTGCTCCATCAATGTCTGAATGTGGGTGCTCCCATTTGTCTGAAATGGTATAGAGTCTTCTGCTTGGGCAGGAGGTTGGACTAGAAGACTTCCAGGATCCCTTCCAACTGTATTATTCCGTTATCTTCTGATGCAATAATATCTGCCTATCAGAGCTCATAGGAAGGACTCAATAAGTGGACAAATACACCAAATCTGGTCTGAACTTCTGGCTAAGTATGTGACCAACCATAATAATATTAATATTAAGAATGGCCAAATTATCAGTGGTGATCAGGATGAAGCTTCTATCAGTATTTTCAAGTTTTACAGTTGGATAACATCAAGCATGGACAAGTTAAAAATGTCACTGGGAAGAATATATCAAAAGAGTGAGAAAACTCTTGAAGACAAAATTGAATGATAGAAAAACCATCAAAGACATCAATCTCTGGGACATACCTTTGATACATTACACTTCTAGTATTATTAACAGGACATAAGGTGGTAAAACAAGAAAAATAATGGCTATTCACTATGTATTACATCCCCATAGGATATTGATAGATTATACCTGCCCTGCAGAAATGTAGACATTGGTTTACTTCGGGTCAAACAAATTGTTGAAGAAGAAAAATGTGCATTGACTGATGTGAAAGATATCCAAGAACAAGCACTAATGCAAGTTAAAAATTGGAACTTACTCAATGTAATGGAAATTCAAGTGACTATTGAAACAATGTAATAAAAACAGAAACAGAATACTGACAAGGAATACCATTACATGGTCAATTTCTGCAAAAGATTGAGGGGAAACTGGATTAAAAAAAAACAGGCAATGGTTTACAATTTAAACATTAAAAAAAAGAAACTGAAGACTTGATTTTTGTTGCTTAAGTGCAACTATTTGAATTAATGCAATCAAGGCCAAAATTTGATTGCAAATATTCATCAAATGATTCAAAATGCAATTGTGCAAAGAAGAAATGGAAAACCATATATTCAGCTTGTACATGAAGAATGCTCAAACTGAGTATTGCACCATTGCCAATATGATTTACTGGAACATCTGAACAAATTATTACATATCAGTAATGAAAAATTGGTGGGAACCAATATAGTTAAAAAGTATATGAACGGGTTAAAATATTATGGGATTTCCAAATACGGACAGATAAAACCTTGACTCATAACACACCAGATATAACTGTCGTTAAAAAGAAGAAAATGTGGATAATTGATGTGGCCATACCAGGCGACATTTGAGTAGAAGAAAAAAAATGGGAGAAGATCACAAAGTATCAGTATCTGAAAATCAAAATTGAATGATTATGGCATAAATCAGTCATGGGGGTTCCAGTGATTGCCATGGCAAAAAATCTTGGACGGCACTTAGAAAACCTTTAAACATTGATATTTCTATCTGTAAATTGCAAAAGCTCACAGAATTTGGATCTGCATATATACTAGGCTGATACATTACAACATCCTAGAACTTGATGTATATGTTGGTCAACACCAGTTAAAGAACACCACTTAGGGGGGCCGAAAGCCCTACTAAGCAGGTATATACAAAAGTATGAAGGCTATTGCTTAATGCATTGTAAGCCGCCCTGAGTCTCCAGAGAAGGGTGGCATATAAATTGAATGAATGAATGAATGAATGAATGAATGAATAAATAAATAAATAAATAAATAAATAAATAAATAAATAAATAAATAAATAAATAAATAAATAAATAAATAAATAAATAAATAAATAAATAAAGAATTGGTACCTGAGATAGTACATTGTTGTGAACAGATAATAACATTTAAGGAAGGGCAAAATAAGTTATGTTCTACATAATGTGAGATATACCTAGAACTGAGACTGTTTTGTGTATCAGTGTCCAAAGGATCTTGTTGTGTTTGGCAAAAGGATGAAAGCTGTTCATCCTAATGTCATGTTGCCAGTTCCAGAAATGCCTTTCCTTCCATATGGTGTGTTATATCACATTGTTCACACACCAAAAAAACCTTCCCTTTTTCCCTTCTTGCTTCACCTGGCTTTTGGTCTTTAAAAAAAAAAGCCAACAGGCCACACAGTCATCAAGAGAGGACATCAAGAGAAAGGCCTGCAAACATGAATCCATCATTGCATGACTGGATTGTGTGATTAATGCAGGCTATTAGCCTGCATTTGAGGTTCAGGCAAATTAACCAGGAAATTGATAATGGGTTAAGTACGAGCTGCTGTCTTGATACCCATTTGTCCTCCTTGATTCTCGGCTGTCCTTGATGGGTCATCTGATGGCCATGACAAGGCTTTTGCACAGGTTCGCCTGGTGCGCCAGTTATGCCCTTTCCTAGACAGGGATGCAGTCCGTACAGTCACTCATGCTCTCATTATTTCTCACCTGGATTACTGCAATGCCCTCTACATGGGGCTCCCCTTGGGGTGCACCCAGAGGCTCCAGCTAGTCCAGAATGCAGCCGCACGGCTTGTTATGGGAGCTTCTTGTTACTCCCGTGTTACACCTCTCCTGCACAAGCTGCACTGGCTGCCGGTTGTTCTTCAGATCCGCTTCAAGGTGCTGGTTCTTACCTATAAAGCCCTTCGTGGCATGGGCCCAGGATACTTGCAGGACCACCTCCTACCGGCCTCCCATTGCCCTGTGAGGTCACATAGGGCAGCCGTCCTCTGGGTACCTTCGGCCAGACAGTCTCGGCTGGTGGCACCCAGGACGAGGGCATTCTCAGTGGCTGTACTGACCCTCTGGAATGAGTTACCCATCAGGCTCCGGATGGCCCCTGACCTCCGCACTTTCCGCACCAACCTGAAGACATGGCTGTTTCAGCAATTTCCCTGATCTGCTATGAGATTTTATTTTATTTGGGGTTTCATATTGGTTGTTTTTAGGGTTTTTTATTGTTATATGTTTTAATTTCTGTACGCTGCCCCGAGTCCTATGAGAGAAGGGCAGCATATAAATTTAATAAATAATAATAATAATCTGTGCCTATATGGGCATTTATAACTGCTTCCCTTTGTATGCAGTTTCAGCAGAAAAATAAGCTCTATGTATGCAAGTACATGCACATATATTTCCAGGAAAAGCTTTAGAAGTAGTCATGTTTAGTCTTTAACAGGAGGAAGTGTGCTCCTGCTCTAGTGAACACTGGGAAGTCCATTCCTGTTCATGCCTGGTTTATGAACAGCCCCAAATATTTCGCTGCTTGAGCAGCAAATGTAAAATGGATCATCCCATTCTTTCAAGTGATTGTATGCTCCACTGCAAAATCCTGATGAGTTTAGGATGCATAAAACGTACCTTGGTCCCTTTGGGCAGGTGAATGGCTAGAAAAAGAGTGGGAAACTGTTGATGATAAATAGAAACTCAATCACATGTTTTCCTACCAATTCTTCTTCAAGGTGATAATGAGAATTTACTTTCTACGTTCTTTTAAAGTGGGATTTTTGGAGGTGATTTATTTCATTGAAAGACAACCAAGGAGTGTATGAATGTTCCAGTTTGCATAAAATGTACAATCATTTTGCTTAAATTAAATCCCAATGGAACATACTATGAGCTTTTCCCTTTGGGTTTTTTCCTGTTTGGGAATTCTGAAATTCTTTGTCCACAAATTGGTCTGCATATGACGTTCATGCAAAATAACCATGAAATTGGTAATGGGTTAAGTATGAGCTGCTGCCTTGATGGTGGAGGATTTTGAAAAGTCATTTGTCACTCCTTAAAAATGAACATGATGCACTCTTGCTTGGCATGCAATTTACCCTTAAGACCTTTGTTTTCATCTTGTTTCCTTCACTTCACTCATTTATTATAGAAAATATATTGCATATAAAAATACATTTGAATATGTAATTAAATATCGATTTTTAAATTGCACATTGAAACATTTCTTTTCAAAATGCATAATTTAAGCCCATGAAAACAATCAAGAAACGGCTTGCAATGTCCAGTGGATCATAGTCAGTGGTGGGATTCAAGTAATTTAACAACCAGTTCTTTGCCTGATCTGTCCCCCTCTACACACATCCACAAAAACACAGCCAGTCGAGGGTTAAAGAAGCACTTGGCACACACCACAGTCCTTATCTCCAACTTGGCAGCGATATTCACACCGTCTGCCAAGTGCTTTAATTGTTCACAGAAAGAAAATCACATATGTAGCTTTGCCAAAATCCGTTCTTTTAGCAGCTTCAGGCTCCAAATGACTACCAGATTGAGTTTTGTTCGTCACAGGGATCATTGACCACCACCCTCTCTTATATAGTCTCTGGGGTGTGGTCCAGTGACTCATTGGTCCTGTGACTCAAGTCCTGTGACTCAGGTTTATTCCCTCGCATGCCTCCTCAGCTGCTGCAAGCGCTTATCTCGCCTTCGTTGACGTGCGTCCAGGAATGACGTCTCTCCCTCACTCTCATCTGAGACACCTGTTTCCCCACTACTTTGCTCTCTTTCAGCTGGCACCTGAGATGGTGCCAGAGGGGGGGACTGGGAGATCTGGCTGGCTCCTCTTCCTCATGCTCAGAGCTTCCTTCCTCCAATGGGATAGGCTCAGAGGACGGGGCCACAACATTTGCCTAATGATTTCTCCCAACAACCAGTTTTCCAAACTGCTCAGAAGTTAACAACCAATTCTCCCGAAGTGATGTGAACTGGCTGAATCCCACCACTGATCATAGTTCAGTGGTTCAATTCTGTGATGCAGATCAAATTTCAGAAGTTTTTTTTTTCCAAAAAATAAATGACTAAACATTCTGTCCTGGATCTTCAATATAGTTTATTTATTTATTTATTATTATTTCAATTTATAAACCGCCCTTCTCCTTGCGGACTCAGGGCGGTGAACAGCCAGAATAAAACATGGTACACAAAAGTTAAAAACAATTAAAAATTATTAAATATTATTAAACAATTAAAAATTATTAAATATTATTTGGCCAAGAATTAAAACAACCCAATTTAAAATCAAATTCAAATTTAAAAACGGAGGATGGGATCAGGCTAGTTAAAATGTTTAGCAACTAGGCAAGGGAAATAGGTGTAAAATGAGCCTATGCTGATGCTGGCAAGATACTAGCAATTGAAATATCATTACAAGAAGCTCTCCAATGCAAAATCAATTGACATTAATTGGGATAGTGCAAGAGTCCTCATTTTGCTTCATAGCATTTTTGTATTCAATAATGGATAAGAAGGAAAACCTCTTGATGGCTTGTAGCTTACGTTATTGATAAATGGATGTCACTTGTAACCAAAACAGCAGTTGTGGAAAGCACAGGAAAAAAATAGCCCATTCAGAATTATTATTATAAAGAGATAAAAGTGATTTTAGTTGTCTATTGCATTTCTAAGTCACTGACATAAACAAAAAGCAAAATATTATTAAAATTAAATAAAAATAGAAACAAAATACAAATCCTATATACTTGGAACATTTTGCTTACTGTACACACTAGGCTTATATTATTATAGACAGTTTGATTGTGTTTGGGGTGGGGGTGGGGGTGGGGAGTGGGGTGTAGGTGAACGGATACATTTATTAAGTGTGATTTAAAATCTTATTGCAGAAACCGAGTGTATATTTTAAGTCCAGTTTCAATGTTCATCAATAATATACATTGGCAGGTAAAGAGCTATTTCAAATGAAATATTTCTTTTCTAATTTGTGAAGCCATAACACAAATTATTTTGGCAGTTTTCTGCTCTCTTGAAAAGATGATGCTACATGGCCTCAGCACTTACAGATTGTTTTCATAAGAAGAGAACTATCAAGACAATTGAATTTATAATACCAGTAGCATGGTTAGTCCATAAACTGTCCAGCCCAAAAGTCTGCATAATAGTATATTTTATTAATGCCATCCAATAATATTTTATATATTTCTAATATTTCTAATTCAACTGGCTGAAAAAAATACTTTTAAATTTTGTTGAAGAATGGTTTGACTCTCATATTCATCTCAAGGGGGGCTAGAGCAATGTCATTCATTTCTTCCATGGATTGTGATTCCCTTGTCTCTCCACACTTATGATTTTTAGTAAAAACTATTAGAAAAAGTGCAAATATTCCTCCTGATATTTTGGTATGGTACGTTAATATGCCTCTGCTCTACAATATTTAGAAAGGTGAATTAAATTCATTGATGAACAGTTCTGTGAGAATTCTGTGGCTAAAAATCCAGTCCAAGTTATTTGAGAAAGTGTCTCACTCCAATGGGCTTGGCCCTGCCCCGCCAGCAGAAGATGCCTTCTTGAAACCCCATCAGCCAAGGCATTTCAGTTCATGTGGTCAAAGATAAGAGTCTTCTTAGTCATGGCTTCCACACCCTGGAACTGTTGTGACTTAGGCCCAAGTAGTTATTACCAGACACAATCAGGCCTAAACAAACATATTTTATTAGAAAAGTTGAGAATTACTTCATTCTCAGCTTAATCCAAATTAAGTCCAAAACAAATCCTTTATAAAGAATCCTTTGGTCTTATCACAAACCTTTGTCTTCTTTGGCACCCTGCCAAAGGCTTTTCTTGGCAAAACCCCACGAAGTTCAGAAGCAAGAGACACCAACAAGAAACAAATGTAGCAACGTTGCTTTCCTAAAAAGATCCAAAGAGCCATTGTTGCTCTTTTAAGACTTCTGGGAGGGGCTAATCATCTGCTGGCCTTACTCCCGAGTCGTCCTCTTTGCTTTAGCTGCTCTTGCCTTCTGGAAGCTCTTTGCATGCATTCACTAGGAACAGGCTCCTCCTATTCCTCTGCCTCTCTGCTATCCGCCTCTGGAGGCTCTAGAGTCTGCATATCGCTCCCAGTTGGTCCTGGTCCCACCTCTGCCTCCATCTCTCGTCCAGGCCTTCCACTGACTCCAGGACTGGCCCATTGTCCTCTTCAGCCTCCTCACTGTCCAACTCCGCTGCCAGCTCCACAGGCTGCTGACAGACCACAATAGGCACATTTTGTCTCCAGATATAAGATCTGCCTCTACCCTCTAGAAGGGTGTTAATTTTGGCAGCTAGCTTGATGCCACAATGGAACATGCTATGCTGGAGGTGGTTGATTAAGAGACAACCCCCCCCCCCCCACTGATCATGGTGTTGATTTTAGTCTTTTATTTAATTGTTGTTAATTTTAATGCTTTTACAGTGTACAGCAGCCCAGAATCCTTTTGGATAGTGAGACAGGCAGCATATAAACGTAATATTTATTTATTTATAAAGATTTAGATGATGATTACTAAATATAAACATTTAGATGATGACAAAAGATTTACATTACCCTCAAGTAAATTGTATAGGATAAATGTTTAAAGGATAAATTATAAATCTTATAACGCACACCCTAACATACTGGAACAAACATTCCCAGTGAGCCCAATGCAATATGTTCCCTAATAACTTGGTGGTATAACTTTCTATCACAAGAAATTACTCTCCAATCAAGAATTTTCATGGCTTTTCATCATATGTAAAAGGAGAGAAAATAACAGCACCTAGTCTGCTGCACCACCAAGGCGCTTGGTTATAAGTAGCCCAAAACTGCTCACTCAAGCTTCCAATGATATAAGCCATTATCCTACACATATCTGCTATAAACAGAGGTGGTAGACAACTGAGAATGTTTCTTATTAAGTGAAGTGATTTATATTAGTTTGCAGTTTTCAGATTGCTCATTTCTTTGATTGGAGATGATTCTGAATTTTTGACTCAGCTCTTTGCTCAAAAACTGTAACTATAAGTGTATAACAAAGAAAACTTTATTTGTAGGCACAAATGCACATATTTGGAATAAGTGCTACTTAAGTTTCTTAAAATGTTACATTTTAAAATTATTTTAATATTATTAATCACTCAGTCATGTATTTGAGAAGAGTGGTTTTACAAATCTAATAAATTATAGACATGCAAAGGAAAATGATGAGTAATTAAAAATCTGACCTGAAATGTTTTAAAGTAAATTCCAAGCAGTGACTGAAAGAGAAATTGGTTCCTAAAATATATTTTAGGGATTAGAATCAAATATTAACTTTAGTAGGGTCCTCAAATGGAAGTTTATAAATTCCTTGGCATATTACTCATAAGTAGGCTGAGTAAAAATATTTTTATTGATACTTTTTTATTGTATTGAAAGTTGTCTAGGAAACAAAAAGTTGATTAGTATCCTGTGATTCAACTTTTCATCAAAAACACTTGAAACAAAACTCTCAGCCATCTTACCTACACTTCTATCCAACTTTCAATTTCATTACTAGACGAGTCAGACCTATTGATTTTATAAGATATTTTATTTTATTAGAATTCCTTTTAGAATTAAAGATTATTTAAAATTCAAATGTACTGTTCCTTTATTAGGATTTTAAGTGCTTAAACTACTTTTTACATAAGTGCTTAAGGCAAATGTCAGCTCATAACGAGAGTAACTACAACTATTATATTCTAAACAAACTCTTTGGGGAATTTATGCCTTGTTATTTCAGGTTTTCATCTTCTATCAGATGGATGAGACTAAATTTATCCCTCCAGATTGTATCGAATTATTTATAATTGTTACAGACATGTCAAACATTTCTAAAGTTGTAGATTTATTGAGTATTCCACATTGAGCATAACTCTTACTAAGGAAAAAGTTGGATTCTGAGTTTGTATGATATTATTCAATGACATATGGACAATACTATACTGTCTTGCAAGATAGTTTCTAAGTTACAGATATTAACTTGCATAGAATAAGACAACCATATCTGCAGATGCACCATGAGGGTTGTCAAAAAGTCAAAAATGATAGTTACAACTGCCTGATCAAACCTTTATAACTTTTAAAATATGATGTAAAAGAGGAAGAAGTTTTAATGACATAATCATAGCTGTCATCTTAACTTTTAATGAACCCTGTGGAAACACATGGATTCTATGCCTTATTGGCCAAAATCTGTCCAACTAATGACCATAGCGTTGCAAGTGGAATGGGTACAAATGAAATGCACTATTTTGCTATGTTACTAAAAAGCTTTATGTGAAAGACTCGGTTGACCAAAAATCACAATTAGAGATAGAATTCAATATCCACAGACCCATATAATTATAACTACGACATATGGAATATTGCAAATTGGAATATAAAATGAATAAATAATAAAAAGCATGAATTAACAGATGGCTTGAAAGGTGGAAAAATATATTATGTGTGAAGTGTGTCTCTTAGATGAAACTAAGAGAAAAAGAAAACATGGAGTAGATCTAAATGAAAATTTGATCTTCTGGAGCTAATAACTATGTGCAGGGATATGCTAGTGAATATTTAATTAGGAATGAAAGGATGAAAACATACAGATAAATGTTTCTACATGTATAAATGTTAAAGTTGGAATTTGTGTCTTCCAGGTTGTGGCAGTTGCATGCACAGGATGGAAGACTGGTATTGATATTATGCTCAACTCAGAGGTGGGTTGTTCCCGGTTCGTAATGGAACACTAGAACCGGTAGTAAAAAAAAATTAATAGTTCGGACAACTGGTAATAAGATTGGCTGGCCATGCCCCCAAACCGGTTCCCGGCCTGGTCGCCATTCGCTTACTCCGCCCACTCCCAATCTATTGCTGCTTCCTGAGTCCCAGCTGATGGCTAGAGGGGAAAAAACTCTTTAAACTCTTGCCACGGGGCTTCAAAGGGCTGCCCTACAGCTGATCAGTGTTAAAAGAAAACAAATGAGTAGACCGGTGCCTGCAAAAATAGAAAAAACAGCCCCTTTCAGCTTCAGGTTAATTACCACAAGTTGATTAGATCGGGGTCCTGACTCTCAGCTAATTTGCTCTTAGCTGTTTTGCTCTGTAGCTGCAAAGAGAGCTGGAGCAGTTCCTCCCCCCCAGCTATGCTTAAAAGCGAAACTGAAAGTAAAGCAGGGTCTTTGCTGCAACGTGACAAAATGAGGCAGAGAGAGATTTCTTTTTCTTTTTCCTCAGCAAAAAAGGTAGGTGCAAAACTGCAAACTATGAGAAATTTAGGGCAAAAGAAGAGAGTTCAAGATTTTAAAACACAAAAGAAAAAAAGCTCTATTTAACTAGGGAATTGTAATAATTGAGATACTATTAATTGTATGTTGTGTTGAAAGCAGAAATGGTTAAGTTGTGGTTTGGAGGAATATATGGGGGAAATTATTTGGTTTATTATTATTGGTAAATATAATTAATTGATTTGTAAGAAATTGGATTGCATGGAAATAATTGGAATATTCATGTTCATATTGATTAATATACTAAAAAGATAGTTATATAACTAATTGATTTATATTAAAATGTTGAATTTGTATTAAACTGTAATATTACATAATTAACCAATGTGAGGATGGATATAAAAATAGATGACAATGGGAAGGGGTATAATATAGAATAGAAGGGAAAAATTGAATTTGATTAAGATTAGAGATAAGGATGAAGGGTAATACTGGTTTTTTAAAAAAATAGATGAGAAATAAATATGGCAAAAAGGAAATAAAGAAATTATAAATTTAATTGAAATGACTAAACGTTGTTTAAATTTGTGAACCGGCCAAATACTCTGTTCAAAGAAAATACATTGTATGTTTGTATGTGTGTTTCTAATTATTGCTATTTATTCACATTTGTTCTCTTTTATTCTTTAAAGTTTAACAATTCATTCTTTATCTTAATATCTTTATATTTGTTTGGGGTTGGCGTTCTTCCCTTTCATCTTTTTTTATTGTACAGCAATCTTTCTCCTCAAATCTACCACCTCTCTCTTTTCTTTCCTTCTTACTTTCTCTCCCCCCCCTTCTTCTCCTCCCTACTTCCTCTTCCTTTCTCCTTCTCCTCCTCTCTTCCTCCCTCTCTTACCCCCACTCCTACTCTAATTTCCCTTCTCTTCCTTCATCCCTCTTTATTGCTGTATCCTTTTATGCATATGGGCTACTCAGAGGGCTGAAAAAGTTATTTTTGACCTGTCCTCGCACTTTTGACCAGTCCTCAAACTTATGACTGTCCTCACATTTTACGTTTTTGCCCTATCTTGTCACCATACTGAAGAGAAGCAGTTGTGAAATGAGTGACACCGTTGTTAAGAATGCTGCAATGGGCATAAATGATGACCAGTCATAAGTGCGAAGACTGGTCAAAAGAGGACCTGTCAGAAATCACTTTTTTCAGCCCTCTGGGTAGTCCTTTTGTGCATATGGACTACTCAGAGGGCTGAAAAAGTTATTTTTGACTGGTCCTCGCACTTTTGACCAGTCCTCAAGCTTACGACTGTCCTCCCATTTTATGCCCTATGTCCTCCCGTTTTTTGCCCTATCTTATCACCATGGAGAAGCAGTTGTGAAATGAGTGACATGGTTGTTAAGAATGCTGCTCGGGCATAAAGTGAGGATGGTCATAAGTGTGAGGACCAGTCATAAGTGCGAGGACCTGTCAGAAATGACTTTTTTCAGCCCTCTGAGTAGTCCCTATACACATAGCCATGGCCACCCGATTACATGACCAGCTAGCCATGTCCACCCAGTCACATGATCTCCAAGCCACACCCACAAAATAAGCCACACCCACAGAACCAGTAGTAAAAAAATTTAGAACCCACCCCTGGCTCCACTGAATGGTAATAATAGAAGAATCAGGGATGAGTTAGGGTTAGGGTTGAAAAAAATTCTGCAGTCTTCTCTCTGAATAGCAATAGCAATAGCAATAGCAATAGCAATAGCAATAGCAATAGCAATAGCAATAGCAATAGCAATAGCAATAGCACTTAGACTTATATACCGCTTATTGCTGACATTGGGTCTGCATTTTACCAACCTCAGAATGATGGAAGGCTGAGTCAGCCTTGAGCTGGTTGGGATCTAACTCCTGACAGTGAACAGTTAGCCTACAATACTGCCTATCACTGTGCTGCCATGTAGAGGGAAACATATTATTTTAGGTAGCATTAATGGATGGGTTGTAATGAGTTGAATATTGGAAATTATATAGAGAGTCATAAAATACTCAGAATCAACATTCTACACATACAGTTCATTTCCCATAGTTCAATAAAATAGTGTCTCTTAATGATACGTAATTATTTTATTGAGGCATATTCTCACCAAATGCAGTAGCAATAGATGTACATGTTGTACTCAATTATATCTCCTCACCCTTCCTACACAGATACATAGTTTGGTATATAGAATCTTCAGTTCCTCCTTTCCCTACAGCTAGGAGAAATGGGGACAGGAAATAATAGAAAGTACTGTTGTGTTAATGAAAATCCACTAACACAACAGTAGATCTCATTCTGATAGTTCACTTAGAAGATCCTGAAGTATGAAAAACATCACATGAAATATTCAATGTGTTTCTTCTAATAACATTTGATAATATGTTTTCCCAAGTTACCCTTCATTTTCAGATATATAAAAATACTGTAAGCATATGCAGAGATTTGTACTTTGGATTGCTTATTTTGTACATTAATTTAAAAATATAAATAATGGAAGCAAGTAAGGAAGCAGAAATCATTATAAAATTATATTATATTAGTGGGAACTGATGACAAATTGATAAGGATACTGTACAATTATTAAATTATAAAATGGAAGAAGAACAAATTAAAGACACAATGATAGTATGGGCTAAAATTTTTGGATATAATATAGTTTTGGATAAATGGCAAAAGCTTTGGGAGAGAAATCGGAAACTGACAATGGCCACATCATATAAGGAAAATGTTCTATAGATGGCATCTGCCCCTGGCAAGATTGGCCAAAATGTTTAGCAATATGTTCTCAAACTGTTGGAAATGTAAATACCTGGCACATATTACCACATGTGGTGGACCTGTATAAAGGCAAGGAAATTTTGGATACAAATTCATATGTGGTTAGAAAAAATGACCAGACGACATATAGAGTTTAAGCCAGAATTTTTTTATTAGGCATTATATCAGATGGTTATGATAAAGGGACAATATACCTAATATTACACATCTTGACCGCAGCAAGAATTGTGTATGCGCAGCAGTGGAAGAGCGAAAACACCCCTTCAGAGGAGGAGACAATAAGGAAGATATTAGTCTGTGTGGAAGTGGACAGACTAATGCTAAAAATAAAAGATAAAGGAGATACAGAATACTATGCTACATGGAATTGATTCTATCAATGGTTAGAAACACGAGGTAGAAGTTGGAATGCGAAATTATCAGGTTAAGTGGACATGAAAAGAGATACTATATATGTATTAGAATGTAGGTATTAGAATGATAGATAAGGTGACATTCTAGAATATGATGGTCAGAAATAACTGTACAACACTAGCACTGTTTAAAATAGTATACAGTATATGTTATTTTGTTTTTACCTTTGTTTCATGGCAAGTGGAATGCCAGAACAATTACACTGTATTCAATATATTTATATGTAAACAATAAAAATGTATTTTAAAAAAGAGATCATTATAAAATGGTGAAGGACAGTGAACGAGAGAATAACCCTGAAAACATGGGAGGAAGGAGGAGGAGGAGGAGGAGGAGATGGGGGAGTAGAACAGCATTAAGAATTGGGTTCTTTCCCATATATGCATTCAGCAGATGATGGACGTGCCATGGACTCATTGGAAGTCATGTTCATTTTCTCAGGAGGAACATTTTATTTTCTGCATTTTTTCGAAGTCATCCTCTCATGGACCTCCCTAAGCAAATTTGCCAAGCAAGGTTTGTTTTTGTGTTTTAAATAAAAACTTGATCTTGAAATGGATGTTCTAAAAAAACACATTTTCTGCCAGTTTTTGGTGGTATCTACATACTATACAGTATACTATTATATCCATATGTTTAAAATTCAAGTAATTTTGGGGTTAAGATTCTAAATTAATCTATAGTCTACTAAAATATTTAAAAGGGATCAGATTATATAAAGATTATGATTTATTAACAGTTACACATTCAGCAGATTTAGCTCTTAGTTTTAAATGTGTAGCATTTCATTGCAATCAGCTTCTGTGATTGAAATATGCAAATATGAACAGTCACAAGTATGAAAAAATAAATAAAAATTAGAAAAAAGGAAAAAGAAACAGTCAATCTATAAACAGATAGTCCTTGATTATCGGAGCCCAAAGTTTCCATTTGTAAGCAAGACAATTGTTAAATGAGTTGTGCTCCATTTTATGATCAGTTGTTAAAGGAATAATGAATCATGTTAAGTGAATCATGTGGTTGTTAAGTGAATCTGGCTTCCTACACTGACTTCGCTTGTTGGAAGTCAGCTGGGAACTTACAAATGGTCATCACATGACCCCAGGACCCCAGTGTAACTTTCATGTCATAGATATGAAATCCCAAATTATGATCTCGTGACCATGGTGATACTGCGATGGTCATAAGTGTGAGAAGCAATCTTAAGTCATTTTGTTGTAATTTTGAATGGTCACTAAATAAATGTTTGTAAATCGAGGACCACCTGTGTTACACATTTTAGTGACTGCTTATATGAAAATACCAAGTTCAGATTTTATTTTATTTTGAATGGCTGAGGTGTTTACTTCATTGAATTAAATGAATTCATATTGAATATCATTATTGTCATTAGCACATGAGCAGAATTAATATTTATCAGTATTGTATGTATGTGTGTGTCTTTTGACTGCCTTCTTTCTAGAGCTGAGAGAATCTGATTGGCCGAAGGTCACTCAGCTGATTCTGTGTCTAAGTCAGAACTAGAAGTCCCAGCGGTTTAAGATCTCATGGTTTCTCAGAGTGTTTGATAGATGAAGGGAGACCAAACTCTGCAGGAACAGATTGACCTCTGAGCAAACTGTCAATCTCTGTCTCTGATTTAAAAATTATTCACAGTTCCTGCGGTCCTATGCAACTTGTACAGAGTAAGATCTCTACACATAATATCGAATGATTCTAGAAGAGATTGGGACCACTCAGTAGCAATCCATGAATTAAATCTGGAATTTATTATATACAAACCATAGGCTCTACTACTGAACTACAGGCGCTTAGCAAAACTTGGAAATATGGGTGAACATTTCTACAGGAAATAGCCATGTATTCTGTGAAGTGATTCTTGGCAAGGGAGATGGGAAGATATGGATGTATGTGGTCAGAGTTAAGAATTTGCTTTACTTTCAATTTCATACAGTTAAAAACATCTGGAACTGCAGTTTTTATGTCTGGGTGCACATTTAATTTTAAAAGGGCTTGGAAGTGTCACAAAACAGGCCTACCATTTCTGGTAATTCTGATGACTGAGCAGTCTGGCCTCTGACTTTGAAAAAGTGGTGTAATATTTTCAATGGTTGAAGTTGGGATTTGAGACAATATGTTACCGCCCATGGATAAAATCCTCAAGAGTTAAAATCGAAGAAAGCTGTTCCGTTATAAAACAGCATTCACTGTCAACCATGCATAAAGGGAAACAAATTGATCCTTCACCCACATTAAACAAAGAAGTGCTCCTCATCAATCAAAAGGCAACAAGGAATTGCTAGTCATTTTGAGCATCAGTCAATTGGATAAAGTAGGATATCACTGAAAGAACAAACCATTTCTTTGATTTCCTTTAACTGTATACCACTTCATTCATAATAATAATAATAGTAACAACAACAACAACAACAACAACAGAGTTAGAAGGTACCGTGGAAGTCTTCTAGTCCAACCCTCTGCTCATGTAGGAGACCCTATGTCATTTCAGACAAATGGCTGGCCACTCTATTCTTAAAAGCCTTTAGTCATGGAGCACCCACAACTTCTGAAGGCAAGCAGTTCCACTGGTTAATTGTTTCACTGACAGGAAATTTCTCCCTAGTTCTAGCTTGGTTCTCTCCTTGATTAGTTTCCATCCATTACTTCCTGTCTTGCTTTATGACGCTTTGGGAAATAGGTTGATCCCTTCTTTGTGGCAGCTCCTCAAATATTGGAACACTGCTATCATGTCACTCCTAGTATTTTTTTCCCTAGATTAGATATTTATGTTTAAGTGGTAGTCTAGCCCCTGTAAAAGCACCCAAAAAAACCTCAGATATCTTTTCCATAGAACACTTGTAGTAATAAAGCACAGTAAACCCAGTTTTATTGTTCAGCTTATCATGAAAAGCTAATCAGGACTGCATATGGTTAGCATTTGAATGACTGGGGCTTCTACTGTGGAGCCAAAGAACCAAACCAAATGAAACCAAACCAATAGTGTCAAACCAATACATTTGCTGGCCAAACCTTATGAATATGTCCAAAAGCCAAGTGTGACTCATAGAAGAAGTTATGCTTATTACTACAGCATATTTTATTTATTTATTTATTTATTATTAAATTTATATACCGCCCTACTCCCGAAAGACTCAGGGCAGTGAACAGCCAAAAGATAAAAACACATATAATACAAATGTTAAAAGAATCTTTTAAAGTATATTAAATAGTTTGGCACAAGATACAAATTAAAACACCCCAGTTTAGACAAATTAAAAATTTAAAACAGCGTAAAAGAGAAGTTAGGCCAGGCCAGCCTGCTGGAATAGGAATGTTTTGAGGGCCCGGCAGAAAGTGCACAGATCCGGGATCCTTCGTATCTCCTGGGGGAGCTCATTCCAAAGAGCAAGTGCCCCCACAAAGAAGGCTCTCCCCCTGAGAAAAATGTTAATTCCCAAGCAGCCACATGGCTCAGCACAAAGGCCTGTGGTAAGAAAAAGGAAAATGTGCGGTAGAGATCACAAACCTCCCAGAATTTAATAAATTGCATTGGCTTTTCAATTGACTTCCCCCATGATAATCCCTTAGACATATCCAACACACTGGGAGCCTGGATAATAACATTGGTGTACTTTGTACAATTGTCATACATCTTTGTTCCTGCCATTCATGGATATAATATCTATTTTTCAGGACAGGCATAACTCATAGTCTTTCAGCCATGTGTCTGTATTATGATGTCCTCCCATGTATAGATCAGACTTTATCTTCATGCAAGGGCACATTTTTAAAAAAATACTTAGAAGTTTAGGGGAAAAAAATAGTAAGATTTATGTAAAAAATCACAGATACTTCCCACCGGAGAAATAAGAAAAGTCTTCCTTCTCCAGACAGCTTTATGTCTATTCATTCACTGTTCAAAAAGACAGACGGGAAAGAATAGAAATATTTAGTAAAGAAAATTTCTATATAACTATAATTTTTTTCCTAATTTTTTTTCCAAACTTCTAGAAAGTGTGTGGTTTATCTGAAGGAGACAACTGGCCTTTCCTTTCCCATCTTGCAGAAGTTTAGTGCATAAGAATGTGAAAAGATTGCGAGTTTGGCAAAGGCATGCAAGCATATTAAAGGACAGAAGATGCCCACTCTGACTTGAACTTCACTACTAAACGGTTTCCCCTTTTGATACTGGTTCTCAGTTCAAGAATATAATGTTCCCCATGAAAACCTGAAGGGAAGAAAGCTAAGATTTTGACTCTTCATTTCAAGCCATGGACTTGTAAGCTCTTGTATTTTGTCTTTTTATGTATACTGACAGCATATGCACCAAAGACAAATTCCTTGTGTGTGTAATCACACTTGGCCAATAAAGAATTCTATTCTATTCTATTCTATTCTATTCTATTCTATTCTATTCTATTCTATTCTATTCTATTCTATTCTATTCTATTCTATTCTATTCTATTCCATTCCATTCCATTCCATTCCATTCCATTCCATTCCATTCCATTCCATTCCAAGCTGCACTGAACTCTCTTTTCCTATTAAATGTCAAGAAATCTCTCTCAGTTAAGCTTGCAAGTCCACCTCTTTAGCCATACTTCATAAAATCAAATTTATTTAACATGTGGGTTTAGAATGTGTTCCAACACTTGTGCCCAATGTTCACTATATACTGTAATGTAGTTTCATTAAAGCAAAGTGTTAGGGAACAAATAGGACAGTATTAGTTTCTGTGGATAATTTATTGTGTGAAAAAGATCGTGACCTATTGTTACACAAGAAGAAAACCCAATTAAAGAACTCTGCTGTGATCAGGGGAATCACAAAAGTCAAGAGGGCTGTTACAGCTGTATAGTAGAAGACTTGCCCACTTTTAATATGTGTAATTAAGAGGCAGGGCTTTGATCACATAGTCATGGGCACTATCTTGGCATTTTGGATCTCCTTGGAGACACTCCTGGGTGTTATATGCCTATGCAGCTTCATGAGTTGAGACACAATTCTTTTAAGTGAATTTTCTCAGCACTCGAAATATCTTCTTATATTGAGGAACTATTTTCTTCTACTAACATTTCAGACTAGGGAATCTTCACTGAAACTGAAGCAATTTGATTCTTTTGCTACACTGTTTAAAACAACTACAACAATCATATCGTTATCAAATGGGATATTTGAAAAGAAATAGGTGCAATTTTTCAGAAAAGTAGATCAATTTCTGAAGGTCTCTGAAGCTGAGTTATCTATAACATTCATCCATAAATCTATTATATTATCCTAGACATTTATCAGCCTAAGATTTGTTTCTGTTTATCATCCTTTCACCTAACTAAAGATTATTTCCAAGCAACTTCTTCCCAAATGTCTATGGTGATTTACTACAAAAATTATGTTGTCCAATTCCAACAATTATTCTTTACAATATCTTCTGACTTATATTTAGTAAAACAGTTAATTTACAGTAGGTTACTATGGACATTTCCTGAATTACCTTCTCTTTGATAACAATGAGTAACCAAATTCCAGGGATTCCTGAAGTAAGAACTACCATGACTTCAATCAACCTGACCTGCAACTGAAGGTCAGGACTATGAGCTGCTGTAGTCTTCATCATGACCTGCTCCCTCCCCATAGATGGTCCTACTTATAGCACTTTGGATTCTACTACCCCCACCCACCCACCCCCAACCCTTGGAAACCTTATTGTATAACTTCTGCTGTTGGTGGTAGCTATATCATGAAGGTCAGTCCCTGCATTAGCAGTATTCTTTGTCACCTAAGGAAGATCACTGCCAGATTCTAACTATTTCGAGAAAACTTCAGAAGTTTAGTATTCTAAGTTACTACGCTATGGTGTGCCAAATAAGGCAAATTGATTTAAAAAAGAAAAGAAAAAAGAAGCTTATTTAACTGCAGGAGATGTTGGACAGAGCAGATAGTATGCCAAGTTAAGGTTTCTGCTTAAGAATAAATTAATAATTATGAGTGCCTTTCTCCCAAAATTTTTTAAAATAATAATATTAATTTCAAGAACACTTGTGCAAGCATTTTGTGTATATACCTATGAAAATTATTTGAGTTAATTGGTTTTGTTGAATATTAAATGGTAATATACTGTAGCTTCTACATTTCAGGAATCTGTTAATTACTTGTATTTTCAGAGAATAATACATCAAAATACTCTGATAACTAAACATGAAATATATCCAAGATGCAGACATAAAATTGTGGGATTATGACATTTTCATCAGGAAGATTCATTATTTCATTTTATAGTCTATTTTGAATCCGAAAGGGTTAGGTATCTTTTCATTAAATATGACTTGCATGTTTAGTACACACATATTCACCATGGATATATTTTTCTTACATTATCACATCATTAGAACCTGTAAATATATAGAGTTTCTTCCTTACTAACATAACACTAAATAAAGAGAAATGTTTTTAAAAAGCAAAACAAGCATGACTATATAACCACATCCCATTTTCTTGTTCCCTGTAGTTAGAGAGAATAGTACTTTAAGTTGGTAAGGAGTTGTGGTAATATTTTGCATACCATTAGGGGATGGAAAGAGAACATTGTACTGTGTCAGAATATATATTTATGAATTAATTTATGGATCACTATACTTTTATAATGGATAGTTCAATGCTGAACCACAAAATTCAGGAATAGAAAATTACAATTTACTCTAGCTTAAAACAAAAACTTCTATCTTTCCAGTCAAACACATCAACTGCAGCTCCTATAATTTTGTCCAAATGTAAATTCTGTGAATTAAAAGAATGTTTTGGAACAGGATAGGATATGAAAATAAAATAAAATCAATAGAAAAAGTTGGTGTTTTGCTGGTGTTTCACTCCCTTGGTGAGTGAAATAACTTTCTGCTAGCACTTAGATGCAATCCTGGGATCAAAATTGTTGTCTCAAGTACAATAAAAACACATTACAAGATTATCTATTAGACTCCAATGCAGTTCATCAGAAGACACTGAAAACCACGACTGACACATTAATTTTCATCTCTACATTATATAGTAGCCTTTATAGCTATTTTAAAAAATTAAATAGCTATAATCTGAAGCAATCTATTCATTTCAAGAATTATGGAGAGGAAGGGTTAGATGTTGTAGAGCAGGGATCTTGCCTCTACTTGCTGGGTCCCGGGGACTGAATAATTGGGATAAGAGTGAAAGATAAGACTTGCCCTTTGCCTTAAAATTATTGTGCATTTTAGAGTCAAAATATCTAAGTATCCATCCATTGTTGGCCAATCCAATCACTTCTTTTAGGAAATTACTTGGACTGACAATGCAATTGCCAATTCAGTTTTTATACCTGAGACAAGACATTGTAAAGAAGAGCAAAACACACACACCCATACATAACTACACATTTAAAAAAACAACAACAACTTAGTTCCTCTGCCAAACTGATGGGAACAAATGGAAAACTCTGGTAGTTCTTTGTGCGTGAAATTAGCTTTGGCTAGTTTGAATTACCATCCCACCCGTTCCAGCTTTTATTCCCTATAAAAAGTGAAATATGTTCTCCAGCCAACAAAAGTTTTAGGGAGTAAGAAAAATATATGTTTCGCATTGATTGATGTTGCTTTTAATTAATTCATCAAACTCCTTTTTTTTTCTTGTAAGCCTGGAAACATTTGACAGAGGTGATAATTGCATCATGATCTGCAATATATCAATACAGCATTCTTCTAGACTGCTTAGTCTAATAAGCTTTTCTGTTAATGCATTAAATCTCAGTGACAGGCTTTTGCCCGGTCAATGGGGAAAAAAATGTCCAAAGAGGTCAAAAGGCTGGTGTGGTCACAGCACATTAAAATGAACAATAGGAAACCGAGGCTCCTCTTACTATGGATATTTCACTCCTGTGTAAATAGGTCAGAGGCTTCCCAGAATTAAACAATCATATAAATTGTATTAACATTTAGCCCTGACAACTGGAGACCTTATGCTCCAAGAGGCTTAATGAAACTCTAACCTACTTTCCAAGCTTCCTAGTACTGTGTAATAATCTTTAGCCTTTTCATGCCATGTTAATTCCTGCAGATCTGCAATAGATGTCAGTCTGCGAAGCGAAATCCATGTCTACCTATGTGAGAAGAAGAAAGAAGAGGTCATTCAGGCATAGCTTTCCCACTCTGTGTGGGAAAGCAGCTTGGCTTAACAAAGTCTTTTACTCTTACAACTTCAACCAAATCTTTTAAAATAAATCTCAAGGAAGCCATCCAGAAGAGGTTTTCTGGGGGAAATTGTCTCTGAATGTCAGGACCTTTCAGGTCAATTTCAAATCACCTTGTGGAACAAAAGCCTCATAGTGGCTAGCAGGAGCTCTTCTTTCTCTTTTGTTTTCTCCTAGGGGACTTTAAGGCAGCCTGAGGAGCATTGCCCCACACCTGATTCCCAATTATAAAAAGGAAAATATGGCTGGCATAAGAGTGCGGATGTTTAGGAGGAAGGTTTGTGTCAAAGAGGCATCTTTAACTATCAGCTCAACAGGCAACTAATGGTAAAAGAGGAGCAGGTTTTGACTTCAGCAAACCAGCACCAGAAAAGGTGGAAGGTAACGAGATTCAGCATTCAGTAGATATGCTGAGAAGCTAAAGCCAGCCATCACATTCTTTTTGTTACCTTAGCACAGATTGCAAAACTGCTAAACCAATGCTTGAAGCAATCAATTGCTTCAAAAGCAATTGACAACAATGGAAACCAACTTGGAGATGGCTAAATGATGGCTGAAGAATTTGGAGTAAACTTAGGCAACAGAAATAGAATTGTTATTGACTGTTTAGGAATAAGATATGCATATAGGCATAGACATATATGTTAGTATAAGTATTTGATAGTGTGCTACAGGCTTAGTAATAAGTGGTATGGTAGAGATTATGACTATAGATTTGTTAAAGTTAATAAAAGCCTCCCTAGAAACACAGGGAAGGTAAAAACAGTCGTGATTTTGGGGGCTGTCCATACTAATTACTCAACAGTGTTTTTTTTAGTGACTCTGGAAATCTTGGTGACTTGATATTTAGAAACTACACTTTTGCCTGTTCATATATTTCTTTTTCTGCTTTCATCTGACTCTTGTTCTATTTTGCCAGCTAACTTTTTTTTTAAACGTGTGTGATGTGTAATAAATATCAGGCTCTATATTACTGCTGACTGAAATAAGTGGTGTATATGCATGTTTAGGTCTGAATATATGCATTAATTGAATGTGCCAGCTACAAATTTATCTGGAAATTACCCACAATCATTTTCCAAAATTCATTTATATTTACTCATATTATTAATTTATATTAGACTAAAAGATGTCACTGGTTAAAGCAAAACAGATCCCATACTTTTCAGTTGTTATGATCTAAACCAGTGTGTCAATGAATCACTGCAGCTGCTGATACTTATTTCTTTTTTTGTGCCAGCAAAAATAGGAGCTAAAATTAAATGCCTTGTTTTGAAAGTGTTTAGGCTCTCATGTTAAATTGCAGTCTATTTGGCCATTTTTGAATGAATCAAATAGGCCTGATGATATCTGCTTTTTTTTAAATCTACAAAACCAATCTTGTGCAGCCAAATGTTTCTCTAGTTAGAGTGCTTATGTTAAGTAGATGACCAAAAAAAAAAAAAAATCAAACTCCAAAATGAAATAGAAACATGAGCAATGCCTAATCAGACTACTTCCCCTCTTCCAAAAAAGCACATCTGCCCTAGTTTTGTTAACTGTTGATAGCTTTCTAATCAGAATCCCATTTTAACAAATGTTGATAATTACTTGATTCTCAGGTCTAGAATTATGTGACAAATGCTTTATTTGTTTATGTGCTCATGCCTATGGAGATAGTGTTCACTGACTGACATTGACTTCATTGTTCTTGTGCTTATATTGAAATTACAGAATTTGATCCAGCACAAAAAGACACAAATTGGTCCTTTTTTAAAAAAATTTGATTTATATGCTGTCCTTTTCTGGGGACTCAGGGCAGCTTACAATGCTTTAAGCAATAGCCTTCATACTTTTGTATATTTATACAAAGTCAGCTTATTGCCCCCACAAACTGGGTCCTCAATTTACCTACCTTAGAAAGGATGGAAGGCTGACTCAACCTTGAGCCTGGTGAGATTCAAACTTACAGTAATTGCAGACAGCTGGTCTTTAATCCCAATGCTTTTAGTCTGCTGAGCTATCCAGGAAATAACCCTTTGATCCGAATCTTCAGAGAAATATGACCAAATTACACCCTTCGTCAAATTGATACCAGAAGACAGCAAATTCTAAACTGTAAAGAATTTATGGTGGAATTTGTGATTAAAAAAATATAATATAATGTTCAAAACCCAACTGCATTTGAGGGAGAAGCCTAAAATGAAAGGCATTTGAAATTTGCTTTCAAAAAGAGTTTATGTAAATATGTGCCTACAAAATGAGTATCAAATGAATAAGGGGTGTCCATAGTCTAGAAACATAAATTTAGATAGATAGCCCAGGACAAATCTGGAACATGTTTTGGACTTCAGAGTTTCATATACTTCTTTTTCCAATAGTGTAAAATAGGGAGAAACCTATCCCTAACTCTAACTCCAATAATGTGGCAAAAAACTCCATGATTTTTTTTTTAAACAAGAATTAGATTTGGTGAAATAGAATCATATAACTGTCAAATTTGACATAGGAAAAAAGAATACAGAGACCCCCTGGTTCAATCCTCTGTTATATGTAAAAATACCAAATCTAAATAAACCAAATCTTAATTGTCATTATCCAGCATAAAATAAAATAAATATAACAATTTGCTAAATAGGAAGCAAACAGCATTTAAAATGAGTGGTGGGTCATGGTAATTTTGACAGAAATATCAATCAGAAAACCAATTATATCAGCCTTGAGAGTTCACTGCTGAGCCTCTCTGAAAACCCTTCAGAGCCAGATAACAACAACTATCAGCCTTAATAGAAAAGAGTTGTGCTGACAGAAAATCTTCAATGTAAACTCCACTGATCTTATAGAATAGAATAGAATAGAATAGAATAGAATAGAATAGAATAGAATAGAATAGAATAGAATAGAATAGAATAGAATAGAATAACAGATGGAAGGGACCTCGGAGGCCTTCTAGTCCAACCCCCTGCTTAGGCAGGAAACCCTACTTCAGTCAAATGGTTATCTAATCTCTTCTTAAAAACTTCCAGTGTTGGAGCATTCACAGCTTCTGGAGGCAAATTGTTCCACTGATTAATTGTTCTAACTGTCAGGAAATTTCTCCTTAGATCTAAGTTGCTTCGCTCCTTGATTAGTTTCTACCCATTGCTTCTTGTCCTGCCCACCGGTGCTTTGGAGAATAGCTTGACTCCCTCTTCTTTGTGGCAGCCTCTTAGATATTGGAACACTGCTATCATGTCACCCCGGTCCTTTTTCATTAAACTAGACATACCCTGTTCCTGCAACCGTTCTTCATATGTTTCAGCCTCCAATCACCTAATCATCTTTATTGCTCTCCTAAGATTACATACTGTACCATAGGTACAGGTCTGACTATAATCAAAAATGTTGGGCCATTCACATGAACTAAGATAAACATATACAAAAAAAAAAAAAAGAATATATAGACATAACTTAATTATATTCACAATGTGTAACTCTTGCTACTAACAATGTAATGGAAAAGTTGTCACTGTTTCTTTTAGTTTGTTGAAGCCTTATTTACTGCAAATGATTCATGAGATGGAAAGGTTGATTCAGGAGTCCCAGGCTGATTTTATAGAACTGGCAGATAGCAAGGCTTTCTCATTTCCCCCCTTATTAACTGGAAAAATGGATCTAAAATTCACTGCAATAAAACAAGCATCCAGGAAGTTCTTTGGTCAAGTGTAATTTAACTTTCAAGCAGTAATTCTTTTGGCTTCTATTTCTCTGTAGCTAGTTGCAATACTTCACTTGCCTCCCAACCATACAATATTCACTTTCTTGGCCCATGAAAGTTTATTTCCATCCACTGGACATAGATACGAAAAATAGTTAAGAAATACATATTTTTAAATGTGGTACTGCATGCAGGCTCCAGATTATTTGTAATCTGTGTAACATGTATGGTTTTTTGAAATATACTAAAGGCCCCACTGCACATTATGCCATCCAGATGAAGCCAATAAAACTAACTTCCACCTAGAAGGTCTATGGTAGCATTCTCAAGACAGTATTTTAGGCTTCCTTATAAAATCTGCATGAATCTTTTTTGTAGTCTGGTGATGAAGGCATGTTGATTCACCATACGTCACCATACTATTCAGGTCATATTAATAAGACCAGTGGTGGGTTGCTACCGGTTCACCCCAGATCAGGCAAACCGGTAGCAGCAGCGGCAGGAAGCTCTGCCCACCCGCCCGGATATCTCTACGCATGCACAGAAGCATTGTGTGTGTGCGCGCCTGCACCCACGGGCAAACCAGTAGTGAACGAAATTGAAACCCACTACTGAATAAGACCCATATCTTGATTATTTCAAATTGTTATCTGATTTGTTAAAATGATGCACACTGTTATCAAACCAGTAAGACAGTGTAGGAAAATATGAAGTCAGTAAACAAAGATTAAAATTAAACCATTTGGAGTGAAGATCATGGATTGATTATTGCAAGAAGGATTAGGAAACTTTGCACTTTCATATTTTAGAAAATAACAATGCAAATTAACATATTTTCTGTTTTGTTTATTTGCACTTACCAACCTCCATAAGATTAGAACAATTGGAATCTGTGATGCCATCAGGACACTCGCAAGTATAGAAACCATCCAAACCAGACACACAGATGCCTCCATTTTCACAAGGATTAGAGTCACATGCATCGCCTGTAAATTAAAGAAAGAGTTGCTCAATTGCACAGTAAAAATACTATTAATATATGTTCATAAGCATTCAGAAGACATATGTATATGTAGGAAATAGGCTACATATTGTAGCCTTCCCGTGTCTGGTGTTCTCCGTATATATTGAATAGCAATTTGCAAAATTCCCACATTTTATGTTTATCGTTTTATGAACATTGGATTTTTTAAAAAAATTATTTTTTAATATAAAGGATGGAAGTTATTGTATTAAAAGTCAAATTTTGTAACCTTTCATCTGCTGGACTACATAATGACAAATTGATTTGTTACAAAATGTAATACATTTGTCTAGAATATGACAGGTAACTTCAGCATATACTCAACGGATTTTAGCATTTCAAACTGCAGAGCTGTCAAGCAGAGTATGATCTAAAAAAAAACCTATTTGAATATAATCCATTTGATTTCACTGGGGTTTGATTAAGCACTTGGGTGTCAGAGAGCCATCTGATTAATAGTTCTCTTTCTGTCATACCTGTACACTGTATTTCATAATTTTCTAATAATAATGGAATCAGCTCATGCAGTGTGTCAACTAAATCTCTCTTTTCATATATGCATCTATCACATGCTATTAATCTTTGTCAATTTAAAAATTTCTTCTTATTTAGAACAGAAACAAGTATCTTACTCATTGGTCCCTCATTTGTCTGACTGCTATGAAATATAGAGATATAAGGAATTTGGTTTCCTTTGATGAAAGTGCATCAGAAATACATGGTTTCTCTGAAAATTTGAACTGCCCATATATAAGCAGACCCTACTAAAAACAACTTCAAAACACAGAAGAAAATACAGTTTCAAAGCAACAATATGGATCTCAATATAACATGATGTATCTCCTTAGCTTCCAACTCAACTTGCACCAGGTCCAGATACATTCAAACTCTTTGCTTCTCCCACTTTTTTTCTCAAATTCAGACACTACACTGCTTTTATCTCAGATTACATATCTATGATTTCAAACATGCAGGTAGTTAAAATATTGATGCAGGAAAATATGTCACCCCAATTAGGAAATATATTCTAGTTCTAACACTAATAACAAGAGAATAACAAGAAAATAATTATGGAAGCCATTGAAATAGAAAAACACCCCCATAACATGAATAAATGTGACGATACATCCTGTATACCAGACATCTGGAAACTATCCCTTGTCAACAAATGAGTCTCAGCACCCACAGACAGAAAAATCTACACACCAGAAGCCAAATACGCACACCCTGAGAACCCCAGCCAAAACATAGCCCAGCCAGCCACAAAGATGAAGCCCTGCAACCTGGTGGAGAACAGCCGACCATACACCCGAAGCCAAGCCAATAGACAAAGACTGGGACTCCCAACCAATCATGATGAAGAGGTGGGGCCATTCCAACAAAGCACGCTGCCAGTACCAGATTTGAAACAATAACGGCTGTTGCTGTTAAAAGAACCCTTGCATAGGCCTGAAGATGGCAGATGAGATTCTGCTGAAAAGTTGCCAAAACGCTAGGTGCATCTAGCTGATCTTGGGTGAATTTAAAACATTAATTAGGTATGAATCTAGTTAGCAATCCAGAAATATCAAGGTTATAAGTCATTCTCCTGGAAATGATTTGCTACTAGGAGTTTCTGAGATGCATTAGTCGATAGACGAGACAACCCATATCTGGATGCTGCCTCCACTATGACGGAAAAGGACAATCAGCAACAGTGTAGATGAACTTGATTCAGAGTGGATATGGGACAGATCTCCATTCTGAACCTCCAGTTAATACTGATGTGATGGCCATAATAAATCAATCAAACAATCACAATTGGCTGGCTCTGCAGAGAGCTTTGATAAAAAAAATTCAGCTGAAGGAGCCGAAACAAATCACAGCTATCCAAGCATCAGTACAAAGAATTTTACTGATTCTATTTACAAAAAAACAATTCTATTGTAACAATTCTAGCATCAAGACAGCTTGAGATGAAGCCAACACTTTCCCAAATGAGTGGGAAGGGGAATAAATTCATATTCACTTTGCCAGGTGTTAGGGAAACAGGTCATTTTGAAAACTGACATGGGTAGCTTTGCTTCTTGCTTGTTGTGTATCCTATTTTGCCAATTAAGCAACTGAGCAAGCTATGTGTTCGTTCAAGCTGAGAAACAATGACCTGCCTTTCCATACTAGAAAGCATCTGCTTTTTTGTTGTATTTTAATGTGCTCTGGACAGGATTCATGTTGTTCATAGCATCCTTTGGAGAATAAAGGTGGCTAGAGGGCAGTCTTTAAGGATCAATTTGGTACTCTTTTAGAGGGAGGAAAGATGTTGGGGAACCAGTTATTACCAATATAGTTATAAGATGCTGGGCACTTATGTTCCTAGCAGTGTTAATAATTAATCTGTCAAAGAAGATACTGCTTGTGAAAAGCCATATGGAAAATTTCATTAAAATTAAATTAGGAAACTTGGGCATTAGAGGATGCTACTGAATTCATATTGCTCATTTATACAATAGATCTGTGTTAGGCAGCAGCAAAGTAATCTTGGTGGATATGAAGGAGCATGAACATCATCTTTCTTATTTCTGGAAAGCGTGTTCTCATTTTATGCCAGATTTGCACTATATTCAGTTTTTAGAATATTTTAGTGAGGGTTATTTTTTTTAAAATGCACTGGAAACTCTCACAGAGAGCCTGATACTAATTGCATACCTAATCTTGAGATCGGATTTCAAATGAAAGCAGCGTACATATGGGTGATTTCCCCTTTTAGAGTTAATGAAATACAGATATGTTGAGTATTTTGTGGTTTCTCACCATATGCTGATTGTGTTTCACTGTATGCTGAATGTTGGTGATTTTCCCCTTTCTATTTTATTGTGCTTTTAGTTTGGGAAGCTGCTTAGAATTGATTGGTAATTAAGCGACCTAGAAAGTCAACAAGCAAACAAATATGCAAGTGCAGTGAAGTGAACCTTAAGTTCTAGAATGCTCCGTGTAGCTTATGACTGTAATTGTGTGCCCAGAATTACATTATTAAGTCATTACAGTCATTAGGTGGATCACTATGTTACTATTTTTGTGACTTTTTTGCAGCGGTTTAAGCAAATCCATTATATCAAATGAGTGTTTTTTGCCTGAAACTGGAAGTAAACTAGCAAAAAATATCAAAAATCACAACCATGTGATTACAGAACTCTTCAAATAGTAGGAAAGGGGAGCCTGTTGCCAAGTAGCCAAAATGTGATTTCATAACTGGGGAGGGAGGGGGGACATAACCAGTGATGGGATTCAAGTAATTTAACAGCCGATTCTCTGCCCTAATGATTGATTGATTGATTGATTGATTCCAATAACCAGTTTGCCAAACTGCTCAGAAAGTTAACAACCGATTCTCTCAAAGTGGTGCAAACTGGCTGAATCCCACCACTGGACATAACAGAATAACAGAATTGGAAGTGACCTAGTCCAACCCCCTATTCAGAGAGAGAAAAATCAATAGTAATTCAGAAAAATGGTTGCCCATTTTTCAAATGGTTGAATTTCATCTTAAAATTCTCCAGTATTGGAGCACTCACAACTTCCGGAGCCAGTCTCTCACTATTTCCCTTATCTGTACACTAACATAGACCTCCTTAGTGCATTGAGTGAAGAATATGATAAACTTTTTATGGTCTAAAAGTTAAACAAAAGTCTCCTAGAAGCCTGGAGTATTAGGATAAGAGCTTTTTCAGGATGAAAGCAGAATACAAAGAATCCTACCAGTAACTTTCATAACTCCACCTGGTTGCTAGGCTACTAGCACACAGAGCATTTAATTAATTCTTCAATCTGAGAGGCCCCACTGGTATCTGATAGGGATTTTTTGTTGCTGTTTTTAAATTAACCTTTATTATTTATTTATTTATTTATTTATTTATTTATTTATTTATTATTTATTTATTTATTTATTTATTTATTTATTTAGACTTATATACCGCCCTTCTCCTTGCGGACTCAACCCTTAACTGCATCTATTACTTACCATTGCTAATATGACATTGCCCTATAGTTATGCTTTCCAGTACTAAAATGTGCAAAATTAAGGAAAACATGACAATGTCAGTGTATGAAATATCCTATCAACTCATCACAATATGCATATCAAGTTTTGTCAATATATACAGTATGGTAGAAATGAATGAGCAACCATGGTCGACTTTCCCTCGTGGAGGGTGCTTCATAGGAACTTTTAAAGAGAGGAGGCTTATTGTGTCAAATGTAGTGTAGTTGTTGTGCTTGAATATTTAACTATATAAAGCCATAGCTATCAATAGAGATTTAAAAGAGTGCTGCTTGAAAAAAAAGTCATAGAAATTTGTGGAGAACTCACTTATTTTTTAAAAAAATTCTACAAGCTAGCCAGTGGTCCTCTTAAAGGTCTGATCTTTTAAATGCTTAGCATTATTATAGCAGTACGGGATCTTTGCAAATTATTCCATTTTCAGTGTTTCCTGGAATAACCATATATCTTGGGAGGATCATATAACCCCATGACAAAGTTTGCCAGAAAGCCCTAACAATGGAAGACAGCTCAATGGAAAGAAAAAAAAACCTTAACCTGTTTGTAAGTATAAAATTAAACCAAAGAAAAAAGTTCATTTAGATTCTTCTTTTATGTATATGAATAAGTATTTGCATGTGTGTTTTTGTTTACATTTAAATGAAACACACACATAGACACATACCTACAGAGTCACAGAGTTACAGATTCACAGAGTCTGTCTGTCTGTCTGTCTGTCTATCTATCTATCTATCTATCTATCTATCTATCTATCTATCTATCTATCTATCTATCTATCTATCTATCTATCTATCTATCTATCTATCTATCTATCTATCTATCTATCTTCCTATTAAATTTCTACACCACCATCTATTTCACTTAAATGTGTCTGAACAGTTTACAACTTAATAAAACAATATAAACCCATGAACAGATTGAAAAAAGATTGAAATAGATAGACTGAATAGATAGTTAGATTGAGAGAAAATAGATTGAAAAAAGAATTAAGAGCAAAGTTAAAACATACTTTTATATAAACAAACAATCTCTGTCTACTCCATCTAATTTGCCAAAGGAGTGGATTTTTGGCTGTTCTTGTGCAATGCCAGGTCTGTGGTAAATAAAGCCCCCCTCATTTGCGATCTTATTCAGGAGGAAGGAGCGGACATGGCAGTTATTACAGAGACCTGGTTGGACCAGGAGAGAAGAGTTCCCTTCGTAGATATGTGCCCACCAGGCTTCCGGGCATTCCACCAGCCAAGAGCTCAGGGCAGGGGCGGGGAATGGGGGGGTGGCAGTTTTTATAAAAGAAGGACTTGATCTGAGGGAGACCACTGTTCGACAGATAGCTGGATGTGAGTCCCTTCTTGTGAAGTGGGGCCGTGGAGTGCAGATGGGTTTGTTGATCACATACCTGGCTCCCTGCCACGTGGCAATGACCCTGCCTGAGCTGCTTAACGTCACAGCCAAGGTGGTGTTTGACACCCCCAAACTTTTGGTCATGGGGGATTTCAACCTGCCATCCATCGGTAAAACGTCTGAGGTGGCTCGGGAGTTCATGGCTTCCATGATGGCCATGGACCTGACTCAGTTAATTCAGGGCCCTACTCACACGGGCGGGCACACTCTGGACTTAGTTTTTATCTCTGGTCAGTGGTTGAGTGGCCTTGATATAAGGGATATAGTCATTGAACCATTGTCATGGTCTGACCATTCGCTCCTTCGCCTTGACTTTCTAACCACTACATCCCGCTGCAGGGAGGCAGGACTGACTAGGTGGTTCTGCCCCAGGTGCCTGATGGATCCTGATAGTTCCAGATGGAGCTTGGGCCATTTCTGAGACTTTGGCTCATGACTCGGCTGAAGACCTGGTGGCCGCCTGGGACAGTGCGGCCGCTGGGGCTTTGGATCGCGTCATGCCTTTGCGGCCTCTGACCCGGCACCGAACTCACCTAGCTCCTTGGTTCTCTGAGGAGCTGAGGGAGATTGTGCCAGAAAAGACGCCTGGAGAGCGGTTGGAGGACCAGCCATTCTGAATCCGACCGAACACTGATGAAGTCTCTTATTAAGACCTACCTAGTGGCGATAGAAACGGCATAATCGCCCAGCCGCCCTGTATCTGGAAGCGCGGGATGATCCTTTGCAGGGTCGAGCTGAGGATTTTGTGCAGTATCTGCATGACAAGGTCGCTCAGATTCGGGAAGGCTTGGCCTCTGACTGGGTAAATCCAGACGAGATGACTGAGGCAGGTCTTGAGAGTGTTATCTGGGAGGAGTTCAATCCTGTGGCTCCTGAGGACATGGATAGGATTCTGGGACTGCTGAACACAACATGTTTACTGGACCCTTGTCCCTCTTGGTTGGTGCTGGCTTCCCGGGAGGTTACATGAGGCTGGCTCAAGGGAATTATTAATGCTTCCTTGGGCGAGGGTGTCCTACCAGCCACTTTGAAAGAAGTGGTGGTGAGGCCCCTCCACAAGAAGCCCTCTCTGGATCCAGCTGTTTTGGCTAACTATCGTCCAATCTCCAACCTTTGTTTTATTGCAAAGGTTGTTGAGAGTGTGGTGGAGTGGCAGCTTCCACAGTTCCTGGATGAAGCTGTCTATCTAGATCCGCTCCAGTCTGGCTTCAGGCCTGGGTACAGCACAGAAAAGGCATTGGTCGCGTTGGTGGATGATCTCTGGGAGGCTCGGGACAGGGGTTGCTCCTCTATCCTGGTCCTGTTAGATCTCTCAGCAGCTTTTGATACCATCGACCATGGTATCATGTTGCACTGGTTGGAGGGGTTGGGGATAGGGGGCACCGTTTTGCAGTGGTTCTCCTCCTACCTCTCTGACCGGTCGCAATCTGTGTTGGCAGGGGGCAGCAGTCGACCCCCGAGGCACCTTGTTTGTGGGGTGCTGCAAGGGTCAGTCTTCTCGCCCCTTCTGTTCAACATTTATATAAAGCCACTAGGTGAGATCATCCACAGCTTTGGGGTGGAGTTCCATCAGAATGCTGATGATACTCCGCTGTACGTCTCCACCCCAGGCCACCCCAACGATGCCGTTGAAGTGATATCCCAGTGCCTAGAGGCTGTGCGGGCCTGAATGGGAAGAAACAGGCTCCAATTCAACCCTTCCAAGGCCGAGTGGCTGTGGTTTCTGGCTTCCCGATATAGCCAGCTGGTGCCATCTCTGGCTATTGGGGGCGAATCATTGGCCCCCATGGAAAGGGCTCGCAACTTGGGCATCCTCCTGGATCCACGGCTGTCTTTAGAAGACCACATGGCGGCCGTAGCCAGGGAGGCTTTTTATCAGGTCCACCTGATACACCAGTTGCATCCCTTTCTAGATTGGGACTCCCTACACATGGTCACTCAGGCACTCGTCACTTCCTGTCTGGACTACTGCAATGCTCTCTACATGGGGCTCCCCTTGGGATGCACCCGGAGGCTCCAGTTGGTCCAGAATGTGGGCCGCGATGGGTCACTCCCATGTGATCTCTCCTGCATGATCTGCACTGGCTTCCTGTGGTCTTCTGGGTGCGCTTCAAGGTGTTGGTGACCACCTTTAAAGCACTTCATGGCTTAGGGCCTGGGTACTTACGAGACCGCCTTCTGCCGCCAATAGCCTCCCACTGGCCAGTTCGCTCGCACAGAGAGGGCCTTCTCAGGGTGCCGTCGGCCAGACAATGTCGGCTGCCGACCCCCAGGGGGAGAGCCTTCTCTGTCACAGCACCTGCCCTCTGGAACAACCTACCCTATACCCACGATACCAGACCTCCGGACTTTTCGGTAGGCCCTGAAAACACATCTATTTCATCTAGCGGGGCTGGCTTGATCCCATTTTTGCGGTTTTAATTTGAAATTGGTTTTAACTGGGTTGTTTTAAATTGATGGCCAAATTTATTTAATGTCTTTTAAACTGTTTTTAAATTTTATATGTTGTGTTTTACCGTGGCTGTTCACCGCCCTGAGTCCTGTTGGAGAAGGGTGGTATATAAATTAAATAAATAAATAAAATATTTTTTGAAGAGTAAAGATCTTACCTTTACCTAGTTTACTGTGTTTCTTGCCGAATATTTTGTAGGTTTAGGTTTGCTATCGTAAAATTCATTGTTAACATTATGAAACAATAGATTGAGGCAAAATAATGCTTAAAGGAGAACAAGAAAACAAAAGAGTAAACTTGTGTTTATATCAGCGTACACTGCAAATAATTTTATTAGTGCTTGCAAAATTGCCCTTCATGTTTTAGTCATTAGATATCAAGGGCATCCAGCATTACAAACAAATGAAGATAAAAGTTGAAACTACCCTTGCTAAAATAATTTGGGGTTTCATTGTTTTTATTCCTTTTAATGTGAGTTACGATTTTCACTGAACAGAATATAAATTAATGTATTTCAATTAAAAAAATACAGAGTATAAAGGAAGGAACATGCCTCATCCCTCATTGCACTTCTTTGATGTCTGACATCCATATATTCAATCTTGTTATTTGCTAACTAATTTCAGTACAACTCCCAGTAGACGGCTAGCGAGAAAGGAAAAAGGAATGGAACAACAGTTTGAATGTATTATGCTTATTTGGATTTTACTCCTCATTAAGCTTGAGGTTTTAATATTCCATATTTTTGAAATGTTGCTGTAGCAATCTAAGACATTCTGCTTGGATGGACTTAATACACAAATTAGCCATTAATATTTTAAACCACAAACAAGCCAGCTCTATTTTTGTCTCAAATTCAGCAAAACCAGTTTATGTGCTAGGTTATAAGAAACTTAGAAAATCAAATCACTGTACTGTGCAAACAGAATGGATTTTTTCAGAGTTAAATCACAGTGTAATTTGTGATTTTTTAAAAAAATATTTATTATATTTAGTCTTAAAAGCTGACCAACTTATAGTACAAATTCCTAAATATTTTAAGACAGAAGTCTAAAGTCAATTTTTTTTCTTCAAGTCAAATTCATTTTGACTTCCTAAAGACATGTCTGTTAGGTTTTTTTGGCAACACTTAATTTTCCTCTTATCTTCTAGGATGTTTTCAGTTTTCAATAACCTATAACTTTGCATTTCCTGGTAATATTTTTTCCAAATACTAGATTGATGTATAATTTCTCAATATAGGCTATATCCCTTGTTTAAACCATGGAGCCTTTGAGTCTTAAAATATCTAAGTTTTGCAATTAGAACATGTTAATATAATCATTAAATATCCTTCTTCTACTACTACTTTTCTATTTTAACAATGCATTCCACATTGCTGTTCTCTCACAATATTATAAAAGCAAGTTTATATTCCTGTCATGGATTGATGGACTTTTATTAACTTGATGAGCTGCACTGTTTATATAGAATAGCTGAACGGCTGTTTTTACATTACTGTTAGCTTTTAGGCAAAGTACAGCATTATAATGCAAGAGAGGTAATATAGTGATTGGGGATAATTTACAAAAAGTATTCTACAGTAATGGATTTTGAGATTTGGTCATCTTAATTCATAGTCAAATTAGCATACAGCACCTAGATTGGAATTACATTAAGTTTTATTTCTATACAAAATGACAAAAGAAAGACAATTTTTCAGTACATGTGATTAACAAATCAACATGAAAAGACTACAGAAGCCATTCCAATTAAAATATTTGGGATACCGTGCAAAAATATCATTTACTTTGATCCAAAAAATGACAAAGTTGCAAGCACATTTATATTTACAGGAATATAATTGCTCAAAACCAACATTCTATAGATCTGTTAGATGTGCAAAAGGAGCTAGTTCAGAAACTTGCGCAGACTGAATCTGGTCAGTGTTTCTCATCAGAGGAACAAAAATAAAATGAAATTATTTAACTTGGTTCAAATCAGTTCTGGCAATAATTACATTCTTAAAGGTAGTGAATTGGAAATACCAGATTTGAGGGGGTTTTTTTCCTTCCATTAAACCATGTCTGATTCTTAGAAACTGCATGCACAAATCTCTGCAGTTTTCTTGGCAATATTTTTCTTAAGAGGTTTGCTATTGTCTCTTTTTGAGATATTAGAAACGTAGAAATTAAATGATAGAAATATTATTACTGCTCAGATAATCTTGGTGGATAGTGAGATGGATAAAATATAAATTTAATAAATAAATAATAACCATCTGAGTGAGGACCAATGTTTTGTTTGTTTGTTTCTTTCTTTTCTTTTTCTTTGGATGCTAATGTCTGGGTCCAATCTAATATCAGTAATACCAAATGGTGCATCTGTAATCTCTCTTTTAGGACTGACTTTTAGGAGTGCAGATCTAATGTCTTAAATATGTGTTCTAACACTTGGACTTTTTTCTTAAAGTTGTGCCATCCTGTTTAATTATCAGTTCTGAAGGACTCAAAAATACAGTCCGCCATGTTTTCCCCTTCAACCATGTAGTAGCTGCTTCATAAGAAATCAAGAAATTGTCTTATATTAATTTTATATTAATTCATACTATAACCCAGTTAGCCAAGAATTGTCAACATAGGTTGGTACCATTCCAGCAGAATAGTATGCAGATGCTTTACCAAAGTTACCTTGATATTTAACTTGGCACTTGCTTGAGCAAAACTCTGCATTCTGTTCCCAAACTATATCCATGATAGTAATCCAGCTTTAAAAAGAGTTTGTTGTTGATTTGTTTATTGCAACAACCTATTTGGACATAATTTTTTAAATTGACTCAAATAAGACTAATTAGTTATTCCTAGGCTAGATATTCACAAACAAAGTATAACCTTGGATTTACCTATTGGATAAACATAAAGATCATACCGATAGTACAAGTGGTTGAAGAAGTGAGTCAAACGATTCAAGATCAGCAACAATCAGTTAAACAAACATTATTCTGTATTGGTCTGCTCACAAGTGAGTGATTTTATATTTCTCTTCATCTACCAAGCATCAGCTAGAATAATCAAGGGCTAACTGGGCAGAAAAATGCTGACCAGTCTTGTGTATCTGAGTATCTGGATCTGGAACTCCCTGAATTCATAAGGATGCTGGCTCATTGTTCATAATTTATTCCATACTGTCTCATCAAAAAAAACACTGTTGTGATTATTCAATAATTGAATATTCATGTCTGACTGAATCTGGAAAGCCCTTAATGGAATTTGCTATCAAATTGTTGACAAAAATCTCATTTTAATTATTTCATTGCTTTAATACAAACACTCTCAACTCAGAACATATAATTGATGGGGGAGGGAAGCAAGCAAGCAAGCAAGGACAGACTAAATAAGATACAACTATATTTGTATATGTATAAAAGATAAACTACCTTTTTTTTAAAAAAATGATTTAAACCATGACCGCATCGGACATATTATCCAGTCTTAATGTTGCACTGAAAAAAAGTATCTTGACAATAAGATTCATGTGGAAGTCCACCCTTAAAGAGTCCACAAAATTGGCACACAGATAGACATATACCACATATTTTATAATTCCTCTACCATTCCTTGTAGAGAGTATAATTATTTTTAAATTCATCTCAATAGGAAACTATATTTAAACCATTATTCCATATTAAATGTCCAATGAAATGCAACATTTTATATTACAGGTAGTCAGTCCTCAACTTACGATCACAACTAAGCCCAAAATTTTGATTGCTAAGCAAGACAATTGTTAAATGAGTTGTATTCCATTTTATGACCTTTCTTGCCCCATTCATTAAGTAAATCACTTCATTTGTTCAGTTAGTAACATGGTTGTTAAGTGAATCTGGTTTCTCCATTGACTTTGCTTGTCAGAAGGTCACAAAAGGTGATCAGATGACCCAAGGACACACACTACAACTATCATAAATTCATGACCAAGCATCTGAATTTTGATCACATGACCATGGGAATGCCGCAACAGTCATGACTTTTTCAGTGCTATTGTAACTTCAAAGGGTCACTAAATAAAAGGTTGTAAGTCAAGAACTACCTTTATTTTATACTAAGAAATCCCATCATCAGTCACCCTGGTAAAAAACAGGAAAGACTTCACCCTTTAAGAGTGAAGTCTTTAAAAATTAAAGTTGATTCATTAAACCAAGTAAAAGGCAGAACAAATTAGGCTTCAAAATCTCAAAATAAATTAACCCCCCAGAGAGACAGATATAAATTGAGAGAAGCATTTATTTTGTTCTGTGCAATTTCACCAGCAGTCATTCACATTTTAAGACTCTTTCACTAATTTGAATGCGTACATACAAACATCTCTTATCTTTAGAAAAGTAATGGTGTTCATGTATAAGTGTGCAATTGTAAAAATTAAGAATGAATTATATAATAAAAGATTCTAGCTTTAATCACAAGAGTCCAAAAGATCATATGTTTTCACTGTAGTACTTAGACTGCATTTCTTTTGTATTGTTATTGTTATGCAGTTTCATAGTCATAATTGCTTCCAAATCTTGACATTGGCATGATTCATCATTGTAAGTAACAATTACTTAATAATGGAATAATACAAAGAAAACTGAGTCTTAGAAAAGAAAACAACGATCTTTGTCAAAATTTAAAAGCTTAGATGCTAGGAATTTGCTTTTCAATGCACATTTTCAAAACGATAATATTTCTATTTGAAACGTATAATCTGCATGATTGTATGACATTGTCTTAAAAGGTTTAAAAAAATCTTTTCATTTCTGAAAAATTCAATACATTTAGATTCATGGTGAATTTAAATACAAAAATACCTTTTGTTCAAATTTAAATTGTAGAATTCACTGGAGATTTTTTTTATTTTTTTACCCATTGTCTACAGCTACAGAATATCTTTAAGAATTGAAGTGCATAGAAAAATTATAAAAATTATGAGAATGAATCATGTCCTTCATCCGTGGAGCAATATTGACAGATTATATTTACCAAGAAGCCTAGGTAGGCATGGAATGTTGCAAATATGCCAGACAGTTGAAGAAGAAAAATGGACACTGTAAGACTATCTGAAGGATAGTAAAGAAGATGAAGCTAATGCATGAGGGCTGACTGAACACTGAAGGGATCAAACTGGTCTACAAGAAGAACCAAATGATAGAAAAGAGACATGGCAAGGCAAAATCTTACATGGCCAGTACATTAAAAAAATAAAATAAAATAAAGTAGAGAAAGCAGATAACAAGACCTGGCAATAGTTAACAGCAGGAAATTTGAAAAGATTAAGGAGTTATAAAAACATGCATATAAAGCCTTAAAAACAACTGCATATAAAGCCAGGATTGAGAAGACAACAACAGAAAGCAAATCTTGTCTCTGCAAAGAAACGGAAGAAACAACCCAGAGGGGAACAAAAAAGAAGGGACATCATTGTCCTTGCCAAAACATCCAGTGTCTTACCAGTTATGAGGCCACTGCCACACCCCATATAAATTTTGTATATAATTACATGGAACATATACATATGTATATGTTCATTTCCCTTTGTCATGGTATGCTAAATAATAAAAAGGGTTTTATCTCATGAAAACTTATTTTAGCTCTTCTAACAGTAATAGAGGCAGCCAGGTAATAAACGTTGGAGCATTTACTGCAGATAGATGGAAGAATGATTGAAAACAATATAGTAATGAAAAGGAGAGTTCTTATTATTTAAAGACTCAAATGGTCCTCAGAAGAGGCAGCTATCATTAACAAGGATTAAAAGCAGAGCGTGGAATAACAGAGGATGGTAAAGAAGGACGAAGCCAAGCCAAGATTACAGGCTTCTTTCCCTCAAACAGGACACTTATCTAACTCTCCTTTAGACAGTTACTCATTTGTCTCAATAGAGGACTCTATGATTCTATCTTCCCATGACTGGTCCAACAGTAAATTTACAACTGATCCGTCACTAAGGAAGTAGATTTAGCCAAGGAGGTTGCCTTTATGGATCAACTATCTTATATCCTGGCAACAAATGACCCTGTTACAGAGGAAAATCAGACTATTCTGGGAGGTGTGAAGACTGAGAATATAAATGATTCTCCAATTTCATGCTTAACAATGGGAAATTACTGTTCTAATGAATAATTTAGATTACATTTTTGAATGTTAATGAATACAATTAGCAAACCACAACATGATTTAAATAATATTATTTCCATTTAGGCACAGGAAATCTCCATGACGAAATCTTTCTTAGCAGAGTATCAGAAATACTACAAATATTGATGGAACTGTTGCACAAAACATTAAATAGGAACAAACATAAATCACAAGACATAAGCTCCAATGTAACACCCATCAGTGAAAAAAATTTGCATTCTATACCCAGGAGAGGAAATAGAATTAATATCAGGAAAGCAGAAAGCAAAATACCTTTAAAAAGGCATCAAACTGGACTTCCGGTGGCGCCTTCCTCGTTGGCGGCGGGCTTTTCATGCCCGCCGGTCTCTCGGCGCGTTAGAGCCACCTTACAGCAGACAGGCGGCTCGAAAAACCTGCTCCTTGACGGGAGGAGCAGGAAGAGCTTCTGGGGGTGAGGTTGAGCCTCCTTGAGCCGCCCCAGGAATTTTTCCTTGTCCTGGGGAGGGCTCAGAGGGATGGCTCCCTCCATACCCCCAGGGTATGCTCCGCGCTGAGAGGATCCTCCGCTAATTACCTAATTAGCGGAGCCAGACGCTGGGAGCAACACCACAATTGAAATGATAATTGGAGCAAGCTGGAAAAGAGAGAAGAAAAATTTAAGCAAGTATGGATTTTTTTCAACGGATTTTTTGGAAGAGGAGGGGGGAAGGGGGGAAGGAGAGGAAGAAAAATGAAAGTTTTTAAGATGGCGACTGGCTCTGCTTGAAAGGGAAGTGATAGCGGAAATGGAGCGCAGAGTTTAGTCCTGAAAGACTTTGAAAGGAATATTTTGTCACAGAAAAAGAACTTAAAGGAACAGAGGCTGATTTAAATAGATTTCTTCTGTTTTTTTTCTTTTTTTTTCTCTATTGAAGTAAGAAGGATTTTTTTTTTGGTCCTTTTTAAAAGTAAAGATGCCTAAACTTAAAGGAAGGGGGGGCTCCCCCTTGAATCACATGAATAAAGTTGAAATGTCTCATTTGCAGAGACTTACAGAACAGGAGTTAAAAGAGTTAATTACAAGGTCCTTAGAGAGTGTGGTAGATAAGATAAAAGGTTCACAGAAGGATCTCGAGGAACTGGTTTCTGGGAAATATGACCAACTAAATCAAATTATTGCTCAAGTAGCTTCAGATTTTTCAACTGCGGTGGCTGCAATGGGGAAGAAAGTGATTGAGATGAGTAGTAAATTTGAATTTCAGATACAAGAGTTACAAGTGAAACTTCTGGAAGCAGAGGCCAAAAACCATAATATTCAGAATGATGTTATTATGCTTCAAATTAAGGCTATGGAATCTGCAATTAGACTAAGAGGGATAAAAGAAAACAACAGAGAAAACTTAAGAACAACTTGTGCAAAGGCCTTTGCAGAATTATTAAAGCTACAAGATGAATTAATTTTGGGTTCTATAGCGAAAGTTTACAGAGTTAACTCACGTTTGGCTAAACAAAGGAATCTGCCTAGAGATGTCGTAGTTTACTTCACTGATAAAAGACTGAGAGATGATATTTTACAAAAGTCTTATTCTGATAGAGTGCAGGTAGCAGGTACACAAATCAGGATTTTCAAAGAGCTACCATCGAAGGTCTTAAAGGACAGGAAAGATTTTGATTTTTTGGTCAAGGAACTGAAGAGAAGTAATATCCCATTTAGATGGGATTTTCCAGTTGGTATAATTTTTAGATATCAAGGTGTGAGACATTGTCTGAATACTATTGAAAAAGCAGAATATTTTTATCAAAATATCTTTAAGGGAGCACCGAAATATCTCAAGAATAAAAAGTCAAAAACAGAGTTTACAAAATGTGAACAGAAAGAAGAAAATCAAAGTGTGTTAAAAGTAAAAGGAGAATTTGGTGGTTGTCCAGAGGATTCTATTATGGATTTTTCTGATGAGAAAACTGAACACCTCAGTGTCCTTGGGGGATTACAGGACCTTGAACTGCTGGAGGAAGATTTAAAAAACAAAGTTTTACTTCGAGATGACCAGCAGCAGAGGTCCAATACTTTTCAAGACATGGGGGGTGATGCTAATCGACAGGAACTAGAAGTCAACGAAGAAATCCAACTGGAAACCACAGGTGATAAATTTAAAGAGCATCGTGAATTGTTTGATACTGAATCAGAAAGCATTGAAAGATTTGGAAAAAATGGATTATAAAAATTCTTTTAAGAAGTACAACAATTTGTTAAAAGTTCATTCTGAGTTGGACTAACTTTAAATTCATATATTAAAATGGATTATAAAAATTTTTACTATGAAGTTTATCCTGGATTGGACATGATATCCTGAGTTCTGATAGATTGCTGCAAAATTAGCAGCGATCATTGGTTACCCAATTATATATTTTTTGTGGAACTTATCTTCTAGGAGAAGACTATGAAATTGAAAATATCTTATAACCCGAAGGATTGAATTGCAAAGGGTGGCAGGATTTGAAATAATTTTAAAGGAACATCTGGGAATGCAGCTCTTAGTTGGTTTTTTTTCTCCTTTTTTTTTTCTCAAGGCTTGAATGTTAAGGCTGCAAAAGCCTATTTTTAGGTATAGTATAAGTTAGCTTGAATGAATTTTCCTAGAGGTGTGAATATCTTCGTGGTTGGATTTTATTCATATAAAGTCACTCGGGGGTTGTGTGGAGAAATGTTTTACTTTGCTGATGGGGGCAGCGGCAAGATGAAGATTATTGAAGCAGGATTTATGTGAGGAAATATGTTTGACATCAATCAAGTTGAAGAGAAGATTGAAATTTGGATTATAGAGACTGAGAAATGAATTAAACAAAAGATAATTTTTTTCATGATATAACTGTATGTTTATAACTATATATGCATATATATTTCTTATGTTTTATGTTTTGGGGGTTTTTTCTTTAGTTAAGGGGTGTAGTTAGGATAGAATTATAATGGTGTTCTTAATTATAATGATTATCAATGGTTTTTTTTATTATAATATTGTTTAAATATATTAATGTCTGGTTTTTTGTTTGGTTTTTTTTACTTTTTTTCCCTCTTTCCTTCTTTCTCTTTCTCTTCCTCTTTCGAAATTTGTTTAATTTAGAATTTGAATATTTAATAATCTTTTTCTTTTTCCCTTGTTCTAAATTTTGTTTTTTTTAACTTGTAGCAGAAGTCAGGGGAGGGATAGGGAGGGAAGGGGCTGGGGTTGAGGGAGGATGGGAGGGGTTGGGGAGGGGGACTGGGGAGGGGGGGTGAAAATGGAAAAATTTCTGTATTGTAAAACCTTTTCAATAAAAAAAAGTATGTAGTATGATGGAAAAAAAAGGCATCAAACTAAGAAAGATGGTTAACAGAAAAGGAATTCAAAACAGGAAAATTAAAAAAAAAATTAAAAATGAATTTTTCAGATAAAAAAGGAAATTCAAGCCAAACAATTTGCTTCATATTATGCGAACTGAATGCAAAAAGGGGAAATGATCAGGAAAATCTTTGAATAATTTAGCAAGAAGGCCAAAGACCTTTTGATTATTTGTGCCATCAAGTCAGGTTCAAACCCTAGTGACCACATAGATTTTCTACATCACCATCTCTCCCTAATCTGATTTCTCAATGAAAGATACAGACAAAGGTGAGTGTTTGTTTTATAAATAGATACATAAATTCCAAATCAGTTGGGACATATAACAGCGAAGGAATTCCAATAGCTTCAGCTGCTGTGACCTAGAGGTCCTGCCTCACAATCAGGAGGTTGTGAGTTTGATCCTAGGTTGGATTTGATGACCCGAAGATCCCTTCCAACTCTGTTAATCTGTTAATCTATAGTCACAATAAGTTTGGTAGTGTAGAGAGTTTGTTAAATTCCTTCCCTAAAGAGTAATGTAATTCAGTCAAAACTAAATGCTATAAAATTATAAAGCTAATGTGAGCCAGTTAAACTAGAAGGATTAAAATTTCGTATATGTTGCAAGTGGAGAGTATAACCGTAAAGTATACTTAGAGGACAGCCCGACTAAATATAGTTTATTAATAGAAAGATGGGACTAGGGAAAATTCAAACGAGCGCAGAAGTAAACCTTCCAAAAATATATGCAGCTCAAAAGAAACAGCTCAACCAAAACAACATTCAATAAATGTTAACAATCATGGAGGGAGTTATATAAATGGACATAATCTGGAACAGACAGTGATTCATGCAGTGCCTCAAGATCTATTGCTAGCTGAGATGGATAAGACAACAAAGATGAATAGCCAGGAGTTCATAAAACTACTGCAGATTTACACATAACAAAGCAAATAGACTAAAAATCGAACTCTGGATTCCTCCAGGACACCCCGGATGCAACATATAAGTTTACAACAGATATCCTTGGAGTTAAAAATCATTGTGTTTACAAAGACATTCAAGAAATTTTAAATTTAATAGAAGTGAAATGGCCAAAGGTTGATTCAAATACCTCAAAAGACGAAAAGGCTGGAGCCCAGCACATATATCAAACTTCAACACAATTTTTAAGACGTAAAAAAGTAATTAGAACCCAGATTCAAGTTGAAGTTAATGAATAGAGATGACAAAAAACAAACAGGAATATATCCACAATTAAATTATATCCTGGAGATGAATAAGATGAGCACTTTGTCATTTTCTAAAAAATTATGATATGATTATTCAGGAAATATGGTTGATAGAAAGAAGATAGAAAGCATTAACTAGTTATATGTGTTTCTATAAATTAGCCAAGAGGGATAAAAGTGGGTGGGTGCACTAATGAGGCTCAATGAGCTTAATTACAATACATCTGGACATGAAATTAAATTTGGAAGATGTAATGTAGACAAAATTCAAGGACTAGGGTTGAATTCTAAAAAGAAAATATTAACATGCATTAACATCAATGTGTCTCTCAGAAAACAGGTATATTGGAATAACCTGGAACAGACATTAGATGATGTCTGTTCCAGCATATTATTCCTCGCATGCAGGTTTAATTATTTGTGGAAATTTCAGTCCTAGAATTGGCCCAAGTTTGGAAATATTCACTTAAAGGCTATTTTTTTAAAATGAGGTTGTGAGTTCTAGTCCTGCCTTGGGCATGAAGCCAGCTGGGAGACCTTGGCAAGTCACTTTCTCAGGGTCCTAGAAAAGAGGCAATGGCAAATCACTTCTGAAAATCTATGCCTCTACATATTTTTAAAGATTTGGACAAGGTAAAGATCATTCATAGAAGCTTAAATTAGAGAAGTGGTGCCAAAATCTGAAAGATGGTATTAATGTAAATAATGTCTTTTTATTGATATTCTCTCATATCCCAAATTGTGAGACAATCTTCCTAGAAAGCCTTACTTTCAGACAATGCCAGCAGCCTATTTGGATAGAAGATATAAAAGATTAGCAATTCTACACAAAGGTAGGAGATCAGATTCATTATTTATTGCAGATTATATCAGAAATTTACGGTTTATTATGATTTATAATACGGTTACTTATAATACAGTTTATTATGACTTACGATTTATTATGACTTTGTTAAACAAGATGAATCAGTCCAGCATAGAAGAAGAAAAAAATTCCTGCTGACTGATGTAGGAAAACATACAACAAAGATTGCAAACATATTTGCAATGGCTGTAAGGAAAATATGTATGCAGATGCTGATAGATAATACGGTTAATTGTAATAGAAAATGGACTGAGCAGAATCTGATTGTTGTAATTTTTTTTTCCTAATTTTTTTTGCTAAAATTCCTAGTGATAAATAAATGAACTGAAATGTAAACTGCTGTCTTACTCAGCCTAATTATATCAGGATTATGCTGTGTTAAAAATTATCAGCAAATAATCCAGGCCATTTCTGCTGTTTTAATCTGCTGTTTGAGGTTTAGCTGTCCTTTCCACATTTCTTTGTAATGGGATTATCATTCTTCTAAAAATCTTGAGATCCTTTCCTACCTACTACAGGTAATCCTTCCTTGCTTAGTAACCCGCAATTGGCACTGGAAATGTTATCCTTAACTATTGCGGGCACTAAACAGAAAACCACTTGACTCCAGTGAGTTTATAATCTATTCCCATTTGGTAGTGAAGTACTATGGTTGTTAAATGAAGTGTCACATGACCATGATTTCTGATTTTACTTCTGTCTTCTTTATTTAACTCTGCTTATTGCAAACCAGTTGTGGAAAAGAAAAATGGTGATCATGTGGCCATAACACACTATTATTTCATAAATTACTGGATAGGTTGCAAAACTACTGTTTTAACACTGTTGTGACTCTGAACAATCACTAAACAAAGCACTTAGTGAGGATTACCTGTATTCATATACTATTATGTGATTATACAAGGATTGTCATTCTAAGAATGAATGCACCTCCATATAGATGGTTAAAAGATAGAGAGGAGGATGAAACAATAAATAATATTTTGTAGCAGGCAGCATCATTTTTATGGCCACTCAGTGTTAGTCTTTTGTATTTCTTCCTTTGGATAATATTGAGACAAAATAACAGCTGACAACAAACAGTGACTCTGTTCAAAGCCATTTAATAGGCTGTTTTTATGCACAGAACAATTTGTAAACTGTCAAAGTTCAGATCTGTTTATCCACAATTGAAATTATGCCACAAATGAAGCAGAAACATTACTATAAATCTAGTTTAAGGTACAAGGCACTGACTGATAAACAGGAGAACAAATGTGCATTGTTATTCTTCTAATGAACAAATAAACAGTTCTGTTGGCTAATGATTGATAAGTTTCAAACTGCAAATGGCTCCTGCAAGTTCATCAGAGAGTTGCAAATTATTTGACACCACATGCTGCTGATTTTTGGATTTATAATTTACTTATTTACTTCCCCTTTGCTGTTCTCTAATTAATATATAGTATTTATAATTATTCATGTATTTTTTATTGAGAAATACAAAAAAATCTCTTATCTTATTGACATTTTTGGTCAATTCTTTTTACCCTTTAAAAACTATGCCATAAATTCTTCAAACTCGACACGTTTGACATGGGTAAATATTAATATCCAGAATGTTTACATTTGGTCAAACTTCTGTTATGAATATAAATATATATATATATATATATATATATATATATATATATATATATATATATATATATATATATATATATATATATATGCTGTTAGTTTGCTTTGACTATATATGTTTCCAGTCTTATAACATTGGTAAGATATTTCTTTTCCAGAATTGTACTACGTTTATCCTTGTGAGCCTGAACATTTATCTTAGTAAAATGTGATATCATTTGATTTATAGTTATAAATCAAATGATATCACATTTATATTTATAGTATGGTTATGCCTTTCCAGTATCGTTCCATTTTTTTACATGTCCACAACAAAGGATGAAATGTTCCCCCTTTCTCTTTCAATTTCTACCTATTACTATATGATTTGCATATCTTGGCAATTTTTGATGGAATTATATGTCACCCACAGAATATTAATTTTGTACCAGTTTTATGTTAAATTATAACTTTTGTAATTTTGATAGATTTGTTCCATAGTTCTTCCCATTATTGTATTATGACTGGTTTTTTTAAGTCTTACATCCATTTTATCATATAGTTTGTTTCTGTTTCGTCTCTATATCATATTTGAATAACAGTTTGTACATATATCCTATGTATGCATTTTAAATTCTATCATTTTTTTCTAGAAGTCCTCTATTTTTTGAAGCCAAACTTTATTCTTCCAACAATTGTTAGGTACATCAACTTTTTGATCACAGATGTTCTTCTTAGCCTCTCCTGGTATGGATTTCAGAGCTGTATCCCAACAGTCTTGGATGATGACAGCTTTGGAGAGGTTCACACAAACACAGATCTTTAGATTAGATCAGTGTTTCTGAAACTTGACAATTTCTCTATGCTGCCTGGGGAATTTGGGGAATTGAGGTCTTCATATATTAAAGTTGCCAAGTTGATAAAGACAGGATTGGAGGGACAGAATCTGAATAAGAATTTTTCATTGGATATGTTTTGAAACATTTTGTTATACTAATTTATATTGGCATATTTAATTTTAGAATAGCAATAGCACTTAGACTTATATACCACTTCATAGTACTCTATAGCCTTCTCTGTTTACAGAGTTAGCATATTGCCTCCAGCAATTCCTCATTTTACTGACCTAGAAAGGATGGAAGGCAGACAGTTCTAGTTCAAATGCCGGTCTACTTTTCATTAATACTCGTTTCCTTTGGATACTTCTGAGACACCAAAATGAACAGAGGAAGAAGAGGCACAGTAGCACATAACGTTTAGTATGTCAGCAATATAGGGTGCAAAATTTTCTAGTGAACTTTATTCTAAGGGAAAAAATACCATATATTCTAATTAATAATTAGTAATAACAGTGAAATTGTACTCAGTGTAACAGAGTTAAATTGTGAAATAGATGTATCTTTCTCAATGTGCAGTTCTTTGGATTCTCTATCTTTTTAGTACATTTATCAATTCTAAGTACAATTTTCAGTTTAAATAATGTAGGGTAAATATTGTGTATAAATGCATATATTAAACATTTCTTTATAATATAACATTGTTTCAACTACACAGACCATGCTTTAATTGTTTCCTCAGAATTTTTAGGTCAAATAGTGTGTGATGGCACAGACATGTTTGAAGTTTTCTTAAATACAAGTAAACAATCATGATAAATTAGTTCATTTTGAGGTATTGGAAAAGTTCTAATGCAAGCTTGATTTTTTTCAGATATAAAGTACTATTCTAATAAGGAGAAGTTTTTAAAACTGGTACCCTCAAGTTGTGTTAAATACAATTATCAGGTGTTTGGGATTTAATCCTTCAATTTTTGTAAATACTTTTCATATGTCATTTCAGTTATTTAATAACTGAATTCTCTAAAAAGTTATGGTTCAATGTTTTCTTCATATAAATTTGGCAGATTATCTAAGAAAATATATCCCAAAAAGTCTAAATAGATGTGATACGCAGCATACATTAAGAAATTGGTCAAATTATTTTGAATTCATAGTAAGCGAGGATGGGCTGCCTTCAAAATATGAATGGAGTTTCATAATTTCCTTCTCAGTCACAATCCTAAGAAAATATTTTCCCATTATTTCTAAACAAAAATGTTTCACAGTTCTAAAGCTAGGGTAATCCACAGACCATGGGCCACAGACTTCATCCACACTACAGAACATGCTGAGATTGTGTTGCTCAAATTGACTAAATTTATTTGTTTATTTATTTATTAGTTAAATTTATATGCCGCCCTTCTCTGGAGACTCAGGGCAGCTTACAATGCATTATTTATTTATTAAATTTATATACCGCCCTTCTCCTAGTGGACTCAGGGCGGTGCACAGCCAAGAATAAAAAGAACTCCAATACAAAATTTAAAATATTAATAAAAGAATTAAACAATTTGGCCCAAAAAATTTAAAAAACCAATAGGCAATTAAAATTTAAAACCCATAAACACTTTAAACTAAAAGAGGGTTTTAGTTTAAGCAATAGCTTAATGTTGAACCACAGAGATTTTCTGTTTGAGAAAGTAATGATTTAAGTTAAGATTTGCATCTCTAATCCTGCTACACAAGACCAAAATATGGCTTAAAAATTTTCAACCACGTTACTTTCAGGAACCAGTGAATGGCATCCTGAAGCTATCCAGAAAGTCAGAAGGTTGAGCTGCAGGCTCCAACTCTCAGACAGTTTCTCCAAGCAGTGACTGAGAAGGATGTTTCCAGAGCTAGAGCTATAGAAAAGGACTAAGATTTAGAATTAGATTTAGGAAAGGGTAGGGTATAGATTTTACATTTTACCCATTTACTTCAATCCTACTAAAAAATAAAACTCCAATATCTGCTTTTTAAAAACAAAAATTTCTAATTTTACCTGTTTGACATTAATTGGACCTTACTTTAAATTAGTGATTTAAAAATTGTGAGTATTGGTTATCTGAAGTAGATTCAGAGTTGAATTATTATACACAAGCATATAATATTAGCTTGTGATTAAGTGGTTATAGAATATCTGCTCTTAGCAAAAGGGCCTCAGTTGCCTGTAGAAATAAAATTTGCCGGGGTAATTGAAGAAGAGGTATATGGAACAGAAACCAACTGTGTGTGCTAATCAAACTCTTCAATTCTGAATCTGAACACTAAAATAAAAAAGGATTGAAGATTAGCTATAGAGAAAAATGTTGTTTATATCTCTAAATTAATGTTATATTGTCATCATTGCACCAAGAACTTTTAACATTTAAATCAATATGCTTTTCAACTGGCTCAAAATAACAAACACTGCTCACTGCCCTTTTTACTTTACAGTTCCTAAATCATGGTATTTTCTTCTCATAAATCCTATTGTGACTTTTAGTTTCTTCGGCATTTGGTAAGAAGCCTGCTCTTCTACAGAAATACTTAAGAAAAAAAAAATCCATACTTTTACATTATAGGAAATCATTAAAAACAAATTAGTTTGTTGAACTGAACATATTAGCATTTATATTAATTTTGTTACATTGCTATTTAATGCCAACTGTACTTATAATAACTAAGACTTTGATTTTTGCAGATGTCAATTATTTGTATCACATATCTTTCCAGTATAAGTATTAAAGGTAATTTACAGTATTAAAATATAAGATAAATGCAAATCAAACAAAAGCACACTGATAGTGGAAAAATTGACAGCACCCTAGATAATTATGATTAAAGGCTTAAAATGTTGCAGCAAAGCAAAATGCTGAAGTCTTTGTTCCAGTTCATAAAAAGACCAAGCATTCCAATTTAAAATGGGTTGTACATTACACAGTAATTCCTTCCAAGTAAAACTGCCAAATTCATATTGGCAAAGTCTGTCTTTTGAACTTTTTCATTATATCCAGGTTGAGAATACATCTTCCAAATGCTAAAACTTCCTGTTTCAAATTTAGTGTATGTAGCTCATCCAGAAATCTTTCACTTGGCATGTCAATCCCATTCATCAAATCGTACGTCAACCTCTTTTCCACCTGTTTTTGTGTTTATTAGTCTTTGTTAACACTTATCTCTGTTTGGTGTAGACTTTCACTGACAGATCCAGAAGATGTCAAATTATATTCTGTGACAATGCCACATTAGCGTCACTGATAAGCTAGCATTTCCCCAAAACCTTTTGTCATTCTTTTTCAATCTTTTTCCTTTAAAAGATATTATCATATCTCTTTATATCAATCCCTAGTCATCAAGGCAGAGTCTCATTATTATATTATTTTTACTATATTAAAACCATTTCATGCCACTATGATATGTCCTTAGACTTTCTGTGGGAGAACACAAGGTATATGATCCAATTTGGATTGTGCTTGCATTTGAAAGGTGAACCTATGCTTCCTTTTTATCTTAGAGCAGGGCTGTCAAACTCCTGGCCCATGGGCCAGATGCGTCCAGATACATCACGTGATGACGCCATGACACTGTGAGTTTTAAACCTCTCTTTTAGACAAACATGCAATTTGCAGTTCCTTAAAGCAAAAGACCCTTTTCCTGCAATCAGACAAATATAGTGTGATCGTAGGAAATGGCACATTTGATTTTAAAAATTGAAGATAAGTATTACATGTGTAGTCCCATGGGCTTCAAAATATTGCACAGCCCTAATATTTAAGTAGCCTCTTCATTTATTTATATATATATATTCCTATTGGAAAATATATTCCTATTGGAAAGTTAAATACATATATATTGCACATTTACACATATATTATATTATACATACAGAATATATATTATATTTGCACTGCACTTCATTTTAAACCTGTCCTATAAAATTTTGATATTTAAACCCTTTTCTGTTAAAATAAGATGTAAAGCCAATTGACTGAAAAGCACCAACACAATCAGTTATTTAGATCAATTATCTCTCCAGGGCAGTTTCAGCATTTCAATAGGTGGAAACTACGGTCAGACAAAGGAAGTGTTTGAATAGCAAGTCAATTTATATAAGCCACTTAAGATCACTTATTTTAATATTTAATGGCTCCTGTGCCAATCATTTAGACAGCTTTGGGTAAAAAATATTTTTTATTTTAAGGTGTGCCTTGCCTCAGGTAGCATGCATATGTTAATGTTGGCAAACTAAATATTTTTTAAAATGTAATGAAACCTATACATTTTATATATTTCTAATAATTTCATGTTGTAAAACTAATCTTCATAAAATGATGGCTCTATGCAATAGATTAAAAAGTATTTTTGGCTTTGTCTTTTTAAAATATTTTATTCAAGTAAGATTATATTACAAACTCTGTATTTCAAATAACATCTGGAATTTAACTGAATAATCTGGGACAAAGCAGACTATATAATCATAAGCATTGTAATAGAAGGAAAGGCCAACAATACATAGATTAAACAAACTCCTATTTATTGAGGGAGTCTGGAGTACATATATTAGCAAAGACCAATCTAAAGAAAATAGTACTAGTCCCCTTCTCTCAATTGAGATCATCGGGAGAAGGAATGTTGGTCTTACCTGATACAATCCTTCTTGTTGAGTAGAGGCAGCATCCAGGAATGGGTTGTCCTTGTCTGTTAGCCAATAGGACTGAGACTGTCAAAGTTGCGAGGACACACCTACACCAACGGTCCCCAGCTTTTGGCAAAGGAACAGTGACAGCCTTGATGTGTCATGGTCCAAAAACAAATCAACAAGCAGTCAAATAACAAAAAAGCAACCACCCTCCAGCGGACTTAGGCCAGCTCCTAAACTGGCTGGATGCTGCCTCCACTTAACAAGAAGGATCATATCAGGTAAGACCAATGTTCCTTCTCCATTGTAGTGGAGGCAGCATCCAGGAATGGGACATACCAAAGCAGTGCTGTCCTTACGGGTGGGCAGGAACAGTGTGCACCCACTGGAGGGGCTGCCTTGGCAGAGGCATACACGTCTAGTTTATAGTGCGTGATAAAGGGGGACAGTGAGGACCAGGTAGCAGCATGGCATACCTCCCCCAGGGAGGCCTGCGTAGCCCATGCTGCACTTGTGGCCACACTTCTGGTGGAGTATGCCATAATATTCTTGGGCAGTGGAAGGGCTTGCATCTCAAAAGATTTGGCAATGCATGCCCAAATCCAGCGGCCCAGGGTCAAAGAAGTTCCCCAAGGAACCTGGCTGAAATGAGACAAAAAGAGACTCCGTCTTCCTGAAGGAAGAAGTCTGCTGTATATAAATCCGGAATGCTTTCTGCATGTCTAACATGTACCATTTACGTTCCAATGCATGCCCTGGATCAGGACAAAAATTTGGGAGCACCAGCTCTTGGGCCCTGTAAAACCATGAGTTAACTTTCGGTAGGAAAGAAGGGTCCAAACATAACACCACCCGGTTTGCATGAAAAACACACAGGTCCGGATGGACAGAAAGAGCCGCCAATTCTGAAATCCTCCTGGCCGAAGTTATGGCGACCAGGAAGGCCATTTTGAATGACAGGAAGCACAAGGAGGTCTCTCGCAGTAACTCAAAGGGTTCTCCCATCAGAGCCTGTAGCACCTTGGTGAGGTCCCAAGTCAGAAAACGGTGAACCACCAGAGGCCTGAGATTTGCCATGCCCCTGAGGAACCTGCGAATGTTTGGATGGCGAGCCAGAGAGTGCAAACCCGCATAGGAGAAAACTGAGGAGAGAGCTGCCACCTGGTGATGGAGTGTATTGGGTGATAGTCCCTTGTTCAGACCCACTTGCAGAAATTCAAGAATCTGAGGCACTGTCACCAATGTTGGGTCAAGGTCTGACTTACAACACCAGGAGCAAAATGCTCACCAGGTGGCATCATAAATTCTGTAGTAAAAGCTCTCCGGGAGGCCTGGATGGTATCAATAACCTTGGAGGAATAGTGGCCCTGGCTCAGAACACTCCGCTCAAACACCAGGCGGTCAATTGGAACCACTGAGGGTCCAGGTGGACCCATGCCCCCTGGCTGAGGGAGATTCTGTCTGGAGGTATTCTCCAAGGCCTGGCCACCGAAAGGGCTACTAAGTCGGCAAACCAAGGCCGCCATGGCCAGTGTGGAGCCAGCAAGATCACCTCCACTTGTTCTGCAAGAATCTTCCTTACCACCCTCAGGATGAGGGGAAGAGGTGGAAAAGCGTAGAGCAGTTCTGCCGGCCAAGGGCTGCGAAGTGCATCAACTCTCTCTGCTCCCAGAACTGCAAAACTTTTGAAGAACCTGACCAGGTGAGTGTTGTCCAGGGTGGCAAAGAAGTCCACAGTCGGTTGTCTGAAGTACTCCATCAGCTCCTGAAACAAATCTGGATGCAGGTGCCACTCCGTGTGGTCAATTGTGGCCCTGCTGAGTCAATCAGTCTGAACATTGGTGGTCCCTGCAATGTGTTCTGCCCTCAATCTGGAGCTGTTCTGCCCAAAGACAGAGGCGCTCAGCCTTCTCCATAAGGGCCTTGGATTGGGTACCCCCTTGTCTATTAATATGTGCCTTGGCAGCCACATTGTCAATGAGGATTCAAAGATGCCTGCCTGACACTAGATCCTGGAACTTCCTAAGGGCCAGGTGGACAGCCTAAGTTCCATCCAATTAATGTTGAGGGCTAAATCTGCCTGAGGCCACCTGCCCTGGGTTACCCTATCCTGGAGGTGAGCTCCCCAACCATAGAAAGTGGCATCAGTTGTTATTGTCAGACATTCTGACTCCTTAAATGTACAACCTATGGCCAGAGTTGGGAAAAGCCACCACTCCAGGGAATGCAATGCGGCTGGAGGTAACCTAACCTTGTGCTGAGAGGTACTTGTACCCGCTCTCTGATAAGGAAGAAGAACCCACTGGATATCCCTGGCATGCAAATGCGCCCACGGCACAATTGATATGCAGGACACCATCTTGCCCAGAAGGCGTGAAAACATCGCCAGGAGCACCGAACGAGCCCCTTTGATTTGATGTACTAGGTCAATTAGATTCACCTTACAGTCCTGGGAAAGATACACCCTACATTCAGTAGTATTAATCTCTGCCCTAAATGCAGCAATGGTGTTGTAGGAGTCAAATGACTCTTTTTTAGATTAACAGAAAAGCCGTGCTCCTGAAGCACCTACATGGTGACCATGAGGTCTGCACACGCCTGTCCTTAGAGGCGGATTGGATCAGGATGTCGTCCAGATAGTACTGGACATGCACATAATGGGCCTGAAGGTAAGCTGCTAAAACCGCCAATACCTTCGTGAAAACCCTGGGTGCTAATGACAGTCCAAAGGGCAAGGCTCAATACTGATAGTGCCGGCCCTCATAACAGAAGCAGAGATATTTCCTATGACCTAAAAAAATGGGGATAATGCAAATAAGCCTCAGTAAGGTCAATTGAGGTGAGGAAGTCGCCCTTCCTGTCGCCATCCAAAATGGATTTAAGAGAATACATCTTGAACCATTTGTAAATAACGTAGTGGTTCAGTCTTTTGAGATGCAGAATTGCCCTATACCCACCCGAGGCTTTTGGAATTACAAAGAGGATGGAATAAAACCCCATCCCCTGCTCGACCCCCTGGAACTGGTTGAACAGCATGTATACTCAATAGCTGTTGGATAGCAGTTTCCATGAGGTTCCTCTTAACTGGATTACCCGAAACAGGGCAAAAGATGAAAAACCTCGGGGGAGCAGAGAGGAACTCTAAGGAGAGGCCCGAACGGACTGTCCCCAAAACCCATGCATCCATCGTGATACCCTCCCAGCACCTGGCAAAATAGGCCAGGCATCCCCCAATGGGAGGATTTGCTGGTGCTAATAAGGACAGCTCCCTCCCCATCAAAAGGGCCACCTGGGTGGGAATTGCTTAAACTTCCCTGCCCTATCCTGATGTTGACTCTGACTAGGTTGGAATGGGCGCTACGCCTAACTGAACCAACCTCCCCATCAGGCCCCCTGAAAGGCTGGCTCCTGAAATATGGAGAATGGCGTGAGTCTCTCCGTTGTAAAAGGAAAGGAAGGACCTTATTTTTTCCTTAGTCTCCACAAGCAGCAGCTCCAGCGACTCTCCAAACAGTTGCTTCCCCAAGAATGGGGCAGATGCCAGTCACCACTTTTGCGTGGCATCCGCCTGCCACTGGCAGAGCCATAGAAGCAGCCTGGAAGCCGTGGAAAAAGTGATGGCTTTTGAGGCAAATCTCGCTGCGCCAAGGGTTGCATCTGCTGAAAATTCAAGAGTGCCTGACAACTTGTTTGGATCTTGATGGAGACGCACTTCCGCTATGGGAATTCTGTCCTGCAACTGTCTGAGCCACAATAATGAAGCCCGATTAAAGAATGAAGCAGCCATAGAGGCCTTGCTCAGTGCATTTGTCCTCTGGCCGGAGAGCCTCTTCAGGCACATCTGTCATGACAGATGGAGTCACTAAGGCCACAATAGGCCCATCCACAGCTGGCACCTAAAGTAGCTGAGACAAATCAGAGGCCATATTAAAGTATTGTCTATCCGTCTTCTTCCGGTGGTAGCGCCAGCGTGTTGGGAAGGAAGGAGACATTGCTCTGTCTCTTTTCTCCCTTTTCTTGTTTCGGGAGCCCACATACGGGCACTGCCAGCTACGAAGAGGTTGGCAGACAAAAGGGGATTTCTGTAGGACCCCGGAGGTGAGCGCAAACACCCCGTAGGTTCAGGGATTTTCCCCCTAATCCCGTTCAAGAAAGATCCCAGCCCCCCCCCCGGGCTGGCCTGAACGCTGTAAACCACCCCAGAGAAGGAAGCAGAAGATCGGAAGGCATCAATCATATAAAGAAAACCTAAAGAGAAATAAAAGGGAGAGTGAATCGAGTCGAGAGGGGAGAAAGGACGGGGGAAAGAAGCGCTCCGGAGCAATTGGTGAGTTTGAGCCAGAGAAAGCGGCGAACGGAGACGAGGGAGCGGAGGAACGAAGCCAACCGGGAGCGCAGGATTGTGTATGGGAGGCAGCGGAGTGGAATGAGAGTTGGAGAGAAGGAAAAGTGAAAGATATTGCTTATATTGACTCTGTGTCTCGGAAGGAGAGGCAGAGACTGCCGAGAGGGAGACTTGATTGATCGAAGAGGACTGAGAGAGATTTGACAGCTGAGACGTTGCGAGACGGAGGATTCAAGATTTGATAGTGGAGGATTTACCGTTTCAGATGGAATAGACTTTAACGCAGAGGGAAAAGAAATCCACAACAATTGGGATTGAACAGAAAGATCCAGGGTTTTGAGATTGTGGACTGGAGAGTGAAACACAATAAAACTTAAACAGACTCTGCGGGATACTTCCGGTAGCAGCAAATATAAAGTGAATTGAAACAAAAGTAAGACTTTTGAACTTTTGAACTTTTCACAGTGAGAATTTGAATTGGGACTAAATAGGAACATTATTAATTGTGATTAATCTTTCCCAACCTGAGGAACGAATGAATTTAATTTAAAGGACGAATCCAGGAAGGAGTTAAAATGATGCAACAACAGTGAGACTGGAATGAGTCAGCAATTCAGAGAGGGCATCCATTGCTGAACGTTTGGAAGTATAACTACATTAATTTTTTGATTATTGTGCACTTCATAATATTTTTGCTGCTGTGATAACATTTAATATATCGATTGTGTCAAACTGCTATTGAACAATTTAATAACTTAACAATAATTGGTTAATAATATTTAATAATTTAAGAATATCGGAATAGACATATAAGTTAAATTAAGTTATAAGGGTTAAGATATAACACAATATACATTGTAGAATTAGGGATTGATATAAGGGTACTGTTTTATTGATTAGTTAATATATTGGATAATTAGTTTTAGGCATTTAATTATTACATTGATTGAATTGGAATAGAATTTAACTAGGTGAAGTAAGGAATTGATGATCTGCTGATTTATTTATCCATTCATATAATATATAACAGTATTCAATAGTAAAGAAAATAAGAGATAAAGAGAATAAGAAAGCAATTGATATTTAAGCTTGATCTGTGTTGTACAACTGTCCAATTGTTTAATTACAAAGAAGTAGAAAGATTGTACGTAGGAAATTGAATATATTTAAGGAGAGAACTTAAAATGAGTCACTGAATTGGAGGCTCTTTTCCCTACTCCCACCTTTGGAAAATTTAACCCCTGAACTCAAAATACATATTAGGAATACATTGTGTTATATTGCGGTGTATGATAAACTGGGATTATATAAAAGCAAAAGTTAGAATGTCATACACTTCTACATCTATCATGTCCAAATCTAATAAGGGAGCATCAGCAACCCGCATAGGGACAATTACATCACCTCTACATCAAAAATCTATAGATACAATGATGGCATCAGATAAAGAAAAACCACCTCAACAATTTAATATGCAGAATATACAATCGATATTAACAAGTATACAGGAGGGGATGAGTAAAACACAAGAATCGATTGCCAGCAATCATATAGAGAGTAGGAAAAACCACGAAGAGATGACAGCCAATGTTGTAGAAATAAAAGACCACCTGAAAAAAATGGACGACAGAATGGAGAAAATACAGCAAGATATAACTAAAAATGAACAAAGAATCCAAAAAATAGAACAGCAGATGGAACAGACAGATAAGAAAATGGAGAGGAGAGAACACGAACAGATGATGATAAATAAAGAATTAGAGGATTCGATCTCCTTTCTCGAAATGGAAAAATCGTCCTTCTTTCTGAGATTTCAAAATGTGGCAGAAACTAAAGAAGAGAACCCAAGGCAAATAATGACAGGAATTTTGGCAGAAGTGACAAAAAAATCGAAAGAAGAAATAAGTATAGAATTGGATGAAGTATATAGGGTCTTCACAAATTATGCTCGGAGACATAAGCTCCCTAGAGAGATCCATGTTCGTTTTGCGAGAAAAACAATCAAAGAAGAAGTATATAAGATAATGAGGGAAACACCACCAACATACAAAGAAAGAGAAATAATAGCTCTTAAACAGATACCTAGAAGAATAAGGGAAATTAGAAAAAGTTATAATTTTTTAACAACAGAATTGAATAAACATAGAGCAATGTTTAGATGGCTAATGCCGGAAGGAATCATGGTAACGTGGAATGATAGGAGATACAAATTGGACACAATACAGAAAGCACAGGAATTTTTTGAAACAAATTTCTATATGGAAGAAGATAGACAATGATCAACTCAAAGAGAAATGGGAAAACAAGAGGAGCAAAGAGAACCGAGAACTAGGGGAGAAAAGGAAAGAATGGAAAGAGAGGGAGCTAGGGAAAAGACGAAACTAACTGGAGACAACACCAAAACACAGAAAATCAACTAAAGATAAACTGGAAAAATGGGAGAAGTCAAATTAATATCATTAAACATCAATGGACTCAACTCACCTACAAAAAGAACGAGAACATTTAAAAAATTACAGAAGATGAAAATGGACATTATAATATTGCAGGAGGTACATATAAAGAAACAACACCGTAAATTAATAGAATGTAACAGATTAGGAGAATTATATACATCTTTAGCAGAAAAGAAAAAAAAAGGCATCGCCATGTATGCGCACAAGCACTTACAGCCAAAGCAAATATATCAAGATGATGAAGGCAGAATATTAATGGTAGAGATAGTAATAGGAGGGAAAAAAACATTATTAATAACAGTTTACGCACCAAATACTGCCCAAATGAGTTATTTTCAAAAAATCCATCAGAAGATTAAGGAATTGGACTATGAAAATATTTGCCTTATTGGAGATTTTAATGCAATTGACAATATAGAAAAAGATTATGGGCCTAACAAACAGAAAAAAACTAAGAAAAAATTATTGCCACAAACTTTTTACGATTTGGTGCAGGAATATCAGCTTAAAGATGCATGGCGAGAAGTGAATAAAGAGAGAAAGCAATTTACATATTATTCGAATCCGCATAACTCGTGGTCTAGGATAGATATGGCATGGATAACGGCGCAACTAAGAACAACTCTTAAAAGTATTGAAATAGCTGCTAATATCTGGGCTGACCACAATCCAATTGAGATATGTTGGAAAGGAGATCAGGAACGTAAAAGATGGATGTTAGATACAGAACTGTTGAAAGATAAGCAGTATATAGAATGGATGCAGAAGGAATTGAAGATTTTCTTACAAATCAACTCCATAGAGCATACTAGTATACAAAATCTTTGGGACACGACTAAGGCCTATATTAGAGGCTTAACAATAGCATTCAATGCAAAAAAGAAAAGGGAAGAACAGCGATTAAAAGAAACACTAATAACCAAAATTCAGCAACTAGAAAAGGAATTACAACAGAATCCAGATAGACAGAAGATAAAAGAAGAACTAAAACTTACTAAGCATCAAATTAACCTGATGACAACTTCCGAAATTACAAAGAAAATGAAATTTGCAAAACAAAGATATTTTGAATTTGCTAATAAGACGGGAAGATGGTTAGCACATAAACTAAAATCAGAGAAGGAAAAAAGGACGATAATACAATTAAAGGATAAAGATGGAATTATGTACTATAACCAAGAAGACAAAAAACGAATAGCGACTGAATTCTACCGAGAACTGTATGCAGAAGAAGCAATAGATGAGGAGGATGTGAGGGAGTACATAGCCAAAATTAACTTGAAAAAGTTAAAGGACCAGCATGTAGAGTGTTTGAACAGACCAATAATGCTGATAGAAGTAGAGGAAATAAGGAAGAAACAAAAAAACAATAAGACACCAGGAATAGATGGCCTACCGATAGAACTATACAAAGCTTTGAACGAGACCCTGGATGTAGTACTAACTCAACTTTTCAATGCGGTATTATTGAAAGCTAACACTCCCCAATCATGGAACGACACATTAATCACCCTGATACCAAAACAAGATGCAGACAGAGAAAATATTAAAAATTATAGGCCAATTTCGCTGTTGAACGCAGATTATAAACTCTTTACATCAATCATGGCACACAGATTAAAAACATTTATAGCAGAATACATACACGAAGACCAGAATGGATTCATACCCGGTAGACAAATCCAAACAAATACTAGAATAATAATGGACACATTAGAATTTTATGAATATCACCCGGACAAACAATTGGCATTAATATTCTTGGACGCACAGAAAGCATTTGATAACCTGAATTGGACATTTCTAATAACACAATTACAACAAATGGAAGCAGGAAACAAATTCATCCCGATGATACAGAATATATATAAAAACCAAAAAGCAAGAGTATTGATTAACGGCCAGACATCGGATTGCTTTGAAATTAAGAGAGGAGTAAGGCAGGGATGCCCACTGTCCCCCTTATTGTTTATACTAACCTTAGAAATACTATTGGAAGAGATTAGGAGGGACAAGGAGCTGTCCGGACTTAAGATAAAAAACCAACAATACAAGTTGATGGCCTTTGCAGACGATGTGGTACTGATAGTAGACAACCCCCTAGAGGTCGGCACTAAGGTGTTGAATAAAATACGACAATTTGGGAAAGTAGCAGGACTGAAAATAAATATGCAAAAAACTAAAATTATAACAAAAAACATTGCAAAGGCCCAACAAGGAAAATTGGAAGAGTTAATGGGGATACAAATAACGAAGAAAATTAAATATTTAGGGATACAAATGACTAATAAAGTATCATCTTTGAAGGAAGATAATTATTCAGAACTTAAAAAACAAATTGATAAAGACCTGCAGAAATGGAATAAACTACAATTATCAATGATTGGGCGTATATCGACAATAAAAATGAATGTACTCCCACGAATTTTATACCTGTTTAGAGTAATACCAATTAATCCCGGCAAAGCATTCTTTAAAGATTTGGATAAGATGACTGCTAAATTTATATGGCAAGGAAGAAAGGCCAGAATAAAATTAAAATATTTACAGGATGCCCAAGAAAGAGGAGGGATGGGCTTACCTAATTGGCAACTTTACTACAAAGCGACAGTATTAACTTGGATACGGGAATGGATTGACTTACGAAATAGAAGAATATTAACAATAGAAGGGCCAGACTTAACCAAAGGATGGCACGCATATTTATGGGATGAAAAATACATAAAACAGGGACAATTTTGCAGACATATGGTTAGAGCACCTCTGATTAAAATTTGGCACGAGATTAAAAAGTCGCAATACATGGAAATGCCAAGATGGGTCTCCACGATGGAGGCTCAGATTTACCCTAACACTCTAGACCCAAGTAAGATGAAAACATATCAGGAGCTCCTGACAGAAGAAGGAAATTTAAAAACAAGAGAACAATTAAAAGAACAAGAAATAGAATTGGATTGGCTACCCTACTTTCAATTAAAAACCAAATACAACTCAGACAAGGAGAGATATGGAATACAACGAGAACCAAGTCAATTAGATAAAATATTTTTAGGCCCCATTGAAAAATCGATAACAAAATTTTACAACTATTTACTAGCACAGGTATTACAAGAAGAAATCGTTAAAGAAAATATGATTGCGTGGGCGAAAAATTTTGGTTACTCGTTACAGTTAGATGAATGGGAGAAAATTTGGAAATATAACAAGAAGGTAACCCTATCAACAGCATATAAAGAAAATGCATTAAAAATGTTTTACAGATGGCATTTCCCGCCGGCGAGAATCGCCAAGATGTACCCTAATGTATCACCGGGATGTTGGAAATGTAGGGAAAAAAAGGGAACTTATTATCATATGTGGTGGCTCTGTCCCAAGGCCAAACAATTCTGGAATAATATTAGGATAAAATTAGAACAAATAACATCCCAGCATATATCGTTGAAACCACAGACTTTTTTATTAGGAATATTTACAGAACATTATGACAAGGACATAAGATATTTAATCACACACATCTTGACAGCCGCAAGGATTTCGTATGCACAACATTGGAAATCAGATACAATCCCAACCGACAGTCAAATAATAACTAAAATCATGGAATGCGCAGAAATGGACAGATTGACAAAAAAAATACAAGATAAAGAAGATTCGATGTACTACCAGGTGTGGCAAAAATGGTACCAATGGCTATCTAAAGTGAATAATTGACCCTGCATATAGTAAAATGAATTTATACAATATACATACAGATATACATATAGTTAGGAACATATTAGGAAGATATCATACAAGAAGTAACATGGTGAATGTAAAATCAAAGGTACTAATAGTAAATTAAAGATGGATTTAACCTATTATGTATATAAAAAGAAAATTATAGAAATACGACTAAGGATGTCTAAAATTAGGAATTTAGCTACCGAGGTGAAGGTAGTTTGTTGTTTGTTTTTGTGTTCTTGAGCCCTGGCTCAGAACACTCCGCTCAAACACCAGGCGGTCAATTGGAACCACTGAGGGTCCAGGTGGACCAATGCCCCCTGGCTGAGGGAGATTCTGTCTGGAGGTATTCTCCAAGGCCTGGCCACCGAAAGGGCTACTAAGTCGGCAAACCAAGGCCGCCATGGCCAGTGTGGAGCCAGCAAGATCACCTCCACTTGTTCTGCAAGAATCTTCCTTACCACCCTCAGGATGAGGGGAAGAGGTGGAAAAGCGTAGAGCAGTTCTGCCGGCCAAGGGCTGCGAAGTGCATCAACTCTCTCTGCTCCCAGAACTGCAAAACTTTTGAAGAACCTGACCAGGTAAGTGTTGTCCAGGGTGGCAAAGAAGTCCACAGTCGGTTGTCTGAAGTACTCCATCAGCTCCTGAAACAAATCTGGATGCAGGTGCCACTCCGTGTGGTCAATTGTGGCCCTGCTGAGTCAATCAGTCTGAACATTGGTGGTCCCTGCAATGTGTTCTGCCCTCAATCTGGAGCTGTTCTGCCCAAAGACAGAGGCGCTCAGCCTTCTCCATAAGGGCCTTGGATTGGGTACCCCCTTGTCTATTAATATGTGCCTTGGCAGCCACATTGTCAATGAGGATTCAAAGATGCCTGCCTGACACTAGATCCTGGAACTTCCTAAGGGCCAGGTGGACAGCCTAAGTTCCATCCAATTAATGTTGAGGGCTAAATCTGCCTGAGGCCACCTGCCCTGGGTTACCCTATCCTGGAGGTGAGCTCCCCAACCATAGAAAGTGGCATCAGTTGTTATTGTCAGACATTCTGACTCCTTAAATGTACAACCTATGGCCAGAGTTGGGAAAAGCCACCACTCCAGGGAATGCAATGCGGCTGGAGGTAACCTAACCTTGTGCTGAGAGGTACTTGTACCCGCTCTCTGATAAGGAAGAAGAACCCACTGGATATCCCTGGCATGCAAATGCGCCCACGGCACAATTGATATGCAGGACACCATCTTGCCCAGAAGGCGTGAAAACATCGCCAGGAGCACCGAACGAGCCCCTTTGATTTGATGTACTAGGTCAATTAGATTCACCTTACAGTCCTGGGAAAGATACACCCTACATTCAGTAGTATTAATCTCTGCCCTAAATGCAGCAATGGTGTTGTAGGAGTCAAATGACTCTTTTTTAGATTAACAGAAAAGCCGTGCTCCTGAAGCACCTACATGGTGACCATGAGGTCTGCACACGCCTGTCCTTAGAGGCGGATTGGATCAGGATGTCGTCCAGATAGTACTGGACATGCACGTAATGGGCCTGAAGGTAAGCTGCTAAAACCGCCAATACCTTCGTGAAAACCCTGGGTGCTAATGACAGTCCAAAGGGCAAGGCTCAATACTGATAGTGCCGGCCCTCATAACAGAAGCAGAGATATTTCCTATGACCTAAAAAAATGGGGATAATGCAAATAAGCCTCAGTAAGGTCAATTGAGGTGAGGAAGTCGCCCTTCCTGTCGCCATCCAAAATGGATTTAAGAGAATACATCTTGAACCATTTGTAAATAACGTAGTGGTTCAGTCTTTTGAGATGCAGAATTGCCCTATACCCACCCGAGGCTTTTGGAATTACAAAGAGGATGGAATAAAACCCCATCCCCTGCTCGACCCCCTGGAACTGGTTGAACAGCATGTATACTCAATAGCTGTTGGATAGCAGTTTCCATGAGGTTCCTCTTAACTGGATTACCCGAAACAGGGCAAAAGATGAAAAACCTCGGGGGAGCAGAGAGGAACTCTAAGGAGAGGCCCGAACGGACTGTCCCCAAAACCCATGCATCCATCGTGATACCCTCCCAGCACCTGGCAAAATAGGCCAGGCGTCCCCCAATGGGAGGATTTGCTGGTGCTAATAAGGACAGCTCCCTCCCCATCAAAAGGGCCACCTGGGTGGGAATTGCTTAAACTTCCCTGCCCTATCCTGATGTTGACTCTGACTAGGTTGGAATGGGCGCTACGCCTAACTGAACCAACCTCCCCATCAGGCCCCCTGAAAGGCTGGCTCCTGAAATATGGAGAATGGCGTGAGTCTCTCCGTTGTAAAAGGAAAGGAAGGACCTTATTTTTTCCTTAGTCTCCACAAGCAGCAGCTCCAGCGACTCTCCAAACAGTTGCTTCCCCAAGAATGGGGCAGATGCCAGTCACCACTTTTGCGTGGCATCCGCCTGCCACTGGCAGAGCCATAGAAGCAGCCTGGAAGCCGTGGAAAAAGTGATGGCTTTTGAGGCAAATCTCGCTGCGCCAAGGGTTGCATCTGCTGAAAATTCAAGAGTGCCTGACAACTTGTTTGGATCTTGATGGAGACGCACTTCCGCTATGGGAATTCTGTCCTGCAACTGTCTGAGCCACAATAATGAAGCCCGATTAAAGAATGAAGCAGCCATAGAGGCCTTGCTCAGTGCATTTGTCCTCTGGCCGGAGAGCCTCTTCAGGCACATCTGTCATGACAGATGGAGTCACTAAGGCCACAATAGGCCCATCCACAGCTGGCACCTAAAGTAGCTGAGACAAATCAGAGGCCATATTAAAGTATTGTCTATCCAGTGAGTTGGGATCTGTGCCCACTCCCAGGGTGGCCCACTGCCCATTGCCCACGTACTACAACAGCTGTGGTGCCAGAACCACCTTGGGCTCTGAAAACAGAGAGCACTATCCTGTCCCGAATCCGGAGGTGGATCCACCATTCGTAGGTGCCCAGCCAGTCAGGCCGTGCTGGAAGCCTTATACAGTAAGGACTTAAATAGCTGAGGACTGAAAAGGCCAGCAAAGAAGGGCTGTCCCGTGGATAAGCCCTCATCTTCTGCGAGGTTAAGCTCCCTGTCCATGTCATCATGTGAATCCTCCTGATCTGATGACCAGGATAGTAAGAACCCTGGGGATATATCACTTCTCCTGAAGCCTGGCCTGCGAGGACCCTGAATAGTCAGAGTGAAGGGAAGCCTCACGGTGACTGTGGCTGTGCTGTAACCCAGCTTCAATGCCTCTCTCAATGGCTTGAGAAATAATGGCCTCCATGTTAGGTGGGAATTGGCCTTAATGCTTCTCCCCTGAGCTGTGAAGCTGAGGTAAAGGCAGTCTCTGCAGGAGAGGTTCTGTGCCTGTCTGGCTGTTGCCATGCCACTTGGGCAGAAAAGGGATCAGGGAGAGAGCTAAACAGAGAAGTCCTGTTGCCGGGCAGATTGTCTGCCAAAGGCTGCTCAGGAGCGCGATCTGGTGACAAGGGCTGCAATGGTCGGCTGTCATCCTCAGAACTTAACTGCTGCTCCAAAAAATGGTGGGAAAAACTAGCTGACCAATTGTGTGGGACCCCACTACTGCTAGCCGATGCCCTGGCCACCTGTTTCTCAAATGCCTTCTGGTGCCTGGCAGCATCCTTTGCAGCTGCCTTTGAGGGCTTCACGTCTTTCCTAGACCTCTTAGAGAGTTTAGCCGCAGCCCTCCTGCTAGCCGATCTGGATTCTGAGGCCAGAGTCCCCTTGGCCGCAGCCCTCCTGCTAGCCGATCTGGATTCTGAGGCCAGAGTCCCCTTGACCTTCCTGGGCTCTTCACCTGTCTCCAGCTATGATCTCCAAAAAGTGGCTACCCTCCAAAAAGTGGCTACCCAGGAGCTGCATCCACCATTTTAAAGCAGCCATGTACCAGCTGGGATGAGAGGCAGCCTCGCCCCGACTACGGCAGCTTCCAAGCGTGCCCGCAAGTGAGCAGAGGCTTGGGAATTGGACCCCTGGTCTCCAGCGACCAAAAACGGGCAAAAAAAGTGTGTCCAGAATCGGACAGGGACTCTGCCTTCTGGCAGCTGCTGCCTTTTGACAGCTCAAGCTTCCTTGACAGCCCGGCCACCCTTCGGCTCAAAGCGGAGCGCGAAGCTTCCCATTGAACCAGAAACTAAGAGAGCTGCTGTCCAGGCTCTGGGTCAGTGCTGTGAGCAAGCTCAAGCTGGCTGCCCGGTTAGGACCACCGGCCGGTGGCCTGACTTGCTGCAACATGGCCTTCAATGGGCTCTTGTTAAAAACACTTCACGCTGGAACCTTTGCTAAAAGGAAATAAAAGGAAAAAAAAATCTTCCTGCTCAAAGAAAGGGAAAGCTAAACAACAAACCACCAACAAACACCAAAGGCATTCAGAAATGGTTGACCAATAAAAGACACATCTGTCCACAGCCAGGACTGAGACAAAAGCTGGGGACTGTTGTTGTAGGCGTGTCCTCACAACTTTGACAGTTTCAGTCCTATTAGCTAATAGACGAGGACAACCCATTCCTGGATGCTGCCTCCACTATAATGGAGAACTGGAATGGACAACCTTTTGAAATGTCCTACAAGCATGAAAAATATCAAACATAAGTTCCAGTTGATGGTAACTGCCTACATTGGAAGCAGTTAATCTTAAGAAATCACTGGATTATGATTAATAAAATGTATTAAGAAGATTATGGCAACTAATTGCTGTTTCCTTTCTACAACAACTAAGAGTTGTAAGTATTATGGTGGTATAAAAATCTAAAGAATGAATCAATCCACAGTTAGATGGATTTACAGAAGTTAAATCATAAAGAGTGATTTTTGAAATCTCAGATATGGTAGGATTGACATTATGAGCAAGAGAGGGAGGAATTCAAATATATACCCACAAAAAATCAGTAGTTCCTTTTCTTTCCTATTGTAAATTGCTACAATAGAGGAACTAGAGGGGCTCTTGCAACATGGGCCAAGAGTTTAGTTGTTCATTTGTGTTCATTTTGCTGTTTTCATTTTTTCAGGAGGTGTGTACATTAAGATTATACTAAAGGGAAGTATGGTGAAAAATGTTGAGAACCCCTGCCATAAGATATTTCACTTTGGACAATCTATTAAAATGTTTCTCTGGTTTATTTCTTCATTCTTTTTCTTCATTTGGGATCCTATTTACTTTTTCTTTATTCAACGTGCTAAAGTTTAGGTCTTTATTGGTGTCATTTAGCAAAATCAGTTGGGGCTAATAGAATACAGTAGTTATAGAACAAACAGGTGATTAGAGAACCTTCATCATACACTGTCTGGAAATAGAAAAGAGTTATTGCAACTATGTAAACACATTAACATAGTCTCGATAGAGGAGCACGTGCCAGTTTAACAAACAAAGGGCTAAAGTAATCACTGGATATGGAGAAGAGATAAAGTAGAGCCAGGATTTCCAACATATTTCTTATTAAATTGAGCTATTAATAACAGTCCAGAGAGTCATTATGGCAACACACCATTCTGTTTCTCTCTTCCCCTGCCATATTTTCCAAACATATTGTAGGAAAGCTTTCTTCAAACTATACTGTCTTTCCAAATAAATCTTGCTGTTGGATGCACACTATCTCTCTCAATATATAATATGAAGACCTCTCAATTTACCTATGAATTTGGGAAGTTGTAGATGTAAATACTTTTATATACCTACATTTATTACTATGAATACCTTTTAAAATAAGAATATTTGAGACTACCACATTACATATTAATAGTGCAATTCCTCCATTGAGTTGAGAAAAAGTTAATATAAAAAGTTATCCATAGATTCTGGATTTTGCACAGTTGAGTTATTTATACAATACTTAATTGGACTACTAAACTTCCAAGAGAGTATATGAGGACTGGAAATTGAGCCAGTTATCTTCCCTGTAAGCAAAATATCCACCCAGAGTTGTTGGAAATGAATATAGCTGCAAATAAAGTTCATAATAACAATAGCAATAGCACATGGATTTATATACCATTTCACAGTGCTTTGTAGCCCTCTCTAAGCAGTTTATAAGAGTCAGCAAATTTTCCTCAACTATCTGGGCCTTATTTTACTGACCTCGGAAGAATGGAAGGCTGAATCAACCTTGAGCCAGTGAGAATTAAACAGTCAGCAAAATTAGCCTGCAGTACTGCATTCTAACAAGTAGGTAGGTAGGTAGGTAGGCAGGCAGGCAGGCAGGCAGGCAGGCAGACAGATAAGGAAGGTATAATGTGACCCTCCATTGCAGGTGTGATCTAAATAAGAAAAGGCATATCAAAATCAACTTGTTTGTGCTTTACAGTTGGTCCTTAACTGAATGTGTTTGTGTGTGATGTGTATATGTGATTATTTTTCTTTTCTGTATTGTAATCCTGTCAAACAAAAATAGCCAAAGCTGCTTCTGATTATTTCTTTTTTCCTAGTGCACACTTATACAGAAGTGTTGCTCAAGATGTAGGGAAAAAAGATATGTACATGCACAAACATGGGAAAGAGGGGAAGAGAGAGAAATGGGGTAGTAAAAGTTTGGAGAAGAAGTCCTACCCTATGTCCAGATGGAAAATTAGTTTTAGTTACTAAATTTGAAGATAAAGAGTTTTGGGTAAGATGTGAGAAGCAATTTTCAGGAAGGCAAAGTCCAGTTTTCACGGTAGAACTCCCCCTTTTTTCCCCAAAATTATTTTTATGTTGCCAAAAAAAATAGTGGTGTTAGAGCTAATGATCACAACTATTATTTCCTGCAACAATACTTTATCAGATCACTCTTTGTGGTAGGATATATCCCTCAGGCCAAGTGTGCCATGAAAAGTGAGATAATTATATTTGTCATTCAAGACTAGTCTGAATACATTTCAATTTATGACTGCAAAACACAGATGATAGCACAACTATTATGTCTTCTGATATAATTATAGAGAATAACTCTCATAGCTCTATGCTATTTGTCATGTTAGCCATATTTATGGGTTTATAAGTTTCCATTTAGAAGCTATTGTTCAGTTCAAAATAATGTGTACAACATGATGTCATCATACATATAATGTGAGGATATCATAATGCACCTGCAGATGTTTGCCCTCCTTAGCTTTTCTCCTTAGCTGAAGATGCCTATAGATGATATAGATTAAAGTTCAAACATATAGGCATTGCAAAAACATTCCTCAAAAAAGCACTGAAATGAATAACAACAGAGGCTTTCATACTGAGTTCATATATCCTTAAAAGTTCTTATAAGTTCACACATGAGGACCATTATTATAACTTCACTATAAGAATGTATCTATTGCAGTACCTTTTTTAGCTGAAGTCAGGAATGGGTAAACCTCATAAACAGGATCATTTTAATATCAAAAAAGCAAAGATTGACTGAGTTTTCAGTTTCAAGAATGATGTACATATTATTTTCCTTACCATGGAATCTATTAGGGTCTTCACCAATTGGAATTGAACAAGAATTTTTTATTTCTCTGGGCAGCTATATTTCAGACAAACTGAAACAATAGGACTTTTTAATTTATTCTGTGTTAATTAGCAGTAACTTGATGTTATTTATATAAAAGAAAATGGATTACGCCAGATAAAAATACAAGGAAAGGCTTGAAAGGAGTAACTACTCCTCGACTTACAACTGTTCATTTAGTGACCATTCAAATTTTAACAGCACTGAAAAAAGTAATTCATTTTACACACTTACAACCACTGCAGCATCCCATGGTCAAGTGATCAAAATTTATATGCTTACAATCGACACATATTTATATTTGCATTCTTCTGGGGATTATGCGATCACATTTTGGGAACTTCTGACACAGAAAGTAAAATAGGTAAGCCAGATTCATTTAACAACCATGTTATTAACTCAAGAACTGCAGTTGTTCACTTAACAACTATGGTAAGAAAGATTGTAAAATGGGGCAAAACTCAATAATTGTCTCACTTAGCATCAGAAATTTGGGGCTGAATTGTGGCCAGAAGTTGAGGACTATCTGTACTGCCTTGATATTGCTGCTCTGAATTCCTATTTTATACAATTTTTGTCCAGTCTTCCTGGTATCAGCATAGCATCAGTTGTGTCTCCTGATGACATTTGGTATAACAGAGACAAGCAAAGTGCAATCATCCTTAAATGACAAGAACACGTTAAAAAGTTATGATATTTATGTAGTTACTTATCAAGCACATCTAAATTAAATTATATTAAAATAATCAAAATATATTTACAATCCCCAAGGCATGTCACAACTTTTGAGCACCCCTAATGTTTGGAAATTGAAAGTTGAAAAATTTGACACGCCCTACAATATGTAAATTAAGAGTCAATCATCCAGGCCAAAAGTACCTGAAAATGTTAAATCAAGGCAACTGGACCAAAGTTTATTAAAAGTGAGATGTTTCATTATTCATCCAAGTAACTTCTTCAGTCAAATGAAAAATTTGAATAGGCAGAGAGTCATACTATCGTCATGTTGCCAATGTTGCCTATCCAAAATTTTCATTTGACTGAAGTTACTTGGTTGAGTAACAAAATAGGTTAGTTTTAATAAATTTTGATCCAGTTGCCATGCTTTAACCTTTTAAAATACATCCTTATTCAACTTAGTCTCTCAACAGTTCTAAGCAACTTCAATCATGGCATCTTTTTGAGCTATCCACAGGGATTAGATGTTAGGAGCATGTGTTCCTGTGATTCTTCTTTTTCTGTGGATAGGCCCAATCAGGAGGGAGACCACATGAAGGATATTCTGAAAGCAGCTGCCTTAAAAGGCAAAGTATTAAATTCATTACTACTTTTGTACCTCTCCATTGATTGCCTGGAGAAAGCATTCTGAAGCTCATAATGTTTCCTGACTGTTTACAGCAAGCTAAGGTCTGCAAGAGTAAAGACAAGATCAAAGTATCAGAAACTGTTTTGACTGGCTTGAAAAATGAAAGACAAGAAATAAGAACTATAAGTTTCAGAGAACTAATGAGAAGAACCTAACAGAAACTAGACAGATTGCTTGTTTGTACAAGTGTGTGACTTTGATAAATAGCCAATCAACAAAACATCAAATTTCTAGATGTATCTGATTTCCAGAATTCAGCAGATTCCCAGAAACAGCAGAGGCCTCTTACAATGATTGCAAAAGAGTTTAATAGAAGAGAGAGAGAGAGAGAGAGAGAGAGAACATATGTGAATATAGTATGAGCATTACATGCATGAAAGAAAGATGATCCTTCGGAAATATTCCAGCAGATTCCCAGAAGCAGCAGAGGCCTCTTACAATGATTGCAAAAGAGTTTAATAGAAGAGAGAGAGAGAGAGAGAGAGAGAGAGAGAGAGAGAGAGAGAGAGAGAGAGAGAGAGAACATATGTGAATATAGTATGAGCATTACATGCATGAAAGAACGATGATCCTTTGGAAATATTCAAGTAGATGACATATCAGGGGTCCTAAAGTGCCCCCATATGTGGCCCCATCTTTCTTTCATGCATGAAAGAAGAATCCATCTCTAATGCCTACCCAAGTTAAACTGTGAAGTCTTTTCCAATCTAAACAGTCAATACCCAGCATAACACTCACTTATAGGGCTAGCTATCTGTGGCTATAGCAGCTGAAAATAAATCGGGCAGTTCCAAATGCTTTTTGCTCGAATTATTGATTTGAAATAGATAAAACTTGCATAGTATTCAAATCTCATTTCCAAGAGTATCTTGTTTAGAATTTGCACTATACAACATCCTCTCTGGTAATTTTACTCAAAGTAAAAACTCCCATTAGAGTTTTGTTACAACTTTGGGCAGGACTAGAGGGCTTTGAGAAGACTGTATGCTGTCTAACATCCAGTTTTAGTTTAGACCTATGCACATGCTTTTTATTCAACAAGCTGAGAAATCTAAAACCATAGCGGGCATAATAATCATGGAAGAGATGATCTTACTATTCCATTTTCAGGCAAAGAAAGGAGATTGCCAAATTGTTCTGTAACTATAGAAGTACAAGATATTCCTGCAGCTGGCATTTTCAAGTAGAAAATTATGTCAATTATATTTTGAACGGCACTGCAATGGAATGGCTGCACCACATGTAATCAGTAACATTTCTGCCAAAAATGTAACCTTTTTATTTTAGCGTTATGCAATTTATTTTTCATCCATTTTCATGTAGATATATTGTAACTGCACTTCCTTTTTAATGATATGAATAACCAGAATACTTTAAAGTGTGCCTTCTTTTAAATTTATATCTGTTCTGTTAACTAGCAAGCATTAGAACTTTCATACCTTCCCTGGCATACCCCGTAATGTGCTTGGCACCACTTTTCTGCTTTGTGCCATTATCCCCATTGCTGGAGTTGTTCCTCTTTTACCATGGAGCTGGCTTTTGTTCCATACAGGTGCGTAGAACAACAGCCAATGTCCCCAGGACCCATCATTATTTTTACAGTAGATATGCTGTCTTGCATATCTATCATATGTGAAAGAGGCCTATTCAGAGAACTTAAAATTCCAACAGAATAGCATGTGTGTGCTATTTATATACTATGTCCCTGCATTCTCTCTTTGTGAAAAAAATCTTCTCCAGCATAGCTCACATTATCAACAATTCCCTTTTTTGTATATCCAGTACATTCAAGGAGGGCCTAATGGTTCCTATTTGTCAGGATATCTGGTGTAAGAGAGCACAGATATTCTGGGATAAGGTGGGGGGCTTCCTGACAATGGGATACCTTGTCCCTAGAGGCAGAAGGGACTCTTTCCCTTATGATATTTCAAAGACTGGTTAAAATCCCAGCAACTTCAAAAGACCTTTGAGGATTACATCCTAAATAAATATGCAATACTATGAATTAACTTTACATGATGATTTATTCATTTAGTATTGTAGATCTGTTGTATTACAGATTTCATTATGTAAATTATTAGCTTGTAAACTACTTAGAATCAGATATAGTTAATAAAGTTAAATCTCATAAATAAATAAATAAATAAATAGCCAGAACCTCTTGAGGTTCAGCATATTCCACATATACCCACATTAAATCAGAAGCCAAGTCAAGACAATGTGGGACATTTGTTTCATTTTGTTTTACTCAGTGAGATTTATGCTATGTGATTTTCTGCTTTAGGGCTTCAAGTTGCTAATAAAGACTCCAAAAACGTCCCAAATGAAGTCATAAGAAAACAAAACTATGATAAGCATAACAAAGGAAACTTAATTTTCAGAATCAATCAAGTCAGGGCTAAGTGAAGCAGTGAATGGTGAAGGTCACAGAAAGGTACCATTTCTTATCTTGAACTAAACACATATCTGATGACAAAAGAACATCTTACCTCAGTGAAGGCAACTTCACTGAATATATGCATTTTGTGGCCGCAAGTGCACATGCATGTTATGCATAAACATATATCATACAACATGCTTGATATGATTATTGAATTGGCATGTTTTTGGTTTGCACATGTTGAATCACAGAATAGAGTTGAGTAGAGTTGAATAGAGCAGAACAGAACAGAACAGAATAATGGAGTTGGAAAGGACCTTGGATGTCTTCTAATTCAACCCCCTGCTCAGGCAGGAAACCCTATACCATTTCAGATAAATAGTTCTCCAATCTCTTCTTAAAAACTTCCAGTGTTGGAGCATTCACAATTTCTGGAGGAAAGTTGTTCCTCTAATTAATTGTTCTAAATGTCAGAAAATTTCTTCTTAGTTCTAGGTTGCTTAGTTTCCATCCATTGCTTCTTGTCCTGCCCTCATGTGTTTTGAAGAATAGCCTGACTTCCTCTTTTCTGTGGCAACCCGTGAGATATTTGAACACTATATCATATCATCCGTAGTCTTTCTGTTCATTAAACTTGTTGTTGTTAGTTGCAAATCATGTCTGACGCATCGTGACCCCATGGACAACCTTCCTCCAGGCCTTCCTGTCCTCTACCATCCCCCAGAGACCATTTAAGCTCACATCGACTGCTTCAGTGACTCCATCCAACCACCTCATTCTCTGCCATCCCCTTCTTCTTTTGCTCTCAATTGTTTCCAAAATTAGGCTCTTCTCCAGTGAGTCTTTCCTTCTCATTAAGTGGCCAAAGTATTTCAGTTTCATCTTCAGGATCTGGCCTTCTAAGGAGCAGTCAGTGTTTATCTCCTCTAGGACTGACTGCTTTGATCACCTTGCAGTCCACGGGGCTCACAGGCGTCTTCTCCAGCATATAGTTCAAAGGCCTCAATTCTCTGACACTCAGCCTTTCTTCTTGTCCAATTTTCACAGTCATACATTGCAACTGGAAAAACCATAGCCTATACACACTTTTGTTGGCAGGGTGATGTCTCTGCTTTTTAGTATGCTATCTAACTTTGCCATAGCTTTCCTCCCCAGGAGCAAATGTCTTTTAATTTTTTGATTGTAGTTCCCATGTGCTGTGATCTTGGAGCCCAGGAAAATTAAATCTGTCACTACCTCCATTTCTTCCCCATCTACTTACCAGGAATTGAGAGCTATGATCTTAGTTTTCTTAATGTTGAGTTTCAAGCCAACTTTTGCACTATCCTTCTTCACCCACAACAGAAGGCTGTTTAGTTCCTCTTCACTTTGTGCCATTAGAGTGCTATCATCTGCATATCTGAGGTTGTTGATATTTCTCCCAGCAATCTTAATTTCAATTTGTGATTCATCTAGACCTGCCTTTCTCATGAAGTGCTCTGCATATAAGTTAAATAGGCAGGGTGACCATATACAGCCTTGCCAGATTCCTTTCCCAATTTTGAACCAATCAGTGGTTCTGTGTCCAGTTCTCACAGTTGCTTCTTGATCCACATATAGGTTTCTCAAGAGACGAATAAGATGGTCTGGTAATCCCATCTCTTTGAGAACTTGCCACAATTTGTTGTCATCCACACAATCAAAGACTTTAGCATAGTCAATGAAGCAGAAGTAGATGTTTCATTAAACTAGACATACACAATTCCAGCAACTAACCAAGTAACATAACATATAATGCTATATGCTATATAAAACTAACCAATGTTAATGCTAATAAGGTTAATGTTAACAGGCAATGTTATTGCAGCAGTTAGGACTGTAGTTGAGGTGGTTAAGCATGTTGTGCAAACACTGCCAATAGGAAGATTAAAACATCTTCTCCCCCTAGCCTTGATATATTGCGCTGACTGGCAGGAATAGAGTTCCTAAGCAGTAAGTGACTGGGCAGGAATAGAGTCACTAAACATAGCTTTTCCTTCCATATTTAAAGTTAGAAGTAGAATTGTTTTGAACAAGGATTATTTCAATAATCTACTTGAAGGAGAGTATTTATTTGTCTCATTTATTTATATTTCATATTTCAACCACCCATGAAAATGTGTTACTAAAAATACTACCGCTTTAACAAATAGTAAATGATTATGATTGAAATGTCAAAAATGTAATGCTTAATCTAAAATTGAAGACATTTGAAATATTCTTGCTCAGTATTCTTTTCTCTTTCGTGATTTTAATAGAAATACATTAGTAAATGAAAATATAGTGGTTTAATGGAGTAATAATAGGGTAGTGATGTTTGTCTTGCACTGGGCCATTTTCAGATAAGTCTGCTAAATGAGTTTATTAGAAATCACTGGATTAAAAAATGTGACCTCATTTCATATATTAGCAACACAGGATTGGCATTTGTAGAACTCTCAAAAAGGCATAAGCAAAACATTCATTCTATCGTTTTGAAATAATTTAGAGGACTATTTTCAGATTTGAAACTACAATTTCTCATTCCCTTGTAATGTATGCAACAGTCTGCATGCTGACTTTGAACACTTTTGTGAGGATAATATTTGTTTGTGACATTGCTAGATTCCATAACCCACACTAGATTTGAAATGGCCCTTACCAAAGTATTGTTTAAAAGATAATTCTCTAGTTGATGATTTCCTAACCGAAGACTAGCATTGTGGAAACAGTGGACAAAAATGCAGCAACATTTCCCAGATTCTTCAGAATGATTCTTCATTGGGATTCTATGAAAGTTTTCAAAGATGATTTCAAGACTCATGGTAGCACTCAGTGCTAGTTGCTCTGCTGAATCATCATCTGATCTCTGAGAATGCTAATAGCTAACAAGAAATGGAATGTCCTTCTCTCCATCCAAAGACTGCCAAAAGATTTATAGATACGTTCTACCTTGCTCCCATCCAGATGATGCTAAAGTAATCCCAGCATGTCATCCCAGTAATAAAAATGTAATGGATTTAATATTGTCATAGGCAAATCCCATTTTCAAGTTTAGTATGGTTTATTGACCTTGATGATTTACAGTAATAGCAACCCCCACCCCCACCAAAAAAAAATCCCAACACACTGTGGACAGTAGCCTAGAGAAGCACATGAGCTAATAAATTAATTATTCCACAAAACTGTTTGGGAATCAAAAGATGGTGATTCCTCTGGAACATGTTTATATTAAAGGAATCTGAAGAGTTTGATGCATATTTCAGACCTTGCTAGGTCATGAGCTGTTAGCTCTGCAAGGTAATCTAGGGAGGAAGCATGACAATAAAGGCCATAAAGGCAATAGCTGTGCCTTTATGGCAGGGTTATATTAACATAATCTGTTAAGTAAACATAAGTGTGAAAGTATCTCTCCAATCCAGGGGTGAAATGCTCCCGGTTCGGCTCGGGCGAGAGGTAGCGGAGATTGAGGCTACTTCGCCTAACCGGGAGCAATGGCTGGCTGGCCACGCCCCCGAACCGGTCCACAGCTCACAGTTTTGCCATGCTTGCCTGCTTTTCATGCTGCCTTCCTGGCGTCCCGGTGGCCAGCTTGCGAAGTCAGGCAAGCAGAAGTCCACGTGGAAGGCAGGCAAGCATGGCAGGGCTGCAGGGAAGTAGCTAGCAGCTTACTGCCCCCCCCCTCAAACAGCAGCTTCCCTGCTTAGCCCCAAGCTATGCATCCATGGCAATGGGTTGTTTTGTTCACCACGGTGGTGCTTCGGGAGGGCAGGTGGACATATTCATTATAGTTGTCAGCTGCTGACGTCTGCCTGCCCTCCCGAAGTACTACCTTGGTGAACAAAACAACCCCATTGTGCTGCGCCTCCTTCTGCAGCCAAACGCGTGCCCTTTCCTCAAATGGGCTGTGCATGGGGCGCTTGGAGAGAGAGAGAGCAATGTCATCCAGTGGTGTTAGAGGGCACCATATGCTATTCATTATATCATTCATTGATGGAAACTTTCCTTGGCTGACATGAATCACTTTTCACCCCTAGATACTGGAATGAATAGAAATCTTATAGCAATGATTTGTATTCCTATATAAAATCTTGATTCTATACTACATTTGTATTCTTATACTAAAATCTTGTTACCATAGGCTATCTTTACCCTATCTCAGAATAGGGACAACCATACAAAAACCGTATCAAAGTGGAAATTCAATGTATTTTCTGAAGAGTATTGTGATTATGATTATGGCTGATTTTATTTTATAATGATATTAATATCATCTTTAAAAAAAGAAATAACTTTGTAACTTTGTAACTGGCTTTATTACTTCAGAAGGTGTTCAGAAGCTTACAAGTTTTTATTTGCTATGTTTGGAGAGTCAGAAACATTGAGTACATAAATCTGGAGTTAACTGAGACTTATTCTCATAATGTGAAATAATGATTTAGCTTTATGTTCAAATGCAGCTGTTAACTTGCATCCATTATATGGCTATTATGTTAAGACATAAATGTAGAAATTTTTATTTCTTTTAAAAAAAACTGCACTCATGTCTAGAATGGTGAATTATTTTTTTCCAAGCAAGAGACAGAGGACAAAAATAATTTTTTTCTCTTTTTGTGCCCCATGGATTAGATCAGTGGGTACTTACAGTAAACAAAAGTTAAAACAGAAATTGATCTTATGTGCCATCTAGTTTTGCTCTGTAGTTCAGAAATAGAACATCAATAGAGATGCCTTTAGGACCTGGAAAATGTATAAATATTACTATTATATTCAAACAAAAGTAATCTCCATTTATATCTCCATATAAAAGTAATTTCCCAAATACTGTTATTTTTCTTATTTTATTGCACTTTATTATTATACTATTTTTTAAACAAACCTTTATTTAGAAAGATGTGAGATGAGATTTTAATAACAATTCTCCCTGTAAATAAGGTTATTTACAAATAATCAGCAACATTTACAAACAAACAAATCTAGAAGACCATCCAAGTAACCTAATTTTGACTGCTAGATATTTTATGTCACAGTTTTATTTTGGATGATGTAAACACAAACAGGATGAATAGAGATGTGTTTTAGCATTATTGTACAAAGCTTTTATTTATTGCTTAGCAGATACATAAGTAGACTTTTATTTACACTTAGCCATTTCTTATTAAATAATTCCACTACCTACATTCCATTCCTAGCTACCTCTTTTGTCATTCGTCTACTGCAGTGTTTCTGCTGATTAGGAAAACCTGGGAACTGAAGTTCAGAGATGTTAAAGTTTCCAAGCTTGAGAAACAATGGTCTAATGACTTATTTACAAAGTCCTCAAGTAAGCTTCTTAAATTTTGCATACTGAATCACACAATTTTGCAGTTCTTCCTAATATTCAGGACTGTTTCTTTATATGGTGCTGAGACAAGTTCAGCTACCCTCACTTGTTTCACTTTCACTTTTCACACATTTATCCTACCTGCTCTTCATCACTACTCTAATTCTGTCTCACCTCTCTTCACCTCTCTTTTTCAGACTTTTATTTAGGTAGTTGCAAAACTGCTTTTCCTTTTTATCAGGCTGTTGTTGGTTTTTTTTGCTTGACTTCTTGATTTCATTATGTCTCAGCTACTGCTTTTCAGTATTCTGAGATGTCTTTTTCCCATAATTCTGTCTCTTTTCTTCCTTGCTTCTGGTAAATTTGTAATCTTCAAATGCACACACGCACACATCACACAGATTCGTTCTAGCAACAATACTGATTTCAAAAAGTATGGAGCCTTGGTGGCGCAGCAGACTAAAGTGCTGTTAAGTAGCACCAGCTGCCTGCAATTACTACAAGTTCAAATCTCACCAGGCTCAAGGTTAACTCAGCCTTCCATCCTTTCTAGGTAGGTAAAATGAGGACCCGGATTGCGGGGGCAAAAAGCTGATTTTGTATAAAAAAGAACGCCGCTTAGTGGGGCCCGAAAGCCCTACTAAGCAGGTATATACAAAAGTATGAAGGCTATTGCTTAATGCATTGTAAGCTACCCTGAGTCTCTGGAGAAGGGTGGCATATAAATCGAACCAATAAGTAAATAAATAAATAAAAGCCAAAACAAACAAACAAATAAAAAACCCTTGTTTCTGCCAGAGATTTTTTGTATTACTTAGTCTGAAAATCTACCTAAAGGAAAGGAACTTATTACAGAAGGCTTCTAACCAGGGGTGAAATCCAGCAAGTTTTGACAGGTTCTGGAGAACCAGTAGTGAAAATTTTTAGCAGTTTGGAGAACCAAACTGAAGTGAAAATTTTGAGTAGTTCAGAGAACCAGCAAATACCACCTCTGGCTGGCTCCCAGAGTGGGAATGGAGTGGGAATGGAGATTTTGCAGTATCCTTCCCCTGCATGCCCACCAAGCCATGCCCACCAAGCCACACCACGCCCACCAAGCCACGCCCACAGAACCAGTAGTAAAAGAATTTGGATTTCACCACTGCTTCTAACTAAGAACAGGCTGGGTGGTAAGCATGATGGTGGGAGATCAAGGTTTCTTGTTTAGCCATCCTTCAGTATAAACTTACACGGAAGAGTTTGAAGCTTCCAGATTCTTGTATGGAAGCTTTTTTCTAAGCCAGCCAAAAAATAAAATGTTATGTCTGAAACTGCTAAAGTGAGAAATATGCAACTCTCAATAAAATCCACATGTAGAACAAAATAAATATTACAAATATTACAAATAAGAAAGTGTGACTGATGAAAAAGGATATCTGGTTAAAAGGAACATAATTAAATCTAGTAGCACAGATATTAGTTTTGATAAGCCAATTTTTTTCTCTGCAATTCTCAAGGGAAAAACCATGGTGAATTGTGAAAGCATCATAATGCAGAAATAAATTTCAAATGCTTGTGGGAATTATTAGATTGATACCAAAATATAATTACCTAAAAAAAATTACCAGTTAATGAGGATTTCTCAAGGGAAAAACTCTGGTAAATTGTGAAAGTATCATTGTAGGACTCTATATATTATCAAATACCTATATTCTGGTCCTAAGCATTTCAAGTTAAAAAGAAAAAAAAGTAATAGTCATCGATCGCATTATGCATACATTTGAATATTGAAAATATATGTTTGCTATGTTATGTTATTTTACACTATTGTAGATTGCCTCAATTAAGACAGCACAAACAAGGCAAAGATAAACATTGTTAGTTCACATGAAATATGAACCAACATAGGGGAATAGGGAAAATATCAATTGAACCTTCCCAAATTTATATTCTGTATATATCTTTCCCTTATATTTGCATACTATATTTATTTTAATATATTAATGTACAATTTAATCATATTTATAACTATATGCTTGTAATCAAAGCTAGAGAAAACTGAGGATAACTCTTCAACTTTCAGATTGTGTGATCAGCACGAAAACAAAACTCCAAAATATTCTGCTTGGGGAATACAGAAATCAATATTTTTCATTCATCATAGATTAACTGGCCAGAAATAATTAGCACCAATTTCTGATACTAGAATGAATCGGATCTATTCAAGTGATCAGACTCCATGGATTTTTTTCAGCACTAATATATTCCTGATGACTGTGCTAATGTTAAACTTTAATCGTCCTCGGCATTTAATGTTTCCTCAAAGTCCTTGGTGAACAGAAAGCATAAATGATCACATTAACTTAATTTCAAAGTAATTCACATGTACCTTGTGAATAATTAAGAATATAGAAACAGTTCTTCCATTGCTTCAGTTCTTTCTCTCAGTGGTCTGCATTGCCACCATTTTTGGCTCCTATTTCCTTCTCATTTGTTCTATTAATTCTAGCTGTTAACACTTCCTTGCTTAATCACCCCCAATGGGTTACATTACAGCAGTTGTTCTCTGTGCCCAAGAGCCTTTTAAAATATATGTTATAAGCTGTTAACTAAAAGAGGCAAGATTTCTGTGTGGATCTCAGTAAATGATGACAGGTTGCTATTCTATGCACCTGAAAGCACCAGGCTGGGAAATACTGACTTTCAAGTAGAATTGGAAATGTCCCACTGGTTTTATTGAAATCAAGTTTTGTTGTTCCTGACTAAATTATTTTAGATATAATAGTCATGTCTGTATCACTTGTACATAAACTTAACACAAGCAGCAGACATGTGATGTTAACAGGAATTATATAGCAGGTCCCATATTTCAAATTAGTGGGCAAACACCTGCCTATATGCAGATGGCTTCATAATTCTTTTCATGACTCATGCTGGCCTTAGATAGGCCCTCAGAATGGAGCCAATTTTGTATGAAAGAGCAGTTTGGTTATTAGTTATCTAAAAACAAAATCTCAAAATAAAATAATGATATTCTCCAAAAAGAAGAACTGCTGCATAGATACATAACCAATAAAACAGGCTAGTTGCTTTAAATATCTGGGTGTATTTTTTCAAGCCTCTAAACATCAAATGGCACATATCAAAAATGCCACCACAGATATTCAGAGAAATATGGTGGCCACTGTAGATTTTTAGGAGCCAGAATGGTTATTATATACTTGAATCCTAGATTAGTTTCAAAATTTCCTCAACACTGTCAAACTATTTACTAAGTGTACACTACTATTAATCTTGTCACTGTTCCTATCACCCATCTCCTCCCACTTAAGACTGTATGTCTGTAACCTTGATGCTGGTATCCTTACAATTTAAATTGACTGTTTCCTAATATGATTTAGTTTATTTGTACCCTATGACCAGTGGTGGGATTCACCCAGTTCACACCACTTCGGGAGAACCGGTTGTTAACTTTCTGAGCAGTTTGGCAAACTGGTTGTTGGAAGAAATCATTAGGGCAGAGAACTGGTTGTTAAATTACTTGAATCCCACCACTATCATTAAGTATTGTACCTTATGATACTTGATGAATGTATCTTTTCTTTTATGTACACTGAGAGCATATGTACCAAGACAAATTTCTTGTGTGTCGAATCACACTTGGCCAATAAAGAATTCTATTCTATTCTATTCTATTCTATTCTATTCTATTCTATTCTATTCTATTCTATTCTATTCTATTCTATTCTATTCTATTCTATTCTATTCTATTCTATTCTATTCTATTCTATTATCAGTAGTGCTGCTTTTTTATGGTGTGCAATTGCCTCCTAGCACAAAATTCCATCCACATGGAAAAATAAAATCATAGTTTTCAGAGCCATATTTTCTATACCTCAAAATGTCTCCAGTGCTGTACTTAGGCTAGGTGAGCTAATTAGCATAGAAACAACAGCTTGGCAGTTAAAAGTGTTTTATTGGCTTAGAATCTATTTCCCATAGGATTTCTGTCCCAGTTATAATTTAGATGTAGATGGTATACGGTATACATTAACTAAAAAACTGCTTCACCTTGGCATGTCCCTGATTTCTTTCTAAATCAGGGTTCTAAATTGGAGCTTGTTGAACAAGATAAGAAGAAATTTTCACATCAGCATAATTTAGCAGCAGCTCAAGAGTTAAACCCTCTCTTCAGGGTTGCTTTAAGATATGTTGTTGGGGAAGCCAGTTTAATTATTATTCATCTCTAAAACTTGAGCAAGGACATAAAGCTACTGTATATATAACAAATTAGGGATACATTTGTCAGTGTAAGATTTTATATGGTTGTATATATTCTTTGAGTTCAGAGACTAAGTTAGTGACAGATAGTCGAGGAGAAATTTTGTTCATGGGGCATAAAAATCACAAGCAACTAATGACCAAATCAGAAACACATCCACATACTAGGTAAGCAGATATCAGAATGACAGATGGGATAATCAAATGACTAATTAAGAGAAGAAAATGATATTTTTCATTGTTTTGTCCAGTTGTTTTTTTTAATAACACTGGAGACAAAAATTTTGTCATTTTTTAAATGTTAAGTGGCATACTTTGTTAGTTTGCCATTGTCCCTCTCCCACTCCCTATCCATTTTAGCCAGTCCCCTGTGGTACTGAAGCTGATGAAGTTCATACTCGCATGTCCTCAGGTTTCTAGCCTTCTTGTAATGAGGTTATTTGCATAAGTAAGCTAACAAAAGTGCCATTATTATTCTGACACCAGTGACTCTTTTACACTTAATGTCCAGAACTAGTGATTTATTCAAAATGCAGCATAAGCTTTGTTCAAGTTCAGAATTTGAAAGGCTAAAGAATTAAAGTCCTGAATATGTATCTTGATGTTCACACTGAACAGCTACTTAAGAGATTACATTTGCTTTTTTACATGTTGGAATGTCTTGTAGTCCCAGCTTCTAAATGAGGTTCTATGGAGGACTTAGACATCTCTGGAGCAGAGATGGTGCTGGGGCATTGAACAGCAGCCAGGAAGTCCCTCTGAATAAGGAAAGAGCAAGAGATCACCTACCCCAGACTGTGGTTCCTTTTGAAAAGATAGTGAGATGGAAGTCCTGTGGTTTCCTGTTGAGTAGAGCAGCTGGGGATTGAGGGAGAAACAATATACTTGCACAGACTAGTGCAGCCTTATAGAGGACACTAAACTTAAGAAAATCCCTTGATTTTGATTTTTGATTACAGTTGAAAGCAATGGCATAAAGAAAAATACCTCTTGGTGCCTTCCCTCCAATTTACAGAAACTAAAGCAAAGAGGAAATAATATTTTTTAAGACTTTAAAAAAGCAAATAGCTTAACAAGATTTTGACTAAGACAATTAGAAACAGATAAAGAAACTGTACAAATTCTAAAGATTCGTGTTTTAGAGAAAATGCTTTTGGTGCTACTTGGAATTAATTAAATAAATAAGCCAGACTTTCATGGAAATTATTATTATTTGTCATCGTTATTTGACATCAAAGGGAAATACAATTGGTAGAATCTGCAAATAGGAGATAAATGTAACATGAAATCAACAGTGTCATTAAAACTAGGGAAACATCGATTGGACTAAAGCCTTAAGGATATAAAAAAGGCAACTGGGGAGCAAAAGCTTGCTTATGGTAGATATATGGAGTTTAAGCTACTGTACATGGGACCATGAGTCTGATAATGAAAATTTATGTTCCAATTGAGGAAGCAGGAAAATCAAACCCTAACACATACAGTGGGGCAAAAAAATATTTAGTCAGCCACCAATTGTGCAAGTTCTCCCAAATCAGACAATCATATTGTCTGATTTGGAAAGAATTTATTTGCAAATTATGGTGGAAAATAAGTATTTGGTCACCTACAACAAGCAAGATTTCTGGCTGTCACAGACCTGTAACTTCTTCTTTAAGAGGCTCCACTGTCCTCCACTCATTACCTGTATTAATGGCACCTGTTTGAATTTGTTATCAGTATAAAAGACACCTGTCCACAACCTCAAACAGTCACACTCCAAACTCCACTATGGTGATGACCAAAGAGTTGTCGAAGGACACCGGAAACAAAATTGTAGACCTGCACCAGGCTGGGAAGACTGAATCTGCAATAGGCAAGCAGCTTAGTGTGAAGAAATCAACTGTGGGAGCACTAATTAGAAAATTGAAGACATATAAGACCACTGATAATCTCCTTCGATCTGGGGCTCCATGCAAGATCTCACCCCATGGGGTCAAAATGAACACAAGAACGGTGAGCAAAAATCCCAGAACCACACAGGGGGGACCTAGTGAATGACCTGCAGAGAGCTGGGAACAACGTAATAAAGGCTACCATCAGTAACACACTACGCCATCAGGGACTTAAATCCTCCAGTGCCAGAAGTGTCCCCCTGCTTAAATCAGTACATGTCCGGGCCTGTCTGAAGTTTGCTAGAGAGCATTTGGATGATCCAGAAGAGGATTGGAAGAATGTCATATGGTCAGATGAAACCAAAGTAGAACTGTTTGGTAGAAACCCAACTCGTCATGTTTGGAGGAGAGAAAATGCTGAGTTGCATCCAAAGAACACCATACCAACTGTGAAGCATGGGGGTGGCAACATCATGTTTTGGGGCTGTTTCTCTGCAAAGGGACCAGGATGTCTGATCCGTATACAGGAAAGAATGAATGGGGCCATATATTGTGAGATTTTGAGTGCAAATCTCCTTCCATCAGCAAGGGTATTGAAGATGAAATGTAGCTGGATCTTTCAGCATGACAATGATAACAAACACACCTCCCAGGCAACAAAGGAGTGGCTTTGTAAGAAGCATTTCAAGGTCCTGGAGTGGCCTAGCCAGTCTCCAGATCTCAACCCCATAGAAAACCTTTGGAGGGAGTTGAAAGTCCGTGTTGCCCACCAACAGCCCCAAAACATTACTGCTCTAGAGGAGATCTGCATGGAGAAATGGGCCAACATACCAGCAACAGTGTGTGCCAACCTTATGAAGACTTACAGAAAACGTTTGACCTCTGTCATTGCCAACAAAGGATATATAACAAAGAGTATTGAGATGAACTTTTGATATTGACCAAATACTTATTTTCCACCATAATTTGCAAATAAATTCTTTCCAAATCAGACAATGTGATTGTCTGGATTTGTTTTCTCATTTTGTCTCTCATAGTTGAGGTCTACCTATGATGAGAATTACAGGCCTCTTTCATCTTTTTAAGTGGGAGAACTTGCACAATTGGTGGCTGACTAAATATTTTTTTGCCCCACTGTATACACATATTATCTCCTCAGTTGATTAAGAATCAATACATTGCTAACAATATTAGTTTCCCACCCTTGAGAAACAGGCCCCTCCAAATTTTTAAGCTATTAAATTTATTAACTTGTCATCTATATATTATATTAATGACAAAATTGTTGTTGTTGTTGATGATGATGATGATGATCAGTGGGTGCAGCAAAATTTCACAAACTGACTAACTACAATGCCATGACCACGTTGCTAAGATCATTCACTGGAAATTGTGCCAGAAGTTTGGATTCGAGTACAGCAAAAACCACTGGGAACATCAGGTTGAGAAAATTTTAGAGAATGAGAAACTCAAGATCTTGTGGGACTTTAGGATTCAGACTGATAGGCACTTGGTCCACAACACACCTGACGTAACAATAGTTGAAAAGAAAAAAGTATGGTTCATTGACATTGCAATACCTGGTGATGCACAGATTGAAAATAAGCAGCAAGAAAAAATCACAAAGTACCGGGACTTGCAAATTGAAGTTGAGCGACTGTGGAAAAAGAAATCGTATGTTATCCCGATTGTAATTGGAGCCCTTGGAGCAATACCCAAAGGGCTACCCTGCTATTTAGAAATTCTAAATTTACCAGACTTGAATATTTTGACTCTACAAAAAACCACCTTACTCGGAACAACTAACATCCTCTGTTGATATCTTAACAGTTCCTAGGTCCTTGGTTAGGACTCGAGCTGCTGAGCTATTAACCAGCCTCAAAGGCTGTGAATCTCACTAAAGATTAAATAATAATAATAATAATAATAATAATAATAATAATGCAAGATTAAAGCTTCAAAACCCTCTCTTAGCAAGCACTTATTGTAATCAACTCGCAGAAAATTTACCAAGGCATCTTATCTATTCCAAATTGCCCCAAGAGTTTACAGTATTTTGTCCTGGATCAAATTTCCATGTTTGTTTCTTAATACCATCTCTTATCAATTGTTGTCTGGTTAAATATATCCCACATATATGGATTTGACTTGATTAAGGAAATCTAGGTTACTTTTACTTATAGTTCATTTGTATATTTAAACTGAAATTCTTTTATATTAATGACTTTAATTCAATAGTAATGTAAAATGTATTGATTTTCTGTCTTCTTTTCATCATTTAGTAAAATTAATGTTATCCTGCTTCCTATTTTTTGAAATTTTCAGATTCCCTTTCACTTTTAAATCATATTTTTCTACTTCTTAAATTCATTTACATTCATCATTTCCACACTATTTTTGTCATGCATATAATGTGTTAATTACTGCAGACTTTTCCAGGCAGTGCCACACAACATGTCAACTGTCTCCACATAGGTCATTGCATACTGAGAACTTTGAAAGAACATTGAAGCATATAATTGTTAGCTAAAAAGCATCTAATATAATATTTGGGATTTGTAATACTTTAAAAAAAACACATTATGAAGTTAGTCATAATATAAATTTGGTCTTGATGTGACATGCAAAGCTCAATCCAGCCATCAAGCCAATGCAATTGAATATTTCTGTCCTAAAGTGTCTAGTACAAGTTACTTTAATCAGAAATGGTCCAGCCAATTGGAAGGGACTGTTGTTTTCTGAAAAATATTTATAACTTTTCTGCTCCTTTTGGATGTTTAGAATATTCCCTTGACTTTCAACTAAATGGTATTTCTGATTCTTTTTTCCTGTTTTGAGAATAGAGCCTAATTAACTCTGTGTTTATTTAGGGTAAAGCCTCAGGCCAGTAATATCCTACTGGCTAATCAGAAGCTTCTATTTATGTGCAAAAGCAAAGCAACTCAAACTGAAATTAGTCAGCTCAGTTTTACAGTAAAGTTTTCCCAAAAACCAATCTATAGTTAATCTTGATTAATTATCCTAGCTTCTTTATTCATTCTGTAAAATATATTTCAAATTATTTTTAAAAAGTATATCAGAATGTTTTAAAATGAGCTCTATGTCTAAGATGTATCATATACTGAAAATTTTATAATAGGATCAGATGAATTCTCCAACTTCCAAAACTTGTAAAATTATAAATAATGGTATTTCAGACACAATTTTAAATATAGTAAACTATTTCCAAATCAGTAGAAAATTCTTAAAAAGTTTAGGAATACTATAACACTTGACAATAAGAAATAAGGAGTATATAGTTCTATGTTCAATAAACCACTAATAATAACCACTATTATTTTATTATTTAAAATAATGGAAATATTTCCTAACAATATATAACATTGCAATTTCTATTTGATTTTATGGAAAATAAATGGTGGAGTTGAAAAATTTGACAATGTTTCCAATGTAAAGACGAAGAACCAGCCACTGAGATGTGTGGTCTTATTAAACTGTCTGCCTCTCAGAGTTTTGTTTAAGGTATTAGAACTAATAATTTGGGGATCATTTAATCTCTCAGTTCTTAATTTCTTGATTAGAGTTAGCCATAAGCCCTCACTTTGCTTTCTATTATGCTAATGGAATGTTATTCATCAGTGATGGTCCTGCCAATATATCTAAAAGTTCAAATTCACTTTCAGCAATTTAAATTTAAGGCTGAAGTCTGATCATAATTGGAGTAGATAAACTCTTCTTAATGAGATAATTGGTACTGGTCTGAGATTGGAAGCATTAGAATAAATATTCAGTGCTCTAAAAATGGGGTAACATGACATTTCTACACCACTCTCTCTTTTTGTGGCTTGCTTGCCTCTATTACATTCTATCCAGCTTCTGTTGCCTTTCCTAACCTAAAGTATGGGCAGAAAACCATAACCTTGATATAATCAAATCTAGTCAGTGATGTGGGATTCAATCCAGGGGTGAAATCCAGCAGGTTCTAACAGGTTCTGGAGAACCAGTAGCAGAAATTTTGAGTAGTTTTGAGAACCGGCAAATACCACATCTGGCTGGCCCCAGAGTGGGGTGGGAATGGAGTTTTTGCAATATCCTTCCCCCAGGAGGGAAGGAAATGGAGATTTTACAGTATCCTTCCCTTGCCATGCCCACCAAGCCACGCCTACAAAACCGGTAGAGAAAAATTTTGGATTTCACCCCTGATTCAATCCCCAGAGAGACCAAGCTTGTCAAGCATCTATGTTAGCCCTCTTGATACCTTAGAGAACATAATGACAAAGATCAAAGCTATGAAAAAGTAAGTCCATTTTTCCTTCCCAGAAGTGGGAGGTTTTGCTAGTATATCTTATTCTGCTGAGGCCAGTAATAAGGGATCAGTCAAGACTCCCTCCTGCTGCTGTTCCTTTCTCTTTCCTTCCCTTCCCTTCTTTCAGTGCCATGGTTGCACAGTGGTTACAATGCAGTATTGCAGGCTAACTCTGCCCATTGCCAGTAGTTCAATTCTGATGCATTCAAGGTTGACTCAACTCAAAGTAACTGATAGAGAATTAATAATGCATCACAAAATAAATCATTAAAACAACAGCACAACCATAAGGGAAACCATGAAACTAAAAGCTTGTGTTAGAAAACACAAAAACATACAAAACCCATTAAAATATCACCTTGCTAAGCCATCACAGAAAACACTCCTGGTCCAAGCTTTTGATGCCATGAAAATTTAGGAGGGATTATGTTCCAAAGGACAGAAGTGCACGTTCATATATACAGTATGTGAGAATATGGAATCCTACAACCTGGGGCTGTCTAATAGGATAATTTCAGCATAGTATAGGATAGTACAGCTGGAGCTATAATTCACTAGCATCAACTTCTGAAATCTTCCCAACAGGGAAGATAGAAAATCTGAAACCCTTTCCTTTGGACTGAGTACCTTGAACAAGACACTTAACTGGTCATAGCTTCTCCTTATTTAAACTCCTCAGCATTACAAATTGCAATTGGTGGCAATTCTATCAGACAAGATATTGTAGATTAATTTCTTTCCCAAACAAAAAAAGTAAGTAAGAGAAAGTACAAACTTGGAGAAATTGTAATTTATTCAGGCTAAAATCAAGCATTATTTTCAACAGGACACTTGGTAGATAAAGTATTAAATTTCTGTATTTATTGCCAACAAAGCAATATAGTCTAACTTAAATAATTCAGTGTTTAAAGATACATAGGGAATGTTTTCAACAGCAGTCAGCACTGACTGGCTTTAAATAAATAACAGCCAATACATATTTTAGTACTAATAAATAATTAGTATAGCTTTGTGGAAAGCTTTATCTCAAGACTTTCAGATCCAAATATGCAAGATACTTGTTTGGTTTATTTGAAATTTGAAAATAAAATTATAAGGTACTCTGAACACTGACAATAAATTTGATATATAGGCTCACAATCTATGAGACTGCATTAATTGAGCCTTTGGTATAGTAGTCCTTTTAGTGTTCCATTTGCATAATTTGAGCATAAACATTTGGAGCACAATCTGATGTGTCTTGTTGAACCTTTCCATTCACAATTGGCACCCATTTTCAAGAAAACCAGTAAAATGACAACCTATAACGTATTATCTCCTATAGGATTTGAGGTTACATACAATAGCAATAGTGCTTAGACTTATATGCCACTTCATAGTGCTTTACAGCACTCTCTAAGTGATTTACAAGTCAGCATATTGCCCCCAACAATCTGGGTCCTCATTTTACTGACCTCGGAAGGATAGAAGGCTGAGTCAACCTTGAGCTGGTCAGCATTGAATTCCTGGCAGTGGGCAGAATCAGCCTGCAATACTGTGCCACCATGTCTCTTACATAAGCAAGCTTTCTATGGGTGTCTATGAAATAATTTGCCTTTTTAGATTCAAAACTGAGGCTGGCCATTTTATGGAGATAGGAAAGACAGGGAAGAACTAATTATGTAATTTGAAAGATTTACACAGGATGAATATCTTCATGAGAAACTACATTTTGAGTTGTTCAACCTTCATCAGTGTTAGAAAGTTTTCTTGTTTATGTTTATGAAAAAATGAGAAAGAAACTACCATTAAACCTGAAATTATTATAAAAGGTACAATTGAATTCTTTTAATCATTTTTATGATGTACTCTTTCCCACAGTTCTGTACAGAAAGATTTGAGGCTCATATCTAATCTAAAAACTGGATTTATGACTTTTGAATCTATCCCTCATTCCCTATTCATTACATACAATATGTCTTGCTATGGAATAATATTTCTGGAAATCATTAAACCAAAGAAAGTATGTTTTCCCCCTCCATTTATTTATTTATTTATTGGTTCGATTTATATGTCGCCCTTCTCCGGAGACTCAGGGCGGCTTACAATGCGTAGCAATATCCTTCATACTTTTGTATATAGCTGCTTAGTAGGGCTTTTGCCCCCCCCCCAAAAGCAGTGTTCTTTTTTATACAAAGTCAGCTTATTGCCCCACCCAATCCAGGTCCTCATTTTACCTACCTCAGAAGGTTGGAAGGCGGAGTCAACCTTGAGCCTGGTGAGATTCGAACTTGCAGTAATTGCAGGCAGCTGGCAGCTAAGTGCTATTTAACAGCACTTTAGTCTGCTGCTCCACCAAGGCTCCAATTCCCTACCCTTGGGAGAAATGAGTCATTGGAGGATAATAAAATACTTTCCTCCTGGAAATCTGGAATTTCTTTAATAATTCAGAATCAAAGATGTTGTTCAAAGGTAAATCTATTAATTATTGTATTTGGATAGAAAAAGAACAGATTTACAATGAAAAGAATAATTGCAAACCATCAATTCTTATTCATACAAACTGACACTTCATTTGGTGCTATTCTGTTGTTGTAGAGTTTGCAATTATGAACAAGTATTCAGTGACTTTGTTGAGTAAGGACGAATGGGGCGTGTTTGTGTGTATGTAAAATAATATACAGCAGATTGCATCTTGCTGAGGAAAAGTCAAGGATTACACAGAAGAAACCCACCAGTTCAAGATTTATATCCTTAAAATAGCTACATAATCACTGAGAATAACCATAAAAACAGAAGAAATCCAACTTATTATGGAAAGCAAATGAAGACAAGTAAGAGATAGCAATGCCTAAGCAGTTCTGATATTCTTGAAACTGGCATCTCTTCTCATATTAATATTGATTGCACTTATGAATTCTCAGGAGCTTGAAACAAATTCTTAATCTCAAGTATTCTTAAAACCCTTTAATATTTTCCTGCTAATTACATGAACTTATTTGCCATCCCCTTCAGCAGTAATAAAAATGTAGGGAAGCACCAGCCTGAGCAATTTCCAATTATAGAAAAAGCATTGCTCTTATTTATTCTGTGGATCAGAAGTACAAGCTTTATTTTCTCTGCACAAAAAATATAGAAGACATCTTTAGCTCTAGAATACCGCAGCCAAGTATTTCTTCTTAAAGCTTGCACATACAGAATTTAAGTATTAGTAAAAAGCATGTCTGGATTATGACATAGCTTGCAGTATGTACATTTTGGATTTTCTGATAATTCACAGAGAATTAAAGATCCTCCTGGTGTAATCCAGACAGTGTGTTGGACTAGAAACAGCCCTTGAAAGAACTTGATAGTTCATAGATAACACCAATACAAAAAGGTTCTGCTTAAAGCAAGCTATGTTGGAATCTTTCTTGGATTCCTTTGTAAGTCATATAAAATTCACACGTGTCTAATTGAACTTGAGGTATGTATCTAGATGGATATACCTCACTGCCACCAGATCCAGGTGAACAAATCAGGCCTGACACAAACTTTGGAGTGGTTCTCATTACTTGTATTTCTTAGAGTTGTAAGAAAACATCCAATCCAAACAATTATTTGTACTAATGATAGCATGACGGTTTGAAGCAAGCAGTAATTGCTCTATTCAGTACTTTGGTTGGCCCTTATCAACTAGATATAGCCTCCTTGGGGTAGAACTAAAGCTTAAAAAAATATTATATCCTATTTGCACTAGTGTCCTGGTCTGCCAACCTCATCCCATCTTCCTTAAGCAAGGAATGCTTGTATATGTATACATGTATTTAGGTATATCTATGTGTATATGTTTGTATAGGTATAGGTATAGGTAAAGGTATAGGTATAGGTACAGGTATAAGTACAGGTATATGTAGAAAGAGATTGAGAGAGAGTATAGACTATTTTGTGATGCCAAACAATTCAAATTCCAGGGAATAAGCATGGTAAATATGTAGATATGTTGGTGATGATAGAAAAATCTCACATATTTTACATTTCTTTCTATACTCTATAATCAGGCATGCCTCCATTTTTGTAGGACTGAATATAGATACATTGTAAATCAAATAGTCATCCAAATTTTTAAAATATTTTAAAAGTATATTGGTAACATTCAGGTAATCCTCATTCAAAAATAATTAGAGAAAAATGCATTTTAAAAATGTAGACTTTTAAAGAAAATAACTTGCCTAAGTACTAACCAACTTAACATGTCCGAGCAGCAGGCACATAAGCAAGATTTGCATACTGGAATTTTAAATAAATTAGCCCATAGCTCTGTATTGCTTTAAAAGTGTTGCTTAGTGCTTAATGTAACACCCAATAAATACATTAGTAACTGGTTGGATGATTGTAGTCAGGATGTAGCCCAAATATTAATTAAAAGAATACAGCTGCAGGTCAGAAGTTGACAAAAACTAATATTGGCAACTAATGTCATCTGTGCATCAACATTAGTGCCAAATCTAGGTTCCTTCAAAGGGAACAAAACTCTATCTGTTATTGGTTTCAAATGATCATATATATCAGCAAGTTTTCTCTCCTTATACTTTCATATTCTTGTACCCAATAAATGTTGGTTGTTAAAAAGGGCGAAGAATAAACAAATTATCCAGATTATGTATATTGCTACATGTTTCATGAATCCAGATTTCTAAATGTAATTTCTAGCCTAAAACTGTTTAGGAATAAGGATGTTTCGGAACTACTAGTATTACAAAATATTAGTGTTTGGACCAACGTAACTAAGCTACAACATGATGTTCCAAACAATATTTATTATTAAAAAGCAATTTAGTTTGAAAACCCATTCTTGGACATGTTTAAAAAAAGAAAAGAAGAAAATAGACAAGTCTTTGGATATGAAGTAATATATAGAATAAACATTACTTTATGAAAAAGTGATAAACTTTGTAAAGCATTATTTATTAGTTTCTGTTCTACAATTCATTAAGAGATGCAGAAACATCTAAATAATTAAGAGAGAGAGCGCGCATGTGTGTGAGAGATAAATATTCTTAGCATAACTCTGTAGTTGTTATCCGGCACCAGTAGAATAACTGACAGACTGTGTGACCGAATGTAATGTATCTGTAGGTGTGTGAATGTTGTATACCATAAGTCATATATTATTTTAGTATGATAAATAGTGCATCATTCAACTCTTAATAGATGGAAAACCTTTCTGGTTCAGGGCAAACAGGATTTTATTTGTAATCTTATAGATGTACTAATCATGATCCAGCATCATAGCATACAATTTACAGACTTTACAGAAGAGACAGGAGATCAGGGGAATGCTAATGTATGTTGCTTTTTGCGTTGGGATTGTAGATGATGCTAGATTCATGATTTAGCACTAACGTAAGAACAAAATACAAGTGGTAGAATTAAAAACTGATCTTGAAAACTAGGTTATGCAAGAGGGCGGAAGCTGTTTGTTTCCTTTTGTTGAAGAACCTTTATTTTCTCTCTACTATGTAATGCAGGAAATGCTTAGTTGAATAGTCTAAGGCTGCACCAGATAAGCAAAAATGTGCTTTTGAAAATATATGAAATAAACCTAAATAAAACAGATTTCTTTCATTTATCAACACCATCCATTTTTGGCATTCAGAAAATGAATCCCTAATATCATTGAACTGCTAATAATACTAGTGAATATTTTCAGAAAAACTTTGGTTACATTTTACAAATGAAAAACCTCATGCTTAATCACAGGCAATGATTATCCTTCAAGGGAAAACGGTACTGGATTTCACAAAACAATGTGGCTGTTGCTATGTCCACCAATTATCTGCCTTTTGTAGTGATTTTTTAATTTTTTAAAAATTATATGGTGTATACCACCCACAACCACTTTCATGTGAGATGGGCAGCTATACAAATTTGATAAATAAATAAATAAACAAATAAATACATAAATATTATCCAAAAAGATTTCAGAAAAAAAGTACTGACGAGGAACATATGCCCTTGTAAATGCTTCATTCTGCACTCATCTCAAAATAATATACCTTTAGCAGGTAATAAAAATGAAGACTGACAAAGATAAGTTAAAATAATTATAGACAGTTAAGAAAGAAAACTTTCAGTTTCTGAGTCTTGGATTCTATCAGTATGCATATCTTTTGACTTGTACCAAATTTTTGATATCTTCATTTAGTGCAAATTCCCCATTATGGGACATTTCAAAGTATTCCTATGTAAGAGCTGAAGCTAACTGGAATGTTTTGGATTCAAGATATAATAGATTTTGACCCATCATTTATAATTAAATGATGGGTAAACATTTATAATTAAAACATTTATTGAGAACTTTATGTGGACCAATAGATCACGAGGATCTATTATATACATCTGTTAAAAACAGATGTTTATAAACATCTGTTAAAATTAAATCAGTGTAACTTCAATGCACAGACTTCAAAGACTGCATAGAAATAGGATTTGGAAATTCCCATTTTGCCTAAATAATGGAAAACATTCTAGCTTCAATACCAAAAGCCTCACTGTATCTCAGATTATAGCACAGATTATGCAGTTGCCATAACCACAAACTTATTGGACCCCATTGCATTTTTACAAAAAACAAACAAAGAATGAATAAATCTTCATATAGATATAGTCAAATTAATACTTCATTAAAATATGTTTTTGCAATGCCCTAAAGTTACCATGTTTTGGGAGGAAGTAATTACAATAAGTATATACTAATGAATTTAGATGCACACATGGTTTTAACAACTGCAAGGAAATTGATAGCTAGACAATAGAAATGGAGTCTCGTTGCCCTTTTTATTGCCAAGAGATTAGTTCTTCAACATTAAAAAGGTAAATTTATGGCCCCAATTTATCCAGTGAATTAAAGACCTGACATTACCTACAGCCTATGAATGAATGGCCTATATACTTAAATTATGCATGAACAATTAAAATGAAATATTATCATGTTTAATTGAAATTATTATATAAACAATTTCAGTCATATATATCTTAGGACAATTCAGTCATATGTTCATGTGTGTATACATATACATCTATGTAAGCTCTTTTATATGCAATTTAACTTCTAATTGCAATATTCTTTCATTTTTGTTTTTTTAATCAATTTTTCTCTTGTTTTTCTTTATTTTGTTAAAAAAAAAGATCAGCAATGATAAATCTGTGCTTTAAGAATAGAAATAAAAATTGCAAACTGGTGATCAGCAATTGAGCCTGCAGTATCAGTTGCAAATGGTGGATGGTGGCAATTCAGTCAAATCAAATAAGGAAATTATAAAAAAATGATTTACTACTGAATACTGGCAAGTTTGTCTCACTCTTATAAGTTGCAGTGATCATTTGATGCTAATGTGCTTCTACATTCTGACTCACCCTTCTCAGATCCCTAGGAAAGGATAATATTTAATTTGACTATTGTTGCACTTTTTTTGACTATTGTTGCACTATTCTTCAAATAGACTATTTGACTATTGTTGCACTTTCTTTTTTACTGTCTTAAAGATTTTTTAAATTCATTGCCCATTCAAGAGGGGCAAATGGTGTGATGCCAACTCTGCAATCTTTGTAGTTGTACTGCTATGATGTAGCCATGGTAGGGAGCTGGGACGGTGGGACTGTGATGTCTGTTTCATCATTTTGATGACAGCTTGGATTCACTTGGATGCCTTGCCTTCAACTTTAAAAAGAAAAAAAAATCTGTTCACAATCTCCAGTAGGAAAGATAAAGAAACAGAAACTTTATAACAACATTGCATCATCAAAGTTAGCTTATAAATTGAAAACAATATTATGAACCTTTATTTCAGGCCCACAAGTAATATATGGGCATTTCCCTCACACATATGATATTGATTGGATTTCAGTATGAACTCTTATTTTATTCCCCTGAATTCTACTTTGAGAATTATCAAAGAGGTCAGCATGTTTCATTATATTCCACATCATGAAATATCATGAGAGTTACTAACCTGCTTGTAAAAAAAAGTCCCTTTTGGAGGAAATGGAACTTCTCCACATACTCTGTTAGGAAATGGTTATTTGTCTAACTAGTTGGTCAGGCAATATATAAACCAACCATGTATATTTGCAGTCAGAAAGATATTACATTGCTTTAAGACTGTATTGCATCATCCTGTATCCTGATTGGCTAAGCTCTGTAGCCAATGTACTTAAGGAAAGTCAGGATCATGGCTTGTGTGGATACTACACTATTTTACCTGTTTATTTGCTGTAACTCTCTACCTGATCTCTCTGCATGATCACTGTTTCATCATAGCTACATGTTGCTTTCTACTATTTATTGAATGTTTTGATATTGAACTTGTTCCTGTTTTGAAACTCAAGAAGAACTGTTTTATTGTGTATGACTATAACTGGTAAGAAGACTGTACTTGAAATATCCCTGGATTGATCTTTTAACCCTCGCCTTATCTGTGTATGACTTGGATTGTTTTTGGACTTTGCTTAACATTTTTCTAAAAATAAAAGACTACAACAACTCAGTGTGTTTGTATGTTGACTATGATTGTTCACAACCACTCCCAGTCGCTTTTCATGTGTTTACTCAGAGTACTCTGCTCAATAACCCACAACATCAGCACCATGATTTGTTTCTTTTTGAATTTGTATAAATTGCAATTAGATAATTAAGTTTTGCAGGAATATTTTTTAATTCATTGCAAGTTTCTGTTTCTATTTTCTTATTGCTGGTTCAGTATGAACAAAAAGTCAGTTTTGCCATTCAGCCATGCATTGTGATTGCTAGACAGGCAGACATACAGACAACTTGTATACTGATACGCAGACATACATAAAAACACATGGCACAAGGTATTTAGCTGTCCCACCATATATTGTTTTCATATGTCTTTTTGGCTCAACATACTAAAAATAAAAAACAGTATTGGAAGTCCATGATGGGGTATCTACAGAGTAATGGTGAAAATGTAGTTTAATCAGTCTGTTTGTTGACTGCTTTAAAAAAGCCACTTTCATCAGTAAGACCAATATGGAAGAAGAGCAGCAGAATTTTGCATTTGGTCAGTTGTAAAATCAGCAAGTAGGTTTCTACTTGATAATTTAAGTAATTATGATCATGCAAGTATGAATAGTTGATTTTCATTAAAAGCAAGATACGTTGAAACAAAACAAAGAGATTAAAACAATTATTTGTATTTTATCTCATATAACTTATGACTAAGAACACCAAGCTTTTCTCTTGTGACTCAACACCTTAGATCAGGGCTTTCAAACATGTGGCCCGTGGGCTGGATGTGTCATGCGGTGGCCATGCCCACGCCCCGATTAGCAAAGGGGGAAAAATTTGTGATACATCACATGATGCCACCATGACAACAAGACTTTGACACCCCTGCCTTAGATCATGGGTGTCCAATTTTTTGGCTGGGCTGCATTGAGTAAAGAGTACTGTATTTTTCGGAGTATAAGACATACTGGAATATAAGACGCACCTACCTTTTTTGGTGAGGAAAAGAAGAAAAAGAAATCTCCCCCTGCTTCTGAGCAATTTTGCCTCGTTGCAGCAAACAGCAAACAGCTGTGCTTTACTTTCATTTTCTTTTTCAGCATAGCTTGATTAGCACAAGGAAAAAAAAATCTGGTCCAGCAATGTACTTCTTTGCAGCAGGCAGCAGAGCCCTGTGCAAAACAGCTGAGAGCAAATCAGCTGAGAGTCAGGAGGCGATCCAATCAACTTGTGCTAATTAGGCTGTGCTGAAGCTAAAAGGAACTGGTTTTTTTTTCTTGCTGTTTGCTTGCAAGGAGGTAACTGCTGCGAGGCAAAGGCCAAAGAGTGGGGCCAGTGGCTGGGCGGGGCTATATTTGGTGTATAAGACGCACCAAATTTTCACCACTTTTTAGGGGGGAAAAGGTGCATTTTATATTCCGAAAAATACTGTAATTGTCGTGGGTCACATATAAAGTATATAATATAGTATAGTTAATGTATATAAATCAAATAATAATGTTAAAATCTATGTGGCCTGTGGCTGCAAGTTGGACACATCTGCCTTAAGTGCATTAAAGTTAACCTTTTTGTCCAATTATTCCCATTCATTCCCGGTGTCTCAGTGCAAATATTCTACTATGTTCACAGTTTCAGTCTATAATAATATAAAAATGTATGGATTAAATATTTCTGCAACCTATACAGATCATTATATCATAATTACTGTTTCAGCATCCTGAGTGACAACAGACATTATGTTAAAAAAAAGCAGTTTTTAATGTCTCTAGAACAAATGAAAAAAATAATAATCTGATCTCTCCCTTTGCCCTTTTCCTCTGTTTATAAAAAAGAATGCAAGCTACGCATTTTAGTGTTCAAGTAAACAAACAGCAGACTCAAAATTGCTGCCACCTACATGAAGGACACTTGTAACACAATCATGACTTTAGCCCCAGAAAGAATGGTTTTTACAGGAATCTACTTCTGATATAGTTGCACTTTGTCAAATCCAGTTCTTTGGTCTATATTTCTTTACCTTATTTTTTTACTTTCTTTCTTTTGGAAGAGAAATTACAGAATAAACCTTCACCCTCTTGTTATTAGAGGGACGTATTTTTCTAAACTTTTATGAGAACAAAACTATACTGAATCAAGAAAATTTGTACACTTCTTATTTCTGAATGATGGTTTCAGAAAAGGTTCTGAGGTGAGCAAAGATGGATGGTATGTGGCTCTCCAGATATTGTTAAACTGAACTCCCATTAAACCTAGCAACATAGCTAATGAGGGGGAAAGATGACGGATGCAGATGATTCACCCCTGCACTAGAATAATAAAGCAATTTCAAGAAACATCATAAACGATGACAGGAATTGGGTCTCAACAGTGCAGCATGACTATTTAACATATGGCCTTGGAAGATATAGATGGCTCTGGTCCAGGTAGCAAAATATTTTCAGTTGACACTAGAAACTTCTAATGAATCAGCATTCACAAAAAAAGTTACAAAAAGTAGTTACAAAGAGATATGGCTGTGGTGCAAAACCAAGAGTTTAAGTGATATTTTGATATAACAATAAATATGGATATTGATGAAATAAAACCACAAAAGAAGCAGTATTTCGGCATATGGATGCCAAGTGTGATTTTTATGACTACACTCAACATTTCTGTTTTCTGTATATATAGTAGCTTGGTATTGATTTATACAGCATCTTCATCACCACACACTGCACATCTTAAACAAACAACAAGCAAACAAAGAGTTTAAATCTGCAGAAAGCAAGCATCCCCTGTGATGATTGGTCTATAGATAAACTGAACTGAAGGATGTTCATATTCATTTTTTTCTTTATAATTACTTGAGGAGGTCTCTTTTGCTGAGTGTGCATAGACGAAGTGTAGTAGTCTTAGCCCATTGCACTGCGTCAAAAATAGATACCTATTTGCTGAAACAAAGGCTGGAGAGGCCTGAGATACAGAAGGTCACATTGCATAGAATGCTAAGAACATAACACTTAACATAGCTATGCAATACCAATATACTGGGTTGTTTTTATCCCATCAATCATTTCTGCTACAATATGTCATGCTATAAAATATAGATTATTCCATACACAATTAATACTTCCATCCAATGTGACAAGCAGGCATGAAAACACTGCCTCTCCTTTTCAAGATATAAGGTGGGGATATAATTCATCTAGTGAAGACAAAAGCCAATAGCTTTGCCCTCAATATATTAAATTTGTGATCAAATAGAACTCTTCTAGAAGAATATATTATGGAATTTGATGGCATTCATACTGACCAGCATTTATTTTATATTATTTAAGAGATTCCTATCTTGGCAAATATCCTTGACTCTCAGAGAAAGGAATGTTACTATGGCGAAATATCTCCACCGCTCTATGTAATCCCACTTCCCAGTTTCCCACAGCATTAAGTGTGGCAGCCCTGAAGATCCAAAGAAAAAAATGGCCTCCAGGGCTGACATATAGTATATATGGTTATCTACACTTTTAAGGCCATGAAAATGAAACTTGATTAAAATATTTTGTTATGAAGTGAAAAATACTGAATCAAGACACTACAGAAGGAATGCTGCAAAGTTTCATTGCATTTCTTTTTTATATAGAAAGATTAAGATGATTTAATCATATTCAAGATAATGTGCTTGCTATTTTTTTTAATAAGTATCTTCATATGTATGTCTGTGTATAGGTATGTATACAAGTGCACATACAACAACAGAATACCATACATATTCATGCCTTTTGCAACACAATTTTAGCTTACATTTTGGTGCAACCCTTTGCCAAGATACCCTTTGCACCTGGAGTGGCATGACTGGGAGGCATCTCCAGTTGGGACTGTGCAACAATTGGATCATATGATGGACATGTGGGTGCAGGGGAAGGGACTTGTATTTCTTTTGGGTGGGGAAAACCTGGAAGTTTTCAGATTCGGGTTTTCCCAGATGTGCCAATATGACATCTCTAATAAAATGGAACTTTGAGAATTTCTAGCCTCGGAATCTGCTTTTGTTGGGGGTGTTACTTGGACCCCTGACACTATATACATACAAGTAATCCTGATTTACAACAGCATAGAATTTCTGTCATCTTTAAAGCCCCATATGGCATGAGGCTTATTTATTTGAGGGACAGCCTTTCTCCAATCACATTTACTGGTTCCATCAAGTTAGAAAGAAGTGTCATCTGACAGGACCAACGAGTGACTTTCTATCTATCTATCTATCTATCTATCTATCTATCTATCTATCTATCTATCTATCTATCTATCTATCTATCTATTTCAATTTATATGCCGTCCTTCTCCGGAAACTCAGGCAGCTTACAATGCATTAAGCAATAGCCTTCATACTCTTGTATATACCTGCTTAGTAGGGCTTTTGCCCCTCCCCCCCAAGCGGTGTTCTTTTTTATATATATACAGCTTATTGCCCATACAATCTGGGTCTCCATTTTACCTACCTCGAAAGGATTGAAGGCTGAGTCAACCTTGAGCCTGGTGAGTTTCGAACTTGCAGTAATTGCAGGCAGCTGGTTTTACTTAACAGTACTTAACAGTACTTAGTCTGCTGCGCCACCAAGGCTCTTGACCACCCTCTGAAAAATCATCCTCCTCAGGTCATATTGGCCCCAAATCTTTGAGCCTTCTGGAAGGGCCTGAAAACATGGCTTTGTCTTCCTACCTGGGAATCCAATAAATGTGGTAAGAAGCTACAAAGTGGTTATATTGCTAGTAAAATGAGTGTGCTCTACCACAAGTTTTGGGTTTTATGGTTTGTAATAATTTTTTAAATCGTTTTTAAGATTTTTGTGGTTGCTATGTGTTTTTGGCTATTTTGCTGCTACACTTTTATATGCCACCTGGATTCATATATGAGATGGACAGCTATATCAATTTACCAAACAAACAAATATAATATTTTAAAACATAGCTCTTTTTCAAATGATAATAATTGCTATACCACAATTGAAAGTGGAACCATCCAAAAATAGGCATATTTCTTTACCTATACTATATATGAATTTATTTAATCTCCTTCATGTGTTCTCTTTCCAGGGATGCAATGCAATCTGGAGACGAAGAAAAAATGTAATGACATCTTTGTAGAGCTGGTTATTGAAAAAGTGAAGTGGACCCAGATATAGTCTGATAAATAATATTTTCTCATAAGCTACCATTGTACTTTAAAGCATCAGGCTAGAAAGTGAGAAACTACGTATAGGCACAAAAGCTGGCTGGGTGACCAGTCTCTCTGAGCCCAACCCATCTCATAGGGTGGTGGCGGTGGAGAAAATAGAAGGATGAAGATGGGTTTGGATATATTTGAATTATTTGTAAAGATAATAAAAACAGGAATACAAATAATTAATAAAAATTAAATAAATAAAAAAACAATATATATGATAAAAATAACAAGATTTTAATTTCTACATGTACAGTTAAAAACACACATGATTTTAAAGTAAAAAAAGATTACATATTTAGAAAGCCCTTGAGGAGATTCATGAAGATTAGATTACAACATTAACATGATAGCATTGGAAATTTTCTTTATTTGAGGAAGGGAATGACACATTAAGGAAGATGACAACAGTAATTAATATAGCTATTGTGAGAAATGAAAAATAATCAGATAAAAACGTGAAATTTTCACTTAAATCTAATACAACTGTGCTTAAGAAGTACATATTGACATGAAATGAAATGATGAATTTTGGAATCTTCTTCCAAGATCTGTTTACCAGAATCACATGGACAAAGCTTGAGCTTAATAAAACATAAAAACTAGATGTGCAAAAAAATTAAAATTTCTAGTTTCACAAAAATTTAAATCTATACCACATGCATTCATTATATGAGTGTGCTCAATTGATGCTAAATTGAACTGTACTTTTATTTGAAACAACATAGTCATTTACTGCATTATTGTATAAGATCCATTGTTTCATTATAAAGGTACCCATATTAGGAAGTAAAGAAAGGGTTAGATTTAACTTAATTAATTATTACAAAATGACTGTCCTCCTAGTACTATCCAATGATCATTAAGTTATTTTCATTTTAATTTTCTCCCTTAACAACAGTATTACCAGGGCTATTAAGTTCCTTGCTTCATCAGTAAATCCCTTTTCTGTATCTCTCAGCAGCTTTCAAAATCAAAGACTCTTAAATATCCCATCATATATACACTGCTCAAAAAAATAAAGGGAACACAAGCAGAAGACATCTGAGATCTGAATGAATGAAATAGCCTTATTAAATACTTTGTTCGTTACCTACAATAGTTTTGTGTTCCCTTTAGTTGTTTGAGCAGTGTATAAACTACTGTATGTATATACTGTATGTATATACTGTATATATATCTATATCTATATATATATGAAGCATCCCATTCCATATATAAGAAGAGTGCTTATTTTTAACAGGTTTTTATACTAAGGAAATTGGATAATTTGGGAGGACCTTACTTATGTTGTCTTGAGATTCTAGAATAAAGCTAAAATATAAATTATAATACATTATATTATTATGGCTAACTGCACAGGTAACTTTTATCTACCTATTGAGCCCTTCCCAACAACCCAAGATAGGTAGTTGTTATTTGATGGTTTTAAAGATATCATTACAGGATGTAAGCTGTTCCAAATACCAACTGCCTTTTTCAACTGACTGATGGTCATTTTGTCAATGCTGATTATTATTATAACTCTAAAAATTACCCCAAAATTTTTCTACTTACCATGTTTACTTATTATCTAATTCCAGTGAAATATCTGAGCATTTGCAGAATAATAAATGCAGTTTGTCTTTTAAATTGTTTTCTTTAATTGTTCTACAGCTATATATTGTACTTTTACAACTTTCTTTTCTTTTAGTCAAGTTGTTTCTATATTGGTTATTTTATTAGTTATTTGATTAATGGTTGTTTTTTTTATGTTTTATGTTCCAGTGTGAATTCCTCTAGGGGGAAAAATTAAATATGATCATTCCATAAACCTTTACTTTAATGATTTGGATATTAAATCAAAATATCGAGTCAAGAATATAAAAATGCAAAATTAGAAAAGATAATAAAAAATAAAACCAAACAAAAGATACAAATGAATACATATATAATACAAGTAAAATTTAAAACATCAAAACATTTTTAAATTTTTAAAATAGACTTTAACCAAATAGATTGACCAAATAAATGGGCATGAAAGAAGGAAGACACTTTTATTTTTATATACATTATATATACAAGGAAAATAGAATAACAATCACATGGTCAAATGGTGACTGTAAAATTTTGAGGAATGAAAATTTGGTAGATGAGAAAGTGTTAAATTAGTGACACAAGAAATGAGTGCAAAGTTGGCAAGTTGTAGAGAACTGAATGATGGATGAAAAGTTCCAATAAAATTAAGTTTCAGCATTACTTTTTGAATTCTATTCAAGATAGCTAAGTTAAAAGATAGTAATTAGCCTGAATTTCAAGTTGCCCATGTACAACAGTAATATTCAAGATTTTACTGGGAGCAGAAGAAATATGAGGTGAAGGATTATAATTGAATGGCAGAACATATGGCTCGCATATAGAAAACCTCTGATTACGTAACTAGCACTTCTAGAATCTCAATAATATGGCTGCAAAAGACGTGAACAGAGGATGTTGGAAAATTGCTGCTGGTGAGCATAGAGAATACTGATTAGATGCTCAGATTCAGTATAAAGCAACTTCAGATGTAATGGCAGCTTTTGAAAAACAGATGTCACTTAGTTGAAATTTAGAGAAAATCTTTTAGCTAATCTTTAGAGCAACCTGACAGATTAAAGTCAATGAATCTTTTCAGATATATAATAAAAGATGAAGAAGAAATCAGCAGTGGCATTGCTTATGTTTTAAACTGTGTCGTTCTTGGAACAGATTTTTTTTTTTTAAAAAAAAAGATGTTGTTGTAAGGGTGTTTTTAGCCTAGCCCCTATTCCAGAATTGCAATGATCTTAATGCTTCTCCATTAGGCAAGGCTAATTACTTTCAAAACAACGTGAAAGCTTTTACTTCACATGTGAGGTTTTTGAAAGCAACACATAAATAATATTTCTTTTCCTGCATAATCTAATCCAAGTAAGGAAAAGCATTTGCATTAATGGCAGAGGGGCAGAAGGTCGAAGTAAAAAGTGAAGAATGTTATTCTTGACTGTAATATTGGCAACAACCTTTCTGAAAAAGGCTGCTATTGTCACCTTTTACACTGACTGTGATTGCTAGGTGAGATTTATATTATATCTCATATGAATTTTGAATTAGCTTTGATTTGATGTAATTGTTTCCTTTCCTGAAGACATTATTGCCTTTTCCAATATACCTACTTTGCATCGCCGTTGCCTTTTCTCTGATTACTGCAAAATCCTTAAAAATGCTATTCCATAGAACGGCTATAAATGTTTGAAAACTTTTAAAAGGTATTAGGGGAGAAAAAAGATTCTATGGGAAATGTATTGTAATAATTTATTAGTTTATACTAATAGCTTATACAGGAATAATCAGGACAGAGAATTTGCAAACTTATCCTGTGAACTTCTGGTGATTTTCTGGACAAGTCCCTGCAGTTTTCTTGGCAAAATTTCAGAGCAATTTACCACTGATTTCTTCCTAAAATATGACTAGCCCAAGTCAGCTTTGTGACGAAGGTGGGACTTGAACTCACCATCTCCCAATGTCTAGAGTGGTGTTTTATATTGTGTATATATCTTACTTTATGAATTAGAAAAAGAAGGGTATGCATGCATCCTTGACCAAATATAAATTCTTGAACCGTTCCTCACATTCTATACCAAACCAATGAAGAAAAACAAAACAGAAAGCTCAGGATAAATTGGTAGGCATAATCTTAATTTACAGCAAAGAGAGCAAGGAAGAATACTGAGGATCCATCATTGCATCTCCAGAAATATTTGTTCTATAACAGCAGGACTGGAGGTAGCAGTTGTGTTCTCTGATTGATATATTGATGGTATTTCTATTAGCATACACATGTAATGGATATAAAATCTGAAAAAGTCATTTTCCCACCAGCAGCCTGTTCCCTGCATTCCAGTATCATTTAAGAAAATTCTGAATCCTAATTTTTACTTTTAAAAGAAGCTATTATTTGGCTATTCTACAGTAGAGTTATATAGAAAAGTCACTCCTTTGTCTGTTCTGTATAAAAAGCCCATTCCCATGTTTCAAGCAATGAATGAAAATTGACATTCACATTCTTTAAAGAAGACTGTTGAGTTTTTTTATAGTCCTCAGAGAGAAGAGATTTCTTGCTGCATCCAAAACGAATAAAATACACTGAGAAATCCGGGTATTAAATGTTGCTAGGAATGGAAAGGGCGGAAGGCGAGGAGGTCAAAACAAGAAAAATGGTGGTCTTATTAGTACAAACCAAGTTCTGACCCTTTTATATATGTATTGTCATTGCACGCACATACAAAGGGACAGGATTTGTTCAGGTTATCTTGACTGCCATTTTGCCTGTTATGATCTTCACTTGCAATAGTGCTATTACTCAGAAAGAAAAAGTAAAAAGAAAGAACGGAGTTTGTAACATTTGCTGAGTGGTAATAATTTAACAATGTTATCTTCCAAATGTAGGCTCAAGAAACCTTACTGTTTTAGGCATACTGCAAAAATCAGAAGGTTTGGAAGGTTATGATTTATATTTCTGCAGTGAATCAAAAACCACTTTGCTCTTTTCTAAGTGCTGCGCTTAGCATTTGGGAAATGATGCAAATGAGATGGGGTTGTATTTTACATATTTGTTTAATGTTACTCCAAATAGAGTTGAAGAAATTAGTGTAAGGTGGTCCAGCTATCCAATATCCAGGGCACTCGATTTTGGTTTAGGGAAATATAACTGTGCAGAAAGCAAAAACGATTACAGTAGCAGCAACATAGCTTATTAAAGACTGATTTATTGTATGTGTGTTTATGCAATACACACACATACTACTAACCAAAGTTGTAAGTTCCTTTTCTGTTTGATGGGGTCTCCCTTCTACAAGAGAGAACTTAGCTGTGACTGCTTTTCCTTGAAGCTTATAAATTGCTATCTTGACTTTGATTTCTCCTAAAGTGGGCATTACATTCTAATTAATTGTATCCATTATTCCCGTCCATACTAAATAGGAGCTCTCCTTCTGACTCTGAGGCTATTCTCTACATTCTGTAATGATTATCAACATTCCCAGGATAAAGAGAATCAGTCGTAGAGACTCAAATACAACTTTTAGCTTCTCCAGGTCAGGCTGAATAAGATTTCAGCTGAAATTCTGGAGACCAATCAATGTATGGTAGTACAGGTAAGTCTCTGAATTTATATACGGCAGCTTCCCATATTCCTTTCGTAGAACATAAGGCATCTTTGGTAACAATTCCTGTAAATGTTCAAATGGTTAAAGAAAGGAGAAGAATATATCACAAATCCAAAAAAGTGGCCTGTCTGTTGTAGCAGAATATATTATGTGTACAAATGAGAGTGATACCTACCACTGCAGTTATGGTCCAACTTCAGAAAATTCCTGTGAGTGCCTATGGGCAAGGCATTCATGCTGAGTATTTATGTTCTGGTGTGTATAAAGACTTAAAAATACATTTTGTGTTTCTGAGTTTCTCTGTGTAGTTGTTGGCAATGCAGAATAATAAAATGGATTTCAATGACTTCTCATTTCATCTCCAGGGAAGTACTCATTTTAATTTAATGGAGAAAAAGCATTCTGCATTTATGATTAACGTGTTCTTTGCTAAATTTCTGGGAAAGAACATTGAACCTCTTATTGATGTCCTATTCATTTGTTTAGTGATGAAATGTGACTTGATGATTCTTTTGCACAAGAATGACCACCCCAACTCAGTGATAGTTATCCCCTGCTTTGGGGGGCTTTCTCTAGCTTTACAAAGTTTTGAAGGGATGTTTTGGTTAAAACACTATTGAAGTGAAGTGCCCTTAGAAATCCTGTGCAACTTTAGTATCCTTCAGTTGTACTGCTTTTTTTTTAAAAGAAAAATGTTTAAATTATTTAACATGTTCCTATTTTTTTTTCTAAACATGGTGAGTCTGCTGTCAACACTCTACATGATTATAATAGTGAAAGACAGAAGATGGTGCAGTTTACAATGTACTGCTAATTCATCTTGGCACTTGGTAGCAAGATTGCCTTGACTGCTTCCTCCTATCTACAACACATCATATGTTTTATTACAAAGTCTAGTTTCTATTTTATCCTCTTCTGAAAAAGTCTTCATCAGAGAATGAACTCAAATCTTCACCCAGAAACCCAATGAGATCAACTAGTTCTATGACTTCCTGAATCTAATATTGAATTTATTGATTTTTTAATTCAATTTCTAAAGCTACCGATCTCGGTCAATGGGTCTGAGTAGCTTACAATTCCCAAACTCTAAAATCAATTGCAACAATAAAAACATTTTAAAAGAATAAAAACATCCAATATAAATATACACATCAGCCAAGATAGTTAGTCAATTAACAGCAAAGCCAAGAAATGGGCTCATTAACACATTCAGTGTCCAGGCTCAGGATCACATTTAAGTTTTTAAAGCCTTATGAAAGACTCTCCGGGACGAGCACATTTCACAGAGCAAGGTCTATTGCAGAAAATGCCTATCTTCTAGTCTTTGACAGCCAATATCTTTCACTTGATGGAATCCGAAGCATGCCCAGTTTTAATGTCTGGAACCCTTAGAAGACCCTTGACGTTCTAAACTAGGATCTGTGTCCTGACCTAAAATCAGGGGTGAAATCCAGTAGGTTCTGACAGGTTCTGGAGAACCGGTAGTGGAAATTTTGAATAGTTCGGAGAACCGGCAAATACCACCTCTGGCTGGCCCCAGAGTGGGGTGGGGATTGAGATCTTGCAATATCCTTCTGCCAGGAGTGGGGAGGGAATGGGGATTTTGCAGTATCCTTCCCCTGGAGTGGGGTGGGAATCGAGATTTTGCAATACCCTTCCCCTGCCATGCCTATCAAGCCAACCACCCAAGCCACATCACGCCCACCAAGCCATGCCCACAGAACTGGTAGTAAAAAAAAATTGGATTTCACCACTGCCTAAAACTTCATGTGTCTGGGAGTTATCTAGTCAAGGAAGAGCAGATAGCAAGAGTGGGGGTTTATTAATGCTTAACTGAGAAATAAATATTTTCATCAGTAATAACTTACTCAACATGGGAATATTTCTCATTTTATCTATTATTTATTAGCAAGTTGTCCTGCTTGCTAATAAATAAATGGCTTTCACCAATGCTTCAGATTCTAGATCCAGTTTCTAACAGACAGACTAAGAGCAATATCTGTAAATTGGCATAACTAATCATGCTTTCCTGGCTAAGTTTAAGTTCTTATCTTGCAGTTCTAACACTTAACCTTTGGATTGTTTCTGCATTAAGCTTTTGTTGTTTTTGTGTCTCCTTTGGCCATGGCTGATTTCCTGACCTTGCATTCAATTATTGTGAAATGTTGGGGTCTGTCTTTGTACATTCCTGTACAACGATATTCTATCACTGTAGATTAATCTTTATTTTTCCCCTTGTATTCCTTTATTCAGCATTTACAATAAGCTAAAGCATTTTTAATGTACTTTTAAAATAGAGTGATCTACTAGTTCAGAAGATCAGATTTACTGTTGATTATGTACATTTTGCTAAGCTAGCAATCCAGTAAGTAGATAAAACTGAAAAGAGTTTTTTAAAGTGATGAAACATATACTTGATTCTTTCAAACAGCTAGTTGAGAATGTACCTAAGAAACACAAAGCTTTATGAAAAGCAATAATTAATTTAGCCTGAAGGAACACATATAACCAGGACATCATGCTATATAATAATATTTGGGTTGAAACATGAGTCACAAAAGTGACAGTTTAAGAAATAACAGCTAAAACCTGTCATCTACAAAGAATTACACAAACCTAAGTGAGAAAAGAACTGGTAGATTATTTCCCATTTTTGGTCATCAATAGAGCTTTAGATAAAAATGATTTTCCAAAACTTAAATACTAATTATTAAATTATGTCCTTTTAAAAGTTTATTAAAGAAAAAAGAGATATAGAATTCATTCCATAAATATGAAGAGAAATAATAAATAATATATTAAATCTTTAATCAAATACTTAAAAATATAACTATGTATATAATAAGAGTCATTTCATAATGCAATAATAATGAGAATAGTTGCTGAATCAGACTGAGAAGCAGCAGGAACTATCAAAAAACATAGGGTGGCAACATGGAAGAGTAAAAGTAGTTATTTTTAAATTCTTAGTATTATATGGATATATTACTCCACGTAAGGTATACCTCTAGTTATGATTATGGAAACTAGACACCATTCAATCTCTATGTAAGTGAACACACATCTGTTAAATTATTCATAATGAATTATACAGTACTTAAGTCTTGGGTATTATATAGAGAAAGCTACCACATAATGCCCATTGCACTATATACAACAGCCTAATATAATATTTTAATTGATAACTATACTGCAAGGTCCTAGCTATTTTCTTGATTTGCTAAAGGACATTCTCCTTACTAAATATTTACATCCAAAACATTTACACTATGATTGACGAACAGAACAAGCAATAATACCATGTAAGCAGTACAAATTGAAATGGAAGAAGTGCAAATTATTAGTGTGTATTACACTCATATAATTTACATTTTCACAAAAAAATAATTGTTGAAATGTTCATTTATATAATTTTATGAACTTTAAATAAATTTACTTGACTCAATTTAATTTCAAGCCTATTCCACTGTTGTACAATAACTTATTTTTCCTTTTCCTAATTTCTTATATCTAAGGAATGATGGAAAGCCATATTTCCCTGTACAGATGATGAAATCAACATAAGAAACATATATGCAACCTGTTATGTATACAAAAATAATCACTGAAATATTTTATGATTGTATATGATTTATGATTATTCACACAGATTTTATCTGATAACTATGATTTTGTCGATCTTGTTTTTGTTACAATGCACCCTTTTTTCCACTGAATTGATGTCAAGAAAAGTTGTAAGAGGATGTCAAACATACTTGTTTTTACTGATATAAAAATTATCTCAGTAAAACTGATAATTGATTTAGATAGTATTTTGTATCAAGTTGTTATTGATGAATCTCAAAGTTCTAATAACTATACAGACTCTCCATAAATCTGAAGTCTATCATTTTAAGATCTGACATCAGTTTGAGATTCTTTTACGTATATGCTATAAATTCTATGTTCTATTAATGAGATGTACCTATTACTTGGTTTTATATCATTACACACATACAGTCTTTCTTGTCATAATTGCCATTCTAAGCAATCCAGTCTGTGGTAATATTAAACAAAGATAGTTGACAGTATTTGTCAGTGTTGATTGTTTTGTAATAGATTTGCAAATATAAGTTGTTGTTTTGACATATTAGGTGATTATATTTAATATAAACAGCTATAATAAAGTTCTTTCCTGAACGTTCAGTATATTTTTACTCCGTGTATCATCTTTGTTTTCAGAATAACTGTTCCTGCAATAAAATATTGGTATTTCTCTTTATTATTATAAAACAAAATGTTTTATAATAATTGTAGAGTATTTATAACGTTTTCCTATATGTTTCCTATAATTCAGACAGATCATATGCCATTTGAATTATGCTGGAAAGAAACTACTATATTTAATTAATGTAAACATTTTGATTCTTTAATATTTGGTTCCTTCTGAACCAAATATTTTTGATATTTCTGAACCAATAGATAGCTTCATAGGATTTTATGGAACCACTATAATTACTAATATAGCCAAGTATCAAATTTGTTTTGAACAAGCCAGATTGTGCTCCATATAATATTCAGTACAATCTTTTAATGTATCATACATTGACATATAGGATTAAACAAATAATTAAAAAGTATAACCCTATGTTGTCCATGGTGCAATTCTACTGAACAAAAAAATAATATATAATAGTCTAATTCTTATACTATTAACAAAGAATTTGAATGCATTGTTTCAGCCAAAGACAGCCATTGCTTTAGATGGCATATTTAGAGGAAAAAGGGAGGAGGGGGAGAGAGAGAGAATGTGTTTTTGGGGGATGAAAATAATTTGGAATGGATTTTACATTTGTCAATGGTGTTTTCCATTCCATTCCATATTATACAAAGCTCACTAATGTCTGCAAGAACTGGATTTGCTACGTTTTTGAAAAGCAGCCTGCAATATGTTTTAACAGATACATGTATTATTTATCATGCCTTGTAACAGAATATTCTATATTCTTTTTATTTCAAAATACATATTTTAACTTTGAATGAATTTACGTCATCCTTATACAACTTCTTTATAATAGGGTGGAAAAAAAGAACACCATTTAAAAAATAGATTTTATATTCTCACAAGACATACACCCAATGACATTGACTTATTTTTCCTTTGTATGGTTTATAATTAAATACTTTTGAAAAATTTGAAGATTTCACTTCTGAGTGCATGTACAATGGAATAGCTTACCTTGAATTAAAATGAACATCTTCTTTTAAATGCCCTTAAATACTTTCAAATTAACAATTTATTTATTTAGTTGCCCATGTTATGTAGCATAACCCTGGGTGGATCACAAACAATAGCAATACAATAAACTCAGTAAAAAGCATAAAGCCAGTAAAAAACATCTCAGTACACCAAGTACAACACATTCCCACATGGCCAAACTATAAACCTTCCTGTGCTCCAACCACATACTATCCCAAAGTTTTTGGGGAACACCAGGTTTTTACCTTTTAGTTGACCAGGAAGATTGGGGGGGAGGGGAGAGGTGTAATGTTATTCCAAAGATCAGGGACAGCTACTAAGAAGCATTTTCTAGGTCTTGTTAGATGGCAACATCTGAGAGAAGGGTTCTGGAGTGTGCCAATCCTATTGGTAAAACAGGCAGATATTCTCAAGGAGAGGCAATGCCACAAATAATATCCTATGCCATTTAAGGCTTTAAAGGTGATAATCAATACCTTGAATTGGACCTGGGAAAAAACTAGAACCCACAGCAGTGGAGTAACATGGACAAATCATAGGTTTCCTAAAATTGTGCATGCCACTGTATTCTGGACCAGTACTAATATTTGGATGGTCTTCAAAAGCAAGCCCATGTAGGGCATATTGTGGTAAACTAACTACGGAGTCTATGGTATCAAACACTGCTAAGAGATCAAGGAGGATCAGAGTGGATGCACACACAACCCATCCCAAGCTTTCAACAGGTTATCCACAGGCACAACCAACACTGGCTCAATGCTGTAGGCTGGACTGCATCCTGACTGAAAAGGCTCCAGATAATTTTAGAAATATATAACCACCAAAACTAACAAAATGATTAGTCTGATCCTACTCTTACTTTAATATTTATATTTTACATGAATATTTATGACAAAATACAGAAAGTGTCCTTGGGTCCCAGCTTCTAATTAGATTTAGGATAAAAAGATAATCTCATTAGATTGAAAGAATTTTTTTTTTATTTTATTTTTCCTCCTTTTCTATATACTGTGTTGTAAGATACATACAGTAATTCTGGTTACTGTATATAATATACACTATATATATTAAACTAAACTATACATTATATAATATATACCATTATTAAATTATCTCCAGATCAAAAGTGAACTGATTTCCATTTACCAATTTTCCACTGACTCAACATGTTTTGCCTATACAACTGGATAATTCTGGTTCAAAAATGATTTCTATATTTTCATAAATAAGAGATCAAATATTATTTGTTTGTTCATTCTAATAATTCTTAAGTTTTAGTTGTACCAAAAACAATCTCAGCGCCTTCCATAGAGATTGAAATTAAATACAATCTCATAGTTTAAACATTGGTTAATCTGCTAATATCACAGGGGTTTTTTTTGTTTGTTTGTTTCCTTGTATATTATATAGCCTAATGAGATCAAATTATGTCTAATATCTTGTGATTCTATAATGCTAAAGAAATCCTGCACTAAGGTCTCTGCATTCTCAGTATAAAATACTCTGACATAATTAGGGCCCTGCTAGTTATAGTATAGAGCAGAAATGAAGATGAAAATAAACGTTGACGAAGGATTATACACAAGAAAGATACATATTGGAATAAAGAAGATGGATTGAATATATTCAAAGTAAGTATCAGACAAGAAAATTTCAGTTAGCTTCTAGAAATGTTATGTTATCTATAGGGGAGTTAAGTGTCGGGATGATTTGTAGACTAGGGATAGTTAGGTTATTTTAGTTTATGACTGTTAATTGCAATACCCTGTATTTTGCTCTGGGAAGTCTGGGGGGGGGGTGAGGGGGAATGGGGGGAGGGAAAGAGGGTGGGGGGAACAGTGGACGGGGGGTAAATTTTCTTTTTTGTTGTAAAACTTTTCAATAAAAAAAAAAAGAAAATAAACGTTGGCGTCACCATCCATCTAGATTTGCTTACTCTTTTTCTTCAAATTATTAATATTTCTGTATCACATAAACTGGAAGAATTTATATTTCCTTATTCGCCTATTGTATTTTATAAGCTGATGGAGAGCTAAGATAGATTTGGAAGATACCCTTCTGGCATTTCTTAGGTTGAGATTTTCAGACATTGAAAAATGACATCACCATATGTGGAAGGTAATCTAATTCTGTGCCATTCTTCTTGATTGGAACCTTGTCTCTTATCTGTCTGAGAAAAAGTTAAAAAATTATATGGCCTACTCTACAAGATGCTACATAGGTATGTTATCTGATAAAATAACTATCACTTTCATTGCTTGGCACTTTACTTATAGAAGATACTTGGAATTATCTACTACCATGTTTCCCCAAAAATAAGACCCTATCTTATATTTTTTTGAACACTGAAATAAACTCTTGGCCTTATTGCCATGCACTCAAAAGCCCGATTGGGCTTATTATCGGGGGTGTTTTATTTATTTATTTATTTATTTATTTATTTATTTATTTATTTATTTTATTTATTTAATTTGATTTATATGCCGCCCTTCTCCGGAGACTCAGGGCGGCTTACAATGCGTTAAGCAATAGCCTTCATACTTTTGTATATTTATATTTATACAAAGTCAGCTTATTGCCCCCAACAAACTGGGTCCTCAATTTACCCACCTTATAAAGGATGGAAAGCTGAGTCAACCTTGAGCCTGCCTGGGATTGAACTCGCCAGTAATTACAGCAGCTGGATCTTAAATGCTGCCTTTGTAGGAGGCATTACTCCCCTACACTACTCAGGCTCATTTTGAGGGAAACAGGGTATTAGCAGGAAGCAGGAAGGTCAGTTGGGCATAGTGGTTAAAGGCACTGGGCTAGAAACTGGGAGACTGTGAATTCTAGTCTTAGCAGACATGAAGCCACTGGGGTAGCTTTCTTTTAACCTAGAAAAAGACAATATCAAACCATTTCCCTCCAAAAATTGCCAGGAAAATTACATGAATTTGTCCAGGTTGTCACCAGCAGTCAAGACCAACCGAAGGGTCAGAAAATCAACCAAGATGCATACTGAACCTATTTGCGTGATGTGTGATTTTTGCTAGAAAAAACTACAAACAAATGTACATCCAAAACAAAGTGATATTTTGAAGAAAGAAAAAAGTTATTGTAGACAAGCTATCAGATAATTATGCAAATATACATTAACCAGCCAGCAAATGAATTTTTAAAACAGATTTCATTTAGCAATTTTATTAATGAATAATTGTGCCATATAATATCATTGTATTTCCTTGATTATAGCAGGAGTTATAAAAATATGTTATCATGATTTTTTTTTAAAAAAGTTTATTTTGTGGACACTGAAAGGGAGGGGGGCACAGTTGTGCTATGGATTAGCCAGGAGATTCTACTGATATAGTAATTGATACAGTATCAATGAATATATTGCTAGTAAACATTTATATATCTTTTTTTTAATACTACTGTACATTTCATGTTACAGTATAAACCAAAACAGTAACTTACACCTTATATTTTTTTTCTGTTGTTGGGTACTTGGTGTAAATACATTACTAGGATTTTATAAATAATTGATCTTGTTTTGTTTTGCATTACTACCCTTTTGCATAGAAATAATAAAAGGTTCTTTAATGTTCTACAGTACGTATTATATACATCTTTTGACTTCTACCTTGTATACTAATAAAATAAATGTCCAACATTACTATTTTCATTTCAATATTAAATTATTTAAATTATCAAAACTACCAATTTTTGAGTATCTATATATTAGATGACATTATTATGAATACTAAAACATTGCTGGCAATAGGTCTTACAGTGTATTGCCAAACAACCACCATTGTTGTTGTTTTTACAAGTATAAACACACAAGCACTTACACAAAACCCCCCTAATATTTGGATTTTTCTTCACTGTTTATGAAAACTCTTCTCAAAATAAACGTTGAAAGCTAAATCTGAGTTTCTGCCTATATCTAGTCTGATATAACCAGGTGCTATAGAAAACATCTATTCCTTTTATATGGTTACAGATTTTGCTTTTCATACCACAGGTCATTTTGTTTCGGAGTTCAGAGTCCAGGCACAAAAACAGATGCTTGCTACATTTAAGTATGGTAATAGCTAGGTTTAATAAAACAAAAACCTTAAATAAGGAACTAGTAATTTATTAAGTTGGATTTATACATTAATTTAATTTTCAAAGAAATTAAAGGCAAATTAGTAAAATTGTAGATCCAAATTTTAGATAAGCAGATGTGGACTTGGAAACTAAACAGAAAAAATATATAATATTTTGTAGTAAAATAATTAATGCTGAAATGGTCTAGCGTTGTTAAGTATAGTACTTAAAAGTTCCAGAATTCACAGAGTTAATTACATCCACACTTTACATCATTTCACTAAGGTAGTTTTCTTCAAAATATTCAAGTGGGGAATAGGATTGTATAATTAACGCCATGAATTAAACCATTACTTCTAACATATGTTTGGACTAGACTAGCATCATCTTGAGCAGTAGATAGAATAAGATCATCTTTAAAGATACAAAGTTGGCAATACCCAGGTGTTCCCTCAACTTTGAAGGACTTTACTTGCAGCTATTTTTTAATGTTTTTCAGAATCCTGGTAATCTCTTACAGAAAACCAACAAAGGAAAACAAGTTTTGTAGCACACAAAGCCGCATTTATTATAATTCAAACCTTCATGTGCTTGGTTTATTTATCAGTTGGGTTTTTTTTTAAAGGAATCCTAGCATAGTGATTAAAGAAACTTATTATATGTTGTATTTTGCAACCTACTCATGAGTTATATTGGATGGACAGATGATAGATGGATGAAAAGATAAAACAGAGGAAGTCTTTTGGCAAGCCTTTTCTCAGTTCCCACTACGATGCTGAAATGATTTAGCCTCCTCACAGAAACTTAGCCTTGCAGTCAAGATTATCCCTCCTCTATTGTGAATATATGCAAATAGCAAACCAATTTTCGAAAACGCGCTGAAACTCTAGCGGGAAAAGGCAGACTGCGCCCGTCAACCTCCCTCAGGGAAGACAAACCATTTACATTAGGGGTCTCCAACCTTGGCAACTTTAAGCCTGACGAACTTCAACTCCCAGAATTCCCCAGCCAGCTGGGGCTCGGGAATTCTGGGAGTTGAAGTCCGTTAGGCTTAAAGTTGCCAAGGTTGGACACCCCTGATTTACAGAGTATCCAAAGTGAAGTCTTCCCCACTCCCTTCTCCTTTGAAGATACACACTAACGGAAATTCACCTCCTTAATTCGCAATGTCACTTTCATATCAGTTCTCTCAGTCATAACGACTTTGCTCCTTCAATAAGCATTTTTCTCCCGAGAAACCACAGGGGAGACGTTCTCCTCAGCCGGACTTCCAAGAACCTCCCTCAAACGCGCGTGCGGCAGGCTATGCCCGCGAGATTCCGCCTTCAGGGAAAGCCGCCGCCTTCACTCGCCACAGCAGCCGAAGGCGGGGAATGTTTGCGAGCGGCCGCAGCACGGAGCTCTTTGCAAGTAGCGTAACGCCGGCGGGCGGTGGCTTGCTGCGGCTATGCCTCACGACGTCGGGACAAGGCTCTTCTGAGCGCCTTTGCCCGGCTTAGTTGGAGCGGCGCGCACGCTTCTTTTCCGCCCTGTCAGGGGCTCAGGTGTCCTTTCCCGCTTAGCGCCTTGGCGCGCTGGGAGGATCAAAGTGAAGGCAAGCAAGGCTCCATAAGGGAGCGGAGCACGTGAGCGAAGGGTAACTCTTTCTCTCTCTCCCAAGAGGCGAAAAGGCCGCCCAAGGAGGCTTCTGATAATTTAGCCGCAAGGTTGCCTTTCCTCGCGGGCCCGCTCTGTAGTTCGTTCCTTATATCTCTTCTCCCCCCCCCCCCCACGTTTCCAGAGCGTTCCTCATTTTGGCTGGACGGTGTGAAGAATTGGGGAGGGGGGAGAAAGACAAAGAAATTTAAGAAAGCGAGGTTACTGATTTCGTCCTCCGCCCCATGAAACGGAACTTGAGATTTCTCTATTTAAGAGTCCGCCTCAGAACAAAGTCGTTTCTCCATGCTGGCTGTTTTCCAAGAAAACTCATAGGACCAAATAAATTGATGTTATGAAAACGAGAGTCTCCTTTGGGAAAAGAAGGGGAGGGAGAAAGGGAAGGAAGGAAAAATATCTCGCCTCAGTCAAGAGAGAAGCCTTTTCGGAGAAGCCGAGCAATGAGACGGCATTTACCACCTCTTCAGTCTTTCGAGCGGGGGTGGGGGTGGGGGTGGATGGTAGAATAGCGCCTTTCCATTAACTCTCCCACCCTTCTAGATGCACGCAGTTGTTTCAAAGCTGGCCAAACTTAGGCCAATCTGTATTTCGCTTTTTTTCCCCTTTTCTTTATTTTTTCCCTCCAGCGACTGCTTGCCCCCTTGCTGGTCATCCTTCCGCGCGCGCGCGCACCCAGGCAGACATAAGCCTTTTTTGCTTTAACGTTTCCCCGACCTCGGGAAGCCGCGGCTCCCAACTTTTTAAAGAGCTTTGGGGAAGGGGGCATCCTTGTAAGGCACAGTATATAGACGTGTAAAAGATGTCTGTCCTCCTTCCGCATCGGAGCTAAAAATCGATATATATATATATATATATACACACACATACATATATATTCAAATACGTTTAATCTGTACGGATCTGCTGTATTCATCTGATTCTCCACCCATCCATCTGCTGATCCGTTGGAGACAAAATTAATACTCGAATCTGTCTTAATCTTCCTGAGTGCAACTGATAAAATTCAGAGGGCTACGAAGTTTTCTCCCTCCTCCTCCTCTGCACCTTACAACCTAAGGATGCCCTATTTAAGACAGAAGGTGGATTAGCAAAAGTGTTAATTACGGACGCTTACAACTGTACCTCTAACTGATTTGTACATCGCCAGATCTTTCACACCCAGTTACTGTCCGTCTGATTTATTTTTTAAATAAATACTAGAATTACTAGAGTTACTAGAAGGCTGATTGGTCTCCCTCCCCCCTCCCCCCCTATCTCGCACACACACAATTTCTGCTTCATTATCAATATTGTCAGTCTGCTTATCTGGATTATACAGAACCCTTCCCTGCATTCCTGAAGCTCCCATTGCTAAATGGAACATGTCTGCGGATGGATGACACATAATCTGATTAAGGCAAATAAATACATACAAGAAAACACCCACGTTCAGGCAGCTCTGAATTATTCAGGGTTCAGGAGCAAAGCACGTCCCTCCACCCTCCTTTCGCTTCCCCACAAGATTCCCCGCATTAATTTACTTTCCTGTCGACTTTGTGATTACTTTTTTGCGGGGGGGGAAATCCACTTGGCTGCTGCTTTTCCCCTGACCCTGGTCGCCGCCTTCCCTCTACCACCATCTACCACGCTAGTCCCTACGATCCGCACCACCACAGTCACCAGTGCCCCCCAGCTCCTCACCTTTGGCGAACGAAGGGGGTTCGAGACTCAAGCACAACAGGAACCAGGCGGCTACCCAGCGGCTCATGATCCTTGGATCCCCCAAGGGACGATCCGAAGTAGATGGAAAAAAAGAGGCGTGAGTTTAGCGCAGGCAGAGCAGGGCGGAAGGCTGGAAGAGCCCTTCTAGCTAGCCACTTGGCGATTAAAACCTATTTGTTAAATTTATTTTTAGTCGAATGAAAACCTTTCTGCCCTGTGGCTCAAGAAAGGGAAAACTCTCCTTTTCCTCCTTCCCTCTTTCTATCACTCTTTTTTCTCCTTTCCTGACAGGTTCTGCGTCTCGCCTAACATTAAAGAGGAGATCTGGGAGACCCAAGCGCAATTCGGAAGCGCCACGAGCCTACTCGCCGCTCGCAGAGACAAGTGCTGGTAGGTGTGTGCGAGTGGGAGAGGGAGAAAGGAGGAGAGCCTCGCTCTTTTCCCTTCTGTCTGTCGTGACAGCCTCTTGACTGGCTGCTCCCGCTGCCGCCGCCACCGCCGGGAAGAGAACAATGAAGAGAGAGCAAGGGAGGGCTGGAAGAAAAAGCTGCGCTGGCTGGAAAGCGTACTGTATATAAACAGAAGCGGCGTGCCTTGGTCGGAGATGAGAGCCCCTCTCTCCTCCGTTCTGATTTCTTCTTCCCCTCTGCTTCTCCTTTCAGTCAGACAGCTGCTTCTGATGGAGAGAAGCGGAAAAGGACTCTGGACACACCCCGCCTTCTGATTGGCCCATCTTTTTCTCCGCGGGGAGGGCAGAGGGAAGGAATTGGAGGTCTTGAAGTTGTCTAAGACCCCTTGGTGTGTGCTGGTAGCCAAACCCAGACAATCTTGCATCCCAATGGAATTAGCCTCCGATGGAACAGAAGGTGCCTGATTTTGACTACCATTTGGGCACTTCAGGTTCATCTGCATCCCTGGGTGCTCTCTGAACTTCCACACCTCATACCATGTTAGGGGACAACCTTGGCTGCTGCCTTCCCTCCCATCACAAGGTATCCCAAGCACTTTTAACCACTTTCCCCCTTCCGATTGTGTCACACAGCATAGGTGGGGCAGTCTTTCCCACTGACTTCTAAACTGTTACAAGCCCAAACTCAGTCACCACTTGGTAATGTTGACTGTTCATTACTGACAGGTATCATCCATATGTGCAGATGTACCTCTGAAGAATTCCGAACTATTTCCAATACAGCGGACTATTTCTTTCTAGATGATATCACAACATGCAGTGCTCCTTTGCATGCTTTAGGAGTCACTCTGCCTGGATAGTTGTTTTAATTTCAAAAAAATCTTTGACTTTGAACAATCTAATTTTCACCTTGTAGTTGTCTGAGCCCAGGACATGTCTCATTATGGGTAATACTTTTAAGGGTCACACTGTGTTAAGCATATAATCTAGACCTATGACTATACATCTATAGGGAATCAGGTTAGGCAGAACAGTACAGAACAAAATAACAGAGCTGGAAGGGACCCTCTTCTCAGACAAGAAACCCTATTTCAGACAAATGGTTGTCCAATCTCTTCTTAAAAACTTACAGTGTTGTAGTAACCACAACTTCTGGAGGCAAATTGTTCCACTGATTAATTGTTCTAACTTTCAGGAAATTTCTCTTTAGTTCTAAGTTGCTTCTCTCCTTGATTACTTTCCATCCATTGCTTCTTGTCCTGCCTTCAAATGCTTTGGAGAATAGCTTGACTCCCTCTTCTTTATGGCAACTGCTGAGATACTGGAACACTGCTATCATGTCACCCCTGGTCCTTCTTTTCATTAAACTAGACATACCCAATTCCAGCAACCATTCTTTATAGGTTTTAGCCTCCAGTCCCCTAATCATCTTTGTTGCTCTTCTCTGCACTCCAGAAAGATTCGACATCTTTTTGACCTTGTGACAACCAAACCTATATGCAGTATTCCAAGTGGTAGGCAAATGTAGCTTAGATACTAGTCTAACAGAAATGGGTACTCAGAATTATCTAATGAAACTTCAAGTGTTATTTAGATTATTGTATTAAACCATGCAGGGATCAGTCAGTGGCCAAGAATGAAAAACTGACTCAAAGGTACAAATAAAATAAAATAAAAATAAACTAAACAATGCATGCTGATATTTATAATATTAATTGTAGATATTTGCCTTGATGTCTGCCAGGCTACTTGTTTTGCTTTTTTATATCATAAGAAAATGCTTTAAAGTAAATCACATGACCATTGCATCACATGACTATCTTTACCACTTCTGAACTACTTACATGTGTCCCATAGATTTTTTTTAAAAAAGTGAGTTACTGCAGACTAGTGCTTTCTTTGAAAGATTGCTTCTCTACACACCCAGACATACACACTCATACACCCTGAATAACTAATGGGATTCAGGAAACTAGGAATGGTGATTGGGAAGCAATATCACTCTTAGCAAATCATATTTTCTGACTTTTCACACTTATTATAGTTGACATTTTTTTAACAGCAAAACTTCTTCTCCATACCCTGATACTGCATAAACTTCTCAACTATCTCCATGAAACAGAACAGGGTGCTTAACTCTGATTTACACATTAAAATTGGAACCATCAATTAAAAAGCACATGAGTGATTTACATCTAGACACATGATTTTTCTTTTCCTTTTCTTAACTGCATGATAGAGCAACACAATATACAGGCGAGGGAGTTGTGAAAGTGAGGAAAGCCTATAAATTATGTCTCTTATGAATGTCATGCATCACAGGATGAGATCTATCATAAAACATTATTTTATAAAGTTGTGGTTAAAGCTTGTACAGCATTTTTAATCTTTATGCTAGCAGCTCCATATGGACCTTGGGACATGCTCACAACACATCTTTTGCAAAACAAGAATTAGCTATTGTCAAAATAATGAAATATCTATAATATATAAATTGTCAGCAGATAAGGGATGTTCTGGTCCTCTTAAACAGAGTTCCAGTTAGATTGGGAAGGACACTTTGATCAAAATGTGACAGTTGTCAAATGGGCATATGTATGGCTCAACATTGATTTGTCAGATGGGATGAAAGTAAGTGACGATGCATTAATAGTCCTAGTACAGTAATGGTATTATTTCCTCAGGCAACTGACTAAAATCATGGACACATTCTCAATTACCAAATATAACTTGGGTATAATATAATTTGCACAAAACTTTAGATAAGTAAAACATTTCTGTATTTTGGACTCCTGCATTGGTTTGCCAAGAAATGCAGCATATTCCATGGATCAATGATTTTGAGAATAATAAGGCATGCACACCCACCCACTGCTGCAAAGGATTACTTGTGAGCCAGAGCCCTGTAATGGATGTAATTCCCCATGCTGGCCACAGTTATAAGCAAAATATGTATTACAGGCTAGACATATCAAAATGTTAAAACCAATTTGATCACCAATATGAACTCACAGGCATGCATGTGACTGACTGAGGTAGCAATCTTTTCACAACAGGCAACATGCAAGGTTGATATTAATATCTGTGTCTGGAAAATGGAATGTGACTCTTTCACATTATAGCAGTCTCCAATGTAAACCAAGGGCCTGGTGGCTCAGTAGACTAAAGCATTGTGATTAACATCAGCTGTCTGCAATTACTGTAAGTTCGAATGTCACCAGGCTCAAGGTTGACTCAGCCTTCCATCCTTTCTAAGGTAGGTAAAATGAGGACCCAGTTTGTGGGGGCAATAAGCTGACTTCATATAAGTATACAAAAGTATGAAGGCTATTGCTTAATGCATTGTAAGCCGCCCTGAGTCCCCGGAGAAGGGCGGCATATAAATCAAATTTAAAAACAAAAAAACAAAAAAACACAATTTTCAAGAAAAAGCTCTCATATCCAGACAAATGCTACCTACTACTTTCCTCCCAGGCAACACTGCTAAGCCATTTCTGTGTTTAAGTCCCTGACTGTCAATCAACAATCTGTTACTGCTAGTTATCCCTTAACTGAAATAGCTTATAGTTTTCCTGATAGTGGTGTCCTGCTGATGAAGGTGAGTCCAGAAGGTGAGTGCAATATAAAAAATGGGTAACATAGGTCACACAAGCTGGTGAACTAAGACACATTTTGCTATGCCATCAGTACTAGGTTCAAGGGGGAGGGATATTTTCATGAGGTACATATACCAACTTGGCCTTCAAAACACAGATTCTTACAAGTCAGCAAGACGACCAGCTCCTCTTTAGAGCTATAGCCTAAAGTTGTCAGGAATGATATTAATGGCAATTGAAATAACAAGCTATGATTGCCTCTACCCCGTTGTACTCCCAGCCTTTTTTCTTCACCATAATAGCTGTAATTACAGAGAAGGCATTGAACCCTGTGTTCAGCACAACTGTTCATAACACTGGAAGAAAAGGGTTGTGTAGCATTCAGTCTTGCAGTTTCATTACAGAACTTTTTGAAGAAAAAAAGTTCAAGGTGACTGGTCAGAGAATGTTACTAGCAGAAAATAAGTTCTGCAAGGCTTGGTAGTCATTTCACAGAAGAAGAATCTTAATTCCTGAGGTTACAGGGATGCACAAAATCTAATACGGAAAATGATAAACTATTTATCAACTCATTTCTTCAATTATCTCTGTATATCCACTTGCCAAATATAACATGCCAGTAGCAATCTTTAATCTACTTATTTGTATGGTTCCTTGGTTCTACTATGATGTGCAGGCAAGAGATGAAAATCTCTTGCCTGCACATATTATATTGAGTATATATATAGAGTATATTAGAGCTATTATACTTGTTAGCTTTGGAGGCAGAATTTAAATATGCAGGGAAATCTTCCTTTTTAAAAAAAATGTAGTTTATAAATATTTCTCAAGATATTTACCTCTGTCTTGACCACAAGACAGAGGTACATCACAACAATTCAGGGCATTGCATGGAACCAGAACCACAAGTTACAATAACAAAAGAATTGACCTGAGAAGCTGTTTGGTCTGATGCTAGTGACAAAGGTGATTTTGTTTTAATATCTGTTTTTATTTATTGTTGTAAGCTGCATAGGATAATTATATCAGATAGGCAACCTCCACAAATAATAATTAAATAAATAAATAAGCCTGGCTCCATATTTTATACCTAAGACATTTAGTACTTTGAATCCAGAACTTTGCTCCTCAATTTCACAGAAATGGGTACATTCAAGTTATCTTTTAATAATGGATGTATTAATAATTGCAATCTGCACTTGAATTATCAACAAACTTGACTTTCAGTTGTGCAATCAAAATTGAGCATTGTTTCTTTGCTAGAAGGAAGAGTACAGTGGTCTACAACATAGAAGGTCTGCGTTTTATCAGCCCTTTCAGGTAGGCCAGACTACAAAATTGACTCCCCAAGTTTAACTGGAACTATAGCTTATTGATATAAATTATAATAACAGGATTTTGGAAGCATGGCTGTATTTTCTTTTCCTCTCTCTAATATCCTAGGAGCAGAATATTCTTTTTTGTTTGTTTGTTTGTTTCCTGAGTTTAAAGTATATTGTTTATATATTGTTGCAGTTATCTCTACATAGCTTCTCTAAGGTAATCTCTGAGATTTTTTACACTTTATCTTACTGAATTAATTTTGTTTCTCTCTGAATTTCCTGCCTTTCCCTCATTGAAATAAATGTACTACTCTCTACATTCATTTTTCTCTCATTGAATTGAATAATGTGCTATTTTTTCATGGATTATTACTGCTTATTTATGTATATTAATGTCAAATGCTCCTTTCTTTCCATAAATTGTCATATGTTTATTATTTGAATTATTTCATACCATTGGTTTAAAAAATAGTTCATAAATTATATTGATTGATTATTAAGTACAGTTTCATTTTTGGACATCCAGAATGTATAAGCCTGTTTAATATCTTCAGTGTAGAAGTTCTAAAGAGTATCAGCTGTCTACCTGGTCCTGTTGCAGCAACCATTGGACACATATTTTGATTTCTTCTATTAAAAAGAAGTTTAGAACTCATTATGAATTAGCCTGCTTGGTGTTTTTACTCTTCTTTACTAAATAAAAGAAAAGGGGAAGCAATTTTCACCTTACTTCGAAGATTCAAAACTGTGAAAGTTTCAGACTTTTGATTCCATCCCAGAGTCATTGCCAGTCAAAGCCAAGTCTTGCAGTCTTCTGACTATAGCAGGGCTATGAAGCCATGGTGACAGATTTTGACAAAAACTGCAGGGTTGTTGTTGCTTGTTAGGAATTTCTACACATAACCTAGTGTAGTGCACATAACCAATTTCTACTGGCTATTGGCTATTCTTGGAGTGTCTCTACACTCATTAAGGAGCCCCTGATGTGTTATCTTTCTTGGTATGCATGGTTTTTATATTATGCTTTACAATCTGTCTCTTTTAGCTAATAACAAAGCTTAAATGCCTTTATTTTCTGGTGTGTGTTTGTCTAGATCCAAAAAGAACCAACTGCTAGACATCCTGACACTAGGCAAAACAGGCCCCAGTTCACATAGACATAGGAACTATCAATCTTTGTTCATTGTCCTATCCTTGAGTTAAAAGAGCCATACAATTCTTCATCATCTGATTACATTTGGTGGTATCTTTTGCATATCTCCCCGTGAAAATGTCATTCAAGTTTATAGCATGTATCTTCTTATGAAACAGTGCCTATATTCCTTTGAGGAAAGGATTCTTGGATTTGTGGAAAAGGGAACCAGCAAGAAAGATTTTAGGCAAAGGGCATTATGAGCAAAAATGAGGTAGAGATATCACTATGAAGTAAGAAAAAGGCAAGGAAGGATGAAAATAGATTCTTTTGGAAATGACCACCAAGAAAAGAAGTGATGAGAAATAGGCCAGACAGTGTAAAAAAAAAAAAGTGGAAAACAATAAAAGATCATCTCTTTTCTACCACTCTACAATATTCACAACCTAAAGCAAACTGGACACATCTGGATTTGTGGTCAGCAGAGGTGACAGAATAGGAAAGCAAAGATGTTGTTGGATGGAACTTGAAGAAGAACATAGCTAGTATATTTGAATCCTGAACAAAATCCTGCATATTATATCTGCATATCATTTTGCTGTAAATTCTATTTGTGAATGTATTATTACTCATATGTTTATATCTTAACTCCAAAGGGAAAAATAAAAACAATAATTCAGTGATTCATATGTTTCTGAATAAGCAATAAATAATATAAGTTGAACAAGTTGAAAGATATAACAAAAAACCAAGCAGCATTTACCCAAATCCAGCTTTTACAGTTTCAAGCCCTTTTCAATCCTAGGTAACAAAAATATATTTTAACAACAACAACAACAACAACAAAAGTCCTCTTGAGTTCTTTTTTGTATGTGTAGTATATGTATTATGGAGATAGAATGGTTACACAAATCTTGGATTTGGTCATAAATTGAATGTTTTCTCTCATAACCAGGGAAATTATCCCTTATTTCTATAAAAAAAAGTCACCAAACATTAGATTATTATTTTGTCTCTATGACCTATAAGCAAGTTGCCCATAATTTCTAGATGCACAAATTAAACATATAATTTTCAAGAATTTCACAAAATTGAAAACTCCATAGAATTGTTTTAATTCATCATCTAGGAGAGAAGTTCTTCATTTCTTTCTTTGCCACTTTATGCATACAGCACATAATCAGTTTACTTGACTGTGTGAATGTTTTCCTTGAAGCTGAATGCTTTCAGATCACATTGTATTATGAGGCAATTTTCTAATGCTTCTGAGAACATAGAACAGTACATTCAGATATGATTGATAAGTTGAAGTACTTTGAAGAGGATTATTTTTTTCTACCCACATTTTGGTGATTATGTTGTGAATGTTTCTTTTGGTACTAGAACAATGTGTTTAATTATTGAAGAGCTGAAATCATTATAAAACTAATAGAGATGGACACCAAGCATTCTCTTGTTTGGCAGTTTGTGATTGTTTCTATTTTCCATAATCCTATCTTTCAGTGCTCCAAAGACCACTGAGTTTGTTTTTTTTTTACTTTCCTCTTTTCCCTAGATACTTTGACTATTTTACTCAAAATCATATTTCTCTATTTCTATATCATATTGATATATATTTTCTGTCTGACATTTTATTTTTTATTTTAGTTTTTTCAGATTAACTGGTTGAAGGAGAGATTTATAATGCGGCCTATGTCCTTTTTATCTGGTCTAAAGTGATGAAATTACCCAAGTAATACCTTACAGATATACTGTGCACTTCACCTCTCAAATCCCAGATGATCTTACATTTTATATAGACAGCAATCACTCCATCCATCACTAAAATACAATTGCTTCTCTGGTGGACTTCTTGAAATAGTAATGCATGACAAAACTGGAGATAAGAGCAACACTTCAGAATATAAATTGAGGGAGGATTAATATAGGATAGCAATAACACTTAGACTTATATACCGTGTCCCAGTGCTTTACAGCCATCACTAAACTGTTTACAGAGTCAGCATATTACCCCAACGATCTGCGTCCTCATTTTACCGACCTCAGAAGGATGGAAGGTTGAGTCCACCTTGAGCCAGTGAGGATCGAACTCCGGGCAGTCAGCAGAATTAGCCTGCAATATTGCATTCTAATCACTGCGCCACCATGGTTCTGCATTGTAATCACTTTTAACAGATTTTTGACCAAATAACCCAAAGTAACACTGTTTTAAATCTATTTTAAATTTATTGCTTTGATAAAATATAATACTAAGTGGGAAGGGGATAATGTTAATATTCTTGATATTATTTCCATAGGACATTTTGATTCCTTCAGCTTTAACTACTTCATGTTTCTGATAGCCGTGGCCTGACTTCTTCAGTATTGTTGACAGAGGAATCAATGCAGTGACAAGCAGTAGTGGTGAGAGTGAGTCTCCTTGAAAGTCTATCATCATTGACCAGCAACTGTGTCTTTCATTGTGCCATTGATCTTTGTATAAAACCTCAGAGGTTTCGACTGATTCCTGTTATTTATTTATTTATAATTTGATTTATATGTCGCCCTTCTCCAGAGACTCAGGGCGGCTTACAATGCATTAAGCAATAGCCTTCATACTTTTGTATATTTATACAAAGTCAGCTTATTGCCCCCACAAACTGGGTCCTCAATTTACCCACCTTAGAAAGGATGGAAGGCTGAGTCGACCTTGAGCCTGGCTAGGACTGAACTCACAGAAATTACAGGCAGCTGGTGTTAATTGCTGCCTTTAGTAGGAGGCATTAGCCCCCTACGCTACACAGGCTCCTATTTCTAGTCACATGATTATCCAATCAGGTAGCAGGGAGTCAAATGCCTTCTTGTAATCAATCCAAACTACACTCAAATAGGTCTTCCTTCTTTTGCAGTTTTCCAAAATCATCTTGTCAATTAGATGCTGATCCTTTGTTCCTCTCCTATATTGGCAGTTTCCTTTCTCTTCAGGTGGAAAGAGCTTGCTTTCAATTAGATGCTGTTGGTCTGCATCAGCTACCATAGCAATTAGCAATTTGAAGGTTGTCAGTAAACAGTTAATTGGCCTATACTTGCTTGGTTTTGACATTCTGTTGGATCTGTCATTAATCAGATAGCTTTTGACAAAGGCTAACCTATCTTCAGTTTCACCTCCTTGAAGGATGTTGTTAAACTGATTAGCAATGAGTGGTTGTAGATTAGTCAGATCCCACCCCCCCACCCCCACCCCCCCACACACAAACCCCACATGCAGTTACCTGGTGCTGAATAATTCTGGATCTCCTTGCCCTTTTCTCCAGCATTTTTTCCTACCCACCAACTTTATCCAAGCTGTATTTTTGTTAGATATTTTGGAGGTTGTCACATAGTTGTACACAGAACTGCATTGATTTTTCTTTGTCAAGTGTTGACTGGTTCATTGCAGTCTCTCTTATCTGATGGATTGATGAACTCTGTCGAAGAGTTTTGACTGAGGGAATCAGAAGGAGAGCCTTTTCTCCATGAACCCTATTTTTTGGAATGTCTTGCCACCTGATGCCTGCCTTCACCCTTTTGGCCTCCTGGAATAGCATTAAAACCTGTTTCTACCAGACAGCCTGGGGTCCCAATGGGGTTGCTTAATGTTGGAAATGGCTGGTGGTTTAACTAAGAACTGATCTTACATTTTTCCTTCTTGTCTCTATATTTAATCTTTTAAATTATAATTGTAAACCACCCAGAATTGCTTTTCAGAGTGAGATCTGTGGCATACAAATTAGTAAATGTATAGATATTTGATATTACAGTATTGGCATCTTTTAATATTTGTGCTAGCTGCTTCTTTGCAACAAGCTACAATTTAGGCAATATTATTCAGTTGTTTTTGTTTTTATTTTGCTCTTTTTTTCAGTTTTTCTTGTTCATTAGTTAGAGGTCTCTTTTCTTTCTGAGGAGAAGAGGGTGCCTGGTGTGGGAACAGAAATGATTCAATAGCTATCCTGGCTTCCTTACTACAGATACTGCCTGGTTTTCCACTACAGTCTGAACTACATTATTATTAGTTACATAATTATTTATATTTAATATCTATATATTTAATATATAAAATATTTTATATTATGTATTGAATCTTTATATAATGATTATATAATATCTGTCCAACTCCACCCTTTGTGTAATGCACAGATATTAGTGCATAGTGCACATTTATGGTAAATTAACATTTCTAAATATGCAAAATATGTTACTGTTTAAATATAGCTTGGTTAAAGAATAGTGCATATTCATCAATCCACGTTGAAACCTTGGAATTTAGACAGTTCAGTAGTCCTCAACTTACAACCATTTATTTAGTGACCATTTGAAATTACAACAGCACAGAAAAAGTGACTTATGACCGTTTTTTATACTTATGACCTTTGCAGGATCCCAATGTTATGTGATTAAAATTCAGATCCTTGGTAACTAATTTATATTTATGATAGTAGCAGTGTCCTGGAGTAATGTGATCACATTTTGCAAACTTCTGACAAGCAAAGTTATTGGGAAAGCCAGATTCACTTAGCAACCATCTTAACCAACTTAACAACTGCAGTGATTCACTTAGCAACTATGGCAAGAATGGTTGTAAAATGGAGCAAAATTTACTTAACCAATGTGATATTTAGCAACAGAAATTTTGAGTTCATGTGTGGTCATAAATCAAGGATTACCTGTAGATTCTCTTAATAGGTAGTCACTGTTGTCACTTCATTCTTTGCAATACGGTTTCTGTATTCCTCTCTTAACTGCTTGCATTGCAAATTATTTCAGCAGTTGAAATTCTTATGAGCATTTAAAAATAGGGCTTTGCTTTCTCCTTTAGCATCACCTCTAACTGCCTGTTTCAGCAATATAATGAATCATAAAATCATAGCATACAAAAGGATCTCACATTTTCATTTGAAAAGTCTCTACTCCCATTAACCAAACCTTTTATGAATAGTTTGTCCCTTTTACCAGATCCTTTTTCCTCATTTTAAATTCCAGTAAAAGGATCATACTAGCTTTGACATACACCAGTTACTCTTGATGTCACTTCCAGGGAATCTTTGATAGCTAGCTTTATCAGTTTAACTCAAGGTTAACTTTATAACAATGTCTATTTCTAGTACAGTTCAGACCCAATATTGCTTATCTTGGAAAATACGATGAATGCAAAAATTGAGAAGGAGGTAAAAACTGTTTATGGTGACATTATGTATTCATTAAAAAAGTGAAAAATCCTGAAGACCAACATTTCTTCTGAACTATTTTCACAGGGTTAACCTGACAGAAACAGTAAAACTCAGTAACAGAGCTAATCTGCACAACTCTCTTGATTTAACCAACTATTTACATGTTAACAGAGAGAAGCATTTCATAGATTACATTCTTTGGCGTGGCTCAATGAAACATATTTCATGCATTTCCCATAAAATGCTGAATCTAAAATTCAATAAATCTTAAAAACACTTAATTATCTACTAATACTCAATTTCATTAGTCCCATTTCACATACTGCACTGCTATTTATGAATATTCCACTGTTATCTGTATACTTAGTAATAATGTATAAATCAAGGCAAGTTCTAAGAAACAACAACTAGTACTTTTCTATTCTGATCAGAAATTAAGTAAAAAGAACATCTCAATTACACAAGTTTTTGAACATGCCAGCTTTTTTGGGGGTGGGGGGAATAACAGCAATGGAAGAACTTTCTCTTATTATCTTGCAAAAAAAAATTCTGGACAATCATAGAAGAATAACACTAACAATATTTTATGATGTTGCAAAAACATACCTTACCAGTGCTAAATCCTTCCTTGTGAGGACCATTATACATTTCTATAAAATAATGAAGCTAAGGAAATCCAGCTGTACAGCTTGGATAATTAGCTTTCCTCATTTTGTCTTAAATACAAAATGGTTTTCCTGCAAGTTAATTACAAATGAGTCAAGAATTTCATCTTTAGAATTACACTATTACAAGGTAGTGTAGTGTCCTACCCATGTTCTGTAATGACTATGTCCATCTAAAATAATTCACTGCCAAATGGGAATTGACTTTAGGTTTATGGATTTTTTTTAGAAAAGGTTATTTCACAAGAATTAAAACCTATACTTCAATTCCACTTGACAATGAAGTAAACAATATACAAAGCACAGGTGGCAGTCTCTCTCTCTCTCTCTCTCTCTCTCTCTCTCTCTCTCTCTCTCTCTCTCTCTCTCTCTCTCTCTCTCTCACACACACACACACACACACACACACACACACACACACCCCTTGCTGCTGTTTATAAATAGTAAATTAAATATTTACCATTTTTACTTTTTTTTTTGTTTAAGTTATTTGAAGTATCAAATTTATCATTTTTCATTCCTTTCCTTTAATAATGGTAAAGTAGCACTCCCTGTGTAGACATTTCCTATAGGTACAAAATAGAACATAATAAAAAATAATTGTGTGTAATGTTTTTTTGCTAGAACAGGAGTTGATCAAATAGAGTTTATGACTTGGTTCAACTTCAGTCAGGCTTGAATTTTCTCACTGGAAGCTATTTAAGTTATTGTTCAGAGAACGGGTACCATACCTTTCAGAAACTATAATAAACATTAATCTCAGAATTGTGTCAAAGTGCTTCAAAGAAATAATCGAGCTTCCAACTTGCAAATTATAGTAGACTGATTCATTTCATAAATATGCTTTCTTTTATATCGTATCATTCAGTGATATACTATACAGAATCACTCCAATGTTGACTTAGTAAATATTTTAGTTGAAAACAATTGGGTTTGAGAGGCTATATCAAATTCCAGAGTACCATTTATTTGTTTACTTAGCACCATACTTTTAGTATATTTTATGATGTTTTAAAGCCACTTCGATCAGTTACAATTTTGTTCAGCAAATAACAAAACAAGGCAACAATTCACAAAATAATAGTATGATCTATACAAAAAATGAGCAGACTTAATTAGTCTGAGCCATAATATTCCACATTATGCAGGAATAATATGTTTCTAACTATTGTGGCAGAGTGACTTGCCATGTTGAACATGAGATGAAGTCATGGTGGCAAAGTTCATTTTTTATGTGTGTACCAAAACCAAGCTAACAGACACATAGACACGAAGGTCCTTTGTGTGACTAAAATACCTAGGTACAGGCATAGACTGAAAAGGTAAAAGGTAGTAAAATATAGAAGGTATAAAAGGTAGAGGCATAGTGGAGAGGTTATTGGACACTTCTGGAGGCTTTTTTTTCTTTTGGCATGTACCTTTTGTACACCTTTAGTACCTTTTTCTACAGGTACTATGTGGATCAAGGAGCAGCTGAAAGAGGAATCTGCAACTGGCGACTCAGAAGAAATAAACAGGACCTCAGGGAGAGGACTGCTGAGTGGAAGGGCCATTGAAGAGGGCTGCAGGTTTTAGAATGTAGACCAGCAAAAATAGTTTGACAAATATGCTAAAATCCAAGAACAAAAGAAACAGGGTTTTTTTCCTTTCTCTTTCCAGAATTGAATCAGAACACTAGTGTTTGTTAGGAGGAACTGAAACTCTAAAAACCTCAATTTGGAACTACCTGTATAGAGCTGTTTCTGTACAGTTTTTAAGCCAAGATCTGTTTATCAACTGCAAATATGCACACATTATCTACTTAAAATATAATAATAATAATAATAATAATAATAATAATAACAACAACAACAACAACAACAACAACAACAACAACAACCCCTCTGAGGAGCTCTACCTTGTCGTGGTGGAGGGGCTTGCATGCTCTAATGATCCTAAGAGCTATGCTGAACAGGTGCAACCATATCAGACAGATCTTAGGTGAAGGGCTAGACAAAATCTGCTCCACAACTCATTTAAACATGGTGAATATGAAAAAAATGAAATTTATTCCGGCTGAACTGTCGCCCGGATTAACAAGGGTTCCATTGGATGCTATGGCTCCTGGGCATTCTACGCAAAATGAGTTACAGGGCTCAGCTCCCTCTGCTAGGCAACCAGGGCATGGAGCTGACAAGCTACTGGAAGAAAAACCCAAAAAGTGAAAAATCTGGTTTAAGGAAGAAAACACCTGTATTATGGAAGCTTACTATCAATCTGAGCCAGCAAAACGTGGATTTCAAAAACGAATGTATCGGATTTGGAAGATGAAGCATACAGACTGTGACACCAGTGAACAAAGGTTAATGAACCAACGACGTGTAATCCTAAACCACTAATTTTTTACTACAGAAGAATTAATAGCAATAGAAGAGAAAGCAATTAATGGTCTGAGTACATCAACAAAGAAGAGTAACATCAAGAATGATTTGCAGACTCAAAAGCAAATTGAGAAAGAAAGGGAGGAAGAGGATACTGAAATGGATAAAGATAAAGAACAAGGAAGCACTGAAGAACAAACACTAACAGATAGTGCTCAATTAGCTGGAAAAATAAAGCATCAAATGGAAGATGCTGAAAGAACAAAGCTGAACCAAGTGAACCAGAAAGAATTGAGAAATGTACTAAAAAAGGTCAATGAGGCTGTGCAAACTATTCGAATCACTACATTAGCCGAAACAAACCAACTGATGTATGCAGCAGTCATAACCACCAAAGAACTGGTGGTTGAAAATACAAAAGAACCAAAGAAGCAAGAAGGGAAAGCCTAAGTGGAAAATTCGGTTAGAATTGAAGATCAAAAAATTACGTGGAGATTTGAGCAACTTGAAGAACCTAAGGCAAGGTCAGCTAAAGAACAAGCAGGTCAAAAGCAGCCTGGAAGCAAGATACAATCTGAGGAATAAGGAGATTATGGTAGTAATTGAAGAGCTGAAGCAGAGGGTTGTTACCATCGCTAAAAAGATTAAAAGGTATGAAAACCGAGTAACTCAGTTCAAGGAAAATTCACAGTTCAGAGCAAATCAGCACCAGTTTTATAAGAACTTAGAAAATAGAGACGGAGTAACAACAAATGAAAAGCCTGATAAAGAGAAAGCTCTGAAATTCTGGAAGAATTTGTGGGAAAACAACAAGAAGCACAACAGAAATGCAAAATGGATCAAACAGGTTGAGGACTCTATTAAAGTGCATAAAATGGAAAACATGAAAATAACAAAAGCAATGGTACAAATACAGTCAAGAAAAGTGAAGAACTGGAGTGCACCTGGACCAGATGAGCTGCATGGCTTCTGGTTAAAGGCACTTACAAGTGTGCACAAAAGATTGGCAACCCAGATGAACCAGATCCTAAAAACACCTGAAAATGATGAATGGATGACAAATGAATGGATGACATTTTTGATCCAAAAAGATAAAGAAAAAGGAAAGGACCCTCGAAACTATAGGCCAATCACCTGTTTGCCAACAACATACAAGCTTCTTACTGGTATCATTGCAAACCAAATCTATGGACACCTGGAAAAAAATAACTTGCTTCCTGTAGAAAGAAAGGATACTGCAAAACTCAAGAGGAACAAAGGATCAATTGCTGATTGACAAGCTAATCCTAAAGAACTCAAAGAAAAGACGAACCAACCTGTTCATGGCTTGGATAAAGTATAAGAAAGCATTTGATTCAGTTCCCCATAGCTGGATCAAGAAATGCCTGGAAATCTTTGGCATCAGCAGCAACATACAAAAATTCATGGAATCTTCAATGAACTTCTGGAAAACGAAACTTATGGCTAATGAAGAAGAACTGGGTGAAGTTGAAATTAAATGAGGCATTTTCCAGGACGATTCCCTTTCACCCTTACTTTTTATACTCTCAATGCTACCACTGACAATCATTTTGAAGAAGATGAACTGTGGATACGAACTTGCAAAGAAAGGACTGAAAATCTTGCACCTGATGTACATGGATGATTTGAAGCTGTTTGGTAAAACAAAAGCTGAATTTATTAATTGAAAACACAAAAGAATTCAGCCAAGACATTGGTATGCAGTTTGGAATTGACAAATGTGCAGCAATAGCAATTAAAGTAGGCAAGATCATAGAAGAAGATGGAATAGAACTAGAGAATGAAAATATGATAAAGGCAGTAAAATCAGAAGAAGGCTACAAGTACTTGGGGATTTTAGAGGCCTCTGACTTAATGCATAATAAAGTCAAGGAATTAACTTCAGCCAAGTATATTTGGCAAATTTGTAAGATATTAATGTCCAAATTGACTGGAGGAAATATCATAAAAGCCATAAATACCTGGGCTATACCTGTGATTTGATACTCTGCAGGAATAATTAACTGGATCCAGATAGAGTTAGACAATTTGGACAGAAAAACAAGGAAGCTTATGACAATGAATCACCCTAAAAGTGATGTTGACCGATTATATTTACCAAGAGCAGAGGGTCGTCGAGGATTCCTACAAGTAAAGCAGACTGTGGAAGAAGAAAAACGCAGCTTGAATGATTACATCCAGAAAAGTGAAGAACCAATGATTAAGGAAGTAAATAAAGGAGGCCTTTTAAAGACAACTAAAACAAAAGCAGAATATAACAAAGAAATAATTAAGCAGTGAGCTGAACATTGGAAAACCAAAGCTCTGCATGGCCAATACTTGAAAAGTATTGAAGGCAAAGGTGACCAGAAACTAACTTGGAACTGGTTAAGATCAGGAGTACTGAAAAAAGAAACAGAAAGCTCTATTTTGGTAGCTCAAGAACAAGCCCTAGCCACAAACTGCATGAAGGCAAGAATTCAACATGTTACCACCAACAGCAAATGCCGCCTCTGCAATGAGAAAGATGAGACAGTTGACCACCTGATCAGTGGGTGCAGCAAAATTTCACAAACTGAATACCTACAATGCCATGACCGCATTGCTAAGATCATTCACTGGAAATTGTGCCAGAAGTTTGGATTTGAGTACAGCAAAAACCACTGGGAACATCAGGTTGAGAAAGTTTTAGAGAATGAGAAACTCAAGATCTTGTGGGACTTTAGGATTCAGACTAAAATTGGTCTTGGTCCAATTTGGTCCACAACACACCTGACATAACAATAGTTGAAAAGAGAAAAAGTATGGTTGATTGACATTGCAATACCTGGTGACTCACGGATTGAAGATAAGCAGCAAGAAAAAAATCACAAAGTACCAGGACTTAGGCAAATTGAAGTTCAGCGACTGTGGAAAAAGAAATTGTGTGTTGTCCTAATTGTAATTGGAGCCCTTGGAGCAATACCCAAAGGGCTACCCTGCTATTTAGAAATTCTAAATTTACCGGACTTGAACATTTTGACTCTACAAAAAACCACCTTACTTGGAACAGCTTACATCCTCCAATGATACATTAAGAGTTCCTAGGTCCTTGATTAGGACTCGAGCTACTGAGCTATTAACCAGCCTCAAAGGCTATGAATCTTACTACAGATTAGATGATGATGATGATGATGATGATGATGATGATAATAATAATAATAATAATAATAATAATAATAATAATAATAATAATAATAATAATAATAATAATTTTATTTCTATACCACCCTTCTCCCGAAGGACTCAGGGCGGTGTACAGACCATTAAAAGCACAAAACACAGACATCAATTAAAAATAATTAAAATTATTAAATAATTTTATCTCACATTAAGACCCAATATTTAAAATACCCAATTTAAAATCATTTACATTGATAACCCGGCCTGGCGGAACAGTAGGGTACTGAGGGCACTGCGAAATACGCGGAGGTCGGAGATCTTATGCATTTCTGGGGGCAGTTCATTCCACAGGGCAGGGGCTCCCACAGAGAAGGCCCTCCCCATGGGTGTCACCAGCCAACGTAACTTGGCCAATGGCACCCTGAGGAGACCCTCTCTGTGGGAGCGAACTGGCCAGTGGGAGGCTATTGATGGCAGAAGTCGGTCTCAAATGTACCCAGGTCCTATGCCATGGAGCGCTTTAAAGGTGGTGACCAACACCTTGAATCGCACCCGGAAGACCACTGGGAGCCAGTGCAGCTCGCGCAGGAAGGGTGTCACGTGGGTACAATGAGTTGCGCCCATAACCACCTGCACGGCCGCATTCTGGACCAGTTGGAGCTTCCTAGTGCTCTTCAAGGGGAGCCCCATGTAGAGAGCATTACAGTTGTCCAGACAGGAGGTGACAAGGGCATGAATGATCCTGTGCAAGGCGTCCCGGTCCAGAAAGGGCCGCAACTGGCAGATCAGGCGAACCTGATAAAAAGCGCCCCTGGCCACGGCCGTCATATACTCTTCTAAAGACAGCCGTGCATCCAGGAGGACATCCAGATTGCGAGCCCTCTCTGTGGGGGGCAGAGATTCACCCCCAATAGTCAGCGATGGCACCAGCTGACTATATTGGGACGCCAGAAGCCACAGCCACTCCGTCTTGGAAGGGTTGAGTCTGAGCCTATTTCTCCAGACCCGCACGGCCTTCAGGCAATGGGACATCACATCAAGGGCATCATTGGGGTGGTCTGGAGTAGAGATGTAGTCCTCAAATTACAACTACAATTGGGACTGAAATCTTTTGTTATTGAGTGAAGTAGTTGTTAAATGAGATATCCCCTTTGTTCAATGACCACAATCCTGGTTCTCCCAGTTGTGATTGTTAAGTAATTATGTGGTTTGTTAAGATGAGTGTGGGAAGAGGCCCTGACCTCAATTTTCGCCCTGGCTACAGGACCCACTGGTGCATGAAAAGCTAGCACAAGCTGAGAGGCCTCAGCTGACCAAAGGGCCCAGAAGCTCACATAAATTTTTCCACTTACTTTTATATTGCTCTGCAGCTGCTGACAGGTCCGCTTAGGTAATGTGAGATGTGGCCTTCTGACACAGACTGCCTCATGCCATTCTGCGAGTGGGCACCATTCTTATAATCATTTGGCAGCCTCCTTACACACACGGCTAGGCAATGTAACTGGCTGAGGCCTTCTGAATGTGATGGGGTGGGGATCATGATGTTAAGATCTGTTTCTGCTCCCTATGGAAGGAGTTCAATACCTCCAGCAGGTTCTAGAAATGGATGTCAACTCTTCATTTATTTAAATTTTGGGCATGGGAGAAACCTGAGAAAGTGTTCCTCTTAGAATAACAGGTGTAAATTAAAAAGATGTGAAAAAAAATCAGACGCAAATCTCCCATCTTTGAAGAAATAGATAATTGTCAGAAAATTGCATTAGAATTTTATATTTCTGTTTACTGTATGTGGTATATAATTCGCTATAAATTCTCTGTACAAACTAAGGAATTGGACATATTTTCAGCCTTTTATTCAAATTATATTTGGATTTATTTATACAGTAGTATGCATATGAACAGATGAACAGATTTGTTCATGAATTTATAATACTTCTGTAGAATGTTCTTGTATTAATAATATGAAAATATTTCCAGTATCTCCATAGAGAGGCTCAGAATTTTAAAAATTTCAAGCAAGCATATCCTATCTGGTATTTTCTTATTTATTTTCTGTATTTAATTAATCTGTAAGTAGTTGACCAGGAATTTTTCAGGACTGTATTTGAATCTTTTAAATATTGAAAGTTTGTGCTTTAATATTTAACTCATTTGTAGGTGGCTGACCATGAACTTGCCATCAGCACTGCATTTGAATCTTAACACTGAAAGTTTGTGCTTTAATACTTAAAGTTAACAATATTTGGATTTTAAAAACAATGTTTCATTTTGTTTATACCTGTGAGTTTGGTTCAGATTATCCTCTTTATTTTTTTATCTTTCAATCATAAAAAAGTATAAATTGTGACACCAGTCAGAATTTAGATTACAACTGAATTAAAGCAAAGAAAAAAACCTTGAAATGGAGATGAAATTTTGAAAGATTGGAGATAAAGAGAGAGAGTATGATTATCAGTTAGAAAGAGGGAAATTGATAAGTCAAGGGCCTTTTACTTCCAACTGATCCAATATTCTCAGAGCTCTTGTGGAAAGGTAAAAATTTAAAGAATTTTATGAGGTCTAAATCCTGACCCACTTCCTGGACTATTTGGAAAAGTTTGCTATGGCTACCGGGGTGTCGGGAGGGATGTATACAATTGTTGATGTCATGTTTAACTATGAAATGTCTAAGGGTGTAACTATGCAAGACCATGGTGAAATCTTGTTGGGGATATACCAAAAAGTGTCTGAAGAAACTTCAGGGCTTTATGATAGGTGGAAGCTTTATTCACAAAGTAAAAAGGGCATATACAACTTGGCACTAATGGGAAAAAGTAAAGATAGTGATAATTACAGCTTGAGAATGCAATATTTTGACACTGGTATTCTAGCTGAATTCTCGAGTGCTTCAACACCAAATTATGAATTTTTCAATATTATATTTTCTCCTTGTCTACTTAACAATGTTGTTTTTTGAACACTATCTTCAATTATCTCTCTTTTTTATTCACTGCAAAATCTCCTTTTTGCAATTACAGTTTTTTAATACAGATTATTATTTACTTTTTCTTTCCTGGTACTTTTTTAGTTTCATCCAAAAATGTTCAGCATGTGATTTCTCAGACTTACTCTTATGACTCAATTAAGTACATTTCATTTCATAGACCTGTTATTCTGGAACATTTGGATTTAAGACATTGTTAATATAAACTTTATAATATGTTTGTCACAGCACTTTATTATTCTCAGCTTGTCCATGATCTTAGCAAATATTTCATATTCTGTGATGCATTGCCATGGCTGACAGGCCCACAGAAGGATTTCAGATTGGGGAGGAAAAAGGTTTTAGTTTTTGTTCTGAATTTTTTAGCTGCTTTTTGTATGAGTCAATATCATTCTTTTGGTAATTGTTTTCAGATAATTACTTGGATATTTGTGATGGTTTTACTTATAATCTCCAGAATTTCAAGGTTTTCTAATGAAAGCCTATATTTAATGGCTCAACCAAGTCTAAACAAATACATATGTAATTATGTGGCTTTATGGTTGACATTTTCAGAGTTATTAATAAGGCTTTTTAAGTAATGATTTTCAAACATGTCTTGAGGACCAATTTTTCTGGAAAGACTGTATTTTTAATAGTTTCTTGAGAATAAATTGGCGTTGTACTGTACATGAGAGATAAAAAGAATACAGATGTAGGATCAATATAGTTTATGTCTGAAAACAATTACACAGAATTCTACACTTGCAAGCAAAAAGTAAATTAAATAAGCATACATGAAAACATTAACATATATAGCATAGGTAAAGCATGGGATTGGGAAAGGCAAACAAACAAAAGATTAACTTGTGCACTATTCTGCCAACCCCAATAGTTATATGTATTCATTAGTTGAATGATAACTGAGAAGAAGATAAATCAGAAAACAATGACTGTTGTGGAAAAAATAATTCATTTTCTTTTATCAAACTTATCAATCATAAAACAGGCTCAATTGCTAGAAAAAATTCATTAAAATTGGTTTAGATTTGTGGAGATGTTTATCCTGAATTTCATGAGTGCAATAAACAAATGTTGCTATTAAAGACAGGCATTTTATTATGCCAAATGTTTGAATGATTCTGATCAGTTCTCACGTGAAAGATATTCCAATCAAAACATGATTATTTGCTGATTAATCTTCTGAATTTCAGTGGGAAGATATGTGTAATATGCTAGCCTAAGAAACCAATCCATCTTTCATCAAGTTAGAACCTTAGTAGAAATATTGTGGCTCCCAACAGCTTAAAAATACATATATATATTTTGCAGATCCTTTTCACCCACTTCTGACTAAAGTTTTGTTACTAGAGGGAACCCCAACCTTGCAAAACAGCTCATCAGGAAGGAGGGGAAAAATGGATCTGAAGCCTCAGATACATTCATTTTTTAATTGAGGCAGTTTCACTGCTGGATACAATCCCCTGTATGTGTATGTCAGTGGAGTGTTTTTATTGTAGGTTACCTTTGCTCCAGCTATTATATTTTGTTTGCATTTTCAGGTATTTTATTTTCTATTATGCATGGAACTTCTCAGGAAAAAAACATGTAATTGTGCATGATCGTTCAATATAGTGGTTTTATTGGACAACATTTAATATGCCTTATGTAATCTTAGGTGACTCTCATACTAATTAATGTAAATTATATTAAATAAGTATCAGTAAAATTTACACACCCTTATTATAACAATAGCACTTAGACTTATATACCACTTCATAGTGCTTTACAGCTCTAAGTGGTTTACAGAGTCAGCATATTTGTCCCCAACAGTCTGGCTCCTCATTTTACTGACCTCAGAAGGATGGAAGGCTGAGTCAACCTTGAGCCGGTGTGATTCGAACTGCCAGATGGCTGGCAGTCGGCAGTCAGCAGAATTAGGCTGCAATACTGTATTCTAACCACTGTGTCACCATGGCTCTTTATTATGCCTCACAGTTTATAGTATAAACTTTTCTATACATTTAAACCATTCTTGATTTCTTGAGGATAAAATAAACATTTTTATTACTTCAGACCTACTTTGAGTTGGGTATTTTTACCCCCAGTTCTGTGAGGTAGATTGGGCTGAGTGATTGACTGAGCTAAAGTTAGAGTGATCTTCTATCACTGAGGGTAGAGTAGTACGTATGTTTTCCTACTCCCATCCAACATCTTAACCATAATGCCATATTGACTGTTGTTCTGTCTCCTGAAAATTCCAATTAAATTTTTCAACAGAAAGAACTTTGTACATTTTAAAATTGCAACTATATCTACTGGTGTCCCATAAATTGAATACCCTGACTGGCCTTTTATATGTTTTTTCAGTTGTAAATAATTTTTATTGTAACAGGATTTGAGACGACAACTTAGCATTACACTCAGCTGGGACTCAAAAGCATGCCTTATTTCTCTTAAACTTGTTCAATAAAATTTTCAGTAGTTTTCAGTCATCTGATAAAATATGACAAAATAATAATTGTTTATTATCCACTATTTGTGTATGTGATGTAATCATTCTTTTTCTGGGCTGCGTTGAGATGGAATTATTAATTTTTCTACCTATACTATAAATCAGCAAGACAGTCGACCATAAATTTGTAAGCAAACTGGAAGGAAAGCTGAACAGCTGAAATGATCAGATGGTACATGGCTATTACAAATCTTTTAAAGATTCCTTTTGTAAAATGAAAATAACAAAATAGAAACAATCTAAAAGTCAAGGAGGCCTTGGTTGGGAGGAGGTATATCTAGAGTGTGATTACAGAAGAAATGTTATTTGTATGTCTTTTGTATATAAATTATTAGAGTTCCGCTGAAAATAAGTGCACTTGATTAAAAAGGTCTGAAGGGAGTAAAAAATGAATGTACAAAATGAACACACACAAAAAAATGAAGGAGATTGCTTTCCTACAGATTATTTTTTGTTGTAATCAGAAAAAACTGAGTATTCCCCAAGATGTAACTTTTTAATTACTAATTGATTTTACAACCCCAAGAGCTGAATAAGTAGGAAAGGGAGAGAAATAAATCTTTCTGATCTGAAAAGAATATGATCAGTGTCATTGGAGATTAAAACTATAAACTGTTTTTTGTAAAAAAAAATAAAATAAAAATAAAAAGTGCAGAGCATGGCTTCTAGAATGCTTTCAAAATTTTATCAGTGTTGGTCCTAGCCAATGTTTCTATTTTCTTCTTTATTTTGAAGTAATATCTTGCATATATGTCTCTGTATTTCTGTTGTATTGTTGCATTGCCCTAGCTTATCCAAATGTGTCTACTGACAGGCTCCTCATTTCTTCTTCAGGGTTGTATGAGTAGGAGGGAGGGGGAAAATTCAGAATGGAGCAATTATGAACATTCATTGCCACTACCCAATTCCTTCTCCCATAAGGAAGCCTTGAGCAGGAGGCAATTAGCATATTTCTAGTTGTTTTATTAGTTCGTTTATATATCATTTAGCTGATAATGCTAGAATTAAAGTGTTATGAAACAGACAAAAAGAATATTGTGCCTTTAATGTCAAAGTTAAATTTGTTGAAGTCATTTATAGCTAAATACATTTGCAACATTGTGTGGCAATTTTTGTAGGGTAAGGAGCTTGGGTAAAAGTAAAAGAAGAATGCAGGTCCAGTATTGAAGAGTTATTTTGAATCAGAAGAGATTGTCTGGAAAATACCTTTATATAGCCAGAGTCCCAACTTTCTCTGACAAGGGAAGTTAATGGCTCCTCATTTTATTAAGTTGTGTCAATTTCTTTAGCTGATGGCATGATTTAGGGCTTGCATTCTCATAAGTTACACTCTGACTTTTTTGCTGCCTAAAACAGCAGCTACACATTCTGAGTCCCTTATCACTCCCAAATGGCTGATGACCTGTTGTCTCCTAAGCTGTGGGCAAATAGTCAGTTAGGTTTTAGCAGAGGAATTCATAACAAATTGGAAGGATTGTGGGGGGCAGTACTTCTTCTTGACAGCCTCTAGCCTGGTCCAACCCATTTTCAAATTCAATCTGTCTTTTGCTTATTTCTCCCTTGCCTCTCCAAACTGACTCTGTTCTATTCAGCTTTCAGAGAGCTATTGCATTGGTGAAGTCAGTCTTCACCAATGCATGTAAGGATGCAGGACATGTAACAAAGTGGGCAGGATTTTGTGTGATCAAGGCATCAAGCTTTTGACTCTTCCTCCCCAACAGATGTTCATTTTCTGGAAAATGTTAAGCAGTTACACATAATGTGATGTGTATATATAAGCCGGAACATTCAGCTCTGTGCATCCCTGACTATGACCTGCAAAATATATGTGGGTGCACACACTGTTTGATGAAAATTGAATGTTATATAAATAAATCAAATAAAACATTAAAAAAAAGATATGTGGGTGATCAAACATGTGTACATGTTTGTTGTTGGAATTTGTACTATATAGTTGCAGGATCTGCTTGTTTTTGCATTGTGCTTACCCAGTTCTTATAAGGGGGTTTATCAGCCAATTGTCACAGAATCTGAAAATGATTAGGCTGAAACGATGTCCCTGTCCCAGAATTACTCAGCTGGCTTCTGTGTCTGAGGCATGACTTGAACCTGTACTGTATGTCACTACTACTAATCTAGGATCTTAGTCACTACACGCCCTCTTCTCTGCATATGCGTGTGTGAGTGTGTGTGTATGTATCTGGGTGTGTATGGCATATATGTGTATGCATGTGCATATATAATAATACTCAAGTACTGATCTGAAAGATTTCTGGGAGTATATTTGAAATATAGGTATTCTTACTTGATGTATTTTACAGGAGCACATTATAGGATCCTTGCTGTGCATTGATATATTGTATTAGGTTGGTAAAACCAATTCTGATATATGCCATGCATTACGTTTATGAAAATGCCAGGCAGAAGACTTTTTAGGAATGATTCAGTCACAAGGGATCTTAGAACTATGATCCTTCTGCTATTGCCGCGGCATGTTTGATTTTCTTAGGGGAATTTTTTTGCAACAAGGCAAAAGATATGGATATGTTAAAAATGGCTTAGAGCATAGGTTTCTTTGATTTTTATGGCTTTCTTCCAACAGGAATAAAAATACAAGAATATTGTATTGAATTCTGCAACAGAGGACCCTGCAAACACTAAAAGAGTGGTAATGTCAACCATAAAAATGAACTACCTTTACATAAATGTAGATTCTCTGGAGAGAAGGTATTCCTAAGACATTTTACATGACATTCCTTATTGCTACATAAATTCAAAATGGCATTTTAGAAAAAATGATGATACCATGTTTACAATGCTGGATGTTTCTTAAGAAAAGGAAAAACCTGCTTCACTTGCAACAAATCAATACAAGCAATCTATATCTATTTTTGTATAGTGTCATAAACATACAAGTATTCATTATTCTAATTGTATTATAGCAATAGCACTTATATACCACTTCACAGTTCTTTACAGCCCTCTCTAGCAGGTGTATAGAGTCAGCCTATTGCCCTGAAAAATCTGGGTTCTCATTTTAACGACTTTGGAAGGATGGAAGGCTGAGTCAACCTTGAGCCAATGAGAATCAAACTGCCAATTTCTGGCAATCAGCAGAATTAGTCTGCAATTCTGCATTCTAACCACTGCAGAACCACGACTCTTATCACCATTTATCTTCAATTTTAAAATGTTTCTAGCTCCTTTTATATATTTGTTATTGACTACCTTCTTCATTTGGGCCTGCAACATATTGTTTGCTTCTAAAACATCCAAACTCCCTAAGGCAAAGTCAATGCTTTGATTTTAGTGCCATTGTAAAATTCAGTCCCATGTGAAGTAAGTATTCCATTTTAATTGATGGTTTTGCACACTTATTTAATTCAAACTTCATTTTGATATTGGCATTAAAGATTTGAACTGTATCTAAAAGCAATTTTCCTCTAGGTAAGCCCAGATCCAATCATCACCATAATCAATTTATCCTTGGTGGTGAATTTCAATCGACTCCTTTGGCAGTCAAAACTTCAATCATGGTGTATCAGCACACTGACAAGTATTCACTGCAGGCTTCCATTTCATGAACAGCAACTAACTTTTTCCTCACAGCAATTTCTTGTCCACTAAAATGAAATAAGAGATACCAAGTAACATGACAAAGTTGCATGTTATTTGTTTGTTTGTCATTTCTAATGCAATAGTACTGCCATTTGTTAGTGATACAGAGGTATTATTTTTCATTTAACTTGTATTTATTTATTTATTTATTTATTAATCGAATTTCTATACCGCCCTTCTCCTACCGGACTCAGGGCGGTGAACAGCCAGTTTAAAACCAATAACAATATAGTAAGTTAAAATGTTCTAAAAGTCCATATAAATTTAGGCTGAAAATACATCAATAAAACACTAAAACTCTAAAAATTTAAATAATTTAAAATAATTTAAAATTTAAAATATTTAAAAATAGGAGGGATCAGGCAAGTCCGGCAAGTTGGAAGAAATGAGTCTTCAACGCCCGACGAAAGGTCCGGAGGTCAGCAATAGTTCTCAGATCTGGAGGGAGATCGTTCCAGAGGGTGGGGGCTACCACAGAGAATGCTCTCCCCCTGGGGGTCGCCAGCCGGCACTGTCTGGCTGACGGCACCCTGAGGAGGCCCTCTCTGTGGGAGCGAACCGGCCGGTGGGAGGCAATAGGTGGCAGAAGGCGGTCCCGTAAGTACCCTGGTCCTAAGCCATGGAGCGCTTTAAAGGTGATTACCAACACCTTGAAACGCACCCGGAAATCAACCGGCAACCAATGCAGCTCACGCAGGAGAGGTGTCACGTGGGAGCGCCCTGTCGCTCCCATAATCCCCCGCGCGGCCGCATTCTGTACCAGTTGAAGCCTCCGGATGCATCCCAAGGGGAGCCCCATGTAGAGAGCATTACAGTAGTCCAAGCGAGACGTGACGAGCGCCTGAGTGACTGTGCGCAGGGAGTCCCGATCTAGAAAGGGGCGCAACTGGCGTATCAGGCGGACCTGATAAAAAGCCCCCCTGGCCACAGCCGTCGTATGATCCTCAGTCTGTCTTTTAGGGTAATACAAATGGTGCAATTGCTATAATCACTTGCCCCATTATGCCACCTAACAAATTCTCCCAATGGGTGATGAAATAGGGACTCCTCGAGATATGTAAAGCAAACACTGTACTATAAATTGAGAAAGGAAAAACTATAGTAGCTGGAATTTCCGGAAAGCTTGGAAGACAAGAACTAAGAATGAAGTGTGTAGTGCCAGCCATAATTTTGATTTTCACTTTTTTGGTGGATTGGATTTTTTTCTTTGTTTTTAACATTACATTAGGCCTACTTTACAACTTCATTATGCTTTTGGTTTTTTCCATTTCAAAATGTGGTAATCAGAAAGTGCTCGAGGAATAAAAACGTGTACTCCCAGTGCTGAAAATTTTAATGTTTTGTTTACAATTATTACTGTATATAGGCATATGCAAATATTGAATGGCATGATGTCCCAGAGGTAGAGCTCTTGCCTCATAACCAGGAGGCTATGAATTTGATCCTAGGTAGTGGTGGATATTTCTTTCTCTGGGTCCAAAGAGAAAATACCTGCTATGAGTTCCACATAAGCGTTAGGAAGGGCATCTGGCCAGTAAACGCTCAGTTCCATTCAGTCGCCTTGACTCCATGCAAGGGATTACAGGGATTATAAAGAAAAAAGAGAGAGAAATGCAAATATTAGCTTGCAGATGCAGTGAAGAAAATTAATTTGAAAATCAATGTATCCCAAAACAAGGTTGTTGTGTTTGACAGGTAAAATGAACAACTGAAAATTATACATAAATGAAAAGCAATTAAAACGAATAGATAAATGTATATAACTTGGTAAATGATTAGTATCACAGCTTTACTGAAAGAACGAAATGGTTGCTCAACTTTGCCTAATTTTATTATGGGGAATTACGAATGTATGAAAAGCATAACAATAATTTGAAAGCAGTGGGAATGAAAAGAGAGAAAGAGAAGGACAGAAGTCAAGAATATACAAACATTGAATACAGTATGAATAAAGTATGTTGAGATGGCATCTGCATGGACATCAAAGAGTCAAGCCAGTGCCTATGACCACATAATTAGAGATAGGACCTCAATTGTATATCTGCGGCCGCCATCAGGATCACTATTTTTGACCTCCACTTCCCTCCCCTCGTGGACAGATACCCCTATTATTTAGTCATATAGAGAGAATGAATATTAAGGTTTTTTTTTTTAAAAAATATTTTACTACTTTAAAATAAACCTTACTTGTTTTTAGGTGTGACATGAATTAAACACAATCTATTTTTCATCTATTGAGATTTTATCTTTGAACATGGAAGATTCTCCTGTATGTTTGATCTAAAAGATCTATAGTTGCAGTTGCTATATGGACATATTGAAAATTAACTCTGGAAAAAGTGAGGGGAACTGAATGAATTCTGAGCACGAAAGAAGGATGTTTCTGCCTTATAATAGCTGTTTCCTTGCTTCTTTTCTGAATGTAGAGCTACTTGGCTGATCAGCAGCCAGCATACTCTAAACAGCAGGATGAATGTGAGGTATGTAATAGAACTTTTATTAACAGGCCCATTGGCTTATGAATAATGCAGTTACATAAGTCTTCTCATGCTCTTCAGACTTTAAGCTCTGAATGCTCCTGTGGACCATTTAAAGCACTGGAACGTGCTATAACCAGACTTCTAGTACAGAAATAGGTTTCACCCCATTTAGTTTCATTATCCATATATTTGCTTCCCATAGGGCTTCTTTGTGAATTTCAAAAAAGGATGCTTTAAGTGAATTTTGACTATTATTTTACTAATTTAAGGTTGAGACCATTTTTAACACAAATGTTCCTATTGTTGCTTTACACTAAGGAGGAATTGTATGCAAAAGCAAACACCTGGGTACAATAAATCAACTTGAAAGGTGGCTCACTTTTCTATGATACATTATTATATTTTTATATTTCCTTTCTCAAAATTGCTGCATAAAGGACAAAGAGTCAAAATTCCTTTTGCTAAAGGGACTCTGCAAAAGACGTTAGAAGATTTGGTAAACTTTAATAGCAATTAATTAATGCCACTTGGAACCTATTGATAAGTGAAAGATGAATTCTCATTTTCTATCTTTATCTGCAGCATGAAAGTTTATCTGTCTTTTTTCTATCCTTGCTCTGAATTATTCATTTCTAAATCTCATGAGTTTCCAAATACATCCTGCAGCCTTTCCTGTCAGAATTTGGGGGGCACAAAAGACTTAATGTGTTTAGATAAGAAATGTCATATATGCATTCATATTAAAATTAAATGAGACATTACATTTGTGGATGCTTTTCTGGGGAGTTGAGGAAAGAAAAAAAAAGACATCATTGCTTTATGTAATTTGCTACATGATGCTTTCCCCATCCATCATCATAGTAATAATTTTAGAATATTAGACTATTTGCTCTATATAAGTATAAATGAATGATCTGTACAAAAAATAATTATAAACTAAGCCAATCTTATGATCAGTTGGATCAGTTCATCCAGAAGATGTTTTGATGAGTTGAGTTTGAGTGAAGCAGTTAAGGTATATATTTATTTTGAGAAGTTTCTATCCAGGGGTGGGTTCTAAATTGTTTTACTACCGGTTCTGTGGGCATGGCTTATTTTATGGGCGTGGCTTGGAGCTCATGTGACTGGGTGGGCGTAGCTAGCTGGTCATGTGACCCGGTGGCCATGGCTATGTGTATAGGGACTACTCAGAGGGCTGAAAAAAGTCATTTCTGACAGGTCCTCACACTTCTGATTGGTCCTCACACTTATGGCCATCCTCACATTTATGCCCATGCAGCATTCTTAACAACCATGTCACTCATTTCACAACTGCTTCTCTTCACCATGGTGATAAGATAGGGCAAAAAACGTAAAATGTGAGGATGGTCGTAAGTTCGAGGACTGGTCAAAAGTGCGAGGACCAGTCAAAAATAACTTTTTCAGCCCTCTGAGTAGTCCATAAGCACAAAACGACTATCCAGAGGGCTGAAAAAAGTGATTTCTGACAGGTCCTCGCACTTTTTTTTTATTGAAAAAGTTTTACAATACAATTTTTATCCCCATTTCCCACCCCCACCACCCCACCACCCCCCTTTCCCCCCACCCCTCCCCACCCCCCCTGGCTTCCATTACTAACAAAACATCAATTTTATACATCAATCATTATTAAACATTAAATATAGGTGAGATCCAGATAAAGTATCATAGATTTTAACAATAAGTAAAGTAAAATTACTCCAAAATATTTACTAAAAAATATAAAGTACAATTAAATTCGGATATATATCAATCTAAATTATAAATGCACAATTAAACCTCATTCATAAGTCATTTATAAAAACTTAACAAATATTCTTAAAGATTCCCTTCTTTTTATCCAAGACAGCAGTATAACCAATGTATGTAAATTTATTTCAACTTCATAATTATCTAAATAGTAATATAGTAAATATATTTAACATTATAAATTTTCTTCATTATAATAATTATAATAAAAAATAATTTTAAAGATAATTCTATATATATAATTTCTAGCGCATATATTATATATTATACCATACTAATAATTTCAAACCTTTAATAATTATAAATCAAAAACTAAATGAAAGTTCTTAGTTTGATATTTGTTCTGCACATAATCAACCCACTTCTTCCAGTCCCTAACAAAAACTTCATGGGTCCTGTCTTTTAGGTATGCAGAAATCTTAGCCATTTCCGCAAAATTAGCCATCTTTGATGTCCATTCTCCTATAGTAGGTACACTATCTTTTTCCAATATTGACCAATCAATAACCTAGCTGCCGTAATCATGTACAAAATCAGTCTCGTGTCACTCGGTGAGCAATCCTTAACTATACCCAACAAAAACAATTGCGGAGAAAATTGAAGCTTCTTTTTCAAAACGTTCTGCATAACCCACCATAATTTAATCCAAAATGCTTTCACTTTTCTGCAGGTCCACCAAATATGAAAGTATGTAGCATCCAAACAATCACACCTCCAACATTTAGGTTGAACATTTGGATACATACATGATAATTTCTTGGGATCTAGATGCCATCTGTAAAACATCTTATAAAAATTTTCCCTCAAATTCTGTGCTTGTGTAAATTTAACATTCTGGACCCAAATCTTTTCCCATGTTTCCAACATCACTGGTTCTGCAAAGTTTTGTGCCCACTTTATCATACAGTCTTTAACCAATTCACTCTCTGAATCTCTTTCTAACAATAGATTATATACCCTCTTAATATGCATCGGCCCTTTCCGTTTCATCTGGATCACCAAATCTTCTTCATGTAGCATTAGTCTAATTTTCTGGTCTTCTCTCTATCTCGATTGAAGTTGAGAATACTGCAACCAAGTTAAATTCCTCCCTTCTTCCAACAGAGTTTTCAAAGATTTCAAATTCCATCTGCCCCCATCATTAAAAAGCATCTCTTTATATAAAATCCCCCCGAGTGACTTTATATTCCGCATAACTTGCCCAAGATCCAACCACAAAGGTATTTTGTAATCCAATTTAGACTGGTGCTTCTTCCAAACTCTCCTCAACGCCTGTCTCAGTATATGACTGTTAAATACATTGTCCAGCTTGTCTTCATAAAACAGGTATGCATGCCAACCAAAGTTCAAATTGTGGCCTTCTATGTTCAAAATACCAGTTTTCATTGTTCCAAACCAATCACCCACTTGTGTCAACACTGCAGCTTCGTAATATAAACATAGGTTTGGAACTTTAAGGCCACCTCTTTCATGCACATCTTGCATAATTTTAAATTTAACTCTTGGTTTTTTCTCATTCCATATAAATTTATTTAAGCCTGATTGCCATTCAGCCAATATTTTATCACTTCTGAGCACCGGAATCATTTGAAACAGAAACAGAAATCTAGGTAGAACGTTCATCTTAACTGCTGCTATTCTCCCAAGTAAAGATAGTTGCAGTTTCTTTCAAGTTTCAAGGTCCTTTTGAATCTTATGCCACAAAACCTCATAATTGTTTTGAAAAAGTTTTATATTAGACGCTGCAACCTGAACTCCTAGATATTTCACCTTTGTAACTATTTCAAAGCCTGCCAACCTTTCTAGATCACGCTTTTGTGGTTCCAACATGTTTTTAACTATCATCTTAGTCTTCTTCTGGTTTAGTCTATAGCCTGAAACCAAACCATATTCCTCTACGATGTTTTTCATCTGGATGATTGATTCCAAAGGTCGTGTTAGGGTAACAACCAGATCATCTGCAAATGCCTTTGTTCTGTAATCCTTTTGCCTATTCCAGTCAGATTGTTCGAGTCCCGTAGTGAGTTCATCAAAACTTCTAAAGTTAAAATAAACAACAATGGGGATAACGGACAACCTTGTCTGGTACCCTTCTGTATATGAAAATTAGTAGTTAAGCTTCCATTAATAACCATTTGTGCTGTCTGTTCTTGATAAATTGCTGCAATTGCTTGTACAAACTGCTCCCCAAAGTCCATTTTAAACAGAGTCTTTTCTAAAAAATCCCAGTTGACTTGATCAAAGGCCTTTTCTGCATCCAAAAACACCAGCACCGCAGAGATCTGTTTATTTTTCTCAAGATATTCCAATAAATCTATAACTTGCCACACGTTATCCTTCATATGTCCACCCTCTATAAAACCTGCTTGATCATTGTGAATCACCTCTTGGATGACTGGCATCAATCTGTTGGCTAATACTTTTGCAAAAATTTTATAATCCGTATTCAGGAGAGATATTGGTCTAAAATTTTCTGGTTTTGAAGAACCATCTTCCTTTGGTATCAGTGAAATAAAGGCCGTCTTCTAGGAGGGGGGTATTTTGCCCCCCTGCTGTATAGTACAAAATAAGTCCTTAAGGTGTTCAACCAATTCTGATTGTAAAGTTTTATAATATACTGCTGTCAAACCATCCATCCCAGGAGCTTTAGCTATTTTCAATTGTTTTATTGCTAATAAAATCTCTTCAGACATTATTAATTGATTCATTCTTTCTTTTTGTTCACGTGAAATTTTTGTAACTCTCGTCTTTCCAAGATATTCATCAATAAGATCCTTTTGAATATTATCTGTACGATATAAATTAGAATAATAATCTAAAAAAGCTTGATGTATTGAAGTCTGTTGAAAAACTTGTTTACCTTTATATTCAATAGTATCTATTATACGAGAACTTCGTTTCTTTCTTAAAGTATATGCCAACCATCTACCAGGCTTATTAGCGTTGCAAAAAGTATTATGCTTACCAAATTGTAAATTAGTTGCCGTCTGGTCAGCCATAAGCATCTGAAATTGATCTTTCAAAAGTTTTATAGTTTCCTGCAATTTCTCATCAGTCGGATTCTTGATATATAATTGTTCTTTCTCCTTTATTTCTGACTCCAAATCTAATCTTGTCTTTTGTCGTATTGACCTGTACTTAGAGTTCATATAAATCAGTACACCTCTCATATAAGCCTTACTTGCATCCCAAACAACTTCAATAGGTGTACCCTTGTTCAAATTCAATTGAAAAAATTCTTTTACGTGTTTTTTAAGGTCAGCTATATTCTTCTCATATCTAAATAAATTCTCATTCATTCTCCAAGATCTTCTCTCCCTTTTACCAAAATCCATTTCCATCCATACCGAACTATGATCAGTCAAAGTTCTTGGAAAAATCTTAGTCTTAGTCGTTTTAGCAAGTAAATCAGAAGAAACCAACATAAAATCAATCCTAGAAAAGGATTTATGCCTATCAGAGAAAAATGTAAAGTCCAATTCCTTCGGATGGTGAATTCTCCATACATCCTTCAGTTCTAATTCTTCTTTCAATGCAAAAAATGTCTGTGGTAATTTATTCCCCCTCGCCAATGTCTTTTTGTCAAGAGTTGTATCAATCACACCATTCCAGTCTCCCATAATCAAAAAAGACTTATAATTCCATTGCAATATTTTATTATGTAATAATTTATAAAAAGTTTCTTGCTGCTGGTTTGGGGCGTAAATTCCAATCAAAAGCAACTGAACATTCTGTATATTTATTTCTACTGCAATATATCTTCCTTCATCATCCGATTCTACAAGTTTAGCTGGTATTCTTTTAGAAATATACAGCACTAATCCATTCCTTTTCACCAAATTAGAAGACATAAAATGTGCTCCAAATTTTGAATTTATCAAATATTTTTGATCCTGGGTTCTAATGTGAGTTTCTTGCAAACAAACATCATCATTTTTATACTGCTTTAAGTAGTGAAATATTTTCCTTCTTTTCTGTGGAGAATTCAAACCATTCACATTCCACGATAAAAATCTAACTGTCATCTGAAGGTTCCTGAAGCATTCCGAGCAATTGCCTAAGACTCTGTTCAACGGCAGAGGTCTTTGGTCTCGCTCCTCCCACTGCTTCAGATTTCTGTATTTTCCCATTTGCCCCCCTCCTCTTCTTGTGGCATCATGGACCTCTGCTGTTTTTGCTTCTCTAGTCTTTGCTTCTCTGCTGCACAGGTTATGCGTTGATCTTTTGGTTCTTGCATCAACAGTTCAAGGTCCGGATCCACCTCTCTTGTTGCTCTGGAGTGCTTTGTTCTGGGCTCTGGGAGGTCTGCAAAAAAATCCTCTGTAAAACCACCTACTTCTCCTAAAATTACTTCCCTTGCTGTTGCTCAAAGTGCCTGTTGTTCTTGTTTCCTTTGTAGTTCTAAAATCCCTTCTTCATAATCCTTATCTTTAGAAACTCCTTCAGATGATAACAATGTGGATGAACATGGTGGTGTTGGAGATCTTTTAAGAATGTTCTGGTAGAAATGTTCTGCTTTTTCCAGCGAATTTAGACGGTATCTTACATCCTCATATCTCAAAATAATTCCAACTGGAGCATCCCATCTGAATGGAATCTGACGCCTTTTCAGTTCATTTACCAAAAAACCATAGTCTCTCCGATCTCTTAACATTTTGGGTGGTAGCTCTTTAAAGATACCAATTTGATTACCTTCAGCTTGAACAGAGGTATGAAAAGAACTTTGCAAAATGTCATTTCTCAGCATTCTATCAGTAAAATAAATCACAACATCTCTAGGCAAATTCCTTTGTCTTGCCACACGAGAGTTAACCCTATAGATCTTGTCAATTCTTTTAGCAATTAACTCTGGTTCCAACTTTGAGATTTTGGCCAGTACATCCACACAGGCTGCCCTCAAGTCCTCTCTATTATTCTCTCTCAGTCCTCTCAGTCTTAAAGCGAACTCCATAGAATGAAACTGTAACATGGAAATTTCATCTTCTAACCTCTGATTCCTCACATCCACCTTGAAAAATTTTTCTTCCGCTGCCTTCCTGCTAGTTTCCACTTCTAAATTTAAATCATCCACTTTTTTCTCCACCACCACCAACGCATCTGTAAAAGCAGTTACTACTTTAGTTACATCCTGATTTAACTTCTCACTTTTTTCTTTGACAAACTGCTTCATTTCAATTTGATTATTCTCTATCTTTTCATTCAAATCTTTAATTTGATTAGCGAGAGTTGCTGTTAAATTAGCCATAAAAGCTTTCAAGTCCTCATTCCCACTTTCTTGAGTTTGACTCTGAGACTGTGTTAATGGCTTAGCTGGCTTTTCCTTTGTCTGGTGGGTAGGGGAATCCCCACCAGCTTTCTTTGAAGCCATGCCTGGGCACAATCTTAGTTTCTGAAAAAAAGAAAATCTTCCTCCCTTTCCTGAAATTCCAGTTTTTCTCCCCAGTTTTGCAGAAAGGGGGGGTTAAAAAATTATATTTCTACTTTAAGATCTTGAAAATATATTCAGTTAGTACCAGGCAGGCTAGATCACTCTAATTAGCACTTTCACTTTCCACTTTCACTTCCTTCTTTTTAGCCAGACGCCATTTTCCATCCACTTTCACTCAGAGATTTAAACTGCAAACTTTTTTCCTTTAGTCCTTAAAAGGCTTAGAAATTCTTTTTAAAAAGTCCAGATATCACCTAAATCTTCAGTTAACAAAGGATCTCCATATGAAAGGTGGAGTTGCTCACGTCGTCTCGCTCTGCCATTTGACAGAGGTCCCTCGCCGTGCGGAGCTTCGGTGGGGTAGAAAGGGAGCCTTCACACAGAGCACCTTCCAGGCAAAAGGGAAACCCTGGCGGTGCTTCTGGGAGCTCTACCTGTTCCCCACCAGCTCTGTCCTCTCTTCTGCTCGAAAAGGGGATTTTCAAGCCGCCTGCCGATTGCAGCGCGGCTCTAACACGCGGCGAAGCCGGCGGCTATGCATATGGACTACTCAGAGGGCTGAAAAGGTTATTTTTGACTGGTCCTTGCACTTTTGACTGGCCTTCGCACTTATGACTTGTCATCATTTATGCCCATTGTAGCATTCTTAACAACTGTGTCACTCATTTCACAACTGCTTCTCTTCACCATGGTGACAAGATAGGGCAAAAACGTAAAATGTGAGGGCAGTCGTAAGTTCGAGGACTGGTCAAAAGTGCAAGGACCAGTCAAAAATAACCTTTTCAGCCCTCTGAGTAGTCCATATGCATAAAAGGATACAGCAATAGACGGGGATGAAGGAAGGGAAGGGAAATTAGAGTAGGAGTGAGGGTAAGAGAGGAAGGAAGAGAGGAGGAGAAGGCGAAAGGAAGAGGAAGTAGGGAGGAGAAGAAGAGGGGGGAGAAGAGAAAGTAAGAAGGAAAGAAAAGAGAGAGGTGGTAGGTTTGAGGAGAAAGATTACTGTACAATAAAAAAGATGAAAGGGAAGAAAGCCAACGCCAAACAAATATAAAGATATTAAGATAAAAAATGAATTGTTAAACTTTAAAGAATAAAAGAGAACAAATATGAATAAATAGAAAATGTTTCTTTTTTGTAAAACTTTTCAATAAAAAAAATAACAAACCAAATAATTTCCCCCATATATTCCTCCAAACCACAACTTAACCATTTCTGCTTTCAACACAATATATAATTAATGGTATCTCATTTATTACAATTCTCTAGTTAAATAGAGCTTTTTTTTCCTTTTGTGTTTTAAAATCTTGAACTCTCCTCTTTTGCCCTAAATTTCCCATTGTTTGCAGTTTTGCACCTACCTTTTTTGGTGAGGAAAAAGAAAAAGAAAACTCTCTCTGCCTCATTTTGTCACGTTGCAGCAAAGACCCTGCTTTACTTTCAGTTTCCCTTTTTTAGCATAGCTAGGGGAAGAAAAATCTGCTCCAGCATTGTTTGCACCTAGCAAAAGATCCCTACGCAAAACAGCTGAGAGCAAATCAGCTGAGAGCCAGGAGGCCGATCTAATCAACTTGTGGTAATTAACCTATGCTGAAGCTGAAAAGGGATGTTTTTTCTATTTTTGCAGGCACCCGTCTACTCATTTGTTTTCTTTTAATGCTGATCAGCTGTAGGGTGGCCCTTTGAAGCCTGGCAGCAAGAGTTTAAACAGGTTTTTTCCCTCTAGCCATCAGCTGGGACTCAAGAGGCAGCAATAGATTGGGAGTGGGCGGGGTAAGCGACTGGTAACCAGCCGGGAACAGGTTCAGGGGTGTGGCCAGCCAATCTTATTACTGGTTCTCCAAACTATTAAATTTTTTTACTACCGGTTCTTGCGATCCTGTGCAACCAGGAGCAACCCACCACTGTTTCTATCTTAGATATAGATATGGTCTATTGTACAAAAACTTTTATGTGATAGAAGTAATACCGTTTCCCCCAAAATAAGACATCTCCTGATAATAAGCCCAATGGGACTTTTGAGCGCATAGCAATAAGGCCAAGCGCTTATGTCACGGTTTCAAAAAATATTTTGGGGGTCTTATTTTTTGGGGAAACATGGTATATAATGATTCCCTAGCTAGAAAACTAAACTTTAGAATATTGAAAAAGCAGATGGATGCTCTGAAGGAATTGTAATAGCTTGCTTACTTCTGTGCTTGTTTATTATTATTTATTTTATTATTTATTTTATTTTATTGTATCTTGCCTTTATTATTTTTACAAATAACACAAGGCATTGTGAGCCTATCCAACACACATTCTTCCTCCTGTTTACACCACAATAACAACCCTGTGAGATGGGTTGGGTGGAGACAGTGATTATCCCAAAGTCACCCAGCTGGCTTTCATGGTGAAGGCAGGACTTGAACTTACAGTCCGCTGCTTTCTAGCCTGGTGCCTTAACCACTAGACCGAACTGGCTCTATTTTATATAATTTAAGTTTCTCTAAACTGCAGTGGTAAATGTTCTTCTACTAACAGATAGGAAGAAATAAATTGTACACAGATAGATCTGTTTACATCCAAAATTGACAGAAAGGCTGTGGATGCATCAATTATGAATGTGAGCAGAAGTGGGACTCTGACAGCATGGGTCATCGTGCTTTGATGGTAATGCTGAGCTAGAATTCTAGTGTAAAACTGGTTAGCAATGATCTGGTTTTGTATAAATCTGGCCAAGCTACTTTTTATTGCAACCAAAACCACTTGGGATAAAACTAAATTACTTGACCTATATGGGATGTGTAGTAAATAAATGTAATAAATCCCAAGCATTATATTGAATACATTCTCCTGCTGTTCTTATGCATATGACTGATTATTCAAATTAAGTTTCCAGTCTTGGAACTGATAAGAGCACAGGCAAAATATAGCATCAGGATATCACTGAAGATAAGAATAGGCTTCACTTAGAAGTTCGCAACCTCCCTGGCATGATCGATTAATTCAATATAAGAAATAATATTGAATCAGTTCCAACAGGAATGAATTAACAATCTGTTTCTAGATTTTGTAGTAAAGATTATTAATAGTAATAATACTCCACTGAAGAGCAAGCTATAAAAAAGAAGAAGAAAAAAGAATAAGAAATATAGTTCATTAAAAAGTAGGAAAGCTGGCCTTATTAACAGCATGTTGCAAACATCTCATATTCAAAATCCCCATTGGTCTCTGCTCAGTTTAGAGTTAACTCTGCATTAACCCTGGATCTTTCAATTAACCTCCTTGCTTTGTTTTAATTTGCTAAAAATAAGTATAAATGAAACCCTTAATTCACTTAATCAGCACAGGTCATTAATTTACCCAAAGTTGACAAATTATTTTTTGATCACGTTTTTCTCAGTATGTTGACTGCCCTACAAAATAAAACAAAATAAAAAATGTCATGGTTTATTATATAATGATTGGATTAGTTTGCCCTTCAACAATAGGAAGAACCTGACTGATTTAGGGAAGGATTAGACAGGATATTTTGATGGAAGTTCACCAAAGAATTCCAGGGCTATAGGAAAATTGGCAAGGAAGAAAAGGAGAGGCAAATCTGGAAAAAGGCAATAATGAATCATGTCCATACCAGTGGTGGATTTCAAAATTTTTTACTACCGGTTCTGTGGGTATGGCTTAGTGGACGTGGTATGGCTTGGTGGGCGTGGCAGGGGAAGGATACTGTAAAATCTCCATTCCCCCTCCAATCTAGGGGAAGGTTACTGCAAAATCCCCATTTCCTCCTGATTAGCTGGGACTCAGATGAAGAGAATAGATGGGGGTGGGGCCAGTCAGAATTTTTACTACCAGTTCTCCAAACTGCTCAAAATTTCCGCTACCAGTTCTCCTCTGGTCCATACTCTTTGCCAAGAAAGTTCTATATGTAGTTCATCTACTCATCAGGAGTCAAGCTGAATTCCAGGATATTTTTTTCGATAACAGAACAAAATTCTGATATACATCTAGAATATTAGATTGGGTAGATTAGCCAACTTTTACAATACTACCAACAGTGCCTTGAGGATAACTAGAAAACAAACCCTGAGAATTTTTGCTATGTGAGAAATATTTCTTTTAAAAAATGAGGAATTTTTTTGTCCAAAAAGGGTGAAGGAGTTGGATCTTAGGAATGAGATAATGTTGCAGCTCCAAAGACAGCTATCTTCAGCCAATTCAGGCAATATATATGAGGTCTAAGCTTTTTGGGTCAAAACAGTCCCTTTCACTACTCTCATTATCCTTGTAGTAATTATTATTATCATTACAGGTAGTCCTCGACTTACAACAGTTCATTTAGTGATTGTTTAAAGTTACAACAGCACTGAAAAAAGTGACTTATGACCATTTTACGCACAACCATTGCAGCATCCCCATGATCATGTGATCAAAATTCAGACACTTGGCAACTGATTCATATTTATGACTATTGTAATATCCTGGGATGATATTATCACCTTTTGTGACCTTCTGACAAGCAATGTCAATGGGGAAGCCAGATTCACTTAACAACTTCTTCTTCTTTTCTTCTCTCCCTTGGACCTTTATGGACCCTCAGGCTATGGTCGTGTTTACCCTTTATAATCAAGATGTACTCAGCAGCGAAGCTTCTTGGTCTGCGAGATTCCCCCCTCTTGCAGGCTTGGCCCTCCACTCTATCGAGGGCCTACCTCGATGACGGGTTTTGGAACCCTGAGAGGTGGCATGCCGCAAAGAGGGGGCTGCGGGGTTTTTTAAAATTGTCCTTGTCTAACCTTTTAGGGGGATGGGGGAGGGGAGGGAGGGTTATAGGCCGAGCTCGTCACAGGGGCCTGTAACGGGAGGCAGGGAACGGGGTGAGGAGGAGCTCGTCACAGAAGGGAAGGAGGGCGATCCCATCAGAGCCATGGTTGGGAGGGGCAGATATGGCGGGAGCAGGGGGCCCTATCATGTGTTGGGGGCACGTAGCTGCTGTCTCCAAACGGTGGCGTGCCTCGGCCCTCAGGACTCTTCTCGCTCCCCAAGTTGTCCAGAGTTACAGTGTCCGGGCCTGAGGTTGATGTTTTGTAATGCCAGGTCCGTGGTTAATAAGGCCCCCCTCATTTGCAACCTTATTCAAGAGGGGTGTGTGGACCTGGCAAGTATTATGGAGACCTGGTTGGGCCAAGAGGGGGGGTTCCCCTGGTGGAGATGTGCCCGCCAGGCTTCCATGCATTTCATTGGCCAAGGGCCCAGGGCAGGGGTGGGGGGGCGGCGGTCATTATAAGGGAAAGTCTTGATCCAAGGGAGACCACTGTACCTCAGATAGCCGGATGTGAGTCGCTCCTGGTGAAGTGGGGCCATGGTGTGCAGGTGGGCTTGCTGATCACATACCTGGCTCCCTGCCACGTGACAGCGGCCCTGCCCGAGCTTCTCAACGTTATTGCCGAGGTGGCAGTTGACACCCCCAGGCTCCTGGTCATGGGGGATTTCAACCTGCTGTCTGTCGGTGAGGCGTCTGGGTTGGCTCGGGAGTTTATGGCTTCAATGACAGCCATGGACCTGATACAATTAATTCTTGGCCCTAGTCACACAGGCGGACACACGCTGGACCTGGTTTTTGTCTCTGGTCAGTGGTTGAATGGCCTAGATGTTGAGGATATAGTCATTGAACCCCTGTCATGGTCGGACCATTCTCTCCTGAGGCTAGCTTTCTGACTGCTGAACCCTGCCGCAGGGAGGCGGAACCGTTTAGGTGGTTCCGCCCCAGGCGCCTGATGGATCCTGATAGGTTCCAGAGGGAGCTTGGGCCAATGCCCGAAACTCTGGCTCACGATTCGGCCAAGGACCTGGTGGCCGCCTGGGATAGGGCGGTCGCCGGCGCCCTGGACCGAGTCGTGCCTTTGCGGCCTCTGACCTGGCACCGAATCTGCCTGGCTCCTTGGTTTTCTGAGGAGTTGAGGGAGATGAAGCGCTGGAAAAGACGCCTAGAGAGTGGTTGGAGGGCGAGTCGATCTGAATCCGACCGAACACTAGCTAGGTCCCATGTTAGGACCTATTTGGTGGCGATAAAAGCGGCAAAGCATAATTACTTTTCCGCTCTTATTGCATTGGCAGATAATCGCCCAGCCGCCTTGTTTAGAGTGACCCGCTCCCTACTACATCAGGGAGCACGGGAGGACCTCTTGCAAGGGCGGCCTGAGGATTTTGCACAGTATCTGCACGATAAAGTCGCTCAGATTTGGGAAGGCTTGGACTCTGACTGGGTAGATTCCGGCAAGGTGACTGAGGCTGGTCTTGAGAACGTTATCTGGGATGAGTTTGATCCTGTGACTTCTGAGACGTGGTCAGGACTTTGAGGAGACTAAACGCAACCACATGTTTATTGGACCCGTGTCCTTCCTGGCTGGTACTGGCCACTTGGGAAGTTACACGAGGTTGGCTCCAGAGGATTATAAATGCTTCTTTGAAAGAGGGTTTCTTGCCTGCCGCCTTGAAAGAGGTGGTGGTGAGGCCCCTCCTCAAGAAGCCTTCTCTGTTTTGGCAAATTTTCATCCTGTCTCCAACCTTCGCTTTATTGCGAAGGTTGTTGAGAGTGTGGTTGCGCGACAGCTCCCACAGTACCTGGATGAAACCGTCTATCTAGATCTGTGCCAGTCCGGTTTCAGACCTGGGTACAGCACGGAGACAGCATTGGTCGCATTGGTGGATGATCTCTGGAGGGCTCGGGACAGGGGTTGTTCCTCTGTCCTGGTCCTGTTAGATCTCTCGGCGGCTTTTGATACCATCGACCATGGTATCATGCTGCGTCGGTTGGGGGGTTTGGGGGTGGGAGGCACCGTGCTGCGGTGGTTCTCCTCCTATCTCTCTGACCGATCGCAGTCTGTGTTGGCAGGGGGGCAGAGGTCGACCTCGAGGTGCCTCGTTTGCGGGGTGCCACAAGTTTCGGTCCTCTCGCCACTCCTGTTCAACATTTATGTGAAGCCGCTGGGTGAGATTATCCGTGGTTTTGGGGTGAGTTGCCAACTGTACGCTGATGATACTCAGCTGTACATCTCCACCCCTGACCACCCCAATGATGCCCTCGAAGTAATGTCCCAGTGCCTTGAAGCCGTGCGGGATGGGGAGGAACAGGCTTCGTCTCAACCCTTCCAAGACCAAGTGGCCGTGGATGCCGGTGTCCCGGTATAGCCAGCTGGTGCCATCGCTGGCTATTGGGGGTGAGTCATTGGCCCCCACAGAGGGGGCTCACAACTTGGGTGTCCTCCTGGATTCACGGCTGTCTTTGGCAGGACATATGACGGCCGTGGCCAGGGGGGCCTTTTATCAGGTTCGCCTGATGCGCCAGTTGCGCCCCTTTCTGGATCGGGATTCCATGTGCACGGTCACTCATGCACTCGTCACGTCTCGTCTGGACTACTGTAACGCTCTCTACATGGGGCTCCCCTTGGGGTACACCTGGAGGCTCCAACTGGTCCAGAATGCGGCCGCGCAGGTGATTATGGGAGCAACAGGGCGCTCCCACGTGAACCTCTCCTGCACGAGCTGCACTGGCTTCCGGTGGTCTTCCAGGTGCGCTTCAAGGTGTTAGTTTTGACCTTTAAAGCGCTCCATGGCATGGGACCGGGGTATTTGCGGGACCGCCTGCTGCTACCGATAACCTCCCACCGGCCAGTACGCTCACACAGAGAGGGCCTTCTCAGGGTGCCATCAGCCAAGCAATGTCGGTTGGTGGCCCCCAGGGGGAGAGCCTTCTCTGTGGGGGCACCCACCCTATGGAATGAGCTGCCTCCTGAAATTCATTTGATCCCGGACCTCCCCGCTTTCCGAAAGGCCCTTAAGACTTATTTATTCCAACAAGCCGGCCTTGCTTGATTGATTTTAATGGGGTTTTAAAATTTTTGGTATTATTAATTTCTGGGGTTTTAAATTGGGTATTTTAACGGGGTTTGAGACTTTTATTTTGGAACGCCAACGATTTAATCTAATTTTAATTTTTTTTAATATTTGTATTATATGTGTTTTAATTTGGCGGTTCACCGCCCTGAGTCCCCCTCCCGGGGAGAAGGGTGGTATATAAATTGAAATAAATAAAATAAATGAAATAAACAAACTTAACAACTGCAGTGATTCGCTTAAGAACTGTGGCAAGAAAGTTTGTAAAATGGAGCAAAATTTACTTAACAAATATTTCATGTAGCAACAGAAATGTTGGGCTCAACATCTTGGTCATAAGTTGAGGACTACCTGTACCAGGGGTGGTAGTCACCTACCTTCAGTACTGGTTCACAAATGTGAGTGTGCGTGCCTTCTCCACACATGAGCATGCGCAGAAGACTCAGGGAATGCGTAGAGTGTCAAAAATGGGACGTGATGACCGCTTGAGCTATCGGATCACACGATCCAGATAGAGCCAGCTAAATTTCACCACTGACCTTTATTGCTATCCTCAAGCAAGAAAAAAGGGGAAAGGACCACAATTTTGAGAACACATCTATTCCACGGTGCAAATAAAATACTCTTATCTTCCCATCCTATCATTAAGTTGGAAGAAGAAATAAGAGCATGTAATTTTTGTCTTATGAAATTATTTTATAGGTAAACAAATTAGGGAAAGAATTCAGACTACAACTTTTGGGATTGTTTCCTTACACTTCAAAGCAGCTCCATTTTGGGGAATGTAGAGAAAGAGGCTTGGAATGGTATAACAGAAAAAATCCAGAGCCTTTATTCACCTGTCTTTCTCTTTGGAATGAACAAAATATTTTTCCCCTGGATTTACTGCTGGTGGAGTAGTTAGAATGCAGTATTACAAACTAACTGCCCATAGCCTAGAGTTTAATTCAGATGAGCTTAAGGTTGTCTCAACTTTCCATCCTTTCAAAGTTGGTAAAATTGTTGGGGGCAATATGCTGACATTATCAACTGCTCAGAGTGCTAAAAGCACAAGGGAGTGGTATATAAGTCTATCTGCTATTGCTATTCTCCAGTCCCTGGCTGGATGTCATCATTATTGAACTCAAGCTTTATTTAACTTCTCCCACATTAGATTTGATCAATTTCAATTCTGATGATGGACAGACAGATAGGGTGCTAAGTCTCTTTACAGTATTCTTTCTAACATTAAGTTGAAAAGAATAAAAAATTTTTGAAATGTGGTAGCCACAATGACACAAAGTATGTACATCTGTCTGTCAGTATGTCTAAGACTGAAATTCTCAGCATATTTATCTGGAAGTACCAATACTTTGGAACCCAATTTTACTTCTGAATAATTAAGTTTTGTATTAACCTTGCTTGGGTTGATACCTGACTACCAACTAGTTTCTTGGCATCATCTACACCAGGGATCCCCAACCTTTTGGACCTCCAAGGGATCACCAAGTTCATAATTTTAAATCCTGCGAACCAGTAATACGAATCCAGTGCGCCACTTGCTGAAGCACCTGGACTCCCAGTGACAGGATGGGGTCTTTCAGGCACTCTCCCTCCTCTTTCTCTCTCTCTCTCTCTCTCCCCTCTCTCTTTCTCTCACTCTCCAATTCTTTCTCTCTCATTCTCTCTTTCTCTCTCTCCCCTCTCTCTTTCTCTCTCTCTCTCCCACTCATTCTCTCTCATTCTCTCTCTCTCATCTCTCTTTGTCTCATCCCCACACACTCTCTCTCTGTCTCATTCTGATTCTCTCTCTCTGATTCTCTTTCATTCTGTCTCTCTGATTCTCTCTTTCATTCTCTGTTTCTCTCATTCTCTCTCATTCTGATTCTCATTCTGATCTCTCTCATTCTCTCTCACTCTCTCTCATTCTCTCTCTGATTCTGTCTCTTTCTTTTTCTCTCTCATTCTCTCTTTTTCATTCTGTCTCTTTCTCTTTCTCTCATTCTCTATCTCTGTCTCTTTCTCTCTCTGTCTCATTCTGATTCTCTCTCTCTCTCTCTTTCTCTTTCTCTCTCTCACCTCTCTCCCCCTTTCTCTCTCTCATTCTCTCTGATTCTCTCTCTCTTTCTCTCTCTTCCACTTTCTCTAATTCTCTCTCACACACTCTCTTTCATTCTCTCTCATTCTCTTTCTCTCTCTCCTCTCTTCCGCTCTCTCATCTCTCTCCCCCTCTTTCTATCTCTCTCTCTCTCCCACTCTTTCTCATTTTCTCTTTCTCTCTTTCATTCTTTCTCTGTCTTTTTTCTCTCTCTCTGATTCTCTCTTTCTCTCTCATTCTCTCTCTCTAATTCTCCTTCCCTCTCTCATCTCTCTCCCCCTCTTTTTTTTTCTCTCTCTCTCTCTTCCACTCTTTCTCATTCTCTCTCTCTCTTTCATTCTCTCTCTCATTCTCTCTCTCTTTCTCATTATCTTTCTTTCTGTCATCTCATGTCTCCCCGAGAGACTAAGGTGCACGGAGCACCAACAAGGGCCAGAAGAAATGGCTGTGAGATCCAGCAAGAGACGAAGCTTTGCTCCCGCTCTGGAATATGGAGCAAATCTCTATCCCCATCCTTCCCTTCTCGGGCCAGGAAAGGAGTGACTGGGAATGGAGGGTGAGAGGCGGGGACAGCCATTGGCAGGAAGCTATAGTAGAGTGAAGAAACAGCCCAGGATTCCTGCCACCCGTTACTTCGGCCCACCTGCACCGCCACCCCCCCTTGCACCATTACCTCATTCCGGCTGGTGAGGGCTGCGCTCATAGTTGTAAGTTGCATGAACCTCCCTCTACAGTGGAGATTTACAACCCCACCATGAGCTGCCTGGCCAGTCCATATTCCAGAGCTCTAGCCACAGAACTGGCCATTGCTCCTCCACCTGGGTGCGCTGCAGACCACCAAAATTTTTCACGGACCACCAGTGGTCCGTGGACCACCAGTTGGTGACCACTGATCTACACTGTTAGTCAAAGGTGTCTCACCCTGCCACTGTCTCATCCTGCCACTCAGAAGTTCACCCAATGTCTGATTTTGAATCTTTTATTTTATTGTCCTTGCCAGTCTCTGCCTCAAGGAATAATCATTATTGTTCAGAAGTTCTGTTTAGAGTTATCGTATTTTTCTATGGACTGCTTCCTTATCTCCCCCATGACTTTTAGCCTTCTCCATACTGGACATCCTCAGAGATCTATGTGCTAAGTAGAGTGACTTGCAGGAATGCTTTGCAAAATTCTTTCAGTTACATGATGATTGGTTCCTTCAAATTACTACGACAATAGTACTAGCATATTAATTTATGTTTAAAGTTGACAAAGCAGAAACCAAACACCATTAAATATGAAACAGATTCTATTCCACATAGAGAGCTGAGACTGAGAATTGAACTTTGGTTTGAAGGACACTCTGACTCAATTTCTCACATGTCAATTAGCAAGAAATGTAGGAGGAAAGTAAAAAATTCTGAAAGAGAAGGAGCAGGCAGCAAAATGGAAAGAACAGGGGAGAGGAGAGGAGCGGAGAGGAGAGGCAGGCATCCCTTTTTGCATTTCCAAGAATTTATAGAGACAGGAATTTCAGTTTTCAGAATAAGGAATTTAAAATGGTAAAAAGGATACCTTAACCCTAAAATTTCTGAACCCCTTCTAATAAATCCTGGCTTTCAACACATTAGTATACAGCTTTTGTTTTGCCACATTAAGTCTTATCAGATCTTTATGCCAAGAAAAGATGGTACTTTTTGCGTGAAAAAGTACCATAACAAGCAATATGGAGGCAGATAATTTCAAAAGTTGATTCATACTTTTAACTTCCCTTCTGAAATAGTCAGAACTCCCCAGCCAGCATGTCATTGAACATTCATTCCACTTGCAACTCCCCTCCACCTATTTTCTTTTTTCTTTTATAATGTGGAATGTAGGATTAGAAGACTTGTAGTTTGGATACTTCCTTTTTTAATTAATTATTTTCCCCATTTTCCTCTTTTTTTCACATTTTTTAAGCTTGGAAAATAGAGATGCCAAAATAATCAAAGGATTGTTCCCCCCCTCTCTCCCTCCCCCCCCCCTCTATATATATATCAGGGGTGAAATCTACTTACCTTTGTTACCAGTTCTGGTGCTTCACTTGCGTGCACACACCACAGGTCCATGCAGACCTTCTGTGCATGCAGACCTTCTGTGCACATGCACAGAAGGTAAAAAACACACCCGGCTGGGTGGATTGCCGAACCACCAGCAATTGGGTGATTGGGTGATCCAGTCCAATCTGGGAGCATTTCACACCAGGTTTTTCCTATGTAACCAATATTTTTCTGCAGCCCTGGTTGAGTGAAATCACATTCACTACTTTCTGGGCTTTTTTTCTTCTGGCAGCCAGCAAGCCATTAGCTGCCTAGTGAGAGACTTATATAGATCTATTTCTGGCTCATTAGCCATCATCAATAAGCCACACCCACATCTCATGTATCCTCCCTGTAAAGGTGCAATATCTATTTTTGTAGGTTTCGTGTGTGTGTGTGTGTGTGTGTGTGTATACACACACACACAAAACATATAAACTCCTTTTACTTAAAAAAATCTTAGTGTTTTGTTTGACACTTCATAGCAGATTCATAGCAATTGTGATCAAAGAAGAAATAGCCCCATGCACTACCAGCATGTGATCATAGATGCCCTAATCAAATAGATAAGATTCAGGGTGGCAACTTCCAAAGTATCTTGACAAGGATAAATGAATAACCTTGAAATGTATTGTTCATGCTCCAGTGAAGCCAATGTATAAAGTAAAATCTTGATCTGCAATATAAATTATATGCACTGTCAAATTGAGCTCTTTTTTCATCCTATGTTGCTGTGTTAAACAATTTTGGAAGATTAGATGGATATTAGCTTTTGTGCCACTTTCTTTCATTGACCTCCTTGGAAATTGCAAAAAAATTCCTTGCCAAGTCGACTTGTAGTTAAATATCAATATTCTGAATTGTTTATTTATATAGCATAAAAACATAGGAGGAGATACTGAAGGTCATGTGTTCTCATTTTGGAACTGTTATAACAATTGAGAAGTTTTTTATCTATATTCCTACTGTTTGATGCCTATTGATTTTCAAGGCATGTACCCTAAACCATCCATCACAACAAACAACAACTAAATTCTATTGACATGAATGGAAGTGACAACTCATTCTAAACCAAATTTACCTTAAATATTGAATTGAACATTTTAGTTCACTTGATTTCATTGGAAACAGTAATAATTGACAGTTCTAAATTGCAACTTCTTTATCTGGAAAATACCATTATGATGATGAATGAGAAAAATTATCATATTTCTTTAATTCTACTGTGGCAATTTTCCACTTTCCGTTAGTTGACCTCAAAATTTCAGTCCTGGGAATAACTTTCTAATGTTGACTTCATGAGCAGTACTATCAAGTAATTAATTTTGTAGCTAAAGATTTTCTAGTTGGATCTCTGGTTTTCCATATTCACACATTTAACTTCTATATGGGGTCTGTACACATTGCCAACTGCTTGTTTTACATCCCATGATCTGCAGTGAATATGTTAAAGGGATACCAAAACTTTTTTAAAAAACTCCACTAATTAAAATATTTGCAGAACAAGATTTGGTGACATCTGCATTCTCAACTAACCCAACCATTCCCCCCTCCCCCCAATACAGGCAATATTGATCTTATGGAATATGTTCAATGAGATCAAATATTCTATTTCTTCCCACGCTGATGAGAGGCAGATTACTGGCTGCCAATAGCAGCTACTCTGCTGCTCTCATGTGTATCAGGCTTCTTCTTCTTTATTTGTTCTGGAGGGTGCCTGCTGTATTTCAGATCCTAGCTACCATGTATTTTCTTTTGGAGAGAGGAAATGTAAGACATAGATTCATATCCCTGTGTCCTATTAATGAAAGAAGAGAGTCTTGGCTAGGTGATCCTACTGATCAGGAGTGCCAGCTCGTTTCTGGAATACACTAGTGGACAGCTTGTAAGACTGACTCATTAATAGAACACACATCTGATCCAGCTTGGTCTTTCTTTGGAGTAAAAAAATATTATTTTGCAAAATATTGTAGTATTAGAACAGATATAAACTTATTCCACTTTATCACGTAACTATAACACTTATAGTTATAGCTATAACTAATAACAAGACACTTAGGAAGAGGATTAAAGATACAAAGGTCACCTCATTCTAATATACTCTTTGATAAATGGGGGCTAAAGTCTACATCCCATTTCCATGATTCAGTAATGCAACTATCCTTGCAATGCATCTGACTAAAGAAACTTAGAGAATCTTGCCTTCTTGGTTGTGAGAAGCAACTAAGGGATTTGACAGGAGAGGAGAATTTCTTTATTTTCCATATATGATGGGTGACACAAAAGTTGTCTTTCCAACAACTTGTTTTCCTTAAAAACAAACAGAAAACAGAGGAGAAATTCTGTTAAACTAGTGCGGCCAGTCACATAACCTACTACTAACCTCAAGCTGGAATCTCAGACCAGGACAGCATTGTGTCCTGAGAGCCTTTCTGTCCCTGTTCAAACAGGCAGATTTCTTGAAAAGATCAATCTTTTTTTTTTTCAGTCCATGATAAACATAAGCCATAAAAATAACAGAATGCAAAGAAAACAACACAGTAGAGTCTACTGTAACCAGACGCCTTCTTTCCACAGCCCCCCAAAAGAAATCCAGACAGTCTTGTCTTGCCCATGGCCAAGAGGACTTTCCATTTTTTTGAGAGCCACACCAGGCTTTATGAACATATGAAGGTCCATGTACCAAAAACTGGCACTGTTTTGTGGGGAACGGGAGTCTTAAGAAATAAAATGTTAAGATGATTAGAACATCAATTTTTCTCCTTAATTATTCCACCATCAACAACACCCCTCCCCCCCAAAAGTGATGTTGATTGATTTTATGTTCATTTCAAGCCATATTACCGTATTTTTCGGAGTATAAGAGGCACCAGAATATAAGACGCACCTTAGTTTTTGGGGAGGAAAATAAGAAAAATGCTAATTGGCAGGTGGATCAGCCTCCTGGAATACACCCAATCAGCTGTTCCCAGAGGTGAATTTTAGCAACAGGTTCCTTGGTTGTGAGCTCCATGCCTTGCATTTTTTTGCTTTTTTTTTCTGCCTCTGAAACTTCTGAAACTCTGTTTCAGAAAAACTTTTTTTCCTGACTCTGAAAACTTCCAAAATAGAGCTTCAGAAAAAAAAAAAATCCTCTGAAGCTCTGTTTGGGGGCTTCTTTTCTGAACCTTCATTTCTAATGCTTTTTTCAGCCTCTGAAATCTCCGTTTGAGAAGCTGGACGGGGCTACATTTGGAGTATAAGGTGCACCCAGATTTTTCCTCTCCTTTTTTGGGGGAAAAAGGTGTGTCTTATACTCTGAAAAATACGCTATCTGTATCTGCATTCTAAAGAATGAGATTGTTCCCTTCCTTCTCCTTCACCTTACTGTGAAGCTATGTTAAGAATTTTTTCATAGTTAGGAATTGTTAAAAAAAAAAAACAGACCAGAAGAATTAGAACATCCAAATCTGGTGGGGTTAAAAGCACCAATTTAAATGAAGAAGATAGTGGCTATGTTTATATACTAATCTTAATACTTATTTTATACTATAAGGATCGGATATACACATGTGAATAGGTATATGTACATGAACATTTTGCAGATAATATTAATTATGAAATGGATGCTCCATGACAGTAACCACAATGTGGTGTGGTCTTAAGCCTGTATCCTCACATTTACTACAGCATACTGTCTCTCCTGTCCAGCTTCATTTCTGAAGAATTATGTGAAATACGAATCCATATACTTACTAGATAATTGTGCAGAACATTCATGCTATGTGCACGATCATATTATGAATGGGAGAAGTGTTGCAAGGAATAAAATGTATCAGCTATGTAACAGTTCATGCATCCATTATTTTACACTTGTCGTGTTTTGAACTTCTTGTCAACTACCTATATGTTCTGAACTTACTAGTGAACATTGAATGGCAATTCATTAAATATTTCAGGGGTGGGGGTAAGGTTGCAGTATGCGCCACTGAGCATTGCTAAAGAAAGAAGATGAAATGCACCTAATTAAATTTCTTCTTTCAAAACTCAGTAATACAGGCCGTTCCATTGATCAGTATTCCCTGATCCTAAGAAGAATATTTTTAGAGAATGTAAAACCTTGTAAGAGAAGTGAGGATATGAAAGTCAATTTCTCACACAACTTTTGCAGAGTGCTCTTAAAATCTAATCCAATGTAATATCAAACCACTTAGCATTTTTATCCCCAACTTTGGAGCAAATTGTATTTTGTGGTATTATTGCTTTCTTCTTTTTTGTGATTTGACCTAAGATTTTGTATTATGTCTTTCTAATCTAGCTGTTTTAGGAGCTTTTAATAAATGGAAATTATATATATATATATATATATATATATATATATATATATATATATATATATATATATGTGTGTGTGTGTGTGTGTGTGTGTGTGTGTGTGTGTGTGTGTGTGTGTGTGTGTGTGTGTTGGTCTTTGGTTATTCGGGTCTTCTCCTACATAGAATTGAAAGTATCTTGGCGACGTTTCGACGCAGTCTCATTCGTCATCTTCAGGCTGGTGTTCTCGGCTTCGTGCTTCCAGGAGCAATGTGAGATTGCAGCTGTCCCTTCCTTTTAACTGCTAGTGGGGGTGTGAGCTGATTGGGTGGGAGCTTGGCTGTGTTCTGATTGGGTGGAGGTGTGTTCTGATTGGTTAGGGGCTTGGCTGTGCTCTGATTGGATGGGGGGTTGGTTGTGCTCTGATTGGCGGGGGTATGTTCTGTTTGGGTGGGGGCTTGGTTGTGCTTGGCTTAGTCTGAGTTGCAGGGAGATTTGAGCTGGTGAGCTGCGTTGTTGTTTGGCTTCGTGTTTGTGGTCGTGAGAGCTTTTCATGGTGGGTGTTGGTCTGATTCATGTATGGATTGGAGGGGTTAAAAGTGGCTAATGATGCAGCTGCGGTCTGGCTTCTGGTCCTTGGTCGTGCCTCATTATCAGTGTGGGTTTGAGTCTGCTTTCTGCATGGATATGTGGTGATGACATCCTGTGTGGCTCTTGTGAGTGTGGGTCTGGTGTCATTCATCGTGTTAGGGACTCATTTGTCAATAAGGGCGGGTTTCCAAATGGCTGGTAGGCGGGAGGTATCATCTCGTTTGTTCATGCTGTGTGGGCATTTTTCTATCTCGATGGCTTCTCTGATTATTCTGTTATTAAAGCGTTCAGTTTTGGCGATAGTTCTGGTCTTTTTAAAGTCAATTTCATGTCCTGTGGCTTTAATTGACTTTAAATTGAAATTGAAACCCCACCCATCAAAATACAATTATCCATGATATGGCTCCAACCAGCTGTCAAATGGCCCATCAGAGAGGACATTACTGTATACATGATCTGATCCTTCCTGAGACCATCTCCACTCCTCTTGACATCTTATCGGCATATAGTCAAATACACATATTTGTAATCTTATGCATGCTCTTGCCCAAGTTCATCTTTATATAAATGGTTTATCTAGTCCATATTTTAAGTAAATTGTCTATCTGCTATTAATTTAATGGATTCAACATAATTTTAATAATTAATTGATTTAAAATTAATTTTCCTTCCAGTCCATCTTTAATCAATGAGGCTTCCATCCATAGTGCACATATGTTATTTACCCTGAATGAAGGGGAGAGAATATGGTAACCTCCCTTATTTCCTGTACTTTTATAATGTATATATGTAAGGTTCTGCTAGGCTATTTATCTGCAGACAGTTCTCTTGGCACTCCCTTAAAAAAAAATCATATCTTAGCAAATAAAACACAGGGTGTTATAGCCCAATGCCTTCTTTGGAGGTTTAAAAGAATGTAGCCTTGGATTTGGCAGTAGAACAGAAAATGATTTAGGGAGGCGAACCATGATACCATCCTGTGAAAAAGGGAAGTGTGACAAAGAAAACCCAAATAGCCCCATCATTTTTTTAGTATAAAACACGGTTATACTAAAGCAGTGATGGCGAACCTTTTAGACACCAAGTGCCCATACTGCAGTGTGGATGCCCAAACTGAAAGGTACATGTGTGCAAATGCATGCATGCGCAGACATGCAGGCATGGAAGCCTAGACATGCGTGCATGGATGCACGGACATGCACAAACGTGCACATGCACGACATGCGCACATGTGATTCAGAGACCTGAAGACCAGCTGACTGGCAGGAGGCAGGGCATCCTAACACCGGCAGTCCAGCAAGAGGTAAGATCTTTTTCTTTTGTGAGGTTCTGTTTTCATTTGCAGGGAAACAGACGCTCATGAAAGAAATGCCATGGAGATCTGACCTGGGGCGACGACACACATGCCAGCAAGAGAGGGCTCTGCGTGCTACCTCCGGCACACGTGCGTTCACCATCACAGTACTAAAGGTTTTAATTATTCTCTCATGTCACATTGAGCATAGACTCAAATGAGGAGACTGGCAATGAGCAGCCTGATCCAGATTTGCTGGTTGAACTATTGCCTGAGAAGCTGCCGGTAGAGGAGGTAGAGCTCTTCAGTAACCAGCAGACAAAGCTACCATCAGAAAATGTCAGTAGAAGAGCTCACCATTCTGAGAGGAGTGGAGAGCAAGAGAGCAGAACAGAGGAAAGGCATTCTGCAATGCTTGCAAGAAAGGAATCTTGCCTTTCCAAATGAGGAACATTAAGGCTACTTCTGTTTAAGGAAAGAAGCAAGCTTAAGCTTTTCCATTGCCAACAACCATCTGATTACCCAGACTCAATGTATCTTGACTAATTTGAAATCTCTTGAATTTTGACTCTGGACCAGGAGCAAGGAATCAAAATGTAGGAAAGGCGTGATCAAAACAGAGTTTTCAGAACTCTCCATCTCTTATCAATGGCTTTATTATTTATCAGGTTTGTATGCCAGCCAACTCTCAATGATTCTGTGAATTTAACAAGTCACTAACCTATGTTACACTGGCTGAATGGAAGAACCTATGTATCAAGAAGATTGTCACAAATACAGAGTTCTGGGCATCCGGCTACACCAAAACTTTGTGACATATAACCAATAAAGCTGTAGCCAGTATTTCTCCCAGGCTCAAATAAACTGCTGAGTATCTTTTGCCCTTTTCCTGAGTACTTAGTGCTTGAATGCCATTGGGCAAAATAAATGCTTAGTCTCAGTGGTGAAATGCACTTACCTTCACTACCAGTTTGGAAATGTGAGCGCACACGCCTCTTCTGCTCATGCGCAGAACCTTCTGTGCATGTGCAGAGGGTCAAAAATGAAACATAATGATGTCCCGGTGAGTGGGCAGAGCCCTACCGGTTTGTGCGAGCTGGATAGATCCAACTGAATTTCACCGCTGCTTAATCTAGCCTCCTACTAGATCTAGAAAACAAACTATGTTTGGAGCTGGGCAGGAGAAAGTCCATACCATGACAATATTGTTGTTGTTGTTGTTGTTGTGGTTGTGGTTGTTGTTGTTGTTGTTGTTGTTATTAGTTAATCTGTAATAAGATTCACAGTCTTTGAGGCTGGTTAATAGCTCAGCAGCTCGAGTCCTAACCAAGGACCTAGGAACTGTTAAGGTATCGTCGGAGGATGTAAACTGTTCTGGGTAAGGGTTGTTGTTGTTGTTGTTGTTATTAAAATTTTTATATCGCCTTTCTCCCGAGGGACTCGGGGCGGTGCACAGTCACAGTAAAACAACATATATCACAAAATTTAAAAACAGTTTAAAACATATTAAATAATTTGGCCCTATATTAAACTTAAAAATAAAGTTTAAGGTATTGTTTACCTTAAATTTAAGTTTAACTATTGCTTAGCTTAAGTTTAAAATATGGCTGATACTTTCTCTATACATATTATATTTTTTAAATTTGTTGATTCTTCAAATGATATGCCACTCTGTTCGGCTTCTATCCATATAGTATATATAAGAATAGCAATTTAATGAAAAGTATTGAATTAAAAGGAATGGTTCCTTGGACAAAAAAGAATGATTAAAAAAGAATATAAACAGCAAAAGTTGGAATAATATTTGTTGTTTTCTATTTTATTCTTTTGGTTAGCATGAAGTACTAGCAACCATATTTTTTTAAAAAAAGAAAAATAAATGCAAATAGGAAAAGCATTAATAAAGGAATTGCAAGCATTTCTTGATATCCCAGTTATATCTTTTACATTGTGGCTCAGCATGCATTGCTAGAACTAGCCCCATGACAGAAGCTGAAGACTCATATTAGCAGGTGTTTCAACTCATTTTCTTCTGCAGCTCTTGAAATGACAAAATAGATTATCTGGGTAACACTAAATATAAGGTATCTGAAGATGCAGTATGTAGCTCTTATTTAAGGTGTATTATCCATAGCAGAATTTTTGAGTTTCTGTTGTCTTCTGTTGGAAAAGCTACACATTTGCTACAAATGTAAGAATGTTTTAAGCGCAACAATTCACTGGACAATAAAGATTTTGCTTCCTGAACACTTTGTGGGTGTATCTTATAGATTTTTTGGCTGCTAATCACAAAAATTACCTGTAATTTAACCCATCACATATCCTTTCATAGAAATCTTCTGTTTTTACACAATAGCAATGCATACCTTTAGTACTTGATGGCTAGGTAAGCACAAAAATATGATACTGTTGCTGAAGCACATCCAGTACACCAGTGAAGATCAAAAGGTAATGGCTCCAAAACGTGGAATGCAGTTCAGATATATGTCTGTGGGGATTCTCAATCATCCAGGTCGTGGTTGTCCCAAAGGTGCTTTTTCAAAAGGCAACTGGACTTTCTTGTTTTTTCTTTGAAGATATTTAGCTTCTCATCCAAGAAACTTCTTCAGTTCTGACTGGATGGTGGGAAATGGAAAGATTTAAATTCCTTTGCAGACAGCTGGTCATTTGCATTCTTTTAGAACAGGAGTTTCAAACTCACGTTGTCGCAGCATCATCATGTGACATATTGTGACTTTTTTCCCCCCTTCGCTAAACTGAGTGTGGGCATGGCCAGCATTTGATGCATCTGGCCTGCGGCCCGCAAGTTTGACAGCTTGGTTTTAGAAAGTCTGCTTGGAGGTTTGTCAGTGTCATCAGAGTCACTTGAGTAGTGCAAATGGATGTGGAGCCTTCTGGCAACTGGTGAAAGAACTGTGTAGTGGAACCGTCCTTTCTGCAGGATGTTTTCTGCCCTGGGTCCCTTCACTGTTGAACACAGGTTGCAGACTGTGGGGATGAATCTGTGTGGTCTGCGTCTCAAACTACATCCAGCTGGTTGGACAATTTACAAGATTGTGTATTGTTGTACAACGTACAAGATAGTGCAGTGTAACATATTACTGAAGATTCATTTTCTGCATTTATACTTGGCTTTCTTTCTTGAAAATCTAGGTGCAGTCAAAACAGTATCAGGGCAATGGAATCCATCAGTGTTGCTGATTGTTGTTGGACACTGCAGTAAGATGCATTGGACACTGAATGCAAACAAAAATCAGTAGCAAAAGACTTTTAGCCCTGTTGAACACATGCAGCATTTGGAAACATCATGTGATTAAATAATGATAATAACTAAAGCTAATTTTATATTTCTCAAGATTCTTACATGGTACAGTCATTGTAAAATCTTATTTGTGTTCAGTTTGAACTGGTTTATCATAATCACCACAAAATTTTTGGGAAGCAAAAGTTTTGAAAAAAAATATTGCTCAGTGATTACATATTAATTAAATTTACTTTTAAAATATTTAGCCATGTGGATTTATGAAATCATCCAGAAAATATATGGGTATAATACAGGGGTGAAATGTAAAATTTGTTACTACCAGTTCTGTGGGCTTGGCTTGGTGTGGGGGGGTTAATGTGACTGGGTGGTCATGGCCAACTTTTTTTTTTAACTTTTCAAAGCATTTTTTCTACAACCTCTTCGACCAAAGAAGTTATATTTCAGAGAAACTGAAGTGCAAATACACTATGGCTTTAGAAATCATTTGCTGTTTCCTTTCTCCCTTTTTCAGTATGTCTCTCTTTCTCCCACACACTTTTTTTTCCTTATTTTTTTTTCTCTTTTTCCTTTTTGGAAATTATACAATTGTCATGAGAATTCCTTTCTCACCACAGTTGTCCTCATTAACATTCTCTGTATTTAACATTTTTATTGCCGTACCCTTCCTCTTTTCAGATAGCCAGTTTGGGCACAGATACTATAAGAATATGTATGCATGGAACTTGAAGAGCTTCAACATTTGTCCACAAATAAGCACAGGATTGAATTCCAATTGTAGACTTTGATCCAATCGTTCAAATGTTCTCATTACAGAGTTCTTCAGGCTAAACAATTCCCATTTCAAAAGAACCCTAACATTTAGTTTTTTATTATGGAGCCCCACTCTTCATTGGTTTTACAATTTCATTTTCCAATTCTATTGACCATATACTAAGTCCTTTTATGCTATTATTAACTGTCCTGACTAGTTCTGTGGAACTAGAGCTGTTTTTTTCTCTCTATTTCCTTTATCATCTGTGGAAAGAACTATCATTTCAAAATCAGTCTTTCTAAGTTTCAGTAAGGCTTCTTGTTGTATGATTAAAATTCAAGTATAATGAAATGGTTTCCCATTAATTATTTTGATGTAGAATGTGGAATATGTTCATGAATAAAAAAAGGAAATTTGTGGAATGTTCTGGATGAAGTCCCTGGATTCATTTAACAGTATTTCTGGCTTCATTCTTCAACCAAACATTACAATTAATTACAAGATGTCAGCTTGTTCTATGGAATCTTAGTGATGGGTGACCTTAAATAATTAGTTGCTTGGAGCTAGTGCACATTATAACAAATCTCCAAGCCCAGCAAAGTAGGAGTAATCATGAGCAAAATCAGAAAAGAAAAATACATTGATCAGATGAATAGCTTGAATTATTTCTCAGTAAAGCAGAATAAGGTGATTGAAAGAAGGCATTTTGTTATGATTGAAATTTTGTTAGGATCCTGAGTTTTGGTGTGGCTTATTTAATCAGAATCAGTCAGTAATCATATATTATAATACTAAATGACAGCATAAAATTAAGAAATAATGAAAATTATTTATTGTTATTCTTTGCAGCTGATTACTCATTGAATCTAAGCTGAGTAAACATATTGAAATGCATTCTCATGTTTATCACCCCACAAAGCCCATAATATCTACAAGGTTCAATAAAAGTATTTTTTTTTAAAAAAATATAGATGTAAATTTAAAAATGTAGATGACCACATTCAGGAAAAAATAAGAACTTGGAGAGTAAGTAAAATCTGCATACAATTTCACTGGAGAAAATGTTTGGGATCTTTTCAGGTTTACCATAGTTTGACATATAATTGAAAGTTAACATAAAAGTTATTTATGTCCACTAGACTATGATTAATTAAACTGACTTGTTTGCACAAAACAAAGTTAAGTTTAGCGATAGTTTAAACCTGAAACACAATGCTAAATGTCAATCAGCAGACCCACAGACCCAATTGTATTTTACAGCAATAATATACAGTTTCGCTCATTTGAATTATAATTCCAATAATTTTAGGTTGATTGATCCAAAGTATTTGGAAGGTTCCTGGTGTCAGCTTTTGGTTTAATATGATGTTTGAGTAAGGACGATATGGTGATACTAAAATGTCTGATTGACAATATTATATGTGTGTGTGAGAGTAAGTGAGTAAGAGAGAGAGAAAGAAAGAGGGGGAGGGAGGGAGAGAGAGAGAGAGGGAGAGAGGGAGAATATGTGTGTTTATATACATAATTCTCCACATATGAGCATAATTGAGCTCAGAATTAAGGCTGCATGCAACCATTTTTATGATGGTTATTAAGCTAATGTGGTGGTATTTAAGAAAACACTGTGGTCATTAAAGAAATTGATTTTCCCCATGGACATTTTTTGTCAGAAACAAGAAGGAAACATTGGACACAAATATCACAACTTGCATTCACATAGCTCTGCAATGCTACAAATAACAGTAAAGGAGAGCTGGTTTCCAAATGGCAGTAAAATGAGATCTCAAGACTATGAGATATCTGTCATAATTCCAAGTGTGTGTGTGTGTGTGTGTGTGTGTGTGTGTGTGTGTGTGTATGCACACATACACACATTTCCTATTAGACTTATGATATTAACTATGTTAAAAACTGAAGATCAGGAGAAACCAGAAGACTGGCTGAAAATTAGCGGACTCCAATGAGCCCAGTGAAAATCCAGCCAGACAAACTGCTGTCGGGGAGTCTTTTGACCAGAACCATCTTGTAGGGATGGTGAAGAAGGAAAGGAGCCTCAGACGACCAAGAGGAACAGGCAAGTTCCTTGGAAGGTCGGAGACAGTTCTTCAATCTGGCAGCGGGGGTGGCAACCATTAAAAATGATTGCTTTGAGGCTGGGGCAACCGGATTTGGAATTAAAATTGGATTTGGAGAAATTAAAACCAATATAAGAAAAAGAAACCCGAGGGAAAGTATTTTTACTGAAGACTTGAATTTTGATAGTTTTGAAGTATGAAGGAAGAACAAAGAGGAGGGTAACATATTAAAACCCAAAAAGGAAATTTTATAACTGGACTTAAAACTGAATTTGGAGAAATTAAAAACAATAAAAGAAAAAGCAATTTGAGAGAAAGCATTTTCTAAATGGATTTAAAATACTTTTGTAATCTGGATACTTTGTTATTCTGAGAAGTGTGGATTGGAGACAGACATCTGCTGATGGAAAGAAAGCACTACAATGACTGACTTGAAAATTCAAGGAAATCACTACAGTGACCTTGATCACTATAAGAGCTGTGAGAAATTTTAAGGAGTATTTGTTTTGTTCTAAGCTGCTTGAACTTGACTTCTAAAGGTGGTGGACAATAATAAAGCTTTAAATTGGAGTGGATTGGACAAACATTTGTACTAGATGTTATCTAGAAATAAAAAAGAGACTATATGGACTAAAATTTTAATTAAATATAGATGGAAATACTAATAATCTTTTAAACTAATAATATGGAGGCTTGGATGTGTGAGGAATTAATTGAGATGCTTAAAAATGTGCGTAAATCAATAAAGGGCAATAAAAAGTCAGAAACTTTGTTAGAGCACACAAAACAGGAAAAAGAGAATATAAATGAGAAATATGAATATGATATTGAAGGAAAAAGAATTGAAGGCAAAACATTAGATGATTACGCTGGGATTTACAGTGGCAAAAAAAGAATGGACGGGGCAATCCCCCCCCCCCCAAAAGCAATCTAAGGGAAGAGAAGGAAATGGAAAAAGATTGCCTAACAGCAGGGGATGAATTATGCAAGTGATGGACTCAAAAGAAAGGATTCAGGAGAAAAGATATAATAAATATAAAAATAAAAAAAGAAGAAGATAAGAAAATGGGATGAAAGGAGAAAATCATTAAGAAGTGGAATTCTGATGAGACCAGGAGAAAATGACTAAAAGAGGAAGAATAGTGGAAAAGAGTACGGGAATTAAGATATATATTAGTAGATCTAAGGGAACTGTATTAATAATAGCCTGGATAACTCAACAGACTAAAAGCCTGTTATTAACATTCAGCTGTCTGCAATTATTGCAAGTTCGAATCTCACCAGGCTCAAGGTTCACTGAGCCTTCCATCCTTTCTAAGGTAGGTAAATTGAGGACCCAGTTTGTGGGGGCAATAAGCTGACTTTGTATAAAATATACAAAAGTATGAAGGCTATTGCTTAATGCATTGTAAGCTGCCCTGAGTCTCCGGAGAAGAACAGCATATAAATCTAATTTTAAAAAAAAATAGTAATTGTGAATGTAAAAAGTAAATATGTTGATGTTTATTATGTATTGTAAAATGGAACAGCAGTTGAAATATGAAGTGGTAATTAAGTTTAATTATGAAAATTTTTAAAATTAAGATACAAAATTGAAATGTAAAAAAAGTGTGATGGGGATTTTGAAATAATATGTTGAAAATGAGAAATAAAATAATTAATGGATATTATAATAAAAGTCAGGAATTAAAGGCAGAGAATGATATTGTTTATTATGTATTAAGAAGAGATAAAATGAGATGTGGAAGATCAATTAAGCTAAAGGGTTTCAATGTAAGAATTGAATAAGATGAAGTTTATTGTTTATAACCAAAAATGTGATGGGGATTATAAGAAATATATTTTATAAACAGAGAAATAAGAATTAATTGAAGCAATGCCAAGAAATTAGGCTTTGAAGGGTGGATGGGATACTGTTTCTGTATTAATTATTAAGAAGAGACTAAGATAAGATTTTAAAAATAGAGAAAAAAGAATATTATGGCAGAAAATGAAATATGTAAATTGTATCTGTAAAAAACCAAAAAGAAGAATGGAATAAATTATAAAAATCAATATATATATAATTATGTTGTAAGTTGTAAAAGATGTGACCCGGTCAATATTCTGTTCATAAAATATGTATATAAAAGAAAATTTTTATAAAACTTGTCTAAAAAAATAACAAAAACTGAAGATCAGAAATGTTCTGTTCAGTTGGATATCTATACATGTACTCATTAGAATATATTCCACAGAGTTAATTAGGAGATTCTCAGCAGTAGAATTTTCCCATACTGATATGCTCTTATCTTTTCTAAGTGGCTCATTCAGCACTTATTTCACCTTCTATGAACTTATTCAAAAACCTTTTTTTAAATGAAAGAAATTGGATGGAAATCTGTGGATAAAATAGACCTATTTAATTTGGAGGTTGAATCATTGGTAGCGCTATGCAGAAGAATCCTAAAACTTGTAAAAGATAGGAGGGGTAGGGAGGAAAGGTAGAACTTAACATTGGTGAGTGCTAATGAGATGAGATTACTGTGAAAATTTGGCTGAAATTTCTGGCTTTTAGGTTCTATTCTATTTATGGCTTTTAGGTTCTATTCCATTACAAGTAATCAGACTGGTGTAGATACCGTCTCATCACAATTAAGTATTAATATTTCATTAATTTACCTAGTTTTCAGTAGATCATGTCCAGTATTATTAAATAATTTACGCTATCTACACCTTTCAATTATGTGAAAGAATTTCTCCTTTCACTTTAAAAGGTCTTTGATTATTCTTTTTGAGCAGAAATATTCGCATGAACAAAAACTACAAATGAGGATGTTTATCCTATATATTTGTATACTGTATGGCCATGATTGCTTTATTACATAATGAAAAATTATTTCCTTCCTTCCTTCCTTCCTTCCTTCCTTCCTTCCTTCCTTCCTTCCTTCCTTCCTTCCTTCCTTCCTTCCCTCCCTCCCTCCTGCCTTCCCGCCCTCCCTCCTGCCTTCCTGCTTTCTTCTCCCTCCCTTCCTTCTTTCCTATTTTTAAATCAGCTTTGCCAGTATGAAAGGCATTAAACAATCTCTAAAGAAACTGTCTTTTATTTTTTGTATTTGTTTAGTCAAATTATTTCACATTCTTTTTCCTATATTATAAGACAATTCTTAACTTGGAAGTTGAAAACCCTTCTGATATCTTTTCAGTACACTGAATTAGAGAATGTTGCTGGGTGATTTAATTATTAGCATAAACACCAAAATATTTAGCTTGGTTGGATTTTGATCAATATCTTTTATGTGCCTGTGTGAGCTTATCTAAATGATTCTTTGTATCTTCAGATGCTATAACTCAGAAATTAATTGTACCAGTTCTGAAGGAGAGCAGCATCAAGGTGAACAGAGATAGATACAGACGGGGTGGGTTCCACTTACCTTTACTACTGGTTCGCGGTGGGATTGTGCCCTTGTGCTCTTCTGTGCATGTGCAGAAGCTTCGGCGCATGCACAGATCACCAATTATGATGTCATGCCAGGCGGGTGGAGCGTCCTGCCAGTTTTACTACCAGTTCTATAGAACCGGACAGAACCGGGAGCAACCCACCACTGATACAGGTAGATTTACAGAAGATTAATGAAGTAGAATTGAAAGAAATGTCCAGCTTTCTTCTGTTGAGATTGTTCATTACTGCAGTTCAACTTTTCTGCTGGTTATCTTTATAATTTAATTGAGGATGCAGCTGACAAAGAACATCCTGTATCTGGCAGATATACTTTCTAAAAAATCATGTTATTTTTCACTGTAATTCTTTCCTAGTATAAATGTTTCAGCAAAAAAGAGAAAAGGTGAAAATCCCCAGGAAACATTGGAAACTCTCTCAATCTAGAGCCCTTCTTACCTCCAAAACATATCTCTAAGCAATTATTGAGTTACAACCTTGGAGCTGGCATGGATTAAATTTTCCCATTGCTGCAAGGAAAGCACAAAATAAAACAAAATAGCTAGGAGATACTTTCTTCCCTCTTCCAATGGGTCTAAAAGAGCCTCAGAATCATTAGAGGCTCTGATATCAGATCTCCGAAACAAAACATAATATTGGTCTGTAAGAGCAATATTATGTTTTGCTTCTTTTTAAAGAATTGGCCCTGCTCCTTGATGTACCTTCCAGGAATGGTAATTTCTCCATAAAATGATTATATTTTAACCGTATTTCTACCCAATCCAAATCATGACTTTTATATAGACAACTATAAATACCATAACTATAGTAAACATCAACATCTGTATACGAGGTTTATTATATTGCTTTAAAATACCGCTTCTTTTCCCTTCAGCAAAAACTGCTTTGTCTTCTAACAAATCAATACAGAGTAGAGCAACAGCTGTTATACTTTATTAAACACAACTAGAACATCTACTGCTGTTCTAACAGGCTAATATGAGAAATTTTCTTCAACCCAAGCTGAGAAAGTGCAATCTTTTTACCACTTGAATTAAAAAAGAAATGAGAGGACTGGTAAGTGATCACTACATACACATTACTATGTAGATAATACTATGTACACAATAGTCCTTACAAAACCAAGACATTTAAGTTAAAATAAGAGTAGAAGAGGAAAAGCAATTCATATCCCCAAAGGAACAGCATGATTATCTGCTGTGGGAAGCCTTCCCATAGTCACAAAAGTTTCCATGTTTGTGGAACCTACCACAATCTACACTGCAGACAATTACACTGCATCCATGGAGACTGGCTCTTTAGTAACGTCAGCAGCAAGCCCTTGAGTGTAGTGTGCATGTCTCATTGTGTTTTGTGTGTTCAAATATACATAGGAATATATTTCCTGGTCAGGATTCAAGTAATTCAAGAATCCAGGATGAAATCTGAAGAAATGCAAATTTAAAAATATGTAGAAAATTTGGAATTTTGGAAATATCTTTTGATGTACTTTGTCTTTTCAGGGGCAAAATTTATATCATGGGATACTGCTAAATTTCTAGGTTGATATCCAATTTAAGGAATAAAATATCTATGATCCAGATGTCAGGCTGATTGACAAGCAGTAGTTCTCAGAATAGGACTACAGGCTGCACATTTCAAGTTTTGAAGAAATGTCATGCCTTGTTCTTAATTCTTTCAGAGAATAAGCAATTTAAAATAAAGCAAGACAGATTTGGATTAAATAGTTGAAAAATCTACTAGTAATAAAATAAATTTAATACTGGAAGCAACAAGAGAGAAATACAGAACTTTTCAGCTCAAAAGAATCTGAAAATATTCAGTTTCCTTCATGCTTCACTTTCTCCATGCAGTCTATTGCAATATATTGCATTTTGCAGATCATAATGTTTCAGCAAAAAGAAAAAGGAATAAAATAGTTCTAAATTATCCCCAAAATGTATCTGTATATTACCTTTAACCCTCTTTATTTAATTATGGACTTGTAATAAATGAAAGCTGACTTTTATAAATCCAAGCTTCTCTTATTCATTTCTATGGCTAGCCCAGTTAATTATATAAATTGAGTATTTATTTGTACAGCTATATTTATATAACCCACCTTTGGCACGGGTAGGCAGTTTAATAAGGTAAAATAGTAACAATAGAAATTTTTATTTATCTGTTTTATTCGTTAAACATGAAAGTCAACTAAACATTTAAAAATGTATTACAAATATGATTGACTGGTGCTAATGGTTGATACGGGTTACTGCCAGCGTCCTAGGTATCAACCAAGTATCTTCTTAAAATATATGATGTTCTGAGTAGCTGGTGTTATTGCAGGAAGCTGCAATTTCTTGATGTGTTTTGTAAAATTCTTGGACATGGTACCAAGTGCTCTGATGGCAATGGGTATCACTCTTACATGTTTCAACTATATTATTGTTGTTGTTATTGCTGTTAAAATTTAAATTAAATAATAATTAAACATCTCTTTAAAAACTTTTATAAATCAATATGGATTTGGTTCCTCTTAAATAGGAAGAAAAAAGGAACCTCTTTTTTGTAATGTAGAAGTTTCTTTCATTATACATTGTGCACTAGGCTGGTAGTGCTTGAAATGGTTGTAGACAGATGTCATGCTTTCAATTCACATGTTCCACAGGACAGTTTTCAAACAATTTAAAAGAAACACCACATTTTTCATATTTCATATTTCATTTGGTTCATTAGCTGATCCAGTTTCTAAAATAGATTAGTTTCAGTGCTAATGGAATATAGATTGAGATTATCTATCTATATCTATCTATCTATCTATCTATCTATCTATCTATCTATCTATCTATCTATCTATCTATCTATCTATCAATCTATCCATCCATCCATCCATCCATCCATCCATCCATCCATCCATCGTCTAATGTCTGCCAATAATTTTGTTGCCTTCAGTTTCTAGCATTCAGATTGACTCTATGCACGGACTGAAAAAAAAAACATGGAGGTATTGTGGTTAGTGGATTCAGATATCATCTTTCCACACAAAGAATGGGTAGACACCCAGTCTACCAAACTATTTCCTCTGTGGTGGACTTTTGTGTGTTATTCTTAAATTAGTTCTTCTAAAGCTGTGCCTATTAGCTGATAATTTATGTAAATAATTTTATATGAACTCCAAGCACATTTCTAACTAATTCTGACCTGTTTACATTATTAAGATAGCCATTGTTTTAAAAAAATATGAATTTCATCTTACATTCTTTCATCAGCCCAAACCTACTTCTCAAATTTACTTCCAGTCTTTGTTGGCATTTGAAGATAGAAATTTAATTAACCAACAAATGGTGTTGTTATGCAGTACCTGTAGTCATATCATCATTAAAAATCTTGGCAAATTCAAATGAAGGTGAAACTGAGGCCCACAAGTGCATAAAGTATGTAGTTTCAAGAAGTCCAGTGGCACTTTTGTTGTGTTGAACAAAGTAGATACTAGATCACAGTAGAATCTTTTGCTTAGCTTTCTGTAAAATACATGCAAACCTCAGTGGACTGAATGCTAATTAATACAAGAAATTAGACTCTTTGACCCAAAGGAAATTTTGTACCATGTTCTACTTTCATTTACAAAGTTATTTTTATGTAGGCTTTCAATGGATCCATCACATAGTATAAAAGGAAAATGTGTGGTACTCCCAGAACAAAATAAGAAGAAATCAGGTTTAAGCATTGAGGCTTTATAAGATTTGTTTCAATACCGTGAATCTCTTGCATGATTTATTCCCTTTTTAAAATAAATGTAATTACATTTTTTAAAAAAAGAATGTAAAAACTAATATAAACTAATACAGAATAAAGGAAACAAAGCAGAAAGAGAGAAAGAGAGAGAGAAAGAAAAATATAAGAAGAAACCATAAAAAGAAATAGAAGCTTTCAATCTCCTTTGCAACAAATACAAGCAAAATCTCTTACTCTATGCTTACAAAAGAAAGCTCACTTCTTTCCATTATCTAATCTTCTTCTAATCATTGAAACCACAATGATTAGAAAGTCATAAGTGCATTTTTATTCTGTTTCATGTAAAAAGTCTATAAGGGGTTTTCAGTCAGCTATTAATTAGGCATTTTTATAATCAAGAAGCCACTGATGAAGAATATTTGTAGCTCAGGTTGAAACAAGGGGTCTTTGGTGATCTCTGAGCTTGCTTGTTTTCATATCCAAACATCAGTGCTACTCAGCTGTTTTCTGTCAGTTTATATTCTGTTGGCTTTTCCTGTCAGTGTTGATGGTGTGGTCTTACGGTATTGATCTTAGAGTGTAAGACCACTCCACCAACAGTGACTGAGCAAACCAACAGAATATAAACAGCAAACAGCTTAATAGCATTGATGATGTTACCTAGTTTGGGTAATGAAATGTCTCCAAGAAAATAAATCAGCTCAGAGAGCACCAAGGAAGCCAATTTAACCATCTTTCCAAGTTCCTCATCCTCACCAACCATTCCTGCATTGTGGGTGGTGTTAAACCTTTCATTTCTGAACATTTAATATACTTGCTGCTGACATGATATATAAAAACAAAGTTCCATGTTCCAGTTGCCTAGCCATTAGTCCCGAAAGAAAAGTTTCTGGATTCAATTATAGCGTACACTTTAAAATCTTCTAAATTAATGTAGTTATTTGCATTCAAAAAATTTCAGCTTTTTCATACATCCACCAAAAACATGATAAAAGATATCCCTTCATGTTGTTAACATCTTCAGCATAAATTCAAAGTACCTTTATACATTCTAGACGCGGATGAAATCTAATTTTTTCCCCTACCGGTTCTGTGGGTGTGGCTTGGTGGGGGGTGTCCTGTGACTAAGTGGGCATGGCCAACTCAGTGTCACTCACAGCCACACCCACTCAGTCACAAGACCGCCCCTCACCAAGCCACGCCCACAGAAAGCGGTAGGAAAACATTTTAAATTTCTATTCTGCTGCCCGCTCACCACCCCCTCTTCTTTCGCTTTGGGTCGGGGGCTGGGGCCCAGAGACGTGCCATTCACTGAAGCCCTGGTCCACACGCCAGCTGCACAAGTGCACACCTAACCTGCCACTGATGAATGAATGAAATAAATAGTGTGCCCTTGCGCAGCCGGCACATGGACTAGGTGGTAACGGCGGCACATTCAAGGAGTACAGCTCCGGTAACTTTTGGGTGCTTGCCTTCCCTGGCAGCCAGCTGTGGCAGAAAGGTAAGGAATAGGACACACCACGTGGTGAAGGGCAAGCAGACGGCAACTCCATGGCAAGGCTGGAGTTGGGAAATGGTGCATTTCCCAACCCGGTTGAGGCAGGCGGTGAGCAGGTGGTAGCTCTGGGGCTTCAGTGAATGGTGCGTCTCTGGGCTCCTGACCCAAAGCAAAGGGAGAGCAGGTGGTGAGAGGGCAGGGCAAGGCCGGAGTCTCTTTCTAGGCATGTCGCTTTTGCCTAGTGGGCCATTTCCTGAAGGTGGCAGCTCTGCACCTGCCGCTTTGCTTTTTCCCTCTTTTTTCTCATGGGAGGTTTGCATGGTGGCACCAGCAGAAGCGCTGTGGGGAAGTGGCCCAACAAGCAGAAGCGCTGCACTCAGAAAGAGAAGGACAAGAGGGGCCAGTAGGCTGCAGAGGCTAAGGTGGGTGGGCAGAGCCTCCAGCTGCCATTGCTACCGGTTCTCCGAACTATCACCCATCATCACTACTGGATCAGCCAATCCAGTCCAAATCAGAAGCATTTCACCCCTGAATGTAGGCCCATGATGGTGAAACTATGTTATTAATGCAGGAAGTGGCCATCTCTCTGGGCATGCCAGACGTTGCCGGTTGCTCTTCCAGGTTCTGGCACACCAGCTGGTCTTCGCGCATGCGGGAGTGCCAGAAACCAGAAGAGCAGCTCCCTGGTGCTCATGCTCATGCCAAGAAAGTGAGCTTCTTGTTTCTGGAATGCACATGCAGCTGGCAGCTGGTCTCTGCGTGTGAATGCATGCCAGAAACTGGAAGACCAGGTGACCGGTGTGCATGTGCACGTCGGAAACCAGAAGTTTAGCTTCCCGGCACATGCATGTGCGCTGGGGAACTGCTCTTCCGGTTTCTGGTGCTCCCACACATGCACACTGGGGAGCTGCTCTTCCACAGCTCCCCTGCGTGTTCCTGTTTCGGCCCTCAGTGTTCTACACTGTTCTAGACTATTTATATGAGAAATGCCAGCAATGCATCATTTTATAAAAAATCTCTTTAAGGTACATAATGTACATTTTCCAGACTCGCTGCTCCAACAATCCACGCATGGGTTAATCACTTCCTGCTTTGCTAGAGACTGAGTATAAAAGTTTTCCATTGGTCCAGCCATGCCCTCTTCAGTCTTTTTCACTCAGTCTTGCTGAAGAGACTGGTGTTGGATTTCTCTGACATTCTCTGAGACTTATTTAGGATTATTTCTGTTGGTCTGCAGTTTTGTTTCAATTTTTGGCTTATTTGGACTGTGTTTCTTTGGTCTTTATTGTTTGGACTCTGTTTTAGTGTTTCCAGGTAGGGCTACGCAACATGCGTAGTCTTTATTGGGGATAGGGAGCACTCCTCTTAGCTGCTGGCAATGTTCTTAGCGTGTCTAGGCTCCAGCTCACTTCCACTGCCAGAGACTTAATAGGAGCAGCTTGCCGGACGTTGCTTCTTGAGGCACCTCCGTGGACTTTGATTGTCACTGGTGGTGGGCTAGTTCCTGGCTTGCCGGCACAACCGCCACCACCCCAAGCCCTATCTTTGACAGCGGCTTCAGAGTTACTGCCTGACAAATTGGGTCAAACTCCGCAACCAGCTTCGTGGCGCTAGGAAAGGCAATTTTAGCTTTCACGCCATTTTTTCACACATCAGCAGACTGTGGTGGCACTGAGGAGCAGTTTCCCGCTTGCGCCCACCATTTTGTTTATCTGTCAAGCCATGGCGGTGAATTTGGAAGGGGTCAGAACTTCCAGCCTCATTAAACTGCCACTGGCTCATAGACTTATTCTAAAGCCGAGCCTGGCGAAGCAGAATGCTTTGAGGACTCTGTCTCTCCTGTACTTAGTGCCTGCTGCTGCTGCTGCTATTTTTAGCATTGCTGGTCTCTGCCTCCACTGATCAACTCCAAAAGACCAGCGATTTCACGGACTGATGCCATTTTGTCGGATCACAGGACAGATTTGAATTTAAACTACCCAAGTATCTTGACTGTTTATTTTGCTACAAATTGGGGGTTGGCCCTTATTAAATTCTCCAAAATTTAATAATTTTGATTAAATTTCAATTGTAAGGTTTTGTATTGCCTCTGGGTCTACGAAGTTATGGCAAATTCTGCACTGTCATTGGACATTGAATGTGAGCCCACAACCCCCACAGTGCATAAAGCGAAGCAATCGGCTTCTCAAAGTTCTAGGACAGCAGCCAAAATCAAAGTAGCCAAGGATAAAGCTAAGCCTCCTAAGAGGGCTACTGTGGGTGATAAGGATGTGGAAAGGCGTCATAAGACATTGGAACGCCAGTTTGACAAAGTCAGGAGGCAGGCGGATGTCTTCCCAGTACAACCTGAAGTGATCGTTTTGGCACCTGGAGAGGTAGTCATGGGTCAGCTGCAGTTAAGGGGCTTAACTCAGGACGCTCTCTCAACATCTGCTTTGGGACAGTTTCTGGAGGGTCCTAGTCATTCTGGGGTGGTTCACCATTTACTGGAAGCCACCTTCACCCCTACCTCTGCAAGTCTCCACATAGGGGATGGTAGCAGTCTACTCCAAATTTGGATGTTCAGTCTGTGATTTCAGAGACCATTTCTAAAATCTTCGCTGTTACCATTCAACAGAGCACAAGGTTGCCTGCTGCTGAGGTCATATCTGCACCTCAAGTACCAATACAGGAGTCTAATGCTACAGTATATCCTTCTGAACAGGAGCCTGATCATGCTGAGGGTTCTCCTTAGATGATGATGGTTATGGGCAGCTTGATCTTTCTGAGGATGAAGGGATGGAACCTGAAGTACCAGCCTTTGTTGCTTTATTTCATCCTTCAGTATTTCAATCACTACTACATAAAGCTAAGTTAGCTACTAACATATGCATGGAAGATAGTTCTTCCCACGAGCCAGACCCTTCCAATCCCCATGGTGGTCTTTTTAGGCTACCCAAAGCTGAACAAGACTTTATATCTTGTTCACCTCTGTTTTCTGACCTAATTCTGTGGAATCAACCTGGTTCCCTAACGTGGCCTAATGCCCATGATAAAAAGATGTATTGTGCCACTCCTAATCTGGACAATCTGTTGCAATTGCCGGCAGTAGATGCTAATCTGACCTCTTCGGACATTTTGTCCAATGGTGGGACTTAGGATGGAAGATAGGAAGTCAGAGTTGTCTCTCAGAAAAGCTCACCAATTGGCTGCTTGGGCTATCTGGGTGATTTCTTCTGCATCATTTTTCAATAGAGTATCTCTCATTTGGCTTTGCCAATTGCAAAGCCGTCTGCTTCCTGAGGCAGCGTGCCTACACCAAGACATTAATAAAGTGGTTGCTACAACCAAATATTGGATCATTGGATGTGGTGAAGTTTGCTTCCAGGGCTCATTGGATGTGATGAAGTTTGCTTCCAGGGCTTTAGCGTCTGCTGTCACTTCTTGCAGACTTTTTTGGCTTCCCCATTGGAAAACAGATACCAAGTCAAAATGGAAACTTGCATCTGCCCCGTACAAGGGGTCTCACCTCTTCGGGGAGGCTTTAGATCTGACTTTGGTAGAAGGTCGTGACAAACAAGGTTCTGTCTTTCTCCCAAAGGAGACTGGAGTGCAGATACACCCCCTATTCACAACATCAGCCCTTTCATTATGACTCCAGACCCAGGGGGTCCTCTTACCAATGATCTTATTCTCAGGGGTTTAACCAACTATCTGACCACGCAACGTTCAGAGATCGTGGCAGACCCAGTCCAAGAGATACTTTCGGGATGCCGGTAACCAGTCCTTCCGACATGGCGACTCCCAGCCACAATTCCCAATTGGCGGGCATCTTCAACAGTTTTACCATCAATGGGACTCCGCAACAGCGGATGCTCGAATTTGACAAACTGTGGAATTTGGTCTGACTTTAGAATTCCTCTCCAAACCCCCAAACCTATATATTCAGTGCCTGGTTCCTTGTCTCCATGTAAAGAAACAACTTATGGACAACGAGATTCGGCATCTTTTACATATCAGGGCTATCGAATCGGTACCACAGAATGAGGAAGGGATAGGGTTTTACTCCATCCTGTTCCTAGTTCTGAAAAGTTTGGGAAGTTGGAGAGGGATATTGAATCTCAAACAATTAAATCAATTTATATTGTACAGGATGCAATCGCTCAGATCAATTCTGGCATCGGTATGACAGGGAGACCTGCTGCAGTTGGTGGACCTAAAGGAGGCATATTTGCATGTGCCAATTCACCCAGGTCAACGGAAATTTCTTCAATTTACATATGCAAATCATCATTACCAATACTGGGCCATGCCGTTCGGACTTTCGTCGGCACCAAGGACGTTCATGAAATTGATGGTGGCAGTAGCAGCAACCATCCGCCTTGTTCCAGTTCAAATTCTTTGCTATCTGGACAACATCTTAATTCTGTCGTCCAATCCATCGCAGGCAGTGACCGACATGGTGATTCGTACTCTTCAGCGTTATGGGTTCACGATCAACCTAGAGAAGAGCTACCTGCATCCCACCACGCGCATCATCCACCTAAGAGCAATGATAGATTCGATCAAAGGCCAGGTGTTCCTCTCACCAGAATGCCAGAGCAGTATAAAGGAGATGGTGTCATCGATCTTATTGCAAAGATTATTCCCGCTACTTCTCCTTTCACAATTGTTGTGGAAGATTATTATTATTATTATTTATTAAATTTATATACCGCCCTTCTCCTAGTGCACTCAGGGCGGTGTACAGCCAAGAATAAAAGCACTCCAATACAAAATTTAAAATATTAGTAAAAGAATTAAATAATTTTGGCCCAACAAATTTAAAAAACCAATAGACAATTAAAATTTAAAACCCATAAAAACTTTAAACTTAAAAAGAGGGGGGGGGGTTATGCCAGCCCAGCTTGACAAAATAAAAAAGTTTTTAGGGCACGGCGAAAAGCCCGGAGATCAGGTATCGTACGGATCTCCGGGGGCAAATCGTTCCGGAGGGCTGGTGCTGCCACAGAGAAATGTCACCAGCTGACATTGTCTGGCTGATGGCATCCTGAGGAGTCCCTCTCTGTGGGAGCGTACTGGCCGGTGGGAAGCTATCGGTGGCAGAAGGTGGTCCCGCAAGTACCCAGGCCCTATGCCATGGAGCGCTTTAAAGGTGGTCACCAACACTTTGAAGTGCACCCGGAAGACCACCAGAAGCCAATGCAGCTCACGCAGGAGAGGTGTCACATGGGAGCGCCCCCTCGCTACCATAATCCCCCGCGCGGCCGCATTCTGCACCAGTTGGAGCCTCCGGGTGCACCTCAAGGGGAGCCCGATGTAGAGAGCATTGCAGTAGTCCAGGCGGGAAATGACGAGTGCCTGAGTGACTGTGCGTAAGGAATCCCGATCTAGATAGGGACGCAACTGGCATATCAGGCAAACCTGATAAAAAGCCCCCCTGGCGACGGCTGCCACATGCTCCTCTAAAGACAGCCATGCATCCAGGAGGACGCCCAAGTTGCGAGCCCTATCCGTGGGGGCCAATGACTCTCCCCCAATGGTCAGTGATGGAGTCAACTGGCCATATCGGGATGCCGGAAGCCACAGCCACTCGGTCTTGGAGGGGTTGAGTTGGAGATCTCCTGTCTATCAATTGTGCCATGGGTTCGACAGCATTCTTGCCCGCTACTGTGGTTCCTGTTACCATTCCAGAGATGGTGACACAGCACTTTCCTGTCCAAAGTGCAGATACCATCTAATGTCCATCTGCGTCTCCACTGGTGGATATCGTCGGCCTTACTGAAAAGGTGTCTATTTCTGGAATCCAGGTGCATCAGTCTGACGTCCGATGTGAGCCTTTATGGCTAGGGGGTGCATCTACTATCGCAGGTGGTACAAGGTCAGTGGTCTCCAGTAGAACGTCGCCAAAGCATCAATTGGTTGGAACTGAGGGAGGTGAGATTTGCACTTTGTCATTTTCAGGACCAGGTGTCGGGCCTTCTTGATTCTAACATTAAATTTTGTATATGGGTATGTTTTATTGTTGGCTTTACACCGCCTTGAGTCATCTGAGAGAAGGGCGGTATAAAAATTGAAATAATAAATAAATAAATAAATATATAAATAACAGACAATATGGCACAAAGGCCCATATAAACCAACAGGGGGACACCTGCTCCAAACAGCTGATGGAGGAAGCAGAGCGATTGCTGAACTGGGCAGAGAGATACACACTTTCAGTGACAGCGGAACACATTTCTGTGTCATCAAATCTTCAAGTGGACTGGCTGAGCAGGAGCCATCTCAATCCATCTGAGTGGAGGCTTCATCCTCAACTGTTTCTAGAGTTATGTCTGATATTCGGCAACCCAGTTCTCAACCTGTTCGCTCAACCAGAAAATGCACAACTGCCAAGATTTTTCTTGAGATTCCCATCTTTGGGGGAGGAAGGATGTGATGCCCTTTGTTGCACATGGCTACGAGGCCTCCTGTATGCATACCCACCAATTCCTCTCATACCACAAGTTCTTCAGAAACTGTGCCGAGAACACAGAGATTCTTCTGGTAGTGCCTCACTGACCGCATGAGGCATGGTTTGCCGATCTAGTAAATCTATCAGTGTCATGGCCCTGGAAGATCCCTCTGGAAAAGGTGTCTCTCAGCCAGGGGGCCGTCTGTCATCCGGAGCCCGAGTGGCTCCGGTTGACACTCTGGCATTTGAGAAGGTCCTTTTGAGGAGGGACAATTTTTCAGGGAAAGTTATTGAACCATTCAGGCTTCCTGGAGGCCTTTAATGAATTTACAACACCTTGTGGCGTATTTTCTTTCAGTGCTGTTCCAGGTCTCTTGTGGATCCAACTTCAGCATCAGTGTTGGACATGCTGAACTTCTTACAATCTGGCCTAGACAAGGGATTGGCACCCACGACCCTCTGTCGCCAAGTGGCAGCACTCTCTACTATACTTACCTGTGACATTTATGAGTCTTTGTCACATCACTCGAGGATTAGTTCCTTCCTCCAAGGTGCTATCCATCTTCGTCCACCAATAGTTCATTGGTATCCAACGTGGGATCTCACGTTGGTCCTCCAAGCTTTAACTACTGCACCATTCGAGCCTATGGGAACTGTCAGTCTTAAATTCTTGTCATTGAAAGTTGTATTTCTATTGGCGGTGATATCTGCACGCCGGATTTCCAAGCTGACAGCTAAATTCGAAAAGACTTTTGCACCTTTCATACCAATATGTCATACTTCTTTTGGATCCAGCATTTTTGCCTAAAGTCAATTCCTACTTTCACCGGGCTCAAGAGCTCATTTTACCTGATTTTTGCCCTGATCCTCACAATCTGAGTGAAGCAAGGTGGCACACACTGGATGTTCCCAGGGCGCTCCAGCACTACATCACATGAACAGCTTCTTTCCGACGAACAGAGGCATTGTTGGTTTCATTTAATTCGTCTTCTATGGGACAGAAGGTTTCGGCTTCTACAATTTGGCAGGTGGCTGAGGGTTTGTATTTCTAAATCTTATGAACTGGCAGCCAAGCCCTTGCCAAGTAAGCTTTTACCGCATTCTACTCGAAGTGCAGCCACTATGGCCACTTGGGCTACTCAAGAGGACATTTGCAGGGTGGCTTCTTGGTCATCTTTATCTTCCTTTGTAAGACATTACAAATTAGATAATTACGCCTCGGCTGAGGCATCATTTGGGAGATGTGTTTTACAACATATAATCTCTGCCCAGGGCCAGGGGAGCAGTCAGGCCCCCACCCAGTATCTGTAAACTTGGGTATATCCCATGCATGGATTGTCGGAGCAGCAAGTCTGGAAAATGGATGTTGGCTTACCTGAACGTCCCTTTTCAGCTCGCTGCGACGACAATCCAACCCTCCTTGTGGCCTGTCTGCTCTGGGGCTGGCATGGTTGTTTGTGCTTCTTCTACAGGTTCCAGAGGATGTTCCTTTCTAACAGTTCCGGGCTGGTATCCGGTTCTTCTGGATAGTGTTTCAACACGCTCTACTACATACGCCTTTGTGAAAAGACTGAAGAGGGCGTGGCCAGACCAACAGAAAAACTTTCTACACTCAGTCTCAAGCAAAGCAGGAAGTGATTAACCCATGTGTGGATTGTCATCGCAGTGAGCTGAAAAGAGACGTTCAGGTAAGCCAACGTTCATTTTGATCCTTTCAACCACATATTGACCCATCATTATCCATTTGCGTATTATAACCAAAAATGTCCATTACAATCCATTATATCAGACCATATCATTTGTTCACCTGTACTTCTTATGTCTCATTTCAGCAAAAGTTTACAATTTTAGCAATAACATGATTAAAATATATGGTAGTTTCTTATATTGTTTGAAGCCATAAAATATTTTATACACTTTAAATCTTTCAGATAATTGCACAACGTTCTATAGAATGCTTCGCACATTAAAAGTCATGAAGCTGTTTTCAGGCACAACCTAGATTTATATTCATTCCAGACTCTAAGAATGACCCACATAATATAATGGTTTTTAAAATCTACATTAACCTTAACTTTGTCATACCATATCCATGCCACCCAAATTTCAAATCATGTTCTTCTAACTCCAATAACCTTCTATTTCTTCACAACACCCATTCTTGCATTCAAACTAAAGAGAAGGCAGCAAAATATAGTTTCAAATTGGGTAGACCTAATCCTCTTTTCTTCACATCTTCTACTACCAGATATTTAACTCATGTTTTAACTTGCCATACAAATGCATATATAACCTTCTGTAGCTATTTAAATAATACATCAGTTGTCAAAATAGGCATTGTCTGAAATAAAAATAACATTCCAGGTAAAATATTTGCCTTAATCTATAATCATAGTGGAACTGTGTCTCATCTTGGCTATATCCTTTTCATTTCATTTCATGTTTTAACATAGTTATTTTGTAATAGAATATAATTAATATTTGTCATAATTATACCCAAGTATTTTATGTTCTGTTCCATATTAAAATCCATCTTATTCCTCAATTTTACATTATCTTGAATCTTCATTGTTTTTGTTAACTTCTTTATCTTCAGTTTATTGATATTGAAGCATACTAATAGCCCAAATTCCTTCCATTTATTTATTAAAAGCTTGATTTCCCTTAATGGGCCTGGTTAAATCTCCATTAATGATTATTTGTGCACATTAAGTATAAATTCATTTTGACTATTTTGTTTGTTTGTTTTTTATCCTACATTTATTAGTTATATAAATAACTCATTACAGTGAATATACATAATGCTCCCTCCTCCTCTTCTCTCCACAACAACCACCATGTGAGGGAACTGAGGTTGAGAGAGAGTGATTGGCCCAAAGTCACTCAATCAGATTTCATGGCTAAATCAGGATTAGAATTCACAGTCTCCTGGTTCCTAGCCTGGTGCCTTTGCATAAACCACTAGACCAAACTAGATAATTTTATAAAAATTTGTCAAAATTCATATCTTTCAGAACCTTAAACAAGAAAATCCTGGGTGGTGCAGCAGCTTAAGTAGTGCTAAAGTGACACCAGCTGCCTGTAATTACTGCAAGTTCGAATCTCACCAGGCTCAAGGTTGACTTATCCTTCCATCCTTTCAAGATAGTAAAATGAGGACCCAGATTGTGGGTGCAATAAGCTGACTTTGTATAAAAAAAGAACACTGCTTGGGGTGGGGGGGAAGCCCTACTAAGCAGGTATATACAAAAGTATGAAGGCTATTGCTTAACACATTGTAAGCCGCCCTGAGTCTCTGGAGAAGGGCAGCATATAAATTAATTTTTTTAAAAAAATCCAGTTTAATTGTCAAAAGCCTTCTCTAAAATTTAGTTTGTTCTTTATTATCATTCTTCCAAATGATCTAACTGTCCCAGAATTATTTTTCAACCGTACCTTAGGTGGAAAAACCCACATTGATCCTCATAAATAAATGTTTGCAAAATTATTATCAGTTTTTCATTTAAAATAATTGCAAACAGCTTTAATCATTATTCACTAATGATAGAGGTGTGTAATTTCTTGTTGAAGTCAAATCTTCTCCCTCTTTAGGTATTAATGTTACATTAGCATCTTTCCATATCTCTGGTATACTTTTACCATGTAAAATAAAATTCACTATATTTTTGTAAAGATTTATGAAAAGTTTGTGAAAGTTCTTCTCAAAGCCTTTATACCAAACTTGATAGTCTGTCTGGTTCAGGCAGCTTTCCTTTCCTTATTATAGGCACATACATATTTTGTCTTTCTTCTTCTGTAATTTTACAGAAAACAAAGGTAAATTTGTTTCTAAGATTTTCATTTACTTTCTCACAAAGAATATCACTTCCTTTATACAAATTAGAATAATATTTGATTAAATATTTTTGTATGACCATATTATTAATTAATACAGTACTTCCCTCTTATAAATGCAATATCATTTTCTTTTCTTTCATAATTTATAAAGCAGCCATTTTTCTGGTTTATTCACACTTCTAATTTTTTTTTCATAATTCAATTTTACTTCCATTTCTCTTATTGATTATATAGATAACTGTTGCTGTAAAATCTCAATTTGTTGGAAGATATTTGTAATTCTTTGTTGTTGTTGTTAGTTGTAAACTTGTGTCTGACCCATCACAGCCCCATGGACAATATTCCTCCAGGACTTCCTGTCCTTTACCATCCTCTGGAGTCCATTTAAGCTCATGCCTATTGCTTCAGTGACTCCATCCAGCCACCTTGTTCTCTGTCATCCCATTCTTCTTTTGCCCTCAATCTTTCCCAGCATTAGGCTCTTCTCCAGTGAGTCCTTCCTTCTCATTAGGTACCCAAAATATTTGAGTTTCATCTTCAGGATCTGGCCTTCTAAAGAGCAGTCAGGGTTGATCTCCTCTATGACCTCCTCCTTGATTGCCTTGTAGTCCAAGGGACTCGCAGGAATCTTCTCCAGCACCATAGTTCAAAGGCCTCAATTTTTTGGCGCTCAGCCTTTCTTATGGTCCAACTTTCACAGCCATACATTGCAACTGGGAAAATCATAACCTTGACTATATTCACTTTTTCTGGCAGGGTTATTGTTAGATCGGCGCAGGAAAGAAGAAGTGACCAGCAGGGTTCAATTAACAGGTTTAATAACAAGAACTGAACAGCCTGTGCGCTGCCGGAGCTCTCCTTATATACACTCCGGCAGACGCACCGCCCACTGACAGGGATTCAAAACTCCCGCCGAAAGGATCTTTAGCCAATCCCAGGCGGATGCCCTTATAAGGACATAACACTCCTCCCCCCTAGTTCTTAGTCAGTCGATCAGGGAAATAGTCACTAAGATAAACAGGACGTCTACGTGCCCGCGTAGACCTGCGCAGTTCACTGTCAAGATGGACACTCTCCCGGACGGAGGGTGTCTGCTCTGCTCGGGGCTTCTTCCCCGGTGCCGGGCTGGATCTGGCCGTCGAGGACGCGGGCACAGTGTCCGAACCTCCGGCCGGGTCACGGACCTCCGCCTGCGGGCGATGCTGGTCTGCCTCGTTCCTGCACGGATCGTGGAGCCGCCGGTGTGGATCCCTGCTCTTGACCGGTCCGGAACTCCTGAGCCACGGTAGGTCCCTGGGTCTCCCTCGGGTTCCCTCTGGTCTGGGGTCGCGCCGGTCGGGGTCAGGGTGCGAGTCCGGCGGTGGTGGTTGGGTTAAGCCCCCGGGTTCTCCGGTCGAGTCCGGCTTACTCCCGGGGCGGCAGGCGGACGGAATTGGTGACTGGTCGGCTCTGTCGGGGTGGCGTAGGCCTACCTTGCAGGGGAGGTGTCGGCCCTCTCTGCGCGGTTGGTCTGGTGGTGGTGCCGAATGTTCCCTCTGGCCGCTGGGCTGCTCGACCTGGTCGGGTTGGTGTTGGCCTACTCTGCCGGGGTGGTGGAGGCCTTCCTTGCAGGGTTGGTTTTCTGCGCGGTTGGCGGGTTGTTGTAGGGCCTCCTGGAATGTTGGCTGGAGGTCCCCATCTCTGGGCTGCCGGTCGCCCACTTCGCAGGGTTGACGTTGGCTTCCCCTGCTGGGTTGTCCCCGGTCTACTTGCCCTGCCGGATCTGGTATTAGGCTAGGTGCCGGGGTGTTTGTTCTTCCCTCGGGTCGCCGGTGTGCCTCGTCTGGGTGGTTTAGGCCTACTTCGCCAGGGTGGTTTTGGCCTGCCTCGTCGGGGTGGTTTAGGCCTACTGCGGCGGGGTGGTTTAGGCCTACCTCGTCGGGGTGGTTTAGGCCTACTGCGGCGGGGTGGTTTAGGCCTACCTCGTCGGGGTGGTTTAGGCCTACTGCGCCGGGGTGGTTTAGGCCTACCTCGTCGGGGTGGTTTAGGTCTACTGCGCCGGGGTGGTTTAGGCCTGCCTCGTCGGGGCGGTTTTCGCTCACTTCCCTCCACCTTTTGCGGAGCTGGTCGAGATGACGTCTCACGATCTGTCCATCGTCCAGCTCAACGCGGTAGGATTTGGGACCGGTTGTGCTGTGTACTGTAGCTTTAAGCCATTTAGGCGAGCCGTGGAAATTAAGAGCGAATACGGCATCACCGACGGAAAACTGGCGAAGTTGGCGACTGGCTGATGCGGGCACCTCAGAGGAGTATTGCGGGTGCAGTCTGTCCAGGGGTGACCTGAGTCTCCTGCCCATTAAAAGTTCGGCGGGGCATTTTCGGGTGGCAGAGTGAGGCGTGATATGCTGGGTAAGCAAAAAAGTGTCAATGCGCTCCTGCCAGTCCCCCGGGCCCATCTTGGCGAGCGACTCCTTCGTGAGTCGCACCATCCGTTCAGCCTGCCCATTTCCGGCCGGTCTGTAAGGGGCAGAGAGGGCATGGCGAATGCCCAAGCCAGCCAGGAAAGCTTCCATGGGCACGGACGTAAGTTGGGGCCCGTTGTCTGAGACCAGAACGTCTGGGAGTCCATGGGTCGTGAAGAGGCACCGGAGGGCACGGATGGTAGCTTCCGTTGTGGTGGATGCCATGGGGACGACTTCCAACCACTTGGAGTAGGCATCGACCACGATGAGGAGGTGGTGCCCATGAATGGGGCCAGCAAAGTCTATGTGAATGCGCGACCAGGGGGAGCTCGGAGTCTCCCAAGGCATCGGGTCAGATTGAGGCGGGGCGGCTCTGACTTCTTGGCACGGGCTACACCTGGCGACCCAATGTTCAATGTCTTTGTCCAGTGTCGGCCACCAGACGTAGCTCCGTGCCAGGGCTTTCATCCGGACTATGCCCGGGTGTCCTTTGTGCAGTGCCGTAAGAGTCCTTCGTTGAAGAGAGCTGGGAATCAGCACCCTATCTCCCCATAGTAAACAGCCGCGCATGGTGGACAGCTCCCCTTGCTTGCGGCTGAACGGGATGAAGTCGTCGCTGTCAATTCGAGTCGGCCAGCCTCTCAGGACCCAGGAGTGGACTTGCCGGAGGATGGGGTCAGCTCGCGTGTGCGTCGCTACGTCGGCAGATGTCACCGGACAGTTGCTGTCGTTGTCAATATGCAGCAGCTCGAGCGTGGGGGCCGGGTCTTCCACGGATTCGGCGGATGGGCACCTGCTCAATGCGTCGGCGTTTGCGATGGCTTTACCAGGCTGGTGGACGAGGCGGTAAGAGTAGCCGGCGAGGAAGATGGACCAGCGCGTCATCCGGGGGGACATGAAGGCTGGGGTCTGCTTGTCCCCTGCTAGTAGGCCAAGGAGACGCTTGTGATCGGTGACAATGGTGAATTGCCGTCCATACAGGTATTCGTGGAAGCGCTTCACCCCTGCAACAATAGCCAACGCTTCTTTGTCCAGTTGGCTGTAGTTGCGCTCAGCACTAGACATAGTCTTAGAGAAAAATGCGATGGGGGCTTCACGACCGGTAGGCAGTTCATGGCTGAGCACAGCGCCAACTCTGTACGGGGAAGCGTCGCAGGTCAGTCTGAGGGGCAGTGTCTCATTGTATTGAATGAGCACACTGTCCGAGGTCAGAAGTTGCTTAACGGCTCTGAATGCAGACTCTTCCTCACGTCCCCACCTCCAGGAAACCGCCTTCGCCAGCAAGCGATGGAGCGGCTCAGCAACAGTGGCTTTCTGCTGGAGGAAAATAGCGTAGAAGTTAAGCAATCCAAGGAAAGCCTGAAGCTCCGCTTTGTTTTTGGGGCTGGGAGCTTCATGGATAGCTTTAACTTTTGATTTGGTGGGGTGGATGCCAGAACTATCTATCAGATAGCCCAGGAACTCGACTTCCTGTACCCCAATGATGCACTTGTCCCTCCGGACTCTCAAGCCCTTCTCCCTGAAACGCTGGAGAACTAGCCTCAGCCGGTCCAGGAGTTGAGCCTTTGAGTCCCCAGAGATCAGTACATCATCGAAATAAGGCACCACCCCTGGAACGCCTTGGAGAAGGCGTTCCATCATGGATTGGAAAATGCCAGGGGCTGCACTGACTCCAAACTGGAGACGGTTGCACTTAAACGCGCCTCTATGGGTGACAATAGTCTGTGCCTCCGCCGTTTCCTGATCTACTGGCAGTTGCTGGTAAGCCTGGGCCAGGTCCAGTTTTGCAAAAATTTTGCCCTTGCCGAGTGAGTGCAGCAAATGTTGCACTACTGGCACGGGGTATGCGCTCTGCGGCAACGCCTTATTGATGGTCACTTTGTAGTCGGCGCAGATGCGCACAGATCCATCCTGCTTCATGGGGGTCACAATGGGAGTTTCCCATGAAGCATGATCGATGGGTTCCAGGATACCTTGGGCAATCAGCTTATCTAGCTGAGCGTCTACTTTAGCCCGCAAGGCAAATGGAACCCGGCGGGGCTTGAGCCGAATTGGGGTTACCCCCTTGTCCAGATTAAAGGAGATGGGTTTCCCTGAAAAGGTCCCTAACTTACCATCGAAGACTTCTTGGAACTCTCCGATGAGTGAGTCGAGTTCGCCTGAGCTAATCTGGTGGATGCCTCCAATAGAAAGCCCCAGCGGCTGGAACCACTCCACGCCCAGCAGGGTCGGGCGGCTATGCTCCACGACGGTTATGGGAAGCTGGCCCTGGAACTGCTTGAAGGCGATCCGGAGGTTGGTCCGCCCGATGACGCCGATGGGGTTGCCGCCGAAATCCACCAGCTTGGAGTGCAGAGGTTCAAGTTGGCGCTTGGAGAGATTCGGCTTCAGTCTCTTGACCTGGTGCCAGTCAATGATCGAATAGACGGAGCCTGAGTCGACTTCCATCGTGCACGGCAAGCCTTCAGCCAACAGTGTCACGTGGAATTTCGTGGCACTGTTGGTGCTGGTGAGGGCGATCGTTGTCTGGTTCACAGCGCCGCCATGAGAACTGTTGCGGTCGTCGCGCTTTTGCTGGATTGAGGACCGTTTGGACGACCTCTGGGAGTCGCGACGATTTTCTGGATTCTGGGGCTTGATCGACTCAGGAACAGGATCAGAGGCTCTGCATGCCTCTGCGATGTGCCCCCTCTTAAGACAGCGTCTGCAGGTGGCATCCCGCCAGCGACAGGATTGGCGGGGATGGTGTCCCTTGCAACTGCCGCACTGAGCGGCGCGGCGGCCATCTTTTTGAATTTCCCGCCTAGGTGGGCGGGAAACTTTCAAAACGGTCGACTCTCCCTCTGAATCGGTTGGTGTGGCAGAGTCCTCGGACGATTCAGATGACGGTTTGCGGATCTTATGGATCCCTCGGGACTGGAGCATGGCAGCAGCGGCGGTCTCGGATGTTTCAGCAGCCGTAGCCTCCTCAAGAACGTCCTTCAGGGACAGTCTTTTTCTGCTCAGGAACTTCTTTTGGAGGTTGGCATCTCTCATCCCGAAGACGATCCCGTCGCGTAAGGCATTGTCAACGTTCTCAAATTCGCAGTTCGCAGCGATTTGACGCAATGCCGCCACAAAGTCTTTAAGCGATTCGCCTTCCTTCTGATTACGTTGGCGGAAGGTAAAGCGGTTCGATATGGGGGTGCCCGTTGGTGCATAGTGGTCTTGCAGGGCAGTCTGCAGATCCACCCAGGACATGACTTCAATGTCCCTGGGTGCGACGAGGTTGACGGCGAGTTCCAGAACGTCGGAGCCGCAGTGAGCGAGGAAGAGAGCCCTCTTCCTCTCGTCGTCTAGGTTGTTGTAGCCGTTTCCCCGGAGGAATTAGCGGAAACGAATCATATACGAACTCCACTTCTCCCGGCTGGGGTTGAAGGGAGCCAGCGAGGCGAACGGCGCTTGCGGCGTTGCCATTTCTCAGACCGCGTCGAGTGACTTCAGCTCGTTATGGCGATCGTGCCACGCGGAGGTTCTTCTCTAGACCTTCGTCGCCAGTGTTAGATCGGCGCAGGAAAGAAGAAGTGACCAGCAGGGTTCAATTAACAGGTTTAATAACAAGAACTGAACAGCCTGTGCGCTGCCGGAGCTCTCCTTATATACACTCCGGCAGACGCACCGCCCACTGACAGGGATTCAAAACTCCCGCCGAAAGGATCTTTAGCCAATCCCAGGCGGATGCCCTTATAAGGACATAACAGTTATGTCTCTGTTTTCTCTATATTTGCCATAGCTTTCCTCCCCAGGAGCAAGCGTCTTTTAATTTCTTGGCTGCAGTCCCCATCTGCGGTGATCTTGGAGCCCAGGAAAATAAAATCTGTCACTACCTCCATTTCTTCTCCATCTATTTGCCAGGATTATAGTTCTTATGGATTTCTTTTTATCTCATCAAAATATTTCATGCCTATACTTCATATGTTCAAAATTATGTTGTATCAAATATCTATTATTAAAGGCCTTACTTGCATCCCAAACCATTCTCATACCAGTATCTTTATTTAAATTAGTTTCAAAACATTTTTTAATTTCTTTTTACACTCCTTAAAATTTCATTTCATCTCAACTGAAAGAACTTGGTTTCCTTTTATGAATCAAACTTATCAATGTCTTTGGTAAAATCTCTACTTTTGAAATTTAGTAACTAAGTCTCTTGAAATCCAAACCACATTTATTCTGGAAAAAAGATCTGGTTTTTTTTGTGAAAAATGTCCATGCTCTCTTGAACTTTTAATATTTTTCTCAGAAGTCCTGTTCAGCTGGGGAAAAACCACTCCTTTCCAAGTTCCCATCAAACATCAACTTTCATGAGAAAAGTCAAAAGTAGAATTTCTAGAACAAGCTACTGTACTTTGAGAGAATTAAATATTAGGGAAGGATGTAATACCACTCCCCATATACTGAAGGTTCAGCTTCTTTTAGATTTGTGCAATTTAGGCATTAAGTTGACATGGGACTATCTTAAGTTTCTACTGACAGGTGCTTCATTTGTGTGGAAGGATTTTCACTTGTACATTTATAGAACATGTTAATGTGGTGGACAAAAGTGGATGTTTTAGTCATCAGGATGGGTGTAGCCCACTCATCCTCACACATTTTTCTTTTTTTGGTGTTTTGTGTGTAGGAGAATTCCCTATGTGAATTTCCACACTACAATCTCTGTTTCCATGATGACAAAGCAATATTTTACTTCCCCAGAGAACTCAATTGGTTAAATGTTTATTACACAACTTAATACCATCCTTCTGTGTTCTTTGATTCAGGTCAGTGATTTTGCATGTTATTAAACACTGTTGGCAGAGGACCCTACATGCTTTTTTGACGCGTGAAATCTCCTTCAGCACTATAGACTAGGTGTGTAGCTTTTTCTATGGTGAAATCTGCATTATAATACAAACAGTAAAATCAAACTCAAAAATTAAACCAGGTAATTAAATTAATTACTATTATTCTTCACATAGTTAGTAATTTTATTAACTAATTTAATTTATTAATTTATCAATTTAATAATAACAATGTCGGCTGACGACATCCAGAGGTAGAGCGTTCTCTGTAGGTGCTCCTGTCCTCTGGAATGAGTTACCCAACGAGCTTCGGATGGCGCCTGATCTCTGTTCCTTCTATCGGGACTTAAAGACTTGGCTGTTTTAACAAATGGGTTGATTCTGATCCTTGGGTTTTATTATTTTATTGTTGTTGTTTTAATTGGGTTTTAATTATGTTCCTTTTATTATTGTATGTTTTAACCTGTGTTCTCTGCCCTAAGTCCTTAGGGAGAAGGGCGGCATATAAATTTTTGGAAATAAATAAATAAATAAATAAATTTTCCAGTTCTGTCATATTAAAATTGTTTTTAATTATTCTTCAGCTGGAACTTTGAGGGCTTTACTCAAGATACTGTAGAATTAGGTGCTATGGACCATGAAAGAAGCAAAGTTTAATGGTTTTGTCAGGCCTGGAAACCATCTTTTGCCTTGGGCCTTCAGGCCTGCCACATTTACTACTGTGAGAAACTAGGAGAGGTGGATTGTATGGAATAGGGGAGATGTATAGACATAATAGCATTCCTTTCTCAGAGAGTCAAGGACATCTTGCCCTGCACCTGAAGGGGTGTGACTGAGAGGCATCCCCAGATGGGACAGTTCTTTGATTGGATCATGTGATAGACATGTGGGTGCTGGGCAGGGACGTGGACTTTCCTTTGGGTGAGGAAAACCTGGAAACTTTCAGATTCCGGTTTCCAGATGTGCCAATATGACATCTCTAATAAAATGGAACTTTAAGGAACTTCAAGCCTCAGAGTCTCCTTTCATTGGGGCTGTTACTTGGAACCCTCATGTTCCAAATATAAGGTTCCAAGTCCATAAGGTTACTTGGAACTTTATGACAAAAATTCTAATATCATTAAACCTTACCTTTTAATCAGATATGTCACCAGCAATTGTTATAGCAACTAGGTGCAATAACAGAAAAGTATTATATATTGATAAATAATGCATACATTGGGAAGACTTGGTATTTTGGGTATTTTTAAGAAATTGACTCTTACAGTCTCTTCTTCCCCACTTGAAAAAGAAAAGAAAATTATTGTTCGCATTATTTTTGCTGTAAGCCGCCCAGAGTCCCTTGGGAGTTGGGCAGCATAGAAATGCGATAAATTAAAATAAAACCAACCAAAAAATAATAATAATTTAAGAAACATTTGTTTTTAAATTGTAGGAATCAGCCATTACAGAAACAAGAAAGACACATATTTATTATAGACAGCAGTAATCTTTTATAGATGCTGAAGTGCTTAAACTTTAAAAATAAAAAAAAATATCTGGACAGTCATGTTTCCTTAGCAACCATTTCTGGTTGAAATATAAGCAAGGTTACATTTCTAGTACATTGACTGATGAAATAAATCATAAATACATAATTTCAATTTAAAGTGCAATGCATTGCTTAGGTTTTAGCTGGCTGAAAGTGAGGTTGCCAAACCTAAGCTGCAAATGACTAGTTTAGTAACCTTGCATGAAAGTGAAATATTTCTAATTTTATGAACATACTTCAGGCCAGAAATGAGCATCACATACTGTAACAACCAATTCGCCCAGAACTGAAAATGTGAGGCATACATGTGGCATTGAAAAAACAGCGGGAGGACGGGATAATGCCAGGGACTCCCTGGTCAGAACTACCGGTTTGCCTGAACCAGTCTGAACCGGAGCTGCCCACCTCTGCTGCAGGCTCTTTCACAAAATGACTGTCATGGAAAAAACCTGCCTTTTTGCAAAAATGGTGCCATTTGGGACAATGGCCCGGCACAAATCATTTATGGCCAGGTAGCAAATTGACCCACTGGATCCCTAAATCTGTAACATTTCTTTTGTCTTTTTCTGGACAGGTAAAAACATATTTAATTTCTTGGGCTACAACCCCCATCACTTTCATCTTAAACAAACCAAAACCAAAAGCTATAATGCTATGTTTGATCAAAGCCACTCTTGTAAGTGAAGTTGATTCTTCAGCACATCAGCTTTCTATCAAGTTTTTATAATCAATAGGTAAAACAGTGGTGGCTAACCTTTTACGCACCGAGTGCCCAAAGTGCGTGTCTGCGTGAATGTGCACACATGCCCCCAACCCCAGAAATGCAATGCACATGTGCTCCCCCACCCCATGCCATGGCCCCCACATGCAATGCAGAGACTCGAAGACCAGCTGGCCAGCAGGAGGCACACACGCATGCACAACACAGCTAAACTGGAGTGACGGCTCACTTACCATCAGGGAGGCAGTGCATGCCATCTCTGGCATGCATGCCATAGGTTCACATCACGGGTTTAAAATATACCAACACTATTAAAGGAGTAATTAAAATCAGTATGGCAGGGACTGGGGACAGGAATCAGATCATTTATAAGTGCACAAAAATGAATTTACTTTACTAATATTACTCTGTGAGTGGAAAATATTACCTCTCTGGGCTCTAAAGCAAGTTCATATTAGAAAAAGTGGATTTCTATACTCAGAAATATGTATTTTCTATGTATCTAGATCATAGCAGACTACTACTAGTATTGTAAAGCACTTACATTATAACTGCTTGGATTCAGCATACTAGGTTGGTTACATTATGATTTTTACCCAGGTCAGCAGTTCTAAAGTAGCAGCTTAATCTTTGGAAAACAAATGTTTAAAACTCAGACAAGATTAACAGACATTGGTTTGGGATAAATTCCAACTTGAGATTTAAACAAAATGCATTTTGGTTTATAGCATGAATGGAAATGCTTCTGCTGAGTTCATAGACATTATAGTCAGGAAGACAAATGAGACTTAAAAAGAAACTCTTTCTATAGATATTATAAAATAATGAAATATTACGTTGGTTCTCTTGACTGGAAAAATATAAAAACTTCAGAAATCTACAGAAATAATTACTTTGGTAGTTTGTTGCATTTTTTCCACTCTAGAGTGCCAACACAATCACTTGGTTAAGTTGGATAGCAATAAAAATTGACTTACTGACAGACTAACTGACCAAACAAACAAACAAACAAACAAACAAGTTGGGCTCTGGTTCAAGACTTCAGTGAACCATGGCACTTGCTTTCTTATAACAAAAACAGTGGTGGGCTCCTCCCGGTTCCCCCGAGCCAGGAGCGGTGATGATATGATATCACCAAACCGGTTCTGCTGCCCCCCGCCCCCCCCGCATTATTCTTACCTTTTATTTGATTGATTGATTGATTGATTTATTAGATTTATATACCGCCCTTCTCCTTGCGGACTGAGGGCGGTGAACAGCCAGATAAAAAACAGTACATAAAAGTTAAAAATTATTTTAAAATCCATATAAACTTTGGCTAAGATTAAAACAATTAAATATTTAAAATTCCACAACCCAACAATACAACAAGATCTTAAAAATTCAACAGGGGTCAGGCTAGACCGGCAAGCTGAAAGAGATAAGTTTTTAGGGCCCGACAAAAAGTCCGGAGGTCGGCAATTGTTCTCAGTTCCGGAGGAAGATCGTTCCAGAGGGTAGGGGCTGCCACAGAGAAAGCCCTCCCCCTGGGGGTCGCCAGCCGACATTGTCTGGCTGACGGCACCCTGAGGAGGCCCTCTCTGTGGGAGCGCACTGGCCGGTGGGAGGCTATTGGCGGCAGAAGGTGGTCCCGTAAGTACCCTGGTCCTAAGCCATGGAGCGCTTTGAAGGTGATCACCAGCACCTTGAAACGCACCCAGAAGTCCACCGGCAACCAATGCAGCTCGCGCAGGAGAGGTGTCACATAGGAGCGTCCCGTTGCTCCCATAATCCCCCGCGTGGCCGCATTCTGCACCAGTTGGAGCCTCCTGGTGCACCCCAAGGGGAGCCCCATGTAGAGAGCATTACAGTAGTCCAGGCGAGAGGTGACGAGTGCCTGAGTGACTGTGCGTAAGGAGTCCCGATCTAGAAAGGGCCGCAACTGGCGTATCAGGCGAACCTGATAAAAAGCTCCCCTGGCCACAGCTGTCGTGTGATCCTCTAAGGACAGCCGTGGGTCCAGGAGGACGCCCAAGTTGCGCACCCTTTCCGTGGGGGCCAATGATTCACCCCCAATAACCAGCGATGGTGTCAGCTGGCTATATCGGGACGCCGGCAGCCACAGCCACTCGGTGTTGGAGGGGTTGAGTCGAAGCCTGTTTCTCCCCATCCAGGCCATTTGGCCCCACCCCCCAAACTATTGCTGCCTCCTGAGTCCCAACTGAGTCCCAGTTTCAAAGGGCCGCCCTACAGCTGATCAGTGTTAAAAGAAAACAAATGAGTAGACTGGTGCCTGCAAAAATAAATGGGTAGACCAGTGTCTGCAAAAATACATGAGTAGCTCAGTGCCTGCAAAAATAAATGGGTAGACCGGTACAGCTCTACAAGTAGTTAAAAGCCTAGTAGACCAGTACCTCTGCTAAATCCTAAAGAATTGTCATATAACCATCAAGCACGCCCACAAAATAAGCCACACCCACAGAACTGGTAGTAAAAATTTTTAGAACCCATCCCTGAACCAAAATTATTGTAGAGCAAAAAGGAAACCACCACACTTACCCAGTTGCCAAATACAAATTCGAAGGAAGAGGAGAGTGTTTTATCTGCCTAGTTTTTATTATTTATTTATTTTATATATCACACATCTCACAATTTGAAGTAACTCTGAGCAGGTCACAATACAATAAAACATACAAATATTAACAAATTATAAATATAAACAGATTATTGAAACAATTTGCCAATATCGTCAATGAAGGAGTGGTTGGTAAAATTGACAGCTCTGATTAGAAAAAAAGATATTGATTAAATTTCATACCAATTGGAAACCTCTTTTTGACTCAAGTTTTATTTACAGTATATCTGCTGTAAAAGAAGTCAGGAGTCATTATTTTCCTACGTATTTTAATTTACGTTTTTCCACTCCTAACTGTTATTTGTCTATATATTCTGGTTTTTATTCTCTTTCTTGACTTTTAGCTTTTTATTATTTGTTATTTTTTTACTTTCAAAAGATTTAATAAAATTATTTTAAAAAGTCCCCTATTTTATTTATTTATTAGTTATTTTATTTATTCACTTAGCTTATGGCACAGCATACATGGACTTGCAAGCTACTGTATATTAACATTTCACCTAAATTAAAAAAAAAATCTACAGTATATTCAGATACCGTTGGTGGGGTCCATTTCAACAGTTAGGTGGATTTGAAATAAGAACTTTCTAAGGCCACTTGGATAAAAATTAATAACAGTAAGCAACATTTTAAATCATTGGACAAAATAAATGATTTTTGCAAAGACAGCTTTGTTATTCATTCTGATAACTCAAGGACATGTTAAAATGCAGTTCATATTTTAATGTATATTCTTTATTTGCTTTGATTTCCTTTGTGTAGCACAGATGAAAGTATGCAGTATTATGTACCTGCAAAATTACTATTTGCAAAATATATTTTGTTTACTTGTTGAAAGTCTTTCAGACAAACTTATGAAAAATTAAGGTCAGAAGTCCTGTAGCAGTTAACATAAAATCTGTATGGATGGCTGTCCTTTCTCCTACGGTTAATAGTGTGCCAAAGCATTGACATTTGCCAAACCTACTCTATATCTACCTCTTGATATGTCCATTGAATCATCTAGTCAAGTTTTTTCTAGCCAAGTTCTTTCTGTTCTTAAGAGAAGTATGCTTCAGGAGTAAGAAACAAGAGAAGTTGCCTATTTCTTAAAAGTAAGAAATTGTAAAACTGTTTTTGTTATATATGTCCCAGGATGAAAATATGAAAAATATTTTTTTAAAGAGCATATTTAAATATTATAACCCCCCCCCCCAAAAAAAATATGTATTACCAATAAAAGTGAATATATGATTCTCAGGGTTGAAAAATTGAATCCTTGCTGCTTTCTGAGTTTGGTTATTTTCATGCAGATGTTTCATTACCTGGCTAGACAACATCTGCAGTGCTAGAATGGTGTGGGGTTTGCTTTCTGTTTACAAAGTGGGATGTCTGCATAAAAACAACAAAGCTCAAAGAACACCAAAGTTGCCGCACAAATAAGTATCCATTCTGGTCCAGAGCAGTGGTGGGTTGCTACCGGTTTGCCCCAAATCGGGCAAACCGGTAGCGGCAGCAGGAGGCTCCACCCACCCATCTGGACGCTTCTGTGCATGCACAGAACTGTTGCAAGCATGAGTGCCCGTGAGAGCCCATGCGCCCCCGAGTGAACAGGTAGCCACAAGTTTTGAAACCTGACCCTGGCCCTGGCCCGTGGGAATTAAAATACCACTGTTAGGTTTCCAGGATTAACCAGGGAGTACCCCCCAAAATCCCCAAATAGCTCTGAAGAATTAAAAATAGATTTTAGATCTGATAAAGGTACAAACAATTTGAGGGCAATTTGCATAATAATTGGCTTCAACTATTCATTAAATTATCTGTTTCCATCTTGTACATCAAATAAGAACTAATATCTCTCTGAACTCAGTTTTTTTAAAAAAATTGATTTATATACCACCCTTCTCCGGAGACTCAGGGCGGCTTACAATGTATTAAGCAATAGCCTTCATACTTTTGTATATTTATACAAAGTCAGCTTATTGCCCCCATAAACTGGGTCCTCAGTTTACCTACCTTAGAAAGGATGGAGTTTTTATGTTGTCCTGAAGATATCTGGGCTTAATTCAACATGCATTGGCATGTATAACTTTGACTGGATTTTAGCCATAAAATATTTGCAACTATAATAAGTGACAAATGTATAATAGCATGACCTTTGTATCAAATAAAGGGTTGAGAGACTTTTGAAGGTCAAATGAGAAACGATCTATCATCACCTCAGTACTGGAGATGATCATAAGCCATTATATTGTCAATAAATAAAGTAAAATTGTAAAAAAAATAGCCATCAAAGTTTGAGGTTACCCTACATGGTGCAAAACATTCACATTTAAAAAAGTCATTATTATTGTGAAATTTGAGTGGTTTTGTGTGAGGTTGTAAAGGCACTAAAAGCCTTTTGGGATAAAAGCTTTCTGTGAATGGCATGTTTACTGAAATTATGCAAAAGCTTGTCAGGGTTTATTGTGGTCCTACCACCCACAGGTTTTGTTCTGTTTTGGAGGAACTTGAGATGAAAGTATGAATTGGATGCATTCCTTTAAAAAAAATGTCACTTTTGTTCCTTCTTGTTATTGCTGTTGTTTGCATGCTATTGTAACCTTTCTCTTTCTCTTTGTAGGACAGAGTTTTCCAAAGGAGAACTAATACCAGTATTCAGCCTCCTTCACCAGGAACTTTTTTTCAGGGCAACTCCAATAGCACCCTAAGCTTCTTACATCTTATAATACTTCTGTGTGGTACTTAAGCGAATTCCAGAATTTATTTATTTATTTATTTTATTAATCATATTTCTATGCTGCCCACTCTCCAAGGTCTCTGGCCGGCTTACAACAATTGACAGTATACTAAACAGCATATTTTCCCCAACAATCTGGATCCTTATTTTACCCACTTCAGAAGGATGAAAGGCTGAGATTTGATCCGCTGATCTGCTGAACTAGCAGTCATCTGAAGTAGCTGCAGTACAGTACTCTAACCACTGTGCCACCTCAGCTCTTTTAAATGTATGCATGGATTGATCAAGATGTCCTACATTCACTTCAAGATTGAAGTGGTCATTTCCCTGCTTCTTTTCCTTCTCTGGCTTGTCATATGAACCACTCCATCAGCACTAGCCTTTTTTTTTTTCCAATGATTGTCCTCTCCTTATTAGTGTCTATGTTTTTCTATTACTTTCTCAGCTGCTTTCACCCCCTCTTCTGAGATTATCACCTTGGACACTAATGTAGACTGTTTCTCCTCCCCCCATTTTTTCCACTTCTTATTGTACCATCATAACTCTAATCAATAGGAAACAGGTTGTTCCTTTGGTTTCTAGGTTCCATAGAATTCCATGGAAATGTATAACAAGGGATAACTAATATATGGAGATTCACAGAAAAAAGAGGTCCCTATATGATAACTTAAAGGTATTTAAAACTATAAGAAAAGGGAAACATGCATATTGTGGACAGGTGGTAAGGCAAAGAAAACATGTTTTACCCAGCCTTGGCCGAAATTGAAAGGGGACCTGCTAGGAAATGTCAAACTGAATGGAGAATATGTTTGTTGAATTGAGTATAATTGATCAACTTGAATCAATCAATCAATCAACCTAGAAGAGAATATTTGTGGCCCAGGGTTGAACTGTGGGGCCTTTGATTATTATTAAATAATTATTACAATTTGTTTAGAACAATGTTAGATGAAAGACTGAAAATAATTTTACAAGGATGCATGCACAAGGATCAATGTGGGTTTTTATCTAAGAGATACTTGAAAAATAATTTTGGAAGTACATAATAAAAAGCAAGTTGCATTTTTAGATGCAGAGAGGGCTTTTGACAATGGAACTAGATATTTTTGTTTAAGGTTTTGGAAGATAGCAATTTTGGGAGAATTTTATAAAGTGGGTAAAATGGGTTTATTCTTACAAATGGCACATACAATCATTAATGGAAGTTTAACCAAAATATATGAGATACGAAAAGGAACAAGCAAAGTTACCTAATGCCCCTCTATTTTTCATTTAGTTTTGAAAAATATGAGAGGATTGTGGGCCTAAGATTCAAATAGTGTCACACAAGTTAAATGCTTTGGCAGGTGACTTTTCTCTTATTTTAATAAACTTGTAATAATAAATTGAAAGAATTGGGGGCAGAAGCATGTTTCAATATCATTAAACTGAAATCAAAAATATTTTCAGAATGTGACAATATCAGATCATATACAACTGATGAATAAAATGGGTTTTAATATGAGTAGAAAGTAAAACACTTGGCTATATTTATGATACATATAAATATATGCTATTTCAAAATAATTATTTTAAGACCTGAACTGAAGTTAAAAAGACAATGAAAGACTGAGCAACTACCATTTTACTACTAATAATTATGCTATTGCTAATATGTATAAACTTTTGCTAAAATATAAGAACAAGTGAAAAAATGGTATAGTATGATATAATGGATTAAATTTTTTGGTTACAATATACAAATAGACTGTCAATCAATATATGAATGAAAGGATAAAAATTTACATTATGTTCTAATCTTAAAGAGAATTTTTATAAAAATCATTTTGGTATTGTTTATATTTCTCACCAGATAAGCAATCTAGAATGTATAAATGTACTTTGAATCTATGCTGGAAACGTGAACATTTTTTATCATGTTTTGTGGATGTATGAAAAAACAGAAATTTGAATACAGATACCTACATTAATTTGGAAGATTTTAAAGATAATTGAACCCAAAGCCTTTTCTTTTGGGACTAATGGCCAGGAAACTAGAAAATAATTTGAAACATAGAATTTGTTTTTTATATCTCATGTCTGCATATATATTATATGTTCAAAAATGGAAAGGTTCAACACCACCCACAACGGAGGAATGGTTGGTGAAGATGAGGAAACTTACAAAGATGGTTAAATTGACTTCCTTGATTATAAAAAGACTGTATATATATATATTTATGGTTGATTGAAAACTCCCTTTTTTGCATGGAATAGGAAAAAAAAATCACTTATTTTACCTACTTACTTGCTTGCTTACTTATTTACTTACTTTATTTGTGGCTTATATCAACCATAAGGTGATTTATGACTTGTGGTTTCCATGATTAGGGGGAAAAATAGATAATAGAAAAAATAGGAGCCTGGATAGCTCAGCAGACTAATGCATTGTAATTTAACTTCAGCTGTCTGCAATTACTGTAAGTTCGAATCTCACCAGGTTCAAGGTTGACTCAGCCTTCCATCCTTTCTAAGGTAGGTAAATTGAGGACCCAGTTTGTGGGAGCAATAAGCTGACTTTGTAAAATATACAAAAGTATGAAGGCTATTGCTTAATGCATTGTAAGCCGCCCTGAATCTCCAGAGAAGGGCGGCATATAAATCTAATTTTTTAAAAAAAGAAGAAAAAAGTAAGTTTTCTTCCATAATCATGGAGTAGGAGATAACTTTGCAATCATACTTGTATTTGTTGCAAAGGAAATTGGAAGCCTCAATTTTTTTATCCCTTCTTTCTGTACATTTCTTTATTCTTCCTCTCTTTCTTTTCTTCATTCTTTATTAGTTCCTTGATGCTCTCTCAACTTGGTTGTTTTCTTGCAGACTTTTCATTATCCAAAACTAGATAAGATCATCAGTGCTAGCATTGATGATGTTACCTAGTTTGGGTAATGAAACATCTGCAAAACAAAACAAACAAATAAAAAAAACCCAATCTCAGAGAGCATCAAGGATCCCTCATTTCAACCCTGAACTACAACCATTCTCTGTTACTCGTTATAAGTTTGTATTAGTTTTTATGTTCTCTTTAAAACTTTTTATAACATTTACATATAAAAGATATTTAGAGCTAAGTTAGCTCACCTCTCAAAACAATCAATATGGAGACTTCCAGCTGACGTCGTGGCAAGAACAGCTGGAAAATAGTGGGGTTTAAAGAAAAAGAAAAGAAAAATATCTTCAAAAAAAAAAAAAAGAAAGAAAGAAAAGAAAGATTTATGGATGGGTGGTCTAATGTTACAGCAGAAAGAGCTAAAGGGCAATCTGAACACTCAGTGGTTATAAAAATAACAAAAATAGTTATGATTCCAAGACAGAGGAATAAAAGGGTGATTAAAAAGTCAATAAATGATGAAATTCCAAAAAGGTTAAGAGATGAGGCATACTGAGAAAATATATTAATAAAATGAAAAAGTAGAAAATACAAATAGGGAAAATTGTAGTATATATACTAATAGATAATAGAATTTATTATAATTAAAAATAAGTTAATGTTAAAAGATGGAAGTTTGTAAGATTAACAGTGTGTTACAATATATTGTGGATTTAAACTTTTAAGGATTAGAAATTGTGGGGATTTTAAGATATAATCCTGGGATTGATTACATTTTGTTAATATTTGGCTTCATTAGTAGTCCTGAACATTTGGGATATCGAAATTATGGTGGCATAATGACTAACTTTTAAATATTAAATATTAGTGACTTAGTAGGAGATAACAAATAAATGGTGCAAAGAAACCTTATTTAGGTTTAAATGTATTAATGGGGAAAAAATGATAGAGAATTATAAAGAGAGAAGATTATTGATGAAATTGGAAGATTAGGACTATGTATACTTATTTGTATACTTATTTGTGTACATACATTGAACTTTAGATAGGAGAGATAGCGATTGAGCCCTTGTCATGGTCAGATCATTCCATTCTTAGGCTTGATTTTCTAACCGCCACACCCTGCTGCAGGGAGGTGGAACAGACTAAATGGTTCCGCCCCAGGTGCCTGATAGATCCTGATAGGTTCCAGATGGAGCTTGGGCCATTTCCTGAGGCTCTGGCTCATGGCTCGACTGAAGAGCTGGTGGCTGCCTGGGATAGGGTAGCCACTGACGCTGTGGACCGAGTTGTGCTTTTGCGGCCTCTGACCTGTCGCTGAGTTTACCTGGCTCCTTGGTTCTCCGAGGAGCTGAGGGAGATGAAGCGCCAGAAAAGATGCCTGGAGAGTAGTTGGAGGACTAGCCATTCCAAATCTGACCGAACACTGGTAAGGTCTCATATTAAGACCTACCTAGTGGCAATAAAAGAGGCAAAATGTAATTATTTTTCCGCTCTTATTGCATCTGCAGATAACCGCCCAGCTGCCCTGTTTAGGATGTCCTGTTCCCTCCTCCATCTGGGAGCACAGGAGGATCTTTTGAAGGGTCGGGCTGAGAATTTTGTCCGGTATCTACACGATAAAATCACTCAGATTCGGGAAGGCTTGGTCTCTGACTTGGTGGGTACAGACAGGATGATGGAGGCCTGTCTTAAGAATGTCATTTGGGAAGAGTTCGACCTTGTCGCTCCTGAGGACATGGACAGGATACTGGGATGGCTGAACATGACCACAAGTTGATTGGACCCGTGTCCCTCCTGGTTGGTGCTGGCCTCCCGGGAGGCTATGCGAGGCTGGCTCCAGGGGATTATTAACACTTTTTTGAGTGAGGGCTTCTTGCCATCCACCTTGAAAGAGGCAATGGTGAGGGCCCTCCTCAAGAAGCCCTCCTTGGATCTGGCTGTTTGGGCTAACTACCATCCAGTCTCCAACCTTCACTTTGTGGCGAAGGTTGTAGAGAGTGTAGTGGCATGACAGCTTCCTCGGTACCTGGATGAAGCTGTCTATCTAGATCTGCTCCAGTCCGGCTTCAGGCCTGGGCACAGCACAGAAACGGCATTGGCACGTTGGTGGATAATCTCCGGAGGGCTCGGGATAGGGGCTGTTCCTGTATCTTGGTGCTGTTAGATCTCTCAGCAGCTTTTGATACAATCGACCATGGTATCATGCTGCACCGGTTGGAGGGGTTGGGGGTGGGGGACACTGTCCTACAGTGGTTCTCCTCCTATCTCTCTGACTGGTCTCAATCGGTGTTGGCATGGGGGCAGAGGTCAACCCCGAGATGCCTTGTTTGTGGGGTACCGCAGGGGTCGGTCCTCTCACCCTTCTGTTCAACATTTATGTGAAGCCGCTGGGTGAGATTATCCATGGCTTTGGGGTGGAGTTCCATCAGTACACTGACGATACTCAGCTGTACATCTCCACCCCAGGCTATCCCAACGATGCCCTTGAAGTAATGTCCTGGTGCCTAGAGGCCATGTGGATCTGGATGGGGAGAAACAGGCTTCGACTCAATCCTTCTAAGACCAAGTGGCTGTGGCTTCCGGCGTCCCGATATAGCCAGCTGGCGCCATCACTGGCTATTGGGGGTGAGTTATTGGCCCCCATGGAGAGGGCTCGCAACTTGGGCGTCCTCCTGGATGCACAGCTGTCATTAGAAGAGCATATGACGGCTGTGGCCAGGGGGACTTTTCATCAGGTTTGCCTGATTCACCAGTTGCATCCCTTTCTGGATCGGGACTCCTTACGCACAGTCACTCAGGCACTCGTCACTTCCCACCTGGACTACTGAAGTGCTCTCTACTTGGGGCTCCCCTTGAGGAGCACCTGGAGGCTCCAACTGGTGCAGAATGCAGCCATGGAGGAGATTATGGGAGTGATGGGGCACTCCCATGTGATGCCCCTCCTGCGCGAGTTGCATTGGCTTCCAGTGGTCTACCAGGTGCACTTCAAGATGTTGGTTATCACCTTTAAAGTGCTCCATGGCATAGGGCCTGGGTACTTACGGGACCGCCTTCTGCCATTGATAGCCTCCCACCAGCCAGTACACTCCCACAGAGATGGACTCCTCAGGGTGCCATCAAGCAGGCAATGTTGGCTGGTGACCCCCAGGGGGAGGGCCTACTCTGTGGCAACACCTGCCCTCTGGAACGACCTGCCTCTGGAGATATGTAGAATACCAGATCTCCAGGCTTTTCGCCGAGCCCTAAAAACTTTTCTATTTCATCAAGCTGGGCTGGCGTAACCCCAACTCCTCTTAGATATTTTTAATTGTAAATGGATTTTAGTCGGGAGGTTTTAAATTTTGGGCCAAAATTTGTTTAATTCTTTTAAAATTTTAAATTTTGTATTGGGATGTTTTTTATTCTTGGCTGTGCACCGCCCTGAGTCCAGGAGGAGAAGGGTGGTACAAAAATTTAATAAAATAAATAAAAATATTATTATTGTTAAAATTGTTTAAAAAGGACATTGACCCGGTCAATACACCATCCACAAAATATGTATGATATTAAAAAATAAATAAAAATATTTAAAAACCCACAATAAATACTGGGAAACATAGGCTGTATTTACAATATTGGCTATGATTGCAATGATGTTATCTGTTCTTGTACTCAGAAAGCACTTGTGTAGCTTGTATTGATGTCACAAGTAAGAATCATCAGCATTACCTGTACTTATTTATTTCTCTAATTTAAGATCTATCAAACCATTTAGATGTTGATGACACATAGCTATTTCCTAGTAATGTGCATATAATATTTTAATGGGCTATAATTACTGAGTAATGTGCAGTGTGTCTGGATAATATGCAGCATGTGAATTGAGATAAATAAAAATCACGATTTTTTTGAGGGAAAAAATGTAGAGATATAAAATCAGTTTTTTTGAAGAAAGTTTTATGAAAAGCAAGAAGGTCAAACAAAGAGCAAGTTTTTTTTTTTTTTAAATGGAGCAATTTAAAGTACATTAAAACTCATTTAACAATTGTCTTGCTTAGCAATGGAAATGTTAGGCTCAATTGTGGTCATAAATTGAGGACTACCTGTAATTGTTTTCCTTTGCCTTTCATTGGGGTTTATGTGAATATTGTATAAATGTGCACACAGCAACTCTACAAGGAGGGTAGCCAACTAATGCTGTTACCGCCTCTTCCTTCTATAAATCCACATTTTGACTATCTCAATAGGTATTGTTACAATTACAGTTACTTATCTAAACAAGTATATATAAGTAGCTCATTTAAGTGTAGCTCATTTCTCAGTCTTCAGTTTTCAAAGTGTGTTATTATGGCTATTACTGACATCTCTAGTTTGGATTCCATTCCTTAGCATTTACTCATTGTACATTGGTCAGCAAGCCACACTTAATCTCGTTTCTTGCATTTCTAATATGGGGTTTCAAAATAGTAACACTAACTAATCTATAAGGTAAACGCAAAGGTTCCCCTTGCACATATGTGCTAGTTGTTCCTGGCTCTAGGTGCTCATCTCCGTTTCAAAGCCGAAGAGCCAGCACTGTCCAAAGATGTCTCCATGGTCACGTGGCCGGCATGACTAAACACCAAAGGTGTATGGAACACCTTTCCCACCAAAGGTGGTCCCTATTTTTCTACTTGCATTTTCTACATGCTTTCGAACTGCTAGGTTGGCAAAAGCTGGGACAAGTAACAAGAGCTCACCCCGTTACCCAGCGCTAGGGATTCGAACTGCTGAACTGCCGACCTTTTGATTGACAAGCTCAGCGTCTTAGCCACTGAGCCACAACATTCCTAATCTATAAGATGCTGATAAATATTGCTAGCAGCCAAACCTGAATTCCACTTTATTAGCAGTACTGCAACAGAAATTACCTTCCCTTCTGTCCAATATATTATTGCTGTTACTAATACTTTTGTATAACAACATTCCAATTATTCAAAAGCACTTGCTTTTTATCTTGTAGATTCTTCATCCTTAATTTCCCTTCTTTGCATTTTTGTAAACAAACTTGGATATTTCATATATTCTCTCTTATACAGTTGCACACACATTCCCCCTCTTTCAAAATAAATATTCAAGAAAAGTTTTGCTTTCCATTAAAAATTGTCTTATGTACAATCCAATTCTCTTAATATGCAACAGAAGTTTTAAAAACAAATAAGCATTCTTCACACAGACATAGGAATTAAAGCAGTTAAAATATTCTTTCCCTTAAGAAGGAAAAATAAATTAATTTATGGACTGAAATTCACAACTTCATTAGCAAATCAGGATCTGTAGCAAATTGACAAAAGGCTAAATGTCAGCTCTTTTAAATCAAGTGCTTTTCACCAGCTTTCCTAAGGCCAATTACAACTGCCCATAATTTCAGTTCTGCTAGTTGCATATTTAATCTTTCCTTGCCAGCTGTCCCTAAAATCAGGCAGCAGCTCCTCCCTACTGGATCTAACACTAGGCTCTGCTGTATTTCAGGGTGCTCAGTATGGTAGCTCAGAACTTCACAGGCCAGCTATAATATCTTGTATATTTTGACTGGATACTTAGCTAGAAATTAACTATTTTGCATGAAGAAAGTGAAAAAAACCTGTCTCTACCAGGAGACAGTCCAAAAAAGCTTCCCATGGACCATTAGTTTTATTTCACCAGCCAAAAAGAGGGCTGTTAAAATATTTACAGGCCCCTCGCATCCTGGACATAAATTGTTTCAATTCCTATCCTCAAAATGATGCTATAGAGCACTGCACACCAGAACAACTAGACACAAGAAGAGTTTTTTTCTGGACACCATCACTCTGCTAAATAAATAATTTCTTCAATACTGTCAAACTATTCACTGTCTGCGTTACTATTATTATTAATCATCTCATCATTCCTATCACCTATTTCCTCCCACTATGACTCCAAGACTGTAACTTGTTGCTGTATCCTTATGATTATATTGATTGTTTCCTAGTATGATTTGATTGCTTATTTGTACCCTATGACTATCATTAAGTGTACCTTATGATTCTTAACGAATGTATATTTTCCTTTTATATACACTGAGAGCATATGCACCAAAGACAAATTCCTTGTGTGTCCTATCACACGGCCAGTAAAGAATTCTAATCTAATCTAATCTAATCTAATCTAATCTAATCTAATCTAATCTAATCTAATCTAATCTAATCTAATCTAATCTAATTCAGTTTGTTAAAATCTATGATTGTAGAGCAAAATGTGACATAAGGGTGACCTGACATCAATCACCTCATTGGTTACCAGGCTAATTTGATGATCTGAGTGTCTTAGTGAATGTTTTGTCCCTCTTGTAGTGCTCCTTGTACATTTGCCCCAACCCTGTGTGCACAGTGGAGCTAACTTTTGCTTGGGCTTCTGGCAATGAAAGCATTTAATTCTAGGATAAGCTTACATTACATACATTTTCCAGAAGACCAAGTATCTAAAACATTGCTACAATAAAGCCTGTGGTTGGTAAGGAGAAGACAGAGGAAAGAGTAAAAGCGATGTTATGTACATTATGACATTGCAAAATTGGCATAGGCGATAAAATGATGCAATCATGTAATCATGATTGTATGATGTCGTGACATGAACAATGTCATTTTGATCACAAATTCTATTAGTCACTTTTGCCTACAGTAAAATTTTAATTTCCGAACTGTCTCTATGTTTCCTTCTGCTCAGAGTTTTAATAAGCAAGTCTGTTGCATAGTCACCAATGATATATTTTCACTAGTCAGAGCAAGCAGGGCATCTTTCACAGCAAAATATTATCTAAGCATTTGCAGATGCAATTTGTATTGAAATAGTATGAATGCAATCCATGTGATGGTTGTTTTGTTGCTTCAGTGAATCAAACTATAGATTTTTCCAAGGTTGAACAGAGCCATTTTAAGTAACCTTTAATTTGTTTATGAGTTGAAATTTCTCACATAACAAAAGATTTCTTTTTAAAATGTTGGCCACATTGCAGCCCCAATTCCCAGTCCAATTAAGTTGAAACAGAAATACTCTGATCTAATTTATGACTTGATCCATCGAGCCATTTCATTGACCCAGAGGCTCACAGGTTTATGTATAAAGTCCCAGTGCTATAGGGACATTGGATTATTTTCAGTGTAATCATGTTGTAAAATGGGTTTCCTTTAATTATAAACAGGACAAACTAAAATGCTGAAACAGAAACTATCACTTAAATCCTATTAAAAATGCTGGGTTAACTCCGAGTTTTAGCACTTACATTATAACTGGGAAGGGAAAGAAGCAGCTCCTGAATATGATTCAGTGAAGGTAAAACCAAAAGGCATCTGTGAATTCTATAGATTGTCCCAAGTTAATAAATGTGGACTACATAATCCATGGCTCCAGGACCTTGAACATTCTTCTGGAGCTTCTAGAAAACACCCAGACCACATCTCTGAATTTCACTTTGTAGTTGCTGAAATTTTTAGGAATTTTCTATCCCTCTAAAGCAGGATATAAATAAAAACTGTAGTGCCAATCTGAAAACATGAACCCAAATATTTTTTTCACATCAAACGAGCAAGCAAACAAATTTCTTCATGGCTTTTCATGCCTACCTCTTCAAAGTTAAAGGTGTCCACAGACCATTAAAGTTTGAATACCCAGTATTAAATGCACAGGAGCAACCCCCATTTTTCCAGTCTGTAAACTTTAGCTCTTTGGGACACTAAGGCCAGGGTTCCCCACATCAAATAAGAAAGACTGCAACTAAAACTGGGACACTAAGGCCAGAGTTCCCCAAATAAGAAAGACTGCGACTAAAACTGGCCTGACTACACAAATTAAGCTATTAGAAAACACTTTTGGAATCCAATATTTATTGTCTTGGCTCTCTCCATAGATATAAATCTTGAATTTGTCTTCTAATAAGGATGCTTGTCTAAATACTTAACGTTCATGAACTTGATTTTCCCAGGAGTACAGCTGAAAATCATACATCAGGATAATGATACCAGTTTTGATGTTATATGTTGGTGATAATGATGATGACAGTATCAGTTTCACAATGTGAGGCACAAAATAAAGCTCTTTGTGTATTCTTGATCTATGTCTTTTCTATTATTTTCCCCAATGAGAAAGCATTCCAATGTCCAATTTATGGCACAAGTGATAACTGGAATGCACTTACCACTACATTTTTACATGAAGTGGTTTTTAATCTGCATACATACCACAAACAATAGTACAGTACTAATATTGTACTGTCTAATTGCATAACACAATCATATACTATTATCCTGTACCAGAATATTCTCTATGATGGTCATACTTTATTGTAGATTACAAATATTTAAACTAGAATATACAAGCCTCCATTCTCTAGGCAACTCACTTCTATATGTATTTTGCAAATACAAAGGAAAAAAAATACTCATAACACCAGCCGTGGGGAAAATCATCTTAATAACTCAGCCAAGTTCCAAAAATATTACATTGTTCATATTTTAAATAAGGTCAAGTTCTGGAATATAAATGCAAAAATAACATGATACTTCCATTATATTCTTGTTCTGTCATTATTCAATACATGTTTACTCAAAGGTAACCTTACAGGTTTTAATAAACCTTTTTGCTACATTTTTCTATAGAGAATTACACTTTCTATATTCAGGGCACTGCCTTTGATAGTTGCAACACAAAATCACCTCCTCCACTTTATGTATTTAAATGTTAAATTTTAAATTAGGATTAGCAACAATAATTACACTCTGGTTAATGAAAACCACTCTTCCTCATAGACCTTCCCAATTTCTGCTATTACTGTTCTACAGCAAAAGCCTATTCAATTTCTAAAAGCATGATTGGTTAATGGTGCTAGTTAAAAGCAAATGAGCAATTGCAAAGCAGTCAAACATTGTCAGGAGCCCACTAAAAATATGCAGGTCCTTTCACACTGCTGGAATTTGCATGGAGTTTAGGTACATTGTGTCATAGCAGACTGTAGTATAAATAAAATATTCATTTTGATCATAGACGGGGGTATTACTTTGCATCTATATCTATATCCAGTATACTACTAAAACTGATTCCTGTACACTTTCATTGACAAAAATTTTTGATCCAAGGTTCCTCAAATGGACTAATTTACAAAATAAGTCAAAAATCCAGGACCCATAGGATTAAATTTTGACAAATTTTATAAAACATTTTATGACATAAAATTACCATAAAACAGTTTATGACCTAATATAAAATGTCATAAAACTTTTCTTGTGCTAATGTTTAACTGTGCTATAAAGTTCAACATCAGCTATTTTCAAGACAAATACATCTCTAAATGTACCCCAAATTTTCCAGGAAAGCACATTAGAAGCCATTAAGGAATTTAATAAGGAAATATCTCTAAAAGGAAGACTCAAGAAGTCACGGGTTGTCTAGTCCTTTATAAACCTTGAAAAAATGTTGAACTTGATATATGCACTCCAAACATCAAGTACAAGCTTCTCTGTTGATACTTTGAGTTCTACTATTTTCTTGCATGTAAGTCCTTTATGCAGTGTAATTTCTATGCAACTTGAAAATCCCGTATTTCATTTTGCATCATTTCTAGGTTGAAGAAAGGAGGTGGGATGGGATGGATTAAAATGGGAAGGGAGGAGAGAGGAATGCAAGGGATTTATTTTCTCTCTTTTTCTTTCTCTTACAGTATAATTTTCTTCTTCCCATAATCTACCCCTTTTAATCATCAATCCCATAAATTACAAGTTCTTTTTTTCCCTCTTTTTTCTGCTAAAAGTTCATAAAGTATTTCCAGTCATCAATAAATTGAGTTATTGTCTTTTTTCTAATAGAACATGCATAGTTTGTCAACTCTGCTAATTCTGTTATCTTCACTATCCATTCCTCTGTTTTAGACATTTCTCATTTTGGGGCATATAATAATCTTACAGCAGTTCCAAGTTTATTTTCTTTTCTTGCCTGCACTATTCAGGCTTTTCTAATTCTGTGGGCCTACTTTGCCTTCTCTATTCTAACATTTTCATGTAATGGAGAAATAAAATTTTAGCATAATATGTATGTAGGAAATATGTGTATATGAATAGGAAATATGTGTATATGTATAGGTTTATATATTACATAAATATATGTTGGATTATAAAGCACTTCAATTCTTTCTTGGGCTTTTCTATTCATGAAAAAGAACAACATGATATATTTCTACCAATGGAATTGATAGCAATTATAATAATAATAGTCCAGGTTACTGGAGTCAAATGATACACTAATGTAGAACCATAGAAGCATAGAATTGGAAAAGCCAAATGATACACAAATGCAGAACCACAGAAACAAAGAATTGGAAGAGCCACTTAGAACATAGAATCTAACCACCAGCTCAGTACAGAAATTCAAATTTAAAAATCCCTGATAGATTCCTGAACACATCCAGTAAAAAGAAGCTCATGACTCATGACTAGTTTTAATGACATTCATTGTCTAGTTTCATTGTCACACTGCTCTTTCTATAAGGGAGTTGATTGCAACATTTCTTTAAAAATTTTCTTCTTGCAACTTAAATCCATTATCCTTATCCTGCAACCAGATAAAATAGAGAAACATCTTGGCTTTCTTTTGTATATTTTCAGATGGAGTGTGTCATATCCTCCTTCAATATTCATTTCTCAAGGTTAAACTTTTCTGGCTCCCCAGTCTCTGTTCACAGAACAAATTATTCTGTTGATTATCAGTCAAGTTGCCTTGATCCATTTCAGCTCAACTCAAGTATTTGACAGTGAGACCTATGCAACTTTTATGACATGAAGTCAAATGTACCACAATTAGACATAGCCTTTAACCTTTATGCCCTTCTTTACATTTTTAAGCATGAAAGGCCCCTCCAGGGCATCTGCAGGCTGTGTATATTCTCTTGATATCTTACTGACAGCTACTTGTTCACCCTGGGGAAAGATTCAGTGTGGTGTACTGGTCACATGCATGTCAAATACATTTTTGTTTTGTTTTGCTACATGTTCTGGAGAGTTTCATTTTTTACCTGCTCTATCTCAAGCAACTAGAACTGATTGGTTTTATACTGGGTGACAGTATAAAAAAAAATAACTGAAATAAGGACAAGCAATATGAGCAAGGCTGAAAGGAAACTGAGTTACTGCAGAATATTTGGAGGTTCCCCCCAAGTCTAAAGGAGTCATATGACTGGCCAGCAGAACATTTTTGTAGTTTTGTGGGAGGGAAATGCCCATTTCAATGAGGAACAAAAGCTATTTGAGATGCAGCAAAGATTTTTTAATTGGCATGGGCTACAACGGTGATCACTAGGCTTTTGGACAGATAAATGCAAAAGAGCCTTGAATTAAGCAAGATTTGGCTTATAAACCTCACAGAAATATCACAAAGGGCTGAGAGAAAGCAATGCAAATCATGCTTTCTTCAAAATATTTACTGCAAAAATATTATATCTATTAATATTATGGAATAACTTCACTATGACTATCCCCAAACCTCTACATTCTCTTCTGCTATTCTAACCCACTATAATTAGGTATATAAGCACCCACATATCACAAACAAGGGGATTTATGGTGCCCATATGGTACCTCCCTTCCTACCAAAGAAAATACCAGTTTGGTTTATGTTATTTCTCTCCTGTGTCGGAGAGCAACAAGTGGCTAGGATTGGCTAGTTCCTTTGCATTTCTATGCTTTTCTCATGCCAAGTACAGGTTCACTTATATGACAACCCTCCACAGATGTTTGGAAAGGCTGCATTTTTATGTCACAAACCTCAAGGATGAGAGACTCAGGAGAACACGCCTTAACATTTAAAGCTGTGGCCAGCAGGTGGGGACAGTATGTTTATTTTTAGATACAATTGTGAATTGCAAAATTATAGACAAAAAGGAAGAGAGAAAGAGAGAACAGGAGCACAGAAGGGAGCTTGGTGGTTAGCTGAATCGGGAAGCCCTTGTGGTTGCAGGACTTCTCGCTGATCTGGTAAAGAAATGTCACCAGAATTTATGTTCTACCTGAATATCAGGAAAGTCTCTTCTACAGCACCCTTTGTTGCCAAATAGTCCCACAGAGTAGCACTGCTTGGCTGAAAACACTAGAGGATACCAGAGAATCAGATCAGATTTCAAAAAATCTGTAGATCAGACGTAAGAACTTTTAAAGCTAAATGCAAATTTTAGCTGGTATCTTTACAACAAGGCTGTAAATCTTGCCATTTTAGGACTCTAGAACATGATATGCTCATTATTTAAATATATGAAATGTAAAGCTGGTTTTGCCGATCATTCATTTTTCTTACTAAAAAGTTGGGATTTTTAAAAACAAAGGCAATTCATCTTTATTTCTGATTTAGAGTGTATTTTCTCTCACACACAAAGCTGTCAGGGACTGCTGTGGATATGTTGCCTCAGCCCTTGAGCTATCAATCATTTAATTCACAAGATAGATTTCATTCCTAGGAAATCCTGATTACATGCTGGATTGATGCTTCTTTAAACTAAATTTGACTAAATAAAAAGAACAGGACTTCACCAAAGTGCCATGTTTGCTTTAGAAAAAGTAAAGATGATTAGAATTGGCTTTTGTAAATAACACAAAAATAGGACATTGGCTTTTCTACTTTTGTTATTAACATGGAAATTGGCAGAAAGAAAATCATAGCTTTTTTATTTTCTAGTCCCTGTTCCAGCAGAGAGTTAGTGTTATGGAATGAAGTGACCAAGCAACATTCCTGGGTCAATCAGAGAGAGTTTATTTGCGCAAAGACTCGTAAGCCAGGTTCCAATCTTGGCTTAGAGTAAAGTCTCCATGCTTGTATGACACATTATATACTTTTCTAAACAAAGGATTCTGCTAACACAGCAACTTTTCCATATATGGTTAATATACATTTGTCATTTTTAATTGTCATTTTCCTAATTATTAAAGTTTTACATTATCTCATAATTCTTCTTGTATTTTGGCTGAAGTACAAATTCTTCTTTTGATATCTGCTTCCCGTCCAGGTGCTATTCTCTGGCCTAATCACCCTTGACTATATTTCATGAAGATCTCCCTTTTCTTCTGACAAGTTATGGGAGTTGCTTAGAGTGTCAAGGATACAGTTCATGCTGGCATTGTATTTTCTCTAGCTGGCAGTATTTCCTGTCTTCAGAATATAGTTGCTTTTAGAGTGTCTTTTTAGAATATAGTGAATAAGTATCCAGTAATCATCCAAACGGTCCCCAATCTACATTATCCCCCCCTGTGGAAGTTTGTTTATTAATATTTTTAATATATAAACTTCCATTATTTGTATACTAAGTTCCAATAAACAAATCTACCTTATATAGAATCTAACAAAATATAATAATAAAAGTAAAGGATAAGTAGTACTTGATTGTTACTACTCTCTTGATTCTTGGGGAGATTTTCTCCACCTTTCTATAGGCCCCATGTTCTCATATGGGTCTGTCTCAGAATCTTTATGTTCTTCGAAGGCATTAGAGCTAAACTGATGATCGATGAGAGTTTTCATTAAAACTAACTTCTTTTCAGATTGCAGTTCTTTACTGCTCTAAAGGATTTATACAAGAAAATAAAAATCTAGACCTGCTTCAGCACATATTAACAAAATTTGTTTCATCCTGCCGGATCCAGGCAACCAAGAAAACCACATATCTGCTGTCTGTATTCTGTGGCTTATTTTGGAAGCCCTATCCTGCAGTTCATTAGCACCTTCCTTGACCACACCTGATTTCCTTTCTCAGCTGTCAGGAGGTCTAAGGCACATCAGTTTTGTAAAATTACTGTTGCCAAGGAATCTATCTGATCTTGGACTTTGACCAAGGTTCCAACAATCTGGTTCAAGCTCTCTTGAAGCTCTTCCGACAATTGCTGAAACTGTATTACAGAGTGTGTCAGACCACCTACACCTGTTCCAAGTGTAGTTCCAATTCCCATGATTGCTAATAGTGGGATCAATATTGAGTCCCTCTTCTGAACATTCCCATAAGGGGAACAGGGATAGTATGTTCTCCAGTGACAACACCTATTTTAAGAAAATGTACATGTTCTTGTTCAGTTTGTTGGCAAACATAAATGTGCATCCTTTCCACACAAAAAGAACACTCCTTTTTCTTCTATGCATATTCCTATGTTCATAGAGAAAGCATGACTCTTACGATGGTCTTCATTAGTCCAGACCCCTAGAGTCCCTGCCACCTGCCAGTGGTTGCAATGGGATTTCTAATGAAGGGTCCTTTTGTTTATCTGAGAATTGGTCCTTCAAAAAGGATACATAAACCTGATTTGATCTTAAAGTGTAGCCAAACTGGAAACTGTGGAGGCTGAAATCGTTTTGGACAGTTTTCAAAGGTTATATTCCATCTTCCCCACTTTCCTTTCTTAAAGCTCATTTCTGATGGTGTTAAGCAAGTAACCTTTTGTCGAAATAGGTGGTGGGCAGAGAGAAACATATCCTTTGTTAATTTCATATCCATCAAATATATCTTAGGGCCAAGTATATTTTTGACTGACATTGTTCTTCTGTCAGGGATCCTACAGGCCTACCAAGTTTCTGGTTGGCCTTCTCTTTATACATAGAAAAGGTGTTCCTATGAGGTAGCTATTAGGCCTGCAATAGGAAATGCTTTTACCTAATCTTTTGAATGCCTCATAAAAATCTCCTTGTATCGGTGAGACGGGTACTTTATCTCTGCTGTCCCCTTCAAGGATAATTGTAGCCTTTGTTCTAACCCAGAGTTGTGGTTTAACAGGCATAGCATGATAAGATGCAGGGTCAGCAGATAAACATAACCAACATCTTTGACCTAGGGTAGGGTTATATTGATTAACAAGTTCTTGACTTAATTCCAGGATTCTGGATATATAGTCTGCTTTATGCAATTGTTGTAGAGGCCCATTTTCCTTATCTATCCCCCCCTGAGCAGGGTATGTTAATATCGGAACCTTAGGTTGTGGAGTCACCTTAGGTCTAAAGTAACGACCCCGTGCATAGACAATGCGTTTTTGACGGGAGCATACTTGACCTAAAGTGTGACTACTTAGGGGAGTAGTGTTCATGATATGGTCATGTGAGAGTCCTATTGCAAACAATGTCCAAAGCCATAAACAAAGCATGATCACCTATGGTGTAAAATATACTATGTCAGGAATAGAGTCAGTGGTACATGATGATTGGAACTAGCAGTAGGAAGAAAATCCTAGGTGTACCACAAAACCTATCCTTATATATGTAAAACAAGAGTAAAAGTAGGGCTAGGATAGCAAGTACCCACAGAATCCACACCCACACCCAACCTATTTCTAACATTACTATGTGTAAGAATGCATTACATTACAATGAATAAGATATATCTACAGTGTGAAGGTTGTCTTCATCCTTACTGATCTTCAGCCGTGCGCTGGGAACCAGCTTCCGGAGTGGTTCAGCAAGGCAGACGTTCACCACCGTGCGTAGAGAGTCCATTGCCGGTAGGACTTAGCAAGGTGTATTCTTGAATGTTAGCACCAATGGTTTGTCAGTGTTTGTTACCTGGTATGTGACTGGATCACTCTGGTCTGCAAGTGTCAATCTCGTCCAATGAATCCAAGATCTTCTTTCTAAAGTCTTAAAAGGTACTATTACAAAATCCAACACATCTGGGAGAATTTGCAATGGAATCTAATCAGTTGCAGTCCTCTGCAGTTGGGAAACAGCATAGGCAACTACTTAGTCCTAAAAAGAAAAATACAAACATAGTCCAGGTGATGAAGAACGCTATTGCCACTGGTTACTGCTCGCCAGTCAGTTGGTTCCTTTGGATCCGCAATGTCAATAGATTTCCTTGGTGATATTCCACCTTCCACTCCTTTGGGGCTGGCACGGGCCCTTTCACTTGGAGTTTAACTTCCTTCCAGCTCCAGCTCAACAGCCAATCATTGTGGTGGAAGTTGTGGACTGGGAACTCCAAAAGTGGCATCTGGGCTAAGAGTCCTTGTTTCCTAAGAACTTCAAAATATCTGGACAGTTTATATACATGTTGTTTCAATACTTTGTTTCTGGTTTCCAGGTAATCAATGCATATGCTTCCTGACATGAAAGCTACTCCAAACAACAATACATCTGATGGTATTCTAATATTCTTTCTAGGTTGGATCTAAGTAAACTCTTGACACTTCTGTTGTTGTAGCATTACTGCAGGGAAGGCGTTAACCCCCCTTATGAGGCGGTCCACTATGACCAATAAATATTGTACTCTCCCCCTTCTTGGTAATTTTGTAAAATCCATTTGAGTACATTGAAATGATTTTAAAGCTGGTGATCTCCACCCATCTGATCATCCATTTGATGTTTTCTGACAGCTTGTTTATTCGCCTCTTTTCTTCACAAATTAAACATTTGTCTATAATTTGCTAAAAGGTATATTCCAATATTATTATAACATTTTAAAAGTTCATTTACAATAATTTGAATCCCCAATGATTTCACCCACAGTTTGTTAAATGTATGCATTATCCCAAATGCATGCTTGGAATCTGTTTATGTTTCCTCCCAAGATGCATAGAGATTGATTTAGTGCATACACTTCACAAGTTTGAGCAGACCAATTTTGAGGCAAACCCCTTGCTTCCAGGATCTCTAAAGTGTGTCCATTTATAATAAAAATTGCTTGTTCTTGTTCCAGGGGGTGTACCTCCAAATCTGGTCTTATTTTTATTTATTTATTTTATTTTATTTATTATTTCATTTTGTAAATCAATTACTTTAGCACAATAATGTTTTAATCCAAACTGATCCATTAATCTAGTGTTGGCTAAGAACTGTGCTGGATTCAAATTGTGATCTGTAATTAAAATTAAGTCAGTCTGCTGCATTAAAATAGCTTCATATTTTAGATGGGGTGCTCACAATAAGGGCTTCCCCAAAGATCAATTTCCCACTTTATTGGACCAGTAGCAGCAATTGCTTGAATACGTACTGGCCATCCCCTTATTACTGGGTCCATTATGTTTGACAGGAATGCCATGGGTTTCTTTTGTCCTGTCCAGTCCTAAGCCAACACCTTTTTGTGCAAATCCATATACTGTGTTTAAAAGAGATGGAAGGGCTTTTCCAAATTTGGTAAACTTAATATAGAAGCCTTGGTTAAAGCTTGTTTCAAATTTTCAAAGCTTCCTCTTTTTTTTTGTGTGCCCCTCCCATTTCAAATTCCAAAGTCCAGATTCAATTAATTTTGCATACAGGGGTTTGGTAAGATCAGTATTCCCATCAACTCAAACCTCAGTATCTCCTTAGTTCTTGCTTGATTTCAGGTAGAGGTTGTAATGCCACCTCTTCTATTCTATCAGGAATGATGTTCTATTTCCTTCACTTAATTAAGTGTATTCTAATGCTTTGTTCACTCATTTTGATTTCAGTTAATTTAAAAAAATACTACTTTCTTCTGTTGGTCCTAATATTAAATTTATCAAGAGCTCTCTGTGTAATCCAAAAAGGAGTCACCCATCGCCACTAGTACTGACTTTCATCTTCTGCCATCAAATTGTACACTTACGCTTCCCTTCTTTGGATCGGGCACCCTTTCTTTGCCTTCCGAAGGTCCCACATGATCCCAAAAACAAATCCCAAATCTTTCTGTTTATCGGTTCCACCCTCTAATTCCCATTTCTAGCTTCCAAGTCCGCACAAGTCTATGCAAACCAACTTTAAAGACAACTTTTCTGGATTACACTAAAACTTCCTTTCTCTCTTTGTTGGAAAATATAGGAAACACAAAAGAGCAGTGAAATTCCTCAAAAAGAAATAAGCAAAAAAAACGCAGGCAGAGATCCAGCCCCCACCTTAAAGAAAAAAATACCCAATAAGGAAAAGAAAACAAATCAAAGTAATTAGAATTTTTAAAACAATCACACACAAATCAAAGGAATTTCAAAAGACTTTAAAGAGTCACAGAGAAAATCAAAAGACATTTTAGGATATAAAAAGGTTACTCTTGCAGTCCAAACAGGCTAGCTTCGGAAAGCTATGCTTGCATTTGTCATGTCGCCTTCCTATAAACAATAAAACTACTTCTGTTCCCAACCACCTTGAAGCAATTTCCTAGCCGGGAGCTTTTGAACCCCAGAAAGGAAAGGCTTTCCCTTCCTTCCCAACTTTCTTAACTTCCTATATTGTAAGGAGAATAGCTGCAAAAGTAAAACAATTTAAATGAAGTATTTTAGATCAATGCTCTGAAGCATATTTGTATCAAACTTTAGGGTCAGTCTCTGCTTTCAATAAAATGCAAGTCAGATTCAGAAAATCTTTCAAAATCATTTCTTTTATATAGGTTTAATTAAATATTTGAAACCTCAAGAATTAGCAGAAAAATAAAATCAAAATTGTTTTCAGAGCAGAAAGAAAAGCTTTTATATGCAAATGGAACATTGAGAGAGGGGGGGGTGGGAGGCTGCAGCCGATCCCCCACTAGCCCTCCCTTCTCAGACAGATTAAGAGAAAAGGAAAAAGTTTTTAAAAGCAAACGGAGAAGCCACCCTCCCTTAAAGAAACTGTATTCCGAGTCAAACACAGTGAAGCTACAAAGGCAGGTATCAGATAGCCTTACCCCGCCTTTCTCAGGCTGGTTCAGCAGAGAGAAAAAAATGGTGAAAAGAACAAAAGCCCGCAGCCCACCCTTTTCTTGCTTTTTGCAAAGGAAGCGGGGGGGGGGGTCCGGCGGGGGGGGGGGGGGTCCGGAATACAGGGAGTGGAAAAAAAATGGTTAAACTGCATAGGATTCTTATCTCCTTTCGCCTCTTCAGCATCCATTCAACAACACACAGACATTCACAGGGCACAGAATCAATCATTCCTTATGAGCTTTTAGGACACCTCACATACACACTCACATTTATGCTGCAATCAAATCTCTTCATGCAGAAATCTCACTTAAACCAATCATTAAAATGTGTTAAAGGAGCTCCATTTTTCTAAATATTTGTTTGGAAATGCCTACATACATACACATACACAAACATACCATTAAACATTTCCAGATCTGTGGAGGGAAGTTGTTTGTTTTAATTTTACTTCCTTGGCTAGCCTATAGTTTATTCTTAAAGGAGTGGGGGAACTCAGAGAGCAGTTAAATCATAATTATGATTGTGGGCCCAAACTACTCTCCGTTTCCCACATCTCCAAGTCAAGATGTTCAATTAATAGACATGTCACAATTAATTCAATTCTTATTCAATTCTACACACTATCATTATAAATGCACATCAACAAAACAAAATAATTTTCAACAGAAATTACATCAAAGCAATCAATTCAAATTGTTTTCCCTTTTAGACAGGCTTTACTTTTTTATTACCTGCTAAACCCCTGTGGGAAGAACAATAAAACAATTTCCTTTCGTTTCTTAGTTCCTTTTCATTCTGTGTACTTTAACTTTTTCAAGTTCTCTACTACACAGTCCTAACATGAGACTCTAACTCATGATTGAAGACTTAGGCCACTCCTTGTCTTCCAGGAAATTGATCAAGTTTCCTCATCCACTAATTAATAGTGGGCACCCTTGTTAAAAGAAACTAAAATTCCTTGATTTATACTTACCTGCAGGCTTGCTTTTCTTTTTGAAATTTTTTCTGTTGGGGTCTCTGTCCGATTGACCTTTGTGGGTCCTTGACTGGTCTGTTTCGCTGGTGGGTTTACGGCACCTCCTCACCGGAAGATTCCTGAGACTGCAATTGAGTCCTTGTAGCCGGCTTAATGGATGTTCCGTTTGGGAAGGAGCCGATCCCACTAGGGCAGCCGTCACTGTAGTCGCCTCTGCGGTGCCAGAATTGTTATGGAATGAAGTGACCAAGCAACATTCCTGGGTCAATCAGAGAGAGTTTATTTGCGCAAAGACTCGTAAGCCAGGTTCCAATCTTGGCTTAGAGTAAAGTCTCCATGCTTGTATGACACATTATATACTTTTCTAAACAAAGGATTCTGCTAACACAGCAACTTTTCCATATATGGTTAATATACATTTGTCATTTTTAATTGTCATTTTCCTAATTATTAAAGTTTTACATTATCTCATAATTCTTCTTGTATTTTGGCTGAAGTACAAATTCTTCTTTTGATATCTGCTTCCCGTCCAGGTGCTATTCTCTGGCCTAATCACCCTTGACTATATTTCATGAAGATCTCCCTTTTCTTCTGACAAGTTATGGGAGTTGCTTAGAGTGTCAAGGATACAGTTCATGCTGGCATTGTATTTTCTCTAGCTGGCAGTATTTCCTGTCTTCAGAATATAGTTGCTTTTAGAGTGTCTTTTTAGAATATAGTGAATAAGTATCCAGTAATCATCCAAACGGTCCCCAATCTACATTATTAGGGTTAGGATTAGATACAATGTGTGAATAGATAATGCATCCTGTTTTTCTTCAATGCACAAAATCAATGAAATGAAATAAAAAAAGATAACTCTGAGGAAAGAGGTGTTTGGATTAATTATATTCGCCAGTGAAATATGAGAATATTTAGAAATGTCCTCTTTAGATTAAGCTGCCACAGGCACTTTCATAAGCTTTCTACATTTTTCCTTCTTTCAATTATTCATATATTGGCTATTTTGATGATGTTATTTTGACCTAGCTCTCCTATATTGTATCAGATCATTTAGGGTTACCTGGTATTACATGGTATCATGTGTAGGGAAATCTCATTATTCTTTCTACAGTACAACAGTTTGCTGAGCTTCATAAAAACTTCATTCTAACTTAATTTTTAGATTAATGCTATAATGTTTTCTAGTTTCAGGCAGTAACTCAACTAATATAATCTGGAGTTTATGTGTATTTAAACAACAAAGGAACAAGTACATATTATATGTCTAATGTAGTGCTTTATCTCTTAACATGGACCAACATTTTTAAGTTGGTCTGCTTCTGGCTTTTAAACAGCAATTTATATCCAATTTTCCTTAATTTTATTTGTTGAATAAGCATATTAAAGGCATGAATACATAGTACAAAGATCAAGCATCTAGTAATATGCAGAAATTAATTTAATGAGAGCTTTGATTTACAAGTTTTACTTTTAGTTCTCTTTTCCTTTTTCTCAATTTTTGCTGAGCGTGATAATACCTAATAATATTCTATCATTAAGCAGAATTAAGAAACAACTTCTGGCAGCAGATTATTAAAAATGGACTAAACATCTATAGAAGAGATCTATGTACCTCATGGCCTGCCTTGGACATTTTAATCTAGTCTATTGTACAATTACCACTTGACTCCTATATTTATTTTTGTAGCCTGACCTTTCCCATTCTACAGAGGGCCATCTCAGAGTGGAGGATGGAGAATGGATAGCATGTTTCCAGACCCCCTTATCATCTTTGTTGGTCTTCTCTGCACATTTTTTTTAATCATGGTAACCAGAACTAGCTGCAGTATTCTAAATGTGGCCTTACTAGTGTAATATAGAGATATTCTATCACTTCTCAGGATCTTCAGGTTATCTCTACATTGATGCAAATTAGGACTGCATTGATATTTTTTGGCAAATGCAGCACACTGCTGGCTCATATTTAATCAATGGCCTACTAGTACAACTAGATCACTTTCACAGATACTACTGATGAGCCAATCACTGTCTATTCTGTATCTGTACTTTTGGTTTTCCGTGCCTAGTAAGGGCAGGACCTTACTTTTCTTACCATTGACCTGCATCTTTGTTAGGAGGAGGAGCCTGGGGACAGAGTCAAAGGAAGAACCACTCCAGAGGTTCTATGTTGCCCCAAGTGGACTAAATCCAATCCCTCTTAAATGCCGTAAATTTTTATCTAGTGCTAAAATAGTGCTAACCATTCCTTGACTAGATTCAGGTGCATAGATATTATTGGATCTATAATGTTAGAACTGACTGCGTAGTTTTGCATTAAACATTTTTTTCTGCTTGTGAGACATCAAACTAGAAACCGAGAGACCATGTGTTCTAATTCCACTTTAGTAGCAAACCAGCAGGGTGACCTTAGATCAGTCACTTTCTCTCAATCCTATGAAGAAGGCAATGTCAAACTACTTTTGGAAAATTTCACTCAGAATACTGCAGGGATTTGTTCAGGCAGTCAAGTGTCAATAATGACTTGAGAGTATTAAAAAAAAAAGCTGCTTGCCATCACAGCATCTGGTAGGCAGTGGCATTTTCCCCCTAATTCTTCACAATTTTCCTGACCCCCCCCCCCCATTTTCTATAACTAAAGAGGCCAGACATGGGTGTCCATAGCAGTTTTATTATTTTATTAAAACAGCTATTATGGTCATGTGCAAGCAAGATTAGATTACCCTTAAAGAAAAACCATATCACTCTTTGGATTAGAACAATAGTAACTAAACAATATTTATTTCGCTTTAAACAAAATTGGAATTGTGTTAAATGGAAAAAATGCAGCCTTCAGACTAAAGTTCCAATCTAAACCAAGTTGTTTTTATAGTTTCTTATATATATATATATATTCTTGTAGCATATGGCTATTTTAAAGTGTAAACTTTATCTGGAACACTTCATTCACTTGTACAGATTAGTATATAATAATATCAACAAAGCTACTTTTTTTTAAGCAGTTCATTAACATGTGATTTCTTTTTTCCCCAGGCAATTTTTTTAAAAAAAGAAATAGTAATTTGATTTTGTCCTTTTCCCATTTGTTTTCCTATGGGTATCGATACTTCAGATATTAAATAAACTTTTCAAAATTCAAAGTTTAAAACTATCTCAAGGGGGGATGTACTTCACAGTCTCCAGCAGGAATGGGAATGTACAAATTTGGCCATTGTAACATTTGTAAATCTTCCCCCTTTAATATGTTCCAATGCTACCTCTCTGCTACTAGCATTATAATGACATTTGGGTTCATTAATTCTATAACACTATGAGAAACATATCAGCATATGCCCAAAAGTACAATCACATACAGAGAACTAGCAGGGAACAACATTTAAGATCAGCATCTCCATGGCTTTTGCCTTCAGTTCTCACTACCCCAACAATCAAGTATCTACTTACTTAAAAGACATTGGTTTTAATATGCTGCATTGCTGTATACATTTTGAGCTGAGGAAAGATCCTTGCAGCCTCTTAAGTCTACCTATTATGTGGTTATGCTTTGGCAGACTACTGATTGTAAAACTGATGCCTCATTGAATTTATGCATCCCTGCTCGCTTGCTTGGGTGAGGTTGAAATGTTTGAGCCTGAGTTTTGCATGGTTAAGATTGGGAAAATTTAAAAAGCAATACAGTCTTATAGAGGTTTAAGGTATTCACTGCATCCTTAAAAATTCCAACCTCAGTCTAGTGGACTAGGTTTCTATCTTGGAGAAACTAAAGGGTAAATTAGATACCAAACATTTTACAAACTTGAGAAATTTGTGAGATGCGAATTTGAACTCAACTTGTTTGAAGTCTCACACATCTAAACTTCCCAAGTTTGATTGGGATTTGATTCAGGGGTGAAATCCAGCAGGTTCTGGAGAACTGGTAGCAGAAATGTTGAATAGTCCAGAGAACAGGCAAATACCACCTATGACTGGCCTCAGAGTGAGGTGGGAATGGAGATTTTGCAGTATGCTTCCCCTGCCATGCCCACCAAGCCATGCCCACCAAGCAACACCACACTCACTAAATCAAACCCACAGAACCAGTAGTAAAAAATTTGGATTTCACCACTGATTTGATTCCCAACCCAATCTAGCATTTCTTCAGTGCTCTCCTATTCTTTCAGAGATATTGTACTCAGACAGGAAGAACAGAGAAGGATTTTATGAAATAACATGGACGTGATCTCCACCTGATGATGAAAGATATATAGCTGTGTTCACATAATTCAAAGAATAAAATGACATTTCCATTATTGCATCATCCTGCCTGGATAGGCCACCCAAACTTAAGGATGAAGTTGAAATTCTTCTGAAATCTCTGTCATGAATCTGTTAACTTCTCCATATATAGCCTATATATATGTCTTTCAGAATACAAATGAAGCCATTGCTATGTCGTATTAGGTATTCCATGAAATGAAAGAGGGATGCCATATCCATTTCTGCTCAATAAGTTGGAGCAGCTGGACTTTGCATATAAAAAAAACCTGAGATATTTTATTAAATAGAGAGAAAACAAAGTTTGTACAAAAGATCCTTGGAGATGATTTCATATTGTTTTATTTTCTCAGAAATAGGGAGGCATTGTTTTATGATCATGTATATATGCTTACAGAGTGAATAAGCATTTGCAGCAATTACAAATCATGACATAACCACATCTGGAATATTGTGGATGAAGTCCTGCAAAAAGGATATAGTGGAACTAGAGAAGGTAACTAAGATGAACAAGGGGCTGGAGCAGCTTCACCACAAAAGAAAAGTGGTGACATTTGGATCTTTTTAATCTGTAGAGGTGGAAAACCTATATAATTGAGATACACACAATTATTCATAATATGAATAAACAATTAAAAAGGATAATGTTTCAAATGGTGTTTGCAGCTATTTGAATGCTTTTAATGTATAAGAGCAGAACAAAATATTTCAGATTTTAAAAAATAAAATATATACATTTAATAACTAGACAGCAATTCTAAAACATGATAACAGATGGATTCTGTTACATCACTTGTGCTGAGTAATTTCCTGGTAGCTTTTATGTTTCCCAATCTGTATTACTGTATTTTCCTTGTGATCTGCTATTCCATCTCTTCCACTTGCTTCTGCATGCATTACTGCAGACAACTTTTGGTAATCTGGGAACATTTATCATTTTATTTCACAATAGATGAGATTATGGTGCAAACTGCCCATGAGGGGGTCCAGGATTCTCTGTCTCTCTTGTTCCCCATCCCAACCACTCAGCAGGGCTTACAAGTGAAAGCTAAGTTTTTTACCTCTGTATTTCTTGTCTGAAAAAAGAAGAAGAAAGTATATAGATAAGTATATAGCTGATTCTTGACACCTCTCAATTTTACTTTTTCTTCCAAAACTACAACTGCTCCTTTACAAATTCTTTAGAGCCATCCTAGCTGTAGAGTTATCACATTCTCTCTCGTGTATTCAGAGATTGTCAATAAAACAGGAAGTAAAAATAAGTACTTTGAAATTGTTCAATAATGAACCATAGACAGTAGTCCACATCTGTTATCCTGTATTTTTAATCATTCAAAAAGAAATCATACAAACATGACAAAATATCTTATTTTTCCAGCAGGATAATGCTAAGTATCTTCTTAAGTATTATGTAGGTAATACCATTATATAAAGTTCTGTCATTATTACCTATACATTTTTTTAAAAAAAAAAATCAAAGCAGCTTGAGATAATGCTTTTAGATAGATGGGTCCAAGCAGAAGAAATGAGAAAACCATTGCTACTGCTACGTTGCTTCCCATTAATCAGTTAACCTTTGTAATGATTTAAATACATTCCTCATTAACAAAGATAGAAGAAGCAGTGGCAAAATAGGTGAAGGTTACAACTAAAAGATAATGATATATGGATCGTGAGTAAAGCACAGATAATTGCTTTTCTGGAAAACTCTCTGATACCTTATGAAATAGCACATTGAACTAAGTTGAGGGGTGGTCTTTTCAGCTAATCACCTTCCTCTACCTGATTTTTCATATATATATATATATATATTTCTCTGTGCTGTGTGTGGTTTTATCATATTTATTTATTTATTTATTTATTTATTGGTTCGATTTATATGTCGCCCTTCTCCGGAGATTCAGGGCAGCTTACAATGCATTAAGCAATAGCCTTCATACTTTTGTATATACCTGCTTAGTATTATATTTCTTTCTTATATTGAAAAATTTATCCATTAAAGTAGGGCAACTTTGATGTGAAAAAGTAATATAGGAAATGAGCTTTCCAATCTCTATTTCTATCCTATTGTTTCATTAGATACATAGTCAGCTTTGCAGAAACAACCACATTTGGAACAAAACTACATAATGAACCCCTAGCTATGCAGCTTCCATCAAAGAAGCAATCAATCTGGCACAAGAGAGGAATACATAGGACAGTGTTAGCTAATCATAAATTAGAAATGTTGGTTTATTATTCTGGTTTGCATTTGCATTGCCCTGTGCTCTGATGATATGTGCTTGGTTGATAAATCTGTTGACTAATCTATAAACACTTAATTAGTTCCTGAAGCATAATTTGAAATTTGAAATGTGGATTGAATGTTAGGGTGTTGCCTTCAATCAAAAACAGATTTCCTTATTATTCTTTTCTTGATCAGATACTTTCAGACAGATGGTTTTAACTACAATCTGTCAAAAGATACTTATCAATAGCTATTTGATTTTCATTCCTTAATAAATTTGAAGGAATTAGAGCAACTAGAAAAAGCAATATGAATCATGGAAGAACTGCAAACAAACATACAACTTCCAATTATTTATTTATTAATCCAGTTTCTATAGCTGCCCATCCCACAGAAAGCCAGTCTACAAGAAGTAAATAAAAAACAAAGATAAAAAGAACAGATGTAAAAATATAAATACTAAAAGATAAATAGTATGAAGCAAAAATATAAATTCTAGGAAAAGAGAGAATAACAATGGCCACCTCAACAATGAAGCCATCAAAGCATGTCTCTGGTTCCCTGGGAGCCTCAGGCCTGATAACATAACCAGGTTTTGAGACACTTCAGGAATATCAAAAGCGATGGAGCTAATCTAATCTCAGGAAGGTAGAATTTTCCATAAGGAGCCTTCTGGAAAAGGGCACTTCTGGGACTCAACAAATGAAGGTCCCTAACTACTGCTCTCTACAGCATGCCTTCTCTGACAGCTCTAATGGGGCAGGCTGTGAAATTCTCCCATCAACCTCTATCACTTCTAAATCATCCCAGGTGTGATGTCTTGGAGAAGGGGGTCAGAAGAGATGGCAGTAGGGACAATCTCAGCATTAGCCTTTGCAATATTTTTTTTTTTGGTGAATAGGCAACATTCTATTCTAAAGTGTATTAGTCACTTTATTATGACATCCCTGATATCATCACAAAATTTCAAAGGGGATTTGTTAGCCCCCAAAGTTAATCCAACAGGTGGCTGATGGATTAAAACACCACTCCACCTCCCCTCTCGTGCACAGTCTTCTCTCTTCCACTCTATCTTTCAAATTGTAAATTATTACTGTTATTATGAATATTTATGGCGGCAATGTTTTATTGGCTTTATGATTTGTAAGCCACTCAGAGTTTTCTCAAGGTGAGATGAGCAGCAAATAAATACAATTAATTAAATAAATAAAGTTGTCAGCTGACATAGTAATTTATATTGGCAAAGATGATTTTTTAAAAAAAGTTTCTTTGAGTCAGCATTGATTCCTGGCAACTGCCTGGAGAAGTCTTTTGTAGGGTGTGTGTGTGTGTGTGTGTGTGTGTGTGTGTGTGTGTGTGTGTGTATTTGAGTCAGTATTGACTCTTGGCAACTACCTGGAGAAGTCCTTGCACTTTTCTTGGCAAGAAAATTGCCAACTTCCTAGGGCTGAGAGAGACTGGCTGGTCCAAGGTCACCCAGTGGCTTTGTACCCAAGGCAGGACTAGAACTCAATATTTCCTGGTTTCTAGCCTGATGCCTTAACCACTATGCAAACTGGCTTTCTCTACCTGAAATATGTTGTTTTTTAAAACAAAAAATGGGACATTTTGAATGTTCAAAGGAGAATGTTCAAAAAAAATGGGACATTCTGAATGTTCAAAGGAGATCAATAGCTTTGCAATGCTATTATGCCAACAGAATTGATTTTTTTTAAAAAAGCTAAAATTTCCATCAATCTCTTATGTCACCATTTCTGTATGCAGATATGTCTATTGAAAGAAAGAGTCACACTAAACCCTATTGTCCTTAAGTACAAAATTTGAAATTGCTGTATTGACAATAAGACCTGCAGCAGGTAACCAGAATTTTGCATCCTCAAGAGAGCTGCTGTCCTATGACTTATTATGAAAGGACTGTTTCTTGCCTGACATTTAAAGTCACTCCAGAACATTTCACTCTTCCCAGATTCAGTAATCACCAGTGAAATATGTCCTTAATGCAAAGACCATTTAACTGATGACTCTTATTTCTAAAATGCCCCTTTACTTTCTGAGTGGAATGGATAATGCCTGAATATTTTCAGATCACTAGGGCACAATGCAGTAGTAGACAACATTTATTCACATTTTTACTTGAGAAAAGAAGTATTGTCAGCCAACTCCTGCTAAAATTTTATCTAAGAAGACACATGCCTAAAGCAATTATAAGGATTCTTTTCTACTATACATTTGCTTCCACCTTGCATTCCAAATACTTTGGTATAAAATTGCTCTTGACCAGTGATTATTTACTGTAATTGCATCAAAGACAAGGAATGAACTTTTCTTAATATTTCAATCAATCAGAATAGAGCTGGAAGGGAACTTGGAGGTCTTCTAGTCCAACTCCTGCTCAAGCAGGAAAAAGGTCCAATCTCCAAACCCAGATCAAAATCAGGACAGCAGTCGCTGTATTTTCCCAATGGTTTATTGAACCGAAATCTCAGCACACAGTGGGTGCTGTCGAAAGGAATAACGTTAGTGCTGCGAGCCTTCACCTTTGAAGGCTGGAGCAGACGGCCATCTGGCAGGTCCAATCAGCTGTTCGTTGGCCTGCTTGCAGACAACCATGATCAGCTGATCGTTGGTTGGATTGCAGTCAGGCAGTATCAGCTGTTCACCGGCTCTGCTTTACTCACTGCTTACAGCCTCTGACGTTCACTGGTCAGAATAGCTTTGTGACACTGCGTTCTTCCCCATCATCCACATTCTTTGCTAGGGTCCTCTCCCAGGTATGGCAACCCTGAAACAGCATTTGTCATCATCATCATTTTGGGGTTTGACACTCTGCAATTTGAAACAAGTGGCTGTCCAGTCTCTTCTTAAAAACCTACATCAATGAAGTACCCACAACTTCTGAAGGCAAGCTGTTCCACTGGTTAATTGTTCTCACTGTTAGGAAGTTTTTCCTTAATTCCAGGTTGTTTCTTATCTTGATTAGTTTCCATCCATTCTTGTCTTGCCTTCTGGTGCTTTGGAAAATAAGTTGACCCTCTCACTTTTATGGCAGCCTCTCGAATACTGGAATACTGCTATCATGTCACCCGTAGTCCTTTTCTCTAGATAAGCTATACCCAGTTCCTGCAACTGTTCTCCATATGTTTTAGTCTTCAGGCCTTTAATCATTCTAGTTGCTCTTCTCTGCACTTTTTCCAAAGTCTCAACATCTTTTTTGTAATCTGGCGACCAAAACTAGATGCAGCATTCCAGGAGTGCTCTTACTTTGAGGAACATAATCTTACAGTTTCACTATGTTGTAAATAAATTATTAAATGATGAACAATACTAAAATTATTTAAAATCTAAACATAATTTTAAGGGTCCAACTATGCAGAAAATTGACTCCCAGTTTTGAATATAATACTTCGGAAGCAGAGCAGTGCTTCTAAATATGTTCCGTTATTTAAAACTTTACATAGCAACTTCAAACCATAGTTTTCAATTTAAAATAACATTTCTAATTCTGGCTGATTGACCATAGTCTGTCCATTAAAAGATACTTTAAAAACCTGTGTGAATTTAATAAGACAGTGATAAAAAAGCAGGAAAACAGCATGCATGGAAGGTTTCGTACATGCATATACCTACATATAAAATGCATAAAATTAGGACGTAATTATAAAGGAATAAGGATTATGTTTTGAAGTCCCATATAATTTCCAAGACAAGTATATTTATTTTAACATAAATTTTCATCAAACTTATAACTGATGCAATACATTAGATCAGGCAGGGCAAATTTTTGTAATTGGAGTGATCACAAGTGTTTTCTCTTTATTTTTAATTTTTGAGTGACCAAGAATGACAGTGAATGGGACACTTATCAAACTGAAAATAGATATTGAGGAGTTGCTGCGCTGATCAATCCTAGGTCTACTTCTCTCTAAAATTTTATTTTATTACTTAAATGAAAAAGTTGAGAAAATTTGTTTATTTACTTTAGTATGCTGTCCAGAATTAGGAGTGGAAAGTCTCCAGAACCAAAATGCTCTAATACACACAGTTACTCAGTCTTTCTAGATTTGAGCTGAAGCCTATTGTTCCCTATTCAAAGCCAGACAGCCTCCAGATACTGAAACAGAATCTCCATGACATATAAAGCTAAAGATTATCAGCATATTGATGGTACCACATTGCCCATGGGTTTTAGTTAAATGTGGAAGAACAGAACTTCCTAACAGTTAGATCAGTTGGATAATTGGATCCCTTTTTCTGGACGTGTTTAGGGAAAAATAAATAACTGTACATTTGGAATGTTTAATTTGCATTCATGCCTTATACAAAGAGTATAATTGTGAGGTCCTTGGTATACTCTGAGCTTGGTTGTTTTCTTGCAGATGTTTCATTACCAAACTAGGTAACATCATCAGTGATGATCATAAGTGCATTTAAAACCAGAGGATTTCCCATAGAGATCCAAAAAAGCATAAGACAATCATGCCACAGATCAGAAGGAGACAAGAACAGAACCAAATCTATGATTAGATGATATATCTCATGAGAGTGCAAAGTAGCAATTTGGTTGGTTATTTCTTTTCCTTCTATGGAAGAGTTTTTAGAATTTGTAATTTCATAGGTTCTTACCAAAAATACACCTGGAGTCTTTTGCTTATGTGCAACTCAATTTCTGGGTTACCAAACGTTTTCCAATATTTTCTAGTATTTCATTCGCAGTAAGTGGTTTTAGTGAAATAAGTTGTTTAATGGTTCTTATAATATTTTATCATTACAATTTCCAGACCTAGAAACTTACACTTTGTTTCATAATTGATAAGAGCTAAGTTTAGAAAATAGATTTAGCAGTTCACACGTTATTATAGTAGAGTGGTAAAGTCCAATTTTTTTTACTACCAGTTCTGTGGGTGTGGCTTGGTGGGCATGGCAGGAGAAGGATACTGAAAAATCTCCATTCCTACCCCACTCCAGGGGAAGGATACTGCAAAATCCCCATTCCCTTCCCACTCCTGTGGGAAAGATATTGCAAAATCTCCATTCCCACCCCACTCTGGGGCCAGCCAGAGGTGGTATTTTCCAGTTCTCCTATTCAACTACTCAAAATTTACACTGCTGGTTCTCTGAACTGCTCAAAATTTCTATTACCGGTTCTCCAGAACCTGTCATAACCTGCTGGATTTCACCCGTTACAGTACATTTTAATCTTGAACAAACATAGTAATGATATAAAAATGCATGACAAAGTTGCAGAATACACAGTGTAAAAGCATTTATGAATATTAGAGAAGCCTTGTGCATATTAAAAACTCAGCATTTTAGGAGAAACAATGATATGGCAGGTAATACATTTATTAGATAGCTTCTGTCTTTGTGAGAACCCTCATGTATTTCATTTTCATTACTATCAAATGATAGAAATTCCTTTTGCTTCATGTATTCTTCAGTACTCTTCTTTTAATGTGTTTTCATAACTTGTAAATACTTTCACATGCCCATAATTTGCCTTCTTGCCATTGTGAAATCAGGTGAATATTACGAAGCCATTTCTGAAGATTTTCTTCTTATGGTATAAAATTTGTATCAACTCCAAATTTCCATTAGAAAAATATTACTTCTACTGAAATAATCTATCATCATCAGTCATCATCATCATCACCATCTTCTTCTTCATCATCTTCAATAACAGCAATAACTGTACTTATAGTCATTTGGGAATTAGATATTCTACAAATTAAATGCATACATAGATGTGGAAGGAGTTCCAGGTTTCAGACAAGAAAGAAAGAAAAAATTAAAAAGCAAAAGAAGGAAAAAAGAAAGAAAGAAAGAAAGAAAGAAAGAAAGAAAGAAAGAAAGAAAGAAAGAAAGAAAGAAAGAAAGAGCTGTTCGAGCTACAAATTTTATACCCTCCACTTCAGAAGGGACAGGGTGGCTCAGTGGCTAAGACTCTGAGCTTGTCGATCAAAAGGTCAGCAGTTCAGTAGTTCGAATTCCTAGTGCGTATAATGGGGTGAGCTCCTGTTATTTGTCCCAGTTTCTGCCAACTTAGCAGTTCAAAAGCACGTAAAAAATGCAAGTAGAAAAATAGGGACCACCTTTGGTGGGAAGGTAACAGCGTTCTGTGCACCATTGGTGTTTAGTCATGCTGGCCACATGACCATGGAGACATCTTCAGAAGACAGCACTGACTCTTTGGCTTTGAAATGGACAAGAGCACCACCCCCTAGAGTCAGGAATGACTAGCACATATGTGTGAGGGGAACTTTTATCTTTACCTTACTTAAGAAGATTAATAGTTGAACCAATTATGAAATCCAACAGACTCTTATAAAGGTCAGAATAGTCTGAGACCTTGAGAGATGATTTTTCAGGTCCAACAATTGTTCATGGCAGTGTACTAATATACCTTACACAAATGGACAAAAATCGCAAGAACAGAAAAATATGTCAATTTTAGTTTCTCTTGGTTCCTTAATGATTGCACATTGGCTTTGGGGGAAATCTGCATAAAAATCTCTACCCTTTTGCTTCTTCTTCTTCTTTTTTTTTTTTTTTTTGTGATTTGTGTATCCATTGGGCTACTGTTCCACAACTGGGCTGAAAGGAAACCTGAGATGAGGTAAAAACAATAGAAGCGGAAAGAAAATGATGAACAAAATGGTGGCTAGGTGTCCTGTTTAGGATTTTTAGCTCAGAAGTACAAAATGATTTCAACCATTCAAGGACAGTTTCCTTCCACTAGCCTCCTTTTTTATCCATGTCACGTACATGGTACATATAAACAAGGGATGAGGGAAGATGGGAAAGGATTATTTGTAGCTGTCATCATTCTCACAGATGAGTTGTGGGGTTTCAGGGAACCCCAATGTGCGTGGTTCCATAAAAACACGCCTTTAGGAATATAAAAGGGCTGCCTAAATTTCTGCAGCTGAATACATCATTCAGGAAGGAGGAGATCAAAGGATCCTGAGCTCTATCGTACAGCTAATGTTGAGTTACTTCTTTTATTGGAATTATAATTTGATTAATTGTTTAGAAACCTGAAACTACAAAAGGGAGGATGCATTTGGCTGAAAGCCTAAACCCCGAGAATTCAAAGGACTCCATAGAAATAAATTCATTATTATCTTGATTCCAGTGGGCTGCCTTCAGTTGCCTTCCTGCACATTGTACTGATTAGCTACATGTACTCTCTCTACTAAGACGTGTCCTGCCACATGAATATAATGAGGATTTTTACATACTTTTCTACAATATACAGTATATACCCTTTAGATTAATTTTTTAAAAAAGCACTGTGAAGCACGTTCACAATTCCACACATTCTCAATGTTTATATATTGATATCCAAGTGCTATCTGGTTCCTAGTTCTAAAATGATGTAAAGTGGTTTTGTTTTGCTAAGTCCTTTTTGCTCGGATATTGCCAATAGATATTTCACAGTGAATGTGGTAATACTATCATATGCATAATGCTGTGTGTGTGTTTGCATTTGCATCTGAGTGTTTATATAATGTTGTAATAATGTCAAATAAATGTTGTAAAATGCCTTGCTAATACACAGAATATAGTAAATATTGTTCAACCACCAAAAGAAGGAAACAAAATTTGACAACTAAGTGTTGAAGAGAAAGAAAGGAGAGAAGAGAAGAAAGAGAAGACAGGAGAGGAGAGAAGACAGGAGAGGGAGGAGGGCAGGAGGAGTGAAAGAAGAAGGGAGGGGGAAGGGGAAGGGGAAGGGGAAGGGGAAGGGGAAGGGGAAGGGGAAGGGGAAGGGAAAGGGAACGGGAAAGGGAAAGGGAAAGGGAAAGGGAAAGAGAAAGAGAAAGAGAAAGAGAAAGAGAAAGAGAAAGCCACAATTTGAAAAGGCAAAAGGGTCAGAATGAGGTCTGAACTCCAGAACCTCTTAATAATTGAATGCAAGCAAGAGGACAAGAATTATTTATTCAAGCATGAAGAGCTGAAGCTGAAATTCCAGTTTTGATATGCATTAGTTTAAGGACCATTTTCTAATCCCAGCAGTGCAGACAAGCTAGAGCAAATAGGTTACTGAGTCTGCATGGATAAATAGATTTTGATGAGGACTGGAATATTTAGCACATTTAAGATTACACACACACACACACACACACACACACATTTGTATTAGATATACACATACAAATAAAGATATATGCATATACCTTTATATGTACATACATAGAAACAGATAGAAGAGGAATAAAGAATATACAATGTTCTCCAATTGTGAAAATGTTAAAATACACCAAGTGCATTTCTTTTTCTAATTCACTTAATGATTGTAACTGCAATGACTCCAGTACCTAGAATGTTATTGATTGCAAATAATCAGGCAACAAGCAGGAACAACATTGTCAGAAATTGGGCATGTGAAATATGCTCTGTGCTGAATTAATTTGAATTTGTAGCCTGGAAACACGATGCGAGAAAAAATGAAAGTAAATATTACTAATAATTTTTTAAAAAAAATTATTTTGTAATAATCTTCTATACACTGTTTATGCAGCAAACTATTTGAATGTGTGTTTCTGAATTTCATCAGAATAACTCACCTTAAGGCAGGAAACACATTTCAAACTCCTCGGGTGTTACAATAAGTGACAAAATGAAACAAAATTGATACAATTACTTGGATATAGTTTACAAATAAGCCCAATTTATAATTCTTACCTAGTAAAATGAAATTAGTCCATGGTTTGCTTCACCAATGCTGATTTTTCCTCCTGTCCTTCCACAAGATGAATTCTGGGGACAAATGATTAGTTTTATTTTTCTAGAGCAATGTTTTCAGATAATCAAATCAGATGAAATTACATGGGAAGAGATCTATAACATTTGTTAATATCTACTTGACTTGGGTCATACTGTTGAAGGGAAATAATTTAGCCCTATCCATGTCAGTGAAAGAGCAAAAGAACAAGTTCCTAACAAACTTTTAAAAACAAAGGATAGGAATTATCCCTGAAAGTATTTGTAATAATTTGTCTCTGTCTTCAAGTTAAGAAGTGCAGAGAAAACCAACTAAGATCATTAAAGACCTGAAGACTAAAACGTATGAAGAATGTTGCAGGAATTGGGTATGGCCAATCTAGAGAAAAGAAGGACTAGCAGTGACATGACAATGTTCCAGTATTTAAGGGCTGCCACAAAGAAGAACACCAGAAGGTATGACAAGGAACAATGGATGGAAATTAATCAAGGAGAGAAGCGATCTGGAATTAAGGAGAAACTTCCTAACAGTAAGAAAAATTAACCAGTGGAACAGCTTGCCTTCAGAAGTTGTGGTTGCTTCATCACTGGAGGTTTTTAAGAAGAGACTGCATAGCCTCCTAACTGAAATGGTATAGGGTCTCCTGCTTGAACATGAGTTGGACTAGAAGACCTCCAAGTTCCCTTCCAGCTCTATTCGATTAAGAAACTGCTGTTTGCCATGAAGGAACATCTATCAATCTAATAAATCTGGTCTATACCACTCTTGCTCAACTCATAGGTCCGGCAACGATATCTCTAATATGCCATATTGGCTAGAAATTACAATAATTAAAATATAGTAGATCTAAGGAACCCTATATGGAAGAAGGTAGTTTACTCTGATAGCAGTGAGAACAAAGAGTTCCCAGTGATTTTTAACCTTATTTATCCAGGGTACTTTTATTGAGCTAACATGCCTTCTCCAGAAAGCACAACCTACATCAGTGATCCCTTTTTGTCAAGACAGGATTCATTCCCCCTAACTTACCCCAAAGCAGAAAACCCTTGAAAGAAGAATAAATGAGCAATATATGGATTTGAATTTTGACAGAGCTAAAAAATCTATTTTGTGAGCATTTTTTGTTTCATCTTATTGAAACCACTGAGTTCAGCAGTCACCGAGCAATGTTATATCACTATTTGTAGCTTTTAAACTTTGCTTTCTCGTGTCTGCAGGAGATCAACAGCCTTCTGTTGGAGAGAAGCAATAGTCTACTGTCTTTTTTATTGTTGTTATCTTTTCATTGGAAAGGGAATCCATTGCAAAGCTGAGCATTTGCAGCATGTGTCAATAAGTTATTTATTTGGTGAGAGAAGGGAGATATGCTGTTTTCAGCCTTGGCAGCCAGAAGGAACAGCTGGTATTTTCTATTTTTGAAAGGGAATGCCAAGGATAGAAATACATTGGGAAGTGGTGGAGTAAAAAAATGCAGAAATCTGTCTAAGCAGCTGTTACTATAATGTGCCTTGTGCAAACATGCAAAATGTCACTGTTACGTTGCCAGTACTTTTGGCACTTTTAGTGCTCATACAGGGCATTCCGTGACTGGCAACAGGGTGGGCCTCTTAAGGCTTCTCTCTTTCCCCCGATATGTCTACTATTACCAAAACACTCATTGTCATGACCTTTAACAGTGCATCAAATGGAAATCATTTTTGAACCAATGGGCTAATTTATGAAATGTGTCCAAATGAAGAGCCCGTGACTTCTGAGATGATAAAATTTGGAAAAATTGTGGTTGCTTCGGTGCTACTGGCTGCTGCTGTGCTGCTGTTGCAGGCACATGTTCTTTATTTTCAACATTCTGTGACAGTTTTCCAGCCGCTTTAGTTATCCCTCACCCACAAGGAAGGAAGGAAGGAAAGAGGGAGAGAGGGAGGGGGGGGATTTCTGACCCTTCCTGCCAATTTCCCACAGGGAATCTCAATAAGGAAGTTGGCAGAATGTTAGAAATCACTCTTGTCCCACTGTTTTCTTGTCCATCATTGGTTATTTCTGTTTCTTTGTTTAGGTAAAGAAATATCTCTGAAATGATGACCCAGAGGGACAGAGGTTGTGTTATTTAAAGCTTTGGCATTGATAGAGTCCTAATACTCCAAAGCTTCCTTTTTAACACTAATTAGAGCTAAAAGTGGAAAAAACCAATCATCTATAGCTGTAGTTGATTAATCCATGAAAATGTTTTATTAGGCAAAGTGGAAGTTAAAGGCACTTTCATCTAGATCAGGCTTCTTAACCATTAGCTGAGCAAGGACAGGTAACTAATAACAGAAGTTTATATTAGCTCCTGCTACTTATATTGAAGAAGAGAAATGAATCAACAAAGCTCTCTTAGAAATAGATGTCTCTGAATATAATTCATGCGAACCATAAGCGGGTTATATAGTATAGTTGTATTGCCTGATGCTTGCTGTAAATTTTCTTTTGGTAGTAAGGATATCAATGCAAGATAATTGGGTAGATGGGGATGCCAGAGAACTTAGTTTAGTTCACATTTTTAAAGGGAACTGATTTAATTTTAGGTCTGACAGAGACATTCTCATCCAATGAAAGTGAGTCTACATTGGAAATTATTTTAAAGGGAAAAAAAGATTGCAGAGATATCACAATGGATGGAATGTGTGAGTTCTGTACCTAATAATGTGTCAGGTGGCTAAAGAACATTTGAGACTGTCATCTGGCATTGTATAACCATTTCCCACACTAGATTTAATTCCCAAAGGAAGACATCTTAAGAAAATTCTTTTCCCTTGAATGTTTTCAGAACGACATAATAACACTGCCAAAAGAAAGGCCTTTGCCTGAGGAGTTATAGAAGAAGTCTCCAGAGCCTGGAAAAATTGAGAAGAATCATCTGCCAATTTCTCTGCTCATAAAATTTATGGAGAGTTTTAAATGCCATTTGTACCCAGCAATGCATAGATGCAGTCAGGCCTGGTTATTTGGAATGAGCTTGATCTTGCAGATCCTGAAGAAGTGGACAAGGTTGTTGGAAATGTTAACTCAGTTACCTCTGTGTTGAACCCCTGTCCCTTCTGTCTTGCAAAGGCTTGATATGTTGATAGATTATATGTAGTTGGATCCTGGTGTATTGATTGCACTTGTGAATGAACTCTGATGAGAGCAGTAAAGGGGCAGTGCATCCATCCTGTCTCTTAATTTTTTTTATCAGTATTTGATACCATTGATCACATTATTCTTCTGGACCAGTTATGGGGATTAGAAGTGGAAGGTACAGTTCTGCACTGGTCCTCCTCTCTTATTCAGACCCTGTTATCCCAAGTTAATGGGGTTTGGGGACATCTAGCCCTTGGTCCCTTTTCTGCAAGGTTCCTTGCAGTTTGCAGTTCCTATTTAATATCTACATGAAGCATCTGGGTGAGTTTATCTGATGACATGGAGGGCAGCATCATGAGTATGAGTGATGGTGTGAAGGTTCTCAGGGAATGGAGAAGAACATGTTTCAGCTAAGCCTTGAATCCTGGTTGTGGTTTTTAGGCTCTCCTGGTTCTGTAGTTTTTCCATCTTTAATTCTGGATGGGGTTGAACTATCCTAAACAGAACTGGTGTAAAATTTAAGGCTCTTTCTGGACTCATAATTCCTGTTTGAAGAGCAGGTGGCAGCCATGGCCAGAACTTTTGCACCACTTCATTTTATATGCTAATTGGGCCCCTTCCTGGACCAGGAGACAATGGTCTTAGTCATCTCCCAAATGGATTACTAAAATGACTTCTGGATGGGGCTGCCTTTGAAAATTATCTAGAAATAGAAGCTGGTCCAGAATGCAGGGGCACAAGAAATTACGGCTGCATCTTGGTATGCCAATATTGTACGTTTGCTCCAGGAACTGCACTAGCAGAAAAGTTGATGACATCTTGTCACATAGTGATGTGACAAAGTGAAGCTATGTTTAAATATAAGTAAATCTGACTTTGAAAATGTCTGGTGAGGAAGTTTCAAAGAAGGCAATTATAAACCAAAAGTCTAGCTCAAGCTGAAACAAGTGTAGAGGCATCATGGGAATGGATGAGGCAGTTCTATCAAAGATGTTAATGCTGCAGTCTGAGCAGAAGAAAATTAGTATTCACTTTGGCATCCCTGCGCTTCAGTTATTATCAGTGCTGTTTTACCCTACTTTCTGATTCTTTCTAATTTAGCACCCTATTGAACTTGCCTAATGAATGAAGACCCAACTGTTTGATAATGTCAGGGTAACCGATTAACTGTGTAGGCTTTCATTTTTGCTACAGTTATGATTTTGGATAATGAGTGATAACTTGATGGGAGGGGTTATTGAAAATAAACTCATTCTGAGGCTCGAGTAAGCAGGCTAGGCAAGCATCATACATCAACTGCGCAAGATTTTCAAAACTGAGATGAAAACTCAAGTTTCACAGACCATTTTCCAAGAAAGCCTACCTAATTCCTATAAAATAGCTCATTCCAAGATGGCACAAAAGTTTCTACCTTATTCATTTGAGCTTGATGTTTTATTATATGTCAACATGTACTTCTTTCCATAAAACAAATAGCACTGCAACTTTATTAGATGACCATAATTTCTAATCCTAAAGCCTGTTTAAGATGAACTTTTTTTGCTGCAGTCTACATAAAGAAGACAAATCTATATTTATTGATTGGTTTTTGCATTCAAAGTACAAAATCAGCATTAATAAAGATGGTTTGGATTAAATATCATATTTACATTTGTGATTTCCAAGTGTAATGAGGATCAAAATTCCAATAACATTATCATTCCCAGGATTGTATTAGCACAGTTAATTAACTCTCTATCTAATTCATATGTAAACTTATATATTTACAAAAACAAACATTATCTCCAAAACAACCAGTATGACCTTACCTCTATTTCGCATAGTAAGATCTTAATATACAAAGGTGATAACATTTTTGTGTTTATTATTAAAATAGCCTCAAGGTATACAGCAACAAGATGTATTTTTGATGGTGGAGAACCATTTGTGACTCTATTGCCATGAATAGATCATTTTCTACTACATATAGTGAGTGGCTGATGGCTAGTACTAACTTCAGAAGGATGGCGGACCAATTAATTAGCTGATCCACCTGCTTAATAGATTCCAGTGATGCTCTGAATTTGTTGGAGGCAGGGATATCCTATCATATCTGCATAAATTCTTCATATTGAAATCCTAAACTTCATTCACTAAGGTTCATATTTAACACTGTTATTTATTTATTTATTTATTTATTTATTTATTTATTTATTTATTTATTTATTTTCTTTCTTTCTTACTTACTTACTTACTTACTTACTTACTTACTTACTTACTTACTTACTTACTTACTGGATTTGTATGGCCACATAATCAAAATGACTCACACATGATACTTTAAAGCCAAAATACAGCATTAAGGATAGCTAAATAGCAAATAATTCAATCCAAGGAAAATCAAAAATCAAAATAATGATGACTCCATAGCTGAGCACCTGCTGGAAAGCCAGAACATTTTTGATTTTTTGAAGAACAGCAAGATCAGGACTTCATGGACCTTGGGAAACACATACATAGGTACATATATGTATACATAAATCTATAGATACATACCACATTATGTGTATCCAAAGCAACTTGTTTAAAATCTAAAAAAAGACGATATAAGCTTATTAAAAATGGTACATTTTCTGATACAAAGTCTACATTTCTGTAGACCCCTGAAGTTTTCTGTTCTCAGGAAGAAAGAAGAATTTTATTATATCATTAAAAAAAACCCAGAGAAAATTGAAAATCTGAGCGTGTTCTCCTATTTCTTTTTCCCTGGCTGAAACACTAAGAGTGGAGCTAAAAGATAATCCCTTGTTTGCTCTTTCCATTTCTAAGGATTGCTAGATAAAAGAAGCAAAGAATGAAAGTTTCTGGTGCTGCATATTCAACATTGGATTTCATCAGTTTGTGGATCAATCCATAAGAGTACATTGATTTACAACTTCCATCATGTCTCAACGAATCTTGATGGCAATTAGATCGAACTGCATTTCACCATCTCTTCTGCTGGACTTTCTTCACCACAACCTCCTTCTCTTTATCTTGTACATAGGGAGATAGAGGGAGAAGTTGGGCTATCTTCATGATTGTTTATGTGGTTTGTGTATTGTGTTTGTGGATTATTATTTTTTTGGAGGTATTTATTTGGATTGTGTGGACTATGCAGATGAACGTTTGGAGGCTGGAGGAATAGCCAAACTGGACGAAAGTGCAGCATGTCGGAGGAGAGAGGACAGGTTAACAGTAAGAGAGTTGGAAGTCGTCTAGTCCAACCCTCTGTTCATGCAGGAGACCTATACTAGGGATTCGAACCACCGAACTGCCGACCTTTCTGATCGACATGCTCAGTGTCTTAGCCACTGAGCCACCTAGTCAGGACAGAATACAGCTGCCTTTACTATTTTGGTTGCTTGTCATTTTATGGCATTTCATACCATTTTTTGATGCTTTACTGGCCACCCATTTCAAGCCATTTTCAGCTGACTGCAGCAGCCTTGGACTTGGCAGTAGGTTTTTTGGACTGACCACTGGCTTTTGGACTGTTTTTGGACCAGATACTGACTTCTGTTTTGTTTTTTCATTGGAGTGGGCTGCTACTAGATGCTAAGAGTGACCCTGCTAGTGAATTGAGAAGCAAGCTGTCAGGGAATGCTGTGGGATGCTGCTGTTGGTTGCTTTTGGTGGAAGCAGATTCTGGTTGCTGGATGTGTTTTGCTGTGATGCTTCTGCTGGGGCTTTGTTCCCATAGGTCTGCCACACAATCTAATATCTGATTTGCTTGCAGTTATATGCTGGCTTTATTGCAAGTTCAGAAGAGATGCCTGGGGAAGAGTCTTACACAGATATTACACAGATAATAAGAGTCTTATTTGGAAATTTTTTGCCCTGAGGAAGTGGGCAGCCCAAGAACAACAGTGAACAATCCAGCCAATGTTCAGGTTTTTATTTGTCCATACAGGTGGTGGATTTCAAAATTTTATTACTACTGGTTCTGTGGGTGTGGCTTGGTGGGCATGGCAGGGGAAGGTTACTGCAAAATCCCCAGGGAATAGATGGGGGCAGGGCTAGTCAGAATTTTTACTACTGGATCTCCGAACTACTCAAAATTTCTGCTACTGGTTCTTCAGAACTGGTCAGAATCTGCTGAACCCTACCTCTGGTTCATACCATATGGACAGAATCTTGCCACATTAGATATTTGGCTCCCAGTGGTCTTCTGGGTACGATTCAAGGTGTTGGTTACCACCTTTAAAGCGCTCCATGGCTTAGGACCTGGGTACCTTCAAGACCGACTTCTGCCACCAATAGCCTCCCACCAGCCAGTCCGCTCCCATAGAGAGGGCCTCCTCAGGGTGCCGTCGGCAAGTTATGTTGGCTGGTGACACCCAGGGGGAGGGCCTTCTCTGTGGGAGCTCCTGCCCTATGGAATGAACTGCCCCCGGAAATTCATAAGATCTCCGACCTCCGTGTATTTCACTGTGCTCTCAAGATCCTGCTGTTCCTCCAGGCTGGGCTATCAATGTAATTGATTTTAAATTGGGTGTTTTAAATTTTGGGTTTTAATTCGAGCCAAATATTTAATAATTTTAATTATTTTTAATTGATGTCTGTTTTCTGTGTTTTTAATGTGCTGTACACCACCCTGAGTCCTTCGGGAGAAGGGCGGTATAGAAATAAAATAATAATAATAATAATAATAATAATAATAATAATAATAATAATAATAATAATAATAATGTTTTAAGATGGCACCATTACTGTACTTGTTATATTTACTTCTCCATAGATCATGGTTTGTATATATTTTAATTTTAACAATATTTTTATGATTTTTATATATTCGTTTTATTTAATTTTGTACGCTGCCCAGAGTTACTTCCTGTGAGCAGACATATAAATTTGATCCATTAATCAATCAACCAAACAATAATATGAAGTACACTGTATTGAATAGGTAATGGCCAATCTTTCATGGCAATCCAGTCATTTTTAGTTGATTTGATCATCTTTCAAATTTCTATCTGTTATAATACCTTCACCCAATCCTTCCTTTTGTACTACTGTGCTTTATTTCTACAATTTGTCTTCTTTTTAAAATTACCTTTCTTAAAAACTTCTTATCTGACATTGACTGTCCTTTGTCCCTTTTTATTAACTTCTTTCAATTCTTTTATAGTATTCCTTGTCCTCTATTCCATTTTATCATTCTGTTCATTAACCACCATCTAATGCTATGAATATAACAGCCTCTTCCAAATCTGGAATCTAATTTTCTCCTTCTAGCAGTCAGGATTCTATATGATTGTGTTTCCCTCCATCACATACAGACTTTCTCCTATTCTTTCCTTTATATTACCAAAAACAATATTTTGAGTTACACACTGTAATTTTGTAATCACTACTTCTTATTTAGCAGCATCCCATTATTTTTCTTCATTACTTCCAACTCCTTAGTAATTTCCGATTTGCTCCACAACTGCACTAAAGTCAGATTTAAAAGCCAAAAGGAAGCAACAGGCCCCTCCCTGCAACTAGATTTTAATTACTGGTCAACTGCGACAGACTTTGAAAATCCTATTTAATCTGTCTTTTCAACAGTAGAAGAGCTGAGGCTTCCTTGGATTAGCACCTGCATTCTCAAAAATCTGTGACTCTTTAGACTTAATCTCCCCAGGAACAGCCTTTGCCAAGGCCAAATGATTATCAAATTATGCTTTCTCTTTGCTCTCTTAATGAGCATATTGCCAAGTTTGGCTTAAACAGACAAACAAGCCCCTATCCAACTGCAATGTCATTATGAATTTGACTTAATATGCAATAAAGATTTCTGTGTTCTATTTCAAGGAAAGAGAAAAGGAGCAGGGAACAAAGATTGAAAAAAAACCATGAATTATTGTTGCTGTACTCAATTTAGACATATCAGAAATAGTTTCAAAGGATTCACAGTTCTGATTAATATTAGCAATTTAATTGCACTCATGTTTTTTTTTTAAATATTAAATTCAATAGCTACTATGACTCCCACCAGATGTCAGCAAAGTTGAATTTAATACTGTTAATTCCAAATAGGATCCCAATATCAATATTTATACTGGGGCCCTTTTTCCTATAACTAGAAACCATCTTGCAGAATATAATGCAGAATATTTGGCCTTGTTTTTTGCCACACTTGTCTACCAGATAGTTATATTTTCCCTAAAGGTCAAGACATGGTTACAAAAAGGAAAATATATATTGGCTTCTGACTGTAAACAAAATAAATCTGACTATTGACTTTTGTTATTTACCATGAGATGCTCCAGAGCTTGCTATTTATGTAATACAAAAAAAAAAAAACCCAACCCAAAAAGCAAAACAAAACCCAACTATTACAGCTAAGGACCAGCATAAAACTATACAACCCAGTTTTATATAAAAATATAAATAAATATATAGAAATATAAAACTATAATTTGCCAAATAAAGGATGATACAGTGTAGGAGAAACAGGCACACGTAGCCTATCATAGAGAATCCTGGATTTACTAAAAGTATGATTCAAATATGGTTAAAATTTGTATTTTATGAAAACTCTTTATATAAATTGAAAAATAATTCATTAAAAAATTGGTATAAATATAAATACATGAAGCAAATAATCTATAAGCTGGTGGCAAAACTGCAAGGAAGCAAACGGTTCAGGAAATGAAGAGACAAAAACCGATGAGAGAAACAATTTTGCTTGTTGCAGGCACCCTCAGGGACCAGCATCTGAAGTTGCCACACAAAATTTTGTCACATTGAATGTTAAGGTAAGAGTCCTATCATACAATTGAAGCAATGCATAGAAATGCCTGAGGCGACCTGGAAAATCTACTTGCAAGGATGTATTATAGGTGCTGCATATATGGCATTGGCTATAATCTTGGCAAAACAGTGGTACGCGCTCAATTGTTTCTATCTTCCCATCCCATAAGGGCAGAATTGTTCTGAGTGGGGTACTTTTTAATATCTACCTCTAGCACCAAGTCATGCCAGGCTAAAGGCTTTTCTATGCCCCACATAAACCAGTTGTATAGGGGGGGGGGGAACAGGGATTATAGGCAATAATTTATCCACTATTCCAGAGAGAGTTTGGAGACGCTGCATAAATGTGCCACATCTATAAGATGCTATAGAACCGTGATGGCACAGTGGTTAGAATCAGTGGTGGGATTCTACCGGTTCTACCCAGTTCAGGCGAACCAGTAGCAGCGGTAGCAGGAGGCTCCACCCACCCGCCCGGACATCAGCACGGATACTCTGCACATGCGCAAACGGCTCTGCACATGTGTGTAGAGGTGGCGTGCGTGAGCGCTTACATTTCTGAACTGGTAGCGAAGGTAAGTGAATACCACTACTGGTTAGAATGTTGTATTGGAGCTAATTCTGCTGACTGCCAAGGGTTCAGTCCTCACTGGCTCAAGGTTGACTCTGCCTTCCATCCTTCCAAGGTTGGAAAAATGAGGACCCAGATTGTTGGGGGCAATATGCTGACTCTGTAAACTGCTTAGAGAGGGCTGTAAAGTCCTGTGAAATGGTATATAAGTCTAAGTGCTATTGCTATTATTTAAGAGATATTGCCTGCTCATAGTCTATTCTTAGTAAAATAAACTTTGTCATTCCAGATTTATTCCCAAAATACAAGCAGACATTTTTTCATCTAAAAGTGCTACATTTTGAAATATATTTCTCCCTGTTTCGAAGTCCAATAAATAGATACACAAATTTAAAAATGTTCTTTTCTAATACCATCATAACCTAAGTTCTGATCATTTCCACCTGATTCTGACTTCAAGACCAGAGAAAGCTGTTTTCTTTCAATCCTCATGTTCTGTATTGTTACAATTGATGGGGGATAATCTTGAATTAAGTTTGTATCAAGAACAGAAATTTATTTAAATTTTATTTAGACTGTAAGACAATATTATATAATCAAACGTGGTATAAATAATATAATTTTAAAAATAGTGACAAAGGTGACATAAAATTATCCAAATATTTAAAAATACTGTAGGGATAAAATTTATTGATTTCTTTATCAAATTTATATGGCTGCCCATTTCACAGAAAATGACTCTGAACGGCATATAACAATCCAATAAAACATAGTTAGCTAAAACCCCTATATATAATTTGTCAGTTTTGGAAGCCATTTTTTTTCTTTTAGCTTCCTAACTGTCACATATATTAGAATGGGAAATTGGGAGGGCTTTTTTTGTTGGAGTGGTGGAAGAATAGCCATTTCTTGCTCTGGGAGTCAGTCCTTGTCTGCACCTGGATGGAAGTAACTGGGAATTGTTTCCAGTTGAGCCTGAAGGATGGATTGGACCATGTGGTGAACTTGTGGGTGTAGTGCAGGGTTGTGAACTTTCAACTGGGTGGGAAAAACCTGGAAGCTTTTAGATTCGGATATTCCCAGATGTGCCAACATAACATCTCTAATAAAGTGGGATTTTGAAGAATTTATTGCCTTGGAGTTTTATTTCGTTGGGGGTGTTTTTTTGGAACCCTGGCATTATTATTTAAAAATATTAAAAACTAAAAAAGAAAAGAAAAACTAAACAAGAAAAGAAAAATAATACAACAGATTGAGGGATATCAATGATAATGAAGCTTAACTCATAAGTTAAGACTCCATTGCTTGGGGTCCTTGGCACAACCAAGTCTTGAGGGACTTCTGAAAGCTTAATTGTTGTGCAGCTACTTTATTGATCACTTTCCCCCCCAAACAGGGAGGTTGGATCCTGGGCAGAGGTTGTCCAGTATTGGGGTACAATTATGGCTTTTTGAAGAGGGAGGTGAACCCAAGCCTCCTGAAGAACTAAAGGAACAACTCTCTAATTCAAAGAAGAATTAACCACTGCTAGGACCTACTAACATGAGAGCTCCTCGTATGGCTGCTTTCACAAGGGTCTAAAAAGTACGCTCACAATTTTAAGCACCTGTCCACTTCCTCAGGTCTAATAGGTTCAAACCATTCCCAGAGAACTGGGTAGGACTCCACCCCATATGGGATAATTATACAACATACAACAATGGCAATGCATTTGACCAAGTTAATAATACATAGTAAATCAGAATGCACCTTTGGTTTAACACATTCTCCATTAAAAAAAACCCCACAGTATTCCTCTCTGTGCCTCTACTCTGAAGAGGGACACATGATATTGTTGTAAGGTGCTCATTATCCTCTATGTTTAAGTATTTTGCTTTAGTATGGATTTGATGTTCTGAACACAGAATATAAGATGTTCTTACAAACTTATTCCTGCCTGTTGAGATATGCTGTAAATTTCTCTAGCATTGATTTTTCTATCCAGTCAACTAAGTGATATATAACTGGACATGTCATTAACAAGCATCAGTAGATACTTGTTCCCTCCTAAAGTCTTTGTGGATATACAGATAACACTATTAATCATATCTAAGTGTTGCTGTGTCTTTCTCTCCTGTGGCTTTACACAATATAAATTCCTAGAGTTTCATTTAGCTTCTACTCTTGGAATTTAAAGATACACCTTTTCAGAAATATTTTAATACATTTAGCATTCTTTGTATTTTGATTTTAAAAAATCACTTCACATGCTTGTTAAAGGCAGGAGGTAAATCAGATGACAGAGATAGATGATAGACAGAAAGACAAATAATAAAAAATAGAAAAGTATCACCTATCTATCTAGTCTCCTGGTTTCTAACCTGATGTTTTTTTCCTGAATGCCATCACTCTGCTAAACAAATAATTCCTTCAACACTGTCAAACTGTTTACTAAGTCTGCACTACTATTAATCTTCTCATCGTTCCACCACCCATCTCCTTCCACTTATGACTGTATGACTGTAATTTTGTTGTTTGTATCTTTACAATTTATATTGATATTGTTTCCTGCTTGCTTATTTGTACCCTATGACTATCTTTAAGTGTTGTACCTCATGATTCTTGATGAGCGTATCTTTTCTTTTATGTACACTGAGAGCATATGCACCAAGACAAATTCCTTGTGTGTCCAATCACACTTGGTCAATAAAAAAGCCTAATTCTAATGCCTTAACGACTACCTCAAACTGGCTTGCTGGCTCTGTCTGTCTGTCTGTCTGTCTGTCTGTCTATCTATCTATCTATCTATCTATCTATCTATCTATCTATCTATCTATCTATCTATCTCAAAAATAATAAAATTGAAATTGAAATATGATCATCTAATCAGCAAGCCATCAAGAGACAGCAATATTTCAAGTCTTTGAAGAAACTAAAGTAAGGATGGCATGAGTCATCATGTGCAAAGCTTCCTAGACCATTATTCTTATATCTACTATACCATTCAGAAATCAACAGTAATATTGGAGCAACATTAACCATATTTTGCTTTCTTTCAAAGTAACTGCAAAATTCCTTGTCCAAAGATTTAAGAGAACCATATATATATAATATAAAGTGTAGGCAGTTTTCTCAGTCTTGTCTTGTTAGAATAATTTAAGCCTCTCTAATTATTTTCTTTTGAGTTTTCTTTCTTTGAAGTATTTGCTGCTTTCCTCTTTCAAATAATGCCTTTAGCATACTTAGAATTCTGTTAATTGTCATTTATATGTTTTTGCTCAAGAAAAAGCAGAGACATGGAAATCTTTGTATGCTATAGCTCTTTTTAAACTTTCTCTAAGTCTGAAAGAAAATTTTGATAATGTCTTAAATGATGCTAAGAAAAATGTAATTTTATGTCCCAATGTATACAGGTTTATTTTATTATTTTCCCCCCTAACTGAAATAAATTGACTTCACTGGTTCCAGGATAATGCATTAGAGATCATTTGGAATTAAATTATTATACTTTATTTCTTTCTCTGTTATATTTTGCCAACAGATGATTATATATATTATGGACCTTTTTCCCACAATTGTGATTACTTTGTTTGGCAGATTTGAATAATAGATCTCTGGTTGGATTTGTGGAAGGCATTTAAATGTTACAGTTTATTCTTTTTCTAATAAAATCTCTATCACCTGCAAGCAGGTTTGTATCAAAAATAAGTCACTCTCAGTAAAATGCTGAAATACTTAACGAATTGTAAGCTGCCCTGAGTCTTCGGAGAAGGGCAGCATATAAATCAAATAATAATAATAAAAAAATACGGCAAGCATACTGATAAAAAATTATAACCGAAAGGAATTCAGAGGGACAAGATCAAAAGTGTTCACTTAAGAAACAGTCCTGAAATGTACAGGTATATGGTGGGAGGGGGAGAATATATATAGCTTAGTAAAAGTGCCTGTGAAAAAAAACTTGGCATAGTAAATAGGTTATAAATTAATTATTAGTCATCAGAATGATGTGGCTGCCAACAGAGAAAGGGGGAAAAAAAGCAACCTAAACTGAAAAAATGGTTTTCAAATTATCCACCATGGAAGAATGGTTGGTAAAATTGAACGAACTTGCTGAGATGGCCAAACTAACTTCATTGATTAGAGAAAGGTCATTATTAACATTCATCAATGACTGGAAACCCCTATGGACTTTTGGCGCAAAAAGGAAACTGATTTTGTGACTCATGGTTTTGATAATTAGAAAGATTAGGTTATAGAAAAAAGGGATGCTGGGATACAATCTTAGAGATTCTTGTTTAGGATTGTATATATAACTGCTGAGAGGAAGATCTGAAAATCCTTCTAATGCTTGCATGGGAAAGTAAAGAGGCTTTTCTCTTTACTTTCTTTTCTTTTTACTTACAAAAATGCTCCATAAAAGCATTTTTGTAGTTGATAATACCTGTAGTCAAGAAACTGTGAAAAATGTTCAGGACATCTATCAGAATTCAGAATTGCTTGGAAGCCTACATGCTTGTGCCTGTGCAAATAAAATCTTTTTCACTACAGAGATGGATGCCTCTCAGTACAAGAGATCTCAATCCACCACTAGAGAGTATTATGTCTAAATTACCTGAAAATGTGGCTCTCAGACATATAATGAATTTGAACCCGATAATCAAACCTATATTCATAATCATAACCTTTTAGATATTAAATCATGACAAATGTTTTAGTTTTCTCTTTCCTATAGAAATCATGACATCCATTTCAGTAAAAGGTAAACAATCCATTCAAGTGCTTATTTTCTGAACTTGTTTTTATACTTCATTTCACATTTTCGATGCATGGTGTTTGTTGTCTGTTTAAGAAAGAAAATAATTTTCAGGGACAGAACAGATGTGATAAGACCGTAATTACGTTATATATTTGGTTTCAGACATTTATAGGTTGTACTTATTCAGAAGATTAAAATAATTTGTTTATGCCTGATGCATGCAACCTTTTAAAGTACACGCATCATTTAGAAATAAGGTTCAATGTGACTAGCAACCAATTTTTTAAAATCTGTGTAGTTCTGATCTTGCAGAGCACATACTAGCAAAGTAATCTTTTTTTCTTAAGAAATTTACCGCTATCTTTTTTCAAATCATCTTGAATAGAGATCACAAGTCTAATAAATCTACCAGGGGGTATTAATAGATAGATAGATAGATAGATAGATAGATAGATAGATAGATAGATAGATAGATAGATAGATAGATAGATAGATAGAATATGGGTCCTCAGAACTGAGGTGATGTTGACTATTTTGTACCACCATTATTTCCATTCTTTAATCTCTCAGAAACACTTTTAAGGCAACCATAATCATCTTCTCTTTTGCCAGCTGCACAATGCTGCTGGCAAAATCTAGAATTTGTCTTGTAGAAACAAATTACCCTGCCTACCCCCATTATATGCAACTGAAAACACACATTGGTCACTTGTAGCTCCCATTCACATCCTTCCCATGTTGTCCCATGCTGTCTACATGGGGCTCCCCTTGAAGAGCACTTGGAGGCTCCAACTGGTCCAGAATGCGGCTGCGCGGGAGCAACATAGCGCACCCAGGTAACACTTCTCCTGCGTGAGCTGCACTGCCTGCCGGTGGTCTTCCGGGTGCGATTCAAGGTGTTGAATCGCAAGATGTACCATCTTTAAAGTGCTCCATGGCTTAAGACCTGGATACTTACGAGATCACCTTCTGCCACCGATGGCCTCCCACCGGCCAATACGCTCCCACAGAGAGGGTACTCCTCAGGGTGCCATCGGTCAAACAATGTCAACTAGCAACCCCCAGGGGGAGACCCTTCTCTATGGGGGCTCCCACCCTCTGGAGTGAATTGCGCCCAGAGATAGATATGATCCCCGACCTACGTACCTTTCACCGTGCCCTTAAGACCTTACTGTTTCAACAGGCTGGGCTGGCTAAATAATGAATTTTAATGGGTGTTTTAGTTTTTGAGTTTTTAATATAGGGCCAAATTATTTAATATATTTTTAACTGTTTCTTAAATTTTGTGATATATGTTGTTTTACTGTGGCTGTGCACCGCCCTGAGTCCCTCGGGAAAAGGGCGGTATAAAAATTTAAATAATAAATAAATAAATAAATAAATAAATAAATAAATAAATAAATAAATAAATTGTGTGTGTTTCTGTACACAGAATATATAAAAGTAATACCTCTGTGTGAGATTTGGAAAGCCATCAAGCAACCCTCCTCTTTGAAAAGTCTGCTAAGAGGAAATCCAGGAACTGGAAGGCAGGATAAGGTAAGGTAACAGAGAAAATGGACCATTCACATGTTCCATAAAGCTACAGCATTTTAAATAAAATATTCATTTTCAATTACACTACAGCTGAATAAGAAACAAATCCCCCCACTTATTAAATTGAGATTGTAAAATTAGACCCAGAATTGATTCAGAACAGGAAGAGGTCTAATGTGGGAATGCTCATTGACCTAAAATCAGGAACCTTAGCAGGTTCTTGTAAAGTCCTTGCATAGCAAAACCTCTGGTCTCATATTGATAGTTCTGCAGTCTGCCGAAATCACAGCTGAGTGTATTCATGCATCCTTCCCATTTTCTGCATTTTTAAAATTTATCTGATTAAATCATAACAAGTTTATTCTCATGTGTATGTCCAAAGTTCAAGGACAAAAATAAGAGTAATAGCATCTTAAAACCTAATATGATGATACTTCTTTACTGCTGGATTTCTTGTGCCTTCAAGAATTGCATGTCAGATAGAATGAGATATTTTAAAACATTTTTCCTTACTGATTAAAAAATACTTGCTGAATTTCTGCTTATTATACTGCTCTTAAAGGCATTAGTGCTTTTCTGGGATAAGTGTGTAGCATCAGGAAGCCTATAATTCTGTTTATACTGCAATTTGCTAACAGACTAGTGCTGCAGGTGGGACTTAATGGCATCTGGCAACTTAAGCTGAGGGCTTTTAAGTTCTAATTGAAAATGTTGGATCTTGGACTTCTTTGGCTCCTGTCTGTGCCAAAGCAGCTCAAGAATTGTTCTCTTGCCAAGATGCCAAGGCTGCCAAGGGGCTATACTGGCATCTATGGAAATGGAGGGTCTAGTTTATCTCCCTTGGAGAAAAGTCTCAACAATAGAAATCCACCAGCATGGAATTAAATCAGCTAGGTTTCTTTGAGTCAACAAAAAACTCATGCTAACCTTCATGAGTAATTCGGCATTGGATTTCTAATTAGAAAAACTTTTTTTATAAAAAATAATGAAATTCAGGCTAAATTAAAAATAAAGCCCTGCAAGATATATTGCTTAGTTAGCCAATAATCATGAAGTGAGCATAAATGCAAGCCAAATTTAATTTAGTATTATAATTCAATACTATTCATTTTAATTGAATTCTACTTCAGTTAATATTTACACATGAAACCTTGTAGTTTCACAGAAAGTCATCTTTCTGTATAAAAACTCTGAATTAGCTCAGTGCAAGAGCTTTTTGAATATCAACAATTATGGAAATACAATTGATATCTCATTTAGCTTGCTTTTTAGAACACAATTTTGTTCAAAAACTCTGCACTGTAAATTATGCTGAATACTGTGCAAGATGCATTAAATGTAGGCCATGTGAGAGGCAGATAAGGAAGAGAAGAAACAATAAGACACTTGACGCTTCATATTTTGAGAAATTTGGGGCATAATACTATTGGCTTTTACTAAAATGATATTTTGGTGCAGCAGAATCCCAGATTTTGCGAGCTTCCTTAATAACTGAATGACTTTTCCCTAGTCAGTTAACTCAGGGAGCCTCAAGAGATTTCAGCTCTTGAGGGACCCTAAGTTAAGAGAGATGTCACCTCTTCATGTCATCATGTCATGAAATACATCATTTGCACAACTCCCTTAATCTGGGCTGTAATGCTTACTGACTGCTTTACCCTTTACAAGGTACCCTTGATTCAGGCTGCAAGACTTTGCTACCTCAGATTTCAATTACCTCAAGAGGTGGATCACATAAGAAGCTCAGCTCACTATCAAATGTGCTCTTAATGGTGTCATTAATGTTCAATATTTAAGGCACTTTGAAATATCCCACAATGTATCAGAGAGACACATACCGTTATCTTGAAATGTGGTCTTACCCAGAAATATTGCATGGTCCAACCTAGTTTACCACTGCTTTTGGCTGTACAAATTTATCCAATCCCAGAATTCTCCAAAAAGTCTAGTAAAAAGATTAACTTGAACAGAGAAGCCTCAACTTGTAGCCTGCAGATCTGATCAATAGCCTCCTAAAGGCTTCTTAGTAACTTAAGCATCTGGGCTTGCTGTTTTTAACTTCCTATCAGCATTTCAGGGCCCTTTTAGCATGGAATGTGTTGCATGAGTTACCCATCCATATGTTCTGCTAAAATCAGAAATAGTCATGTGGTTGGGTGGCTAGAGTCTTCCAAGCAAGTTATCTTGCCCTCAGGAACTCAGATAGCACAAAGGACACTGAGCTCCATATCTACTTGCCTGTGAATTTTGGAAAACATATACAATATTGCAAGAATCTGGAAACATCCCAAGTTTTCAAGGATTCCCTGAGAAGGAATCTAGGCTGCTGCAGGCTTCTGGAACCAAGAATTAAACAATTCCTATAAAAGGCTTTCTGTTATGTTCTGCACTCCATACATGGAACACTGAGAAAGATAAGTTGCCAGACAAACCTATGAGGAGAAACACCCTGATCAGTGTCATAACCTTTTGGAAATATAAAATGATCAATGATTCTGTTTTTACAACAGAATAGCACCCACTTACTTTTGAAACATGCTTGGAATGGATAGACAGCAGTGGTGGGCTCCTCCTGGTTCAGCCTGGTTCGGCCGAGCCGGTAGCGTAACAGTATGTACGTATATATGTATGTGTGTATGTATGTATGTATGTATTTATTTTATTCAATTTGAATCCCACCCTTCTCCTGCTGGACTCAGGGCGGTGAACAGCCAAGAATAAAAATATACCAATACAAAATCTAAAAATTATTAAAAGAATTACACAACTTTGGCCCAAAATTTAAAACATCCCAACCTAAAAGCCATTGACATTTTAAAAGCTAACAAAGGTTAAAATAGGTTAAAAAAAAGGTTAAAAGGGGGCGGAGGGTTATGCCAGCCTGCTTGATGGAAAAGAAAAGTTTTTAGGGCACGGCGAAAGGCCTGGAGATCTGATATCCTTTGTATCTCCAGGGGCAGATCGTTCCAGAGGGCAGGTGCTGCCACAGAGAAGGCCCTCCCCCTGGGAGTTGCCACCCAACATTGCCTGGCTGACAGCATCCTGAGGAGTCCCTCTCTGTGGGAGCATACTGGCCGGTGGGAGGCTATCAGTGGCAGAAGGCAGTCCCGCAAATTACCAGTCCTATGCCATGGAGCACTTTAAAGGTGGTAACCAACACCTTGAAGTGCACCCAGAAGACCACTGGAAGCCATATGATGTCACTGAACCAGTTCTCTTTGCTTGGGAGCTGGGCACTCCTGCCGGCCCCTGCGCTATTCTTACCTTTTATTTGGCCCCGCCCCCAATCTATTCAGTGCCTCCCAAGTCCCAGCTGATCAGCTAGAAGGAAGTAAACTGTTTAAACTCTTGCCATGGGGCTTCAAAGGGCCAAAAACAAATGGGTAGACCGGTGCCCCCAAAACAAATGGTTAGACCAGTACAGCTCTGCAAACAGTTAAAAGCCTGGTAGACCACTACTTCTGCTAAATCCTAAAAAATTGTCAGATGACCATCAAACCATGCCCACAAAATAAGCCACACCCACAGAACTGGTAGTAAAAAATTTTAGAACCCACCCCTGATAGACAGTCATTACTACAGGGAAGAATTTCAGAAACGTGATGGCTTAAGGATATCAGTTCCACAGAAGGGATAGTATCATTTACCAAGTTCTTTTGCTATGCTATGTCAGTTGTGTGGAACTTCCCTCAGACATTCCTTGAAACTCGTGAGGAAATGCTTAATTTTGGCACAAGGAACAGCTACTAAGACTTGCCCACCACTCACACATACTTTCTCAGTGTTGTACATTACTGTCTCTGACCTCTTTATGGGCGATTTTACATAATCTGAAAGTATATTTGCTCTGGGTAATGAATATTTAAATCATTTACACAGCTATCAAGCTGGCTGCATATTTTTCCATATGACAATGGGACAATAAACTCATTCCAAACCAGTTTTCAGCCAATCTTTTATGATTATAGTCTTCCAAGACTTGAAGTACCTTCAGAATTTGTTTCTTTCACATTGCTTAACTTAGCCATGATACAACCATGTTACTTTCTGGTTGTAATGGGAGAATAAATGTAGGAATAAGTAATAGTATGTTCAAGTTCCCCTACTATAGGCTGTCTTTGCCTAAAAATGAATTAAATTGAAGTATAGTATTAGTTTTAACAGTTCTGAATGGTGGCTGTCCTCTGAAATTGGCTGGGCTTACTTTCCTCCCAACCCTTGTTTATGGTATCCTATAACAATCCTGGTTTGAAATATCTGTCAAATTCTATTATGACCCTCAATGAGTTGTGGCTGAGACAATCAGATTACATGCATTTCCATGGCAGGGGACTTCAATTACATTCTAGGGATGATGCAGTTGGCAGACCTGGAAGCCATCTTTTACATTTGGACTTTCAGGCCTGCCACATATTCATCTGTGGGGAAATGGGAGGGGTGATTGCATAGAATATTGGTGATATGTAGTCAAATTAACATTCCTTTCTCAGGGAGTCAAGGATGCATTGCCCTGGCACCTGGAGCCGGATGACTGGGAGGTATGTCCAGTTTGGATGGTGGATGATTGGACCAGGTGATGGACATGAGGGTGCTGGGCAGTCTCTTGAACTTTCACTTGGGTGGTGAAAACCTGGAAACTTTCAGATTCGGGTTTTCCCATATTGGCATTCCCATTGCCAATATGACATCTCTAATAAAAAGTAATTTTGAGGAAATCCAAGCCTTGGAGTTTTCTTTCATTGGGGGTATTACTTGGAACCCTGACAGCAGCTAGAATAACCATTTGGAAAGTCCTTTCTAAAAGCACAGAGAGTGAGCTTCAGGATAATTGCCAGCTATGGAATTGCTTCCCAATTTTTGTCTATTTAGAACACGTGAAGGTATTCCTTCCACTAGAAGATTGCCTTTTACTAAAATTCATCTCTATACAAGGCAAAAGGAAAATCCTGGATCATAAATCAGATTAGACTTTCCATTTCTAATACAGCTGGAATAGTTATTTCCCCCTCCTTTCCTAGAACAATTACATGTATTTTTCCTGTTGCTTTTTTCATTTTCTGATCGGGTATCTACCTTGAAGTCCAATTTAGTAGAAAGGTGGAAATCAATAATTTCAAGGTTTTAGATTTGGTTTACATGGATGAGGCAGGTAGGAAACAGAAAAAAACTGCTATTGGTTTGATTAATAAAAAAATGATTTTCTGTTTTGAGGCTAACATTATCAAATGCTATGTATAAGTAGGGACTGGGGCTCTTTATACATTGTGACAGAATATTTTTAAGAAAGCAATTCCATAATACCTCACAAATGTGTTTCATAATTTTATACATTTTATTAAATGTATAGTTAAATACATTTTATTTAAGATAGTTCAACTCAATTAAAATATAATTCCAAATCTTTTTTTACAGAACAGGAAAGAGGAAGAGAAAATAAGAGTTTGCCAACAAAATTTAACAGGAGATAGAAAAGAGTGATTAGAGAACTTCTGTGTTATGGGGCATTATGTGGTCAGCTTTGAGGAATGGAAAAATAACCCTCCCAATAACTATTGATTTCCTAGCATGGGTAATTAATTGATTACTTTCTGATCAGTAAGCAGAGATTATACAAAGAATATCAAATATACTGGGAAAACAAACAGGTTGTCATTTTTTTCCATTTGACTGATTTTCTGCCCAAGCTATGGACCCCAAAGAATGCAGCACACACAAAGTCTGTACAAACCTTAGTTTACTAATTAAGGACTACTAATGAGCTTTCTTAGTAGTTGTTCAAACACAAGTACAATTTAAATCAGTCTTTTCTGAACAAGGGCTGTTAATTTAATTTCATTAATAGCCGACAAGAATCCAAAGAATAATAACTCAATTCTGAGGCATAGTATTTCAGATATCTGTGGTTGGCAGAATGCCAGAAACAATTTTCAGGAAAACTGACAAGAGAGAAACGAGCCGAATCAGTTGTTTCTGGAATCAAGACGTGAAGGAATATGAACGAAGTTGTTTCCTGCAAATTGCGTCAGTCGTCATCCTTCCTTAAATAGGCTAGGGGAGTGGCCAATTAGCCCCAAGCCTTACTCTCGAGGAGACTTCCTCCTGAGGAGCCACTCCTGCCTTTTAACAGCTCTGCACACTCGTGTATCGAGAAGAGGCTCCTCCTCTTATTCCTCTTCACTTATGAGAGCTTCTGGAGGTTCTGAAAGCCCTGGCTGAATCCCCACCTCTGGCACCACATCTTCTCCAGCTCCTCATTGTCTGACTCGAGCACCAGCTGCACAGGCTGCTGGCACAGCACCATACCAGCCTCCTCGCTGTCGGAATCAGCTATTAACTGCACAGTCCACTTACGAGCCACAACAACTGATGTGTTTGAAAGCTTGAAAGGAGAACAACAAAAAATAGAACCCCTCTATTGAGAAGGTGGAAGGGCAAGTTTCTGAAGTCATACTTATAGCGCAGTTGTGTTTTTTCTTTAAAATAATCTTCATATTATACAGATCCACATGACCTTGGAGAAGCTGTGTGCAGACAGTTAGCAAAACATGAGTTTAACCTATCACATTTTCAAGATTGATGAAAATTCTTTCACATAGGTTGTGACAGGAAATTCTATAGAAATACTGGAACATCACCTTGTCATTATAGCCTGTAATAACAGAAGTTTGAAAGCCTGAAAATTTTTAACTTCCCTCTCTCTGATATTAAAGAGAGGCAATCTTGTGTTTTTTTCTCACTATATTCTGTTTCCTGAGCTGAGCTCATGTTTTGCTAATATTCTCTGATACCTTCTCCAAATTCATCTCTGTGGTTCTCTACATATATATGTGCAGCAAGTGCAAATGTTTAGCAGATCAAAAATCAAAAGATGCTTAAATAAATAAATAAATCACCCAATAAGTTTCTATATCAAAAACTGGACTTAAATCTGATGTCTGGTAAATGACATTTGCTACTATCCCCTCAAAAATTGCAGTTTGAGTGTGACGCTAATTACTCAGAAATGTGATGGGCTTTCTTTTAGTGCATGACTTTAAGGAAAGGCTGCATAGTTATCTATAGGTGATATTTTTATTTGGAAATGCACCAAGCAGAGGACTAAATTCAGGGGGAAATCTAAATTTTTTCCCTACTGGTTCTGTGGGCATGGCTTGGTGGGAGGGTGTCCTGTGACTGAGTGGGCATGGCCAATTCGATGTCACTCACAGCCACACCCACTCAGTCACAAGACCCCCTCCCACCAAGTCACGTCCACAGAACCCAATAGGAAAACTTTTTAAATTTCTATTCTGCCGGCGTGTCCTTACCTTTCTCCCATGGCTCCGCCCACCTGCCCCATTCCTTGGAGTCAGGGAATGCACCATTCCCTGACTCTGGCCTTGCTGTAGAGCTGCTGCCTGCTTGCCCTTCGCCATGTGGCTCTGCCCACCAGCATCATTCCCTGACTCCTATTGCTTACCTTTCTCCCTCAGCTGGCTGTCAGGGAAGGCAAGTGCCTGAAAGATACCAGAATCGCTCACTCTCCTTCTTGAATGAGCCACTCTGGTCCATGCGCCGGCTGCACAAGCACACACCCAACCTGCCACTGAATTAAATAAACGGTGTGTGCTTTAAGGCCATCAAAGGAGAAGCTACACTAATATCCATAGGGAAGCTGTTCTAAAATAGTGGTGCGATAGCATTGAAACATTTCCTGGCATTATCTACCTTCATCTCATGAAAATGTGGGACAATCAAGATTTTGTTCTACATTGAATGCATTGAAAAAAGTGAGCCTGCAGGAGGCAAGTAATATAGGATTTTATAGCTTAGAAGCTGCAGTTTGCACCAAGGAACTTATTGACAGCTAGTGGAGTGTTTTAAGCATAGGCAAAATAGGCTCCTGATAGTTAAAAACTGATAGCAAATGAGCCACAGCATTTTATATCATTTCAGCTTCAAATGGTTTTCAAAGGCCATCCTAAGTAGAGCACATTGCAGTAGTCTGGATCAACTAGGGGTAAGGTATGACTTCCATTGCAATGTTCATTTGTATAAAGCTATGAATGACTAGCTAAAATTGGACAAATGTACTGTTGGTCAGAAACTGCATCTGTCCATCCACCATTATGTGTATGTCCAGGAGAGTGCTAAGTCATAGATAAAACTTGAACCAGTCAGGAATCTCAATTAACAAACCATTCTGTCCTACTTAGATTTATGTTTTGGCAGCTGACAGGCTAGTCTTACATGGGCATAGGCCATAAATAATGATGCTACCATATTCCAGACCAACAGATAACCTCTCCCAGTGGCTTTGTTTTAATATAAAATAATAACGTAGGAAAAAAGTTTATAGTGAGTAGCTATCAGGAAATCTCTCTAACCACTAGCTGAACTGTGTCTTCCAGCTCTATGATTTAATGGACTTTAATGGACAAAAATCAATGAGAAAAACATTACATTGAAAAAACATTGCATCGACATAAAGCGTAGTAAGAGGTGGGGTGGGAGCTTGGATTTCTTAGAGTTTTAAAATGCTCCGTGTGGGAGTTGGGATTTTAAAAAATATAATAGTATAGCTCTGCTTGCTAAAGACTGAAATAAAGCTGACCTGATTGATAATTTTATGGGAGGGAAAGTCTAAAGGTATTATCTTTCTTTGGTAATCTTTTCAGTATATCACAAAAAAACCAAAAAACAAAATTGGCTAAGTGAGAAAGATGGATCATTCATTCATTCATTCATTCATTCATTCATTTTCATTCTATTTCTTAACCACCCATCTCCCTCAGAGGTACTAAGTAGTGACATAGTAGCCTTATATCAGTACCACCAGAAACAATCCATTTAGAAATGCCCTAAAATTCTTTTCTGTTCAAGATCTTATGAAAATCACTTTTCTTCACAAAACTTACAGAAGCTCATTCCTATCCCTATCCTTGACACTCAGTTCAACTGATGTAAATCTGAAGGGTTTACTTTTGATAGTCATGCACAGTTGTGTTACTTTCTTGGGCTGAATTAATAGGTTCAGCAAATAAGGTATGATGTGACTCAAATAGAAATTTAGATGATGTGACTTTTATTTGGCTACAAATTATTTGTATTTTTATAAAAAGAAAAGCAAATATGTACTTTGATTCCTAGGGATGAAAGAAATGAAAACAAACAGTATTTGTACTGTGAGAAATTAAATGCTTATTTAATAGATTTTTATATTTATAAATTAATTCCCTTGCTGTATTCTGATTTACTTAGTCCTGTCATTAGAATGTATTATTTAACGTGAAGTACTAGAAAAGCTTAGTTTTTCTCATTGTAAGGGATAGCGGTAGAGAAAACAAAATGGTGACCATAAGTTTTGGATTTTAAAAAGTGCTGAGATTCTAAATATTCTAATTCAGATGTTTTAAAAGAACAAATTATCTTCTATTATATGAAATAAATATAGTAAATAGGTACATGGGAGCCAGCTGGGTGACCTTAGGCCAGTTACTTTCTCTCAACCCTAAGAAGCAAACAATTGCAAATCACTTCTGAAATTTTGCAGAAAACTGCAGGGACCTGTCCAAACACATACTACATCACTAACTATAAGCCATACACACACACACACACACACACACACACACAGAGAGATGCAGCACAGGTTGCAACTTTTTTCAGATTGACAGACAGAAATGAAACATATGGGACATGTGGTCCTCATATGAGCAAACAACACAGACAGTATCAACAATAGAGACCTTCAAATTTCCAGGTTCTATCATATCTCAAGACCTAAAATGGAAACCTAACAACAAAAACATCATCAAAAAAGCACAACAAAGAAAGTTCTTTCTGCGCCAACTCTATTCTATTCTATTCTATTCTATTCTATTCTATTCTATTCTATTCTATTCTATTCTATTCTATTCTATTCTATTCTATTCTATTCTACTCTACTCTACTTTACTCTACCCTGCATAAAAAAAGAGAATAGTCTGAAGGGAACACTTTATAAAGTGAAGCTCATTTTCATCCAATTGCATATCTTTTCCGCCCCAACCAAATCTCCTCTTATAAATGATTTATATTATGATTAATGCTAACAAATTTGTTGAAAAATAGTGGCAGGTGAAAGTTGCAGATTACATACTCATTCATACTTACAAAATAACTTTTCTCTGCCAACCTATGGGACTGGGACACAATTTTTGTCATTAACCTTTCCCACTGCAGTGCCTTTCTGATATGTATTCCAGAAGGTCATGCAAGCCTCTAGCATAACATGATAGCTGTAGTTAAGCTTCTCCAGACATCCTTGACTTTGTCACTGTCTTTATACAGGGATTAGCTGCCAGAGGAGTTCTCTGCTCCTACTTATTAAACTTTTATGGAATAAAGCAAATACTATATATATGCACTGAGAGTCTGCAAAAAGAAATATCTACTTTTGGAAATCAACAAAAAGCCATGGATTGCCCTTCATAGATACTACTTATATATAACAAGAACCAGCACAGCATGTGCATGCATCAAGCTGTTTCTTGCCTCTCTTGAAATGTTAATCAACTCTTTGGAAGGCTTAAACCCGTTTACCTTTTTCAACTCTGCCTTGTAAGACTTGCGTGTTAGAACTATCATTTAATTTTCAAAACTTCCCTAGACAGCCTTAGCTTTGCCACTGCCCTTAAAAGCAGGATTATCTCAAATTTAATGGAAATGGCTTACAAAATATGATCTTATGGATGGTTTCTGTATTGGTATTTCAAATAGATATGCTACTTTAAAAAAATGGCTTTCAGTGGATTCTTAGAGCTATATCTGTATGGAAACATGCATATTTAAAAACCACCAACCTGAAAACTCTTGTGTAAGAGACAGGTCTTCAGTCCATTTCCTAACCTATTTCAAATCAAACATCATTTATTTATTTTATTTTATTTGGTTTGATTTATATGCCGCCCTTCTCCGGAAACTCAGGGTGGCTTACAATGCGTTAAGCAATAGCCTTCATACTTTTGTATATACCTGCTTAGTAGGGCTTTCGGTCCCCCCTAAATGGTGTTCTTTTTTATACAAAGTCAGTTTATTACCCCCACAAACCGGATCCTCATTTTACCTACCTCGAAAGGATGGAAGGCTGAGTCAGCCTTGAGCCTGGTGAGATTTGAACTTGCAGTAATTGCAGGCAGCTGGTGCTACTTAACAGCACTTTAGTCTGCTGCGCCACCAAGGCTCTTTGAATGGAGAGGGACAATCAGCAGCCCCATATGGTTCAGATTCCATCAGCATTACCCTATAGTTTATAGATTCCCAAACTGAGAAAAATGTGTTGGTGTGAGAGAACAATCTGCAAAGGCATGACTGGTTATGAAGTGTTCACTTTCCTGATCAATGATAGCCATTGCAGTTCTTCTTTTCACTTGCTATTTCTTGCACTGGTCATCTTCTACATCTTGCAGTTTAATTTATTGTGTATTATTCTATTGTATATTTAGAAACTAGGTGAAAAGCAAATAAATTTAGTAATAAAGAATAATAAATAAATACTTAAAGAGTTATGATTCCTTTTTAAATTATCTATCATAACAATATGTCTCAGTAGAGACAGGCAGTACCTGGCTGACTTTGTTAGCTTTCTAGAAGTCTAAAAAATATCAAATTGGGCTGATACTTAGATAAGAGACCACTAGGTAACACTAAGCTAGGTTGAAATGTGTTATGAATAAGCTATATAAATTTAAATAAATAAATATTTACATTGTGACTTACATGCAATGTTGAGATGAATGTACAAGTAAAGCTTGCACTAAATCCATGTTTTGTAATTTCCTTTCCTACCGTAATGAACCACCCTGGCTAGATTGGGTGATTAAAAACGGAGACTACATAATCAAACAAAACCATGTATATGAAATTCTTATTCTCTGAATAAATACATAACTTTGGGCATACATCAGGCAAGGAATTCTGAAGACTATGTCTTCTGTTTTGACTGCTTTCCTTTGTTTATTTTGTCATTCCAACTGTCTGGTCCTTGCCCTTTAAATACCTCTCAGCTGGCACTCTTAGTGCTGTTGTGCTTTTTAGCGATTATTAAATTGTCTGGTGGTACAATATGCTGACATTCAAATGTTGAAATGTGTCTGCTAGAATTCTTTTTGCCCTGGCACATTTAGCCTCTTATTGGCAGCATTTAAAGTATTAGATTATAAGTTCACACTGGATTTTAGAAATGTCCCGCTGTCATAAGTAGAAGGGCATATCTTCGTTCACAGATGACAAGCTGCTTTGGACTCACTTCTCTCTTTGAAACAGTTTCTTATAGTTCACTTTCAGTTTGGCAATCAAACTTTTGGAAATGCTAGGGGAAGATGTTTTTTTTTAAACTTGCTTTTCAGGGGAATATCTATGTGTGTTTTTAAATTTGTTTATTAATCATTTTAAAGAGAATGGCTTCCCCTCTTATCATGTACTAACTCCAACAACATATACCCAGAGGTAAAGGGAGAGTCCTCCAGGCCACATAGGCATACAGCTCTCCGCACTCTCATGTCCCTACACCTCCTCTGCTCACTTTCTGGTAAAATGTTCCCTCCTGTTTTCACATTTCTGACACTGGTTTGTACATTTTGTATAATTTCTCTGGTGTCATATACCAGCAATACATCATTTAATAAAAGTTTTCTCTTAAATTATGACACATTGTCAATTAGATACCGGCTACTCACATTTTCTCCCAAATATCCATATGTATTTTAGATTCTGCAATTAATAACCCATTTTGTCATGCCATCTTTCACCTGTTCATCTTCTATTTCAAATCTTTCCCAAGTTTTATACTTTTTTGCCATCAGATGTTCATCGGTGGTACATAATTCAATTCCAATTTCTGTTTTTTTTTAATTATAGCTGCCTTTTCCTCCATATTAATGGTGTTTGTGTTTTACAGAATGCTTCTTGTGCTGAAGACCCTTTAATCCTATCTTTCATAATGGCAATTCCTTTATGTATTTGTTTTCTATGCAAATGACTTTATAAGGCTTTCATTTCCTGAAAAATGAAAGAAGCTCATAAAGATTCTGATGCTAGAATGCACAAAATGCAATCAGCATTGTAATTATTTTCAAAGGTCAATGTGGGAATTCTGTGCATGTCTATCACTCTAAGTAGCTATTCTACAATCTTTACTTAGAAGATGATATATTTCCACTATTGCTAATGGAGCTTTTGAAGTTCAAGAATGAAATTTTATAATATTATGTTTGTCTTGCATCACCCAGTTATTGACTCGATAGCAAAGATGACTAACAAAGAAAATGTCTGCAAATTAGATGAAAGGATTGGGATTGGGGTTATCAAAAGTTGCTGAGTTAAGCTGATGAATGAAACTGGTGATGGATACATTTTAAAAATTATACTGAGTTCCAGATAATAGGCATTGAAAAATCAACTGATATCTTCGAATAGCCTTGAGTTAAAATATTTATATATCTTCATAGAGCCTCTCTCTATACATTAGTCTGCTGGACTAATAGACAACATGGATCGTACTTGATCCAAAGCTCCAGTCCTAGATTATCCATTAAGCAAAATAAGCATGTTCTTAGAGCATCATGAGAAGGACAAAGTTTTTTCCCCTTTGCTATCATGCTCTTAACTCTTTCATTAGCACACTCAAATTTAATATATATATTTTATTTCCCTTATAACAATTTTGTTAAACTGCCTGAGAAAGGGTTGAAAATATTGCTTTCTATTGCTGTAATTATAAGTAAATGACTTGTTTAATAACTTACTGCTATTTAGTGCTAAATAAATAACAATTTTTAAAATATTTATTTAAGATAGTTGTGGGGTCTGGTCTGGGAACTGGCCTGGAAGAAAAGCAAATTTGTAATCTCTTATTTTACCTTCTTACTGAATCTTAATGTCTTACTGGTTAAGCAATGAAAAGGAAACACTAATGGTATTTTGCCTACAGATAGATTAAAATGTGTTTAGGACTTCATTAGTTGCTTATATTTCTATGTAGAAAAATGATATCTAAAGTTGCAGACATAGTAAAAGTTGGACCACCAAACGTAAGAATTATGGGAACACTCAATATAATAAAAGTTTAAATGACATTGATATGTATCAGTGAATTGAAATGGTTTAGAATTGGACACTTTCTGTAAGAGAATCATACTGTTTATTGCACTGGACACAAAAACAATATTCTGATTACCAAGTGTGAATTTGTTTGCATGGCAATCAAATGGATTCATAGCTGGCTGAAAAATTGTATGCAAAGAATTTGTTCAACAGTTGCTCACCAACCTGAGATATCCTCAGATCTTTACTTTTCAATGTTTTTATTAATGACTTGGATAATGAGGTAGGAGCAATACTTATGAAATTGGAGATGACACCAAATTGTGTGGGATAGCCAACATTTTAAAAGACAGAAATAAGATTAGAAACAATCATGTTAAACAGAGGGACTGAAAATAACAGAAAGAAATTTAACAGTGGCAACCACCAAGCAAGAAATCAAAGAAACAAGTAACAAAATGGAATGAAATGATATTGGATTAGTTGTTGATTACAGGTTGAAAATGTTTAGCAATGTCAGGGTAGGTAAAAAAGACAATTGCTCTATAAGTAGACATATACATTGTACCTATAATGTAAATATACTGGGAGTAATTATTTCACTTTTAGGTCCTTATTTCCTGGATCCTCCTTTCTGTCCCTCTTTAAAGACCACAGAACATTTGCATATTCCTGAAAGAATATTCTATCCAAGTGGTGCCTTTTCATTTTGCTGGTACTGCAAGGTCAGGGGTGGTCTTGGTTCTATTAATTTTAAATGGGAAAGCAACATGCAGAGAGAAGAAGCATAATGTTATTTTGAATTAATTTAGCTCTATTGAAACAAGTTTTATGTCACTTCTAGCTGAGTTTGAAGTTATCAGATGTTTATTCAATTTACACTTTTCTAATAAATTTCATGGTGGGGGGAGCTGTGATGGAATTGCTGCTCCTGAAGATCCATGTTTCTTAAAGGTCTTGGGAGAATTAATTGCAGATCCTACACTTCTGACATCAATTCATATGAAGCTGGTGGAAGTTGATACTAATTATTTATGCAACCTTTGAAATAACAAGCTCAAATGTTCTGTTTTTGAAATCAAGTGGCAGAATGTTTGAAAAACATGAAGAAAATCTCCTTTGATACGCTTTAAATACACTTTAAACAAAACAAAGCAATTTTTTTCATTTTTGTTAAGCCAAATCGAGGAGTAATTAGAGAGAATGACATGTAATTTTTAAGAAATTTGTTTACTTGTTTATATATTATTTTCCCTAAATGTTAATTTCTTATTGTATATGGACATTTCATTTGTTAATTCATATTAAATCATCTATCATTATTTGAGTGATACCGCAGTTGAATTCACTACTTGTTTCCATTACTATGGCATTAGCATTTTTATTACTGTTTGTTTAATATAACAATACCCCATTCAAAAACAAACAATTTTTACCTGGTATAAAAGAAATTGAAATTCATCACTTAGCAATGAAAATATTTAAGAAAAATGTTACTGTTTGTTCTAGTTGTATGAAAGAGAGAAACAGTTACATTCTAAAGTAGATTCTAATTAAGCTTATCATGTTCAAATTTGGACTGTTCAATTGTAGTTAAAGAACTTAATTAGAATTTATTATGTTTATTCATCTACATCCCTGTCTAGAGTGTCTTCTAAATGCAAATGGGATATGAATTTAAAGTCTCCCTTTTGGACTCTAATCATAGACAAGAGATTGGAGGATTCAGCAAACCAAAATTGTATCCATTGCTCCTGCCTCTTTTTCATCCTCTAGGCTTACTGAGTATGAGATATAGACATGAAAGAAATGGGAAAATAGCTGAAAAAATCAGCAGATGTGGATTATCTATTCATTCTCAAAGTGGCTATGATACTGGATAAAATGGATAGTAATCAACAAAATATGTGATGTGACAATAATGGATAATTACCTCACCGTTTAGCATCAGAATTGGATTAGTTCATCATGCATAACATGTTTTTCATGTAATGTTAGCCTTAGCACTGAAGAGTGCAAAACTAAAATGATTATTTGCAGGGCAAATATCAACACTTCCATCCTAACATGTTCATGTTTTTTGATGATTCTTGCCCATCAGTGCTAACATTGTAGTCATAATGATACACAGTAATCTTACAATTGGGGAGGACTTTAACAAAATAACAGAGTTGGAAGGGACCTTGGAGTAGTCTGTTCAGGAAGGAGAACCTATACCATTTCAAACAATCTCTTTAAAAGCCTCTAGTGATGGAGCACCCACAACTTCTGGAGGCAAGTTGTTCCACTGATTAATTGTTCTAACTGTCAGGAAGTTTCTCCTTATTTTTAGGTTGCTTCTCTCCTTGGTTAGTTTCCAACCATTGCTTCTTGTTCTGCCTTCAAATGCTTTGGAGAATAGCTTGACTCCCTCTTCTTTGTGGCAACCCCATAGATATCAGAACATTGCTATCATGTCACCCCTAGTCCTTCTTTTCATTAGACTAGCCATATCCAATTCTTGCAACTGCTCTTTATATATTTAGCCTCCATCCCCCCAATCATCTTTGTTGCTCTTCTATGCATTCTTTCCAGAGTCTCAACATCTTTTTTACATTGTGGTAACCAAAACTGGATGCAGTATTCCAACTGTGGTCTTATCAAGTCTTTATAAAGCAGTAATAACACTTCTCATGATCTTGCTTCTATCCCTTCGTTAATGCAGCCTAGCATTTTATTAGCTTTTTTGGTGGCTGCAGCATACTGCTGACTCATATTTAAGTGTGCACTAGGATTCCAAGATCCCTCTCGGAGTTATTGCTATTGAGCTACATTTCATCTAATCTCTACTTGTACATTTGCTTTTTCTTGTCTAAGTGTAAAACTTTACTTTATCTTCACTGAATTTCATTTACTTTCATTAGAACAGTTGGCTTAACTCTAGTTGACTGAAAAATTCAACCTTATTGTTGTATAATTTGTAGGAATAATCTCAGACTTTTAAAAACCAAATTTAGATTCCTTGGTTAAGCATCAAATGTGAATTTTCCAGGTATTTTTTAATATTAAAGAAATGAAATCCTCAACCATTTTCCTCATATTTTCAGCATAATAATATAGTTTTGAGCTTTATAGGAATTAGATGTAGAATTTTAAGGATTACTTGCTTCCTTGAGTATCTTTTAATGTTAATGTATACTGTATTTACTTCCAATATAATTATTGGTTATAGTGATGGTTGATAGATAATAGTAATTAGCTAAAGGAAAGCACACTTTGGAACAGGACTAATTTCACTGAAGGAAAACCACTGATTTCTGAAAACCTGGCTGAGGTACAAATATTTTTTAATTGGCTTCATTTTGATCGGCTGTTATTTAATCTTGCTTGCATAGAATTTAAATAAGCATTTTATTATAAAATTTGCATAGATATATATAAATTAACAGTTTCCTTTAGTTAGCAATTGTAGGTAGTAGACATATAGACAGTAGCAGACTGCTTTGGCAAAGGCAGTGGTGAAATGATTAACCCTTCATATAGATGGAGCAGCCTTTTCATATAATGGATTGACAATTCAGAAGGATGGTATAACAAATGAGGACTTGAAACAAAAAGTTGCAGCCATATGTGCATCCTCAAAGGAAGGTTTTCATTCTTTCCACCATATTCCTTTTTTTTTGTTGTTGTTCATTGCAGCCCATGGATATTAAATAGTACTCTGCAATGAACTTGTTTTATTTCAGAAAGGAGGAAGAGGAGAAGAAGAAGAAAAAAATTATAAAGAGAGTTTTTAATCTAGTATTTCCCAAATATGCTGTATGATTTTCATTAACATCAGTTAATTACAGTCTACTTGTCATTGACACATCATTAGGCTAGAAAAACAAGATATTAGCAAAAAGTTTAGAAGAAGATATATATCACCTTTCTCACAGGAAGGCACCCATGACTTATAGATGGAACAAGGATGTCAAACTCAAGGCCTGGGGGCCAGATCCGGCCCACACGGTGCTTAGATCTGGCCTGCAAGGCCACCCTGGGAACAGCAAAGGACTGATCCGTGGTGCCTCTGCCAGTGAAAACAGGCTCCTGAGCTCTGTTTTTGCTGGCAGAGGGTGCAGGAGTCTGTTGCAGCCAAAAACAGAGCTGGAGAGCCTGTTTTCATTGGCAGAGCACTTGGGCCACCCCTGACATGAGTGACATTGATCACTGGTCATCTCAGACACGCCCACCCCAGCCCCCCAAGGTCAAATACAACTCTGATGCGGCCCTTAATGAAATTGAGTTTGACACCCCTGAGAAGAGGATAACACTTTATTAGCAAACTAAGATCTTAAATAAAGTAATAATAGTACAAATATGGACAGTTCACCAATCAAGCAACAGGTTTTCAACACATACTTTAAGGTAATTCCACCACAACTTTACATTTCCAACTACTCAACTTTTCATAAGTTGCTTACTATGACATCAAGCAAAGGGAAATCTCAGGCAATCTAGCAACTCCTTCCCAAAGTGATATTTCCATCCTTGCTATTAGTATGTAAAGTAGAATGGGACCATATTCCTTGAAACTTTTGTGCGTTGAGATTTTCAATATGTAAAATTAAAACCTTGAGTTTGAATACAGGTAACATTCATCATCTTGGGTGAAGAGGCTAATCTTTAAGGGCCCTTGGAATACCAGGGTAGGAGCCATTCAAATATCAGGGGGAACCTCATTCTGGAAGCCAGGTACTGCTACAGAGAAGATGAACTTTTGAGACCTTGATATGTGGCATTGTTTAATTAATGGAACTTGGAGCATGCGAGCTTTGGCAGATTGAACTGGTAGGGCAGACACAATGGGAGACAGATGGTCTCCCAAGTAACCTGGCCTTATGTCGTGTACAGCTTTATAGCAGTCATAAAAGTCAGGTAAAATAGACTGTCTTAATGTCCACTTGAGTTCCTCTTATGGCAAAGCTGCGAAACCCTCCTCCCTGTAGAATTAGTCATAGCTCTTCCAAGAAGTGAGGAGGATTGATTGTGGGTCTCTGTGGAAGTCTGAGCCTACAAATATGGCTTTTGCTGCTGAAGTATGTGGATTTGCTTCTTGAAGTGAGAAGTGCATTTTCTGGCTCAGAGAATATAACAGATTGAAGCGGTATTGACAGGAGGGATGGGGACCAACCTTTCCAATCACAGATAGATGCAGGACAGCTGAAGCAAACAAATGATTTATGCTTGTACAGGGAAATGCACATTTTTGCCCATCTGATTTAATATTGTGTGAGTATCTGAGACATTTTAGACATTGCAGGATCATCATTCTGGCTGTTATAGGATGTGGCACACTTTCTGAGAGGTGGCAACACTTTTAAACAGCATGTTTGATCATAACTGTTTCTTCTTTAAAATATCAGAATTCCTTTTGCCAACTTGTAGCTTGATATAGTAAAAGGTTCAAAGCAGAATCCTTCTGCAAATCTCCATCCTGCTGGAGAACGATCGTCCCTAGAGCAAAATCAGAAGGATCATTTGAACAATAAAAGCATCTTTCAAAGCATCTTCTGGATTGCAGAACGGCTGGGAGACAACACTCTGTTGAATGAGAATCTACTGAGAATATATAGCTTGAACCTAGCCTCCTGTTTAGCAAAATAGCTTAGTTGTAACAACAACAACAACAACAACAACAACAACAACAACAACAACAACAACAACAGTCTCTTCCACAGAGACCAACAACATGCCAGATATTACAGTTGTTGAAAACTGAAATGTACAATTTATTGACATTGCAGTACCAGGAGATGCCAGAGTCGAAGAAAAAGAACTGGAAAAAATCATGAAATATTGTGACTTGGTAATTGAAACTATGTGGTTATGGATGAAACATGTCAGTGATACCCATTGTCATCGGGGCACTTGGTACTTTGTCCAAGAATTTTATAAGATACATCAACAAATTGCAGCTTCCTGCAATAACATCAGTGGAACTGTAAAAAACTGTGCTACTTGGAACATTGTACATCTTAAGGAGGTACTTGATTGATACCTAGGACACTGGCAGCAACCTGTATCAACCATTAGCACCAGTCAATGGTATTTGTGATGCAATTTTGAATGTTCTGAGTTTCATGTTTAATGAATAAAGTAAATAATAAAGGGGAGGCAAGATATATCCAAGAGAGAATAGAGTCTACTTTTGCAGAGCCCTCAGAGAAGATGGGAAAGGAGGATGGAAATTTTAAAAAACACCATCAGCTAATGTTGTTCCTCCTTTCTTTCTTAGATATTTTCTCCTTCCCAGCATGTTTTTCCTATTATTATCTTTGTCCTTGTCCCAAAGCTGCTTTTTCTTTTTCTTTTTTTCTTTTTCTTTTTGAAAAACCTGTGATTTGAAAAACACTTAAAATCCCAAAATACAAGTTAAAATACCTCTATAACAAAAATACATCCGTAATAATTATACAATTCAAAGTCTTTCTGACAGTACTTAATTCTTAACTTTCTTCATCTATTCCCACATGTTCCTACTTAATCAACATATTTAATCACATTTTATATCTTGTTTTGTTCTATACATTCCTTACTTTTCATTTCTATACATTGGTACCAATTATCCCAAGTTAAGTAATATTCTGAGTCTTCCTTATTGTTTAATTCTAAAGTAAGTTTGTCCATTTCTGCACATTCGATAATTTTCCTGATTATTGCACAATCTGTTGGAATAGTGGACATTTTCCAAGCTTGTGCAAGTACGCAAGTACGATTCTAGCTCCTGTAGTTATATGAATAATTAAATATTTTATCCTTTTAGGATAATTTTCTTTAATAATTCCCAGCATGTTTTTCTTGTCATTCTCTTTGTCCTTGTCCCAAAGCTGCTTTTTCAAAAGACATCTGGAAAGACAACTTCCTTCATTTTTTCTTGAAGACGCTTCACTTCTCATCCAAGAAGCATCGTCTGTTCTTGGATTAAAAGTGAATCGTGTTCAAGGAAAAAACAAAACAAAACAAAGCCCAGTTGTCTTTTGAAAAATCAACTTTGGAACAACAATGACCTGGATGACTAAGAATCTTCATAGACAATTACCTTTGTCCTTACATTATGCTTGGCTGGCATTTTCATAAGCTGGCTATAAATTCTCTTACTATGGACCAGTCCTTGCCCCCAAAGCTACCCATTAGGCTCTCCACTCACCATACTTACCAGAACCTTATAATTCGGTTTTCCTATAAATGCTGATATCCCTCAGCTTGAATGACCAGATGACTTGATTTTGACAAATAAGCCTGTGTTTTGAAAAACATCTTTGGCACTGATACTTGGACCAGTTAGTAATTGCCACCTAACTGGCTAGCCTACTATTGGTTTAATTATGAGTGGCTGCTGCAAAATGGGGTGGATGGGCAACCCTCCTTTTCCTCTTTCCCGTATTATTTTCTTTCCAGCTGGGCTGATCAGCCAAGGAGGAATTTTTTGGGCATTCCCCCAGAAAGCTGTGTTTTCCAGCTAGGCAAGCCCTGCCTTCTTTCCCGATTGATCAGGCCATGCAGGGAATTCTGGGTTCAAACCTATATTCACGGCCACTGCAACCCTGCACAAAGACCTCAGCAAGTCTTTTCACAGTGCAGCACCCAGGGCAATTTAGTGAGGAAGGATGGCGACACACACACTGAGCATAGCACTGTAACCACTGACAACCCAGCAGTTGTCACAAAATGAAAGAGGTAGAAGTTCTTTTTTTATATTTAAGAATTAACATGAAAAACAATCTGTGGTGTTGGAGATAAAAATAGAAACCTGCAAAAAAAAAAAAATCACAGCCTCTCAAAAATACACAAGTAAAGTTGAGACACTGAGCAGACAATTAGATGGTATTGGTCTGTTAGCTAAAATACACAATCATTGAAGTCACATAGGGAAAATCCTCATCAGAAGCAGCTTGAGATCAGAGATCGTAAAATGCAAATAGCTACAGTCTTGTCACAGTAGAGAAATATCTTACTCAATATTTCTAACTCTATCCTGTCTAAATGGCTCTCTTGGCAGCAAACACTTGGTTGCCTAGATATTTCCAGACTCCAATCTTTTTTGGGAGGCAATGTCACCATACAAGTACAGAAAGGGTAGTGTTCAGACATATGTTTCAACCTATACTCTCTGACCTCACCCCTCCCCAAAGATGCCTTGAATATTATTTGTGTATCTGAGATTATCTGCCTGGGAGCAGGCTACATTCAAAACAAGAGCCACCATTAAACAAAATTAGACATTTAACTTAGATGGGGTGGGGAGGTGTTATAATGGAAAATGTGATCTTTAAAGTCAGCATAAATTATAGATGTAACTACATTTATAAGCATTTCTGAAACTATAGTATTTTTAAATTTATTTTCTGTTTTCCAAACAGCAGTCCATTTCCATTATGTTTTATAATTGTATTAATAACTAACTTCAATTACTAAGAGTGTGTCAGGGATGGTACAACTACATCAACAAAAGATTTGCTTCACATATTACAAAACTGGGATGGAACTGACTGAGTGGAAGGAACTTGGCTGAACCACATATTTATTGGTTCAATTTATATGCCGCCCTTCTCTGGAGACTCAGGGTGGCTTACAATGCGTTAAGCAATAGCCTTCATCCTTTTGTATATACCTGCTTAGTAGGACTTTCACACACACACACACACCCAGGGGTGTTCTTTTTTATACAAAGTCAGCTTATTGCCGCCACAGTCTGGGTGTTCATTTTACCTAACTCAAAAGGATGGAAGGCTGAGTCAACCTTGATGTATGTATTACCCCTAAAAGGGTTCTTAGGGCACAACAGTGAACGATAATACTACCTATATTCAGTGGTGGGTTGCCCCAGTTTGGACCAGTTCACAAGAAAAGGTAGTAAAACTGGCAGGAGGCCCCACCCACCACCCCGGATGTTGTCATTGGCAATCTGTGCATGCACAGAACTGGTAGTAAAGGTAAGTAGAACCCACTCCTGCTATATAGATAGCAAATATCAGTAGATAATCAGCAACTCCCTTGAAGACAGAACTACAAATGATATACCAACCCCATCCTCCCCCCCTTTTTTTTGGCCATTTTTGTTTTTGAAATAAGTGACTTGGATTATTAAACTTTCCTATTTCTCCTGGTTAGGCTTATCTAGATTTGTCACATTTCCCCCTTAAGTTAGTACAAGGCAGGGGTGAATGTAAAATTTGTTACTACCAGTTCTGTGGGTGTGGCTTGGTGGTGGTGGGTAATGTGACTGGGTGGGCGTGTCCAACTTTCTTTCTTTTTTTTTAACTTTTCAAAGTATTTTTTCTGCAAATGCAAAAAAAAATGCTTTGAAAAACCTCTGCCTATCAGGAACACAGCTGGGATCATCAGAGCCTTTTCAAAGCATTTTTTTAACCACCTCTTCCGCTGAAGAGGTTGCAGAAAAAAATGCTTTAAAAGTCTCTCTGATCATCTCAGCTGAGTTGCCTGATCGTTTAAAAAAATGCTTTGAAAAGTCTCTCTGACGATCAGGCAACTCAGCTGGGATCGTCAGAGACACTCTGAAAGCATTTCTTTCTGTAACCTCTTCCGGGGAAGAGGTAGTTAAAAAAATGCTTTGAAAAGACTCTGATGATCCCAGCTGAGCCAAGCGATCATCAGAGGCTTTTTTTTCGCTTTTAAAAGCATTTTTTTTGGCGGAAGAAGTTGTAGAAAAAAATGCTTTTAAAAGTTTTTTAAAAAGCCTCTGATGATCTTGCAGCTCAGCTGGACATGGGGGGGGGGCACGGGGATTTTTGCAACCAGTTCTCCGAACCACCCGCCACCATCACTACCGGATCGGGTGATCTGGTCCGAACCTGGAGCATTTCATCCCGGTACAGGGGGTCTCTATTCTTAGCAGTTACTGTCCAGAGGTGCGATTCACTTATGTTCTCTACCAGTTCACAAATGTGAGTGCTCACGCACGCTCGCTTTGCTCACGCATGTCACCTCTGCACATGTACATAGCCTTCTGTGAATGCATGGTAGTCGTACATTATGTCTACTAGGATGGGCGGAGCCTCCCGCAGTTGCCGCTACTGGTTCAAGCGATCCAAACAAAACTGGCCGAATCTCACTACTTCTATTGTCCCTGTGAAACAAAACATTGCACTAATCCAGATTCCCTGTATGACTAACCATACTGGTAAGCATATGTGATGGATCTTTTGTGGAGGAAGGATTAAGCTTCACTGAAGAAATATTTGCACCTCACTATCTCTTTAAGATGTTTTTGTTAAGAAAGTGTGGAAAAAATAAATGGGGGACATAGGGCAACAACAAACTTTATATAAAGAACTTAACAATTTTTTTACAAATACATTTAAAAACTCATGAGAAAGCATACATTCTTTGCCGTGATGTTGCTTTTAGGATGAGAACTATTGAATGGTGAATGAATGGTTAGAATAGCTCCCAACAGGAGTAGATTAGTATTTGTAGAGAATAGGGAACTAACTAAGAGTTATCTTGTGGAAAGATGGGCAACTAATAAATTTTAATAAACAAATAAATATAACTTCTGTACCTATTTAATTTGAATATTGACAGCTGTATGTAAAGCAATCTGTGCAGTTCTTTCTCCTTTTATTATCCTTCTCCCACCTGGGACCTTATAAATACATCAAGTTACCATATTCCATTCCTCTAATCAATAATGCCATTGTTGCACTAGGTTGGGATGCTGTAGCCCAACCTATCGGCAGAATGCCAGTTTTAAAAAGGCTGTCATATAGCATCTGGGAAAAAGTGCAAAAGCTATTACTTTTTTTCTTGGCAACTGCATTTTATTGCTAGGTCAGACACCACCAAACTATCAGATTGGCCATTAGACGATATGCTGAATATCAGACAGAATTCCAAGTTTTTCTTGCATGCTGTCCGCACAATCCTCAATTGCTTAAGTGTCTCTTTAAAGTAGAACAACGTTTAATGTAAATAGCCATTAGAAATGAAGAACTGCTGACATTTTTATGCAGGTTTCCATTTTTAGAGGCATAAAGTTAATATATCTATGTCACAAGCAAATTACCCAGAAAGGGAAACTGGACCAATTAAGCAGTGCTAATCAAAATCTGTGTTCTCATTCATTTAGGCTAGAAGGCAAACAACAATCAGATGTGAAAGTTCTTTCATTTGAAAATAAACCTTCCAAGGACAGTGAGAGAGAGAAAAAAACAAGCTCATGGCACATTAAAAATCAACTTTAGGATTCTCTAGTTTGTAGTCTGCAAAACCACAGGCTACAATCTGGAGCATTATGAAGCAGCTGGAGCCACTAACATGTGATAGCCCAATACTGTCAGAGGAACAAGTTTCTATTTGCAAATAAAAGTGCCCCAGAGAAGAAAGCTGTATATGCAAACAATTAGGTTTATCACTTTCTTGGGAATCTCCTACCATTTCAAGAGCACCAGTTTCATGTTTACTTGATAAGGATAAAAATCCATTTCTCTTTCTCTTCTCTCCTTGAAAAAGGTGGTTGATGATAGCCCCAATTCCAGCTCCCTAATAAAGACATGTTTACAGAACAATTGATAACCATTTTCCCCAATTCCCTTGCTTATTTTTTTACTATCCTCCTCCACCTTCTATTTTGCCATTCAAATATATTTATTATAAACTTGGAAAACTCAGCCTTTCCTTTTAAGTGGAGTCAGAACTAAATTGTAGCTCTGGTAGATTATGGAAAAGAGAGCCAGTCTAGTGTAGAGGTTTGTTGGAAAAAAATATCCATTTGGTTCAGTTCCAAGCTGGGAGAAAGATACTGGAAACATGGAGGCTGATTGGAAAGATGGTTTAATGATGGACAGAACTACCAAGCACATGGATTCTGAGCAGCTGACTACATGGAATTGAGAGTGAAGGGTTTTTAGACCTTCTCTTGGGCTTTGAACTTGAGCTTCCTGTTCCAGTGCAAGAACATGTATTCTATTGGCTGTCATCAGACTCCCATGGGGCCACGTAGAGGTCTTGTTTGTCTGAGATAAATTTGGTTGAAGTTTGCTGGGTGATGCAATATCCTTAGGAGATTGTGCAATGTAGTAAGCTCTGCTGCTAGATGGTAGTGGGTTAATCCTATTATGTTCTGAAGGGTCATGTCTTAATCCTTTCACCCTGGAGCTGAAGGTCTTTTGTTTTGTAGATAGGCTGGCTCAATCTTCCTCAATGGGCATAAAATATCTGCTGGGGCTCTGAGTTTCTGTGTCCCTTAAAATCTTTATTTCTCTTTTAGGGGAAATATTTTATCCTGCTTTTTTCATATTCCTCAAAATATTTCATTCTTCTAGGAGGAGGTGCTAATTTTCTACATTTTAAAAGGTGCTAATTTTCTACAGGTTAAAAGTACCAAACTAAAAACTGGGAGACTACGTTCTCATTTTGCCTTAGGCAGAAAGTCCACTGGGTGGCATCAAATCTATCAGTCTCTTCATCTTAATGAGAAGGCCATGATAAAGTGCTTCTTAAAATGTTGCCAATAAAACTTTAGGGACTTGTTCAGATACTCACCAGAAGTCAAGAGTGACTTGAAGATACAAAGATATTATTATGACATGGCAATATTTTTCCTGCCACATTTCTCTATTATACACAGGATAAAATAATTCCAGCAGAAGTCAGGAGTCCTTCCCCCCATGACTTCTAATAGAAGATGGGTACCCTGCAGAGGTGGTATTCAGCCGGTTTGGACCAGTGGGCCTGCCCCTGCCCCCTGCCCCTGGCATGTGCCATCCTATTTAGCCACATTTTTGAGGCTGGGCACATGCGCAGAAGGCGCACATGAGCCAAAGCACATGTGCAGAAGGCGCACATACACATGGCAAACCGATGGCAAGAATATGTGAACCCCACTGCTGGTACCCTGATGTTAAATCCAATAGATTTAACATCAGGGTACCATCAGGAATTCCAATAGAATGGAGGGTATAAAATCCTTTGATTCCTAACCCACGGAGTGTCCTGAATCAAATCATTTCTCCTTCTTGCACTGGCTGTTTGTGAAAGAAAAATCCTATACTTAGAATAAAAACTGTATGATTAACTTCATGTATAACCTGACCTTTGGAGAAGAGCATTGTCAGAGATGGTGATCATACTGTGAAATCTCCAAAGAGCTTTGCCAAGGCTGCTTGTTGAAATCATGAAGCATTCCTTGAAGAAGTGTGCCAATAACGTTTCAAAGAGACCTTTATACTCTTACATCTGAGAAACAGAAACAGAAATCTGTTTTAGTTGTTTTTAATGCTGCTCTGTATCATGTCATTTCTTCCACTTAGGTCATACAAGCTTTCTTTGTACTCATCTGCAGGCCCTGCTTGTTCTGACATGAAATTTCCCACTAACTGAGAATATGAATCCGTGAATATGAAGCCCTTACCTTCTCTTCTTACTCTATGTCAAAAGTTCTGGTTTTGAACTGCAGCCGGTGCTATTCAATCTGTCTGCAATGCTTCCTTCTTTTGCAGACAATGCCTCTACTCCAATTAGCTAGTACAGTATCTGCTTTTGGAGGCGTACCCCTTCTCTCTTGTCACAAGTAGCTCTTCTCCACAGCCATTTCATCTTGCCAGCTTCTGTTCAGAAGGGAAACCTACTGTGTAAAGCCTGATGATGCGTTGTTTGCAAAGTACATCACATGTCTTACATGGGCTCTTTGTATATCTGAGAACATTCGTGTTTTGGATATTGGTACTTGGTTCCTGTAGATGTATAAGACAACACTGGTGTATTATTGAAATAATTCAAGAAATCAATACAATAGCACTTAGCAGTAGCACGTAGATTTATATACTTCTTCACAGTGCTTTACAGCTCTGTCTAAGTGGTTTACAGAGTCAGCATATTTTTCCCAACATTGGGAAAATGTTGAGGAACAACATTTTCCCAACATTGAGGACAATCTGGGTCCTCATTTTACCGACCTCAGAAAGATGGAAGGCTGAATCAACCTTGAGCCTCTCAGAATCGAACTCCTGGAATGAGCAGTGAGTTAGCCCTGCAGTACTACATTCTAATCACTGCGCCACCATGGCTCTTACATTACAAGTGAATAATGGAGAAGTTTTCACCTCTTGTCCTACAGAAAAATAACACATTGAGTCTGTGCCATATTGCACAGTCCATGGGATTCCTCTAGATGTTGCAGCCACTTGGTGCAAGCATTCTTTTGCAAGATATATTCATTTAGGATATCTGCAGCCAGGCAGGAGTTCTGCAATTGTCTCTTTATGCTTCATTTAGATAATTACTACGGTTCTACTAAGGTGTGTGTGGTGGCTTGTTCACCCTGGCTTTGAGTAATGATCCAAAGGCAGGAGAGTCTTGCAGCCTGTCTCTCCCTGTGACAAATTCAATTTACCCAAGCAGCACAGGAGCAGGAATGTGATGTGCTGAGAAACCATGAATGGATAAAACTTGGTGAATCATATTAAATGGATCTGTCACTTTGAATGAGCTGCTTGTGCTTGCTCTCCGTAGGATTAATGTACACTAACCAAAGCATGCAATCTCCTTAGACAGGAGGATACAGAAAGCAGCTGTCCTAGATTAGGATACACTCCTCTGCTTACATCATAAAAAAAGCAGTATGATCAGCGGTGGAGATCCTTAGGTAATCTGTGCTGAAAGTGAGGAATGCACAAAAGGGGGCAAATGTATTGTACTTTAGATTTGCTATAAGTAATCCTTGACTTAGAAATGAAAGGGAACCTAGATTGCATTGTAAGTCATGACAGTCACTTCAAGGAATCCACCTGATTTGGAATCCATCCAACTTTTTGCTGTGGTCATCAAGCAGATCTATATATGTGGGTGGACTTTCATTCTCCAAGCTTGTGGGATGGTCTCTGAAGGTTTTGTTACCAGGCTAGGTAACATCTTCAGCAGAATTTAGGGGATGCCAGTGTCAGTGTTCATCTGTTTATAAGGGCTTCCAGTGGTCACTAGGTCTTGTGATGGTAAAGTTATATCAGGTCAGGGTCACATCAGGTCAGGGTCTTGTGATGGGTCAGGTGTAGGTCACCACGGAGAGTCTCATGATGGGAAGCTTACATCAGGTGAGGGTCATTGAGAGTGAAGTGCTGGTTGTGGGGGGCTTACATGGGCTGGTTGAAGATTAGTGCTGTCTCTGGTTGGCTGTGTGGTTGGTTTGAATTCTAAGTAGTTTGTAGGCTGTTTGTAGGTCAATTAATTTTTAATTAATGTGATATTTGTCCCACATAGAATTGGTTGTAATTATTACAGTTGATTTTGTAACTTGCTTAATTTCTTTCATCCTTCTGAATCTTGTCTTTGGTTCTGGATAACTTCTGGAGGAGTGTGTCTGTGGGTTTGTGGGTTATTGCTATTCCTAGAGGTAGGAGAACTATGGCTGTTATTTATGATGCTCCTTTACTGGATGGGATGGTTTGATATCATTCACAAAAGGGGCATTGGAAATGACAGTCAGAATTCTCTAAACTCTAGGAATAGCACTTGCCCTCAAACCCATAGGAGTTATCCAGAACCAAAGACAACCAAATACAGAAGGATGAAAGGAACAATGTAATTTACAAAATCAATTTTGTAAATTATTTTTGATATAATTTTTGAATTTTGAAGTTGATTTGCTCACTGAAGACAAATTTTAATACAGACTGAGAGCACCTTGTTTCATTGGAAAAATCCTTATCTCATTTGCATTTATATTTTTTTAAAGCCATAGCCAACCCTCATCAACATCTAATTGACACCACTAAGAAATCTTCCCAGAAACAATTTGCCTAATAATTCACTTTTCATCAGACATATTGTTGCTTTTAATTACTAAATCATTTGTGTAATAATTAAGCATCTGAACATCCAATAGCCAACATAACTCTCAAACATGTTTCCCCACATCAGTGTCCTTCAGATGAATTGAACAATAATTCATAGGATTCCCAATGAATGTGGCTCTGCCACCTGGAAATTCAGGAAATTAAAATCTATCACATATGAAAAGAACCTGGTAAAGATAAGTGCCTTAAGAAGTGGACAGAGAAGACAGGTAAAGAAAACAAAAATCATATCAGCTTACAAGCAATTCGTTAGCTATTTAGACATGTCAATTTCCCCATCTACCACAGTAGATTTTTTATAGGACACAAAAATAAATAATATAAGTTTATACACATATTATCAGAAGACTATAGCCCTCTCTCTCTCTCTCTCTCTCTCTCTCTCTCTCTCTCTCTCTCTCTCTCTCTCTCTCTCTCTCTCTCTCTCACACACACACACACACACACACACACACACACACACAATATGTGTGTATGTGTATGTATTAGTAGTGGGTTCCTCTTACCTTTGCTATTGGTTCAGAACTGGGAGCGCGCTCACTCACAGCGCTTCTGAGCATGCACGGAACGTCCATGATGATGTCTGGGTGGGTGGGCAGGGCCTCCCACCACCACCACTACTGGTTTACCTGTATCGGGGTGAACTGGTAGAAACTTACCACCGGTATGTATGCAAGATGTATAAAAGTCTCCAGATAATCCATTTCATCACGGGAAAGATTTTCCTTAATTTCAATTTATTTTTAATATTTCACAGTGGAATATATTTTACACATCATTAAACAGTTGTAGTATCTACTCAGTAGGGATTTTTTTGCAGACTTACACACTATTCAGCTACTGGAAGAAAAATTAATTTCTTATAGATCGTGGCACAATACCTAAACTTTAATGATTTCCGGTAAGTACAACAGATGTAAAAACTGCAGGAATCTTCAATCACAGCGTAGTATATCAAACACATCAAAAGAGATAAAGCTGGTGTATTGTTTGTGTATACATACAGAATTTGTCACAACAATTCTCCAACAGCAAGACGGTTGGCGATGTTCAACAATGTTCTTCCCCCCCCCAAAGGTATTGCACATCTGGAAAATTACACGTGTGGCTTTCCATATGATTTTTGAGAGGGGATGCACAATATATTCAAACCATTTATTTTACAGATTTGTGGAACAAACCATTTATATTGAAATCATGACCTCAGTGTTTGTTTGTTTTTCAGTCCTTCCCTCCAACAACGAATAGTTCAGATCATTTGTAGCACATCTCGTTGTTTTGGTTTTATTTTTTTTAATTATTAAAAATAATTAGAAAATGGCTAATGATTAATATTTATATATCCTCATTCAATCATAAATAAATGGAAGGGGAAAACACATAAACTAGACATCCATGATTATTAGCCTTCTTCATTCAAGGCCAAGAAATAGGGAGCAGCAGGTAATCTTACCTACTTCTTTCTATAACCAGTAAATACAGCTGGAAGCCTAAAGGGAAATTGTTTTCATATCTGTATGAATAGCAGTATAGTCCAGGATACTTGAAGACATGGAAAATACAGAAGAAATAGAGAATAGAGACACAGCCTGATGTATCCCAATCTAGTTTGAAATCCTCAGGCAATCAGAAAAAAAAACTGACTAGTGCTATTATCTACTAAATGTCTTTGTCAACATTACAGCAATGATAATTTGTGAGTACAACATTCCATGTAATGATTCCTGCTTTTGTTGGAATCAGTAGAAAAAACATCAGTAGAAAAGTCAGACATGTAATCTCTCTGCTCTCTGAATTTCAAATGGTAAATTACAACCTTTTTCTTTATAAAAAAGGTAGAACTCAGTGGCTGTATTGAGCTGCAGAATTACAGCTTAAACTGATAGAATAGAAAAGGGAGACATTTTGAAATCTGCAGGAGGAATGGAATAGCAATAGCATTTATGCGTATATACTGTCCAATAGTGCAACACTCTCGGGGGGGGGGGGGTTATAATGTGGAAGCATCATTTGCCTATTGTCCCCAACAATTTGGGTCCTTATTTTACTGATCTCAGAGGGAGAGAAGGCTTCAATCTCAAGCCCCATCAGGATCGAACTGTAGGCACTTAGTGTGATACTGCATTCTAATCACTGTGCCACTAGGGTTCTCTCATACCATAATCACATAAATGATGCAAAATATACAATTCACATCATTTATGTGATGATATTACAACAGATGAGGTAATTGTGGTTTAGATTAGATGCCTATTAATGACTACTTTGGGGTCAATGAACAGATCTGGAAGTTGGGAACTCAAGTGTCTTCTTGCACAATGATTGCTCTAGAGTAGGGGTCCTCAAACATTTTAAACAGGGGGCCAACTCACACCCTCAGACTGTTGGGGAGCTGGGAGGAGGGGCATGGCAGGGGAAGGGATGTGATCAGTGTGGTCATGACTGACTTGGTGTGGCCAGGGGGTGTGGCCCACTTGACATCGCTCATGGGGGTGGTGCTAGTGGGTTTGGGTGATGAGGTGAGGTGAGGTGGTGGGCAGGAGGCTCATCCCACAGGATGATATGAGGTGAGGCAGGGGGCAGGACAGTTACAGCTGGAAACCTGTTAGCCACCATGCACTTGCCACCCTTTGTGTGTGGGGGAAAGGTTTCCGGCTGTAGACACCGCCTGCTGTCCCCTCAGCTGGCACACAGTGCGGCTCCAGAGCCTGTTGCCAGCACCGGACTGGTCATCCAAGCAGCAAATGGAGCCATGGGGGAGGAACATGACATGGACTGTGTGGTCCTGTGTGGGCTGGATTAATGGCTTCTGCAGGCCATATCCGTGGACCATAGTTTGAGGACCCCTGCTCTAGAGAATGTTGCCAGTCCCAAAGTGCCCTTTTTCAGAAGGCAGCCTTCTTTGAATTTTTGTGATAAGCTTTGGGGTTTTTTTTTTTTCAGTAAAAGCAAATAAAATTTTGGTTATTCCTTGTTAAGTATTCAAGCCCATTTTTTCTCTTTACATCACAGAGTTCAGTTTTTATTTTCAAATAAAATAAAGAATTGCAACTATCATACTTTTATTTCCTATAAATTATGGTATTTTTCAGAGTATAAGACACACCTTTTTCCCCCCAGAAAAGAGGGTGAAAATCTGGGTGTGTCTTATACTCCGAATGTAGCTCTGCCCAGCTACATTCAAGAAATCTCCCAAATGGAGATTTCAGAGGCTGAAAGAAGTGTCTGAAAGAAGTTTCAGGGGAAAAAAGCCTCTGAAAGGCTTTTATCTAAAAGAATATGGCAAGCAACAAAAGAAGAATCAGTAAAGGTTCTAACCAAACTACACTAACAAATCTGGAGAATGACATAATAACCATCAGATCGGAAAAGGTTAATCTATATACCAATACCAAAGAAAGGAGATTGAACAGAGTACAGATAGTCCTTCAGAATAAAAGTCTCTGAAAAAAAGCTTCAGATAAAAAGCCTCCAAGCAGAGCTTCAGTATAAAAGCCTTTTTTTTTTTTTCTGAAGCTCTGTTTCGGAGGCTTTCAGAGCCAGAAAAAATGATTTTTTCTGAAACAGAGTTTCAGAAGTTTCAGAGGCAGAAGAAAAGGCACAGAGCTCACAGCCAACAAACCTGTTGCTAAAATTCACCACTGGGAACAGCTGATTGGGGGTATTCCGGGAGGCTGATCCACCCACCAATCAGCTTTTTTCTTATTTTCCTCTCCAAAAACTAAAATGAGTCTTATACTTTGAAAAATACAACAAATGTTTACTTTATCTTATATATTCTTGCGAATGAATGCTTTGTTGATCAGAGGATTCTATTAATAAATAAAACAAAATCTAATGGGTTTGTATAACTGGAGTCCTGCAAAGTCCTGCCAAGATCTAGTGGCAAAAAGATCTAGTGACAAAATAGATCTACCATCTAGTGACAAAATTTCAGTCCCTAACTGTTCATTTGCAGAAATGGTGAAGCCCCAAGGGAAAGTTTGATTGAAGCTTTGTAAGCATGCAATCTTTTTGTGCTGCATTGGGCATGTTTTTCATTTCTTTCCTGAACAGCATATTCCAGCCACACAAGGAGAATTAAGTTGAGAGCCAAACATTTGAATAATCATGAAAAGCTGCTGTAATTTTACCTTTGACAACAAGCCACATAAAAGCCAATTAGAATGTTAAATTTATGCACTCATAATTTGTATTCATCTCCGCAATATCCCCATATCCTGCCCTCATTACCACTATATTACCCAGCTGAGTCTGGTGGGGATACCCAGCAGTAACAGATGCTAAACAGTGTTTCACAATATGCCTGATTATTTGGCATTCATCTTAATGTGCAGCCCTGTGACCTCATTCAGCATGAGATTTCATTCAATGCACAGGTATTCTGGAGGGAGTTCCTTGTCACTGTGCATTTCAGAAGCCAAGAAATAGTGGGAAAACTAACTAAGAAATGAAAGAAATAAGATGCTATACCAGCAGTAGCTTTGACACAATAGTTTATTCATCATATAGTATATCTGTTCAGATACAGGACCAAGAAAAAGAGGGATGACCACTGTTCTAGGAAAGATTCTGGTTTGCGCAGTTCTTTAGTTTCTAAATTTGTGTTCATTTAGTATCACTTAATCTACTTAAGCTACTCAGATAACAGATTTACAGGATTAAAGTTAAGGTCATAGTGTCCTTGAAGTTATGCATTTTTGCCACTTTTTTTAGTAATAGGCCATTTTCTTTTTGTTTATAGCAGTTCATCCCTTGGTATCTCCATTTCTACTTCAGACCCCAAATATTTTCTCTTTAAGGTAAAGGTAAAGGTTCCCCTCACACATA